>CM048839.1:60789091-62199799 GCA_026545765.1 Plantago major | reverse complement strand
ACTCCAACTACCGTCCATGTATGATCCATACTAGATCTGACCAACTGCCCATCCTACCTCCTCTACGTTCTTGACAGCCCATCTTTGTCTCAGTAGAGTCTTTCAGTGGCATGTTTTGGTCCTCTTCCCCATTACTTAGAAAAAGTGAGCCACCGGTTCAGGTACAAGATACTATCATTACTGCCTGGACAATTAGACATCCAACCCGTAATCGCAATTAATTGCAAGGGCGGAGCTCTACCAATGAGCTATATCCCCCGAGCCAAGTGGAGCATGCATGAAGTAGTCGATGCTTCTTCTATTCTTTTCTCGGCGCAATGGGCCATCCTGACTTGAACCGAGACCTCGCCGGAAGTAAATCACGCCGTATGGTGACGATCCGTGACATTAGCGATTCCGGCTTCATGCAAAGGAAGGTTCTGCAATCCAATCGAGGACGGGTTTTGGGGTTAGCTTACTCGCGATCCCTTTTTTGAAATCGAGTCAAAAAATACTAGAGTTATAAAGTATGAACTATCCTTGATTGTTGCAAGACACGAGAAAAGGAATTTCCTTTGGACTACTGGACGGGAAGGATGAAAGTGAGTAGAACGCTAATTCCTCATCTGCAAATCAACCCTTCCCAGAGGTTATTTTATCAACGAATAAGGAATTGTATGAGTGAAATTTGGATCTAATTTGAAAAGCAAAGGATGTGTCCAGGCAATAAAATAGGTATTTTTTATTTGTAAAATTAAACAAAAGGATTCGCAAATAAAAGTGCTAATGCTACAACCAATCCATAAATGGTTAAAGCTTCCATAAAAGCTAGACTAAGCAATAGAGTACCTCGTATTTTTCCTTCGCCTCGGGCTATCTCGCGATACCCTCTACTTGACTGCGGCGGTCCCTTGACCAACGCCAGTCCAATAGAAGCAAGCCCTACGGCCAATCCAAAGAAGAATAACGGAAGGGCCGCTCAACGGATAAAAGTTACTCTAGGGATAACAGTGATCTTCCCAAGAGCTCACATCGACGGAAGGTTTGGCACCTCGATGTCGGCTCTTCGCCACCGGGGTAGTATGTTCCAAGGTCAATGTTACGCCCATTAAAGCGGTACGTGAGTGGGTTCGAACGTCGTGAGACAGCTCGTCCATATCCGGTGTGGGCGTTAGAGCATTGAGAGGACCTTTCCTAGTACGAGAGGACCGGAAGGACGCACCTACAGTGTACCGATTATCGTGCCCAGAACGCTGGTAGCCAAGTGCGGAGCGGATAATCAGAAAGCATCTAAGTAGTAAGCCCACCCCAAGATGAGTGCTCTCCTATTCCGACTTCCCCGAGCTTCCTAGAGTACGCCCGAGAAAGCGACGGTTCTCTACCCTCAGGGATGGAGCGACGTGTTTTAAACTAATGGGTGTAAACAAATAGCACGCCTTCCACTAAAACGGGCGGAATGCTGTATGCCTAATTTATGCAGGTGGGTGCTCTATTCAAAGAATACAGATGCCC
This sequence comes from Plantago major, assembly GCA_026545765.1. Lineage (NCBI taxonomy): Eukaryota > Viridiplantae > Streptophyta > Magnoliopsida > Lamiales > Plantaginaceae > Plantago > Plantago major. Next base: position 62,198,308 of record CM048839.1, on the reverse strand, counting down.
TGCATAACTTCTTGAAGTATTTCCCATACACAGGTTCTTTTTCCGAATTTGACTCTTAGCAACTCCTATGTTCAAGCAAGATGTTGTCTAATTAGACCACGAATTACAAATGTCCGAAAAGCTCGATTGCGATTTCGTGGGTAATCCACATTGATGTAATGAAAGAAGGACCTACGACAATGACGGAACGACCGAATAATCGATTCGCTTGCCAAGCAGAGTCTCGCGAAATCTTCCCTCTTTGCCTTCAATTACATCGGAAAATGACTTGTAAACTTGATTATGACTGTTCCTCATCGGTTGCCCCCGGATTCCATTATCAAGAAGTGTATCCACGGCTTCTTGGACTAATTTCTCCTGACACATTATTAATTCGCCAGGCGTAAACCTACTTGTTGTTAATAGATCGGTAAGAGTATTGTTTCGATAGATAACTCTTCGATAGAGTTCATTAATATCCGAGCTCATTAATTTACCCCCATCTATCTGATCTAATACTCTATCCGAGAGTTATCAGTATTTATCAACTCTGTTCCTATCTAACGGAACGCTATTGGATCAAATGACAAAGACATTGTTAAGAAAAAGATGGCTTTTCCCGGATGAAATGAAAGAAGTACTGGATTCTCTTTCGGATAGGCCCTGAAAGGAGAGGGGAGGGTGGAATGCCAACAAGCGTCAATTCCCTAATTGACCCGACAGCATTGCCGTTTGGGAACGCCCATTGCCAAAGTCACCGAATGGATAAGTCGCCAATCCACGGACTATGGAATGTACTTTATCCATTTGGGTGACGGGGCATTTTTTCGAGGTTTTGAATCTACCCTTGTGTGATTCTGTTGAAGCATATACTCGGGTGGGTGCGGCATGACGATTTTAAAGCAGACTCCCCCTTCATTAGATAGAGAAGATCACCAAGGTTTTGTGATCCGCTGTCAAACTTATTCCAATTCCAAGAGCTCGGATCAAATCGGTATATCAATACTGGCTCGGGTAAATTGCCAGAAGCCTTGGCGCACGCCAACTTGGAGATGGCGCCCGCCAAAACCATCCAGTGTGGTTTGGCGGGTGCCAAGTCGAAGATGGCGGGCACCAAAGATCGAATCTTGGCGCCTGCCAACCTTTATACATGGCGGGCGCCATGTCTAAGGTTGGTGGGCGCCAACTCTTCCACCAGTGCGCGAATTTTGCCTCAGTTCGCCGTTTTCTTTCCTTTTCGGATCATACTTCGTTTTCTTTCTTTGTATTAGAAAAAAAACATCGACTATGATTTTCATTATTCATTCTATTGAAAATGATTGAACTTTGCTCTCAAGCTAGACCTAGTTTCCAACGATTTTCACCTTGTAATCCGACGATTATCATTGATTGGGAGCGTAATCTACATATTTTCTTGCATCAATCGCATCAGATTCTTCAGGTTCTACCTAGGGTTTGTGACAACGAAGGGTAAATCTGTATCAATTGATCGATTCCTCGTATTTAGTATTAGATTATGTGTGTTAATCCTTTAATTACTTATTTGATTATGTCTTCGCATAACATGAGTAGCTAAACACCCTGATTATGGGGTGGTGACGGATTCAAACATGCTAGCTAGGATTTATGCGTTTATGTATGATCAGGTTACGATTACTTTGTGCGTTTTAGATTAAATTGCACATCCTGCTATTACGTTTGATGCGCAATCCGTCAATATCACTGTTAGATTAAGCATTTGATCCTTGGCAACCAAAACGTTTTTCGTCTTGCTTTAATCTAACAGTTAGTTGCAAACGGTAAAAGTAAGATTAGCTTTATTGATCATAGCTTAGTGAAATTGACGCCTTCACTAATGCTATTCATTTTCTGAACCCAAGTAATGACAACTTGAGGTAATCGTTTCCTATGGATCGCATATTTCTCATTAGCTAGCTTGCTCTCTAGTCACCACTCCATAATTCTCCTCATTCATATATCAATCTCGTTAAGTGTCAATCATATCTAGTTTTGTATACCTAGTTGTTTACTGTTATGATATTTAATCACTCTGCTGCCGAAGCAAACAAACTTTTACAGCTTTTCATATTGTTACTTCTATTCAGAATCAAGCTCAATTTTAGTTAAGTCCCTGAGACGACCTCGGGTTAACTTCACTACACTCTGTTTTCAGAGTTTAGAGTTAGCTCTTGGCTAAGTAAACAAATAATTAAAACTTTGATATTGACACATCAAGTTTTTGGCGCCGCTGCTGGGGACTTAACTCCTTTGTTAAGTTTACGAGTTTTAGTTACAGTATTTTTGTTTTTTCTTTTTCTAGTTTTAGTTTTTTGTTTTTATTAGTCTTTTTCCCCTGTTACCTCTGTGTTTGTCCTAAGTGCTTGTTTGACTAACATGTGCTGATAGTTGCGTAGTTCTGGTGTTGTGTCTGTCTTATAGCACATGGTCGCAGATATGGCTACTGTGGAGCAACCTTCAATGTACAAACTCCTTCTACCTGTGCAGGGTGCCTGTCGCCCAGCCATACTCACACCATCTAATGTGCGGGGTCTCGAGGTTAAGAAGCATCTCCTCCAACAACTTTCGAGGTTCTATGGAGTCGAGAATGAGGACGTCATGGGTTTCTTCCGAGAAATTGAACATTTCATCTCTGGATTGGATAAACCCGAAGGGGTTAAGTATGATGATTTGAGGCTCAGGATCTTCCCTTTGTGTCTCTTGGGCAAGGAACGAACTTGGATGAACGGTCTGGAAGAAGGAAGCATCACTACTTGGGACAAAGCTTTCCAAAGCTTTATGGGCAAATACTACCCTGTATCGATGACTACGAGCTTCAGAGCGCAGATTAGTGAGTTTAAGCAGCGACAAGGAGAACCCTTCTTCGAAGCATGGGAGAGATTCCGTGATTTACAGCGTCAGTGCCCCATCACCGTTTTAGTAAAGCAGATTTAAACCAGTTCTTCTTTGATGGGCTTGAAGAGTCTTCACAAGTGCTGGTTGATATGGCATGTGGAGGATGGATGGGGGAGAGCACCCCTGTTGGATTAAGTGTTGTGTTCGAGAAGATAGCAAAAAGCTCAGAGCATAGGAGTGAGCATGCTAAGCTTAGCGGCTCTAATTGCCCGGAACGCCGCCTTCCCGAATCACAACTTCCAGAAGGTTTTTTGGAGGATCTGAGAGGGTTTGTGAAAAGTTGTCATGCCACCATGCAACACACAGCGAGGATACATGAAGCTACCGCTGAGAGGTTGGATGCATTAGAAGCCACAGTTTAAAGATTGGAAAGGGACAGCGACCAGATCAAAGGTACCTTCCAGAAGCTGGTAGAGAAAAACCAAGAAAGGGAAAGGGGTAAATTCCTTAATACTTCTGAGAGAGCTATGGCTATTAAGGTGATCACAGAAACACCGGTTGGGGTGTGTTTCGGAAAATGAGACCCGTGTTGAGGTTTCAAAACAGATTTGCGCAGCTTGTGGGTGTGCATCGTTGATTCTGATTGCTGGAGAAGCAGCAGTAGAAGAGGTGATAAACCCCAGTAATTCTGTTGAGGAGTTGACCCCAGAACAAGAGGAAGATCCAGCCGTTTCCGTTGAAGAATTGGGTTCTGAAAAAGAGGAAGATTCTACAGCTATAGTGAGCATTCCGGAAATTGGAGCAGTTGAAGTTCCTGCCAAGGAAGAAGAGTTGGCAGAAAATGTGAAGGAGCATCGTCTCAGTAAGAAGAGATTTAACATCGTAGTTGGGATGGGAAATTCAAAAGTCATTGCGACTTTAGATACAGGAGCTACATGTAATACAATCCCATACAGTCTGTTTAAGGGATGTGGCTTTACAGGCTTGGAAGAGATGAAAGCTCGACTCCTAATGGCGGATGGATCACATAGAAGACCAGTTGGATTGGCAAAGGGTGTCGCGGTTAAACTGAATGGTGAAATTGTTATCACCAATTTTGTTGTTCTGAAGGATGTCCGGGAAGATCAGAAGACAGGACCCAATACAATCCTCCTTGCCTGGCCATTTTTATTCACCTCTAGAATGGATATTAGCTATTTAGACGCACAACAACATACGAGGTGAATGGTAAGGTCGGCATGGTGAAGGCATTGGATTATTTGCCTAAGGATTTTATCTGCAAGGATTATTCTACGGGGTATGTTGGACCCCTTTATATCTATTCGCATGTGCAAGGGCAGAGGAATTCGAGCATGGGGAAGTCTAGTACCCACCATCGCAAATGAACATCACCAGTCTTCTACACATCTTGGAAACCTTCAATCAGGGAAGCCCTCTCCTATCAACTCTCTACTTTTCTCTTTTCACTCGTTTGCTCGAGGCCGAGCACGAGTTCAGGTTTGGGGAGGGTTGTTTTGAGTTTTGATCTGCTTTAGGCTTCTTGCTTGCATGTTTTCGGATGTGTTTCTTTTTGTATTTCTTATTCGAGTCTGTCTGTTGAGTCTAAGTCTGTCTCCCAAGTCGAGCGTCTATTGCATGTACTAAACTTGTTTAATGCTTTTGTTTTGGCTGATCCTTGACTATTATCAGTTTGCATGTTTAAGTTTGCTAAATTCGTTTATGTTGTAAATAGAAAGTCTGTTCTAATTCTGTAGTCCAAAAAGCCTGTGAGTAAACCTTAGCTGATGAAAAAATATTGTACCGGTGCATGTGTGATTTAATTCGGGGAGTGCAAATCCCCTTGTTTGCGCCTCATCATTCTCATGTGTACTCTTTGTAAGTTAAGTATGACGAACGACATGTTTTACATTCTTATTTGCTTATGCCAAATCCGTTCCAAGAACAGGTTTGGGGAGGAAGTTTATGTGCCCAACTTTATTGATAAAGACTGTGTTCAGGTTTTTCGTTCTCTCAAAAAATAAATAAGTCTCGGAGTAGATCTATGGTACTAGTTACCACCGTTAGTCGTGTTGGGCACGTTTCAGATACTACCTATATACCGGCGTGGCCCTTAAAAGCTATATGTCCGTGAGGGTTGATGGCGGGTACACCAAACTAGCACGCACAAAAGTGCGGACTTTCGGTAAAACATACACTACCAAAAAATTGAGACAGAAAAAATATATAAGCATATGGGTCAAATATAAGACTGCAAAAAAGAGTATGCAAAAAATGAAAAATATAAATATTGAAGAAAGAGAGAACGATTGCCTTTTTATGAGTCTACTGCTGATTGTTACAGAGCTATGAAAAAGTCCCTTCCGACTTAACTGATTGAGTACATTGCATGAGGTATTTGAGGCATCTTTGTGACGCAAGTCACCTTCCTTATCTCTTTATATTCTTGAGTGATTACCCCTACTGGACACTTCCAGGAGTGTGAGAGAATAGATGCATAGGATCCACTGGTGAGGGACTACCGTGTTAGACTTAAGTTCTATTTACTTTGGAAACGAACTTTTTGAACTTGTGCATGTTATTCTGTGAATGTCAGTGTGATGTCAAAGCTTATGCATTTCTTGGGCTTATTATGTGCAATCGTAGACTCGGTAGCTTGTGAGCTAGACTTTATTTCGTGTCTATGTGTTTTTTCCTTTCTCTAGGTTTTTTAGAGAGTCTGTTGCTTGAGGACAAGCAAGAGTTCGGTTTGTGGAGTTTGATGACTCGGTTTTACATCGTCTCATCTGGTCTTTTCTACCGTCTTTTTGTTATTCTTAAGTATAGTTTTAGTAGTTTTCCTAGAGTCTTTTTACTTGTTTTGTTCCTTGTGGATTTTGCAGGTATTTGGCCAAACCGAGCTAATTGAAGGCAAAAAGGGTGTGTTTTATATGCATCTACAAGATATGGAAGTCCCAATGCCTCGTACGGTTGCTAGAAGTGGAGAGGGAAAGCCAAAATACCAAGAATCGAAGTTAAAAGGAGCAAAATCGAGCAAGGAGGACAAAAAGGGCAAAATCGTAAATTGCCGGAAGCCATGGCGCACGCCAACTTGGAGATGGCGCCCGCCAAAACCATCCAGTGTGGTTTGGCGGGTGCCAAGTCGAAGATGGCGGGCGCCAAAGATCGAATCTTGGCGCCCGCCAACATTTATACATGGCGGGCGCCATGTCTAAGGTTGGCGGGCGCCAACTCTTCCACCAGTGTGCGAATTTTGCCTCGGTTCGCCGTTTTCTTTCCTTTTCGGATCAGACTTCGTTTTCTTTCTTTGTATTAGAAAAAAAAACATCGACTATGATTTTCATTATTCATTCTATTGAAAATGATTGAACTTTGCTCTCAAGCTAGACCTAGTTTCCAACGATTTTCACCTTGTAATCCGACGATTATCATTGATTGGGAGCGTAATCTACATACTTTCTTGCATCAATCGCTTCAGATTATTCAGGTTCTACCTAGGGTTTGTGACAACGAAGGGTAAATCTGTATCAATTGATCGATTCCTCGTATTTAGTATTAGATTATGTGTGTTAAATCGTTTAATTGCTTATTTGATTATGTCTTCGCATAACATGAGTAGCTAAACACCCTGATTATGGGGTGGTGACGGATTCAAGCATGCTAGCTAGGGTTTATGCATTTACGTATGATCAGGTTACGATTACTTTGTGCTTTTTAGATTAAATTGCATATCCTGCTATTACATTTGATGCGCAATCCATCAATATCACTGTTAGATTAAGCATTTGATCCTTGGCAACAAAACGTTTTTCGTCTTGCTTTAATCTAACAATTAGTTGCAAACGGTAATAGTAGGATTAGCTTTATTGATCGTAGCTTAGTGAAATTGACGCCTTCACTAATGATATTCGTTTTCTGAACCCAAGTAGTGACAACTTGAGGTAATCGTTTCATGTGGATCGCATATCTCTCGTTAGCTAGCTTGCTCTCTAGTCACCACTCCATAATTCTCCTCATTCATATATCAATCTCGTTAAGTGTCAATCATTTCTAGTTTTGTCTACCTAGTTGTTTACTATTACGATAGTTAATCACTCTGCTGCCGAAGCAAACAAACTTTTACTGCTTTTCATATTGTTACTTCTATTCGTAAACTGAAGCTCAGCTTAGTTAAGTCCCTAGAGACCGACCTCGGGGTTAACTTCACTACACTACAGGGTTTCGTAGTGTCGAGAGATAGCTCTTGACTAAGTAAACAAATAATTAAAACTTTGATATTGACACAGATCGAATCTTGGCGCTCGCCAAGTTAATCTTGGCACCCGCCAACTCTTCCACCAGTGCGCGAATTTTGCCTCAGTTCGCCGTTTTCTTTCCTTTTCAGATCAGACTTCGTTTTCTTTCTTTGTATTAGGAAAAAACATCGACTATGATTTTCATTATTCATTCTATTGAAAAAGATTGAACTTTGCTCTCAAACTAGACTTAATTTCAAACGATTTTCACCTTGTAATCCGACGATTATCATTGATTGGGAGCTTAATCTACATACTTTCTTGCATCAATCGCTTCAGATTCTTCAGGTTCTACCTAGGGTTTGTGACAATGAAGTGTAAATCTGTATCAATTGACCGATTCCTCGTATTTATTATTAGATTATGTGTGTTAATCGTTTAATTGCTTATTTGATTATGTCTTCGCATAATATGAGTAGCTAAACACCCTGATTATGGGGTGGTGACGGATTCAAGCATGCTAGCTAGGGTTTATGCGTTTATGTATGATCAGGTTACGATTACTTTGTGCTTTTTAGATTAAATTGCATATCCTGCTATTACGTTTGATGCGCAATCCATCAATATCACTGTTAGATTAAGCATTTGATCCTTGGCAACAAAACGTTTTCAGTCTTGCTTTAATCTAACAATAAGTTGCAAACGGTAATACTAGGATTAGCTTTATTGATCGTAGCTTAGTGAAATTGACGCCTTCACTAATGCTATTCGTATTCTGAACCCAAGTTGTGACAACTTGAGGTAATCGTTTCATGTGGATCGCATATTTCTCGTTAGCTAGCTTACTCTCTAGTCACCACTCCATAATTCTCCTCATTCATATATCAATCTCGTTAATTGTCAATCATATCTAGTTTTGTCTGCCTAGTTGTTTACTGTTACGATAATTAATCGCTATGCTGCCGAAGCAAACAAACTTTTACTGCTTTTCATATTGTTACTTCTATTCGTAAACTGACGCTCAACTTAGTTAAGTCCCTAGAGACCGACCTCGTGGTTAACTTCACTACACTACAAGTTTTCATAGTGTCGAGAGTTAGCTCTTAGCTAAGTAAACAAATAATTAAAACTTAGATATTGGCACATCAGTCGACCCTCACCATCCCTCTCTCTATCTCTGTTAATTCATTCATCTTCTACCGGCATACTGACTTGAGCATCGGTGTCCATATGGTCGTCACCACACCGGTGTCACCTTGGAACCTTACATCTCGGTTTGCTCTTGTTGCCTTGCAGGTTGCTGGGGCCCCCCCCCCCCCCCCCACTCCCCCAATTTATAACCTTAATTTGATTGTAGATTTCTGAGAGTCTACAATTAAGACAGTAGTTGAATAGCTCAAATTAAATATGGAAATCTCAAATGTGGAGATTAAATCTGGTAGTTGGAATGTGATAGACATCTAACCAATTCAATTTCCTTATTCTAGAAGGGGTTCTAGTTAGTTTTCTTATAGAAGAAGGTTACCTAAATTATTTTTCTTATTCTAGTTAAATTTGGTAGTTGACTTCTCCATATATAGTAAAGGGGCTTTGTATGTTTCATAGATTAGATAAGATCAGCTCATCAACAGAGCTGGTCGACATCTCTCATAGTCAATTTAACTTGTAGAATTAAGATTGATAAGAGTTAGGGATCATACTTCGAAAATAGCACATTAGTTTCATTGATCTTTTTTGGTGATTGTTCTTATTACTTCATGTGGTTGTATTCCATAATTATCAATAAAGGTTGTTTCTTGATCTTTGTGGACGTATTATTCATAGAACCACGTAAATTCTTGAGTTTCAATTTTGTCTATTTTTGGTTCATTGTTGCTCAATATTGTTTTATGTCATTGTTGTGTATTTTCATTGTTTAAATCAATACTAGGCAATGAGAGCCATATTTTCTCGGGCGAATTACATCCAGGCCCCCATTTAGATGTCGTAATTACACATTAGTATCACTTAGTCGAACAATTACACTTTAGTCCACGAATTTGACCAAATTCGAATTAAAACCTGGAAAAGTCAATTTTACCCCTCTCAAATTATTGGATTTTGAAGGTTGCCAAACAATAACAGCTCAGCCGTGCAAGGAAAGAGGAAAGAAGGAAAGGGTGGTCTCCAAACCAATCAGTGGATGGAAGGGCCAATCCGGCCAAATTGGAGGACTAGAGACACGTCATACAGATCCATGTGTGAATCGAGGAAGACCAAGGCTGGTTGAGGTCGGAGCACCGTGCACCGCCATGGACAGAGAGTGAGCGCCACAAAGTTGCGCCAAGTTACGCTCATCGTGTCGGCTACATCAATGAACGGAGAAGAGGAAGAAGCAGAAGAAGAAAAGAAGAATTCATCTGATTTAAAAAGATGAAGTGCTTGAGGAAGAAGACGGACATGGAGAGCATGGAGTTTCAATTTCCAGATTGTTTGGTCTTTGGACTCTTGTGCCATTTGGATCACTACAGCTACCATGGCAATTAATATGTTCAAGTCTTCTTTGACAATATAAAGTTGGAACTTCCATGAGCTTCATAGGTGGACCGCTGAAGTCGGCAAGGTCGTTGTCGAAGATGTATGTTGTTGAAGATGGAGGAAGAAGAAGATGGTTTTTTTTTTTAAATTTTATTTTGTTTATTTAAAATTTCATAAGGTCTTGTTTGGTTGTGATGGAATTGATTAGCTCAATTAAGCTGGTCAACAGAAATTATGGGTTTTTGGACTAAACTGTAATTGTCCGACTAAGTAGTACGAATATGAGAAACGTCATTCTAAATGGGTAGCCCTATGTAATAATCCCTATTTTCCCGGGTAAATTAGAACCTAACACAACCTTGAAAAAAAATTGATTAAGAGACAATACACTTTTTTGTTTTAGATCCTAATACAATTTTGAAAAATGCGTGGTCGCAAATTTGAAGAGACATTCATATCCCTACATTTATAATAGTCTAGTCTAAATTAGGGAACATTGTCATTAAATGAAGTTAAATAAAGAACAATTAACTTAAGGTGAAAGAGATGACATATGTATATCGCTAAAGCAATATATATTCTTCCAGGAGCTAACATATATCATTCGATAGATGCTAAAACTACATATATCTTTTTCGTAGCTGACATATGTTGATATATAAGCAGACATATATCAATGCAATAAGACATTTGCAATCCTTTACTTGGTTAAAATAGAAGAAAATGAAAACATAAGTGAGATCAGAAAATTTGCATTAAGATGAACAAGGACAATGTGCTATACATGCAAAATATCAAAATTGATAAATTCTACGTCAATTCTACAAAACGTTACCTTATATTTAGAATAGTCAATCAAAAAAATTGTTATCAGTGTCACAAATAACTAAAATTACTTTCGCAGTATGATTTCGGCTCTGGCATTATCATCTGCCAATATAACGGTATATAAGGGTAAATTAAGTCAAAGCATTTGTAGTCGGGTGGCAACCTGAGACATCCCGTACCCAAGAGGTCACGAGTTCAATTTCCGAAATGGGTGATTTATTTCTCTGTATTATTGTATAATTCTTGAAAGGCCCAAGTATTGTAATTTTAATATCTATCTATCTATCTATCTATCTATCTATCTATATATCTATCTATCTATACATTAAAAGAAAACCATTTCCACCATTCTGAGTGTGCCACCTCATTTAATTATGTGTAATTGTTCAATATTCTGATTGGCTTAAATATTCATATGTGGCAGCTTGAAACATTTTCATCGCCTAAAAATTAATGTTTGTTAAGAGAAAATAGAGTAGTAGGAGACTAGAAGTAGAAGAAAGAAGAGATAATGGAATAGAGAGAATGTAGTATTCATTCCGGCGAGCTACGGATCAGTCACCTTTGGGACAAATTTGTACTCTAAAACAACAATACATTTGTTACTTACACTAAAGTCACCATTTATTACGAATTGCCTATAATACCCTTGTATCTTTATCAAAATTTCACTTAATCACCTTTCTTCTTCCTATTTTCACTTTCTTCCCCTTTCTTCTTCCTATGTTGCTTAATCACCTTTCTTCCCCTTCGTCAAAATAATTACAATATACAAGATTAATTAAAAAAATTTACCCGGGGCAAACTTTGCCCGTGGCACGCCATGCCCAGGGTAAACTATTCCCAGAGGTATAAATAAAAAAATAAAAAAATTAATTAAACTAATAAGAAATAAAACTTAAGCAACTTGAGAATTTTGGTTCAAAACATCTCACTACTCCGCTTACCAGATCAAAGTAATGAGGAAATTTTTTTCCCGGACAAAATTTGCTATGAAGGTCTGTAAAAATTTAAATAAATATCACATAATATTGTGGTAATGGAATTAAACTTGTCAACTAATTCTCATCAAAAGGAATGCAAATTAATCACAATATACAAGATTAATTAGAAAAATTTATCACGGGCAAACCGGGGCAAACTTTGCCCATGGCACGCCATGCCCGGGGCAAACTATTCCCAGAGGTATAAATAAAAAATAAAAAAATTAAATAAACTAAAAAGAAATAAAACTTAAGCAACATGAGAATTTTGGTTCAAAACATCTCACTACTCCGTTTGCCAGATCAAAGTGATGAGGCAATTTTTTCCCGGACAAAGTTTGCTATGAAGGTCTATAAAAATTTAATTAAATATCACATAATATTGTGGTAATGGAATCAAACTTGTCAACTAATACTCATAAGAAGGAATACAAAATAATCACAATATACAAGATTAATTAAAAAAATTTGCGCGGGCAAACTTTGCCTGTGGCACGCCATGCCCAGGGTAAACTATTCCCAGAGGTATAAATAAAAAAATAAAAAAGTAATTAAACTAATAAGAAATAAAACTTAAGCAACATGAGAATTTTGGTTCAAAACATCTCACTACTCCGCTTGCCTGATCAAAGTGATGAGGCAATTTTTTCCCAGACAAAGTTTGCTATGAAGGTCTATAAAAATTTAATTAAATATCACATAATATTGTGGTAATGGAATTAAACTTTTCAACTAATGCTCATAAGAACGAATACAAAATAATCACAATATACAAGATTAATTAAAAAATTTACCCCGGGCAAACTTTGCCCGTGCCACGCCATGCCCGGGGCAAACTATTCCCAGAGGTATAAATAAAATAAATAAAAATAATAATTAAACTAATAAGAAATAAAACTTAAGCAACATGAGAATTTTGGTTCAAAACATCTCACTACTCCGCTTGCCAGATCAAAGTGAAGCAATTTTTTCCCGGACAAAGTTTGCTATGAAGGTCTATAAAAATTTAATTAAATATCACATAATATTGTGGTAATGGAATTAAACTTTTCAACTAATGCTCATAAAAAGGAATACAAAATAATCACAATATACAGGATTAATTAAAAAAAATTGCCCCGGGCAAACTTTGCCCGTGGCACGCCATGCCCAGGGTAAACTACTCCTAGAGGTATAAATAAGAAAATAAAAGAATTAACTAAACTAATAAGAAATAAAACTTAAGCAACATGATAATTTTGGTTCAAAACATCTCACTACTCCGCTTGCCAGATCAAAGTGATGAGGCAATTTTTTCCCAGACAAAGTTTGCTATGAAGGTCTATAAAAATTTAATTAAATATCACATAATATTGTTGTAATGGAATCAAACTTGTCAACTAATGCTCATAAGAAGTAATACAAAATAATCACAATATACAAGATTAATTAAAAAAATTTACCCCGGACAAACTTTGCCGTGGCACGCCATGCCCAGGGTAAACTATTCCCAGAGGTACAAATAAAAAAATAAAAAAAATAATTAAACTAATAAGAAATAAAACTTAAGCAACATGAAAATTTTGGTTCAAAACATCTCACTACTCCGCTTGCCAGATCAAAGTGATGAGGCAATTTTTTCCCGGACAAAGTTTGCTATGAACGCCATGCCCGGGGCAAACTTTGCCCGTGGCATGCCATGCCCGGGGCAAACTTTGCCCGTGGCGCGCCATGCCCAGGGTAAACTATTTCCAGAGGTATAAATAAAAAATAAAAAAAATTAATTAAACTAATAAGAAATAAAACTTAAGCAACATGAGAATTTTGGTTCAAAACATCTCACACTACTCCACTTGCCAGGACACCGCAATATTGTTTAATTAAACTAATGAGAAGGGTGACCTAAAATGAATACACTCGATTTAAGTTACAAAGCAGTCACTTTTGGTGTCTTCTAGGTAAGGAATGTGACTCATTAGTAAGCCCAATATCTATTGGTGTCTAAAAGTAAAAAAGAAGCCCACTAGTAACTTATGGGTAAAAAATCCGTATTCATTCTAGTCAGAGTACAAGCTAACTATTTATACAAGGGAAGAGTGATATGAAGAGATAAGACATCTCCACTACTTGTATACATTTATCTCTTCATCCACTAACCCTTCACACATTTAACTCTTCATCCATCAACTTGTATATTAACCTCTCATCCACTAACTTCCATCCACTAACTCAATGTGCATCTATCCATAACACTCCCCTTGAATGAACATGAGTTGGTGATAGTTGGTACGTCAAAGATATACTGCCTCATTAAAAACCTTGCTAAGAAAACCCCTGTGGGATAAAAACTTAGTCTAGGGAAAAAGAGTGTAGTGCGTATCCAACTTCCCTGATCGATGCATCACTTTAATCTTCAAACTGTTGCAACTCCAATTTTTCGGACCAACTTCTCAAATGATGATGTCGGATATGATTTGGTGAGCTAATCTTCAAATGTGTTATGCTTGGATGGAATATTCTTCTCATAGATAATGGCGGAGAAGATCTTCTGTAACATGTGGCTCATCTTCATGTGGAAGAACTTTTCAAATACTCAAAACATCATATAGTTTCAAATTTTATAACATCATTCCATAATATTGTAAGGTTGGACCAATAAGTCTCATTACCTTATCTTTATCACATGTATCAAAGATATGGAGATGTGGAGATAATTATATGCGCTTATAATGTTGCCTCGTTAAAAACCTTGCTAGGAAAAACCCAATGGGATAAAAACCTAGAAAGGGGAAAAGAGTGCAACAGTTGCTCATGAATGCGCAAACGTTCTCATTGTTTTTCAATCGTTGTCACCATTTACTTAACAATATAAATATACCTTCTTCAGAAGGTATTGTGACGAATATCAAAATTCTTGCTTGACAAATGATTAAGGTACTTCTGGACCATGTTAATTACATACAAGGTTTACAATAAGTAACCTTTTGTAAATATTCGTTCATATGCTCAAACTTCAGGTTCAGCTAACATTGGTGTAACCAATACTACTTTTCATGAGTATTGGGAATCATACTTCAATAGTTCACTTGTGAATTTTATCAACGTGAAGTTGATTATAGAGAATGAGTATAGAGATCAAAAATTAGTTCTTCAAGTACTTTTCCTCATTCAATCCATTTTTGTTAACATGATACTTTTAGTCTCCTTTTGGGACTAACTGTCAGATATGATATCTCCCCTCATTGAACTTTCTCAAATCATATGAGCTTATATGTACAACATGCGGATTATGTTCAAGTGATAACATTCAATATAATAATAAACATGTGAGGTTGAACATGATACCTAGGGATACTATAAAAACCTAAATAATGTAAACTATGTAAGAATAAACATATCATGATGCTTTACTTAGTATCTAAATGCACATGACATTTGACTCGATAATGCAATGGTACCGTACGTATTTCGATTTCGTTTATCAATCGGACTTCAGGACCATGAGCTCATTGTCTATCATCATCATCATGATGTCATCGAATGGACTTACATGTAAGATCCCCATTTACGTCTAAGAATTTATGTCCATTGAATTTCGCATATGCTTATAAAATATCTCGGTTCCATGTATATCGGTATATCAAATCTTTTTGCTAAATTTTTTCAAGTCAGTACTGATATTGATATCTGAATATTTTTGGAGGTATCATTTCATTTCATATAGGCCATCTATTATAATTTAGATATTTATGCCTTTCATGGCATTCATCACTCTTCAGGAGTACCAACTGCCTTATCTTGTCATTTTCTTGTATTGTACTTAGCACTAGAATCGTATATTTCATTGAGGTGAATGAATCATTAGTACAATTGGCAAGATATCTCAATGTCCAACACATGCCATTCTATAACCGATATGTAACTCTGTACACCGCAAAATAGGTTCATAGCGGGTTAACATTCAAATCATAGAATTTCATGTTTGAACATATCTTGATATAGTAACATGGAGCTGGAGAGTAAATCTTTAGTTCAAGTTTGAACTTTCAAATATATGTGGGAATCAATTCACTCTATGAATTTGTTTTTACCAGCTTACTTATGTTCTTCCTCCCCTAAGCTGGGTAAACGAGGGCTCATGATATTATAATGCCCAGCTTAGAAATTGATATTCAAGAGCATTAGTTCTCTGCGGAGAACAATATGAAAGGGATTCAATATATTTGCGTAGTTGGATTTTCTTATGCTGAAAATAAATTTGCCCTTAAATTGGGAGATCATGTGGGCTTCTGGCCACCTATATATCAATCATTGTCAAATTTAAAAGTGTGACTTTTGCTCATTTAAAGATCTCCATTTTAATGCTTAATCTCAGTGTTTTGTCTTGCCATAATAATAATTACAACACGAGATAGCTTTCAACACATAATCATATGGAAACTTTAGGTTTCACAACAATACCGGATGGCCTAATTTGTCACATCAAATTGCATATGTCAATATACGTATATATTATCACTTTTGACATGTATACACAAGTATTTTCAAAACTGGCCAGAATGTGACGTAAAGACTCAAATCTTTGTCCTTTTCTATTTGGCAAGACTTATAAGTACTCATTCAATGAGCAAGTTTAATATGTCTCTTCTGGGGCACATAGTTTGCTTGTAAACATGCATTATGATATGCTTGTTGTACATATAGCTTATAATATGTATACTTGTCACGAGCAATAGTTATTTGCGTACACAATTTTTCATTTCTGTTTTTAGAAGTCTTTGTTGTGGGAATTGTTACACCTACTTAGCCCCAACACTCCATTCAGAGAGTATACAGAACATGTCAGGTTTCCACCCAAACGCTCGGACAACAGAATTTAACATATTATATAAAACATTTTTGAGAATAAAATGATTAATTCTCATTCTCCCAACTTCGAGTTGGTGAGATATATTTGATCACTCATATATTCTCTCAACTTGAGGTTGATGAGTTCTATTTTATGCTTGCTTCGGGTGAAGCTTTGATACATGTATAGACAAGCAAAATGTTCACATTCACTTCAGGGAATGAGAAGAATCAATTTTTATAAATTGATTATGATCATGCACTTAAAGTTTTAAAACTTTATTATTTTTCCAACCAGCTCTTGTGGTGTGACCATAGATAGATGCACTTGAGTATACATCAAATAATGGTGGTTCATTTTCAATATACCAAATTGCCATTTGCTCATTTTGCAACCCTCTAAATTTTTCCAAGTATCTCCAATCACTCCTGGGAAAGGAGAAACATAAATTGTATATGTTATTCATTGTACAAGATGAGAACATTTACAAATAAACTGAACTTCTAGTTCATCATCATGCAAAATATGTATGAACAACAATAGTCGCACTCATATTTAGTACTATGGTCTACGAGACCAAATATTGTTCTTGTGAGCTAGGGGTATATCTTTACCACATACATATCAAATTTATAGTGTTCTTCAAGATCCATACTATTTAGTATGCTCACGATTTCTACTTCGGGAGCAATAATAAGAAATTATGCTTTTATGATCAGAATGACTTTAAGTTCACTTGCACACATATATGATTCCAACTTCAAGTTGGGCAAGTTATAAGATTAATACTACCAATTTCAGGTTGGAAATTATCATTTTCTTTGCATCACCATCAATAAAATTTCTCAATATGGGTGTGCATTCCATCTTTGATTAGCTAATCAAAGCTAGAATATTGACCCATCCATTGATGGATTTATGGCTAGAATATTAACCATATGTTGATGGATTTATCATGGTCCATGATATGTATGTGGACATATGTATTTTAACAAAGGAATCTCTGTGATTTCGAACCATCAATTGTCAGCCACTTATGGTGGTTTGGAATTCTTGAAAATTTTGGATAAATTATTCGTGTGAATGATAATTTGACATTCACTTTCTTGTCAATATATAACCACATCAACTTTCATGGTTTTATATCTCATATTCACTTCAGGAAATATGGTTTTGCATTTTATCACAGCTTGAAAAGCTTCATCCAATATATGAGTTTGGATATGATTCACCACTAACAAGAAAATTAGAGTGGTTAGATAATATCTTATGATGAGAAAAAAATTCAAGGAAGTAAATTATCTTGAAAGATGATAAGTAATAGATTTATAGTTTCAAATGATATGTAGCTCCATTGATGGCATCATCCGTACGTTAGCTCCATCGTTAAAAACTCGTAAGTGATCATACTAACACACATGGCATCTCCTATCAAAATCCTTTGCCATGATTTTAAGTATGTCATCAATATGCTATCGTCTCAGGTTGCTTCATGCATCTTTAGCATGGAACTACAAAAAAACAAAGAACTTAGTAGTATATACCCTCAAATAGAAAAATAATGAAATGAATCAATGTAATATATGAAATTGAGAGATGGAGGGTTAATTGTAATAAGAAATCTCTATGATGATCATCATCAATCGCTTGCTTTCTTCCACTATTATTCGATCATGACTCATGATTTATTCATCAGTCATGGCCAATTGGAACTCCAATTCTTCTAGATTTTCCCTTGAATTGCAGTTTACAGTCTCTTTCAGTTGGCTGAGCACAATCGCGCTGATGATGTGTTAAGAGAAAATAGTGTAGTAGGAGACTAGAAGTAGAAGAAAGAAGAGATAATGGAGTAGAGAGAATGTAGTATTCATTCTAGTCAGAGTACGAGCTAGCTATTTATACAAGTGAAGAGTGATATGAAGAGATAAGATATACTCCCTCCGTCCCAAACAATAATGTACATATTCCTTTCATGTACGTCCCACGAAACTAGTCCCATTCCAAAAATAGTAAAAAAGTACACCCACTGACTCCCACTAACTCAATTATCCACTAACTCAATTATTTCTCTTACTTTTTCCATTCTTTATCATTATACTATATCTTATCTCTCATACATTTTACATTCTTTATTATTTATCTCCCCAACAACAAACAATAAACACTTGGCTTTCTTAAAAATAGCGCCGGATCGGATCGAAAAGTAATGAGACTAATTCTTTGGGACGGAGTGAGTATGAATTAATGATTAGGTAATAATTTTCCGTTCATCTCAAAGCATCTCCGCCTATCCTTCTTGGACAACGCCATCACCGTGCCGCCTCACCAACCATCAGTCACCCTCCATTCACGTCGATTCTTCTTCGCTAATTTCACCGTTGCAAATAGGAAAGAGGCATCGATCTCAGAAGTATGTGGCAATTGAGGATTCTTTTATTCACATCGATCTGTTACGCAAGCCTGGCCTTGCCGATCCAAAAGTCAGAATCGAGTGATTCAATTACGGACCCAAAGTCGATCGACTTCAGATTCGCAGCGGTACAATTACCGTTCAAAAGCATGGACATTGATTCTTCATTCAGCAATGGCTTCACGTGGGTTTCAAACGATCGCTTGTGCTGGTTTGGTCGATTTCAAAAAAAACCCGTATTCAGGGTGAGTATATGCAATCCTTTACCCTTTTTTCCTTCCTTAAATTGATTCGACTGTGTCTATTTGCTTCTGCAATGTGAAACATGTACTTTCCCCAAATCTTAAATAGTATGTGTGAAGTGTAAACAACTTCTCTACATAATCAATTCAATGTTTTCATTAACTTATTTCAGCATAGGTCCTATCATAATTAGTTTCAATGTTTCAATTTTAGTTGTATCCTATTAAGATTTTTTATTAGCTAGAATAAAGTTACTGTCTTGGATGATTCCATCTTGTCTGCTTGAATTTGATAAATGTTTTAAATGGCAATGCATGAATTTGAGAACCCATGCTCTTATGTTTGGGTCTACAACATCAATTAATTTATGTCTAACGTATTTTAGTATAGATGATAAATGTTTGGTGTTAATTGTTAAAATAAACCAATAAAATATCAATTCAGAAAGTGCTAATCTTGAGTATTACTGGATTGTTGTTCATGAAGCTTGATGCCAATATAAGTCTATGGAATGGAATAAGATGGAGACTAATCGAAGGTCGAACAACACGGTCCCTACTCATTTTCCAAGTTTCTCCAAGAATTTTGGATTTTCAAATGAATCAATCAAATTACAAGTGTCAGATTTGCTCAATTTCTGAATTCAACATGCCAATATTCTGTAAGTTATTTATATCCCCAATTTTCTTATAATGTTTTGTAATTTCATTTTCCACGATTTTTATTCACCATCTGGATTTCGTACTAATATCTATGTATATTCTTTTGTCGATTGATCACACGATTCAGAATTGAGTTGAAAATCAATGATGAGTATCCTATCATAATAATACTTTGTGACTGAGATGAGATGTGCAATTTCAATTTATGATTCCACCTTTGCTGTCTCATTTGCTCTCAGATTTTGGTTTACTATTCAATATAGATTTGTATTGTTGCTCCAGGGGTCTTTTCCATGTAGTTCTATTCCAGTTTATTCCATTTCCAGTTGACTTCAAAATTAATGGAGTAAAAAGAGGTGATTTAGTTCCATTGTCACGCCCCCAGTTTATTCATTCTTTCTTTTATGATATTACCTGAATTGAATAGGTAATAAGGTTAGCGTCATGAATTGCTAATGAAAAAAAGCAGGTTTTTAACTCTAAAATTATTCAACCAAATTATTTTTACTCTTATCACAATAAATGTGTTGTAAAATATCACCTGCTCATTTTATTATTTCATTTTTGTATCTAATATTTTCTTATTTTTCCTTCAACATTTTTTTAGTTGTTGCCTTACTGAGAACATTGTGTTTACTTCTATTGTTGCCTGGGTTTAATCCAGGAGCAAGTGCCAAAGAAAAAGTAGTTATTAGTTGTGATATTGTTGTATATAATTCGTTTTCACTAAATTTAGATTTAAAAGGAACTTCCTAACCTAAATTAGTAAATGATTCTCATATGTCATTTTTCAGAAACATATTTTCGTAAGATTAATAATTTGATTCAGTTCGTTCTTATCATACGATTCTTCAAAAAATTAAATGTCCAAGGCTGGACTCAAAGGGTCGAATAACAACATCGCGAGTTGTATGGGTACCTAACCAATACGGTCATATGGATTTTCATCAGATTATTAACTGGTGTCATCTGGCCTAACTCTGGAATATTTATGTGATAATTAGGTGTATTGCGATATGTTTACTAAAGGTGGGGTGTAACTAGGCCAAATCGAAGAGGATTCTGTTTCTACTAACTGGAATATTTGGGCTAGGAAGCTCTTGAGAAACTCAAAATTTATATATGGAGAGCTGCTTTACCAGTAGCGTCATTGTTGGTAAGGAAACATGTAGTAGTAGACAATACTTGTGCTATGACTGAGGAAACAATTCTCCATTGTTTATGGTACTGTGATCTTGCAAGGCAACTTTAGGCCTGTTCGGGATTGCCAACTACAGTGATTGTTTGTATGTCTATCAGCTACGGTGTCAACATCTCTGAATATCGATTATACTCCGCTACTGCACTACTCCACACAACGAACCTTTTTTTATGTGATTCAATCTAAGAGCACTCTATCCGACCACTTCTCGATACGTTAGTCTCCCTCACGCGCCAACACTCTAATTTGCTCCAGTTGATGTAATTATTTTGCTGAAATGTTATATAAGGAGAACCCACATTATGGTCGATTGGCTTCCATACTTGTATTTGTTTCTTCTTGAAGGGAGATGATTAGGCCTGGAGCATCTGCCATTATAGCACCGTTAGTTTTGGTTAGTGTTTAATGTTGTTTAACTTTAATCATATCTAAGGAAATAATTAAAATAGTATGCAGATTTTATGTTTTGCCTTATTTATATGAATAGGAATGTAAATAAAATTGTCAACAATATCCTCTTCACATTCCAATTAGTGCTAAAACATCCCATGAACGTATTATTTTTATTTATCCTAAGAATGGTACATGATCATTCTGAAATATTTGTTTTGGCAGGACGACATGGATGAGATCGTGAAGATCCTGATTGTTAATCAATATATGGAGGACATTTGTGTTTGGCATTACAAGAAACATGGGTTCTAATCCTTTAGTACTGCTTATCGTTTGGCCTTGAGATTCAGACGTGCACGTAGTCGAAGTTTAAGGCTCTACATCAGTTGTGCAACAATAGAACTGGAATCTGGCGAGGTCCTAAGCTGCCAGAGAATGTGACGAATCATTGTAACAGGTACACTTTTTATTCGCCAAATGCATATTTCTGTTTAATTGATTATCGGGAGTCGCATGTGTATATATCTTTTGATGATATATGTAGCTTTGTAATTAACATTCTAAGTCTATATCTCTATTGTTTATGAAGTTTTAATTTTAGAGGGTAATATACCTGGTTTCTGATTGTTGATTTTCTTAAACAGTTTTCTTTTAGAAACAAAGGCTAAAGCTAATATTTTGGATTGTTGCACATTATCCCTTTCTTCCTTAGGTTTATAGAGGCAACAAAAAAAATTGAGATAAGATGAAAAAGGATAAAGTTATACTAGAACATCTGCCTGATTGAACTGCGGTCCAACTTTGGCTTTATATTGATTTCTTTGTTTTCTTTTTTGAGTGTCCATTCAGAAGAATCATAGAAATAATTTCCCTTCATCACGGTTCTTAATCCTTCCCCTCCCTTTTGAGTTTTCTTATGAAAAGTTACAGAATTATTACTACGAGCATAAATTCCTCTAAGAGTCTGTTTGTTTAATAGTCACTAGCAATTTTTTTAGGACGAGTTGAAGGCATAAGCATTATTCAGGCAGAAGGAGCATACGCTGTCTAACCTGAGCATAAAAAATGCTTTGTATTAGATATATTTCTCATGAATAAAGTCGTAGTGGTATCATCATGGATTAATATGTGGATTAAGTTACATCCAAGCTTTTAGGCTGCAGAAGAGGATGAGATCTTTTGGTTAGCCCCATGAAACAAGCCTTAGTGGTAAGAGAGTTTAGGTTATGTAAATAATCACTCATTTCAAAAGCTACAAAATCTATATTCTTCTCCTTTATGAGAAGGTAATTGCTACCATTATATTAATTTTACAGACTCCATTCCCTTCTTCATCTCCAACCATTTTTACTTATCTTTTTCATTGCATCAACTATAGTAATGGAATTATAAATGCAAGTCTTGATAATCAGAGAAAAATTGCTGAGTTATATGGAACTGGACAAGAATTCAAGAGCTGCTCATATGCTCAGTGGCATTGATCTAGATTCTGGAGTGAGGTCTTCTAAGATGCATTGTCAATTACTTTCGGGCATACATTGTAATTACTAATTATATTGAATATATTGAATTCTTTTTACTTCAACATGGTGATCAATGACAAATTTTGGCTGTCAAAATGTGTTCAGGTTGCTTTACTTTATGTTGAGGTACTTATTGACCTTGCTTTCCTCTATCATATTTTGCAACCTATATACTCCCTCCGTCCCAGTTTCATCTTCCCGCATTCCATTTTGGTCCGTCCTAACTTCATTTTCCTATCCCTTAAATGGAAAATCTCTCTCTTACTTTATACACTATCTCTCCTACTTTATTCACTATTTGTCATACTTTATTTACTATATTTCCTACTTTATCACCATCTCTTATACTTTATTCACTTTTTTCTTAAATCTTTTGCCCGGGCCCGCGGAAAGATGAAATCGGGACGGAGTGAGTTCAATTTTGATGTCGGAAGTAAACATCCTATATTGTGCATGTAAAATAACATACATGCTGCTACGCTGTAAACACCTCTAGAGGTATTTTGTCTGCATGTACTTGAATGCTGACCAAATCTTATTCTAATTTAGTGAAATGGTATCTCTCTGATTGGATATTAATATTTATCACCCGATATAGTTGTTGCATCCATAAGAAAATTTGATGTAAATATTCATTTTGTTGTTTTTTTCCTTTTTCTCTCAAGCTGTAGGGAAAAGAATTAACTCCTTTTTCTATTGGTTGTTTTAGGATGTCATCATTACATTTCTTCTCCTTATAGGTAGTCAATGTCTGGGAACAATGCCATTCTGTTTACTAATGGTGTAATTAAATGCAAGTCCACACCTATTATTTTGGTATAATAATGAGATATGCATTTTTTTTAAATTTTTTTGTTTGCTACTGATTAAGTTTTTATGGTTCCATTTTCCTTAGAGCCTCAATAAGTTGGAGTTGAAGTGGTTGCAAAAGATCTCCCTTTATTTGTGATCTGGAAGTACCGAAGACTATTGCAACAAAATGTCCAAGGCTGGACTCAAAGGTTCAGACGACATCGTGAGTTGTATGGGTACCTAATTGATACGGTCATACGGATCTCCATCTGATTATGAAGTGGTGTCATCTGGCCTGATGCTGGAATCTTGAAGTGTGATAAAATAGGTGGATTAAGATATGTTTACTAGAGGTGTGGAGTAACTAGGCCAGATTGTAGGTGATACTGTTTCTACTTTCTACTAATTGGAATTTCATTTAGGCTAGGGAGCTCTTGAGAAACTCAAGATTTATACATGGAGAGCTGTTTTACCAGTAGCATCATTGTTGGTAAGGAAACATGTAGTAGTAGTAGACAATACTTGTGCTAAGTGCTATGACTGAAGAAAAAATTCTCCATTGTTTATGTTACTGTGATTTTGCATGGGCCTGTTCAGGATTATCAGCTACGGTAGTTCTTCATATGTCTATCGGATATATCGATTATACTTCGATGCTGCACTACTCCACACAACAAACCCTTTTGATCACGGCTGGAATAGAGTAATTGTAGAGGGGGATTGCATCCAAATTATTATGGCGCTTCAGTGATCTGTTGGTAGAATATGAACAAGATTTGGTCTCGAGGGAATACTTTAACTCATTATTTAAGCAATAAACTTTGTCGATGATAATGATGGGATTTCAATTTTACCTATATCTTTTGATCAAATGCACTAAATTGATTTCTAGCTATTGCCAACTAATCAGTAATTACTCCGTCTCAGTTTCAACTTCCTACGGGACTGACACAAGTTTTAAAGGAAGAGTGAATAAAATAGGAGTGATGGTGATAAAGTAGGAATGAGATTGAATAAAGTATGAGATATGATGAATAAAGTAGCAAGGAGATTTTCCATTTAAGGGGTGAGAAGTTAAAAGTGAGACATTCCAAAATGGAATGCGGGAAGTTGAAATCGAGTGGAGGGAGTATTTTCATTGCTAGAGTATAAAAGAAGTCTAAGTTTTCTTTTACATATTTTGGTTATAGGCTACTCATCTTATCTACCAGTCTATGCAATGTGTTTAGCAAAATTAACTCTAGAATTATTGAACGGTGTTGTGCACGTCTGTCACAAGGATTCATGTGGGGCTAGAGGTCTCTTATTCGATGATGGAGAGATATTAGTGGTTTGAATGAGGCGAGTTTGGTATCTGAGAGTTTTCTACGTCACCTTTTCACAATTTTGTTGTTATCACGCAGCATGTCGAGGCCTGAGGAAATTTGGAATAAAACATAGTAACAGTTATTATCTAACGATATTCTATACAATCAATAAATGAATTCCCACATCCAAGGTACAATAATTGTAAAGAATTAATGATTCTTTCCTACATCTAAAAATGATAGGATTAAGTTTTGTATGCAATTTTTATGTAAAATCCTTGCATTCTCCATGTAGGTTTGAAGCTCACCGATGAGCAAATAATAAACATTGCTCTCATGAAAGTAGATAAGTTGCTGAAGAGAAACTGCAGTGGTCTAAGTTCATTTAATGATATACATGTGTGGGACGATTCTATTATACGCAATGCTACAAATCCATTCATTGTTGATGATGTGCTATGATAGATTATGTCTGCTGTTGATGGGCGAAATGGGGGAGTATTCTTCTTATACGACTACGGAGGGATCGAAAAGACCTTTATATGGAGAACGTTGTGATCTAGTTTGAGGGCAAGAAGAGATATTGTACTTCCAGTTGCATCCAACAGGATTGCATCACTCCTTCTTCCTAGGGGTAGGAAGACACATTTGAGATTCGATATAACCTTAGACATGATTCATAGGTCACGGGACTACTTAAGGAGATCAGACTTATTATTTAGGACGAGGCTCTCATGACAAATCGACATTGTTTTGAAGCGCTCGATAGGAGTTTGAGAGATGTGATGGGACGACAAGATGAGCCATTTCGTGGGGGTGGTGATTATCTTCTGCAGGGACTTTCGAAAGATTTTGCCCGTTATTCCAGGAGGAAGTAGGTATGATATCGTGAACGCCAATATATACTCATCTAGGATATGCATGGCAGGTGCTTCAACTGACAAAGAACATGAGACTACAGGTAACTGATGTAGTATCTATATACCACTCATACTTATTTCATATCAAAAATATTTTTTCAACGTCCAATTCATTCGCACACAGTCTGGTTCGTCATCTTTTGAGATTCAGGAGACAAAAGAATTTGCTGAGTGGATACTACAAGTCGGTGACGACGTTGACGCTGAACCTAATGACGACGAGGTAGATACCAAGATCCCTAAAGATATACTTATTCGACAAGTAAGCCACCCCCATTTCAGCCATTGTCGACAGTACATATCCTTCGTTGTTGGAGCACTTAGTCGATCTAGCACTTGACCTGGATAATTTTTGTCACAGGGTTGTTCTTGCACCTACAAATGAAATAGTTGATGAGATAAATCAGTTCGTCACGCCGAAGATGCCCGGAGATAGTGTTGAATATTTAAGCGCGAATAACATTGCTCGGGAAGATGATCGACGTTGAGAACGGTCTTGAGGAGGGTTTACACGGTAAAAATTCCTCAATAACATTAATTGCTCTAGATTGCCTTGACATATAGGATCACCCCGAAGGTTGTTTGTATGATAATGCTTCTGAGGAATGTTGATCAGGCTTTCGAATTGTGCAATGGCACAAGGCTGATAGTTACTAATCCTGGAAGCACATCATCATGGTAAAGATAATATCGAGAATCAACGTGGGAAATAAAAAAACATTCATTCCGAGGATGATGATGAGCCCATCGGATGAGACGAAGTTCCCTATCAATTTTGATCAGAGACAATTCCCATATTCAATTCGTCTGCTTTGCTATGACCATAAACAAGAATCAAGGAAATCTCTCACACACTTCGGCCTCTGCCAACCTCACCCGTATCCAGCCGCGGATGGTTATATGTTGCTCTATCTAAAGTTACATGCAAGAAGGGATTGAAAGTGTTAATTTGCGACGAATAGGGTAAAACATATGACACGACAAAAAACCGGTCTACAAAAAAGTGTTCGACAAAGTTTGAGGTAACTTTTATATATATGTGTAAAAATTACCAAGTTATTATAGTGCCAACTACGTTTTTTATATGCCAGCTTTGAATCTCACTAACTTTTACAAGTATCGATGAAGTTCGACGCAATGTTGAAGGCTTTAAGCGATTAGATCATGCATTTTCTCGCATTGTAGTTTTAATATAAGACTTATTCATTCTTATTTTGAGTTTTGTCTCCATGTCCCGTCGAGTATCGACGGGCCATTAACTAGTCTATATATTAAACGAAAACAATTTCCAAGCTTCTGGTGAAGCCATGTCTCATGCTGACATGTACAAATGAAATATTGTGATTGGTTGGTTCTCATTGCATGTTGTCAAATTGTTATAATCTGATTGGTCCATCATTCAAACTATTGTTGATGTGTTCTCCAAATTCTAACTCGATTTCATTTGATTTTCAATGGCAATGAAATTTTGTGGTCTCCCTTTCATTACCATCTTCATGTTGACACAAAACTTGAATCTTGGAATTGCCACATAAATCAATTCGATCTCTAATTTCTTCAATTAACAGACAAATCAAT
This sequence comes from Plantago major, assembly GCA_026545765.1. Taxonomy (NCBI): domain Eukaryota; kingdom Viridiplantae; phylum Streptophyta; class Magnoliopsida; order Lamiales; family Plantaginaceae; genus Plantago; species Plantago major. Next base: position 62,171,059 of record CM048839.1, on the reverse strand, counting down.
TCTTACATGCCGTGTTAGATATTTGTTTCTACCAGTTCGCATATTCATTTATCTTCTTCAGCCAAAACCTCTATGATTCTTCACTAGCTAACCCTAGAGATCGAGATTGATCAACACAAAGATGAATTCTATATAGAGCAAAGGTCGATTCTTGATACAACATTTGATTCGTAAACCAGATCCATGTACTTCAATACTTCTAATTCGGTTCTTCACCAGTTTATCGGATCCACCCAATTAAAGGACCCTCCGCATTCATATCTTCTTCGCCAATAATACACCCAGTCAACAAATTGTTCTCGGTTCTCCTTCGGTTCTTCAGATGGATCTTGATTGGTGCCAAAATCGGGAATAGAGGTGCGGCAAATTAATTATATTATATTCCTAAGTTTTTGCTTCACCATTAGAGAGTCCTAATTCATATTCTTCTCTTCTGAATTAGTTTCCATTAATTCCATTACTTTCAAGTTTGTTATTGTACTATTAGTAGTTGGTGTTTGAGGAGTGGAAAAGTTATAATTTGTTGACATTGTAATTGTGTAATCGGGTGGAGATGTGAGGACCATATTTTATTAAGGGGTTTTTAGAATGAAATGCATAATAAACTTTGTCGACATAAAAATGTTTTATGTGTTGACATCTGTAGTCGGACTTGATTTTTTGGTAAATCTTTATATTTTGCATGATCAATTGTTTTATAGGTTCTATTAAGTGATATAAGATGAAAAAGAAAGCATTTTAAGTGGTGAATGATTGAAGAAACATGAGCAGGCTGCTAGATGATTAGACAAAAATGGAATTTATGAGATGCAAACTGTCTCTACCAATAAATCGATTGATCACTACTTTCTCTTAGAAAAAATCGAAGTGAGATTTGAAAGTTAAATCAAATGATTTCAAATGAATACTCGACACGATCATCAACTGAAATTTATCGATTCATTTTTCAAATCTCACTTCGATAATTCAAATAGAAGTTTCCATGAATAGGGCTAAGCTAAGGACATTAAGTTGTGTCCAGGAAATGTTACATTAAGCTGTGTCAACACTTTTTTTTTTTTTTTTTTTTTTTTTTGATTTCTCACTACTACATGCGACTAAACCAGCCGGGCACTGTCGGGCCCTTTTTGAGGGGGCGGCTCTCTCAACGGTGTTTTTTACATCCATAAGGCTCGAACCCAAGACCTTGCTTAAGCAAACTCAAGTCCCTTACCATTTGAGCCAACAACCGTTGGTTGCTGTGTCAACACTTTTATGTGAACTATTGAAGTGCATTTTCTTATTTTTCAAACTGACATGTAGGAAATTAAATTAAATAATGATAAGCATTCATCACTTATTCTCTTTTTATTATCTGCAACTACACGTTTGTACTAATTGGAGAACCCTCTGTTAAACTTGCTGGAGGAATAGTCTCAGAAATCCATTACTGTCAGCTTCTTTGAATCAAGTTTTATTTCATTTTGTTATGAGAGTTGCTAATAAGGCAGCACATTTGCTTGCCAAGAACTGTTTTGCTGATAGTTGGGATCTGTTACTCTCCCCTTCACTTGCCCATATGTATCAATTCTTTGATGATCATTAATGCATGATGTTTGATTCTCAAAAAATAATAAATTCTGAGGTATGTTGAAATCAATCAATATCAAATTTCTCACTTGGATTCCTCCATCTCCATTTTTATTTATCTTACCATTTTCCATTTATCATATTCAGCTTTTGGGTGATTTATTGCTCATCAAATCAAATGGACCTGGATCGCCAAACTTTCTCCCAAGTATGTGTTGCTTCAGCTCTTTAGGTTTCATTCCAGTATTCGGTTTGCTTATTTGTGTAGTGGAGATTGAGGGCTAGGAGTTTTATACATATATTTTGTTTTCGTTAACAATATGATGTTGTCACTTATGACTGGTGACTGATGCACCTTGCCTAGAAAACTTGAACTAATTAGATAGAAGAGAGGTTAGGAAATATAGAATCTTGCCAACTTCAAGTCACTGTCTACCAAAATAAGTTTTCTTGATCCAATAATTAAATTAGAGATAATAGTTGCTCAATAAGAGCCCAACTCAGTAAGTTCAAAGTAGATTTTGCTAAAGTTGCAAATGAACCCCTTCGAAGAACGTCTATATGTTGAACTGTTGTCTAAGGTTTACTTGGCACATGTAAGACTTGGAACCAGACTAATTCATAGCAACCATTAGACTTATCTGGAGATGTATCCCTATTCTTGAACTTTCTTGGCAATATTTGTCATCCTAGAAAAGTGAAACTAAAAGAACTTGCTACCAACTTCGAGATTATAAAGACAATAACAATTAAAATACTTACAAGCATATTGCTCTTACCATGGAAGGAGATTTGCAATTATCATTACGTCTTGGTTAAATAAATTATCTCTCATAGTTTTGCTTCCATGCATGTCTTCATATCTATAATCTATTTTAGTGATTTGTTCAACATCTCAGAGTAAGCTGGTCTGTAACCTAAATTGGGAAGAAGGTGGGTAAGAGATTATATTGGCGGGGTTTTAACCAGCTGGTGTTATAAGAATATCCAAGAATTGTGCACAACTTGGACATAAAATTTAGATGAATTGGGGGAAAAAGCGGGTCTCGACCTTACCCAATAACTTTATTCTTATTACAGGTCAGCTTATCAAGAGTTATCGCGGCTGCAAAATGGGACTGGGTTCATCCGATGAATTGGTAGTGGCTTTGGAATTCCAACATATCTCATAATTAAATTAAAACATTTCTTGTGGTCAGCTTCGTTTTGTCCGTAAATGGCGGGCTCAAACCTATGTACGCTATGCAACCATGGAGAAGAAGACATGATTCATATCTAGAGACTGCATGTTTGCAAGACACATCTTGGGAAACAACCAGATGCCTCCTTGGAATACTTCGATTGTTAATTGGTTGAAACAGGGAATCACGGAAGGTTTCCCCCATAAGGATATTAATCGAGATTATACAGTTAGCAAGAATGATTTTGTGGCAACACTCTAGGAGCTTTGGAAAGCTAGAAGCGCCTTCATTCTGCAACACCATCCCTTTCTACAGCTGGTGATTATATTCAAGATATTAAAGTTATATAAATTAAATAAGTTTGTTGGAATAAAACTGTTTCCTGCCAAGTGTGAAGGTAATGGTCTAGCTCACTAACTTGAGGGATGTTCCTCGAGATACATTAGGATTTTTGAGTCTTGCCTTTTGAATTCACATAAGTTATTTGAGCTCAATCTAAGTATGAGTCATGAGTCATGACTGGCACTTTTTATGGTATGTAATTAAGGAATAATAAAATTATTGTCACTCAACATCTTCAATCTTGGAGTCTGTATAATGCTCAATTAATTGATTGACACAAACATTGATCTTCTTAAATAATTTTGTTGTGGAATAGTATCTATACATAGTTTAAGATTAATCGAGAGTGAGTGATGTTAAGAAATTAGAAAGTGAATTAAAATGCATACATGATGCTAGTACAATATGCATTTTTATTTATGAAAAACACTAATACTCTTAATAAAACACCATAAGTCCTCAATAATAATTCTAATGTTTATCTGTATTTTTATTTTATACAGTTCTTCTTATTAGACTGTCTTCCTAATATCTTACTCTAAATAATTAGACCATAATACATTTCAATACTTCAATTTTGGGAGTCAATCAAGCTAAATACTCCCATCGTCCTGATGAACATCATATATACCATTTTTGTATTTTAACAAAACTTCATACATTATTCAAAGCTGATCCACACCTAAAATACAATTAAAAAAAAACTTTTACATACTTTACAATTTAAATTTACACATTTTGCCAACTTTTCATATTCTATAATTTATTTTACGAATTTTTAACTTAAACTGCGCTATAACTCAAATGTATGAAATTCGTCAGGACGGAATAAGTTTACATATCAAACGGAATCTTCGAATACAAAAATTTCAATGTTGCACAAATCTAAAGATCTCAAAATCTCCATTTCACTCGATTTAATCAATACAATCAATAAAAAATATAAAAAGATTCACATCTTGCACATAAATGACTATAATATATTTAAAATAATTCAACAAAAATGCTCCATAATAATTTAGATTCTCTTGGAATATAATTCACTATTTTATTTTATCTACATTAATTTATGTTACGTATACTTATATTGTCAAACCCTTGATTTATGCTTATTATTATCTAATGTAAAGTAAATATGTGGTTCTATGTAACCCCTAACGTATGCTCAAATACCAAGCACACATCAACATTGAATACTGTAACAGTCATCGGTCAATAAAGTATCTCTTCCAGTACATATCCAAAGGAAGTCATAGAATAACTGGGGTTAATTTCATTGATAGAGAATACGGGCATGAGATCATGAGGCATATGGACTATCGTTATATGTCTGCATGCGAAGCTATACGTGGAGGATATTAGAATTCCCATTGCATATTATAAGATTCTTTCTGTTGAGCGACTGTCATTTCATTTGGAGAATGAACAATTTGTTCATTTCAACTAGGGGTGTTCAAAATACCGAAAAACCTAACCGAAAAACTGAACTGATAACAAAGGGTTCGGTTTTTGGTTTGCTATTTTTAAGCAAATCGGTTTTCGCTAATTTACGGTATTATACCGAAACCAAACCGAAAATCAAAATTCATAAAATCTATATTATTAAATTCTAGAAAAAGTTCAACCGTATTTTAGTGAGCACTACATTATTTATTAAAACAAAAAAGCCACACAATTAACATGAAAAAATAAAAATTCAATGTAAACGCATAGCTAAAAGCCTAAAAGCATATTACAATACGTCACGGCACTACTCCTATTAAGCTACTATTGTGATAGCCGAAATGGCGGAGTATTCTTCTTATACGGCTACAGAGGGACCAAAAAGACCTTTATATGGAGATCGTTGTGTTCTGGTTTAAGGGCAAGAGGAGATATATATATTGCACTTCCAGTTGCATCCAATGGGATTGCATCACTACTTCTTCCTATGGGGTAGGACAGTGCATTCGAGATTCGGGATACCATTGCAAATTCACGAGGACTCAGCATGCAGTAAGCGCAGACATGATTTAGAGGTCACAAGACTACTTAAGGAGACCAGGCTATTATTTGGGACGAGGCTTCCATGATAAACCGACATTGTTTTGAAGCGCTCGATAGAAGTTTGAGAGATGTGATGGGATGTCCAGATGAGCCATTTGGTGGGGGTGGTGATTGTCATCGGCGAGTACTTCTAACATATTTTGTCCGTTATTTCAGGAGGAAGTAGGTATTATATTGTGAACATCGGTATATGCTCATGTAGGATATGGGATGCATGTTAGGTGCTTCAGCTGACAAAGAACATGAGATTGCAGGTAGCTAATGCAGTATCTATATACGTGTCCGGTTCATCATCTTCCGAGATTCATGAGACGAAAGAATTTGTTGAGTGAATACTACAAGTCGGTGATGGTGTTACATGTGAACCTAATGATGATGAGGTTGATATTAATATCCCCGAAGATATACTTATTCGAGATGTAAGTCATCTCATTTCAAACATTGTCGATACTCGATAGTACATATCCTTCGTTGTTGGAGCATTTAGCCGATCCATTACTTGACCCAGAATACTTTAATCGAGTCAATCTTGCACCTACAAATGAAATAGTTGATAGATAAATTAATTCGTCATGTCGAAGATGCCCGGAGATAGTGTTGAATATTTGAGCATGTAATTGCTAGGAAAGATGACTTTGACAACGGTCTCGAGGAGGTTTACACGGTAGAATTCCTAAACACTATTAATTGTCACCATAGGATCGTCCTGAAGGTTCGGTGTATGATAATGCTTATGAGGAATATTGATCAAGCTTCCGATTTGTGCAATGGCACAAGACTAATAGTTAATAATCTTGGGAAGCACATCATTAATCAACACGGGACAAAATATTTTCATTTCGAGGATGATGATGAGCCCATAGGACGAGACAATTTTTCTATTTGTCTGCTTTGCTATGACCATAAACAAGAGTCACATACAATCTCTTGCACACGTCAGCCTATACCTCTCCTCACTTGTATTCAGCCATAGCCATTTATATGTTTCTCTATCTAGAGTTACCAACAAGAAGGGATCGAAAGTACATATGCCACGACAAGAAACGTGGTCTACAAAGAAGTGCTACTTTGAGTTAATTTTAACTTTTATCTGTGTAAACATTACCAAGTTATTATAACGCCAACTGCATTTTTTATAGGTCAGAGTTCAATCTCACTAATTAATATATTGTAAATTTCTACAGGTATCGATGACTTCCGACGCAATGCTGAAGGCTTGAAGCGTTTACATAATGTATTTTCTCACATTGTAGTTTTAATATGTTTGTCAACTTCGACATGTTATATACGATTTATAAATTTCTTATTTTGAGTTTTGTCTCCATGCCCCGTCGAGTATCGACGGGCAAGTGACTAGTTGTATCTCAAAAAAAATAAATAAAAGAGAAGGGTAAATTAATATATATGAGTAAGTCTCCTGAGAGACGGTCTTTAGATAATTTATCTAGAGACGAACCTATATTGTCAAGAAAATCATCGATGTTATTAATCAAAACGCATATGTTCTCAACATTGTTGATTTTTCATATTAAAACAAGAACTATTTTGTTAACAATTTAGGCGTTTTAATTAACAATTAGTAACATATGTCATCTTAAGATAAGTTATCTAGAGACCGTTTGTGATATATTATTGTTTGATGTTTTAAATTTTGGTAATCTTTTTTTGGTATGTACAAAATTAACCTATCCACGTAATTCTCTCTCCATCATGCAAGAAATTTTAGCGAAGCAAATAGAAAGAGACGATCCGAAATTCGTTCTCTAAATCGACTTTTGGTTTTCAATCAATAATGAACTTTATTGTTCACAATTGTTTTTAGGAATTATTTATACTAATGCATTTTTTTTTTCACCATTGTAGTTTTAGGGCATTGCATTTTCAGGCAGGATCATGAAGAATCTGACTGATAGTATACATGATCTCATTGAAGAAGCTAAGCTTCGAACCGTTTGGTGGATCCTTTGTATTTTCGCTGTCACTTACTTCTTAACACGTATGTAATGTAACCTCTTAAATCATGCTCTTTCTCCATCTTCTTTATTCTCATTTTCTGTTATGGCTATGTATAATTGATCAATCAGTTGCTTTATAGCTCTAATGCAATGGATTTATTTTTTTCCCCCGCTTTTTTATACTCTTTGTCCCGGATTCAATTATCTATGGCCCTGACATAGTTTTAAGAGAAAAGCGAATAAAGTAGGAGAGATATGGAATAAAGTTGAAGAGATAGTGAATGAAGTATAAGAGAGAGTGAACAAAGCAGGAGATTAAAGGGATGAAAAGTTAAAATTGGTACGTCTGGAATGCGGGAAGTTGAATTCTGGACGGAGGGAGTATTACATTCCTGTTTTTCTATTTTTCCCATGTTGTGGCATTTTTATTTGTCTTCTGACTGGATTCTTTGATACTTAGGTATATGGGATCAGCACTGAAAATGTATTTTTTGTTTTCCAATACAATGAGTTGGTTATTCTGAGTTTCTGTAATGACTATGTATAATTGATCAATGAGTTGGTTTATAGCTCTAATGCAATGGATTTTTTTTTTTTTCGCTTTTTTATATCTCATTCATGTTTTTCTATTTCCCCCTTGTTTTGCAATGGATACTTTGATACTTTGGTATATGCATGGGATCAGCACTGAAAATGTCCTTTTGTTTTCAGATACTAGTAAATCAATGTTAATGAATGTTCCGATAGCTGTACTTTTTGTTGCTGGAATGAGGATTTTATTGAACGACGTCGAATTTCGATGGAAAGTTCGAGATGCCAGACATAGATCCTACTTATCACACTTAGAAAAGAAGCGGCTAGTCGTCAGTGACTCTCTTCGTGCAACACCGCCCTCATCGCAAAAGTGGAAGAAGAAAATAGATTCTCCTGTTGTGGAAGCAGCTATTGAGAATTTTGTTAACAAGGTGTTGCAAGATTTTGTCATGGATTTGTGGTACTCTGATCTTACACCAGATAAAGATGCTCCGGAGCTAATACGTGCTCTTATCATGGATGTTCTTGGCGAAGTCTCTGGAAGACTCAAGGAAGTGAACCTTGTTGAACTCTTGACAAGGTTGTATTTCGGGACCCTTTGAAATTTGAGTTTATGAAAACAGATGGAGTTGATAATCAAATTATCCGAAAACTTACAGAACATTGTCTTTTTTTCACCAGGGATGTGGTAGACCTGATAGGAGATCATTTTGACCTCTTTAGAAGAAACCATGTTTCTATTGGTAGAGATGTTATGAAAACACTGTCCTCAGAAGAAAGGGATGTAAGGTTGAAGTACCATCTCCTCGCGTCGAAGGAGCTCCACCCTGCTTTAATATCCCCAGAGTGTGAGTACAAGGTGTAGGAGTTTTCTGACTTAATACGATTTGTTAATTTGAAATTTATTCGTTTCCTTGGTGACAATTTCATGACAACTAATTTCTGGTAAACTTTAGTTTCTCCAGTGTCTCATTGATGGATTATTGGCCATTGTATTGACAACAAGGGAAGCCCAATGTCCTTTGGTTCGATGCTTTGCTCGTGAGCTCGTAACTTGTTTGGTAATGCAACCTATGATGGATTTCGCTACTCCAGAGTAAGATGCTTGTTTGCTCTTGCTATCTTTAACCTTAATGAAAAGTAGTAAAATGACAATTATACGCCCCATCAGTAAGGAACTTGAATTTGATGGTTTATTTAGGTATAAATATGTTAGAATGAGATAAAAAAAATGTGATAGAACACTTAAATACACAAGCACCCGAAATATTATCCTTTATGAAGAATATTTTGAAAATGGTAGGTGGTAGAATTTATGGAATCATGACAAGAAACCAAAGTGTGAAATTTATTTTACTGCAAATTGTCTTGAGCTTCGCTGCACAGCATGCATTATTTCTTCACGGAATCACTCTTACGGGATGGCAAAAACTTGTGAGAGACGGTCTATTTTTAACTTCAGAAAATATGGATTGATGCTGTTAAGTAAAACCATGAGGCTTTGAATTAAACCACTGATGATTCAGCTGAAACATTTTTGTCTTTCAATTGAATTTTATTTTTGTATTATCAACTGTCCATTTAAATGTGATTATCGGTGACTTAACAAAAGACATTAACTTTTCTTGAACAAAATGCATTTTCTGATGTTTCTGGCTGCAACAATGATGTTTGTAACCATCTTCCAGGAGACTCACTCTTACATAAAAAAAGTGAGGGAAAAGGCTTCTGGTTTAGGTAGTATAGAGTCAATTAATAAATCCACATGCTATTTTGGTTCTATGGGAACAAACAAACTATGTGGAAACGTATTCACAGGAAAATAATGCTCATCATAAATTTTTTACCAATAATCCTGTTTCATAAGGTGCAGGATTATTATGATGAAAAACCTGAAGTCCTGAACTTTAACTTGAACGTAGTAGTAACAGCTTATTTTTTATGTTAATGAGATTAATATTTTGAATATCTTGCTTCAAAGTTGAGCCTTCTGTTTGATCATTTTACTTGAGCAAAGTTAATTGGTAGTGCTTTATGCAATTCTGACCATTCCTAGTATTGTTTTTTAAATTGTTTTACAGGTATGTTAATGAAGTGCTAGAGTATATTATCTCTGCGTATAACAATGAGGGTTTCAAGGATTTTTTTACTGATCAATCACCGAATGTGGAGGTACCCAACTGTGACCAAAGAGTTCCTGAGCAACATTGTCAAAGCAATGGATTTGATTTGAGAAAAAGTACATCCCCTGGAGATCAGGGGAATGATTTGCCCTTGTCTCGATTAGAGCAGAAAAGAGAAGTAGAGTTCAGTGCCTCTGAAAATCTATCTAGTCCGAGGCCTGCTGACTGGGCAAAAATGTTTGACGCTGCAACACAGAGAAGAACAGAAGTTCTTACACCCGAAAATCTTGAAAACATGTGGACTATAGGAAGAAATTATAAAAGGAGACCCCCAAAGGGGCCTGCTCCAGAATTTAACGCTTCCCAGACTACAGATGTAGTTTCTATCTCGTCCTTACTTAAGGATTCAGAAAATACAGGATCACTACCACCAAACGATATGGTGATTGAAGCACCAGTGGCTAAGCTGGACCCATCTTTCACAAAAGAAGACAAAGCTTCTACTATACTCTCACAAAGACCCCAACAAGATACTCTGCCAGATGATCTAAAAGGAGGCTCTACTATTTATGAGCTGGAACATACTTCTAGTGTTGTTTCAAATGAAAACAGTGAGAACTTTAAAATATCAAGCAGCACTTCTGATTTAGAAGTGCAATTAAAACTGGAAAATATCTTCGATAGCGAAGTCACCGCTCCTATCCTTAATGAATACTATAGTGCCGAAGGTAATGACTTTAATGAACATAGCCTGAAGAACAGTTCAGACTGGGACTCGCACACTGACGGACTTCATATTCCAAGGCTGAGATGTCGTGTATGACTGCATCTCTCTTCTTGGTTTTTTTCTTGTTACAAAGTTGGCCTTTCAATGTTGCTACAATCTTTGCTATTCAAGAAAAATAGCTTCATGGTGACATACTCCATTTATCGGTTTGATAATGATAGTTTCACTATAATTTGTTTCTGAAATACTAAATCAAAGATACTTGTAATTAGGTTTGTTTAATGGAATAGAGATTTCATGCAACTAGATACTTTGAGAACCTAAATGCTGGGGCTGGGATGTCATATATGACTGCACACTTGGCTGAGTCAACTATTTATCACTATTAAGATTCAATTACAAAAAGCAAGGATCACATTGCTCTTAACTGATCAGCCTTTGCTATTGTTTTTCTGATGATATTTCATGCTTTTAGCTGATTATAGGTCCTTGGTTTAAAAGGTTATTGGAGCATACTTCGAGAAACTTGGATCAAACTCTTTTGCTGTTTACTTAATTGCCGTGACTGATGCTGATAAAAATACCTGGTTTGTGAAGAGAAGGTATTCTTTGCTTATTTATTCTAGCTTGCACTTTGAATATATGCATTTCTTTGGAATACATGGCACATTAATATTTCCAGTCTAATTCAGTTCTTGAACACTTCTGATTACTCAACATTAGAAACTTCCTGACTAGATCGTATTTGTGTTGTCAGTTCCTATGCAGTAGTCGGCTGATTCATCCAATCTGGTTTTGTATACAGATACCGAAATTTTGAGAGATTGCACAGGCATCTAAAGGACATTCCTAATTATACATTACATTTGCCTCCCAAAAGGATATTTTCATCTAGTATAGAAGACGCTTTTGTTCATCAACGATGTATTCAACTCGATAAGTATCTGCAGGTATGATTGTAATGATTGATGTGATGATAGTGTCCACTAATTAAGATGTTTATGAATATTATAATCACCAGGATCTCTTTGCAATTGCCAATGTGGCTGAGCAACATGAAGTATGGGATTTCGTGAGTACTTCTTCCGAGGTAAATATTTTCTTCTGCGGTTATGTTCTCAGTACATACTCCTTGATTAATTATGATTTTGTCAATGTAGAATTATTCATTCGGGAAATCATCTTCTGCCATGAAGACTCTAGCAGGTCAGTGGGATCTCTTCTTAGAGGTCTATATAAAATATTCATTTCAGAAATATCCCTACCATTCATCGTTGAGACGTTGACACTAAGATACCTAAGCTGCACTTCTACTGGTTGCTTCTGATACCATGTGTTTTGACAACAGAAATATTGTAATTCTCAATGTATAACTCAAAATTGTAAGACCAGAATCTTCATAAACTGTGTCATTTTGTTTTTTCGTTTTCTTTTTGCTCTTTCTGTTTGTACCTGTATTTATCTGAGTTTTGGTCTCAGAAGTAATATTCAACTCCACTATCTGAGTGGCTGTGTTGAATAATTGCAATATATATTCTAATGTCTGCTGTATGTCTATGATCTTATTATTGGTCAACTGCAAAAGTTGGTCATGGCTAAATCATATGTGGTGTCTAGTGGTTAAAATGTCAGATTGTCATTTAGACGTTCGAAAGAGTGGTATGGGTTTCTCAGCATATCTATATGAATTCACAACAGAATCATAAAAAATTACATGCAAACGATTATTGGGAGAAAGTTTGTTACTTATGCAGCTGGTGTCCCAATCTGCAAGCTTACTTCATGGCCATGTCTTGTTCTGTTTGTAGAATAGTTTACAATATTGTGCTCTAAAAAAGTATTGCAATCTCCCTTGATTGAATCAGTTAATGTGGATGATGCTGTGGATGATATTGTACGCCAATTCAAAGGGGTTTCTGATGGCTTGATGCGCGTTGTTGTTGGGCCACCTTCCCCTTGCTACAATCCAGCTTCTTCCGTTGCAAGCAAAAAATCCTGGAATGCTGATGATATAAATAAACTGGCTATGAGGCAAAGTTCTTCTGAACTAATCAACTGTGTACTTGATCATGAGAAAGGTGATAAAGATGCACATCATTGGAGTGCTGACGTAGTATCTGCTGTCCAAGCCAGTGGACGGCAGAATTCAGAAAATGAATTTCTCTCCAAGGTTCTGCGTCCGGGGATAGCTAAGCATGGGGAAAATGTCAGTGTCCATATTTCAAGGGAGAAATCTGAATATCCCGAGCCCACCCTTGACCTATTGGCTGTAGCACATGATGATCCAGCAGGAGTGCCTCCAGAGGTAATGTCTTCACTCTATTTCCGTTGTTTCATTTTCTCCCTCATCTGGACTCTCACACACTGGGTCTTTAGCATATCCATTGTAGAATTTGCACTGGATTCTTTTTTACAGTATTCATATCTGCTAACTTTTGTAATACATGTCTGTAGTTCCTTTAAGGGACCTGTTACCGTCAAATAACGAGTTCATGCCAATTCAAAGTTCTCTCGGATTATTGCCTTTGCAATTGTGTCAAGTGTAGACATATTAAACATCAGCTGATATCACACTGTTATACATGCTACATGGAAGTGTATGAACTCTATATCACATGAACAATGTCGTAGATATTGTAGAGTTTATGTAGATATGCACCTCCAAAAGTATTTGGTATAGAGTAAAAACTGTGAGTTAAGGAAAAAATTAGGTGTTTTTAACTTAGTTTTACGGGTTTTAGTTCTTAGCCAAACACTCCACTAGATCTCTATGGATGGAAGATTAGCAATGTGCATGAGAATCACGTAGCTATTTACTTCCCATCCGTAACTGGAAATATTGTGTAGATAATTAACCCAATGTAGTAGCACTTAGCTTTGAGTTCTTACACTGATCCTTGAAAGTACTAAATGTAATTATGAATGTCATATGCAAAACATCAATCAGAATATGAAACTTTTAATCATCTGTTAAAATCTGATCCCCTTGACTTCGTGTAGTTTGTGGTTGTAAGACGCTGAGTTATCATCTAAAAGAAGAAACTTAGTGTACCATTCGCAGTTATACATAGGGGCCTATGTTTACTTCCTTTTATGATCTATAACCACGATCATTGTTATTGATCTTGATATTCTGTTTCTTTGCAGTGGACACCCCCAAATTTAACTGTTCCGATTTTGAATTTGGTAGATAACATATTTCAGCTGAACAGGAGAGGCTGGCTAAGGTGATTTCCGAACCCTTCTTTATAGTTTAAACTTTCTTTAGCTCTGACGTTCAAATGTGAATTTTGCCACTAAAAAACCAGGCAGTGATATCAGTATATTATACATACTACATAGTTTCAACTTTAGTTGTTGAGCTTGTACCTTGAAAATACTAGTTCATTAGCATACCTATCATGCTATCGTAAGTATGCTACAGAATGTCAGAGTCCATTGAACCTTAGCTTTCTTATCTGATTGTAGGAGACAGGTTTTCTGGATATCAAAACAAATATTACAATTACTCATGGAAGATGCCATTGATGAACTTCTCTTGAGTCAAATCCAAATGGTCCGTCAAGAACACGTTATCGCACAAGGAATTCGATGGCTCCAGAATGTTAGTTATGAATCTGTGGTGTTAATTTATCTGGATTCTCTGTAATTGGGCGTAATTGATGATGATTTATTCTAAGAACTTTGAGTTTTGATTTCTGGGATTGGGTTACTTTAGAATAAAAATTGGATCTTTGCTAACATTATACATCAATGTGCTTTGATTTCTTGAGAAACTACACATTCGTTCTGTTTTCTGAATCATTTCTGTTAGCTTTTACGTATACTTACTATGCCAATCTGTTTTATTCTTCCTTCAATGATTTTGAGCTCCAACTCTGAACTGCTGCATTGCATAATCATATAGATTCTCTGGCCTGGTGGCATATTCTTCCGGAGATTGAGGATTCAGGATCAACTGAGTAATTTGCAAGGAAATCCCGGATCTCAGCCGACTCCAAAGCATCCAGGACAGAGGGCAACTCAATCGGGGTCATTCGAGCAACAGCTTGAAGCATCTCGCCGAGCTAGTGATGTGAAAAAGATACTTTTTAGTGAGTAATTCCTGCCATTATAATTTAGGGATAAAACAATGTTATTGTGTTCCAGCTTGATAGACTTGATTTTGGTTATCCTGAGTTAATTATTATCCTAAGTTTTGAAGTAACTTCATTCTCCTGGCTAATAGATGGTGCTCCGACTGCGTTGGTCAGCTTGATTGGGCCCAAGCAGTATCGACGCTGTGCTAGAGACATATACTTCTTCATTCAGGTATAATGCTCCCCTCATCTCTGCAGCTCAGTTCAAGCAATAAATTTAACCCTGATGGTTCTGGTTTTTGGTGATCAAAAGAGCTGTATTTCAATTATTCGTTTATTTTGGCCAACTCATTTTTATTGTTCGACTTCCTCTCAGTCAACGGTTTGTTTGAAGCAACTTGGATATGGAATACTGGAACTTGTTCTTATTTCGATATTTCCAGAATTGGGTGATGTTGTGAAGGATATCCATGAAAAGATGCATAATCATCCTGCTTAACTACTGAATATTGTTTTCTGCCAATGGTTCGTATCAAGCAAGCATTGGAGATGGGAAATTTAGTAAGAAAATTAAATCATGAACAGATGAACTCTGGTCCAGGAGCTGCTAGTGCCAAAGGTACTAATCAGTTCTTGATGTGCAGAGCTTTATGTAAGTTTTCTATTCTTTTCATTGCTGCGAATATTGAACCTCCGCGTTTATGTTCTTAAAAAAAAAGAGAACAAGTTACAATAGAATATCTCCCAATTTATTCCTTAGTCTGAAGTTCTGACCAGTGAACATTGGTTTTCCTTTTGATGAACAAACTTTACTGTCTCTCTGTACTGTAGATTCGGCATTAATCGATTCAAGACAAACAGACAGAATGTAGATGAAGCTTGGTCTGACTGTCATTGCTAAGATTAGGGATAGGTTCTGTACCTCTCTGAATGTGCTGAGTGTTAATTTGTTGTTGTTGAATTGATTGGAATGCTTCTAGTAGTAAGCTTGTATACAATATCAATAAATTGCTTTTCATCTCTATATAATGAAATGTTTTTCTCACATGAAGTTAATTGAACTAAACACAGGATGATCAAAATGAAGAACCTACCAATATGTTTTTACTCTGACTTTCTCTTCAATTCAGATACTTCATCAACCTTGTAACTGTGGTTAAATGTCGGAAGCTTCCATCTCTCATGCCAAAAGATCGAAACTTTAGACGACAACGGAAGCCCAACAGACCTAACTTGGCTTCCTCTTCTCACACTTATCGGCAACCACACATACCTAGAGTCGCTCAAATCTGCCGGATTCCAGGTATCCGCCATAAAAATAAACGAACCTGCCTGTCCACCAGGTGCAGGCAGCACGAATGTACCCTGAGAAAAGAATGTAGCAATGCGATAGTCTTTGTTCGCGCCAACGCAAGGGTTCCCTATACTCTCCCATGGGCCCAAAATGGATTCGGCCTCGTGCACCAAGGCCTCATTTGGCAACCAACCGCTGCATCCTGACGTGATCATATAGTAAACGTTATTATGCTTGAACACGGCTGGGGCTTCTCAGTGCTGACCTATCAGCACCCTCGCAGTCTGGTTAGTAACATCAAGATAATCTTGATTCAGAGGACTGATGTGAAGCTCCTTGTTTCTCATCGAGGAATATATCAGATATGCAATCCCATTGTCATCTTTGAAAAGTGTCATGTCCCGGCTATCGTATCCGTTAGGCCTCCGGCTGTAGAGATACTCGAACGGGCCACTTGGTGAATCACTTACTGCGACCCCAACTGAGGCCTTGTTGTACGATGCGTCATCAACGTGCATCCACATTACATATTTACCTGCAATTAAGTGGCGGTTAGCTGGATTTTACGGATTGAAATTTTAGTTTCGGAATAGGTTCGACTTACCAGTTTCCTCATTGTAAATGACTTTAGGCCTCTCCACCACCTTTAACTTGTGCAAATCATGAGTCACATCCTTTTCTTCAGCAGCCAACACAATGCCTTCATTCTTCCATGCCCACAAATCCTTGGAAGAGTAGCAGCTAACACCAATGACATCTACACGAGCTGTGCCAGTCCTCTCTGCCGAATATGTCTTGCCATCTTTATTCTCACCATACCAGTAATAAGTCTCTGATTTCTCATCGAACAAAACACCCCCTGCATGAGCCTGAATTGGATTCGCATCCGTATCAAGCCACACTCGTCCAGGATAGTAGAAACCTCGATCCTGATCCTCCTTTCTGGGATCTATGGTGTAAAAATAACGCATAGGAAAGAAAAGAGTCCTAGCACGTGACGTTGGATCAAGAAACTCTTCGATAAGATTGATTGTTTGAGGGTATTTGAGGCCGTTTGGTGGGAGGAGGCGAATTTCTTCTACTTGTTCGAGTTCTTGGAGGGTGAGAGGCTGATACGCTAGGATATGCTCCAGTTCTTTGTATCTTACGGCTACCTGGGTAGCGAAAGAGTATAACTGGAGAAGCACAAGGCAGAGGAGACTGCAAATGAGTAGCCTACGCCACGACAATCGGCTTCCGGCTGAGAACCACCGAGCCATGTTGTGGATGAATAGCTAACTAGATGATGAGTGCAATGGTATTAAGTTACCAACTAAACTTGGAAGACAGACAACTAAGTATAATGAGTGCAAGCAAGACTGAAAAAGATGGTATTTTTCTATCTTGTGCAGCAGAATTATAGCATAATTAAAGATTTATAATGCTTCATTTCTGGATCTCTATGAGAAAGTCATAGTTTACATGCTTAAAAAGTCTTCTGTTTGGTCCTTCAGCTTAATTTACTAAAAGGCTCTAGTGTCCATGTTCTGTAATTTGCAACAATATTTTAAGGGAAATGGTACAGTAAAATAATACAGCTAGTTAAGGTATTGATCAATAAGATCACTTCTTGCAGATCAAGTCTCTTAATAAGTCAACACAATTTTGTACTATTTCTATTTGATTTTTATTAAATTCAGCAACAACACAAAGAGTCCTGCATTAGTGAGAAATTTGAGAAACAAAATGATGTTTTTAATTTTAAGTATAATCATAATATTTTAAATAATATTATTAATATTTTATAAGTGGACATTTTATATCATTTTTATTTATATTTATATCACTGATGTTATAGTAAAAACCTATCATGTTTATGTCTCTCTATAAAAACGGTCCCTCAGGAGACTTACTCAACCAACAATCAGTGGAAAATGAAAATGAGCATGTTACTTTTATATGTGTGTCGTTAAGTATAATACTATAATCGGGTTAAAAACTCCTTTAATTTTTCCATGACACTGGACCACCACGATGCATATTTCAAAATATCATTTATTTGGAAAGAAAGAAAAATTGAAAACCAATTTATATTGTTAAAAATCAAATTTGGTCCTTGTATTGCTCCAATATGTAATTGAACATTGTTTTTAGGTTTAACGTGTCATTTTGTTGGTTTAAAATATTGATCAAGTTCATGTTCCTTCATACACCAACAAAATGACAAGTTAGACCTAAAACAAAAGATTAAAAGTGATCATCGAAGTTTTTGATTATTTTGGATGTTTTGAGTCTCATCCCTCTAGCTGTGTTAATTTGAAATATTTATTCTCGCGATTTGATTTTTACTGAGTTTGAACAATGTCTTCTCACACTGTTTCCATATAAGAACACATACATGATGTATTTTTGATGTATAGTTAATGTAATTTGGCTTGGTTTAACTACTCTGGCAAACTCAAATATTATCTAACGGTACAAATGTATTAACTATACAAAATTCAAGGGTCAAACTCAGGGGCGGACCTAGGATTTCAACCTCGATGGGCGAAATTACATATATGAAATTTTTCCGAGGGTTAAAGGGGCGAAATCCAAAATTTTCGAAAATATTACCTATTAGCCCCTGCCCCAGGTCCGCCCCTGGTCAAACTGACCTTGCTCTACCCCCTTTGGTCAGAAGTTTGGTACATCAGAGGTACTAGATGAGCAATTTGAAAGCACCACATTAAACGATCATATGATATCTCAGGATACGAATATTTGAATTTTTTTTAGAAACATAGAAAGTGCATTGAAGAATCTTGGTTGTTTAGTGCTGCAAGATAGATATAGAAGTTCAATAGACACATATAATGCAACTCTCGTTACAAGAAATATATTTCAGTAACTTGTTAATTATTACAACTGAGTTCACAATTGGATTTGCTTTAAACCAACAGTGGGGAGAGGCTCGGCTGCTCCTTTACTGGAAAGCCGCTGATACTCCAACGACTGTCGTCTCAGAGTACACTTGCCGAAAGCTACACAAATACACGCCATAGTGACCAAGATTCCTGCGAATATCCAACAGAACTGCAAGTTCGCCAACGCCCTGGCCCTTGAATCAGCCTCATGGGATTCACATACCACTGCTCCATGCATGATTTTGTCACCGACCTGCATAAAGCAACCTTTCGGTACAAAGTTAGGAACCCATAGGCAGAATCCCATGTTCACAAACCAAGATCCTTGGAATATCACAGATATGGAAAGAATAACTGCTGCCTCAAAGCTGGACGGGAAACTATTGGCGAACAGAGCTGCCAGAAAAGAAATGCAAACTATGAGCTGCATTAGCCAATGGTAATGGCCTTCGAGTCCTATATGGTCGGTTGAATGGTAATGAAGTAGAAACAGCTCCATTCCGAAAACAGACGAAACAAGAATTCCAGATATTGGCAACATGCTTTCAGATAAATGATTCAGCTCTGTAAAAAGAGTGAAAGCTGAAAAGACAATTAGCTGGAGAAAGATTGTGGAGTGCTCGATGCAGTCGAGCTTGAAGGAGAACTGCAAGTGCTGAAAATCGAAAACCTGAATCAGAATGGCGAATATCGAAAAGGCCAAGATGAGTAGCAGCTCTAGGTGTTCTAGTTTCAACAAGGGGCTCCTGAAAGGGTACCAGAACCTAACCATAAAGTTGGAAGAGCCTTTGAGATAGAAGGCCCGAATCGTATTGATCGTATGCCACAAACCAAGGCAGGCAAGAGCCAGCCCAGGAACCAAGTGTCCTATGAAAGTTCCCATTTATGTTTCTTTGTAGATTGTCTTTAGCAGTGAAAAATGGTTTTTGGTTCATATGTTGCCACAAAGTTATATATAGTGATGAATAAGAGCTAAAAACATAAAATTTGGCCATGTCTTATCTGTTGCTTTTATTGTAACCTTAGTGCATGGTGCATGTGTTCCCACAAACTCATCCATAGGAAAAAGCTATTCCTCATCCTTTCATCTTTTTATTATTGCCCCTCGGATGAAACCAAAACCAGAAACTTGTGTCTGTTAGTGGAACAAAAGATATGCTGATACACTCGACCCACATACACGCACGCAATCACTCATAATCAAATGGACTCATTGAAAAGGAAACCATAAATGTGTCTTTATAACGTAATAATAAGCAATTTTTTAGTGACTCTACCGTACAACTAACTTTCCTAAAAAGAGATGCTGATGTACACAGCCATATATATTAAGAGCAATTTATTATTAACGGCTGCCCTTTGGCATGAGATAAGGGGTACGACGTGGTGAAGCAGAGGCTCGGGTGGGGAAAAGAAGCCATTTACTAGTATTAGTTTGTTAGTTCTTCGTACAGCACCGTGATAATGAAAGCACAAATTAGAAAAAAAGGTGAGAAGAAAACAAAAACAAATAAAACATTGGACGACCAGATAGAAAGTTAGGTTAACTGAAGAGTGCCAAATTCTGATTGGGCTTATAACTTTAGTGTGAAAGAAACAGTCCTCTGCTGATAGTGGGAGTGAGTCAAAAAAGATGTATGGTATGGTGGTGAGAAATTAAAGTTGATGATCCATGCATGTAGTGGACAATAATTACTTGAAATAGCCCATGAAGGAAAGATGGTCCTTTTTCAGTGAAATTTAACATATTTAGGATTGGTGGTATTAGATTCTTGAGGATATACCCTTTTGCCAAATGCCAATGCTCACGGAAGACAGTTACTGTCACGCAACTCCATTCTTTTTAAACCACTAAGATTGGAAACCACGTACGTACCTGAAATGGAAATCGTAGACTCCGTGGACGTTAAGTGAATGGATCTTGCAACCTAGAGCATAAATTTGCTATTGAATTAAGCCACTGCCTTCGAAGAATAGAAGAACATACCAGCAACTGCCAGCGTACATAAGCTTGCATACAGGAACATAAATTTGCTATTGAATTAAGCCACTGCCTTCGAAGAATAGAAGAACATACCAGCAACTACCTGCGTACATAAGCTTGCATACAGGAACATAAATTTGCTATTGAATTAAGCCACTGCCTTCAAAGAGTAGAAGAACATACCAGCAACTGCCTGCGTACATAAGCTTGCATACAGGAACATAAATTAGTTAATTAACAACTCTAATTAACTAATGGAACTAAAAGCAATTATCAATCCCATAATCATATTAATACATTTGTAATAAAGAAGATAATTCTAAGCATAACCTTAATCAGAACAGTGCTAGCAATTTCTTGACATATTTTATGTGTGCACTAGACAGCTCTTCGAACAATAATTGCATCACAGTAACATCATCAAACATCAATGTAACAACAAAAACAATTCCAGCGTAAACACTACAACAGAATCCCATAAGTAAAAAAATCCATTAACCTAAACAAACTCATCCCAATCTTTCTCAAAGACAATTTTATTTGGCAATTCCCTGTTGAAGTTCATTTTATGGACATGACATACAATTTGAAATTGATGAGCACTATTGCCTCACACTTGTTCACATGATCTGGCCATACATGGAAGCCCTCTAAATTATGCAGAAAAAAAGTAGGTAAATAATTTTGATTCTCAACTTTTTCCTTGTGATTTTGTAAACGGTGCAATCTGCCACCCTCATTTTGCTGTGTACACAAGCGAACAGCTGAACAGGTGTGATTTGCTTGCATATTTCATACTCCCTCTGTTTCACCAAAATCTTTACAATTTGCCATTTTGGGCGTTTCTTTCACATTTCCCTAAATGGAAACCCACTATCTTCACTTACTAAGTTATCAATCGCTCTCTTTCATAACTATTCTCTTACTTTTTACCATCTACTTACTGCTTTATCAATATAAACCATTTCTTTACTCATTTACCTTAATAATTGTGCAAATCCCAATTTTAAAACTTTTACTGAAATGAAGGGAGTACTATATTTAAGAGAAAAATATAATTCAAGCAGAAAACAAAACATAAATAATAACAGCACATAAAGGTAAACTTGGTCTTACACCAAACAATACATGCACATAATTTCCCTCTTGCTGTTCTTCAGGAAATACAGATGAGTACTTTATACACTTTATAGTGGTAGTCGAGACTCGAGATAAATGGTTATAAACCAAGACAACTACCAAAAATGAATATCATTTTAACATTGGGAGCAAGACAATAGAAAAAGGGAACCCGGACAACAAAGTTGTGGAAATCGAACCTAGAAAACCATATTCTCAAGGCAGAACCTCTTTTTCAATTTCCATAAACCCAAACTTACAGCTATTTCAGTAATCAGAGTGTGATCAAAGACTGTCTAGAAATAAGTAGTGAACTGTTGGCTCCTTCACATCATAAGTAATCACCATTACAGTTTGAACAGAGATTTTCAACCTTCCACCATATCTGACTCAAATAAAATAAGTGCTAAAATAAGATGCCGATTAGGCTAAAGTGGCAATCATGTCACTCAATAACAAATTCAGCAGAGAATCATTCACTGCTTCTGACACTCAACAG
This sequence comes from Plantago major, assembly GCA_026545765.1. Lineage (NCBI taxonomy): Eukaryota > Viridiplantae > Streptophyta > Magnoliopsida > Lamiales > Plantaginaceae > Plantago > Plantago major. The sequence continues at coordinate 62,148,722 of CM048839.1, read as the reverse complement.
ACTATTGTTACCAGTCAGCCATGAGCATGGTTCAGAACATCCAAGAATCCAGATTACAGCAAAGTCTTATTGCTCAATGCTCAACATAACTGAGAATGGTATAATCAGACTACAAATTTTCACATAAAATTGCACGGTAAGATGATGTTACTGACATTACATTTCATATTTATTACATGTAACAACCAGAGGTAATAATAATAATAATACGTATGTACACTCCACTAGGCAAGAAAGTTACTCTCTTTACAGCTGAAAGGTAGCAATGGAAACCTAGAAAGCACTGATACGGATACGGGTATGGATACTTCAAAATCAAAAACAAAGTAGGATACAGAATACAGATACGTGGAGGATACGCTCATATATGGTAACCTGAAAATAATTTAGGTAAAAGAGGGGCTATGATTGCAATTCACCGAGTTATTATTGAATGTGTCAAATAAAAATAAAGGGAATGTTTGGGGTGCCATGTGTACTATTGCAAATAGTATAATGGTTATGTAGTCTACACCCAGCAGAGCTAATCCATAAGAATCATAAAAGTAGCAGCCAATACAAGAAATAATGAAATGCCGCCCAGCAGCGGTGGTAACAAGAAGAAAAGGACAGGATGGACATAACCTGAAGTTGCCGGTGGTGAAAGAATGTATGTTTGGTTATTATTAGATAATTGTTTATCACATTTGTAAATCAGATCAAGTTACACTGAATAAGTAAATTTTGAAAAACTAAAATGTAATATTCTAACCGATACGTATCGGTCATGTATTTTGTTCTGTATCTTCCTCCTATCAACACAGGTATCTCGCAGTTTCCACGTATCGGTGATACATAGCTAAATATGCTCACCCTCCACCCCCAACACACACGCAAACAAGAATTCATGACGAAAGAAACTTTACAAAGTTCAATGATACGTGAAATTCTCTAGTCGAGGTATGTCAGTCATTTAAATTCTTATGTGGAGAAAGGACTCGATTTTCTAAAATAGTAGGAAAATCATAATCACGATAGTGTAAATAAGGTGAGTGTGTCATATACACTAGGGGTGGGAGGGATATGATTTTCCTTTATATTAGAAAAAATCACGACTTTTAGGAGAATTTGGCTAACCAAGTAATCACCCGCCCATAAATTGCAGTTTCTTATTTCCCTTCACCAGAGCCAAGCATGAAACTTAAACAGAACACACCACCAATCAACTCTGTGGAACCGAAGTCCCACTCTGCAGTAAAGATCGAAAAAAGAAAACCTTGAACTACTAAACAGCCGGTTAAACCAACAAAAAATGATTCAAAAACAAAAGTTCAAATTTGATCATTTTAAGTCTGATTCCAGTAACCACTAGATGTATCTTAACAAATTGAGCATACAAAGGACAGTAATTCCAACAACAATAACATCTCAATATATTAAACTTGAACATAAAACAATTGCAATCCTAAACATCCGAAATAAAAATTTATATAATATGTTGTGCTCAGATTACAAAATTGCAGCAATTGCAATTATACAATCTCCAATCTCATGAAGAAAAATGAGAAAGTAAGAATGATGTGATACGCACATGAGGTGAAAAATTGTCAAGCGACGGCAATCGGTTGAAGCTTTTGGTTGTTGTTGGTATCCTGGAAATCTTCCATGTTGTAAACAACGGTGATGTAGAGCGAGCAGCTAGGACAACGAGCAATTTCCTCTCCGATTTTAAGGTCCTCTTTCGTAATCTGGAACAGGTCGCCGCATGGACAGGGGTACGTGTACGCCTGCAACTCCTCGTTCCATTCCATGTCCTCGATCTCTACATCGTCATACGACATCGTTTTGGGAAGAATCTAGGGTTTCTCTTTCTGTTTAGTTCTCCTCTCTGAGGTTTTTCCAATTTGGAGGGTGTATTTTTGTTAGGTAAACTTGTTTGTAACCACCCGAAAATTGAGCAACGAGTGTAGAAGCGGACTTGTATTTCGTGGATTCCAAGCTAATTTTAGCTATGTTATCTCATCTGAAAAACTATTAATTTCCGTTCAATTTAATTTAGTTCTACTTAATTATTTTTTATACTTTAAATAAATTAAATTAAATTCAATTAAGACAAAGTAACATAGTGTTCCTCACTTATTTTTTTCTACATGCTTCATACTACCTCGCTTTTAATAAATCATGCATTACAAAGATTTAACGTATACAGACAAATACAGATAACTTTTAAGCGCAGGAAATATGATGCAGTAAGGAAGAATGAATATAAATTAATATAAACTTTCTGAAAATGGCAAAAAAGTGAAATCGGACAACTAGAACGGGACTTCTAAAATGGGCAAAACCTGACAACTGACACAGGACGGAGGAAGTATTAACTACCCCTATATTCAGTCTCTCACTAAGACTACATTTGATTTGAGGTAAAATTGAAAAAAATTAAAAAAATAGGATAAAATAAAATTTTCCTGATGAATTTTCCAGCATTTTTTTATAATATCAAGTAGTGGAAAAAAATTTCCCCCATTGTTTTTATTTTCGGCAAACCAAATGTAGTATAATAGTTCCAGAAAAACAAAAGAACCCAAATCCACAGACCCAAAATTGATCAATTTCTCCTTTAACCCTCTTAACTCGGTAATTCTCAAGTAATATGGATCAAACAATGGAGTTTGACTTCAGAGACCGGAGTTCAACTTTCAGAACGGAGATCGGAGATTGACATTCAGTTTGGAGATCGGAGTTCGAGTTCAGAACGGAGATCAGAGATTGACTTTCAGTTTGGAGATCGGAGTTTGAGTTTCGGATGGAGATCGGAGTTCGAGTTTCCGATTTGAGATCGGAGCTAACGAAGTGATCGTGTTTCATTGTTTTCCGGAAGTGCTAGATCGTAAACGAAGACGGCATGTGGGTTGATCCAGTGTGTTTCGTTGTTTTTCGGGAGTAATCATCATCGGAGAAGTTGAACAGTGGACCTGAGACAAGAACATGATGGTTTTGTTCCAGATTCTGATATCATTGATCGGGTTTGTTGTTTATTTGTACCTCCTCCTGATGCTTTAAAGTACAACATTTAATGTACAATTATAGTATAAACTTTAAATCATTAGACCATAAATATCAATGAACTTGGTGGGGTGGTGGCGTGGGCCCCACCAAGTTCATTGATTATAAAAAAAAAAAAATGATGATGGGTGCCCATATGACAACCACCGTCGGCATTCTTTCCTCCACTTTTTTTTTTTTACTTTTAATAGGGAGGGGACAAGGGAGGGTCCCCTCCCAATTGGTTGTATTTTTTTTTTTATAAATTTTTTAGCTTTTTTAAAATAACTTCATATTATCCTTTTAAAAAAATAAAAAAATATATCAAAATTCATAAAAAAAATTCTCTATAAGTAAACACCCATATCAGTATAGTTTTTACACATCTGAAAATCCCTCTTCTACTACTTCATATCTCAAACACTTCCAACCTCAAAACTCTCTTCTCCAATGGATCCTAATGATTCCTTCTATCCAAACTATTATTCTCCATATGGAAACTCCCAAAACTCTGAAGAATTTTACAGTTCTTAAAATTTCAACTCTCAATTTCCTCCGAATCTTACTCAAAATAGCCTCCTAATCGACTCCAAATAACCCTCACCGTCAGAACGAACAAGGGCAATGAATCTGTTCAATGGGAGCCCCTTGAAGATGTGGCCCTAATGCCAGCTTGGGTTCACGTCGGTGGAGATGCAATAACCGGCACTAATCAAACAGGTGATAGTCAGTGGGTCAAAGTTCTCAAATTGTATGAGCAATCTCGAGCAGAAAATCCCGGTACACTTTCAAAGCGAAGTAAGGAGTCGTTGAGAGGTCGTTGGTCGCGACTCAACAAAAATGTTTCGAAGTGGATAGGTTGCTACAGAGAAGCCTATAACCAGAAAACGAGCGGAATGAGCATGGCAGATGTTGAAAGTGCAGCTCAGCAGCTTTACAATAACAAGAAGGGATTTCCGCATACTCTTGTTTTTGAACAAGTTATGCGCCACTACCCAAGTGGGAGCTGAATTTGGGCGGTGATCATAGGAGGCCTCGTCCAGTTGCACCGGATTCAGAGGACGAAGGTCATGGCAGTTCAAAAAGATCACGAACCGATGATGAAGACCCTTGAACCTACTCCGAAACTCCGTGAGTGATGCTTCAACAATAAGTCGTCTACCGTAGAGAGAGGCCAAAGCTGTTTAAAGGAAAAGCGAAAGCATCATCATCATCGCCTGCTACATAATTCCGGAGGATTTTCTTGGTAAACTTCGTGCGATGAGGATCACACGTGAAAAAGAACTTGAGCATATGAAAGAGACCAGGAATGAAAGGAAACAAATTGAGGAAAAAAGGCTTGAAATGGAGAATAGGAGGCTCAATGCAAACATGTTGAGTGCTTTGTTGGCAAAGCCAAACTTAACTCCACAAGAAGAAGAGCTTAAGAATCGCCTGTTGGGTTTGCACGACCTATCTGTAATTCTAATTCCTTGTTTTCATTGTTGTTATGTAGTACTATGTTTCGTGTTATTTTAGTTGTGTTTGATTATGTATTATTATGTAATTTTAATTTACGCTATGTAATATTAATTCCTAGTCTATTCTACTTTTGTTTTTTCAAGATATTTGACATGATATCCCACATGATTCTTCTACTTTTTATCTTTTGCCAATGCATTGTCCAAATCATCGAAAAGTCTATAGTCTACTTTCATTTTTTTTCAAGATATCTGACATGATTCTTCTACTTTTTTATCCTTTGCCAGTGCATTGTCCAAATCATCTGAAAAATCTATTGTCTACTTTCGTTTTTTTAAGATATGATTCTTCAAGATATAGTCCAATCTACTTTCTGCAAGATATGATTCTTCAAGATATAGTCAATCCACTAGAGTCCAACCTACTATAGTCAATCTACTTTCAGAATATATGATTCTTGAAGATATGATTCTTCAAGAATGGCTCAGTCCATCTCTTTATATGGTGAGATCATTACCATACTCACACTCAAGTCTTCCTCATCCCTTCCATTTCTTCACCTAAAATAATGTCATCGAATGAGAACATATTCCATGGTTCTAATTCGGGTGATGATTCTCAAGAAGAGTGGGAAGAACGTGTTGTCTGACAAAACCAAACACTTGACCGCATTGTCGAGGATGTGGTCTCCCAAATTCCTACTACTCATGTTACATTACAAACCACAATATTAGAGCTAGGAGGCATATTGAACAATTCGTGAGGAAGGCCATCAAAACTTTTACAAAATGTATTTCTGGTCTTCCGGAACCAATCTACGGAAGACGTTTCACGGAGGTTTCGAATGAGAAAGCATGTTCGAACGTATAATGGAAAAGCTTCGAGATGAATATTTTCAACAAAAGCGGAATGCCACCGGTCGATTAGGTATGTCTTTGATTCAAAATGTACTTTGCTATAAGAGTTTTTTTATGGAACACCACCAAACGCGTGATGATGAATTCCGAATGAGCGAAAGGTGATAAGAAAATCGATTATGAAGTTTGTAGAGGCGAATTGCCAACTTTGGGAATGAATACCTCGAGTCCAACCGAAGAAGACATGGCGGCTTCTACATATTGGTGAACGCCGTGGATTTCCGGAATGATGGGAAGTATTGATTGCATGCATTGGGAATGGAAGAATTGTCCATCTTGCTTGGCGAGCGATCAAGGAAGAAGTGGAAAGCCAACAATCATTTTGGAAGTCATGCGTCGGAAGATTGTTGGATCGCATGCATTTTTGGAACCCTGTGTACGAACAATGATATTAATGCTACACAAATCTCCATTTTCAATGATATTTTAGCCGTGCCTCAAAAATCGATTACATAATTAATGGTCGTGAAAGGAATATGGGATATTACCTCACCGATGGAATTTATCTGAATGGGTGCATTTGTGAAATCTATTAAGTCCAATTATTCGCAAGCACAAGTTATTTGCTAATCGTCAAGAGGTCATTAGGAAAGATGTTGAAGCTTTTGGTATTCTACAAGCTCGTTTCTCTTTTATTAAACATCCATGTCTTCTATGGGATCGACATGCCATTGGTCAAATTATGATTGCTTGCATCATCCTCCATAATATGATAGTTGAAGATGAAAGAGACACTTACCTAAACTATACTGATCCCACCGAATTCATGAAAGATCGTCCCGGACATGTGAATGCAGATGAGGGCGAAGAAGCCGTTGTTGATCCTATTTTCAACTACTCCACTGAACGTATTGCAAGTCTAGCCCGATATATGACTAACAGGGACCAACTTCGCAACAGAAATAGTCATAAGGAACTTATGGACGATTTAATTGAGCACATATGGGAGCATTTTAATGATGAAGAGGACTGAATATGTAATTTTTCAATTTTTTTTATCTTTCAGCAGCGTTTTTATTTTGCATTTACATTTGAAGCGTTGTAATTTTTTTCCATGTAATTCTGTAATGTAGTTTTAAATTGCCACATCACCTTGTATTTTAATTTTTCAAACTAAATTAATATTTTTAATATTATATTATAATTATTATATATTATAATTATTTAATATTTCAATATTTTACTATTATATTTAATTATATATTAAAATTATTTTATGATAATAATGAAAAGAATAATAAAATTTATTGAATCGGTTGGGTTGGTGGTGGTCATGGATAAACTTGAATTTTATTGTTGTGGTTGGGTTGGTTGGAGGTTGGGTATGTGAAGGAGAGAGAAATTAATTATTTATTGAGAAAGTTGGGTGTTTGGGGTGTTTGGGTGGTTATGGATATTTATGGTCTTAGAGGTATTGCAGCATCCACTTGAGAGATAGTAGAGAGAACTGTTTGTTTGTTAAGATTGTCATATCATTGATTAGGAGTTAATTAAGTGAATATATATTAATATAAACTTTTCGAAAATGGCAAAAAAGTGAAACCGAACAACTGGAACGGAACTTCTAAAATGAACAAAACCGGACAACTGGCGTGGGACGTAGTAAGTATTAATTACCCCTATACTTAGTTATCCATGAGTTACATAAACAAAAAGGCTCTTCTCACGACCCAACAATTTAGGGGCCCCCAAATTTTGTGAAACCTGTACATATAGCTATTATGTAACAATCTTAACAAGAATTTTATGGGGTAGAGATCAGGCCGGTACCCTTTTTGAATCAATAATTTAAAAAATGACATTTGTATATTGTCACACTAAATATACAGTTTTTTACCTTTATTTTTCTTCATACTGTATATTTTCACTCTAATATACAGTTTTTATCCTTAATTTCAAATTTTGGGGCCAACTTGGTATGGGACAGAAATTTTTCCCAATTTTATGTGGCCTAGTTGCAATATATGAAGGACAAAGGCTCCAGCTAGAATGTGTGTTCGAATCCTAAACAATATAGTTTGCAATTAAATTTATCATTCAGAATAATAATATTTTACTTCATTTTATATTAGTGAACTTCTTATTTCTTTTAATATGATTATTTTGTTATATTATTTTACGGTAACTTTTATATGTGGATCTTTTCCTAATTGTGTTATTTATTTCACATTTCTTAATATGTCTCTACATATTTTTTTAATATATTTTTTTCACAAAAAGTTGAAAATATATTGAAGCCCAAATGAGTACAAAGTATCAACGGGGCATATTCCAGAAACTGCCCAACACAAATCACAACATTGTAGAAGACCATTTTTCGAAGAAACGAAGTTACGAAGCCCGAAATTGGAGAACGAAGGAAACATATTCGAATCTAGCAAAATCGACATTCTGTGGCCACTTGGGGGTCGCATTGAATAGAAGAATCTAGAAATAAGGCATGTCAGGCTAGAGCCCGCCTTTCTAAACCTTCCTTATACACAATTGGCGGCCAAAGCAGGGATTTTTCTTTATAAATAAGACCCTTGGGGTCCCATAATCATTCACCGGCTTTCAAAGCAGCTCTCTTGAGAGAGAACCAATCCTCGGGGAAGTGAAACCCCAAAATCGCAAAACCCTGGCTATCAGCAACAGCAAGAAGTAAACCCTAGGAGCAACACGAAGACACCAAAGACTAAGCTTTCTTTTCCTTTACTACTTTTCGATTTCTAAGATATTACTGTGCTAGAATACTTTGATCATGAGTAGCTAAACACTTATTGTAAAGGCGAACCGTCGAAACTCTGTTTGTGCTACTTCATTATATGCCGTGATATATTAATGAAATAGTTAATAGACGTAATTCGTGATTATACAACTCTATACATCCTTTGTGTGGTGATGTTCTGCTGAGTGACACAGTAGTTTCAATGAACTGAGTGGGGTACTGGTATCGACTGCGCATTGGTATTTAGTATTGACCCTCGCTGTCGTTAGAGGTAGTTACGTAGTGTGATAATTAGGAAGTTGGGAGTAGTATAGCAAGAGCTAGCTAGGTCGAGGGTCTTTTACGCTTCCCACCCATTGATAACGAAAACTGTTAAGATTCATCTGCTATATAAACTGATTGTCTGTCAACTGCATGCAAACCGCTTACGATACTTGTTTGTTCCTATGCTAAGTGTCCGTGGAGAACGACATCCCGAGTCAACTTACTACTATAAACTATGATTTGAAGACTTCCGACATAAATAAATTTAATCTTCATTGTATTTGGAAATTGCAGGTGTTACTACGATATTGAAATCTCTATCAGCAACACAGCCCAAGAACAAACAAACACAAATTAAGGTACTGCCTTGGGCAGACCATGAATCATATTCTTACTTGTTCGCTTTGAGGCTTGAGCCTAGAAGAATTTCGTATTACGATCCCTTCAGCTAACCACTGGGTTTTGGCCCTACGTTTCCACAAAATCTCCTCACCATCTAAGAATTTCGCCAAATCCAACTTCAATTGTTTCTCATGATTCTTTACATCCGCTATGTACACCTGTGATTGTAGCTTCTCAAGTTCTCTATTCACTCGCCTAATCTCAGCACCAATATTTGGAAAAATCCTTTTGCTCCAATTCGCTAACCCCACTTCTCCAAGTTCACCTCAATATCACCATTGTTCTGATTCGAATCGGAACAGACGTTTGGCTCTTTGAGAAACAAAATGTGAAATATCAAAAAATCTTGCAAGAATAGGCAATTGATTAGATCAGTGGGTGATAAGATGGGATATATGTTAGGAATATCTGTTTAAATTTTGATCAGCAACCTAATGACTTATCTTAGCTCAGAAAGGTGGTTAGTACTCTTGGTTCACTTGACCACTGTAAAAGAGGAAAGTCACTAAGTATGATAGTTTAGCAAATCTTGTATAGGATGTTAGGTCTCTGAATGTAATTTTTAGTTCCTCTAAAGAAGACCAAGAAGAAGGCATCCAGCAGGAAAAGTTCAACGGATTTGAATATTTGAAGACTGCACAAGATTGCTGAAGACAAGGGTTTTCAGATACCTTTGACCAGATATCTTGAAGACACAAGCGTTTTTAAATAAACAGTATTGCAAAAGATATCTGAGAAATAAAAGGTTTTTGAAACGATGAAAGTGCCCACAGATATCTACACTCAGATACCTTGGACATAAACTATGTTTCTGAAAAGAAATATATTATAACAAGTTGTTTCAACAAGTGGTATCTAGAGTTGTGATAATCTCTGGAAAAGGACGTGCAAAGCATCAGAGAACTCTGATAGTATAAGATCTCTGATACAATGCATAGTTCTGTTGGCACTACATGACAAAGTATAGTACAATGCATTGAATGCGCAGACATAAATGTCTGAACAAAAACGGTAGCTTCTGAAGAAGAAGACAAACGTACTACAGTCTTATACTCAGATATCAATAGTTTGAATTTGATTTAAGCCTAACGAATACTATTCAAACGGCACTCAAATTCATCTATAAATATCAACACTTAGACTGCTTGAGAACACACCTTAGAACACTGAACACACATTGAATACTCTCACACAAGCTCTCTCAAGCACACTACTTACCTTCAAGCTTTCTGTTGCGACCAAAGCTCTTGATTCTAAGTAGCACAAAAGTTCTAAGTGTCCTGATCCTTAACAAGCATTGTCATTTGTGAAAGAGTTGAATTAAGATTTGATATCTGAGATTCATTCTCTTGAACATTTATCATAGACTTGGGTCAGTTAAGAACAAGATACCATACATTACAAAGTGTATTAAGTATACTTGATTCTCAGAGCTATCTGCATAACTGAACAAGTTATTAAAGAAGCTCACCTGACAAACTACCTTATCCAACACCTTAATTGGCGTGGAGTACAGGAAGTACTTAGTTTGGGAAACTAAGGAACAACTCCAGGAAAGAGGTTTCTGAGTACAGGAAGTACTTGGCTGTGAAAGCCGGGGAATAACTCAGGGGGAACACTTGGTTGGGAACCTAGTGTAATTAGGAATCGAGAGAAGATATTTGTAAGGTTACATCAATTATCTGTCTTAGTGGATTCTAGGTCTGAGAAAGACCGAAGTGGATTAGTTGAAGGATTACGCCACCTTCAGATACCACTATAAAAAGACTTTTGTTATTTACTTTCTGCATTTTATTACTTGCTTTATTTACCTTGCAAAGTATTTACACCTATCTTGTTGAGCACGTGCACTTATCACAGAAAAATCTTCCGCTCTCTGAAATTAAGTATCAGATATCTGAGAAACCGTGTTTATCGACAAAAGTTTTAAAAGACTATTCAACCCCCCCCCCCCCCCCCCGTCTTTTACTTTGCCGGGACCAACAATATACTCCCTCCTATTCATAATATACATGTTTTAGATTTTTCTCCTATTCATAATATAAATGTTTTAGATTTTTCACAATTCTTTCTTCATTAATAGTTTTCTTAAAAAAATTGAAAACAAAAATATCAGTGTCTTGGATAAATAAATTCACCAATAAAATATGAGAGATATACTTATTTTTTTGTAAATCCAACACAAAATAAATGAATAACAATAAAATAAATGGGTTAGATACATAGAAAATGATAAAAATACAAAATCACTAAAACATCTTATATTAAACAAATAATAAATAAGTCAAACCATCATATAAAAACAGAATATGAGGGATTACTGATTTGGGGGAAATATTTTGATTCCTCCAGTTGTCTACTCCCTCCTGCTTAACAAAAATATATACCAATATAGACTTTCGGAAAAATTAATTGCTTTAATAGCCTTCTTTTTGCCACATAATCCATGTGAATAATATATTCCGGCTCAAAGTAATAAATTGTTAAAGCATTAGCTAATATAAAATTTGGACATGTGTTTTGCTCTGGCTAGCTTATTAATCAAACTCCCTTAATTAATAATTATTATGAATAAGAAAATATATGTTTTAAGGTTTCAAGTATTTTAAACTGTACAGTGTAGGAAGTGTTAAACCACTTTCAGTTTCAAGCTTCAAGGTATCTTAAATCTTAATAATAAACATTGACAAGCTAGAGTCTAGAATTAAGTAAATAAATACATTTTTAAAAAAAAGGAGAGAAAAGGATATAAATACCACTGGGTAGCTTAGGTGTCAATGGAGAGGTTATAGTGGAAAATATATTTTACAAAAGGTTAATTTGGCATATAATTATTTGCATAGGCTTATTTTGGCAATAAACGTAACTATCATGGAGCTGATGAAACTTTACTCGGAATTTGAAAATTAAATAAATTGTATACTTCATTTTATATATTTAACAGTTGTTAGTTTGACTACTTTTAATATCTCGATTAATTAATTTTGTCGACTTTCTATATATTATTAGAAAAACAAACTATACCGTAGTAAGAAGTAAAATTGGAAGTGTGGATTGGCGGTGGATATGTCCGGTAGGAATTTAGTAAAACCAACCCATCCCAACCCGTTTGAAAGTTCAAATGAGGCAAAATAAACTCATTTTTAGATTCTCAGTTTTCACACTCATTTATGTGAGTCTGGTAGATAGGCTTTTAAAAGGGTCAAGAACAACCCGACCTCAATGCATTCAGGGCCCAATAAGTTGATACCTACACCCTCCATCCCGCAGAACTTCATACATTTGTCATTTTTAGCCGTCCCAAAGAACTTCATAGATTACTAAAAAAGGAAGCTAACCCACACACAACAAATAACAAACAATCTCAATTTTACACACAAATTACACATTTTACCACTAAAAGTACACTTTTTCCACCTTTTTCATTATCCATCATTACTTCAACTTTTCACCTAAAACTACGCGTTAACCTAATGTATGAAGTTCTACGGGACGGAGGGAGTAGCATTTTTTAGTCCTCTACCCGTCCAAACCCATCAATTAGTGCAGGTACAAAATTAGAAAAATGAATTTGTCGAACCCAAAACCCACCACTCCCCCACCTGTTCCCCCCACCTCAAACAAAATCCCCTACAAAAATCATAAATGCAGTGCGGGTCTGGTAGGGTTTACCGGGTTGTCGATTTCAGGTCTAATTACACACGTGTTAATGACCTCGAGTATATATTTAACCCGAACCCAAAAATCATTATTTTAAGCGGGTATATTGTGGGTTTTCTTCGAGTTGGATAGAACGCGACTCGTCTAAAAAAATCCTACTGATAGACCATGGAACTGTAGCGGCTAGAAGAAGAAGAAGAAGAATAATGTTTGTGAAAAACCTATTCGGGTTAACTCATTGCTATATGTGACTTACTACATGTTTGGTGCAGGTCAATTGGCATTAACGTGTATATGCATAAATTAGATCATCCGAAGCGTTCTGGCAAGTTTTGTTGTTTCAACAGAAAAGTGTCTGATTTTGATGTTTGCTCATTGTTTTTTGGTCGAAACGGCATTTTACTGTTTCGTACTGCCAAATTCCATCATCTGGAGGGTCAAAATCGCGTTTTACTGTTTTTTTAGTGTTTCTTCGGTATTTTCTTTAAGTCCGAGGACCTTTATGTTATTTATTTATGTTGTTAGGCAGCTAGGATTTATTATTTAAGTACTATATTTTTGAGATATTATATTAAAAATCGAGGTTTTCCTCATATATGTCAATTTTCTGTATTTATGTGAAGTCAATGAATCTTGATCCGTCAATTCTCGTTATTATGCTGCATCAATGAGTTTTGAGCTATCGTTCCTTGTCATTAGCCACGTATGCTGCATCAGATTGATATCATATTCAGTTGATCCTGAGTAATGCCGCCTTGAAGACACCGACGTGAGGCAGCCATGAACGATACTGATGAGTTGCTTTTCACATAGCTGAGGCTGAGTTGCTTTTAAGATAGTTGTGGACTATTTTCAGGAGATATTCTCGAGTAGGCGCCTAATGCCGAGGAGATACGGTGGATGATACGGAGGAAGTAATAAATATTTGAATATTTTAAATATAATAATAATACTTGTAATAATAATATTTTAATTGTAATAATATTTTTTAGGAACTAAAGTTTCATTATGAGTATAATTTAATGAACACTTTACATTTACGATTTAAAATTAATACGTAGTCAAAGTTGGAGATGGTTAACCCAAAAAAATCAAAGTAGAAAGCTTGTACTTGGACGTATTGTATTTTAGAGTTTCCGAATTTGTTGTAATTTTAGTTTTAGTTTGTAATCTTCAATTTTAAATATTATATTTTTTAATTTCAATTATTATAATTTTTATTTCAAGTTATTTAATTTTTTAATATTATCGGGGTGTTATTATAAGGGCATGGGAAAATTACACCAGAACCCTCCAATAAACAGGGGTCACTTACTTTGGTCCCTCCGTTTTCAACAATAACAACAGAGGACATGTTTCATAAATCAATAACGTTTTAATCCAAAAAGTCAGCGGGACAATCCTACGTGGCGGACCATTAGTGACATAAATATTATGGAAAATGTTTTTCTTTATTTAAATATTTAGATTGAAAAAACACAAATTGCAATTGGCCCCTCTTTTATGTAACACTCAATTTATGTCCTTAAATTTAATTATAATTTCATATTAACCCACATTTCAATTTTCCTATGCAACTTTTATTAGAAACAAATTGCAAGTAAACTCATTTATTCTTTTTCCATCAAAATAAAATTTCTTTTTCCTTCATTTCATCCTCCTTTAAGCTCCATTAATGGATCTTAATATGGATTTTAAAGCTCCAGTATTGGAGTAGTTATGCTCCATAAATGGAGCTCATGGAGCTTGAACAGCTTCGTTGCTGTTCCAAACTCCATTAACAAAGTTCATTAATAGAGCCCGAATTGGGCTCCATTTAAGCCCGATTCGGGCTCCAAGCTTCACCATAGAACTTAAAAGTTCCATTGATGGAGCTTTTAAGTTCCATTAATGGTGAAACAAAAAAGTTGATTTTCTTTTTTTAAACTAGAGGATTCAATTGAATGTAAATTGTGTGCTTATGATGAACTATATACAGGAAAAAGCAGAATATTTGATGGAAGGGTGGAGAGTCCTTTTGACCAACCCATTATAATATCATATAATTTGAAACAAAATGGTTTGATGAAAAAGATGATGAAAATTGGTTACAAGAAAGGATTTGAAGAAGAAGAAAATGAAATAAATAATTGAAATTTTGTTTGGTAAAGGCTGAAAATTTTTAAACTTGAGAGGGGTTGTATTGCAAAATTTTCTTTTATTATCCATGTGGAAATCAATTAATTAGCCGGTCAACGGAAAAAATGGATTTTTGACTAAAATGTTATTGTTTAAATAAAAGGGACCAAACTGTTATTACGAGATTTATTAGGGGGGCCTACTGTAATTTGTCCAGGTTATAATTAATTAACAACGTTTAAAATGGAATGATGAATAAAGTTTGTGAAAAGGAAACGAGAAAAGCAAAATGAAATAAATAAAGAAGATTGAAAGATAGCTAGACAAAAGTAAAATAAATTTGGATCTCTACGGTTAGAGTAATCGGTTTGAGAGGATTTGAATTGGTTGGTATGCTGACATGGTAGATGATAAAAGACTGTTGAGGAAGTGCAATTGTAGTCTTAAAGGGTGTTTGTTATGCCACTTGACTTTCGAAACTAAGTTAAATGTTTGGAGTCGTTTGGCATGAAGTTTAAAATCTAAGAGACTGTTTGGGAAGCGGTATAAACTTGATTTTAATTGATGTGTTCTTCTATTAATCGCGTTGAACAATTTTAATCCACCAACTATTAACAATTCAATTGAATTTTATCTCTCTACCTACTATTTTTCTCTCACCTTACTTTTTCATTTATTATAACAACCTTAAACTAATCAAATAACATTAAAACCAATCAAATAATCTTAAAATCTCTTACACACATCATTTCGCTCTCACACAAACTCTCTATAACAACCATATAAAACCTATAAAACTTTAATTCCATTCAAACATAATTTTTCAAAACTCAATTATAATTCAGTTACTATTCACAGTTAAATCCAATTAAAACCTAATCCATTTTAATCGACTCCCACATAGACACTAATATTTTAACTCATGCTCCACTTAACAATTATCATTCTCTTTCCACCCTACTATTCATCTCTCTTTACTTTCAATTATACTAACAATTTTAAACCAATGAAACAACATTATAACTAATGAAATAACCTAAAAAGAAATTAAAAAAAAAATCTAACTCATCACTCAATCCTTATACACATCACTTATTTCTTACGTACACCCTATATAACAACTTTATAAACTTTATAATATTTTAACTCTATTTCAAATTTTATTTTTAATAGCTCATTTTAAACCCAGAACTATTTATCAACAAAATTTTCATTTAACTCGCTTTTTAACACGATACCAAACAAACTGTTTCCCATGACGAAGTATAGATGAGGATGCCACGTACCTCTAAATGAATTATGAATTAGTGTGGATAGACTCGTACGTGAATAGTATGTACGTATCTCAAATTCTCAATTATGTAGCTAGATAGACTTTTATAATAATATGACTGATCTGACTTTTATAACACGTACGTGAATTAATATGTGTAAATAATATAATAATAATAGGAACTAGAAGTCATTTGATCACATGGTAAAATTTGGAGTTTTCCGGTTGATAATTGCATTGTCTTCGCGAAATGATCCAGACAATATTTCTACTCGGGGCACATGATAGGGCCAGTCAGGATATGCATGCACGAGGCTCGGGTCTCGTAAACCTTTGATTTGTTCGAACACTTATCCTCTCGAGACCTCCTCCGTCCCTTTTTAATTGTAGAGCAATTTTAATTATATGTTATACATTATACATATGACTTTTTTTAACCACACATATTAACTTTATAAGTAAGTCTCCTGAAAGACAGTCTCTAGATAATTTATTTAGATACGAACATATATGATTAAGAAAATTATCGATGTTATTAATCATAACACATATGTTCTCAACATTGGTGTTTTTTCATATTACAACAAGAATTATTTCGTTAACAACATAAACGTTTTAATTAATAATATGAATGGTTTTTTTGATAATATAGGTCGTGTATAGTTATCGAGACGGTTTGTGTAACTTTATAAATGTCAAATTACTCTTACATTAGGAAAATTGGTCGGGTGATAAGCCTTCCCTATGAAAAGGTTGTAAGACCACTCCCAATAGGTCGTCGCGACGACCGTGAATAGTTGCGGTCGTGAGCGACGGCTGATTTAACGACCACTGCAGAAAAAAAAACTATCCAACAGGTCGTCGGATGACCGTGAATAGTATTTTTTATTATTTTTTTCGTATTTTTTTAGCTTGCTTCACATATTATAAGAGTGTTTAGAAGTTGAAATTACTCAAATTGGATTCTTAAAACTAGTTTTATAATTTATTGAGATTGAAATCAAAATGAAAAAAATGAGTTGTATTTATAGATTTTGAAAAAATATAGTCGTTGTGGTATTTTTTATTTAATATTACTTTAATTATAAATTAATTTTAAAAAATAAAAAAAAATGATGAGGCCCACCCGGCTGATCGTTGGTAAATGGGGCCGAACAGATTTGAGGCCCGAATTCACCAGTAGGTCAATCCAGAATCGGATTTGAAGCAAGACTAGCTTACGCTCCGACCGAGTAGCATGGGACACGTGGAATCCGTGTGAATCGTAAGGACCACCTTGCAAGGCTAAATACTCTGGTGTACCGATAGTAAGTAGTACCGTGAGGAAGGGTGAAAAGAACCCCATCAGGAGTGAAATAGAACATGAAACCGTAAGCTCCCAAGGTGGGAGGAGAAAATGACTCGATCGTGCCTCTTGAAGAATGAGCCATGACTCATAGGTAGTGGCTTTAAGGGAACCCACCGGAGCAGAAGCGAAAGCGAGTCTTCATAGGGCAATTGTCACTTATGGACCCGAACACGGGTGATCTATCCATGACCGGGATGAAGCTTGGGTGAAACTAAGTGGAGGTCCGAACCGATGATGTTGAAGAATCGGTGGATGAGTTGTGGTTAGGGTGAAATGCCACCGAACCCGAGCTAGTGGTTCTCCCGAATGCGTTGAGGTAGCAATGATTTGGACATCTAGGTAAAGCTTCATTTGGTGCGGGGCCATGAGATCGGTACCAAATCGAAGCAAACTCTGAATACTAGATAGGACCTCAAAATAACAGGGGTCAAGGTCGGCCGGCCTCATGACCACTCCCCAATGGGAGTGGTCTAATATCATTTCACATTACTAATTTAAATGGTGTGGCCGTAAGGGCATCATGACAGTCAGTTCGGTACTTTGGGTTAGGGGTGTTAACAAGACGAGCCGAGCCGAACTTTGGTTTAATGGATCAATGATTATCAAAATTTAAAGCTTGTTCGTGATCGATGAGTTTTTCATGATTGAGCTCGTGATCGACTCGTTAAAATATCAAGTTGCTCGTGAGTATCTCGAAAAGCTTGATTTGCTTTTGCTCTGAACGCTCGACTCGTTAGAGCTCGAAAATGAATTCATTTTCTAGATCTGAGAATATGATTTTTAGAATAAACTTTTTTTTTTACTCAGAGAAAGACAACTTAAGTTAAGTTTTTATTTAGGTATATGTAAATAAATAAATAAATTTAAATATATATTAAACTTGACACGCGACATTTTGTAATCCATTCATTTACTAAATATATTGGTTTGTTTCATTTCTTCCTCTATTATTCCTCTGCATATTTCCTGTCTCCTATCCACATAATCCACAAAAAAGGAAAAGTAAAACTTCAGTAAAAATCTATATAAAAATTTGTCAAACAAAACTTAACTGATCTCAAAGATAAGGACCGATGACATGCCGCTAGAAGAACAGAAAATTGTTAGCTCTTAATACCAATATTATCCATGCCCAGCCCAACCCAACCCAACCCAACCCAAACCAACCTTCCACTATTCCAATAAATAATTAATTTCTCTTCCGTCCAACCCAACCCAACCCATACCCACCCTTCCACCCATCCAACCTTCCAACATAAATCAAGTTTATCCATGACCCCCATACACCCACCCATTTCATTTAATATAATTATTTTTTATTATTATCATGAAATATTTATAATACTCGAAATTAAATATAATATTATAATACTCAAAATAATTATAATAGTTGAATATAATAATTAATTATAATTGACAAAACTCAAAATTAGATATAAAAATGAAACTTTAAATTGAAGTAGCAATTTAATACTACATTAACATAATACAACTTTATATAAAAACACACATTTTACAATACTTCAAGTTCATTAAGAAATAACAATATTCCAGGATGAAAAATATGAAAAGGGAAAATTACAGATACCACCCCTGCAATATAGCATATTGTCAATTTAGTCCCTTCTATTCAAATAATTACTGATTAACCCATTTTTTACTCATGAAAAAAATTTAATTACAGATACACCCAATAGTGAACGGAAGTGGTGACCTGTTATGTGATTTTGCTGATGTGGATGATAAAGTTGGCAGTAATAACGAAAATGCCATTCAGTTTATTGATTTTTGACTTTCTTAATTGGTTTCTTTTTCTTTTCTTTTCTTTTTGCTTTTCTTTTTTCCTCCTTTTCTTTTGGCGCCAGTGGCAGTTAGGCAGTTGGGTGTGTATGTAATTAACTATCACAATTACAGGGATGTATATGTAATCGATTTGAATCTAGTTTTAACGGTTAGTTAGTAAACCACGTGACTATCACGTGTGGGCTGTACTGTAATTAGCTATCTATATTAGAGGGACTAATTTGTAATTGATTTGAAAATTTTGAAAAAAACTAGCCGTTATTTTTGATAGCTTAGCTATAAATCCTCCATTCTTCACACTTCTCCTCACTTGTTTTGATTCACAATTGCACACACTTCCTCAAGATGCATTCAAGTAGCTCGAGTACAAGGGTGACTGATGGTGGCAGTTCGGGAATTTGCTTCAGAATTCGATCATGTTAGGAGGACGACGATAACACGCTCCACTTCAAGAGCAAATCCGGGAAGGTTGTACCATAGGTGCGGTATACATGGTTGGTCTAGTTGGTGTACTCCAACCGAAGAGCAAGCCTACACCTTGGAGCAGAATTTGGAAGAAGAAACGGTGGAGGAAGTTGACCCAAATGGAAGGATTGAGCAAGCTGAAGCAAGAGTTGAAGATCCCTACATGGGACTTAGGCAACTCATTTCACTCAACCTAGTATTGTTATCTTTGTAATGTGTAATAAATTTCCAAATATTGTTGGTCTATTTGTTAAATGATTATGAAATGCATCTTCTAAAGCGATGTTTAATGATCCATCCAAGTAATGTAATAGTCGATGTAGACAAAGAAGGAAGTTCAAACAACACAAGATACCTTCACAGATTATCAAAGTTAGGAGGAGTCATATTCTGACTAGATGGTCCTTCATTTCCATTTCCATTTCTCTTTCTCTTGTTTTGCTGGGTTCTTCTAGGATTTGCTCCAGCTTCAGCATTTGTTCCACCATTATTTGCTCCAATTCCACTTCGGATGCCACCATCATTTTTCTTCTCTTCCCCTTGCACCCCCTATCTCTATGTTCCTCCTCTCCACGATATTTAAACAAAAGACAAACAAAAGTTATTAATAAATAATGTACTCAAATTAGTTATTGTAGGGATGTAACTTACGGGTTGGGTGCATTTTCTTTTGTATGACTGTTAGGCCACCTGTTGCATTTAAATGCACTTCTTATTCCTCTAGCTCCTGCATGTGGTGGCTCAGAAGGATGCCTTATCCTATTCACAGCTGGTCTGCCTGCCGGCCTCTTCACACACTACAAGAATTCTGTTGTAACGGGATGGAAAGGGGCGACGGATTTTATCCGTCGCCCCTGTAGCGACGGATCGCTAATTGGGGCGACAGATTCTATCCGTCGCTACAGAGTGTTGACCAAAATTTAAAAAAAATAAAAATTTAGCGACGGATAGATCTATCCGTCGCTATTTTTAGCGACGGATAGTAGATCTATCCGTCGCTATATAGCCGGAAAATAAAAAAAAATAAAAAACGTTAGCGACGGATAGATCTAGATCTATCCGTCGCTAAAAGCCTAAAAAAAATAATATAACTCCTCCACCACCTCCTTTCCTCCACCACTTCTCCTCCATTTCTCCTCTCCTCCTCCTCCCACCACCACCATCCTCCACCACCACCATCCTCCACCACCTCCTTTCCTCCACCACCTCTCCTCTCCTCCTCCTCCTCCACCACCATCTCCACCACCACCACCACCTCTCTCCTCCCACCACCACCGCACCACCACCCTGCCACCACCACCATCTCCTCCACCACCACCACCGCACCACCACCACCCTGCCACCACCACCACCACCTCTCTCCTCCCACCACCACCGCACCACCACCCTGCCACCACCACCATCTCCTCCACCACCACCACCACCCTGCCACCACCACCACTTTTCCTCCTCCCACCACCACCCTGCCACCACCACCACCACCACCCTGCCACCACCACCACCTTTCCTCCCACCACCACCCTGCCACCACCGCACCACCACCACCCTGCCACCACCGCACTCATTTAATACAAATTGATATTTAATATAAAAATTGAATACAAATTAATCCGTATACTGAATACAAATCAATATCTCGTATCTGATACAAATTGAATTGAATTAATCCAGTATCTGAATATAAAAATTCGAATACGGATTTTATTTTTTTTTTAAAAAATAGCAATGGGGCGACGGATAGATCTATCCGTCGCTGACGTGCATTTGATAGAATCTATCCGCCAATAATCAATTTAAAAAAAAGGTCAAAAATGATAATCAATCAACCAAATCGTCAATCGACGACGGTTATTATCCGTCGTCGCTCGGTGGGCGACGGATAGCTATGCGACGGATCTATCCGCTGCGCATTTTTGTAGTGACAATAGGTGGGAAACATTCATCATTTGTCAAATCTTCAGGCTAGAAATGGGATTGAGGAACGGGATTCAAATACATCTCATATGCAAGGATGAAAGCTTGTTTTGTATGGTTAAATGATAGATAAGAGATGGGATCCTCCCTTCTTTGACAAATCCCCAATCAAGCATGTCTGCAAGGAAGCCCACTAACATCCCACCTCCTGCAATCACAAATCCTAGTCTCCAAATTGTCAACAAACTTGAAACTCATATCCTCCACCTCAAACACCCTGCCATTCTCAGTTACTATTCTACAATGCCTACAATCATATAAGCTTGCATTAAAAAAAGGATCACACAATACTTACAGTACACAAAAACAACAATATGAAATCAATTTACCTTGAAGTCGATTGCAGCTTGCTCCAAGCCTCTTCCTCACTTGCATCCTTTTCATAATTTGTTGCCTCAGACCTTCCAAGATGTTGTACACTGAGTATGCTCTAATTGGATCCACCACCCGTGAGTCAAGCACTTCAGTTATTAGTGACATGATCTATCTTCACATTAGTGTCATATGAGTGTCTTGCCCACTGAGTAAGTGGAATGTTCATTAGCCATTGGTAGGCATCAGGCCTCACATTTTGTATCCTCTGCATTGCCTTGTTGAATGAGTACCTTGTAAATGCTGTGCTAGCCTGCCAAAAGAATCTTCTAAGTTCCTTAGATGCCCACTTTGATTTGAAGTTATCATAAATGTGCTTAGCACATTTTCTGTTTGTAACCTCAGGGCATTGCTCTTCAATGGCAGGGACAAGTCCCTAAAACAAGTACACAGGTCTTTAGAATGTAATCAACAAGAGAATAACACAAGTTAAAGAAGTGCAAATAAGCAAGTAATAGTTTCCTTTTTTCTATCAGCCATAAAATGCCAAGTTCTACCATCATCAAAAGGACCAATCATCATTCTCAGGCAGTGTAGAAAGAAGCTCCAACTCTCCTTATTTTCATTCTCAACAATTGCAAATGCAATGGGAAACAAGCCACAGTTGGCATCAGTCCCAACTGCACTAAGGAGCATGCCTCCAAACCTACCCCTCAAATGACACCCATCAAAGAACACAAAGGGAGCACATCCAGCTAAAAACCCCCTCTTCAATCCATCAAGTCCCATAAATAGTCTCTTAAACAGTGGAGGCCTCTCAATTTCATCTCTTTCAAGTACAACAACTGAGTTAGGGTTGGTTCTGTGCACCATCTCAACATACTTAGGCATCATTTGGAAGGCTTCTTCTGGATCACCCCTAATTAGTTCAATGACACCTAGTTTCTCAGTTGCCCAACTAATCAAGGCATAATTGTCCATATTAGGATGCCTTCTCACCTCTTCCTGAATTTGTCTAGCCAACCAGTTCATGTCAGCTTCTTGCGGGTTCACCTCTTTGATACAAGTATGGGCTCCATGATATGTCTTCACTATCATGGCAGTCCCATTGACTTTGGAGGCATGCAACCTCCAATTACAACCAGCCCCTTTGCACTTAGCTGTGAACCTCAAGTCCTCATTTTTTTTTATCCTATGACATTTGAAGCCAACTTTGATGGCATAGTTCTTCACTCTTGTCCTCAGCTCCTGAATGTTATTGAAAGTCTCACCAACTTTAAATTCTTTGTCCCATTGTTGATTGTTGGTTTGGAACTCATCATCTACCCAGTCCTCATCACTCACAACAGTGTCATCAATGCCATCATCACTGCCCTCCTCTGGCACTTCACTTCTGTCCCCACCTATCTTCTTCTTTGTCCTATCCCCACCTCCAACATCTACTCATCCTCACTCTCAGTATCAGTTGCACCAGTGTAATCAGTTCTAGAGAACCCAATTTCCTCATCTTCTGACTCATGCATATAATAAGATTGAGGCTCATCATTCTCCCAATCCAAATCATCCTCATCATCACTGTATTCTTCAACCACCTTCTTACCCTTACCCTTCCTGTCACGCTGAGTTTGATAAGTGGAATGTTGTGCTTGTTCAGGTTGTTCAGGTGTGGCATTTTGGTTTTGCTCGGTGTTTTGGGTTGGTGCAGGTGGGGGAGTTTGGTTCTGAGAAGTAAAATGAGTTTGTAGGAAGTCTTCAACATCAAAATCCTGTAATATTAAATCATCAATGTAGGTATGAGTTTCTTGATCCTCAAAAGGTCCAGGGATGTATGCATTATCAGTGGGAGCAGGGTCATTTCTTGGTGGAGATGGAATGGGAGAAGGGATGTCTGTTGGTGGAGAGTGAACTTGCTCAGTTTGAGTATGTGGAGATGGAATAGGAGATTGAATGGGAGGTGAGTGAGTGGGAGAAGGAATAGGAGAGTGAGTGGGAGCAGAAACATGTTTTGGTGGAGATTGAATGGGAGGAGAGTAAGTAGGGTTAGGATCAGTTGGTTCACTTGCAAACACCCTAATGCCAGGGTCATTTTCCTCATCACTATCAATCATAACCACATACTCAGGTGATTTAGGTGGTCCTTGTGGTGCTCTAGTCCTCCAACTTTCAGTCTTGCATTTCCTACTCCTATACACCCTCTCCATTCTCTCCCTAATATTATCTTTAGGGGTAGGAGCCCTATAGTGAGTAGCTTTAGGTTTAAACCATTCATGATCATCACCATATATAGACTTCCCCCTCCTTTTCTTCCTTGTAGATTCATCTATAACTAGGGGTATAGCCTCACCAGTCTCAACATATAACTCCACCTCCATAAACTTCTTATTGCATTCAAACATCATTTTAACATCATCATCAGTAATAAGCCCTAACTGTTCAAGTGAGCCTTTCAAATCACACTTCATACTAAAACATAAATTTTCTGTGGTGGGGAGTGTTTCTAAAGCAGTAGACAACACATCATTCATAAGTTTCATATGAGTATACCTGTTACTCTTAACATTCTCCAGCATAAGTAGGTCTTTCCCATGATGTATCATGATATTGTAAACTCCCATTCGGCTGCAAAAAAATACATACAATTATGGCTTTAAAAAAACCTAATAGAGGCAGAACAGACACCCGATTACTACTAAAACACACAAATAAACATAAAACATCATCTCATTGTTCATAAGATATGCTGCACAGACATCAAAATCGAACAAACAAGAACTTCAAAAAAATAGGGTTTTTACGTTTGAGAAGCAAAATTCTACCAGTATTCGTTCTAATTAGGTGGAAACGAATCAAACTAATGTCAAATAACATACATTATACGCTTAATCGAAGAAAAAAAGCTTCGATTTTACATGTAACAATGGCGTCTCGTACAACCCTAAAACGACACTGCGCACCCACCCACTGGAAATCGACACTGCAAACACTTCAATTCCCGTCTTTTATAGTATATTTTAACCGATTATTGCTTCAGATTGTGAGAGATGGTTGGTTTTCTGTGGAGACGGAAGCAGGGTGTTGAGAGTTTGGTTTTAGCGGGTAATGAGGAGTGGAAAGGGTTTTGTTGGTTTTTATATTTTCTTTTAGCTTTATTTTAATTATTGTTTTGAATTTGAATTTCATTTTGCTTTTCTTTGCAAGAGAGAGGAATTTAAATCCACGTGTACAAAGAGAAAGCTGATGTAGGCATGACAGTCAACGAAAATGGTGATTTTGGGTGTATATGTAAATGTTTGAATAAAAGGGATGAATCTGTATTTGGCTCAAATTTAAGGGGTACGAAACGTAATTACCCCATATGAAAAATTACAACATTTAGTTCTCATCACTATAATTCTCCCAGATATGCTCAATCAAATCGTTCAAAAGTTCCTTGTGAGCTATTTTGTTGTGAAGTTAGTCCCTATTGGTCATATATTGGGCAAAACTTGCATCTCGTTCAGTGGAGAAGTTGAAAATTGGATCAACAATGTCTTCGTCACCCTCATCTTGATTCACCTGGCTATTTGTAGGTCGATCTTTCATAAATTCAGTGGGATCGGTATAGTTGAGGTAAGTGTCTCTCTCATCCTCCACTATCATATTATGGAGGATGATGCAAGCAATCATAATTTTTCCCATGGCATGTCGATCCCATAAAAGACATGGCTGTTTAATAAAGTGGAAACGGGCTTGTAGAACACCAAATGCTCGCTCAACATCTTTCCTAACAGCCTCCTGATGTTGAGCAAATAACTTATGCTTACGAAGAATTGGTGCCTTAATAGTTTTGACAAATGCAGCCCATTGTGGATAAATACCATCAGTGAGGTAATATCCTATATTTCTTTCACGACCATTCACAGTGTAACTTACTTTCGACGCTCGACCTGTTAAAATATCATTAAAAACAGGTGATTTTTGTAACACATTAACATCATTATTCAAACCTGGGGATCCAAAAAATACATGCCAGATCCAAGAGTCTTTTGATGCAACAGCTTCCAAAATGATTGTTGGCTTCCCACTTCGTCCTTGATATTGCCCTGCCCAAGAACTAGGACAATTCTTCCATTCTCAGTGCATGCAATCTATACTGCCCATCATGTCTGGAAACCCGCATTGTTCACCAATATGTAGAAGTCG
Source organism: Plantago major (assembly GCA_026545765.1). Classification (NCBI taxonomy): domain Eukaryota; kingdom Viridiplantae; phylum Streptophyta; class Magnoliopsida; order Lamiales; family Plantaginaceae; genus Plantago; species Plantago major. The sequence goes on along the minus strand of CM048839.1, from coordinate 62,122,812 downwards.
CGCCATGTCTTCTTCGGTTGGACTTCTAAGATATTCATGCCCAAAGTTGGCAATGACACCTTCTACAAACTTCATAACTGATTCTCTTATAACTTGTTCGCTCATTCGCAAGCACTCATCATGCACGTCTGGTGGTGTTCTGTAGGATAGCACTCTTATAGCAGCAGTACATTTTTTAATCGAAGACATACCTAGCCGACCAGTGGCATCACGCTTTTGCTGAAAATATTCATCTGAACTAACCTTTTCCATTATACGCTCGAACACGTGCTTTCACATTTGAAACCTCCGACGAAACTTTTCTTCAGGATAGATTGGTTCCGGAAAGACTGAGAAATACATTTTGAACAATTTTTGGTGACCTTCCGCACGAACTCCTCCTCTTAACTCTAGTATTGTGGTTTGTAGGTTGTATTCAAGTTCTTTCTCACGTGTGATCCTCAATGCACGCAGTTCAGCAGTGAATTCATCTGGAATAGTAGGTTGTGGTGGTGGTGCGACGGCTTTTCCCTTTGCCTTCCTTTTAGCTTTGGCAGCTTCTCTACCGGTAGGACGGTTTATCGATGAAGAACCACTCACAGGAGTTTCTGGAACAACTTCTGTTGCACCATCATCATCGTAAGTTCTTGATCTTTTTTAACTGCATGCCATGACCTTCTCCATCGGAATCGGATTCATCTGGATGAGGCCTTCTGTGATCACCACCCAAATTCAACTCCCACTTGGGTGTGTGGCGCATAACTTCATTAAACACAAGAGTATGCGAAAATCCCTTCTTCTTATCATAAAGCTTACTAGCCATCTCCTCAACATCTTCCATACTCATTCCACTCGTTTTGTTGTTATAGGCTTCCTTGTATACACCAATCCACTTGGAAATATTTGTGTTGAGCCTCTTATAGCGAGATTTCATTGAATCCAAGGACCGCTTTGAGAGTTTACTAGGGTTTTCCATACGAGCTTGCTCATACATCTTGAAAATTGCATCCCATAAGTTTTCACCTTTTCGATTGGTGCCTTTAATTGCATCTCCACTCACGAAAACAAAAGCTGACATTAGAGCTACGTCTTCTATGGGTTCCCAAATTATAGGTGCACTAGGGGGTATTTCGACACCTTCAGGGGTAGGATCGGGAGTATCTTGAGCGAGATTCGGAGGGAACTGGGTGTTCATATTTGATTCATACGAGAATTCTTGGGGGTTTTGGGTATTCTCAAAACTAGGATAATAATCTGATGAGTAGTGTGGGTAAAATGGATCGTTTGGATTCATTTGGAGAAAATTGATATGAGATATGTAATTGGGGTTTAAGGATAAATATAAAAGATGAGTATTTTGCATGTGTGTAAAATATAGAAATGAAACTCTCTATATATAGATGTTAAAAATTGAAAAATTTTAGTTATAATTTTTACACCTTTTTTTTTTTAGTTGAGTAGTGACTGCGGATTTGAGGATGTCTCTAGTAGTGGCATGTCGATTTAGAGCAGCTAGTTGTGTTAGCGAAAGTTTGAGAATTGTAATTAGTTTGGAGTTTGTAGAATTGTATTCATTGTATTTGGGTTTTAGATGCTCTGAATTACCTTTCAAACTGTTTTTTTGTAAATAAATTGAGGCTTCATCTTGGCGTGAGGCCATATCACGATAGACGGTCGGCCGCGCCAAAGTTTTGGTTTTAGGGCGTGACAGGGTTGACTTCGCTTCCTTCGGTTGTTTGCCTTGTCACGGTCAAAGGGACGTTTTGAACCAGCATCACTTTCTTCGCTTAACCGGAAACGCTTGCTTTCGCTCCCCTCACTTTCTTCCAGTGGATCTTCAGCTTCATATTCCTCTTCAAAGATCGAGACATCTGTTTTTACCAGACCCAAGTAATTCATTCTGACTTGCCACTCTAGATACTCCTCATATCTTCCCAACAATGGAACAACTCGAACTCCTTTTATCCTGTTGATATATTACGTACGTGTACTTGATGACGTCCTTCATACCTGTCCTATTCCCGAGAGATCGCGATGACTCGTAATACGAGCTCACGAACAAGTTAACTTATTCCTTCATCCGATGCCATCTACCACGGAGTTAACTATTAGTTCGAGGGTGAAAACCAACTATTACATCCGATGCATTCCACTTGACCAACACATGTTTGAACAAAGTGGTCAACTTCATGTTGGTCCCAAGTATGGGATCTTAACTCACTTGCATGAACATTGAGATGAATGTAAGATCTTCCACCTTCGTAAAATATATGCCCATCTACCCCCATCGTCTGGATATGTCTAGGCGGCATATGGTGGCGCTTTATTTCCTTTTACCTTGCATTTTCCCCCTTTTGAACAACCGGTGGCGTTGGCATCAATGGCCTTGGCTGGGTCTTTGAGACACTCAATTGTGTAGGCTATAACCGATAGCCTATATGCACTTGGTGAAGCAAATGGATCGGTGTGTGTGTGTGTGTGGGGGGGGGGGGGGGGGGGGGGGGGGGTGGTTCGGGTTTGGGGGTGTTGGGGATTGACTTTGGCTTTGCAAGTATTGTTGAAACTATCATTGTGCTTCAACCAATTCATGAGACCGTTCCATGATGTCAGGAAATGAAGAATGGGAGGATATTTTAGAGTCGTTTGAGTTTAGTAGTGAGAAACACGGGTGACTTATGTGCTGTAGAGTTCGAACTTCGAAACAATATGGCCATTGGTATAATTGAGTATGGATACACCACTAACTTTTTTTTTTTTATTTTGAAGTTACACCAAAACCAATTTTTTTCATTTTTCACAAAGGTTGGATGGTGTTAAATTTTCCGTTAACTACTGAAGATGTGTCAACACCACATTAATTCAGGATGTATTTTCTTTAAAAATTGTCTAATATTTATTATAAAATTATTTTAAAAAATTATAAAATAATAAAATTATTAATAAATGAAAATGATTTTTAATTAAAAAAAAATTATAAACAAAGTTTGAAAATAATACTCCATATTGAATATATTTATTTATTTTATGCACGTCTTGTTAATAAGTACAAATATCCAAAATATAAAACAATGTATCCCACTTATATAATGTGCATATGTCGCACAACTAGCCAATCAAATATTTCCACGTCTCTGAGTTTCTACGTTATGGAAAATGAGCAAAACTAAATAAATTAAATTTGGATAGAATGTAAGTCTTCATTTAAATATATTTGATTATGGTTCAATATGTGGATATCTTTTCGGCCTTAGTTACTCAAGAATTTTGTCCACATTATATCAAGATTAAGTTATTGCACATAGTATATTGAAAAAAGGATTACATGTATTGAATAGTAGGACGGGGAGGGGGTATTGTTTAAATTTGTTTAACTTTTTTTTCATTTTAATAAGTTTTTATTCATGTGAATGCAATAAAATAAAATTCATTTTTCCATTTTGTAAATAATGTAATTAATTTATAATTTTTAATTAATTTACAATTTTTTAAATTCATTTATAATTTTTAATATTTTCTTATGATTTTGTAAAATAATTTAACATTTTAAAAGAAAATACACCTTGAACTAATGTGGTGTTAACACTTGTCTCTAATAGTTAAAGAAAAAGTTAACACCATCCAAAATTTTTGCAAAGTGAATTTATTTTGTAAAGGTTTACTATACTTTTTAAACTTTCAAATGATTAAGAAATGGAAAATAAAAAAAGGCCGGACCAATCAGATCTTGTGTCACCGGCATGGGGCCAGCCCCAGGATAACTTAAGCGGTCGCCAACAGGCATAGGCTAGTGGGTTGGCATAAGTGGCAACCAGCCCATAGTGGATGGTCTTAAAGTGAAAGAAAAGTTTGCTAAATTTCAACTTTTCTACTGATCATAATTTTGGTCAGATCTGGTAATTTTAAATAAATTTAGAGAAAACTTGGTAATCTTTTCTTTTATGATGTTGAAAACCCGCAGCCACTCCCCATTGGGTGCGTACTGGGTACCCCACGAGCTCACGTAATAGCATGGAAATCACAGAGTCAAGTTAAATAGTGAAAAGTTGCGACAGACTCAAACTCAGGCTCAGATGGTATAAATCACAGAAATTTACTACCCATGGGGTTTAAACGTGTGACCACACTCACATAAGTTAAATAATATTTTCCTCCCTTTTAACCAACTGAGCCACACTTGCAGGTAATTTGGGGAAATTTTTTATTTCATATATAATCCATCCATCCATCCATATATTATGTAAAGCACAAGGGTCTAAACCTCACCAGATAATTCAGTCTTACGTGGAATTTCATGGAATTAGTTGTATTTTAGCCAGTATATATTACACTGTTATTTTTGGTATGTTAACTACATATATAGTTTTTATTCAATCTCATATAACTTTATCTACAAAAATTCGAAAAATATTTTGAACATATATTTGAATTCATCGTGACCAGACGAATCCATAGACACCAGTCTTGAATATAATTTATTTTTGGTATGTTGGATGCGTATATAGTTTTTATTGAATGTCATATAAATTTTATCTACAAAACTCCGAAAAATACTTTGAACATATATCTGAATTCACCGTGACAAGACGAATCTATAGACACCAATCTAGATTATTATTATTATTAATTAAATAAATCATTTTATTCACTAAAATAAAAATATAAATTTATTAAATAAGATAATATAAAGCTGATGGGCTAAATCCCACCAGATTCATTCAAATTCCAGCCATCCTACGTAAAATTTTAATACGGTTGAGCATAGGCGAATAGGGGAACGTATTAGTGTTGTTGCTAGGAATCATGAGGGCAATGTTAATTATTGCTTGGTGACAAAATTTTATTTCTAGGTTGTAGAAAATGCGGAAGGTTGGCCAGCCAAATTTAAAACTAAATTTGTTCAAGATTTTGACTGGCAACATGTAGTAATTAAAAGTGATTGTTCTTTGTGATTAAATATCTTAAACCGACAAATTTTAGCTTTGCCCTTTTGTTTCACTTTTCAAAGAAATTCAGGTATTTGATGGAGAATTAAGTTTTGCCAGCTGGTTAAATGAGAGGATAAAGTTTTAGCACATAAATTAATTATCAGTTGGATTTTCTTATGATGATGTTGGTTTGGTAGATTTGTATTATCCACACCAAGATCGTTACGTGGGGGAGCACATACCACCCCAGGGGTTGCCTCGATTAATTTATTTTGTCCTCCCATTTATATTTATTATTAAACGTAAATGGCGAAGAATTTTGTGGAGTTAGTTTCATTTTCAGCCAGTATATCTTTCACTATTTATTTTTTGTGTATTGGCTGCATATATATTTTTATTAAATCTCATATAAATTTATATAGAAAAATTCAAAAAATATTTTAAACATATATTTAAATTCGCCGTGCTAAGACGAATTCATCTAAATCTTTTCGACTTTATCACTCGCATGTTTTCATAAAGTCGGCTAACAACGATATTATCTACTATAATGGTGTACTTAAATACAACTCTACGCATATTCTTCTCGAGTTGTTATTTTTTTTATTTGATATGGAATCAAGATAAATTTGATACTTCTATTTTTTACAATAAGCTCCATCAGATGAGGTTGGAGTAGTTGCACAATATTATTCGGGACATATTTGACTTGGATATGCGGTAGGAATACCCTTTATTTGTGATTCTTAAATGGCAGAAATGTTGATGCGGTGTCAAAGTTTACACTGCACGAGTGGGATAAGTAAGAGTAACCTTGAATACGTGTTCGTTCATCACCATCACGTAGATTAGCCAAGTAATTGTTATCATTGACGAAATGTGGCTAAAGTACCTTGCGAATTAGTAGTAGTATAATACAAGTGAGTTAGTTGATGATGTATATGAGCTTTAATTATAATTTAAATCTTTATAGAGATCCCTCACTACTAAAAAGAAAATATGACAACACTATATACTACTTCCTCCGTCCCGTCCCATGTTACCCATTTTGACTTTTTTCGGTCAACCGTTTTCAACTTTGACTATGAATAAATCTTAAACGGTAAATGTAAAATGTTCAATTAAATTATTTTATGATACTTTAATCCTTAATGTATCATAATATAATTTAATTGAACATTTTACATTTACCGTTTAAGATTTATTCGAAGTTAAAGTTGAAAACGGTTGACCGAAAAAAGTCAAAATGGGCAACATGGGACGGGACGGAGGAAGTACTACATTATTCCATAATAATTTTTTAAAATAAAAAATTCTTACTTGAATAATCAACCGTACAATTAGCTAGGAACTCCGATTCAACCACTGGCCAAACGAATTTCTAAAATTTGATAGACACAAGTCTACTAAAATGTTTTTTACAATCAAATGTTTACGACCTAAAATGTAAATTTTGAATACTAATAATCATAACAAAATTATCCATTTACAATATTAAACCTACCTATATACAAATCATTTACTCATTTTATCTCCATCTTTATGCCCGATATTGATTATCTATTTGTATTAATAAAGAAAATTCAATTTGTCGTATTTTTTTCTGATTTATTTTTTTACGTTTCAATTGGTGTTTCTCGAAATGAGGAAGATGGTCCAAGAATAAAAGAAGTAGAAAAATACTAAATAATATACTTATTCAAGTCATAGTTATCATGAGAATAAGTTTGAGTGTACATCTCTTACAAAATTAAAACATTTCGATATAATAGATAGATGTTGATGAAGTGGATTATATACTCTAAGGACAATACTAAGCTAATCCAAGTTTACAAGAATTAAACTCGTACATTATTATATAGTTTAACATGAGCGAACGTTGAAAGTTGTGTTAATTTGTATTCTATGGGTGAACTTTGATTTAAGGGATTTGCACTTTGCATTTTGAAAATAGTGTATCACTGTGAAATGTCACCAATACAATTCTACCATAACAATTCAAATGTTTGGTAAATGTTCAAAATATGACTCTTTAAAGTGCCACCTATTAATGGGAAGTAACACTTTCAAGTGTAATGATATTGAGATGCAGTGACGTTTATAAATGAAATGAATACTATCTGTAGTTACACTCCCAATGGTAACTAATAACTATTACAGTAACACTTGAAAGTGTTGGTTGAAATAACTATTACAGTAACACTCCCAATGGATTTGCACTTTGCATTTGAAAATAGTGTAGCACTGTGAAATGTCACCAATATAATTCTACCATAACAATTCAAATGTTTGGTTCAAAATATGACTCTTTAAAGTGCCACCTATTGATGGGAAGTAACACTTTCAAGTGTAATGATATTGAGATGCAGTGACATTTATAATGAAATGAATACTATCTGTAGTTACACTCTCAATGGTAACTAATAACTATTACAGTAACACTTGAAAGTGTTGGTTGAAATAGCTAATGAGCCATTGAATAAGATGTCATTGTATAATAGATTAGTGACATTATAGAATTAGCCACCCCACTTGAAGTGACACTTCATAGAAAATGTCATTGAAGTTTAATATGTCACCCAAAATAACAATTAATAACACTTTCGATGGTCATTAAATCTCACGTTTGTTGTAGTGCATTTACCATCAAATCTTAGTTAGAAAAATTCTTAGACAATATGATATTAAATTTAACACCATATTTTGCACCTATTATATATTCCAGCGCATACATTTTTCTATACATGTTTAAGTTATGAATTAACAAGAGTCAGAAACACTCTACACTGGTATTCCGTCATTTTACTTTTAAACGGGTCGGGTTCTATCCAACCTGAATTCAAACCCCTTTGAAATAATGATGTTCATGTCCGGATCGGACATATACTCGAACCATTTCCAAACCTTTGTGACAATACCCGAACTGCAACATTTTATGGTTAAGTTAGTAAAAAGTCCGGGGATATGTTGGGGGTGGTTGCCTAAAAAACCATCACAATAATTGAAATTATGTTTGTAGAATACTTTTTTTGTGTGTGTGTGTGGTGGGAGGAGCACATACCACTCCAGGGGTTGTTGGGAACCAACCATGTTAACTGCGTTATACACTTTTGTATTTTATTTTGGTTCAGATTAGAGTATAAGTTATTAATTAACGTGTTAGGTACGTGTAGATTAGGGGTGTTCAAAAATACCAAAAAACCGAACCGAAAATAAAGGTTTCGGTTCACTATTTTTTAGCAAATCGGTTTTCGGTAATTTTCGGTACAATACCGAAAATTACCGAAACCGTACCGAAAAATCGAAATTCTACATTTCGTTCCATTATTTCCATTTTAAGTTAGTTTCAATAGCATATTTCGTCGTCAAATACATAGAAGTAAGCTTAGTTTCCTTTATATTAATTACTATAGTTTGTAGATAAAAGAAATGGTAAAATCTTTCCCCATTTCTCCATTAGGCAGAATATGAAAATTGAATATGAAAATTGCTTATTTATCATTAACATAGCCTTAGTTCTTGTCATAAAATGTATTAAAATTGATTAAATAATACTACAATACTATATAATGAATTGTGATATAAATGTATCCAATATATTTACAAGCATTAAGGTTAATTTTATCACTTTTTTTATTTTCACATTATTTTTCGGTATTTTCGGTTTTTACCGAACCGTTACCGAAATTTAAATTCGGTTCGGTTTTCGATTTACATATTTATATGATTTCGGTTTTCGGTTTTTCGGTTCGGTTCGGTATACCGTTACCGAAATGAACACCCCTAGTGTAGATGACTCAATATAATATACTACTATATGTTGTCAATCGTCGGGTCCTGAACGTGTTCGGGTTGAATCCTACCCTTTCAAATCATATACGCTCGTATTTAAATGATTTTACATTTTCCATAGTTACCATAAACAAACACATAGTGATATAGTATTGGACGAAGGACTACACACATACACCACGGCTAACGTTGTTTGCAAGGAATTTTGATTATCTTATTGTCTTGATTAATTTATTTTATCCTAACATTTCTAATTATTATTAAAAGTAAACTATAATGTGGCATCGCCATGGATTAGTATTAGTATCACATGATATTAATATATATTAATATAAACGGGATAAATATGTAAAAACTTAAGTGCAGCGTGTCTGATCATCTCATATTGAAGAAAAATATAATTTTAAAGAAAAACCATGATTGTTAGAATGTCAATTAGAAAATGACATTGACCAATTATACTCCCTCCATCACATATAAATTTATACATTTACCATTTTTAGTAGTCTCACAAAATTTCATACGTTACTAAAATAGGAAAATACCTTACACCAAACAAATTATAAACAATTCCAACTTTACACATAAATTACACATTTTATCATTAAAAGTACATTTTTTACCACGTTTTAATTTTTTATCATTACTTTAACTTTTCACATAAAACTACGCAAAAACTAATCTCGGGGAGGGAATTCACTTTTTTTGACAATTGGCCGGTTCCAAGCTACGGTATCTGCGAAACCATCACGAAATTAAACACCATCTGCTGATTTACGTGGTTATTATTTGTCTTTTAATACCGAAAGGAACGAATGGTTACACTTACATTGAACAAGCAAATCTGGTCCCCGTTAGAAAATCAAATTTCTAACTAAAAGACTCAAAAATATCTAAGAAATTATATGAAAATATCAAAAAAAGAGTTTTGTTTGGGGAAAAGTGGAATATCCTAGGAACATATTATATACTCCTCCGCCACACAAAAAAATTGTACCCATTCCCTTTTAATGTACCACTAATTTATGTCACTTTTTAAAATATTAGAAAAACTAAATCTACCTGATTCACTATTACATTTTTCATTCTTTATTATTTCTCTTTCTTATCTATTATAAATTCTCCATTTTCTATCATTTTTCTCTCCACCAACAAAATATAAACTATTAATTATTTTAAAAATAACGTCGAAAAGATTATGACATATTTTAGCCGAACGGAGGAAGTAACAAAGGGCAGTATTAGGGTGTCCACCCTCCACGTGAACATGGGGCCATGTAATGTAAACTGGGGGCTTCCACGCCATCTTTTCAACGCAAAACCACATGCTACTACTTGCACCATGTATTGATAAAATTGCAGGGTATTCTGCGAGATTAGTCCCTCAACATTCAATACTTACAATATACGTCCTCAAAACTCCTAAAACCTTGACGATTGTCGGAAAATTTTGCCCGAGGTCAGCTTGTAGCATTGAGTTGGATTGGAACATGTTTAAGAGGGGAATTCCCACCCAAACACTCGGTATGTCATAAAATTTCGAAATAAAAAAGAACTTGAAAAAATGTTTAAATAAATTCAACCAAAACATAGATTTCTTTGAACACACATGACACAACGATGGACCATAGTTCTTCTCCATTTCGAAACTAAACTGATTATATGTATTTGATGGACATATTTCTTCTCTATTTTTCCTCCAAGAGATATGTATAAGCTGATGACAAGAGACATGTATGCATATGGTTTTGATGGTAATCTTTATTTTAAATGCGAGTAATCGAACATAATCGATCTGAATTGAATCGAATCTAATTAAATTTATTTACACTATAAAAAATAATTAAACAGAACTGAACATAATGAAACTGAATTGAATTGAAATTAATGAGTTTTCAAATGAGGAGAACATAGCCCAAAAATGCAAAAATAAATCCTCGAGGACGAGTTTCATAGAGGATTTTCAGCTATAGGACCAAAATGCAATTCTCGATCCCTATTACTATTTCTATTTTCTACTTCTACCAGGTGTGGTGGCCTATACAAGACCATTATTGATAACACATTATCATTCATCTTCATCAATAACCTCAAGAAAACATCAAGAAATCTCCATTACACAAACAAACTAGCATACATATACATACACAATCTTCTGATTCTTGATCATGAATCCACCAACAATGCCAGCGGTAGCTAATTTGTGCATCGGACAGTTCGCAAAGCTGAGTGACAAGGTGAGAGTTAGAAACCCGTTCATTATGATATCCATGAAGAAGGATGCTCCTGCTGCCGTTCGCGACGCGGAACAAGAAGGGGAAGAAGCAGCAGCTACCAGCTTCATGTCACCGAAGGCTAAGAGGGAGGAGACTATGTCCGAAAGCACGGTATTTTTGCTCATGGACCGGTTCGCTCCGAGCTAGCTATATCTAGAATTATCAGCAAGTTTGAGTAATTAAGATCCGAGTTGTTGTAATATATTTTCTTCAAGACACAAAGTGTAAGTGTAGGAGTATATATCTTTCTATGAATCCGTATATTGTAAATATATATACCGTTTCATGTTTAATTTTCTCGATCAATGCTAGATTTGTTGGGGAATTAATTGTAAGATGCACAACCAAGAGAGAGCCAAAAGTTCTGTGTTATAAATTCTTAAGTCAGTAATTTTGAGCAATTATTTGTCTAAGTTAAACTGTTCGATTTTGCGTGTTCTTTAACTTGTTGCGAAGTAGGGTGTGCAAGCTTCGAAACGGTATAAGATACGAGAGTTAATCAATTCTAGGTGTGAATGATAAATTGGCTAAAAAAAAGCGAGTTGAGACTTACTACTTAATTTTGTCCCACATTGAAAATGAATGGATGGCAAAAATGGTTTAACGGTATGCTCGTGAATACTTGTGCTCACAAGTGTGTGTTATGGTTATGAGACACTTCGTACAAGGGGACAAAAGAAAATAATTTGAACTATAAAAACCCAAGAGAAATGGGTGCGAATAAATATGAAGCGGGTAGATCGCAAGTTTATCTTATTACTGCATTTTTACATTGAATGTAACTTAATTGCTGGAGTTTTAGTTGGCTACTAATGACAGATTTGCTCTTAGATTTTTGTAGCTCCTATATATACCCCTCATTGTCACTTGTTTGAGCACACCAGAAACAATCCTCTCTTCTTTTTCAGTTACTTTCTTTTGCACCCTCATTGTCACTTGTTTGAGCACACCAGAAACAATCCTCTCTTCTTTTTCACTTACTTTCTTCTGCACTTTAGACATTCAAGATGGTATTTTGTTAGGAGTTTCAAGCATGAAAATACTTGGAACAATAATCAAACTTTCAGAAACAATCTTAGTCAATTTTTGCGCCAACAAGAATTTTCAAATCTTAGTTTTACTGAAAATTGCAAGTCTCTTGCTCAAAGGGTTCTTGGTTGGCCTTTAAAAGATCTTCATGTTTTGACCAAGGAAATCCAGGAACTTACCAAAATTCTAGAAGAAGTGGATAGGAAGATTCACATAAATCCTAGGTTTTTTGGTCCTATAGAGATGAATCTTAGATAACAAATCAATGATCTTTTAATTCAGAAAAACATTTTCTGGATGTAAATAGCTAAAAGGAACTGGATAAAAAGGGTGGACTTGAACACCAAATACTTTCATGCTCTTGCTTCTCATCAAAGAAGGAAGAATATAGTTCAAGGAATTAAATACATTCAAGGCAATGTGATATTTAATGATAAAGAAATTTGCAATGAATTCCAAGATATTTTTATCAGTAAAAATACAACTATCAATTCTTCTATGATATACACCTTTGTAATGTATCTTACAAAATACTCCATCCATTTCAGAAAAAGTGTTACGTTTCTTTGATCAATGCGTTTTATCAGCGATTGACTAATTACTCTTAAACAATATTAATAAATAAATTATTAAAATTATATAATGAAAATTTAGTAATTAAATTTTTATTATATGATTTTATTAAATTATTTACTATTATCGTTTATGAGTAATTTGTGGTCAAACTCGAAAACAGTTGACCGGTCAAAGTCAAAATGTAACACTTTCTCTGAAATGGAGGGAGTAATAACTAAATTACTGGTTCAAAGACTTAGACATACATGGATAACTTAGAGTTTCTCATTTCCAAAATGGCTTTATTCCTGGCAGACTAAGTGTGTGTTTGCAAATGCTTTTACTTGTGCTTTTTTGTCTGCTTTTACTAAAAGTTGATTAAAGTTGATTTTAAGCAAAAATCAGTACTGTTTGATATATCATATAAAAAGCAGCTTAAAATTGTAAATACAGAAGTTTTAGTGTTTACAAAAATTAATTTAATTAGTAGTTTTTAATTGAAAAAAAAGCTACTACATGCTTAAAGCAGATAGAAGCATCTATTGGGTTGCTTCTCTACTTCTGGCGGTTACCTGCTTTTTTTCAGAGAAGTTGCAGCAGAAGTTGTAATATAAAACACTAAAAAACTGCTTTTACTACTTCAAAAGTACAAAAGCACTTTTTTAAGCATTTGTAAACACAAGCTAATTGTGAAAAGTACCGTGGTTGCTCATGAATTACTGCATACTATGGGAAAGAAAAGTAATCCAGAAAATTCTATATGGCTTTGAAACTTGATATAGAGAAAGCCTATGAAAGAGTTGACTGGAACTTTTTGAGCTTAGCTTTAACAAAGCTACATTCAGCCTGATTTTATCAATCTGATAATGTCCTGTGTTACTACTAGTAGTTTTATTGTCAAAGTAAACAATAATAACTTTGATAAGTGGAAACCTTCTAGAGGATTAAGATAAGGAGATCCTCCATCTCCTACCTCTTTATTCTTTGTCCCGGTCTTTTCATTAGAAAACTAATCAAAGAAATGGGAGAGGGTAAAATTGATGCACTCAAAACTTGCCAGAGTGGAACCCTCTCTGCTTTGTTGATGATTGTATCCTGTTTTGTAAAGCTAATAGAAAGTCTATTAGCAACCTGAGCAAAAATCTTAAGGAATATGTTGCTGCAGGATAATCTATTTGTTGAAACAAATCTAGAGTGTTGTTCTCCCCCAACACTCCCATAAATCTAAAACAGGAAATAACCAAAAAATTCAATGTCATTACAAACCAGAAGTTTATGAGAAGTTGTAAGGATCAAGGATTCTATTATTACATGTTTTGGAAGAGGCTTAAAACGCATTAGAAGAAGCGTGTTTTGGCATATAACATTTTAGCGGTTTTTGGTATAAATAAGATGGGAGGCGCCAATCCCGGAGATCGGACGGCTACTACTCTACTAGTTCGATATTGTTGTAATTTCACTATAAGTAGATCAATTTAGATAAACTTGTAATCATTCTGATAATTGAAAAGAAACCTTCTCTGAGCTTTTCCTGTTCCCTCGTGAATTGGCAGTTCATTTTCCCTTTTAGTCTTTTCTCTCGTTACAGAGGATTGATCATAACGAAAACAGTTACTCATTTGCTGATTTCTCCCAATTCCTTCGTGTTTTTGGCGAGTTATCCTTATGCGTGTTTGATTACTCTGTGAAAGAGTCTTCAATCGAAACAGAAGTTTGTTAATTTGGGATAGTTGCCCCTCGTGACTTGGTTTGTACATTAATCATGATCGGAACAATGTAACACCTCGTATGGTTCCCATACTAGGTCATGGAACAACTGTATCTTTCGACGAGTAGTTAATGAATGAAGTTACATTGCATTAAAAAAAATTCAACTTCCGCAATACTATTTCTATAACCAACGAGCTGAGTTTGTGGCTGTTCCTTACCACATTATACGAGCTGTTACGATAGCTCACTAAAGCAAAAACCAAAGAAGAACATGTTGAACTTGTTGATATTTTCATACTTCATACATATATATTCATATACATTGACATGATCAACAAACTTAAAGATCTGTTGGAAATTTTGGGTGGTGATAATCCTGGAAAACTTCTATGGATCATGTAGTCACTTTCCGAACAAGATAATTCGACCCAATTTACAGCCTGGGTTACACGAATTCCTTGCGGGGATAATCCAAGAAGGCAATCTAATTCAGGCTATATGAATTTCGATCAGAAAGTAGAGAGGATGTTAGATTTTCGTATGTCTATCCTGGAGACCGAATCCTCCATTCGTAAAGTACAAAATCGAAGCAGTTTTTTGGCGGTTGAGGGGGTTTACTTATCCAAAATTAACTGAGTTCAAAAAAGTCGCGCCCACGCCATCTGGGACCCCATGCGAGGACTCCGCCTTGCAACCCGTGGCGCCAGCCTTAGGCTCCGCCTCGACCCATGAGGCGCGCCCCTCGACCCCTGTTTCGTATTTGCGGTCGATAACTCGTTAGCTCAACAAGCGTGCACTCCGCACTACCCCGAACTCGTTCCGAGCCTTAACGTGAGATCGCATCGGTCTCTGGTAAATCACATTACTACTAAAATGAGTTGATGACACTAAAATCACCAACAAGATCAACTAGTATGATCCTTAGGACATCAAAATTGGCTTATGGAAAATCGTATATGTACAATTAACACGAAAGTTTCAATCTACCTGTAAGTATAGTGTTCCCATGAGATTTATCATGTTGTATGTGTACGCAGGTTCCAACGCTATTCATAAACTAAAGATCCATGTTCACCCAATTAATAGTGGCAGATGTTACTGCGACGCGGATGTGCTCTGCTCCACGTCCACGCTTTCAGTCGAAAACTCGTTTGTACTATGCAATTGTATCTCGGCATCCTCCCACCTGAGTACCTCCTTACCGTATCTAAGTGCTTTGTCCACACTATCAGGCTCCAATCCACTAACACGTGACACAAACAACTTTCGACCATTCAATGTATCAAACAACCTTTTGAATTTCACGGCCATGTAATGGAAAGCACGCTGAGCCAAAGGAGTGTTATTGCTACCGGAGTTGTGAGGATGGAGGCTGATCACAGGCGTAAAATCTTGGAACCATTCACATTCTGTCAGAGGAACGCTTTCAATCTTCTCTTCTAGAAGGTCATATTTATTGAGAACCAGAAGAAAATCTTTACGTGCAAGTGCTGGATGAGTGATGATGGTTTCAAAGAGTTTTCTGGCTGCCAACATCTTGTTTGTGCGTTTTCCACTCAAATCCTCCTCATATTCAGCATATCCAGTCAATGAAGCGCAATAGATCACCAGGTCGACATCTTCGAACATCTCTAACCACTTGCACTTTTCTCCAAGGCTGCCAGCATGGACTCTAATAAGTTGGTACCTGCAAAACAATGTTAACATGAATGTATCATGAACATATTCCAACTCCAAGTTCGATGATCTTAATCGAGGGAATACTGTAGGGTTGGTACTACAGATAATCTATACCTTCGTCTCTTGAACAACTTGCATTTTTAATTCACATGGAAGCATGTATAGGTCATAAAACTATAGAGATGTTTTGATACTCGATATGGTGGTGGAAAAATACGGACCTTGTTAAGGGATCATTCTGGTCTGAAGACTGTTCCATGTAGGCATCATCGGGCAACTGTGGGAAAGAAAATTCCATAGATGCAACCCCATTGGTAGAAGACATGCCCTCCACATACAATATATCCATTTGAGAAGGCTCATAGTCCGCCCGAGAAATTTCAACAGCCTTTTATTACAAAAAGGAAAATTATAAGTACCCACGAAATGCAACTAACACCACACAAGTAAAATCAGTAACCAAAGTTTTACCCGCTCTAAGAAATAATCAGCAACTCTTGGCAGCATAGAGAGTTCATTTCTCCTCTTGTAGGTAGATTGAAAAGCTTTATCATTCCACAACTCTTCAACTAAAGGTGAGTACTCTCGAGTAGCAGCTGGGAAAATGGCCTCCAAGTTACCTGACATCTTTACTTGCAGTAGCCAAGTTGAGAATGCTTTTAGCCTTGGGCTTAAGGAGTAACTGTTCTCTTCAACCTGGTCAGAATACTCTGCCAAAAATTATGTGACTATTAGTATCTAAGGTACGTATTTATTCAGATGTTTGACTAGTTTTTTAACAAGTAAGTAGGTTCGAAAAGTGGTTAGTCATATGTCACACGAATGTAGCTTTTACTGTAGCATAAGTAAATTGAGCATCACCTGAAGGACCAGGTTCATCATGTATTCGACTCATCTCTGCTGCATGATCTTCTGTGAAATGTTCATGGCCCTCGAGCAGAATTGCAATGTAACTATACAGGTCCCTCTGGATCAAGAATTTGAGACTTTCATTCTCATCTTCAGTGAAAGGGACACCATAAAGAAGTTTGGCCTGGAACCAACAAAAATTTGTTAAACTGGACCCATAGGCTAGATTGTGGAACATAATGTCAGAAATACCAAGTTATCTGTTGATAATTCTGAGGTTTTGACAAAGAATCATATCGATTTTGTCTGTGAATTGGAGATTAAACAAGAACGAGAAATTACCTGTTTAAATATAGCACTAGTTCCAGATTGATCACAACCAACCAACAAAATCTTATTCAACAATTTCTGGTCTACACTTTTTGGAGTCGTATCTTTGCCAACGGCTGTGATACCCGAGGGATATGGTAATGACAAAGCAGCACATGCTAGCCTGACTCTTTTCTGGAGATGAAAAAGTTTATCAAACAAAAAGATCGACAACGAGCAAGATTCGTGCAATGGACAACGTGTATCACTTACCTTATCCCATAATTTTCCCATCACATTCTTCATACCTTCGTGCTGGTACGATCCATCCGAGGTCACCCAAAAGTGGGGGTTCCCTTCACAGCGGATTCCAGCAGCCTACAAAAGTTACACAAATTGCTCAAAATCTCATTCTTGAGAAAAGTATTCAATCAAAAAATGGTAAGTCCAAGAACCTGCAACATCCAGAGCTCAGATTTAGTAATCTCCCGATTATTTATGAGTACACCCGTATTCCCATTGCTAACATCTTTCTTAACTGCATACCCAACTTGCATTTCAGCACTGATAATTTGGGAAGGTTTTTCTCCCTCCTGTGTTATCAAGTCAATGCCACTGTTATTCACCACAAAGAAAAAAGACGAGAAGCCAAGAACACAAGATGACACACACAGACACATGTATACAAATGTAATCTTATCGACTTTCTTACCTTTCCCCAGAATCCCGACACCTTGTCATACCAATAACTTCCAGGTTTGAGCTTCTTTGGAGGATTTGGGCAGCTTTGTAACATAATTAATTCTTCGACGGACAAGTGCTTGTCATTGACAACGATAAGTTGAGGTGGCAGCTGGTTTTCTGTACATAAGATCTCCGACCGCATAATTTGCTTGACTGCATCCTTCCCAAGTAGTCTCCTGAGCATCCCAGTACATTTCCCGAGTGAATCTCGCTTCGACTCATCTATCCGATATCCAATGCAGGTAAGGCATTTCCTACCTTCTGGCATCGACCCCATTGCTCTTATCACACACTTGCTACAATACTTGGCACCACAAACAACACAAACTTCTTTCACACAGAACCTATTCTTTTTCTGACACCAATAACACACCCCTTTCTTCAACTCGGGAGCCACCGGTCTCTGGGGCGGCAATACACCCACCTCATCACAAACACTTTCTTCCGGAGTCGCATTGTTCAATGGCAAATTATGGAAAGTCACTCTATTCACTTGCGTCGAAGATGGTACTTCACCCGTAACATCTTCTTCCTCAATTTCACAACATGACCTCATCATCAAGTCGTTCGAACAAGAAGTTGAGTGATCCGAATCAGTAATATAAGGCAGGGCAAGAGCAACCTTACAGCCATCATCCAAGTCCTCAACGTCCGAGCTACCGGATAACTGATTCGAATGATCATTAGGACCATCAGAGAAGCCTAAGGTCCCTGAACTACTAGAACTCAGAACTTCATCCATGTCCAACACAACATGGTCATTATCACCTACCATTGCATCCACTTGCTCTCCTTCCTTACCTCTAGTCTCGGTTTCTTCCGAATGAACCCTAGAACTAGCCATTTTGCGAACCGGTTTCGACTCATTAGAAATATGTTTGTTAGAATTCGCACCACTTCTTTTCCCAATCGGTTGAATAACCGGTAGGGACAAATTGCTCAACATGACAGCCGTTGCAGCCATCGCCGCGGTCGGAATCTGGCGAATATCAACCGGAACCACCTGTGGAATATCTTGACTGACAGGAGGACCACTGTACTCCACAGCAAAGGAGTATTCCACATTATAATCATCCTCATGATCCTCAGCCTTTGCTAATGAGCTACCACCAGGTAAAAATCTCCTTAAAACACTAGTCATCTTAATTGAAACTACCCCAAATCACACCAATAAACCCAGTTACAAGAATCCCTTTTCCTGTTTTGGGCTTTCTTGTATTAGCCAAAAATAGATAACAGGGGCTTCAACTAAGTAAGCACTAGTCACAAGTACAAGAAATCAAGAAATTGAATTGCAAGAATCAATTTTTTTTGTGCCTTCTTGCCAGAAATAGATAACAGGGGCTTCAACTAAGTAAGCACTAGTCACAAAGTACAAGAATCAAGAAATTGAATTACAAGAATCTTTTTTTTTTTTGGTGCCTTCTTGTGTTAGCCAGAAATAGATAACAGGGGCTTGAAGCCTTGAACTAAGTAAGCACTAGTCACAAGTACAAGAAATCAAGAAATTGAATTGCAAGAATCAATTTTTTTTGTGCCTTCTTGTGTTAGCCAGAAATAGATAACAGGGGATTGAACTAAGCAAGCACTAGTCACAAAGTACAAGAATCAAGAAATTGAATTACAAGATCAATTTTTTTTTTCTGCCTTCTTGTATTAGCCAAAAATATAGATAACGGGGGATTGAACTAAGCAGGCACTAGTCATACATAGAAGAAATCAAGAAATTGAATTACAAGAATCCATTTTTGTGGGTTTCTTGTCTTTATTAAGCTAAAACTGAAAACAGAGGCTTGAATTAGTAACAAATAAGACATGATGGTAGAAGAAATCAAGAAATACAATATATACAGAGGAAAGGAGTATGGGGTTTGAAGTGAAACTAAACATTGAATTGAATGGTGTTATATTATATTATTATTAATAAGGAGTTTTGATGTTTAGCATAATACAGTGAAGAAGTAGTATGAGTAAGGATTCTAATCAACGGTATCTCAATCATTTTTTTTTTTTAAAGACGGACTTATATTGTCAAAAAAATTATTGATGTTATTAATCAAACTTCTATCTTATTAACATTTGTATCTTTTTATATTATAATAAAACTTATTTCGTTAACAACGTTAACGTTTTAATTAATAATATGGATGATTTTCTTAATAATATAGACCGACTCTATATAAGTTATCTAAAGATTGTATTTCATGAGATTTCGTATTGAAGGTATTGATTTTGATAAGTTGCTAGCATTGGGAGACCGGTGAAGGAAGACTTTGAGACTAAGAATAGAAGAAAGACTGGTTCTTGATCAATTATTCAAAGACCGAGGACTTTTCTTGATCAACGCGTTTCTTGGTTTGTTTGGGAGAAGACTCATGGTATGGTGAAAGAAGAAGAAGAAAAGGCAATTCATTCGAGGTTTGAAGATGATAGTAGTAATGACCTACTACTATTAAAATAGTAGTGGCAGTATTGTTAATTGTGTAACAGCAACCAATCAACAAACCTGCTTCTCCTTTGCATACTTGGGATGAGTTTTGACTGATGACTTGACTAAGAGGCTGCCTGCAATCTAGATTCTACAAATTCATCTAGAATTTGTCCGGTTTTCAATTTTTTGTTTTTTCAGTTAATAAAATTCAACGTTGAACACGAATTTATCTCAAATTGTAATGATAAAATCTTCAATTAAATTATAGTATAACTAGCATTTACGTAACACACTACGTGTGTTAAGGGTTTTTATATAAACCAATGAATCTGTGATTTTTAAAAATAATAATAAATAAAAGGAAGAAACTTACACCAATGAGATTCGAACCCCGCACCTTGTACTTAAACAATGACACATATACGTACCAGATTCAAATTGAATAAGTAAGATAACAGATGAGATTTAAATTGAATTATAAACTTAGTGAAACTTTCTGAATTATTATATTATTATTATACTTTGAATAAAACTGTAGATCCTAAATTTTCATTATATAATTCATTTGAAGATTTTACCATTACGTTCCGATATTAATTCATGGTTAAAGTTGGATTTTTTTTACTGCAAAAAGTTAAAACTGGACTGCTTCTCCGAACGGAGGGAGTATTATACATCGTACCTACTCCATGCTGTAATTTTTTTTTATGATGGTAGGAACACGCAGCCACTAGCAATTCGGGTCTTATTAGACGTAAACCTCACGTCTTTCGCGTCAAACCACTAAACCAAGTTAAATCACGACAGGCTCAGACTCATAAGACATAAATCACAGAATTTCGCTCATTTTGGGGTTTGAACCTGTGACCAAAAGGATATTCTTCTCCATTTTAACCAATTGAGCCACACTTACGGTAAAAAGGTAAAAATACAATAAAATATGTGAGAAAGTATTTGTAAAGGAACATTAAGTTATCAAAAAATGAATAAGGTTATAAACTCCCTAAATATACGGATAACTTATTTACAGGCGAACATATGTTATCAAAAAAATCATTCATGTTACTAGTTAAAAAGATATATATATTGTTAACAAAATGTGATTTTTTTTTTATTATTTTTATTTATTATCTATTTCTCTCTCCAGAAAAGCGGTTACTATGGGCGATTTACACTGTCACTAGGTGTTTTCTCCTGTTTCCGCCATTTTTGCTCATTCCTTCACCATTTCTACTCGTTTTTTTACGATTCTGAATGACGAAGAAGGGGAAGAAGTCTGGTTCGTCCAGGGCACCGATTGTGAATGATATTTCTGAGGATTTCACTTTGGCTGATGGCAATTTTGAGGATACACTGAGTTTGGGTTCGAATGGGGATTATGACGAGGTAATTTGAAGATATGGAGGATAATTTGATTCCTCCGGTTGCGGTTGCTGTTCAATCGGTGGATAATACAGGTGTAGATCAAGCGACATCTCCTTTGGTTGGTGCAGTGCCAAATGTTAATGCTAGGACTGATTTTGGTCGGCAACAATTTTCGGTACGTCGATTTAACGCGGTTCTCGCGGGTAATCGGAGACCAGAGAATACGATGGCTATAGCATATTCTGCTCCACTTGATTCAGAGTTTTTGGTGTATGAAGAGGCTGATGTAAGGGAAGGTATTGATCTGTGGAAATTTGCTTTGATTGGGACTATTGTTGGTCAGAAGCCAATCTATAAGGCTATGGAATCGTATGTGAAGACTTATTGGAAAGTTACGCCGGAGATCAGTATGACTGATAAAGGTATATGTGTGTTTCGTTTTGATAATGCTTTGGATATGCAGAGCATGCTAGATGGTGGTCCGTGGACTATCAATGGTAGTTATCCGCTTCTCTTACGCCAATGGAAACCAGGAATGCGTCTGGATGCTTCTAGTTTGCAGATTTTGCCGGTTTGGATTAAACTTCCGGATTTGGATCTTCAGTTTTGGACTATTCATATGTTAAGCCGTATAGCGAGTATGATAGGTAAACCTGGGGTCGTTAAACGCAACACAAATATCGTTAAACGCAACACAAAATATTTATAAATTGACCAAAATGCCCCTATCTCAAAACAACACTTATATATTCAACAAAAATTCGAAAACGCACTTTTATGAAAACGAAAAAACATTAACACACACAATCTAACACATATAACAACACCAAACATAAATCGGAGAAAATAAAATAAAATTCCGAATTTTTTTCATTTATACAAATACAAAAACATTAACATGCAATTGAACACAAATTAACAACACTAAACATAAATCGATAAAAAAAAAAATCGGAAAAAATTTCGTTTAAACAATTATTCTTTCTTCAAAAATATAGAAGTAAATTTCGAAAAATATCTCGTTTATACAAGTGAATTCCTTCTTTATCTTTTTTTTTTTTCTTCTTTAATTTTTTTTCCAAGTTATAAGCTCCGGAAAATCGGCGATTCCTATGGAATCGCTGGAAAAATCCAGCGATTCTAATAAAGCTGGGATTTTCCAAGATTCATAACCCGGGAAATTTTTTTTTTAAAAAAAAAATAAATAAATAAAAAAAAGAAAAAATAATTTTATTTCAAACCCGATTGAATGAAAATTTTTTTCCCGGGTTTTCCGGGGTTCCTTTTATTTCATATTTTTTAGAAGAAAGAATCGTATTTACGAAAAAAATTTCGAATCCGTTTTTTTAACATTTGGCGTCGCTAGGTGCAAAAAACGGACAATTTGTTCACTACATTACTGAACCAATAATAGTGTTGGGAATTATGTATTGGGTATTTAAACAGATACAAAACTTTGCTTACACAAATTAGAAAGTAATAAAATAGGCCGACTAATTTGATTTCACTACACTGAAAACCATTGACGTAGCCTAACGGAATAATGTTGCAGCCAATGCATTGTTCTTTGTTCTGTGTAAGTTCGCCATGTCGGAAAGAGTGGTGGAAGTGGACATTCACGGACAACGCGCAGTCGAATATAGTGACTGTTACTGACAAACCCGACTGTCCACTCTTGGTTTGCCTGTGGAGGGTCCGGAGCTGCTGAGTCTAGGTCTGTACGACATTCCAAGGGCAAGTATGTGGTAGAACCATGAAAAACATATGTGACGAACACCCGTTGATATGTCGTTGCTGTTAGTAGGCCCATATCTGGGAGTGTAAACCAATCTTGGGTGAGTGCACTTGTTATTTCACTGACCCGTGCTGCCCCCATCTCCGCGATGTATAGTTGTGTGTGGTTTGCCAACTCCTCAATAAGATCACCCCTAACGCGCAGCCACTCTGTTTGTTCTCTGTACTGGAGTTGTGCTATACATCTGTATCCACAGTTGCCATCGCCTTGGACGTCACTCCAACCTCGAATGTTGCGCAGACCTTGTGGTGGCATCTGACTTTGATAGATGAATGACGGACCTGCACTTGAATTCGTACCTGCATTGTTAGTGTTGGCAGTCCGCTGAGATTGGTTAGCGGTTTGATCCTCCCAGCTGGACGGGATCCTGCTCCCAAGTGCTGCTCGGGTCTCCCGACTTTCTTCTTGTCGATTGGTGGTTCCTCCGGATCGTGTATGGAGATGCGGTTCCATCCGAATCGATAATTGATTGAGTTGGAGTTCGTCCTCGTGTGAGACTACGGTCCCTGTACCAATCATCAAACTCGTCCCGTACAGTCTGTTGCCTAGTCTGGTATGGTTCCCCCATATGAAGCGTACGCCAGAACTCGTGGATATTTTTAGTGGGAAAGATGCACTTCCTTGTCACACTCTTCAGTTGCAATTCACATGCGCATGGTAGTCCCCAACTGGTACGCAAAGCATGGTCACATTCACCTGGATCAACGTTGGCTCTTTCCTGAACAATTTTCTTAATGGCAAGATGTGAAACCACACCTCCTAGCTTGCGAAAGATCCCACGATCCGTGACGTGAGGATGTTTCGTGTGTGCTTTCTCTAACTCTGAGCGGATTGCATCAAAATGCATTTCAAGTAGTCGGTGCAGCTTCGGGAACTTTCTGTGGAACTTTGAGTTCGAAGTCCCCATCCAATACTTGTACCTCGAGTGCGCACTTTCGACTCTGCAACCAATTTACATTGTTGAATGTCAGTTTGGGCATTACTCTAATTAAATGATCACAGTGCATTAAGAAATAAACTTAATTACAAAAATGAATTACATGTTCGTCGTTTGAGTTCCAAAGTGTAGGATGTATTTCGTCCAAGCGTTTACGAATCGGTCGTGGTATGGGTCCAACCAAATTCTCCTACAGTACGCCATGATCGCGGGTTGCTTCCTCCAGCCTATGCCATTTCTGCAACAGCCTCCTCATAATCTTTCGGAGTATTAGCTTTGACGATCCGTTGCCACCTTGTAGTCACTGAATGTGCGTACTTCTTGGTTCCCCCCATGACTTTACTTACATATGCCTGCACATCCTTAGAAATGTGCCTCCGACACAGTAGATGTGATGCCTCTGGAAATACCTCTTTTATGGCACACATTGCGGCTAACTCTCTGTCCGTCACGAATACCCCTGGCAAGACACCACATTCTGTAAACAGCGCCCGCAATCGTGTAAGCCCCCACACATAACTTGCTGTCTTCTCGTTCGAGACGAAAATGAAAGCTATGTGGTAGTTTTGCCCAGTTGGTAAAATGCCAATCACTTCGACCAATGGCATGTCGTACAAATTCGTCTTGTACGTAGCATCCATGAGGACAACTTGAGGGAACAAAGTGATCATTGACTTCGTGTTCGGATGAGCTAAGAAAAATCCACCCAATATGTCAGTACCCGGCTGTTTGATTGCATAATATATGTAACTGTGTTGCTGCAACAAATGGATAAAATATTCCATGGGCTCCATCTCGCCCATCTCCGTACGCTGATCTTTCTGGTCAGCATTGTATATATGTTGTAAAGTACTGCAGTTTTCCGGAAATTCTTGTTGGAGTTGTACAAGCGTTGCTACAGGAGTCATACCGGAACGCAACATTTGAACCACTCGCAAGTGCTCTTCCGGGGTCAACTTCGCTGCTGACGTGTGCCAGTGGGGGTATTTACCGAGTTTGTGATTGTGCCGTTGGTGCCCGTCTTTCACCTCAACTGTCCACTTACCCGGTTGCCCTTCATGCAGCTTCACCTGAAATGGGCAAGATTGTTTTTTTGTCCCGGTTGAATTTCTAGATATTGCATCCGGGTTCGTTGGAGTCGTGACCCTGTAGGCACCACCAGACTCACAACCCATGTACACATTTTTTTCTCTAGAATGCGTGATCGCGAAGAACATATTGTTTTCCCTGCCAATAATACGAACCCAGGCTTCTGCGTCATTTCGAGTGTCAAAAATCTCTCTGGTTATGAAAATATCCGTGCAGTCTGGGTATTCATCAGACTGTGTCGACGAATCACTTGAATAACTCATAATATACTTATGTGGATGTAATGGGATTTTTAATGGTAGTGTTTCCGATTTTAAATATCCGGGAAAATATAACTGTTTGTAATGTTGTTTGGGAATGGAAATGTGTTTCGGGTTATATTAATTGTGTTGCTATGTTGTGGACTGCCAGAAGTACTGAAAGGGAAATTCCTTATGTGTTGTGTTTACAGAAGTACTGAAAGCAAGATTTATATGTTGTGTTTACAGAACCATCTTCGTAGCAATTTCCCCCCCCCCCCCAAAAGTAGTGGAATATGTCCGCTACAGTAGCGGACAAACTGTCTGCTACTGTCAACGATATTGTCAACAACACCCATCTCTCACGCTTGCCGAACCGTATGATCCCGAAGATTAACATGCCTTTGATTAGTGCATTTGTTGAACGGTGGCATCCTGAAACTAATATGTTTCACATGCCATTTGGTGAGATGACTATAACCCTACATGATGTTCACTATTTGCTCGGGGTTGCAGTTCATGGTCGTGCTATTAAGACGACAATGAGAGCCGAGATGCTTAAGGCGACATTAGCAATTCATATGAACATGTCTGAACCAGTGGTGAAATCCAACTCCAAAGGTACTGGGTTCAAGCGTGCCATCATCGAGGCAACTTTAAAAGAAGGAGTCCTTCCGTCGGAATCACATGCTGTCATGTACCTCTTGTGGTTGTTAGGCACTTCTCTATTCGTCGACAAAAGTGGAAATGGAGTTCCACTCGGGTTTCTACAGTTCCTACTTAACCTGGGTGAGGTTAACACGTACGCATGGGGAGCTGCCACACTTGCCAATCAAGATATAGGCATTTGGGAGTTGCAACACGATTAATCGCAGACAAATAGATGGATGTCTTACACTCCTTCAGGTTTGCGCGCTATATGTTATAGGTTTTTCTTTAAATGCCATTTAAATTACATCATTTCCTAACTACTCTTTTATTCGATTTCAGGGATGGATATACTCATATTTTCCTGGTTTGAAAACATGGAACTTGGGAAGCGCTGATACAGATGAAAACGCTATGCATGTGATGTACAGGAGTGCACTAGACAATGTTGCACCCAATGAAGTATGTCTTTAAATATATCACGCTTGTCTTCATTACGTTTTAGTCTTCTTTGTAATTACGTATGTTACTTGCAACTCTAATTAATAGGTGAATTGGACACCTTTTGGACTTGTGGCGGAAGAAGCAGTCCCTATTTCTCAATATAGGGGAATTATTCATTGTCTAAAGGTTACAGAGGCTTACATGCGACGCGTTATCTGGCGGTTCGGTACCCCAATTCATTCCTCTGAACCGATAAAGCTTGCAGAAGTACATAGGCCAAAGACAACCTCTCTGTCATTGTTCTCATCTTTGTCCGAGAATCATTTGACGACTTTCACACATCTCGATGTAATTTTCATCAACAAACAATTCGAGTGCATTTTGGACATGAAACAATTCCGGCATACCAAGACTGGTTTCGACAACGTACACATACGCAAGTGACCCGCCCAGAGAGATTTAATCCGAGACAACAATTTCAACCGGCAGACATGGATCCTAGCGTGGTATGTTTCCTACATATTCTAAATATATACATACACGACGTTTGTTCCAAATGTCAAAATCTTTATTTGTTCCCGGCAGTTCCATAGGAACTACTGGGAAAAATCCCGGCAGATTCTAATAAACTGCCGGGATTTTCCCGGCAGTTTATAACCCGGAAAAAAAAATTAAAGAAGAAAAAAAAAAGATAAAGAAGGAATTCGCTTGTATAAACGAGATATTTTTCGAAATTTACTTCCATATTTTTGAAGAAAGAAGAATTGTTTAAACGAAATTGTTTCCGATTTTTTTTTTATCGATTTATGTTTAGTGTTGTTAATTTGTGTTCAATTGCATGTTAATGTTTTTGTATTTGTATAAATGAAAAATTCGAAATTTTTTTTTTTCTCCGATTTATGTTTGGTGTTGTTATATGTGTTAGATTGTGTGTGTTAATGTTTTTTCGTTTTCATAAAAGTGCGTTTTCGAATTTTTGTTGAATATATAAGTTTTTTTGGAGTTGGGGGCATTTTAGTCAATTTACAAATATTTTGTGTTGCGTTTAACGAAAACTGTGTTGCGTTTAACATAGGCGGTAAACCTTGTAGTGTGGATAAGCTTACTCGTGACCGTACTCGTCTCTCTTATGCTCGTATTATGGTTGAGGTTGATGCGAGTAAACCGCTCTGTGATTTTGTGTTGTTGAAAGGGCCTGATGGTAGTATTCGAAAGCAAAAGGTTGATTATGAATTTCGACCTTTTCATTGTAATCGATGCTTGCGATTTGGTCATTTAGCCAGTCGTTGTGGCTTTGCTGAGCATTCTCTTTGGCTTCGTAAGGATGTTGTTAGTTCTGGTTTGGTTACTAGTATGCCGAGTACTGGTACCATCTCTTCTCAACCTGCTAGTACATCTACTGGGGAACTTGGGGGGCAAGCTGCTACTTCATCTAGTTATGATGTTCAACCTGGTGATTTGAGATCTTTGGCTACTTCGTTGAACAATAATATTGTTATGCTTGATTCTACCATTGTTCATGTGAATAGAGATGTGGAGGTGTCTGTGTCTGTGCAGAATATTAGTATTTCTTCTCCTATTACTTGTCACATTGGTGCTATCACTGTACCTTTGGTAACTGTTAGTATAAATGACCTTACTGGTTTGGTGACTCTTCCTGTAACTATGTCTAGTAGTAATTCTTCATTATCAACTTCTGATACTGGTTTGGGTGTTAGTTTGATTACTACTGAAACTTCTGCTGGAGCTGGTTCCTTGTTTGAGGAGAATTGGGAGACTCAAAGGAAGAATAGAGGCAAGAAGAAAAAACATACTTCAAGTGTGTAGATGGATATGTCTAATAATTATCAGCTCAGAAGTTTGCAGCGGGGTGGAATGCCTCCTTTGGTTCCTCCTAATGGTTTAGATAAATATTATGTGTTGGAGTATTAGAGGGTTGAATCATATCCTCAAGAAAAATGAATTGAAAAGGTTAGTTGGTAAAAATAATGTTCATGTGGGAGCTGTTGTTGGGACTAGAATTAGGAAGGATTGTTGGGCTGATTTTGAGAAATATTGGCATGCTTGTTGGAGTTATGAGATGGTTAGCAATGTGCATTTGGATAGGAACTGTAGGGTTCTGGTGTTCTGGGATAATAATTTTGTTCAGGTTCAGTCTATTACTGTTCATAATCAGTTTATTCATTGTCAGATTGCTCCTTTGGATGGCAGTCAAGTTTTCTTTTGCACTTTTATATATGCAAAGAATTCTATTTAAGACAGGAAGGGTTTGTGGCATGAACTTGTTGCTCTTTCTTCTTCTATATTGATACCTTGGATGTTGCTAGGAGATTTTAATGTCATTCTTCAGGCTGAAGATAAGGTGCAAACTAAAGGTGATTCTGTGGCCATGAATGATGAACTGTTATTTTTTTGCTTGTCTGTAGGAGTGACTGAACATAGATATATTGGTCAGAGATTTACTTGGAATAATGGCCACACTTATTGTAAACTGGATAGGGCTTTAGTGAATCAAGAGTGGATTAATCAGTTTTCTGGTACAGTGGTGGATTTCCTTCCCAAAGGTATTTTTGACCACTCTCTTCTTCTGGTTCATTTGTTTAAGCCTGTTTTTCAGCATGCTCCACCGTTTAAGTTCAAGAATTTTTGGACTTCTGATCCAAAGTTCATGGAGCTGGTGCAAAATTGCTGGGCCATTCCAGTTTCAGGATGTTTTATGTATCAAGTGGTCTCTCATTTGACTGTGTTGAAGAAGAAATTGAAATATTTAGATGGTGATAAGTACAGAAATCTGGATTCTCAGGTGGAGGTGGCTAAAAGAGGTTTGGATCAGGCTCAAGTAAATGTTCTCAGAGATCCTCTTAATACTTCTCTTGCTGATGCTGCTACTCTGGCTCTTAATTCTTATGTACAATTGAGGGAGCTTCAAATGTCTCTGTTGAAGCAAAAGGCTAAACTGACTGCTTTACTTGAGGGGGATATTGGGACTAGATATTTTTTCTCTCAAATCAAGAATAGGGCGCAACAAAACCATATTTGGGCTCTCTTAGATAATAATGGACACAAGGTTACTGATACTGTGCAGATTGTTACTTTAATTGTCGATTTTTTTACACAGCTTTTTGGGACTGCCAGACCTAGTGGTGACTTGGATGGTTCTGTGTTTACTAGTCATCCTGGAGTTAGTGCTGAGATGAATCAACAATTGCTAGCTAAGGAAGGTTTCTATGAGAGAAGTTAGGGATGTGGTTTTTTCTATGGGAGATAACAAGGCCCCTGGCCCAGATGGTTTTAACTCATGTTTCTATAAGAAAACTTGGAGCATTACTGGGGATCTTGTGTTTAGAGCTGTGGATGAATTCTTTTCTACTGGAAAATTGTTGAGACAAGTAAATCATACTGTGATTTCTCTTATCCCAAAGGTTCCTCATCCAATGTATGCTAAGGACTTTCGACCTATTTCTTGTTGCAACATCTTGTATAAGATCATCACCAAAGTCTTGGCTAATAGGATTCAAATTTTCATGCCTAAGCTTGTTTTGGAAAATCATAGTGCGTTTGTTACTGGGAGATATCTTCATCATAGTATTCTCTTGAGTCAGGAGCTGGTGAAGGGTTATAATCAACATCATGTTTCACCAAGATGCTTAATGAAGATTGATCTTCAAAAAGCATATGACACCATTAGTTGGAAGTTCTTGTTTGTAGTGTTGAGTGCTCAAAATTTTCATCCTTGGTTTATTCACAGGGTCATGATGTGTGTTACCACTGCCCGTTTCTCCTTTAATATCAATGGAAGGTTGGAAGGTTTCATGGAAGGTAAACGAGGTATATGACAAGGTGATCCCCTTAGTCCTTACCTTTTCGTTTTGTGTATGGATTATCTTACTAAATTGATTCAGAAAACTATTACTTCTGCTAATTTCTCTTTTCATCCTAAATGTGAAAAGCTTGGTTTAGTTCAACTTGGGTTTGCAGACGATCTTATGATCTTCTGTAGAGCTGATGTTGTTTCTGTAACCACCATAAATCATATTCTCTCACATTTCTCTGAAGTTTCTGGCTTACAGGTGAATAAAAGTAAGAGTTCTATGTTTTTTGGAGGTGTAAGTGATCAAACAAAGGCTGATTTGTTGCATATTATGGGGTTCTCTGATGGCAGTTTTCCTATAAGATACTTGGGCATCCCCTTTAGTCCTAAGAGATTGTTGATTGCTGATTATGATGTTCTTATTCACAAGATGGTTGGAAGAGTGCAAAGCTGGAGTCACAAGAATTTTAGCTATGCTGGTAGATTAGTGTTGCTGAAGTCAGTCTTGTACAGTATTAAGAACTTCTGGGCAAAGTTATTTCCTATGCATGTGGGGGTATACAAGAATCACTAGTATTCTTAGGAACTTTCTTTGGTCAGGTACTGCTACTGGGCATAAGAATATGTTAGCTTGGTCAGTTGTTTGTCAGGAAAAGAGTAGGGGTGGGGTTGATATTAAGGAGGTTCTATCTGGAATAAAGTCTCAATGTGTGTTCATGTTTTTGATCTTCAGCATACTGGTTCTCCTTCTTCTATTTGGCATCAATGGGTGCAGGTTTATAAATTGCAGCATTCTGATATTTGGACTGTACAAGCAAAGCAAGGTGATAGTGTGTGGTGGAAAGCTATTCTGAAATACAGAGATATTCTATTGCATCTTAATTGTGTCCAACAGGGTCAGGCTATTTTTATGAGTAAAAAGAGCAATCTTAGCTCTTTTCTATATGATATGCTCTGGCCTAAGCATGCTGAGGTGGGGTGGTCTGCAATGGTCTGGAATAAGCTTTCTCCTCCTAGAGTGGCTATGATTGTGTGGCTGATTTGTCATAATAGGTTACCTGTGAAGAGTAGACTCTTTAAATGGGGTTTAATTGATAATGTGCAGTGTGTGCTTTGTGAATCAGGTGCAGTTGAGGATGGAGATCATCTGTTTGGATGTTGTTCTTTTTCTCAAGCTGTTTTTCACAAAATGTGGGGTTCGCTGGAACCTGGATTTACTTCAAGGAGTTTAACTGATTTTCTCTTCATTTTTCTGTTTCTTCTCATCAGAATTCAAGTTTATTTCAGATCAAAGCTTGTTTTTTCTGTTGTATTCTTGCAGGAATTTGGATGGTTAGGAATCAATTTATTCTCCAAGGAAAAAAATGAACAGTGGATATGTTGTGTAAACATGTGGCCCATGAGGTGTTTCAGAGAATTAGCCACCTGGTTCATAAGCCAAACAGGTATCATCGGGCTTTTCTTCAGGCTCTGACTAGACTTGGTTTGGTTGCCTGATGTTGTTTGTGTTTGTTTCTGATTTACTCAGTAGATTGGTGGGTACTGATTTTGGGTACTATATAGTATCTGGTTTATTGTTTCTTTGAGTACAGGTTTATTATGGGAGATGAAGTCATGTTTCCAGGAAGGCGCTTGTTTGTTTTTTGGATCAGGTAGCATTTTCTTACTTGCTCTTAGGTCTGAAGCTCAACTGGGTAGCCCTAGCTATGCTCTTGGAACTGTCTTTGGAACACAGATACAGAAGAGTGATCACAGATTTATATCTGGAGTCATGGAGTTCTGATGATACCATTTTGTGGGATTTGCTGCAACATAATCACAGCCCTGGATGCTGGAGTTATGTCCCCAGTTGTTTTATAGTCTACAAGTATAGGAAATTTTAAGAGCACAAGCCTAGCTTCGACTTTGATATTTTCGTTTAGACTAGGGTTATCAGGTTTGGTTATACTGGCCAGCCTTGTTTTTTGAGATGTATTTGATACTTGTTCAGGGTTTTGACCCTCACTTGTACTTTGAAGTTGAACTTCTAATAGATTTTAATTCGTAAAAAAAAAAAAAAGTGGTTTTTTTTTCTTTTTTTTTTTAATATGAAAAAACACCAATGTTGAGAATATAGACGTCTTGATTAATAACATCGATAATTTTCTCGATAATATAGGTTCGTCTATCAATAAGTCATGTGATACAAAATATTTCCAAAAAGGTTTTCTGACTTCACAAAGTCTCATGAGAGATGGTCTCTAAATAATTTATCTAGAAACGACCTATGTTATCAATAAAACCATCCATGTTATTAATCAAAACGTCTATGTTGTTAATGAAACAAATCTTGTTGTAATATGAAAAAACACTAATGTTGAGAATATAAGTGTTTTGATTAATAACATGGATGATTTTCTTGACAATATAGGTCCGTCTCTAAATAATTTATTTAGAGTCTGTCTCCTAGGAGACTTACTCTTCTGACTTTGTACTAAAATAATAAATGAAAGATACACAAAACAGTGCAAAGTTTTACTCAAAATTTTGTTCAATGTTTCTTCGCGAAATATACATCTTCAACATAAAATAGATTTTCATTTTTCACAACTTGCAAATACAGTAAAAATACAATATTGTAAGTAAAACAAACCAAAATTATAATGATTCGGCCACGAAAGTGCCTATGCCCACTCCAAGCATTTATTCTTAGGACTTCTACTAAAATCATTGATAGAACACTTACAACCCGCAAACACGAAAAAATAAAAACCTTGTCTTTCCCTCTTGCTCCCATCTAAACTATCCCCACCTAAATTAAATGAACTCGTGCTAAGTAGAACAATCACTCCATTATCACATTCTAACAAGATCTCAGAAACTCACAATACAACTGATTGAATGAATAAGAAACTTGTGGATCTTTCTCTACAATAAAGTAAATGGATATCAATGGAGAGCTTTGAAAGAATGGAGACAACACTTTTTCTGAACTTGATATAACTCGTTGTTGTCTCTGTTGGCATCTTTCTTCAGCAGACTTGAACTGTATTATAAGCCTTTGGGAAAACTCAAACGTTGGAGAAGGTGTTTGTTCTAAATTGCTAGAAACATAACGTTATTTGCGCGGGCTAGAAAGAACAAGTTATTTAGTTTGACAAAGTCTGTTTATCTGTAGTTATGAAAATCTCTCTTTACAACTAATTAATCTCTACATTAATATTGGCTCCTTTTTTAATTGCCGAATAAGAGTAGTACTCTTGAAATAATCCTGCAAAATAAATAATAGAAGAACATTTAATATGAGGCATCAATTAAATTTGAAAATCTCTTTTATATATTTAAAATCATTATTTGACAAAGAGATTTTATTCGAAATAATAAATTATTATTGAGAAATAACTGTAGTGTTATTCTGTATATTCAACTGATAGTACATGAGAGTATGTATGCAAGTATGAGAAGCTTCTAGAGCTGAGCTAGAATCTAGAAGAGTAACCTGAATAGGTAATACTTTATCTAGTAACAACGTCTAACTACATACAAATATTGTACATTTATCTCTAACACTCCCCTTAAATGAACATGAGTTGATGAACGCTGATACACCGTCAGAATACTGCCTCATTAAAACATTACTAAGAAAAACCCAGTAGGATAAAAACTTAGTCAAGGGAAAAAAGAGTGTAGTGCATATCTAACTCCCCTTGATTGATGCATCATTGTATTTCTTCGAACTACTGAATTTCCAATTTTGCAAACCAACTTCTCAAATGATGATGTCTGATGTGATTTGGTGAGAAAATCTTCAAATCTATTGTAATTCAATGGAATCTTCTTCTCATAAGGAGATATCTTTTTACTACCTTATTAGCGTCTCTAATTACATAATAAACCTCAATAGATTAACAATTACGTTTTGATCCAAAATTCCATTTTTGTGCACACCAAATGATTAAACCAAACAGGCCTTAAGTAAAAAATTAAAAATTAGACCTTATATCATTTTAAATTATTATTTTAAAAAATCAAATTGGACGCTTTCTGGCAGAGACCTTGGCCGAGCAGGCTCCGCCAATAATGTTAGTTTCATTAGTTTAAGGATCACCAGTGTTAGTTTTAGGACCAAATGTGTTAGTTTCAAAAGTTAGTTTCAACATTAATGGTGTCAGTTTCAGTTGAAACTAACATTATAATCGACATGTGTGTTAGTTTCAACATTAAGTATTAGTTTCAATGTTAATTTAATTGGTTTCATGTGAAAGCAAGCTGGTTAGTTTCATTGGTAACATAATAAAAATTAGACTTTATATCGTTTTAAACTACTCCCTCAATTCCATTAGAAACTTTCCATTTTTCCATTTTGGGCGTTCCATTAAAAACTTTCATTTTCCTTTTATGGAAACTCACTATCTCCATTATTAATATTTTAATCACTCTCTTTTATACTTTATCAATTATCTTTCTAACTTTTTACCATACACTTATTACTTTATTTATATAAACCATTTTTTAATCAAACTTTTTAAAAATTGTGCAAAAAACAAAT
The DNA here is from genome assembly GCA_026545765.1 of Plantago major. Taxonomy (NCBI): domain Eukaryota; kingdom Viridiplantae; phylum Streptophyta; class Magnoliopsida; order Lamiales; family Plantaginaceae; genus Plantago; species Plantago major. The sequence goes on along the minus strand of CM048839.1, from coordinate 62,087,677 downwards.
AGCAAGTTATCTTTGTAATGGAGGGAGTATTATTTAAAAAAATTAAATTGGAGTCTTTCTGGCGGAGCTTCTATTAATGGCGGAGCAGAAGCTCCACCATTAATGGAAGAGCCTCTGCTCCACCAATTTTATTATTTTTTATTGTTTTTAAAGAAACATTAAGGCATGTTTGGTTTCTAAAATTGAATTTTGAAAAATAAGTTTGGTCAACCCAAAAATTGACCTAAATGTAATTGTTTGTCATTAGTTGTTTCTAATTCGTGATTTTCAGTCTACGGGGGTTAATTTTGAGAACGCCCTTCATAGCACGGTATGAAAAAGTAATAATCTCTAATGACATAGAAGAACTTCTTTAATATACGAGTTGTCTTCTTCAGGAAGAACTTTTCCAAACACTTGAAACATCATATAGTTTCAATGTTCCATAACATCACTCCATAATACCGTAAAAGCATCTAACAAGCCCATATCTCTTATCTTTACCAAACAGTTCCACAATCATGGAGATATATTTGCTCATATAATGTTGCCTCGTTAAAAACCTCCCTAGTAAAAACCCAATGGGATAAAAATCTAGAAAGGGAAAAAGAGTGCAACAACTGCTCATGGAATGCGCAAAAGTAGTCACTGTTGCTTGACTGCCATTTATTCATGTACCTTGTTCAGGAGGTATAGTAAGTATTGATGTAGCTCTTGATAGCTCGACTGATTATGGTACTCCTGAACCATGTGAATCTCAAGGATTGTAAGAATTCTCCTTGTAATAATCTTTTATATGCTCAAACTTTAGGTTTTGCTAACATCAATATAACCAATATTGCTCTTCACGAGTCTTTTAGAATTTCATCTCACACTTCACTAAATCACAACGATGAATATGCATCTGTATTTTGTCAATGTAAAGTTTAGTATAGAGGTACACATTAGTTCCTCAAAAAGAATTCCGCTCTCAGTAACTGAACGAGAGAGGCAGAAGCTTGAGGAGGAGAGGAAAAAGAATGAGTTGAGGAACAATGCAATTCCATTGGCTTCCGAGAAGCAAACAAAAGCTGAGAGTTCTTTACTATTTTAAAAGATAACTATACAAGGGTAGGTGTCACACTAATCAATTTAATTTTAACCAATTGAATTAATTTTGACTCCAAATTTCACCTATAAAAATAAAGCTAAAAAGGAAAAGAAAAATAGAAGAGTTGCACATCATCTCCAAAAAAGATAATTAACTGCAACTCTTCTATTTCAAGTTAATTATCATATCCGAGAAAGATAATGCAACTCTTCTATTTCAAAATAGAAGAGTTGCACATCATCTCCCACTACTACTACCTATTATAATCACCAAAATTTATATTTTTATTAATTACTCATATAACATATATTATGATTGAATTTTTAATTAACTAAGTATAAGTTAATATATATATATATATACATATACATATATATATATATATATATATATATATATATATATATAACGTTTATGTCATGCATATTTAATTTTAATATGAGACTTATTTATTTGCACGTGAATTTTTACGTGTACAATTTTACTAGGTTATTTGGGCTCCGAAGAGACGAGTGATCTCCCGCTAGGAATGGAGCGATGCAAATTGAATTCAGAGAGGAGACAGAGAAGAAAAAGGTTGGGTCGACGCAGTGGTGGAGCGGCGATCTCCCAGCCCAATGTTTCTCCGCCTATATAATTTTTCCTCCCCGTTTTTCCGTAGAACCCTTGGATAGGTTAAATTGATGACTCTGACTATTGATTTATGCTAAAAAGGTTTCTTATAAATGTCATATCCATGTTCCCTTAGCTCTCTAGCTCTTATATATACTATCAGCCCATATTCTCGTTTGGTGAATGACCAGTCTGATCATTTACTTGTGGTGCTTCTTTGGTGATTGTAGAATTGTCAAGCGGTTGAATTTTACAATTAAATAAGTGGTTGGAGACAATTCTCTATATTCATAAGCTTTGCTATGACCATAAATAAGAGTAAGGGACATTCTCTCTCACACGTCGGACTCTACCTCACCTCACATGTATTCAAACTTGATCAGTTAAATGTTGTTATTTCTAGAGTTACCATCGAAAAGAGATTGAACGTAATAATTTGCAACGTAGAGTGTAAAACATATGACACGACAACAAATATAGTTTCTAAAGAAGTGTTCGACAAGTTATGAGTTGATTTTATCTTTTATGTGTATTTTATAAGTGGTTGTGTTTAATTTCACTAATTTACATTATGCACTTTTCTACAGGTAGAGATGATTTGCGATGCAATGTTGAAGCGAATAGATTATGCATTTTGTAATCTTGCGGTTTTTATATGTTTCTCAACTTCAACATGCTATTATACAAATTTATTCATTTCTTATTTTAAATTGTTTCTCCATTCCCCGTCGAGTATCGACGGGCTATTAACTAGTATATTCAAATTATTATATTTCACAAAGTGTGGCTAAGTTTGTAATTAAATTTATTATTTTTAATATAATAATTCACAAAGTGTCACTAAGTTTGTAATTTAATTTAAATCTCATCCGTTCATCTTAATTATTCAATTTGAATCTGATGCATACAGTGTCACTGTTTAAGTAGGATGTGCAGAGTTCGAATCTCATTGGCGTGATTTCTCCTTTTCATTTTTTTTTTCTTCATGTTTTCTCTTTTTTCAATACAAATTCATCTTTTTATATAAAAATCATAAAAAATCCTTAGCACACGTAGTGTGATACGTAAATGCTTGTTATATATATATATATATATATATATATATATATATATATATATAAAACTAATTAACTTCCCTCGATTGAAGTCCATCTTTAATTGGATGGTTGGGTCGTTGAAGCCGAAAGAAGCAAGAGAAATCTGGCGAGTTTTGCAGGCTCACAGCCATCGCAATTTCTTTTACCGGCCCAAACATGTCGGTACATGTGAAGGATTCACTACTCTACTTTTGACGACATACACGCAACTACGAGCACCTGTGTACCGGTTGAGCACGATAATAACGTATTGAGAAATAAATGTAATGTTATTTTGTATATATACTGATAGTACATGAAAGTATATATAAAGTATGAAAAGATTCTAGAGATTATCTAGAATCTAGAAGAGTATCTGAATAGATAATATTTCATCTAGTAACAAAGTCTAACTACATACAAACTCTTGTACATTTATCTCTAACAATTATATTATAGTCCGGAAACTCTAATTTTAGAAGAGAAAAACGTGTGCATCATTTTTCTACCATAAAAACTAGTTAAAGTCCCGTTGATACTCGACGGGTATGATGAAAAATAAGTCATATTGTCTACATGGAACTCCACAATTACAATTAAGTTTGCAAACATCTAATAACTGCAGCAGGTGAGAATTTATTACTAATTAGAATCATCAAAAGTTCGTAGAAAAACATCTCATAAATGTGACTATTGGAAAAAATAATTTTAATGAAAATTGATACTCTCAATATAGATGTAATATACATATAAGTCTCTTTTATATAATAGTGATAAACTTGTTGAACACTTATTTACACTAACATGTTGATTATTATAAACTATCTGAAAATGCATCTACTAGATACATTTTCAAGTGTGTAACAGTTCATTCACACCAACAAATGTTTCTTCTACCAAGTGATAAGTCATTCCCTAATTTTCTTCTTCCCTTTGTGCTACTACATGCTTACTCTTACTTCATAAGCTTATTAACCAAGATTCAGTTGACTGGCTACAAACGGAACAAGTTAGAGAAAATCTGGAACATTTTACCATTTCATTTACTTAGATGTCTGGCTAACTAAGTGAATACCACATCCAATAATTCTAATCCATTCTAACCGCACTAATAACCTGATGAGGTCTAGCAATTATACCTCTATCATGAAAAAGAAGGATAGATATATTTAAAAAACCTAGAGAGAGAGAGTAAAGAAGAAAAACCGGTAGACAAAACTTGGTGATGCCTCATGGAACCTCTGTTCGCCACGCCACCAAGAAAAGCAGGCTGTGGGTTCGACTGGTGCTCCGGATGTTCACGAGGAGTTCACCGTGAAGCGACTTCAGATGGGCGGATCTACGAGGATGTCACCGTCTGAAGAATCTCGCTTACCGATCCAATTGTTCGATGAGGCGACTCACGAACCGAATCGATTCCGGCGGTGATTTGGTTTCTCTGGATAAAACCACCATTGCGCCAACCCTGAATCGCCTCGCCATGAATTACGGCGTTGAACCTTATGCCTCGTAATAGTCCCCAAATTTGGGTCGATATCATAAGGGGAAATCGAATGCCTCAGCGAGGTCAAGGAATCAAATATGTTGCGCCTACGATTATTGATGGTGAAATTGAGATTGAGATTAATGATGATGATGTTGAATCAGAACTACAATTCTGGAAAAATACCCTGATTTTCTTTGTGCTAGGAGGAGAATTAACTATGAACGCTGTTAAGCAATTCATGATAAAAAATTGGCAGTTTGTCCAGTTACCTGAGCTATACTATAATGAGGAGGGGTATTTTCTTGTGAGATTTCACTCAATGGACGATATGAAGGAGGTCCTGAATAGGGAATCGTATTCGATATTTGGCATGCATATTTTCATGCATCAATGGACGCAGAATTTCTCTCTAAAAGAGGACTTGCTACGTGTTATGCCGGTGTGGGTTAAGTTCCCACAATTACCGCTTCACCTTTGGGGAGAAAAGAGCATAGGTAAGATTGCCAGTGCCATTGGAAAGCCGTTATTTACTGATGAATGTACAGCTAAAAAGCTAAGGCTCACTTATGCGAGAGTAATGATTGAAGTTGATGTCACTAAGGAGCTACGAAAATCTGTCCCTATCAAGGATAATAAAGGGAGGAAATTTGATCAGCCAATTGAGTACGAGTGGTCTGCACCTTTCTGTGAGAAGTGCCAGCTAATTAGTCATAGCTGTGTGGATCAGGAAACTCGACAAAAGGATATTCAGCAGCCTACGTGTCACACCTAGCCACTTACTGATCGTCAGGGTTGCGCAAATGCGCAGCAGGGAATGGGACAAGGACAGGCCCCGTGTCAAGGGCAGATTCTGCGGACTACTCAATGGGTTGCAAGGGGTACTACTACGGGGCATCGGAATGGGAGGCAACAGCTTAGAACTGGCGGGCAACAATCCAATCCAGCAGCCCCAAACTGTGAGCAGACACGGGAAATGCATATTGATCCAGGAGATAACATTAGGAGTGGAGTAAATGCTACTCGAGCTGAAAATCAAGCACTGGACATCCATACACAAAACGGGTTTGAGGTTTTGGGTCATCTTAATGACCAAGACGTCCCTCAAACCCGAAGCCAATGTTAGCCTGGAATACAAGGGGGCTAAACAAAGTAGCAAAACATCGAGAGGTTAGCTCCCGCCTCAATTCGCTTAATGTGAATATTGCTGCTTTGCTGGAAACTAGAGTAAAGGAACGAAATGCAGGTAAGATCAGGAAAAGGTTTGGAAATAAATGGTGCTTTTTGGATAATTATGCTAAGCATGAGAATGGGCGTATTTGGATCCTATGGAATGACCAGCAGATCAAAGTTCGGGTCACAAGTATGTCTGATCAATTCATACACTGTGGCATCTATGATAAGGCGGACACTCTCATTCAATGGACTACTTTTGTCTATGCACAGAACACATTGGATCGTCGTAGAGAGCTGTGGACAGATATAGAGCAACTGTCTGTGAACTTGACAGGGCCATAGATGGTGATTGGAGATCTAAATAATGTCCTGAGTATGGCTGATCGGGTGGGTGGAAATCAAGTAATGGTGTCTGAATATGTTGATTTGGAAAATATGATGGCAGTTGCGAACTTAGTTGAGAAAGAAACCGAGGGGGATTATTTTACATGGTCAAATAAGCAAGACCATTTGTACTATCTACTCTCGTATCGATAGGGCTTTATGCAACCCCGACTGGTTCACTAAATTTCCTCACCTCCAGATTCATGTACGAGAAGCTGGGGTCTCTGATCACTCACCTCTGCACATTCAAGCTATTGCCCCAGGACCTCGGAAAGTTCCAAAACAGTTCCGATTTTTGAACTGTGTGGCTGCCCATACGGATTTCTCTAGCACTGTCCCAACGGCCTGGCAACAGGATGTTCGAGGGCAGCCCATGTATATCCTCTGGCGGAAACTCCAACTCTTGCAGCGGCATCTTAAACCGCTTACTAGACAATACCTTGGCTTCCCACATAAACTTGAAGAGGCCAGGTCAGCACTTTAGCAGGCACAACAGAGTCTGACTAATGATCGCTTCAATGTTCAGCTTATCCATAATGTCAAGGAATGCACGGAGAATGTTATTAAATGGAATCACATGGACGAGATGATCATGGCGCAGAAAGCAAAGATCAACTGGCTCCGGATTGGTGATGGTAACAATGCTTTCTTCCATGCAACGGTGAAGGAAAAGAATCGAAAGGTGGGTATCACAAAGCTTGTTTCGCAGTCAGGTATAACTTTAACTTCACCACAGGAGCCGGAGCATGAGATTTTGAGTTTTTATACCAGTTTAGTCGGAACTGCCTCACCACATCTTCATGGAGTTGACATCGAGGCATTAAGGCTTGGTCGGCAGCTGAGCAGAGATGATCGACTTGAACTAATAAAACCGGTAAGGGAGAAAGAAATATGGGAAGCACTCCGGGATATTGGTGATAATAAAGCACCGGGGATTGATGGATATAATGCGAAGTTCTTTAAAGATGCATGGAGTATCGTGAAGGATGACGTCGTCCAAGCTGTATTGGAGTTTTTCAATTCAGGAAGCCTCTATGCGGCAGCAAATTGCACCATCATCACGCTTATTCCGAAATCTGCTGGCGCATGTACGATGAAGGATCTGAGACCTATCTCCTGCTGCACTACTGTGTATAAGATTATCTCTAAAATCCTTACGAAAAGGTTAAGCAAAGTGATCAACTCCGTTGTCGATGAAAGTCAATCTGCATTCTTGCCTGGTAAGGTTATCTGACAATATTTTGCTTGCAAGTGAATTAGTCCGGGGCTATGACAGGAAAGGCATCTCGCCTCGTTGTATGATACAGATGGACCTCCATAAAGCTTTTGATACGGTCGAATGGGTTGCTCTTCAAACCATCCTTGAGGAGATGAGTTTCCCATCACAATTTGTTTTCTGGATCATGAGATGTGTCACGACAGTCTCTTATCGCTATGCCATTAATGGAGTTCCTTCCAAATTATTAAAAGCTCAGCGTGGCATTCGTCAGGGAGATCCCGTCTCGCCTCTTCTGTTTGTTATCATGATGGAGTACCTGCATAGAGTTTTGGGAAATTTGAAGCGAAATCCTGACTTCAACTACCATGCTCGATGCGAAACATTAGGTATCACTAACCTTTGTTTTGCCGATGATCTCCTGATGTTCGTTCGTGGCGATGTCTGCTCCGTTGAGCTCCTCATGGAGCAATTCCATACCTTCTCCCGCTCCACAGGACTATCAGCTAACCCACGAAAGTGCCAAGTTTTCTTTGGAGGAGTTGGAGTAGCCGAGAGATCACAGATCCTCCGTTCGACAGGTTTTGCGGAGGACAAACTACCCATAAAGTATCTTGGTGTCCCACTTTCAACTCGCAAGTTGACAGTGCACAACTTCCAACCACTCATCGACCGCATCACAGATAGAATCCGACATTGGACCTCCAAGCTACTTAGTTATGCGGGCAAGTTCCAGCTTATCCGGAGTGTCCTACATGCCATGATGAGCTATTGGCTACAGGTTTTCCCTATGCCTTCCACGGTGCTAAAGCATATTGAAGCCATTTGTCGATCTTTTCTTTGGAGTGGAACTGATGAAGTTACTCGGAAATCGCCGATCGCATGGGCAAAGCTTTGTGATGAGAAGAATGCGGGAGGCCTGAACTTCACCTCGCTTGCCGACTGGAATAAATGTACCATTGCAAAGTTGTTATAGAATGTGTGTTGCAAGGCGGATAAGCTATGGGTTAAGTGGATACACTGCTACTACATTAAAAATCGAGAGGTGATGGATGTTCGATTATCTGAGAATTGCTCTTGGATACTTAAGGCAATGATGAAAGCTCGATCCATGGTGAGAAATACACACACTTGGTCGATAGCGCTGAATTCGCAAAGATTCTCCACCCGGGCTTTATATAAAGAATTGCGGGGTGTCAAACAAGAGGTAAAGTGGAAGAAATTCTGGTTTGGAAATAAAGCTAGGCCTAGGGCTCTTTTCTGTACCTGGATGGCTCTGAACGAACGCCTAGCAACGAAGGAACGAATTAGTCGATGGAATTCGGCTGTCGACCCGAGCTGTCTGTTCTGTGCGCATGCCGAGACACAACAACACATGTTCTTTGAATACGCCTACACCTGTAACATTTGGCGTCATGTGATGGAATGGCTGAAAATCGACCGTTCTCCGCTTGGCTGGAATGCAGAACTGGACTTGATGAGTCGTCGTTTTGGAGGGAAGAGTTGGAAAGCGAAGTTACTTAAGAGTGCATTTGTGGAAACTATATACACACTATGGATTGAGAGGAATGATGTTTGTTTCCAGCAAAGGACTGCCGATCTTCATCTTGGGGATAAAATTATTGACATAGTGATCAATAGAGCTTGGGTAGACCCTAGTTTACATGCGCATTGCGCAAAGTTGATGTTAGGATAGTATAACATCTATACTTTAGAACTCTTTTAGTCCTTTTGATTCTTTTGGTTGTTTTGATATTGCCTGGATCTTCGGATCGGCTTGTACTTATTGGTTTTGGAGAGAAATAAAGTTTAATTTCAGTTCCAAAAAATTATACCTCTAACATGTCCGGTCTGAACAGGATGCAACTTAGCCAATCTAATAATTGAAGTCTTGCTAATTTGAGTCTTGCTAATTTGATTACGAGCTGCAGTAGTACTCATCTTTTCTTTTCTAAAATAAGAGAAATAAAGTCCATCCAGAAATTTCCAAAAACTAACAGTAAGATTCACCTATCTAGACATAATCTAACTCTCCACATCCATCCTTCTACTTAAGAATGCAGTAAAATATAGTTTAGAGTAAACCCATACCAGGTTACAAAAGTCTGTATTACACCTTCTAAACATAGCTAAAGCAATAACCAAGGTGACAAAGTATTAAAATCTTGAATTTTCAGTCACAAACCAGCATTAGAACCTCCAAGAATCGAAGCAATCACAAACCAGGACTAATATTAAGTGGTTTTTCAGTTGTTTCCGATGCTTTCTTTGCTTGTATAACTTACATATATGGCAAATAATATATGTTCAACTTCAGAAATGCAAGACACACTGAATAGCTTAAACTTGACCTCTCCACAGTTCAATTTTCTATTTTTCTCTCGAGTTTATGCTTATTTTCGAGAAGTTTTCATGTAGTTTTTCCTATTTCTCAGGTTCAATAACATATGTTAGGAATATCTGTTTAGATTTTGATCAGCAACCTAATGACTTATCTTAGCTCAGAAAGGTGGTTAATACTCTTGGTTCACTTGAACACTGTAAAAGAGGAAACTCACTAAGTATGATAGTCTAGCAAATCTTGTATAGGATGTTAGGTCTCGAAATGTAATTTTTATTTTCTGAAGAAGACCAAGAAGAAGACATACAGCAGGAAAAGTTCAACAATTTTTGAAGACTTGAAGATTGCACAAGATTGCTGAAGACAAAGGTTTTTCAGATACCTATGACCAGATATCTTGAAGACACAAGCGTTTTTAAATAAACAGTGTTACAAGAGATATCTGAGAATTAAAAGGTTTCTGAAACGAGGAAAAGTGCTCTCAGATATCTACACTCAGATACCTTGGATAAAGATTATGTTTTCGGAAAACAATATATTCTTAACAAGTGATATCTGGAGTTGTGATAATCTCTGAAAAAGGACGTGCAAAGCTTCAGAAAGCATGCATAGTTCCGTTGGCACTACAGGACAAAGCATAGTACAGTGCATTAAATGCGAGGACAAAAATGTCTGAACAAAAATGGTAGCTTCTGAAAAAGAAGACAAACCTGCTACAGTACTATACTCAGATATCAATAGTTTGAATTTGATTTAAGCCTAACGGATACTATTCAAACGGCACTCAAATTCATCTATAAATATCAACACTTAGACTGCTTGAGAACACACACTGAACACCTTAGATCACTGAACTTATATTGAATATTCTCATAAGCTCTCTCAAGCAAACTACTTACCTTCAAGCTTTCTGTTGCGACCAAAGCTCTTGATTCTAAGTAGCACAAAAGTTCTAAGTGTCCTGATCCTTAAAAGCATTGTTATTTGTGAAAGAGTTGAACTAAGATTTCATATCTGAGTTTCATTCTCTTGAACACTTATCATAGACTTGGATCAGTAAAGAACAAGATACCATACATTGCAAAGTGTATTAAGTATACTTGATTCATAGAGCTATCTGAATAACTGAACAAGTTATTAAAGAAGCTCACCTGACAATTTACCTTAACCAACACCTTAATCGGCGTGGAGTACAGGAAGTACTTAGTTTGGGAAACTAAGGAATAACTCCAAGGTTATTGAGCACAGGAAGTACTTAGTTTGGGAAACTAAGGAATAGCTCAAAAGGTTTCTGAGTACAGGAAGTACTTGGCTGTGAAAGCCGGGGAATAACTCAGGGGGAACACTTGGTTGGGAACCTAGTGTAGTTAGGAATCAAGAGAAGATATTTGTAAGGTTACATCATTTATCTGTCTTAGTGGATTCTAGGTCTGAGAAAGGCCGAAGTGGATTAGTTGAAGGTACGCCACCTTCATATACCACTATAAAAAGACTAGTGTTATTTACTTTCTGCAATTTATTACTTGCTTTACTTATCTTGCAAAGTACTTACACTTATCTTGCTGAGCACGTGCACTTATCTCAGAAAAGTCTTCCGCTCTCTGAAATTAAGTATAAGATATCTTCACAGATATCTGAGAAACTGTGTTTATCGACAAAAGTTTTAAAAGACTATTCACCCCCCCTCTAGTCTTTTACTTTGCCGTTATCTGGACCAACAACATACATACATACATGTCCTGTATAACATTTTAAAATAAATTTCAACTCTACCTACGTTACATAAAAATGGAACTCAATGCAAGCCTTTTTTCCTTTCTTTTTCTGTCAATTCATCTACCAGTACAAGAATCAGAAATACAACAAATATGTTTTATAAAATAATTTCTCCAAGTTAACTAATGTGAATGAATACATCCTTATATGAAGAGAGCAATGCATGTTCATATACTAATCGACAAGTATGTACAATCAGGTTTTAACCTCCCGTAGAACGGTAGAAGAACCCCTTTTCTAACTCACGTAGACCAAACCGATTCATCTCTACATCCAGTACAAGAACCCCTCTTGTAACTTCGGCATTATCGACCAAAGACCTCGCAAGTCCACCTCTTCTATCCTCCCATACATACTGGCAAATTATCATCCTCTGAACTAACTTTCCGACCTCTTTCAGAGCCTCCCATACAGCCCTAGCGAAAGTTTGTACGAGTGCTGCCACCTGAGAAGGCAACAAACACTATTCGTGAGTAATTAATTGCCTCGTCGGAAATCAAAATTAAATTCAGTAGGAACATCATACTATCTTACTTATAAAAAACTTAGCTAGCGCAAGGACATACATGTGCATTTTGTATGAGCATTTCAATACCAGCCACCATTAAATTCTTCTAATACTCATCAACTAGGTAGAAAATGTAAGAAACCAACCATTTCTTCAATAAAATGCATACGATTTGAAGAAGGCCATACAATATCCTCAAGGTTGCAAAACACACCATGATTATCTAGAAACAATTAAAGTCAAACATAAAATCAACTAACTATTCCAAGCAAGTAACAAGACTTTATGTTTGAGAGTTTATAATTATCTTGGCAGGCGGGATGATGATGAGCAGAGTAATTGAAAAGAAAAAAACATGAAGGCAATGATATAGAGAAAGGAATTTCTGATTTATATACCTCCTTGAAAACGTTTGGTGGTGGCTGATGCCTGGATGCGTTGATTAGGTAGTTGCCGGTTTTGGATGAAAACGGGAAGAGTTGCAATGGTTGATCAATTGATTTCTAATCGTTCAGCAACCTTTGCCTCAATTGATTAACAACTACCTTTGCAACCTTTTCTTCAATTGATTCATCGTGAATTGAGCATTGATTCATCGTTCTGAGTTAGCAGGCATCGTTCTGAGACTGGATGCTTGAATTAGCGTTGATTTATCTGAATTAGCCAGTCAATTCATCGTGTGCTCTTTTCCGTAGCTAATTAGGCGTCTATTGACCCGTTGGGCTTACTAGTGTCGGTTGGGCCGTTACTGATGGACTCTGTTGCAATTGTATATTTGACTTTTATATTTGCAACGAAGGTGAACAAAAGCCATGGTCATTCGTAGCAAATGGTGTTCATGTGCCACGGTTTAAATACCGTGACTAATGAGTTGTGACAAATGCAAGAGTTTTTTTGTAGTGAAACGTCTATCTTCTCAACATTGGTGTTTTATCATATTACAAAAAGACTCATTCCGTTAACAACATAAACGTTTTCATTAATAACATTGATGATTTCTTAAAAAAATAGGTGGCATCTAGATAAGTTTGTGGTCAAAATAACATGGGTGGTTATCTAGAGACCGTCTTTCATGAGAGTTTGTGTTAAGAATTTTATTATGTGTTTAATGAATCATCATAATTTAAAAATAATTCGTGCTCAAAATTAGAATATATTTTGAAACCCACATCAACCTCCACTTGAACGAGTTTTTGGTAGAAATTTTCATAAGCCCGATTCCATAAGAAGTATTTTGTCAATGCTCGAACTCGGTTCAACATGAGCTCTATAGCCTGCGTTTCAACTTGGCTCGACAAGTATGCGTGACTTGTTTGAAGCCCAGAAACCGTTGCAGAGTTCGCCTTAAGTCGGGGTTGAACCGGGATGCAATTTGGGGTCCCCCAAAAAAAAAGTGACAGAAAAAAAAAGAAGGGCTTTTATGCAAATAAATGTAACCAACTAGACTGTAAACCCTGCAACGGAGAAATTATATAATTATATGTTATTCATGTCCTGTATATTTGGTTTATTTTATTTTTTTAACTATATATTCGAATACGATTTTCGACATTGTTAACTTATAAATAAAGTTGTAAATTGATGGCATAAATGTTGTTTTATAAAGGGAAAAATTAGAGATGTTCAAGATGAGCAAAGCCTACAATGTAGACTTAGATTTTCATTAAGAATAATAAAAAAAATTACATCGCATTCGCATGGTATAAAATAAGGTGAATATGTGAGACACTTAACTCTGTGATTAAATGTTAAGGCATATGCAAAAAATATTAAAATGTTAAAGGATTTATGAAAAATATTCTAGCTCTCATCGTAGAGACACAAGTACTATACAAAAATCAAAAGGTGAAAAAGTGGAGTTTTTGGCAGATTAACCCATGTATAATGTATTATTTGAAATAAGCAGGTAACATCCCTGTATTCTTTTAAAGGCAGTTTAATTTACAAGTGATATTTTATATATAAGTGTGTTTCGATTATTACATTTAAAATAAATAAAATTAAAAAAAATGAAAAAGAAAATAAAATCAAAGAAAACAAATAACATAAGAAAATATATATTTCTTGTGTACTATGTCTAAGACCATCTCCAACACTTGTAAAATTTGGGACTCGGCTAGGATTCTGATGGAGTCCCAATTAGTACCAGCGATTAGGATGAGTTATAAAATTTGGGACTCGCTTCCATTTTTTCCTTTTCTATTTGAGATTTTTAATATCTTTTATTTTTATTTATTCTTTTGTCCCTTCTTTATTTTGGAGCAAGTCTCCTGAAAGACGGTCTTTAGATAATTTATTTAGAGACGGACCTATGTTATCAACAAAATCATCGATGTGTTATTAATCAAAATGTTTATGTTATCAACATTGGTGTTTTTCATATTACAAAAGAAATTAATGGATTTTGTTACCAACATAGACATTTTAATTAATAACATAGATCATTTTTCTAAAAACATAGATCGTCTCTAAATAAGTTATCTAGAGTTTGTCTCTCATGAGACTTTGTGTTTATTTTGATATCTTCTTATGTTATTTGTTTTCTTTGATTTTATTTTATTTTTCATTTTGTTCATTTTATTTCATTTTTCTATATTATTTTCTTTCTTTTTTAATTTTGTTTATTTTATGTAATAATCGAAACACACTTATATAAGTATAAAACTTCACTTGTATAATTTGAAATGCAAATTATTTAAAATTAAAATCATAAAATCACACTCGTTAAAATTGAAAAATTTACAGATCTTAAAAAAAAAAAAACATAAAACGTACTTGAAATGTAAACTAGATGACAATCATTCGCCCTTATTATGAAGTTGCATTTAATAGTATTGTAATTATTATTTTCAAGGGATCAATTACATATAGCCCTGGTAGAAGCCTCCATTGCATATAAATCCCTGTTAGTTGAACAATTACATCTAGGTACTTTCAGCTGATTTTGAGTTGACCAACTTATTTTCTATAGTAATTAATTGTTCAACCAAACAAGGCCTTATCAATTCTTCTTATTACTCCCATTTTAATTTGTTAAATGATTAATTGTTAAATGATTAACTTTTTATTGTATCCACTACTAACATACGCCATACATGATACGTACAATAATTTTTTTAATTAATTATTAAATAATTACAAAAATGATTAATTTTCATAAAAATTATTATTTATTATAAAAATGTTTAATTGTTATAAATTGTTAATTGTATGGCATATCTTATATACACATTATTCTTTAATTTAAATACCATTTGACACATGGCGGCTTATTTACACGACACATGTCACTTTGCAAAATACATAAATACGTTGGATTAAAATGTAAATACGGTAGATCTTTGTTAATTTCACATTGATCATATGTTATTGAAAAGATTTTACCCATAACTTCAAAAATTAAAAAAGAAACATAATAAATAAAAAGGTTCAAAACCTAAAAAATAATTTTTTTTTTAAAAAAGAGAAAAATTGCATTTTCCGCCATGGTGCCATGGAAGCAAGGAAATGCAAGTTTTCTTTATTTTTACTTTTTCGTTATAGTAAAATGGTGGTTTTAGAAATTATCTATGTTGTCGAAATGGGGTCCATTCATAATTATTCGAAACACTGTGGTTCAATTGCAATTGACATAAAAAAGAATTATTTAAAAAAGATTAAATTTTTTTTACACTAAAACCTTTTGGGCTAATTTGAGTTTACACTATAACCTTTTATTTTTTGCACTTTACACAAAAAAGTTTATAAAAAATTTGACTTTGCACAGAGGTTGGATAACCGTTAAGTTACCGTTAACTTATTTTTAAATTACACCAAATTTTTTAAAAGAACTTGTACTCGCCACCAGAACCTTTCTCTATAATGATAATAATAATTTTTTTTTTGAAAATTGCCGGATCTTCACTTGAAGCCATATTTCACATATACAATTTGTAGTCAGCAAAAAACAGCACAAGGGACCAAAAATGGTGTATAAATAGGCCTCAAATAACCTCCAATGGCTAGTTTTTTTTAAAAAAACAACGGCTATATTAAAATTACATATAATTACCTATTGTTCTACATCAATTACATCTGAGTCCTTATATGCCTCGCACGTGACACCCATTACTTAAGGTTGTTTGGTTGATTCTGAAATCTGATAATGGACCAGGGATAAAAAAGAAATTTCCAGGTTTTAATTCGCCAAAAGTCAACTTCGTGGACTTAGATGTAATTAGAATGTATCTAACAGGGGCTTAGCCAGTATTGTTGAACTAACAGGGATCCATCTGTAATTAGAAATTCTAGTAGGGGGTCCAGATAATGTAATTTTTAAAATTAATGTTATGTTATTATAATTAATTAACAACATTAAAATGAAATGAATAATAAACCCAAGTGGCAAGGGACTTGAGTTCACTTAATCAAAGTCTCGGATTCGAGACTTATGAATGCAAAAAATACCGCTGGGAGAGTTGCCCCCTCCAAAAAGGCCCGACAGTGCTGGCTGGATTAGTCGCATGCAACAGATACCAGTGAGAAATCAAAAAGGACAAAAAAAAAAAAAAAGAAAGAAATGAGAAAAGTAAATGAAAATTAAGTTTGGAAGAAATGAGAAACGAACTTGAATTTGGAACTCAATTGTTGGAGTAGAGAATTGCAGTGAGTAATTATTAACGTGACAGTTGCATAATTATAGGCAGATCTAAGAAACAGTGCATCTATCTGATCCTATTCAAATTACACACTAATACATGACCAACACCAAAATAAAAAGGGAGCTAAAAGCAAATTAAGACACAATCTCAGAATTAGTCATGGAATTTATATATTGAAAAGGGTGTTGTTACAATAATCTGTTACAAGGATGCCTTGCAGAAGTGAAACAAAACTGCAGTATAATAAAATTATACCGACTCTATAACAATGTAAACTAGACTCATCCATGATTGTAAAATTTCTTAAAGAGTTTCGTGCAAAATTGCAATTGTGGTGAGAATGCATGTGTGAGACCTTACATTTTTTAGGGAGGCAACAATCTGATACAACTGTGTATCTCGAACCCTACACTTTACGAGCCAAAGTCCTTTGCTTGGTTGCATGCTGAACCACCTTATCCTCCACAGGAAGACCTTTCCGTCGCCTCACAGCATCAATTAGCTTCCTAGATGTATTCTGCAGCACACTAGAACCATCTCCGAATTCTTCAATTTCTTCTTCTGTTTTGGGCACAAAAAAGGGATCTTCTGGAAGAGTTTTCCAGTGACTCAGAACTAGTAGCGCGCTACATGCTCCAGATGTCCATCTTCTCAGCTCGTCTGCAAATCCAAAGCTCTCTGCAACAGGAACATAAGCTTGTACAGTGAACAAAGAAGACCCTTCCTGCATTTCGTCATTTATAGTTTCAGCCCGCCTTCTATGCAGTACTGCATACATGGATCCTAAATGTTCAGTTGGAGTATTCAATTCACAGAAGTACAGAGGTTCAACAATCCTAGGCTTCCTCTGGAGTACAGCTGCTCTACAGGCCTCTTTGACAGCTATCATAACTTGCCCAGTGATAATGCCATACTGCTCAGGTTGCTGAATCGAATGATTATCCTCACTTGACGATTTATCTATGGGCAACATGTAAACCTCAACAAAAAATCCCAAGCCCCACATAGGTTCATCACATAAAGGACCGGCTGAAGTAGCCAACTGAAATCCAGACAAAACACTGCTCTCAAGACCCTCTATTTCTCTCGATAACACTTCATCAGTTTCAGAGGATACAGCTGAGGCTTCATTATGTTCACATAAATCTTGAAACCCTAATCTATCAGAAACATAAGGATGACCTTTGATAAGAACAGAACCATTCATGCTCTTTCCTATACCAGGCGTGAAGAGAATATTTGGACCAACTTGCCCAGGGCCCAATGCCCAAATCCTCCTAAATAACTGTTTCCACAATTCTCTATATTTCTCAAACCGATCCTTCTCTGTCTCCCTAATCTCAGTGGATATATCACTTTCTACAGCATCCATCATCCTTTTTCTGAGTGCTTCGATAGGATTCTTATCTTCCACAATGCTACTCCTCAAGGTTTCTAAGCTTTTCAAAGCCTGTTCGGATTCACCTCCTAAAATATCTCTCAGCAGTTCAGAGGTATCATTGAGCAATTTAGTAAGAGATTCAGGAAGTTTAACAACCTGTACACGAACGACACACCTACCATTTTGTGTTGTCTTCTCCACATACTCACAGTTATCACTAAAGAACTTGAGATTATCAAGAGGATTAGTCATCTCACCTTCAATAGTCTCTTTGAAAGACACAAGGGGAGCGGAGACTTCCAGATTCACCTTTGCAAATCTCTCTTTTAAATCTTTGATACATCTCTCTAGATGAACTTCTCCAGCAGCAGCAAGAACATGCTCTCCTCTACCAGAAACAGTGACTTCAACAAAGGGATCTGCACGATTTAAAAGTCTTAGACCTTTCACCAGAGCTGACATATCAGCTGGATCAGAGGGCTCGACTGCGACTTTAAGCATGGGTGTCACTTGAAAAGTCATGCTAGAGAAAGGCCAACAATTGATTGTAGATGAGAGGGTCGCACTTTTCAGTATATGCTGACCAAGCCCTCGAATAGCAACAATATTTCCTGCCTCAGCAATTGAAACAGGCTTCAGCCCTTGACCCATCATTAGATACAATGACTGCACCTCAGCTACCTGAACATGCTTCTGCTTTAGTTCAACCTTCAGTGGATCGTATAGTGGAGAAAGCACAAAAATCCGCTGTCCAGCAAGGAGAACCCCACTAAAGATCCTGGCAAATGCGAGGAAACACTCTCCTGAGTCCACATCATCTGAGGAATTGTTCAATATATCTCCACGAGGAAGCATCTTTGTGGGGACAGCAAACATCTTAGATACAAAGGCAACACAGGGTGCACTGGGACTAGAATCGCATGCCTCAACAGATTTCCTCACAAGTTCTGCCTCAGCAAGCACATCAGAGATATCATAATTTAGCAAGCCATCTCTTTCAGGTAACAATCTCGATATCCGGAAAGACTGGGAAGCAATAGGGTCAGGTATGCATTCAACCACCATAGACAACACGGTATCTGACAATGGAAGCCACCGGCTCATGACAGATTGCAGCACAGCTCTTGGATCCCTGTTTTGCAGTTCACGTGGAGGTATAGACAAGTTGAAAGATTTGACAACCTTCTGCAACAATTCACAATCCCCATTTTTTCCCACAGTCTGATAAACTTGCCAAAGTTGTTTCAGAATAAAATGAACAAACATAGGATCCTTTGATGCACCGGGGACTTTGTTGCTAGGCACAATCCCATTTGTCTTGGGAACAAAGTATCGAGGTCCCCATAATGCTTTTTGCCATGTTGTAACTGTGGTTTCTTTATACTTAGTGGCATAAATTTTGGCAAAATCGTTAATCCTGAATCCCCACCCATCAAGGCCACAGGCAAAGATAACATTTCCTTTTTGAGGTTGAAAGGTATCCTCCTCATCATACTCTACAAACTCCAAATTTTCTTTATCCACATTATCAGGAGAAACTGAAAGTAAGGAATCCACATCTGATAAGTACTTCTCAGACTTATAAGTACTAACTATCCCATTGACTTCGTGTATTATCTGTAACAGCTTGGTATATGCATCCTTCGGACTCAAATTTAGTTCGCATATCAGCCGATCAACTTTATTCAGAACTAGACATGGCATCAATTTCTCAATCCATGCTTGCCGTAATACAGCGTGAGTCTGAATGTGAACACCCTCAACAGCATCC
Organism: Plantago major; assembly: GCA_026545765.1. Classification (NCBI taxonomy): domain Eukaryota; kingdom Viridiplantae; phylum Streptophyta; class Magnoliopsida; order Lamiales; family Plantaginaceae; genus Plantago; species Plantago major. The sequence goes on along the minus strand of CM048839.1, from coordinate 62,068,244 downwards.
ACCAACACCAATGCACCATCACTTAACCTTGCAGCAGTAGATACCTCACTACAGAAATCCATGTGGCCAGGTGAGTCTATCAAGTTAATTGAGTAATCGTTGAAATTAAGAGCAATGGACGAGCTTTTCATAGTAATTGCACGTCGCTGTTCTTCATCCAGGTAATCCATGAACCTAAGCTTACCAGCTTGCTTTGGATGAAGCACACCCCCACCGTGGGATGCAATCAAATGATCGGCAAGCGTTGTTTTTCCATGGTCAACATGTGCAAGGATGCAAATATTCCGAATCAACTTTTGATCCTTTCTTTCATTAATATTTTCTACCACGGCCTGAAATGTGATACAAAAGAAAGTATAATGTTATGCATGAGTTATGCTCCCTATCTATCCTCCAAATATAGTACTTGAGCCCCGTATTCAGATTGGAAGTAGCAAACCCATACATTAGACAATAACAGAACAGCAAATATAATGATACAACTAGATATTAGAAAAAAAATGAAATTTAGCTGGATTAAAGACTTCAATTTCAATTTTGATTTGTTTCGCACCTCATTTGCAGAAGATTCCATAATATCCATCTCTGCACCCCAGAAGTTATCTCCTCAATGCAATCTCTTCTAATGAATCTGAAATATATAATCTGGAAAGTTACACCACCGTTCAAACAATAATCAGCAATACACACCACGGAAAGGCAAGCCTAATTTAAAAAACTATATGGAAAAGCCATACCCCCAGACAATCGATAACAGCAAGTCGATAGAAGGGACCAAAGCCAAATGAAGTCAGGCAGCACAAAGTACATAACTTGAAGTCTTGAACCATGAAAACAATTTACATATTTTCGATGAAATCAAATAATGCTAAAAAATTCCATTCTCCATGAGACACAGTTGTACTAAAATCATGTCAATATATATATATTTTTTTTATTTCTCACTTGTATTACAATCGGGCTGTTTTGAGGGGCGGCTCTCCCGGTGTTTTTTACATCACAGTAAGAACACATAATTCCGACTTAACTCAGATTGGTAATTAGTGATAACAGACACATACACTTGAAAATATAACATACGCATAGCTTTGTAGAATTCCAATGTCAATTGATCAATCAATATGTTCTAGTCAAGTGGACAGCATAATTTTTGAAAGAAAAAAAAAAAGCGGCTATGATGCAATTTAATCAAGTAATCACAACGCAAAACAGAAAAGGAGTCATCTACTTCTAGTAGGTCGAAAGAATCCATAACTAGAAAAGGTATTTACTAGAGCTGATTATAATACATAGTAGGTGACTGAAACTTGTTGCAGAGAGATGCGGAAAACCCAGCAAGAGAAAGAGAAAATTGGCGAATTGATACCTGGAAGACGAAGGTGCAGCTCAAACGATACGAGATGAGTCAATTCGATTCGATGGGGAAGGAAATAAATAGGGTTAGAGTTTATTTGGGCTCTGTCACCGGCAATGGCTCGAGCTTTTCATCTGCATAAGCTTTTTCTTCTTGACCATTGACTAGGGCTGCTCATTTCATCCGTATCCGTGGATCCGGTCCGTTTATTTGCATTTGCGGATCGGATCGATCCGGTTCGTTGGTTAATGGATCGGATAATAGATACAATTTTTGCCTATCCGTTACGAACGGATAAATCCGTCGGATATCCGTTATCCGTTTTTTTTAAAAATAATTTACAATGATATATAATTACATATACAGAAATTCAATTAGGTCACCAACAAAACACGCACTTCGTCTTCTGCAAACGTATCACTCTCTCCCAATACCAACACTCAGCCGCTCTCTGACTCTCTCTCAGATCGGAATCGGAGCTCCGCCGCTCTCTATCAGATCGGAATCGCCGATCTTCTTCCTGTCTTCGCAGTTCGCACTTCCTCTTCTTCTCGTGTCTCTGCTTCGTCTTCCTCTTCTCGTGTCTCTGCTTCAATTTCCTCCCTCCGCCACCTCTCTGCTCCGATATCCTCCCCTCCGATATCTGCTCCTCCTTTCACCGTCTCTGACTTCTCGACTTCGGCTTCCAGGTTTGGTCCACTGTCTTCCGCCTACGACTTTTGTTTTGTCTGTTTGGTCCCGCAGATTCAAATTGCACTTTCTCTCCTTTTTCTTCTTTATGTTGTTCTCCTAAAATGGATTGTTTTGTTGTTGTTGGGGACTCTTCTGTTGTGCAAATGTTGAAAAATGGAGTAGTTTTTTTTAAATTAAGTTTCATAGATAACAGATATCTGCAAATTTATCCGTTATCCGGCGGATTTATCCGTTATCCGATCCGCTCTGAATGGATCGGATAACGGATAGACATTTTAGTTATCCGTTTGACAGGATATTCGGTCAAACGGATCAGATATATCTGTATCCGTCCGTTGCGCAGCCCTACCATTGACTAATAAAAAGCTCGTTACGTAAATGCGCAACTTCTTACTTAAATCATCTAGCTGATCAGCTAGGTTGAGAAGCTACCCAAATTAGCTTTAAAAAAAAAAAAGCTTTTTCTTATCTTTTTCATTTCGAAAATATCCTGACCTAAATTAGAAAAAAAGTAAAAACCACCCGTTTTATTATTATTATCTTGCTTAGTTACTTTTTCTTTTTGTAGACCACATGAAAGGTCATTAGAATTCTCGACTTATATTTTATATTGTTAGAACCTTTGTTATACATTTTGTGTACTTGTTTGCAACTAGCATAAAGATTAATGCATTCAAATCTCTTTAAAATGCATACATGTAGTACACATCAATTAATGATTTTTTTTCTTACTAAGTTAGAATGCTCAACGAATATTTCTTTCAACTTCTGATAATTTTTCATGATGTTATTAAAGTGGCGGTGAAAGTACATTGAATATATATTAGAATAATTAGACAAAAATGTGATGTACTATTATTTAGAAAAATATAGACTAATAATACGATGAGAAATGTTAAAGAAAATAAAAATAAGAGTAATGCCCTTTATGTCATTTTACAAAATACCAGCTAGCTTCTCAGCTAATTTACTAAACACCTACATTAAAATCAGCTACCTATTCAGCTACTAGCTAGCTTTTCAGCTAGTTTTGCTAAACAGAGCCAATCTATCTATGTAAGGTTTTAGGTGGGGTGAGCGCGGGCGGGTATTAATAAAAATCAAACCAACCCGTCTATGATGGTCATTATTTGTCAGACCCACTGATGTGCTCAAATTACTACTTAGAAAACAAGTAGAAAGCAGTTGTTGTAAACAGACAATGCTAACCACAGAATCGTTCGCTAAGGAACCAATTAAGCTACCAAGCAGTTGAAAGCAAATAGTCACTTGTGAAAACAATTTGATTGGTTTGTTTGAATACTTCTAATAACTAGAAAACAGATAAAGTAAATAGACGGTTGACGACAATGAGAGAAGATGAACGCAATAGTAATGATCAAGTAATGCTAATTTGTTCTAGGGCAATCATTCATATTTGTCACGCGGTCGGTGTACAGAAATCAATCAATCCAATTCAACCAATCGTACTTTGAATATTTCAAACTAGAGTAATCGTGGGTTGTCAATCCACGATCCCTAACCGAAAACGATTTTGAAGATTTAAAACTAACTTATTGGATTGAAGGTTTTACGAATATTTCAAACTAGACAAACCTATATGAATGAATCCAAAACCCTAGAAACGAATATACAATACTATCACATAACTACAGTGTTCGGAGTGATTTAGCTATTCATAATAGATAATGGCATATAGAGATTCATGGTAATAATCATACGAAACATAGATGATAAACTCGCATGCAATAACATACAATTCAATCGATAAAGATAAAGAACGAATTGTAAAAAAGAAAGCAATAGAGAAATCAATACCAATACTCCTGATGAGTAAAATCAATGAATAACCAAGCTTCAAAGATGTCTCAATGTCAATGTCTGAATCCAGGAGCTCTCTTCAAAAACTAGGTTAAAAGAAGTATGTCCAAAGAAGACAAATTCTAAGCTAATAAGGAAAACAAATTCTGGGCATGCTAGCAAGGCTGTTAATGCTTCATGCGAGCTTCCTTTTGTCTAATATATATCCAACAGAAATTCTACATGGCGGCGTCTTCCTTCAAAACAGGGGAGCCATTCACAAAATCTCACCTTGGTGATCGATTTCGCCAAGCAAGCCTCCCAATTCCCAAGTCCACAAGGATCGTAAATCCTCGCCACTACGAATCCATGCTAAGCAACTTGTTCTCATTTAGCTCAAAAGACACTGATCCCTGCAAAAACGTAAACAAAACACCAAAGCGTAAAAACGAACTAAAAAGACTATAAAACTAAAGACAAAGACTCACAAAGACCGCTAAAAAGGACCAAATGAGATGCTAGAATATTGTCTCATCACCCACGGCAGGTAGAATAATGTTGGTCCAGATAACGGCAAAGGGAAAAGACTAGGGGGGGGGGGTGAATAGTCTTTTACAACTTTTGTCGATAAACACAATTTCTCAGATATTTATGAAGATATCTGATACTTAATTTCAGAGAGCGGAAGATTTTCTGTGATAAGTGCGTCAAAGAAGATGTGTAAATACTTAGCAAGGTAAATAAAGCAAGTAATAAATTGCATAAAGTAAATAACACTGATCTTTATAGTGGTATCTGAAGGTGGTGTAATCCTTCAACTAATCCACTTCGGCCTTTCTCAGACCTAGAATCCACTAAGACAGATAATTGAGTTCACCTTACAAATATCTTCTCTCGATTCCTAAATACACTAGGTTCCCAACCAAGTGTTCCCCCTGAGTTATTCCCCAGCTTCTCAGCCAAGTACTTCATATACTCAGAAACCTTTGAGCTATTCCTTAGTTTCCCAAACTAAGTACTTCCTATGCTCAGTAACCTTGGAGTTATTCCTTAGTTTCCCAAACTAAGTACTTCCTGTACTCCACGCCGTTTAAGGTGTTGGTTAAGGTAGTTTGTCAGGATTTGATAGATTAATAACTTCTCCAGTTATGTAATACTACCTTCTTGAACAAGAGTCACTTAACACACTTCACAATGTGTGGTGATATGTTCTTTACTGACCCAAGTCTATGATAAATGTTCTAGAGAATGAATCTCAGATTCTTGATCTTTTGATTCAACTCCTTCACAGATAGCAATGCTTGTTAAAGATCAGGACACTTAGAACTTCCGCTACTTAGAATTCAAGAGCTTAGTCGCAACTGTAAGCTGAAGAATAAGTAGATTGAAGGCTTGTATGCTTGAATGAATAAGTTCGTAGATGTAAGTTCTTGGTGTGTAAGTTCTGTGTGTGTTTCAAGCATTCTAAGTGATGATATTTATAGTTGAAAATCATGCTGTTTGAATAGTATTCGTTAGGCTTAATGAAATTCAAACTATTGATATCTGAAAATAGTACTGCAGAAGACGTTGTCTCTTTTCAGAGATTTCCTCTTTTGTTCAGATGTCTCTTTCTGCGCATTTATTGCATTGCACTATTTTTGTCCTGTAGTGCCAACGGAACTATGCACGCTTTCTGAAGCATTGCATGTCCCTTTCCAGAGACCTTCTCATCTCCAGATACCTGTTGAAATATTGTTTCCCAGAAACATAGTTTTATCCAAGGTATCTGAGTGTAGATGTCTGTGGGCACTTTTCCTCGTTCAGAAACCTTGCGTTCTCAGATATCCTTTGCAAAGCTGGTTCATTGAGAAACACTTGTTTGTCAAAGATATCTGGACATAGGTATCTGATAATCTTTGTCTTCAGCAATCTTGTGCACTCTTCAAAACTTCATTTCAAAATTGAACTTCTCCTGCTGGATGCATTCTTCTTGATCTTCTTTAAGGAAATAAAAATTACATTCAGAGACCTAACATCCTATACAAGATTTGCTAGACTATCATACTTAGTGATTTTCCTCTTTTACAGTGTTCAAGTGAACCAAGAGTACTAACCACCTTTCTGAGCTAAGATAAGTCATTAGATTACTAATCAAAATCTAAACAGATATTCCTAACAAATTTCCCCCTTTTTGATCAGTCAACGATGACTATCTTTAAAACCTATTACAACATGGAAGAGGGAACAATCTAACACTTAATCAATTCTTATGAACTTTTCAATTAAAATTTTAATTAAGTGCAGAAAGTAAGCATCAACCAAATCACAAGGTGTGATCTTTGCTGACAAGTTATCTTTTTATAGATTGATATCTGAGAGTAGGTTCATCAGATATGTTACAAAGAAAGTTTACAGATAACTTTTACAATGATAGAACAATAAAGTACATTCAGCAAGATACAAAATACATAGTTATAACTAGGACAACAGGAGTAACCAAGCTCCAAGTAGACATCCTAATAAACTAGTCTTCAAGTCTTCAAAACTTCAAGTCTTCAATCAGCAGATCTATGGATCAATTTGCAAATTCCCTATCCCCAAATCTTTTGATATCATCTGAGTAGTCAAAGAGCAAAGTCCTGACTATCATCTCAGTGTTTCTGGAAAATCTACAAACTTCCTTGTAGGTTTTGGTGGGATTTTTCTTGGCAAACTGTTTGACCCACATATACTTTTCCCATTTCCAGGCATGCTCGATTCTGATATATGATAGCTTGAAGTATTCATATATGATCTTCAGATATCTGATGTCACCCTTTTATTGATCTTCAGTCATGTAGAAGGACTCATAGGGTTCCACAACAAGTCTTGCTCTTGTGCCTGTTCCAGTGGTGTTGGGCACATCATCTGGCTTCCCATAGGGACAATCATCAGAGAGGTCCTTTTTCATGGCTTCTATTCTCTTGATTACTTCAAAATCCAACCAGGCTTTGATGTGGTTGGTATTAATCAAGACTGGCTTGTCTTTTCTCCATGCCATGAGCTGTTTATAGATTGGTTCTGGAAATTTTTCATTTACCAGTAAGTGCTTGAGTTCCAGAATCCAGTAGCCATTCTTCTGATTAATGCATCTGTAGACAGAGGAGTCATTGTTCGTCTTCACATACTCAATCTTGGCTTCTTCACGCCTGAGTGGTAGTTGAAGTTTTCTTTGTTCAGCTCTCAGCCTGTTCCTCCTTTGTCTTGAATTTTCCCTTAGGGGATTGCTTGAAGAACCACCCTGGATTGACTTGGTATTTCCAGAGGGTGTTTTAGCTGCCAAAGGCTTCGCAGCTATGGGCTCAGATAGGCTATCAACTCTTTTTCTTTTTCTGTGAAGAGGAGCTTCATCTTCATCAGTCTCTTCATCATCATCATCAAGATTAATTCTTGTGAAAGTTTTGCAGCCTTCTTCATTGCCCTGGGATTTGGTTTGGCCGCCTTCTTCTTCTTCTTCTTCTTCTTCTTCTTCTTCTTCTTCTTCAGAAGACTCATCAATCCCTCTTACTTATCTTCTCCTTGGAGCCTTGGTACTCCTTGGAGGCTTTCTGTGCCCTGGCCCTTGTTGTCATTCCTTTTTCAGGAAGTTGCTGAGTGGTGGCCACTATCTGTAGAGAAGTCTGACTGGAGGAGGGCTCATTTATTCTGAGAGGTGGTTGTTCAGATTTTCTTTTGTTTCCTCTTCCTCTTCCTCTCTGAGCACCTTGAAATCCTTCCCCCTTAGTCATTGTTGACTGACTAAAATCACAAAGGATTATGAAAGGGAGTCAAAGTTGCCCTGCAAATAGTTGTAAGCAGCAACCAACTGTTCCATATTAGCCTTGAGCTCCTGATTTTGTTTGATAAGACCTGTTTCCTTATTAGTGAGCTCTGCTAGTGGGCCTTGAATAGCATCGGCTTTTCCAGCAGCATAGCTAGCCTCTTCAAAGGCTTTTGCAGCCAAGTTTTGGTCATCATCCCTAACCATGCCTAGGTCTTTCTGAGCAACGACCAGACTGGTTGTTCTCTGAGTGATGAGCTCAGTGAATGTCTTCATTTCTGCAGGGACTGATGCAATGGCAGCTTTATCTTGAGAAGACAACTCCTTTTTCAATTTAGCCAGTACTTGATATCTGTTCAAGTATTCATTGGAGTTGACATTTGGCAGCTTGCTGAATATTTCAGGAGCAATCAGCTTCCTTTTCAAATGAGAAACCGCTAAGTGTTCATTGCGGTGTTCTGCCAATGCCTTGTCTTCTTCATCATCTGAGTCATCAGCCCAGTGATCTTCACCCTCTTGGACATTTTCATCAATGTTTTCTAGTCCATAAACCATCTCAGAGATGGGCTTCTTTCCTTTCAGTGAGGAGGATGGTACATCTTTTGGTAATGCAGCCTTAGCATCATGCTTGTCTCCAGATACTTGCCCAGTATCTAATTCCTCAGCAATTGCCTGAACAACAAGCTGGAGTTCTTTCATTTCAGCATAAGCTTCCATTTCCTTGATTGTTTGATCTTCAATCTTTCGGAGCTTTGCTTTAGATTCAGCTATCTTCTCTTCCAGTTGAAGATTTAGCTGTTGTTCTTCCTCCAACAGTTGTTTGAGTTGAGCAACTCTGGCTTGTGCATCCAATATTTTCTGAGTGTTGTCCTCAGAGTGCTTAATTACTTGTTCAGTAGAGTCCTTTTGTTGGGGAGATGGATGGGTGGATTTCTGAGGAGATGGGGGAGGGGATTTTTGTGATGTCCTCTCAGTGTGCTTTTCAGCAACTGAGGTATTATTACCTTGTGCAATCCCTCCTGTCCCTGGTGTAGGGGCATCATCATCATCCTTCTTATCATCCTCATCCTTGTGATGGTTAGAAGGAGGTTCTTCATAGTTATTCTCATCAGTCTCCTTCTCTTCTCCATCTTCAGAGACCAGATTGATCACTTCTGGAATAGTGACCATTTGCCCATTAACTTCCACTTGCTCAGAGGGTATGAATTGTAGAGTTTGGGGCAAAGTAGGCTTGAATGCCATCTGCATTCTGGTCTGACCATCTGCCTTTTCAAAGGTTTCAATGAGCTTGTGTGCTACTTCCTTTATGAAGTTCTTATTCATCAACGTGGCAAATGCATATTGCTCAGTTGGAAACATTGCATGCACATAATTCTCCAAGTCAAATGCTCTTGCTCTTCTGGTAGGGTGATCTGTGACCCTTGTGATTTCAAAGCGGTCGAGCATCTGAGTTTCTGCCATTTCTTGAAACACTTTAGATGTTTTGGCAGAGTATGAGCCTTGAAGAATGGAAGTAGGTCCTTGTTCAAATCTTCAGGGACCACTAAGGCACTAGTTTGAGCCTGAAAGAGATAGTTTTGAGTTAGTTTCAAAACTTTTAGTAGATATCTGGGTTTTAGAGTAGTCAAGTATCTGTGTTACCTGTGCAACAACAACAGGCTCAGAAGGTTGGACTATTGAGGTTTTAGGTACCTCAGATATCTTGGTGTGAGGAGGAGACTTGGAAGTCTAATTCTCAGCATCCTCTCTTTCTTTTTGAACCTGAGATTAAAAAAAACAACATAACACTTAGAAATTTGTCAGGAGAGAAACACTTAGACAACTTGATATCTGAGATGTCAATTACCTCCACAGTAGGAGGCTCAGATACTTGTCTCTCAGAAACTTATGGGTTACGGTATTCTCTCTGGTGATGAAGGTTTGGTGGCCTCATCAATTTCCATTGATTGAGGGGATTGAGTGGGCAATTTCCCAGCAACTTCTACTTCTGTTTGAGCCTGTGAGTAGAAAGTGTTAAGTATTTAGAAAAATGATCAGAGTATTATTATGAAGAATATAGATATCTGAGATATATCCCTTCTCAATAGAAGGCTCAGATACTTGTTCCTCATGACTTTGTGAGTCTCTGGTTGATTCTCTGACGAGTTAGGCTTCTCAGCCTCATCATTTTTCTTCTCAGTTGGAGCCTATTAGAAACAAACACTTTAGTATTATTCATAGGTATAAAGCAAATATCTGAGATGTTATATCTTAAGGAACTTTCTTCTACCTGCGAGACAGGCTCATGTTCCTTAAGTGGTGAGGCTATGGAAGCCTCCTTCTCAGATTCTGAGGCAAGCTTTCCAGCTTTCTCTTGTTCTTGTGTTTCTAATTAAGCCTGTAACAAAGAAATTTTATTAAATAACAAGATTAATAAACACAAAATATCACAAGTAGAGAGTTAAACCATTCAGCTACCTGAGCAGTGCCAGGCTGATTGGTCTCTGGAACTTGTGACCCTTCTATGCCTTGGTCTTGTTGTTCCATTTCAGCTTCTTTGTTTGAAGTTTCAGGTACTTCAGACCTTTCCTGAGTGACTAACTCAGTTGCCTCCCCTGTTTGATCACTCTGAGCAGGTGTCTCAGTTTGATCCCTCTCTAGGAGTTGGGGAACCTGCTCATTTGCATGATTTTCTTCAGCATATTGCATTGTTGGTATGTCGAAATGGAGTTCATTGACCATTTCATCAACCACTTGTGGCTGTTGTGGTTGTGGTTGTTGTGGTTGTCTGGAAGCAGAAGTTTGAGCATTTGAGAGTTCTTCTAGATTTTTAAGTGTGGTGTTGACATCATCGTCTACCAACACTAGGTCACCACTCATCAGGGCTTCTTGAAGTTGTTTATAGGTGACTTTCCCTGATGGTGTGTTGGCACCAACAACCTTTGCTATAGGTGCTTGCTCAACAACCTTTGAGCTAGTTGCTTTCTCAGCAACCTTGGACCCTTTGGTCCTCTTTCCCTTGGCCTTGGTTAGTTTTTCAGTAACCTTGGGGGCTTGGATCTTCTCCTCCTTGTCCGATTCGTCATCGAAATCTGGAACGGAGTTATCAACAATCCCTGCTGCTTCTGCAGAGAGAGTTTGAAGTTTCTCACTACTTTTATCAGCATTGATAAGTTCATCTGCAAGGCACTCTGCATCATTGATGAGTTCATCTGCATTGATGAGTTCATCATCAGTGGTCTTAGCAGCATTGATTAGTTCATCTGCATTTATGAGTTCATCAGCAGTGGCAGCAGGTATCTGAGAGTCGACATCCATAGAGGGTATGCCTTCTGATTTGCCAGCAGACTTCTTTTGTGAAGTTCTGGGCCTCTTGGTCGCAATGGAACCTTCAGATACCTCATCAGTCTTTCATTTCTTGGAACCTTTCTGAGATCCAGTAACCTTTTTCATCATGTTTGTATACTCATATTTGTAGAGCAGGTTACTGTTGGCAATGTCTGCCGTCTCTCTGAGCTCAATGCCAAGGCACTCTAGTAAGTAGCAAATCTTCAGTCCATATCTTACTGTGGCTTTTGGCTCAGCAAGGCCTTTAATGATTTTAGGCTCAAAGCCTTGTATCTTCTTCACAAATTTCATGAAGGCGTACTTCCCCCAATTAAAAGGGTTTTCCATCCTTTTGTCTTGTTGATTCAACAAGAACATCATCATCCAGCGTTCTTGGCTTATCTGGTCAGCACCTCCTTGTAGACCATCAAAGCATCTGTGAAGGACACATGCCAACACATCCCAGTGGACCAACAAATGTCTGGTCCTTATGTCAGCAAGCTTAAAGTCGATGGGTGTGTCTGGCTTGTCAAGATCACACACATCACTGTATAGTTGCTTCACACCTTAAAGGAGATCTTCATCCTTGGTGTCAATTTCAAAATCCTTTCCAAGATTTTGAAGTTCAAAGCATTCACGTAAAGGCTTTTTAGTCAGCGAGATTTCTTGTCCTTGGACTTTGGTCTTGATAGACACTGTCTTAGTGCCTTCAGAGACTTTGGAGATAATCGTGGAGTTATTGTAAAACTCCAGGACATCCAGTGAAGAAACTCCACTGGGAAGAGCAAATAGAAAGCCCTTGATTTGTGCCTTTTCAAGCATATCAAGTACCAGCTTTCTGTTAGTGCAGTTTCTATTACGACTACGGTATTCCTCAATCATGGCACCACCCCAAATCATCCTGTGATTTGAAGTCCAATGATCAGGATTGAACTCTCCAATCAACCGATTGTTTGTTATAAACAGCACTGGTGCTTGCTTTTCAGCAGTACCAGATGTAGTATATTGGGATTTCTGAGTAAAAGCACGTTTGGGAGCCATCTCTTTAAATAGTGAATTTTTTTTTGAAAAACGAGAAGAGATTAAGGTAGGAAATTAGTGATTCTTTGAAGAAAAACTAAGAGGGAATCAGAAGTTGCAGAAAAAAATTGCAGAGAGATTTGAGAGAATTTTGCAGATTTTGTGCAAGAGCAAATGTAGGATTAGGCGAAAGTGATTTCTTTTGCCAAAATCCTATATATATATAGCAATGTAATTCCAATAGACAAAAATACACAAATTAATTTTGTGCATTTGTATCTGTGTACGTGCAGTAAGGCATGGGTAAAATTCGGTTTGCATTAAATGCTTAGTGGGCCACGTCGAGTTTTCTGATCCACTATTTTACAGAGAATTAATCTCGGCCTTTAAAATGGAACGCCTATTTCATCAATGGTTGGGATTGCTTTTTCAACAATGATCACAATCAACCCATGTGATTGTGCCCAATTAATGAATTTTGGCGATTAGCTATCTGAATCACATTTCTTCTGTGTGACTAAGGGACAATTTTTGTATCTGAGTCTATCTCACACTCAGTATCTGTTTATGTTTTACACAAAGATAGAAATAATACAAATTTCAAGAGAGTAGTTGACTGCAGACAGTTGTACTATTCTATTTTGTGTTTTCCCTCACTGAGTGATCTAGATATCTGAGTACCTGTCTCAGAAATCTTCAATTAGCCATTTTACCCTTTAACTTTTGATATCTGAGTGCCCGTCTCAGATACTTGTTTGCTAAGTGTTTCACCTTTTGCCTTTAATATTCTGGATTCCTGTTCCAGATATCTTATCTCTCCTTTTTCCCTTCTTAATCATACTGAATTCCTGTCTCACTCACATTCTTAGCTTCTTTTAGTATATGAGTTCCCGTCTCAGATAACATTTTGCCTTGAATATCTAGATACCTGATTCAGATATCTTTCTCCTTTCTGAATTCTCATCAGAGATTAGAACTTTTCAGTTCCTTTGGTAACTCCGTTAACCCAAGACTGTGTCTCAAGGTTAAGAACCTGCTTTCTTGCAAAGGCTTTGTAAAGATATCTGCAAGTTGGTCTTGATCAATCTTGAGTATCTCTATGTTGCCTTTTTCAACATGGTCTCTAATGAAGTGGTGTCTAACATCAATGTGCTTTGTTCTTGCATGAAACTTAGGATTCTGAGTTATGGCAATAGCACTTGTGTTGTCACAGAAAATCGGAGTTTTCTCTTCATTGACCTCATAATCTCTGAGTTGTTGTTGTATCCACAATATCTGTGAAGCACAACACCCATGACAATATATTAAACATGGTAGATGTGGCAATTGATTTTTGTTTCTTGCTGAACCATGATATTAATCTGGCACCAAGAAATTAACAAGTTCCTGAGGTGCTTTTTCTATCAAGTAATGATCCAGCATAGTCAGCATCAGAATAGCCAACTAAACTCAATCCACTGTCTTTTGGATACCACAATCCAACTTCTACAGTACCCTTTACATACCTTAATATTTTCACAGCAACGTTGTAGTGTGATTGCATTGGATTTGTCTGAAATCTAGCACACACTCCAACTGCATATTGAATATCAGGTCTACTTGCAGTGAGGTCCAGTAGAGACCCAATCAATTTCCTATACTTGTGTTCTTCAACACTCTTGTCAGATTCAGTATAGGTCATTTTGGTTCCAATGCTCATAGGTATCTTAGCATTCTTTTCAGAAGGCTTAGATTAAACTTGTTGAGCATGTCCTTTGCATACTTTGTTTGTAATGAATATTCCATCATTAAGTTGCTTGACTTGCAATCCTAGGAAGTAGTTTAATTCTCCCATGATGCTCATCTCAAATTTACTTTTCATGAGCTCAGCAAAGTCTTCACAAAGTTGCTTGTCTTTAGATCCAAATATAATGTCATCAACATATACTTGGACTAGAAGTAGTTTCCCTTCATGGTTCAAAGTAAAGAGTGTTTTATCAACATCTACTTTCTTGAAGCCACTTTCCAGCAAGTATTTGGCTAAAGTAACATACCATGCTCTCGGTGCCTGTTTCAGTCCATACAGAGCTTTCTGAAGCTTATAAACCATTCTACTTTCTGAGGAAACCTTAAAACCTGGTGGTTGTTCAACATAGACTTCTTCAGCAAGTTCACAGTTTAGGAATGCAATTTTAACATCCATTTGATAAACTTTAAAGTCATTATGAGCTGCAAAAGCTAGAAATAGTCTAATTGCGTCCAATCTTGCAACTAGAGCATATGACTCGTCAAAATCTAGTCCTTCATACATGCAGGTGAATCCCTTGGCAACCAACATTGCTTTGTTTCTGGTTATTTCACCAGACTCATTCATTTTATTTCTGAAAACCCACTTGGTTCCAATTACAGATATTCCGTCAACAAATGGAACCAGTTTCCAGACTTTGTTTCTCTCAAATTGTCCCAACTCTTCTTGCATTGCAGAGATCCAATCTTGATCCTTCAATGCTTCTTCTATAGTTTTAGGTTCAATATTTGAGATGAAACATCCATAAAGAGAGTCAGCAATTGCTCTCCTAGTTCTAACTCCTTGGTCTAAAGGACCGATCACATCCTTGGCAGGATGATTTCTTATCCATTTCATAATGGGTTTTGAACTAGTAGGATCAATATCATTTTGATCTGAATGTGAATCAATATGATCTTGATAGGATACTTGTGCAGTATCTGAGATATCTGACACATGGGAAATGTCATGGATATCTGACACTTTTTCAGTGTTAGAGATATCTGGAATTTGATTTTCAGCAATCTCATTCTCAGAAACCTCTTCATGATGAAGGTTCTCAGTAACCTGTTCCATTTCTGGAATTCTCATAGGAAATTCTTTATCATGTCTTAGAGTCATCTGGTTGTTACTAAGCAATGGTTGCTTTTCATCGTCAGATTCATCCTCTAAGTGAATGATAGAATTGTTTCCTTTTGAGGATTCTTCTTCAGAATCTTTAATCATCAGCTCTTTGAACCTATCTGAGAGTTCTTCATTCAAGGGTACTTTCTTGTTTCCTTCGTAGAAGACTACATGAACAGATTCTTCAATCTTTTGCGTTCTTTTATTGTAGATTCTGTAGGCTTTGCTATTCAGAGAATAACCAAGAAATACTCCTTCATCTGCTTTTGGTTGAAATGTTCTCAAGTATTCTTTTCCATTGTTAAGAACAAAACATCTGCAACCAAACACCCTTAGATGTTTGATACTAGGGGGTCTACCAATCAAAAGCTCATAAGGAGTTTTGTCATGGTGTTTGTTAATCAAACATCTATTTTGAGTATAGCAGGTTGTGTTAACAGCTTTAACCCAATAGATTTCACTTATTTCAGTGTCAGCAAGCATTGTTCTTGCTACTTCTTTTAGGGTCCTATTCTTCCTTTCAGCAACACCATTTTTGTTGTGGTGTTCTTATGGAAGATAGTTGATGTTGTATACCTTTGCAGGTACAAAACTCTTTTATGTACTGGATCACAAACTCAGTACCATGGTGCATTACGATTCTGAGATACCTTGTCATTTTTCATGACTTCAAGCTTATTCAGCAAGTTGGGTATTTCAACCCTTGCATCAGATTTTTGTTTGAGAAATACAAGTGAATCTTGAGTAATCATCAACAATAACCAGACCATACTTCTTTCCTGCATAGCTAGTTACAGAGGATTCAAAAAGATCCATATGTAACATTTGCAGTGGCCTTTCACTGGAGTATCTAATTTTAGACTTGAAAGATGTTTTGGATTGTTTTCCCATTTGGCAAGCTGAGCATATACCATTTTTTCTGTATACCATTTTGGGTAAACCAACCACCAATTCTTTCTTGGATAACTTTTTCAGAGTTTTGAAATTCAAGTGACTCATTCTTTTATGCCATAGCCAGTTTTCTTCAGTGTGGCCAGATTGACTCATCATGAGACATTCTTCAGTTGTGGCAGATGTCCAGTCAACAACATAAAGATTTCCTTTTCGCCTAGCAACCAAGACTGTCTGCTTTGACTCATTGTCAATTACTTTGCATAGTTTTGACCTTATCTTGACAGTGTACCCTTTGTCTACTAATTGACTCATGCTTAGGAGATTATATTTCAATCCCTTTACATGTAGTACTTCAGAGATTGTAAGGGCTCCAAACTTCAGATTGCCAAATCCTATGGTTGGATTTTCATCTCCTCTAGCAAATCTAATAATTGGTCCATTATCGCATTTTCTGTAGTTAATCAGATCTGATTTGTCTCCTGTCATGTGCTTCCCACATCCACTATCAAAATGCCACTTCGGGTTCTTCCTCAGAGTGTTTAGCACAAAACAGGAAATAAGGAGTTATGCTCTCATTCCAACAATGGAACCTTCTGGACTAAAGAATCTCCCTGTAGGAATCCATTTCTGAATGAACTTCCTTGGGATATTCTTTTGTCTTGTTGGAACATAAGGAGGAATTTTAGGTAAATGATTGGTATCATTATCATTTAAAGCTATTTTCCATCTTGGTGTGTTCCTTGGTGCTCCTCGTGGTGCTTTCAGGTACCTGTCAGATTGTTGAGTCTGCTTTTCAGCAAACTTAGCTTTCCTTGCCAGACTTCTTCTAGCCCTGGCATTCAGAGTGGTCGTAACATGTTCTTTCTTCCACTTCTGATGATTGCTATGCGCAATCCTGGCTTTCATCCATCGTTCTTGCTCTTGTTTATACTCACGAGCGAGTTGTTTCCCGATAGATTTATAGCCAATGCCATTTCGAGCACCTGGTGCTGTCTGAGTTCTCTTCTCAGCAGCTTTGCTAGTCTCTGGAACGTCTTTCTTTCCAGAAAGCGTGATGTTGGAAAATTTGCCTGCTCCTGCAATTTTTCCTTTCTGAGAGACATAGCACTGTGGGTGATTGCACTTTTCAGTGTTATTTTTCTTTACAGAAACATTCCCAACAGTTTTCTTTTGGACTTGTTTTTCCCACAAAGGTTTGGTCGCAAATGCCTTTCCTTTGTCAACAACCTTAGCTTTCTGGCCAATGCTATATGTTATTTGGGAACCATCTTGCTGAGCACTAACAAATGTTATTCTCTGGTCACTCTTATTCAGAGTGGTAGAACTATTTGTTTGTGTGTCCAGCCCAAGTCCTCCCTTTTCTGAAGGATCTCTTAAATAAGAGTGTACTTCAGTAAGAGTGTCACAAGCTTTGGCATACGATTGAAAAGATAGTTCTTTCTTCTTGAGTTCCTCATTTTCAGAAAGAAGATCTTTATTTTCCTTTTGGAGTATATCCATTGTCTTTCTGTGTAACTTCTCTGTTTCAGATACCTGTGCTTTGAGAAATGCATTTCAGCATCCTTTTTCTCAGATATCTTGAGTAATTGTGAATTTTCCTTCTCAATAGAATTCTTTTCTTTTTCAAGAATGTCGGCTCTAGCTCGGATCATTAGAAATTCTCTTTAGTAGAGATCAAGTTCTCTTCTGAAATATTCTAAATCTCTGATTTCTTCCTCATCACTCTCATAAGTTACGAATTGAGAGATGTTGGTTACCTAAATGCCCATTAAGCGAGGCTCAATGTTGGAGCAATCTGGATAGATCTCCTCAGCAACCCCGCATAATTCCCTTTTCTTTTGACAAAAGTCAACTAATTCATGAGTGATGCCACATAATTCTGTAGAAGGTAATTTGGTATCATCTGAGTCTTCTTCCTCAGATTCTGACTCAATATCAAGAGCATCCAGTTGGATTTGAATCTTTTTCCTTTCTTTAGTGAGCATAGCTCTCTGACCTCTCTTGAAGTTTCTTCTATCTTTCTTGTCACCTGTCTTTAGCTTATTGAAAACAGGGCAATCTCTTTTAAAATGACTAGGTTTCTGACAATAGAAACAGATATCGTTTCCGATTTCTGCTTCCTCAGTACTAGATGCTTCTTTGGTAAGCTTGTTCAATGAGCTTGGCAATGCATATTTTTGTACTGGTGATAATTTGAGCCTAGATGCTTTTTCAGCTTCTCTTTGGCTTTTCTTCTCTCAATCTCCCGACTGACATATTTTCTCATTTGCTTTACAGCAAGAGCATCTTCCTTAGTCATTTCCTTGGTATCCTTCTTTTTCAGAAGTACCTTGTGTTACTAAAGCAACATTGTGAACTTTCTCAGCAATTGTTTGTTCTCTCTGAGTAGTTTCATAGTTGACAGTAGCTAAGTGGGAAAAGAGTTCTACTGGAGTGATATTTGGCATTCCTTGGTTGAAATAAAAATACTGAGTGTGTTCCCAGTTTTGATTCAAGCTTCTCACAATAGTCTTCACCTTTTCAGAGTTATAGTATCTCTCACTTTCACCAAGTGCAGCCATTTCACTCATCAAAGTTGTGAATCGGAAATCTAGTTCTTCAAGAGTCTCTGTGGGACCTTGTTTAAAGTTTTGGAATTTGAGCTTCAAAACTTCGAACTTATTTTCCTTTGTTTTCTCAGTGCCTGCAAAGATTTCCTCAATCAGTTGCCAGGCCACTTTCGCCGTTTTTGCACCCCACAGTTTACACTGTATGTGCTCTGGAGTGGAACGTATGATGATATTGCGAGCCTGACCATCTAGCCGATTTCTCTTGGCATCTTCCGATGTCCAGAGCTCTCTGGGCTTTGGCTCGTAAATAACTTGACCAGTAGGTCTTCCACTGGTTGAAGCACCTGTTTGTGAGGAACCACCACTTGGTTCTTCATCAGTGGAAATTCTGTCTCTACCATTAGAAACCTCCATGACCTTCTTGAGTTGTTGAATGACTATGGGGCCATTCTTTATTACTTCAATTATTTCATCACTGATGGCTTCTAGGTGGAGCATCATGTTTTTCTTCCATTTCTCATAATTCTCTGGCTTGAGAATTGGAGCGTCACTTAAAGACATCCTGCAGCAAACACACTTAACAGACAAATCAAGTGTAGGTGAAAAGCAGTTAGTGGGCACTTATCTGGGATCTAGGTTCAGTGCAGAAGGCATGGGAACCTCCTGCTCTGATACCACTTGTTGGTCCAGATAACGGCTAAGGGAAAAGACTAGAGGGGGGGGGGGGTGAATTAGTCTTTTACAACTTTTGTCGATAAACACAATTTCTCAGATATTTGTGAAGATATCTGATACTTAATTTCAGAGAGCGGAAGACTTTTCTGTGATAAGTGCACGTGCTCAGCAAGATATGTGTAAATACTCAGCAAGGTAAATAAAGCAAGTAATAAATTGCAGAAAGTAAATAACACTGATCTTTATAGTGGTATCTGAAGGTGGCGTAATCCTTCAACTAATCCACTTCGGCCTTTCTCAGACCTATAATCCACTAAGACAGATAATTGAGTTCACCTTACAAATATCTTCTCTCGATTCCTAAATACACTAGGTTCCCAACCAAGTGTTCCCCCTGAGTTATTCCCCGACTTTCTCAGCCAAGTACTTCCTATACTCAGAAACCTTTGAGCTATTTCTTAGTTTCCCAAACTAAGTACTTCCTATGCTCAGTAACCTTGGAGTTATTCCTTAGTTTCCCAAACTAAGTACTTCCTGTACCCCACGCCGTTTAAGGTGTTGGTTAAGGTAGTTTGTCAGGATTTGATAGATTAATAACTTCTCCAGTTATGTAATACTACCTTCTTGAACAAGAGGCACTTAACACACTTCACAATGTGTGGTGATATGTTCTTTACTGACCCAAGTCTATGATAAATGTTCTAGAGAATGAATCTCAGATTCTTGATCTTTTGATTCAACTCTTTCACAGATAGCAATGCTTGTTACGGATTAGGACACTTAGAACTTTCGTGCTACTTAGAATTCAAGAGCTTAGTCGCAACTGTAAGCTGAAGAATAAGTAGATTGAAGGCTTGTATGCTTGAATGAATAAGTTCGTAGATGTAAGTTCTTGGTGTGTAAGTTTTGTGTGTGTTTCAAGCATTCTAAGTGATGATATTTATAGCTGAAAATCATGCCGTTTGAATAGTATCCGTTAGGCTTAATGAAATTCAAACTATTGATATCTGAAAATAGTACTGCAGAAGACGTTGCCTCTTTTCAGAGATTTCCTCTTTTGTTCAGATGTCTCTTTCTGCGCATTTATTGCATTGTACTATTTTTGTCCTGTAGTGCCAACGAAACTATGCACGCTTTCTGAAGCATTGCATGTCCCTTTCCAGAGACCTTCTCATCTCCAGATACCTGTTGAAACATTGTTTCCCAGAAACATAGTTTTATCCAAGTGTAGATGTCTGTGGGCACTTTTCCTCGTTCAGAAACCTTGCGTTCTCAGATATCCTTTGCAAAGCTGGTTCATTGAGAAACACTTGTTTGTCAAAGATATCTGGACATAGGTATTAGATAACCTTTGTCTTCAGCAATCTTGTACAATCTTCAAAACTTCATTTTAAAATTAAACTTCTCCTGCTAGATGCATTCTTCTTGATCTTCTTTAAGGAAATAAAAATTACATTCAGAGACCTAACATCCTATACAAGATTTGTTAGACTATCATACTTGGTGATTTTTCTCTTTTACAATGCTCAAGTGAACCAAGAGTACTAACCACCTTTCTGAGCTAAGATAAGTCTTTAGATTGCTAATCAAAATCTAAACAGATATTCCTAACAAATAATTTTTCAATCCGTGATGGTTCGAGTGATAACAATGGCGGGTGGATTGGCGGGCGGATGGTGGGTGAATTACTACATCAACTAAGATATATTATAATCCATCAAATTAACAAAATATTTTGAAAGCAAGTAAAATGATGAAGTACCATTTACACATATGTAGTTTCTTAGTTTATATAAGAAATAATCCTAATTTTACTACTATTAATATATTCTATATTTCTATCTATTTAATATATTTATTTATGTGACAATTAATTTATTTTATGTATATACATTTTTTGTTATGTGAACAATATGGCGGGTGAGGTGGGTGGGTTGCGGGTGGCACCCAACCAACCTACCGCCCACCCACCAATTGGCGGGTTATAAAATATTTAACCCGTGTAAATTTTTATAAAAAAAATAATCGGCGGGTGCGGGTGAGATGCGGACGATTTGTGCAGACGGGTCGAGCGGGCAGCTTGTTTGCATAGCCCTAGTTTTAGGTGCAATGACCCGACTTCCAAGTCTTTCACTTAACTCAACTTCCACCTTTTTAATCACCGCTACTAACACGTGGCATCTCGTATAATTTTCTGTAAATACTATTTGATGTGGTATGAAAACGGTTAAGTCATGTCATTTAGTCTCGGAATAAAGAGTCCAAAGCTTAGGTATGGTTAATAATTGTACTAGAATCTTCTAGTGAGATCCACCTGCAAAATAGGTAAGGGGTTAGACCCTTTTTGACCGGTTTACCTAGGACAAACCGGGTTTATATTCAACTTGTATTGTCAGTACTTAAGAATCTGATTAGACTAGAGAGTAGAATATTGCAGGTAGTTGACTTACTTAATGCGGAGTAAATGCGCTCCTATATATAGGAAGTGCTCTGGGGGATAAGCCTCTGTCTCGCCCGGAGTTTGGCCGGTCCTATAAGCTCCTAACATGTGTAGTCGTAGTAAGGTGGAGCGTTTATATCATGCGGCGGTTTAGGATATTAGGAGGTCAGTCATGACCCACCGCGATCTTTCTTCTTAGTAAAAGGAGTATGGTCGGACCTGTTTGGGTAGGGTCGGTCTGACTAGATTAACAATGAGTTCTTTGTGAGGTCTCATATCAGTTGTTCCATCTTAACTATAGGAGGTCGGTCTCCTAGTTTGATTTGGGGGTGAGATCTCCTCAGTTTTCACTTACGTCCGCCGTCCTTGTAATATAGAAAGAAGGTAAAGTTCGCCCTACGCCTTCCTGATTTGTGGATTCGTGGAAGGGGACTCATCTGTACATATCATAAGTCCCCCCCCCCCCCCAGTTTCCAAGTATCTTAGTAGAAGATAGTTGAGAATTTCCAGGTTTGAAGTCTTCCCTTTCTTCGTCGGTTTCCTTGAATTCTGAGCTCCTTCCTTCCGAGTCTGATGAGTAGATAGAATACTTGGGCCTCATTATTTGGGCTCGTCTGAGTGGCCCATTCTATCAGGTCCAAGTCCAAGCCCAATAGAAGTTGTAACGTTCAACACGTGGCTCTCTTCCATTGGTGAGCTCCTCTTATAAATACTACTCCGGATAGCTACATTTTCATATCGACAACGTCTTATCGTAGGTGTTCGGCCATGAATGCATCGAAGTATTTACGTGCCCACTGGGAGTTTACTTGGTCAGTTGTCTGTCCCAAACATTTTGGAGATCCTTCCCAAGTGGACTCCACGTGGTCATGAAATTTCGTCAGTAACAAGGCTTATGGCACCATCTTCTCGGATCCTCAGTAATGATTCTCGACGGTTCTGTGTTGTGAGAATCGATGGGATCAATTGCTTTCGTCAGGTTAAGTCCTAATGGTTCTATGTAAGGATGCGCCCGTAGGGAGCTTTTGTCCGATGAGCTGCCTAATTGGCGCATCTTTCCTAGAACCGATGAGGTCCGATCTCAACTTTCTCCTTCGATTGCTTTCATCAGGGTTGGGTCCCAATGGTTCGATGTAAGGATGCGCTCGTAAGGAGCTGTCATCCGATGAGCTGACCGATTGGCGCATATTTCCTCGAATCGATGAGGTCCACCCTCAACCTTATGTCAACTCTGCTTCCCTTGATGCAATACTCTAGTTTGAACAACATTTCAGTGGAGGTTCTTACTCGGCGGATTTCAGGAACTTCATGTCTGATTGGAGGGGTTGTATCATCGGGACACGAACCTGGCGTGGTGAGCTCGAAAAGTGGCTGACTAACTCCAAATTTTTGTCTTTGATGATACAACTGCTCCCTTGGGGCAATTTTTACCCTGTGGAGTGCATTCTATTCGGGACAATATTCTTTCGGCTCGGTGGCCTCTGTTACTTGTTTTTCATTCACTAGAGTGGTTTCTAAATCCAACTCATAAATGAGAATAGGTAACAAAGGTTTCCGTCCCGAGAACATCTTAAAAGGGGTGGGATCACCATTTACTCCTCGGTTTACTGACCTCCATCACTTGACGTTCATTTACTAGAGTGGTCCTGGAGTCCGACTCGTAAGTGAACTCAGGTGACGGAAGTTGTTGCTCCGAGGACTTCTTTATTCGGAGACCAGTAGCTCACCGAACTTCTTGTCGGCTTGGCAGCCTCTGTTACTTGGCGCTCGATTACTAGAGTGGTCCTTGAGTCTGACTCATAAGCGAGCTCAGGTAACGGAGGTTGTCATTCCGAGGACTTCTTCATCCTGAATTAGTAGATCATCGGACTTCTTCTCGGCTTGGTGTCCTTAGTAACCTACTTCTCATTTACTTGAGTGCATCTCGAATCCTATTTGTGAATGAGAGTAGGTAATTGAGGTTTATGTCCCGAGGACTTCTTCACTAATAAAACAAAAAGGCCTCAAGACTTTTTCTTGCCTCGGAGGCCTCTGTGACTTGACCATTTACTAGAGTGGTGCCTGAATCCGACTCGTAAATGAGCTCAAGTCACCGAGGTTGACGATCCGTAGACTTTTTCAAGGATTCAATATACACCAAGGTATACTCTTCTCTTTTAATTGGGTGAGGTTGGTTTCGTCCGACCTTACCCTCCCAACAAAAGTATAAAGATTTGCACTACCTTCAATTCCGAGGAGGTTGGTCTAGCATCTTTTCCGAGAACGGGGTTCAGTAGGGATCTTCATTGAATTTTTTGTAGTTTCCGACCAAGTGCCTCTCGTTGGTTTCTAGAGTCATTACTAACTACCCTCCCCCCCCCCCCCCCATGTCCTTATTTTACTTAGTAAAGTAAATTGAGGACTTGAAGAACAAACTATCTTGTCTGAGGCCTCAAGTTTGTCCGAGAAGGTGCACGGTCGCGCTGTTGATGGGAGAACTGAGGCGACTCTAGGTGAACCGGTGCATCATGATGGAGACTTGTGCGGGAATCGAGGCGACGATTATTTTTCCATTTTTTTGGCCTGGCTGAAACTGGTCCATTACCCCTATTAGGGTTGTGCAAACAAGTCGCCCGATCGACCTGTCCGCACACACACCCCGCATCTCACCCGCACCTGCCGATTGGTTTTTTTAAAAACAATACATAGGTTAAATTTTTTAAAACCCGCCAATTGGTGGGTGGGTGGCGGGTTGGTTGGGTGTAACCCGCAACCAACCCAACTCACCCGCCATATTGTTCACATAACAAAAAGTGTATATATCTGAAATAAATTAGTTGTCACTTACATGAATAGGTATAAATATAAAATAGATTAATAGGAGTAAAACTAGGATTATTTCATAACTATAAACTAAGAAACTACATATGTGAAAATGCTACTTCATCATTTTGCTTACTTTCAAAGTGTTTTGTTAATTTGATGTAGTAATTCACCCGCCAATCCACCCGCCATTGTTATCACCCGACTCTCTACGTGGGAAATCCTTACTAACTGCGACTTGGTAACGGACTTTATATTATCTTATATGGTTTGTTTGAAAACGTGACGAGATAGTGTGTTGGGTGACACAACACATTGTTGGTTTAAGTGAAGGTGTATGGATTAACTACGGCTTGATCCTTTTGGCATGTTTCTTTGCTGCCTGTAGACGGCTAGTACGTTGTTTGATTCTAAGTAGTTGGGAGTAGCATAGCAGAGGGAGGTCGGACATCCTTTACACCTTTCCCATTATCGATTTATAATAAAGCAATTAGGGTTTACTGCGATTTAATTAATCTATCTGCGATCAATCTGTTTACTTTTCTGCATACAATTTACAAATGACATTCCGAGTCAACTTTCCGCCATAAATTGTGGGATTGAGGACTTCCGACTTATAAATTTAATCTTGATTGTATTTAGGGATTATAGGTTCTACAATGAAAAACGAAATCTCTGAGTGCACATCAAAATTTGGCGCCGCTGCCGGGGACACTTGACCGCTCAAGCAAGTTTCGACCGTCCGAGATAAGTTGAAATCTTTCTTTCGCCTTTTAATTTACGCACTGTCTTTTAAATTCGTATAGAATAAACCCAAAAAAATCAAAAAACCTGTAGGAATCAATCTCCACAACAAAAATCCAAAAATATTTTCTCTTCCGTATTAGTTTACTTTCTTATCAAAAAACCCAAAAACAAGTAACTTTAGATTTCTGCTTATTATCTTTCTAGTATTTTCTATTCGTATCTGCAAGGGTTTGTATGTTAGTCTTTATGCAAGGCAGGAGAAGCGCGGGAACACCAGTAGTACCGTTTCAAGATGACATAGATAAGCTTAAAAAGCGAAGACTGTTTACCACCGCAATGGAATCATTCAGCATCATAAGTGGAGAGGAAAACAACAACGACAATCCATCTGGGAATGTCGCCACTTCTGAACTTGAACAGCTGCTTAAGATTCGACTTGAGATTCAAGCTGAGAGAGAAGAACTGGAACAGGAAAGGCTAAGGATAGCCGAGGAAAGATTAAGGATAGATGAAAACCGAAGAAGGGATAACTACGCAAGGGTAGAATTGATGGACGAGGACGACAGACCGATGCACGACTATGTTATGCCCAGGCTTACACTGCATGCCTCGAGTATCTATCTGGAGAGAATTGTGAGGGAATATGATCTGAAAGGAACTCATCTGAACCAACTACCACACTTCTACGAAAACCCAACCGAGGACCCGATGCACTTTATGAGAGAATTCTACGCAGTAGTTGGAGGAATACCGCTGAACGGGCTCACGGAATGTCAACTCAGAGGGTTTTCCCTAGCTGCCTTAAGAATAAGGCGAAGAACTGGCTTATCTCACTACCGCCAGGCAGTTTGACTACATGGGATGAGGTTTTCAATAAATTTATGCTCAGATACTTCCCATTGAAGAAGACATCCGACCTGAAGAACCAAATCCAGAACTTCAGCCAATTTGACGGAGAAACCTTTCACGATGCGTGGGAGAGATACAAGAATTTACTTGACAACTGCCCAACATACTCATGTGGAACGTTCGACAAGGTCAACAACTTTTACAGGGGAATTGACTCTAATAGCCAGGTACTCATCGATGGAGCATGTCAAGCAAACCTGCTGAACATACCACCAAGAAGGATTTTGGAGGTATGCGAAAACATAAGTGAAAACTCCAAACAGAAAGGACGAGGTAAAAGGAGAGCACCTTCAAGGGCCTCAACTGAGGAAGCATACTATATTCAGGTCAACCACCCCGCAAGAAAATCAGTGGGCCAACCCCTAATGCCAATACCGGGAAGAGCATCAGATTTCCCTGTCCAACAGCGGCTGTCGGAACTAGAAAGGAAGGTTGACTTCTTAATGAATGAAATGATGAGGATGGAAGTCACCATAAGAGGACAAGGAGAAGCCATCATAGGATTCGGAACTACATTCGGAGGAGCTGGGGAAAGGTTTGCAAGGATTCAGGAACGTCTTCAACAAAATGGAAGACATGCGTGAATTTGGCCGATGGGGCATCCGGAGGAAGGATACGACCTATACAGAGTGATCATCGAAATCGAACTAGGAGGGAGTGAAGATGACTTGAGAAGAGAAGGAATAGAGCAACTCTATGAGAATCGTTCTAATGAAGATCGGGGTGCCCACCCCAACAACTGAGTCGTCAACCAGGGGTCGAGCTATAAAATCTTAAACAAGCGCTTTTTGGGAGGCAACCCAAGGTCACGTTTACTTTTACGCATTTATGTTTGCATTTTCAATTTTCGTCCTTTTCTTGTTTTTTGTGCCAACATTATTTTTCGAAAAACTTTTCAGAATCATTTTCAAAATTTCTTATTTTTTATGTTTGCTTTTTGAAGAAACGAAAAAACCAAAAAGATTCGAAAAACACGCGATTTATCGCGTTCGAGGTGCAGTGAGGCAGACCGCAGTGAGCTGCTTGCAGCTCACTTCCCTCCCCTTTAAAACCCCCAAAAACGTTTTTCTCCCTTCCCACCTCATTTCTCTTCCAAAATTCTTCAATTGCTCTATAATTCTATCATCCCCATTGCATTATTAGCTCGCCCATATCTATCATCAACATCAAGTAAGTAATCTCTACTCATTATTATCTTCATTACATCTTCAATTCAATGCCTAAATCATTCAACTCTTTGCTTGCACTTTCTTGTTGCTTCTTGAGTGCTTGGCAATTATGTGTTTTATTTGATTGATTTGTTGATACTTGAGATATGCGGATACATGCTTACGTTTAGTATTCACTACATTAACACTTGCTTGATGGAGATTTGACAAATTGTTTGAGAATTTGAAGGTTTTTGTTCTTGCCTACCAAGTGTTAGATAAAATGTCTCAATAGAACAAATTCCTTTGTCGACCCCTTTCTCCCTCGATTACTTGCTCACATGGTATTAACATGTTGAAGTATGCTTAGAAAACATGTTTGCATCGTCATATGCTCATAGGATGGAGACTACATTACAATTTGACTTTCAACTTGATGCTTAACACAATTTGAAAACATGAGTCACATGCCTAGTTCTTGTGTTATTTTGAAGTGGCTATTGATCTTATTACAAGCTATAATCTTGCATACGCATTGTTCCGTACATTAGGTTTGGGGGAGGAGAAATCCCATTAGATTTTTTTGTAAGCCTTAGAATTGATTTAACTCCAAACATACTATCTCACACACTTTTTTGGCCTAGGTACAATGGGAAGAACCAAAGGAGGAAGGGATGTAGGTGAACCAAGCAATAAGAGAGCAAAGGAAGGAAATAAAGTGACATCGACGACCCTTTCAAGCAAGGCTCGGAGTTGGCTATTGGTTAATAGCGACCGAGGGGTAATTCCCGAAAGGAATATAGAGATCGAATGGCGAATGAACCCGGCCCTTAATTGGATTAACGACGTTTTGAGTCTCTATGCTTGGGGAACTTTCACTTCCATCCTCCAAGGATATGACATAGAGATAGTCCGGGAGTTCTATGCAGAGTACTTTCAACTGAAGATTTAAAAGCCGGTGGATGCACTTCTAGATCACCCCCATCACCATACGAGGGGTAAAGTTCATGTTTGGGCCGGGAGCTATATATCAACGAATTCTTCAACATACCCGATGAGCACATTCATGGAGAATACAAGGAACTGGCATATCACGAATTGGAGTACGGAGACATCCTACTAGACATCCCAAGGGTATTACTCGGAGAAAGATTTAGAGAGCAAGGTTTTGGATGCACTTTTTAGAGACCAACTTGAAGCCAACCCTACACCACGAAGGGCTTAAAGATGATGTAGCCACTCTTGTCTACGCAATTATGGACGGTCACTACATTAATGTTGGAAGAACAACCATGAAGGAAATGCAGTTGGTGAAGGGGAACAAAAGAAGGAACCTACCATTCCCCGGTCTCATTACCGCTATATGCCAGAAGAATGGGGTTCCCACTAGTGAGTTAGGATTCGCTCGGCTCAAAGAACCTTTTGATGAAGACAGCACCATCCACCTCCTTGAGATGCATGAGAAGGCTGCCAAAGTCGAACTTAGAAGAAGAGGAGTAGCGGATCAGCCGCAAGGAACCTTTAACATGAATTCGTTCAACGAATTTGTGAACAACTATCAGATGGAGAGTCAAGGGAGTGCACGAAGGCGAGATGAAATGAACGAAATGGGCCGGAGGTTGGAGTGGAACAATCATGTTACCTACCTACACAGTTATGAGCAGATCTCCTTCCGGTAGGATAATATCGACGGGTATGGTCACTTTGAGTATCCACCTTACTACCCACCACCGCAGCTCTATCCACCGCCTGAGGTCGATCCATCGCTGGACTACCAAGGCTATCAAGGATTTTATCCTCCACCGCCTCCTAGAGGATCTTCGTCCTGAACAACCATCTGGATTGGTAGAAGCAGCACCGAGAGGGGAGTATCTTTTCTTTTTTTCTCTTTACCTTCCTAGTTTCTCTATCTGCTTTTGACTAGGTTGGGGGGAGGAATTTGACTATTACTTGCTCGGTCTGTAATAACCTTAAATACTCGCACTTAGTAGTTTGCATTTTAATTTATGATTATCTGTTACGTCTACGGTCTTTTACTTGTTGAAAAAGTTTTGATTTGTGGGAGAGTACCGAGTGTGAACCATAACTAAGATGAGGGGTCGTGGATTTGTTTTCTTGCTTTTGCTGCTTGCTGAATATTTGCTCTGACCAAATCTGACCCGTGCTACTTTGATGAGTGAGTTTACTTGCTACTCTAATTGAAGTCCTGTGTGCAACCGTGTAAACACTGCTACCCTTGAGTCTTTATTTGTCAACAACATGAATATGATTAGTAGTACTCACCTTTTTGAATCCTTTTCTATACCTTCGCTAACCCCGATGAAAGATTTTTAAGCCCTTATGAAACTCCACCATATATCCTATACATGCTTTACTTAAGCGGTGACAGCAACCTACCGCCAAGCTTGAACAACGAAACAAAGCAACGAGTTCCAAAGAATGGAGGAGAATCATGTTTTGATCTTGATCGGGAATTGGTTTGGGGGAGGTAGAGAAGAAAACCCTAACCCCAGTTCGAGAAATTGGTTTGGGGAAGAGGTGGAAGATGATCATCAACGAAAGGTAACCTTCCTGGCCCTACTGTTATTAGTCCTGTAAACAAGTCGAGCTTTTTTCGAGCAGCTCGAGCTCGACTCGAAAAAAGCTCGACTCGATACTCGAATATATATATATATATATATATATATATATATGTATATATACATATATATATATATATATGTATATATACATATATATATGTATATATACATATATATATGTATATATACATATATATATGTATATATACATATGTATATATATATATACATATATATATGTGTATATGTATATATATATATATACATATATACATATATATATGTATATATGTATATATATATACATATATATATGTATATATATATGTATATATATATATATATATATATTGTAAGAAGATAATATGGATAACTTAATTGTCCAGCCTCATTGTTTATTTTCCAATTTGAATTGGCAGTGTGTTGGATGACTTTTACATTGTGTTGTGTAACTTGTGTTATCTAATTTGTGAATGGTGATACATATTTCTTATATGCAAGTTGCTAGAAATTCGAGCTGGAAACTCGAGCTTACAAGAATTGTAAACCATATTACTATAGCATTTTTCGAGCTCACGAGCCGAGCTAGATTCGATCTTTTGAGTTTTAATCAGTCAAATTTAGACACTTGTAAGCTCGCGAGCCGAGCTCGAATTGGAAAAATATACGTCGAGCTCGAACTCGAGTCCAATAGGTAAACCTCGGTCGAGCTCGAGCTTGAGTTCGAGCCCATATGTTTTAATGCTAAACGAGCCGAGCCTTATGAAAGCTCGACTCGACTTGACTCGTTTACAGGCCTAATTGTTATTACCGGTGCTAAAAATGTTAGGAGTATCTGTTTAGATTTTGATCAGTAAATCATAATGACTTATCTTAACTCAGAAAGGTAACTAGTACTCTTAGTTCACTTGAACATTGTAAAAGAGGAAACTTATTGAGTATGTTAGTCTAGCCCACTAACCACTTACCACCTACACTTGATTTGTTTGTTTAGTGTGTTTTTCTGCAGGATGTCTTTAAGCGACGCTCCCATTCTCAAGCCAGAGAACTATGAAAAATGGAAGAATAACATGATGCTTCACCTGGAAGCTATCAGTGACAAAATGATCGAAGTTATAAAGAATGACCCCTTTGTCATTCAACGAGAGAAGCAAGTCATTCAAGTTTCTAATGGTCGAGACAAGGAACCTACTGACACAGATGCTATTGGTTCCTCCACATCTGGCACAACTACAAGTGCTAGACCAACTAGTGAAATTGCATATGAACCGAAGCCCAGACATCTCTGGACATCGGAAGATTCCAAGAGAAATAGGCTAGATGTTCAAGCAAGAAACATCATCATACGTTCTGCTCCAAACCACATACAGTGCAAACTGTGGTGTGCAAAAACGGCGAAAGAAGCCTGATCACTGATTGAAGAAATCTGTGTCGGTACTGAGAAAACCAAGGAAAACAAGTTTGAAGTTTTGAAGCTCAAATTCCAAAACTTTAAACAAGGTCCCACTGAGACACTTGAAGAACTTGATTTCAGGTTCACAACACTGATGAGTGAGATGGCTGCACTTGACAACTGTCAACTATGAGACAAAGCAAAGAGGACACATGATTGCTGAAACATCGCAGAATGTTGCTTTAATAACTCAAGGTACTTCTGAAAAGAAGGATACCAAAGAGGTGACTGAGGAAAATGTTTTTGTTGTAAAGAATATGAGAAAGTACGTTAGTCAGGAGATTGAAAGAAGAAGGACCAAAGAGAAGCTGAAAAAGCATCTAGGTCCCAACTATCACCTGTACAAAAGTATGCAATTGGCTAGCTCCCTGAACAAACCTGCTCAGCAAGCATCAAGTACTGAGGGAGCAGAAATCAGAAATGATATATATTTCTATTGTCAGAAACCTGGTCACTTTAAAAAGGACTGCCCATCTTACAACAAGCTAAAGACAGGTGACAAGAATGATAGGAGAAATTTCAAGAGAGGTCAGAGAGCTATGCTCACTGAAGAAAGGAAGAAGATTCAAATCCTACTGGATGCTCTTGATCTTGACTCTGAGTCTAAGGATGAAGATTTAGATGATTCTAAACTTCCATCACCAAAGTTGTGTGGCATCACTCATGAATTGGTTGACTTTGGTCAAAAGAAGAAGGAAATGTGCGGGGTTGCTGAGGAAATCTATCCAGATTGCTCCAATACCGAGCCATTCCTAATGGCTGATGAGGTAACCACTATTTCTCGATTTATAAACTATGAGAGTGATGAGGAAGGAATCAAAGATCTAGAACACCTCAGAAAGGAACTTGATCTTTATGAAAGAGAATTTATGGTTGTCCAAGCAAGAACCAAAATTCTTGAAGCTGAAAAAAAATCTCTTGAAAAGGAGGTTCACAACTGCAGGAGCTATCTGAGACAAAGGATGTTGAGAATGCATTTCTAAAGGCACAGTTTGCTGAGACAGGAAAGTTACACGAAGAAGCAATAGACATACTTCAAAAGAAGTGTGAATGTCTTCTTTCTAATAATGAAGAACTCAAAAAGAAAGAATTGTCCTTCCAATCTTATGCTAAAGCTTGTGAAACTCTCACTGGAGTACACTCTTACCTAACAGATCCTTCAGAGAACGGAGGACTTGGGCTAGACACACAAACAAATAGTTCTACCATTCTGAACAAGAGTGATTAAAGGATGACATTTGTTAGTGGGCAGAAAGGTGGTTCCCAAACAACCTATAACATTGGTCAGAAAGCTAAGGTTGCTGACAAAGGAAAGGCAGTTACGACCAAACCTTTGAGGGAAAAACAAGTCCCAAAGATATCTATTGGGAAAGTTCTTGTAAAGGAACAACACACTGGAAAGTGTAACCAACCATAGTGCTATGTCTCTCAGAAAGGGAAGATTGCAGGAGCTGGCAAATTCTCTAATGTCACATTTTCTGGAACGAAAGATGACCCAGAGTCTAGTAAGCCTACTGAGAGAAGATCTCAGTCAGCACCAGGTGCTCGAAATGGCATTGGCTACAAAGTCATCGGGAAACTACTTGCTCATGAGTACAAACTAGAACAAGAACGATGGATGAAAGCTAGGATTGCTCACAACAATCATCAGAAGTGGAAGAAAGAACAAACCAAAAGCAATCTGAATGTCAGGGCTAGAAGGAATCCGAGAAGGAAAGCTAAGTTCGCTGAAAAGCAGACTCAGCAACCTGACAAGTATCTGAAAGCACCACGAGGAGCACCAAGGAACACACCAAGAAGGAAAATAGTTCTTGATAATAATGATATTAGTCATTTACCTAGAATTCCTCCTTATGTTCCTGTTAGACAAAAGAATGTCCGTAAGAAATTCATTCAAATGTGGATTCCTACTGGGAGATACTTTAGTCTAGATGGTTCCATTGTTGGAATGAAAACCTAACTCCATGCCTCATGGTGAGTCAATTTGGCTAAACTGAGGAAAATTGGCTATGGAACAAAATGATGAGTCATTTGAATTTCAAAACTCTGAATAAGCTAGCCAAGAAAGAATTGGTTGTTGGATTACCTAAGATGGCATACAGAAAAGATGGTGTATGCTCATCTTGCCAATTAGGGAAACAAGCCAAAACATCTTTCAAGTCTAAAACTAGACATTCCAGTGTGAGGCCACTGCAACTGTTACATATGGATCTCTTTGAGTCCTCAGTAACTAGTTATGCAGGAAAGAAGTACGGTCTGGTTGCTGTAGATGACTACTCAAGATTCACTTGGGTTGTTTTTCTCAAACAGAAATCTGACGCAGAGTCGAGATACCAAGCCTGCTAAATAAGCTTGAAGTCATGAAAAAATGACAAGGTATCTGTAATCAAAACAGACCATGGTACTGAGTTTGTAAATCAATACATAAAAGAGTTTTATACTTGTGAAGGTATACAACATCAACTATCTTCAGTAAGGACACCTCAACAAAATGGTGTTGTTGAAAGGAAGAATAGGACCCTAAAAGAGGCAGCAAGACCAATGCTTGCAGACACTAAAATAAGTGAAATCTATTGGGTTGAAACTGTAAATACAACATGCTACACTCGGAATAGATGTTTGATCAACAAACACCATGACAAAACTCCCTATGAGTTATTGATTGGTAGACCCCCTAGTATCAAACATTTAAGGGTGTTTGGTTGTAGATGTTTTGTTCTTAACAATGGTAAAGAATATCTAAGAACATTTCAACCAAAGGTAGATGAAGGAGTATTTCTTGGTTATTCAAAGAATAGCATAGCTTACAGAATCTACAACAAAAGGACACAAAAGATTGAAGAATCTGTCCATGTAGTATTCTATGAAGGAAACAAGAAAGTACCCTTGAATGAAGAACTCTCAGATAGGTTCAGAGAACTTATGATCAAAGATTCTGAACAAGAATCTCCACAAGGAAATAATTTTGTCATTCAGTTGGAGGATGAGTCTGACGAAGAAAGGCAACCATTGCCAAGTAACAACCAGATGACTCTAAGGCATGATGAAGAGTTTCCTATGAGAAATCCAAAAATGGATCAAGTCACTGAGAATCTTTATTATGAAGAGGTCTCTGAGCAGGAGGTTGCTGAGAATCCTGTCTCAGATACCCAAGACACCGAACAAGTGTCAGATATCCCAAGCACATCACATGTGCCAGATATCTTAGATACTGATCAAGTATCTCATCATGATCATAATGATACATAAATGAATCAAAATGATAATGATCCTACTAGTTCTAAACCCATTATAAAATGGATAAGAGATCATCCTGCAAAGGATGTGATAGGTCCTTTAGACCAAGGAGTAAGAACTAGGAGAGCAATTGCTGAAAATGCAGATTCTCTCTATGGATGTTTCATCTCAGATATTGAACCAAAGACCATTGAAGAAGCATTAAAAGACCAAGATTGGATCTTAGCAATGCAAGAAGAATTGGATCAATTTGAGAGAAACAAAGTCTGGAAACTAGTTCCCTATATTGATGGAATATCTGTCATAGGAACTAAGTGGATTTTCAGAAACAAGATGAATGAATCTGGTGAAATAACCAGAAACAAAGCAAGGTTGGTTGCCAAGGGATTCACCCAGACTGAAGGACTAGATTTTGATGAGTCATATGCTCCAGTTGCAAGATTGGATGCAATCAGACTATTTCTAGCCTTTGCAGCTCATAATGACTTTAAAGTTTACCAAATGGATGTCAAGAGTGCATTCCTAAATGGTGAGCTTGCTGAGGAAGTCTATGCTGAACAATCACCTGGTTTTGAAGTTTCCTCAGAAAATAAGATGGTCTATAAGCTTCAGAAAGCTCTATATGGACTTAAACAAGCTCCAAGAGCATGGTATGACACTTTGGCTAAGTACTTGCTGGGAAGTGGATTCAAGAAAGGAGAAGTTGACAAAACTCTCTTTACATTGAACCATGCTGGGAAACTACTCTTAGTACAAGTTTATGTTGATGACATAATCTTTGGGTCTAAGGACAAGCAACTTTGTGAAGATTTTGCTAAGCTCATGAAAAGTAAATTTGAGATGAGCATGATGGGAGAATTGAATTACTTCCTAGGTTTGCAAGTTAAGCAACTTAATGATGGAATATTTATTAGTCAAACAAAGTATGCTAAGGATATGCTCAATAAGTTTAATCTAAAGCCTTCTGAAATGAATGCTAAGATAACAATAAGTATTGCAACCAAGATGACCTATACTGAATCTGATAAGAGTGTTGAAGAACACAAGTATAGGAAATTATTTGGGTCTCTACTATACCTTACATCAAGCAGACCAGATATTCAATATGCAGTTGGTGTATGTGCAATTCCATCATCCAATCCAATAATCATTGCTATGAAGATTCTAAGGTATGTTAAAGGTACTGTAGAAGTTGGATTGTGGTATCCAAAAGAGAGTGGCTTGAGTTTAGTTGGCTATTCAAATGTTGACTATGCTGGATCAATGCTAGATAGAAAAAGTACCTCAGGAACATGTCAATTCCTTGGTGCTAGATTGATATCATGGTTCAGCAATATGCAAAACTCAATTGCTACTTCAACCACAGAAGCATAGTATATTGTTGCTGGGTCTTTGGTCACAAATCTTAAATCTTGTATACAACAACAACTCGAGATATGAGATCAATGAAGAAAAATTTCCATTTTTTATAACACAAGTGCTATTGCCATAACTCCAATCCTAAGTTTTGCAAGCAAAAGAACAAAGCACATTGATGTTAGACACCACTTCATTAGAGATCATGTTGAAAAAAAAAATATTGAGATACAGATTGAGATTGGAAGACCAACTTGCAGATATCTTTACAAAGCCTCTGCAAGAAAGTAGATTCCTGACTTTGAGACATAGTCTTGGATTGATGGAACTACCAAGGTGCTAAATTGGTCACTGAGACGAGAACTCAATGAGCCAATAAGAGAAGAATAAGGCTTTCTGAGAAAGAAAGGCACTTAAAGAATGAAGGAGATATCTGAGACGGGAACTCACATATCAAGGCTATGTGTTATAGTTGATTAAAGAAGTATCTGAAATGGGTATTCAGATACAGGAGGCCATTGAGTAAGGGGGGACACAAAAGGAGAGAAGTTGACCAATACAATCTGTTAGAAGTCAACTATCTCTTGTGTTTTGAAAAATTTCCATTCTTGTGATAATTTTGGACACTTAATTAATAAGCTCAGAAACCAGTTTGTCTCCTTGTTACAGGTTACTGAGAATCAAAAGTGACTCAGATAGCTATTAGCCAAATAGCATTAATTCGGTACAATTACATGTGTTGATTGATATCATTGTTGAGAAATCAATCTCAACCATTGAAAAATGGCGTTTGTAATTCAATGGATCAGATGCGTCCACTCAGCCCACTAGCGCAGTAACCAAGTAACTGGCCCCACTCGCATTTAATGAAAAACCGCTTTTTCACCCACGCCTGTGCAGATTTCGAGATATATAGATACACAATTCATCTGTATTTTGTGTACTTGTGTTGCTATATAAAGGAGATTTTGGCAAATACAAACACTTTTGCCTAATCCGAAATTTCACCTAGCACAAAAACAGCAAAAACCTTCATCTTCTATCTGCTAATCTTCTCTGAAAGTGTCTGAATTTCTGCTAAGTTTTTCTGCAAAGAATCACTTAATCGAATTCGACCTTAATCTCTTTCGATCTTACTTCTCTACACTACTTCTATTTAAAGAGATGGCACCAAAAAGAGCCAGTTCTCAGAAGTCTGAAGTCTCTACCTCTGGTACTGCTGAAAAGCAAGCACCGGAGTTGTTTATCCTAAAAAATCGACTTGCTGGAGATTTTAACCCAGACAATTGGTCTTCAAATCACAGAATGATTTGGGGAGGCGCTCTAGTTGACGAGTACATGGTGGGTGTTGCGGTAAACAAGACCGGCATGAAGCAAATTCTTGACATGCTTGAAAAGGCAAAAATCAAGGAATTTTGCTTGGCTATTCCCATGGGTGTATCCCCTTTGGATGTCTTGGAATTTTACAACAATTCCAAGATTGTTTCAAGATTTGTTAATGGCACTGAAGAAGTGGCCATCAAAACCTCAGTCCAAGGAAAACTAATTTTCCTGGACTATGTGGCTTTTTGTGGAATCTTTGGACTCCCTAACAAGGGAAATGACTTTGAAATAGACACCATTGATGAAGTCCTAATTAAAGGAGTCAAGTCACTTTACAGTGATGTATGTGACCTCACTGAACTTGGAGCTTTACCTGATTTTACTCTTACAAAAATCAGAAGAAGACATATGGTTGAGCATTGGGATATGATGGCTCACATACTCCACAGATGCTTTGCCTGTCTACAAGGAGGAGCTGATCAGATAAGTATGGAGAGATGGATGATAATGCTCCTTCTCAACACTCAAGATGATAGGCTGGAAAACCCATTCAATTGGGGTAAGTACGCCTTCATGAATTTGATTGCAGCAGTTCAAAGTTTTGAACCCACAATTATCAATGATTTTGCTGAACCAAATGACACTGTGAGTTTTGGTCTCAAGATTTGATACTTGCTGGAGAAGCTTGGATTTACCCTCAGAGAGGAAGGTAAAATATCCAATAGCAACTTACTCCGTAAGTTTGAATATACAAACTTGATGAAGAAAGCTACTGGGACTCAAAAGACCAAGAGAGGTTCCAGGAAAAGAAAGACAGAGAATATATCTGAGGGGTCTGTTGTGACCAAGAAACCCAGATCTTCTAGAAGGAAGACAACTGGCAAGAAAGAGGAAACTCCCATTGTGGAGGTAGACTCTCAGACATCTCTGTCTAGTGCTGATGAGGACACCAAAGTCAATGCATCCTTAGCACTTAATGATGAAAGTGGTGAGAGACCGCTGACCCAATCTTGGAAAGGATTGAGGTATTTGAGGAAGTCCCCAGCTTCCAAGGTTGTTGAGCAAGTAACTCAACCAGGGCCATCCACTTTTGAGGATATGCAGGAGGTCCTGAGGAATAATGAGCTAGTACTAGAGGACACTGCCAATGTCTCAGTACTTAAAAGTACAACATCTAGATCAGGATCAGCACAACAACCACAACAGCCCCAGACAGATGAGGATGTTGTGGACATGATCCTTGAGTTTCAAAGATATAATGACATACCAGCAAACTTTACTGCTGAAGAAATTCTTGCAAAAGTGCAGGTTCCCCAACTCTCATCTAAGAGGGATCAACCTTATGTTGTGACTTAGGAAGATCAACCAGGAGAGGCAACTGAGACTAACTCTCAGGAAAGGCATGAAGTGCCAGAAACTTTAAACAAAGCTGAGGTCACTGAGTAACAAGACCAAGGCATGGAACTCAAACAAGTTCCATATACCAATCATCCTGACATTGATCTGGTTACTGAGTGGTTTAAATCTCTACTTGTTAAAATTTCTATGTTTTATGTGTTTTGTTATTAATGTGATTAATCTTTGTTACAGGCTGATGGAGAAATTAAGGAGATGAAGCTGAAAAGCTTCCTACACTAGAGGAAGGAGAGGAAGCTGGAAAGCTTCTCTTATAATCTGAGAAGGAGGATTTTGTACCCTCCATCAATAAGGAATCTAAGCTTGTCACACAGGTAGCTGAAGATCCTTATGTATTTTCTTAGACATCTCCCTCCAAATATCTTTCTAACCTTTTATTATGTTTCTTAAAGGCTCTAACTGAGAAGAAAGATGATGTGGCTGAAAAGCCAAAGACATCAAATGATATACCAGAGGTTAGCTTCTTGTCAGAGAGGTAGACAACTCAGATATCTTTGTGTGTGAAATCCTGCTAAATCTTTCTAAGTGTACTAACACTTTCTATTCTCAGGTTCAGAAAGAAATGGAAGTTGAAGAGGATAAGACACTCAAGTCTCCTCCACCAACCAAGATATCTGAGGATTCTTCCACCTCACAGGTTAAGCCATCTGAGCCTGTTGTTGAGACACAGGTGACTTAGAAACTTGCCACTTTAGTTACTCAGATATCTGAACAAGTTTTGACACTTAATCAAAACTCCATTTTCTTTCAGGCTCCTTCTAGCGCCATAAGGGTTCCTGCTGAGGATCTCCTACAATTCTTCCAGGATTATACTGTGCCCATACACCTTAGCTACTTCAAACAATGGCATAAAATAAGGAGCTCTCACATAGATGAGATCATCAGAATCCTTGATGATTCAACCAGAAGGGCACAGGCACTTGATCTGAAGAACCATGTGCACAACATGTTCCCTTATGAACAATATTCCTTTTCCCAGCAAATGGAAAAGAGGTTCAGAAAGGAAGTGGCGTGCAAGCTTATTCAAGCTTTTGAGCAAGCAGATAGCCAGACCAGACTGGAGATGGCTCTAAAGCCAGTTCTTCCACAAACTCTACAGATTGCTCCATCTGAGCAAGAAGAAGACAGTGGTCATTTGATCACTCTTCAAGAGGTTATTCACCTGATATCTGAAGATGAAGAAGATGATGAGACTGGTGAGAATGATGCTGAAACACCAAAGTCTCCATCTCCATCTGCTCACAGTAAGGAAGATGATCCCAAGGATGATGATGACAGTCCTGCACCAGGAACAGGAGGATTACTAAAACACTAACTGCCTTAGCTGCTAAGAAGCAACCTGAGAAGACAAATCACAAATCCCCTTCTCCATCCCCTTCAAGATCATCAAGCCAACATACCCAACAGCTAGACTCTACTGAAATAGTAGACGATCTCTCTGAAGATACTCCATAGAAAGGAAGTTGAGTACAGAGTAGCTCAACTTAGAGCTCTGTTGGAAAAAGAAACAAGACTGCATCTTGAGCTGGAAATCAAGATGGCCAAAAAAGAAGCCAACCTAAGGAAGGTTGAGGAATTAAATCGCAAGGCAGAAGAGGCCCTTGCTGAGCAAAAGGAAATCCAGCTTGCTGCAAAAGCATTTGCTGAGGAACTGGATGTTGAAGAAACTCCAGAGGAAGAAGCTGGAAAAGATGTGCCCTCATCAAGTAAAGCAAAGGTTGCTGACTTAGACAATGAGGATGACTAGAGTAATGGAGAAGAAGAAGACAAGGCAGCTACCCCTCAGAAAGATAATGACAATAGTCAACCTCAGACTATTGAGAAGAAGACTTTGGGTCCCCTTGTGCTCATCCAGGTTCTTGAAGAAGAAGCTAAGGTCTATGAAAGAAGATCTCAGATAATGCAAGACCAGTTCAAGGAGCCTGAAGATCAAAACAAGGAGTTGATTGCATCAGTTCCTCCTGCCTACCAGAAACTTGTTGAATTGATAGCCAGGAGAACTTCAAGCATAGCTATGGAACATCAGGATCTAGCTTTGTTAAGGAAATCAAATGAACAACTCATGCAATTTGCTGACATTCACTCTGCACCAGCCATGACCACTATAAGCCAAGTGGTTACTGAGGTTGCAAAGCTCACAGATGCAAAAAATGGATTTTCTCAGCAGAATATAGCACTTAAAGCAGAATTACAAGAATTATCCCAAGCCTATAACAGATTACAAGGGAACTTTGAATCTCTTTCAGAATCCTTTGTCAAGATGATGGATAATTTTGATCAGTCTCCAATGACTAAGGGGGAAAGTTCTAGAAAAGTCACTAAGGGGAAAGGCAAACAAAAGATGCTATCTGAAGCCCAACTCCAACATGAAACCCCTAGTCAACTTCAACTGGCTGCTGTCACTGGAAAAAGGTCTCAGAAATCTCCTATAGCTGCCAAGAGCTCAAGAAGGAGAAGATATAGAGACTATGCAGAAGATGAAGAAGAGCCCTCTAAGAAGAGGAGAAAAGGCAACAATGATGGATGCAAAGGCTCAGTGCAACCTCATCTAGGATATGATGATGATGAGGATGAAGAACAAGATAATGCAACTCTCATTCAGAGAAGAAATGTGAGAAATCCATCTGAGCCTACTACAACTGCAGTACCTATCCAGCAAGGTACATCTAGTGACAAGCTCTCAAGAAGAAAAGCTAAAGAAGCTGAGAGATAGAGGAATATTGAAGAATTCAGAGGAATTGACACTCTTAGCCCTAAGGAAGCTAGGATTAAGTATCAACCCAAAAAAGCTTATCTAAACTCTGAAATCTACAAGTGCAAGAATGGTTACTGGATAATGTTTGCAAGAGACCTACTATTTAATACAAATGGTCTCCTAGTACCAGTCTACCTTCAAATGTTGGCCTGGAGAAAGAACAAGGAAGTTCTTATATCAGAGGATAAGTTGAAGGATGCACTTGATTTTGAAATCCTTATCAGACAGGTAGCAATGAGGAAAGATCTATCTGACACTTGCCCCTACCATAAACCTAATGATGTACACAGAATGGAAAATGTACTTGGCACTAAAACAAAGCCAAGACTAGTTGTACCAGTTTATGAGTCCTTCTATCTCACTGAGGAAGATTACAAGCTAGATCTGAAGTATCTGAGGACAATTTATGACAAATTCAAATTGTCTCCTATTCAGATTGAGCATGCTTGGTTATGGTCAAGACACCTCTGGGTTGAACAAACTTGCAAAAGAAGATCCACCAAATCTTACAGGAATAATGTTGAGTTCTCAAGAAAAGTTGAAATGATTGTGAGAACCTATCTTTTTGACTACTCAAATGACATTATCAGATATGGTGACTACATTTACCTAGATGATGGAAGCTGACAAGATGAAGACTTGAAGACCAACTAATAGGATGCTCACTTGGAACTTGGAACTTCCTGTTGTCCTATTTAGTTGTGTAATTTTTTTGATTTTTGTTGATTGTAATTTATTGCTTATCTTGTAAAAGTTATCTGTGCTATCACTTGTATTCTATCCGATAAACCAACTCTCAGATACCTACTCTAATGAAAAGATAACTTGTCAGCAAAGATCACACCTTGTGATTTGGTTGATGTTTACTTTCTGCACTTAAATAAAAGAAATGAAAGATCATAATAAATGTTTAAGTGTTGGATTGTTTCCTCATCCAGTTCATGTTAGGTTTTTAAAAGATAATCATAGGTGACTGATCAAAAAGGGGGAAATTTTTTAGGAATATCTGTTTAGATTTTGATCAGTAAACCATACTGACTTATCTTAGCTCAGAAAGGTAACTAGTACTCTTAGTTCACTTGAACATTATAAAAGAGAAAACTTACTGAGTATGTTAGTCTAGCAAATCTTGTATAGGATGTTAGATCTCTGAATGTAATTTTTATATCTTTAAAGAAGACCAAGAAGGAAGCATCCAGCCAGAAGAACTCTTTTATTGAAGATGAGAAGACTGCACAAGATTGCTGAAGACTAAGAAAAATTGTGTCCTCAGATACCTTGACTCAGATACCTTGAAGAAACAAAGTGTCTGAGAGACAAATGTTTCAATAGATTTCTGATGCACTAAAGGTTACTGAGAAAGAACTTGCAAAGCCTCAGATAGCTTGCATTGTTCCGTTGACACGACAGGACAAAAGTTGGTACAGTGCATTTATTACGCAGACAGAGATGTCTGGGCAAAAGCGAAAATCTCTTAAAAGAGACAAAGCTCACTGTCGTACTAACTTCAGATATCGATAGTTTGAATTTCACTCTGCCTAATGGATACTATTCAAACGGCATGATTTCCAACTATAAATATCACCACTTAGAATGCTTGAACACACACTTGAACACTGAATACACAGAACTTCATACATTACACTCAAGCATACAAGCCTTCTACCTACTTACTCTCTAGCTTTCTATTGCGACTAAAGCTCTTGAATTCTAAGTAGCACGAAAGTTCTACGTGTCTTGATCCTTAACAAGACTTGCATATTGTGAAGGAGTTGAATCCAGAAGATACAATTGCGACTAATATCTGAGATTCATTCTCTTGAACTTAATCAAGACTTGGGTCAGTAAAGAACAAGTTACCATACATTGAAAAGTGTATTAAGTAATCTTGATTCTACAGAGCACTCCTACGTAACTGTAGAAGTTATTAAGAGCCTGCTCACCTGACAAACTACCATAACCAAAACACCAACAGGTGTTGAGTATAGGAAGTACTTAGTTTGGGAAACTAAGGAATAGCTCAAAGGTTACTGAGTAGAGGAAGTACTTGGTTAAGAAAACCAGGGAATAACTCAGGTGGAACACTTGGTTGGGAACCTAGTGTAAAAGGGATCAAGAGATAGGATTTTGTAAAGGGAATTCATCATCTTATCTTAGTGGATTTAAGTCCTGAGAAAGGGCGAGTGGATTAGTTGAGGTATTACGCCACCCTCAGATACCACTACAAAAGCTTTGTGTTATTTACTTTC
Source organism: Plantago major (assembly GCA_026545765.1). Taxonomy (NCBI): domain Eukaryota; kingdom Viridiplantae; phylum Streptophyta; class Magnoliopsida; order Lamiales; family Plantaginaceae; genus Plantago; species Plantago major. The sequence continues at coordinate 62,024,865 of CM048839.1, read as the reverse complement.
TGCACTTACTTTCTGTATTACTTTATACTTGCTGAGTACTTACACACATTATAGCTTGCTGAGCACGTGCACTTATCTGAAAAGACTACCGCTCTCTGAGACTAAGTATCGGATACATTCACAAGTATCTGAGAAACTGTTTTATCGTCAAAAGTTTGAAAAGACTATTCACCCCCTCTAGTCTTTTACTTTGTCGTTATCTAGACCAACAAAAAATCACTAGCTCTTGCTCCAGAAAAAATAGAAAAGAAAGTACCGAAAAAAGCAAAGGTACAAAAGTCTCGGAGTGGATATGTGGTCCTTGTGATCACCGTTTTCGTGTTGGGCATGTTACATATACTACCCACATACCGGCGTGGCCCTAAAAAGCTACATGTCCGTGAGGGTTGATGGCATGTATACCAAACCAGCACGCACAAAAGTGCGAAATTCGGTAAAACAGACACTGCCAAAAAATGTAGAGACTAAAAGAGCCCAGTGATGGCCAACCAAAAAGCATACGAGTCAGTAAAACGACTGCAAAAAATAGTATGTCAAAAGAAAAAGAAAACGAAAAAAAATTAAGGAGCAAGTAGTCAATGTGTGAAGCAACCGATGAAGTAGTTACGATGATATGGAGAAGTTGAAGTTGTCGTTGAGAGAGGACGAAGTCGAAGGAAGGAACTCGGTGTCCGAAAGGATAAGTCCCACTGAAATACTCTTTATTCTACCTTGTTATCTTATAATGATGCTTAGACAAACTCCCCTCTATATTATCCTACCTATTTCACTTACCAAGCCAACTTGAGTACTACTTTGATTTGACTTTTGGGAGCAGGATTGCATAACGTTACCGCGTGGTAATGATTTTGAAGTACACCTATATGGACAATGGGTTACACTTGTAACTGGTGGTTGTAGTGAGTGATGCTTACTTGTTACTTGTTTGCTGCGGAGTCATAAGTTGGAGTTGAAACTAAGCGAGTTAGTAGAGTTTTGAAACCCTAGAAATAGGCTGCTTGTCTATGTGGTGGTTTATTCTTGCTGCTCATTTCATGGTCACTTCTTGATTATCGTTATTGCCTTGCTTAAGGATGAGGAAGAAACTGGTTTGGGGGTGTGATGTGACAATGAAATGTGCGATATATCATGCTTTTAGACCCTCGTTTTTTGCCATAGATGCAATATTTGTATCATTTTATAGTCAATTACCAACTTCGCGTGTTTTCTGTAGGTCATGATCGCATTTTTGAGGAATTGCACGATTTCAGGCACCAAAACGACATAATTGTGCGAAATCGAGAAAGTTAAGCGAATATGCCGGATTGACCGTTGCACTAAGTTCGAGGAGTCAAAACATGTCATGCGACCAACCAATGCGAAAATAATTGAATATGCAATAACATTGTAGAAGAACACTTTTCGAGGAAACGAAGTTACGAAGCTCGAAATTGAAGAATGAAGAAAACATATTTGAATCTGCAGCAATCGCACTTGGCGATCTACAGGTGGCCGCAGAAGGCACCACTACAGTCCACAGGCGACCACAATCAAGGCTCTGATTTCTTCTGGGTCTGTTTCCTGGCCTGTCAGGCTAAGGCCCGCCTTCCTAAACCTTCCTTAATGATCAATAGCCTTTAGAGCTCGGAATTTTCAGTATAAATAAGACCTCAGAGGTCTCATAATTCTACACTGCTCAGAAAGCAAGCTCTCAAAAGAGAGAACCAGTCCTCGGAGAATTGAAACCCCAAAACTGCTGGTCGTCAGGCACCCAGAAGGAGGAAACCCTAGAAGCAGCACGGAGACATCAAGACTAAGCTTCATTTTCTTCTTCTTTCTTCTTCCTAGTCGATTTATGTCTGTGTTATTGCCATGAGTATCTAGCTTTCCCTTGTAAAGGCGAACCACCAAAACTCTGCTTTTGCTACTTCTTTATATACTGTGATATATTAATGAATTAGTTTTAAAACGTAATTTTGTACTTGTTCTTTATTCGTCCGACTCTCTACGTGGGAAATCCTTACTAACTGCGACTTGGTAACGGACTTTATATTATCTTTTGTGGTTTGTTTGAAAACGTGACGAGATAGTGTGTTGAGTGACACAACACATTATTGGTATAAGTGAAGGTGTCTGGATTAACTACGACTTAATCCTTTTGACATGCTTCTTTGTTGCCTATAGACGGCTAGTACGTTGTTTGATTCTAAATAGTTGGGAGTAGCATAGCAGAGGGAGGTCGGGGATCCTTTACACCTTTCCCATTATCGATTTACAACAAAGTAATTAGGGTTTACTGCGATTTAATTATTCTGTCTGCGATCAATCTGTTTAAATTTTTGCATACAATTTACAAACGTTATTTGCTTGTTCCTATGCTAAGTGTCCGTGGAGAACGACATCCCGAGTCAACTTTCCGCTATAAACTGTGGGATTGAGGACTTCCGACTTATAAATTTAATCTTGATTGTATTTAGGGATTATAGGTTCTACAACGAAAAACTAAATCTCTGAGTGAACACCACCAACTTATTGTGTATTTTGTAGGGCACGATCCTGTTTTCGAGGAATTACACAATTTTTTGTGCCAAAACGTCATATTTATGCGAAATCGAGGAAAATAAGGAAATACGCAGATTTGCCTGTAGACGGAGTTCTAGAAGTCCGATCGAGGCTCATGACCTACCGATGCGATGGTTATGAAAATTCTAAAACATTGTAGACGAACACTTTTCGAGAAAATGAGGTTACGAAGCCCTAAATCAGCCCGGGAGACGAAACCGCCAGCACTTGGGCCATACATGCTTTTTTCCGGCCCGTCAGGCCAAAACTCGCCATTTAACCTTCCTTATACACCATAGGCTGCTGGAGCACGAAAGTGACACTATAAATAAGTCTCTTGGGTCTCATAATCATTAACCGCAATCAAAATTAGCTCTCCTGAGAGAGAACTAGTCCTCGGGGAAGTGAAACCCCAAAACAGCAAAACCTTAGCCGTCAGCAACCTGGAGAAGAAAACCTTAGCCGTCAAGAACGAAGACATCAAGACTAAGATTTTCTTTTCTCTCTTTTTCGATTTTACATATGTTCAATTTACTGCAATTATGAGTAGCTAAATACTTTCGTAAAGGCGAACCGCTGGAATTCTGTCTGCTAATTCTTTATGTACCATGTTACATTAATGAATTGATTGTTAGACATAATTCGTATTCATACAATCTCTATTTGTCCGGCTCTCTTTATTTATTTATTTATTGAGGTACTTAGGCTTCCTTTGGGTAGGAAGAGGCGGTTGAGATAACTGAATTTATTTATTTATCTTGTCTGCAAACGTGACGTGGTGTGTTGTTGAGTGACACGGCAATTTCATTGGCTCAGTAAGGTTGTTCTAGATTAACTGCAACTTGATCCTAAATAGCAGGTATCCTTGCTGTCGATAGGGGCGAATACGTTGTCTTTTATTCAAGTAGTTGGGTGTAGGGTGAGCATGAAGTGATCTAATCGAAAAAAATTGCTTTTCGAGCCGAACCTAAATAATTCGGTTCGGTTTTTGGTTCCAATAATTTGGAATATTTGATTTCGGTTCGGTTCAGTCCAAAATCGGAAAAAAAATCGATTAAACCGAACTGGACCGAAATAATGAATTATTTTTTATTTTTTCAACTCTATTATACCATCCAGCTTCTTCCCCAAATTTCTTATTACCTAGGCTCCATTAATCTCTCTCTCTCAAATAAACAGAGGAAAAAACCAACACCACTATTAAAGCGTCACCCCTCACCACCACTTCCTAACGACACCACCACCAACTCCGCCTTCGTCCACCACCACCACATCCGTCTCACTCGAAAAATCATCACCACCTCCGTATTCATCCAGATCTGCTCGGCAACCATCACACCACCTCCTCCGCCCAGACCTTATCCACCAGACGGCCACCACCTCCGTATTCGTCCAGATCTGCTCCGGCAACCAAGGACAAATGTTGAACGGCTAACATCTTTTTTTTTTCAAACGTTTCCGTAGAGATCCAACGGGAAAACAAGTTACAATATATAGGTTGAGAACTCTACAACTCACGAGGCACCTTGAGAGTTCTAGTAATAAATCTAATATTTCATTTTTCTTCTATAAGAGGATTCTAGTTCGATCAGTATGATTTTTTATGGTCCAGCCTTCTCTCCTTCATTTCTTTAATTACAAATTCAGTCCAAGTCGGTTCTGACCCGGACCAAACCGAAAAAATTGGTTCGGTCCGGGCTAGAAATGAACTTATTTCGGTTCGGTTTTTGATCCAGCTAAAACAACAAATTCAGTTTTTGGTTTTTTCGGTTTTGGTCCGGTTCGGTTCTGGACCGATGCTCAGTCCTTGCTGGGGGTACTATGGTTAGAAGGAGAGTTGGGATACTTTACACTTTTTAATTATTAATTACAAAACCGCTTTACTTACGTTTTATTTTCATGCTTAAGAATTCAATTGCTTTCAAAACCCTTCTGTTTACTATGTGTGCATTATAATTACATCGTTATTTGCTCGTTCATATGCTAAGTGTCCGAGGAGAACGACGTCCCGAGTCAATTCTTTGCTATTATGTGGATTTGTAGGCTTCCAACTTAATATAAATTTAAATCTTTCTGTGTATTTGAAAATTACAGGAATACGACGATTATAAAATTCATAAGTGCACGTCACTTAGGAAGGTTGGTCCCTACAGGGTCGGCTTGGTCTTGATTTTGCATGACCTCAGACACACTTTCTTCTTGTTTTTCGTAGATTCTAAGCTCCATCTCTCCTTTTTTTAAGAAAATGATGTCGGACAATTCCAATTTCGATGAAGTAGTTGTAAATGATGAAACCGAGGTTAATCAACCCAACATTGACATTCTTGTTCTTTCTGATTCGGACCAGGCCTCTGAAATTGCCGAAGATCTTGCTAATTTCATGCCTGACGAGTCCAAGTGCAGAATTCTCCCTAGTCCACCTTCCCCCGCTCATGTTTCAAGTAGTGAAACCCGTCGACCCGGTGTATATATACAAACAGTGCGCCGCGGCTCCGTCTCCCATAAATAGGTCGAATCCCTTAGATGTCAATCCCTTCCCCGAGAGCTTTGGAGACCTTGGTTATAGATATAGCATTCCCCTTTTTGCTCCCATGCCTGTTTCATCCATCCCCGGGTCGAGTTTTTACCAGGGCGCGGCTCTTCAAATGCCATACCGTCCCAAGATCCCGAGATGATAAGGGAGGGATCGTTATCCCGTCTTCATGTTCTCAACAGTCCACCTGACCTAGAGTTAATCAAAGGAGCAATTCTTTGGATAACAATCCAACAATATGTGAAATTGTGCGCACGTGATTTTGGTGTTCAATTGTTGTGGATCAACTAAGGTCGACCACTATAAACAACTGAATCCATGGTTTGTGTTGTTCATCGCATCATAAATCGGGAAAGCTTATTCCGTCGCCATAACAAGCTTTCAATTTTATGTTATCGCAAATTATGTTTTCATCCCGCGACATAACTTTAAAGGTTATTTTCCCGAAAAACCCAACATACACCACATAAGGCTGCCACAACAATCTAAATATTCCACCAAATTCTAACAGTTTAATCAACCAAAAAAAATGTCATATTGAAAGATCAAACAAGAGGTTAAATAGAGTCCAAGTAACAACCTTTTTTTCACTATATCACATATTGGTCTAGACCATCATAATAATTCTATTACATATTGGGCCAAACCATCATTTTTCACATCACAACCTTTTTATCCATACCAAAAAGATTTGATCTGCCGGTCAGCAGAAAATTACATTTTCACTGATGTGTTGTTGAGATGTTAGAACCACAACTGCATTAGAAAATTTATTAGGCGGACCGTGCACACACACATGTATGTGGTTGTGTGTGACACAAACATATGAGCGTGGACACACATGCATATGTGTATGTGTGTGGGTGGGGGGTGATGAGTGATGTGACAATGAAATGTGCTATATAGCATGCTTTTACCCTCATTCGTTGTCATAGATGCAATATTTGTATCGTTTTATGGTGAATTACCAACTTTGCATGTTTTCTGTAAGTCATGATCGTGTTTTTTAGGAATTGCACGATTTCAGGTACCAAAACGGCATAATTGTGCCAAATAGAGACGAAAAAGTGAATACGCCGGATTGACCGTTGCACGGAGTTCGAGGAGTCAAAACATGTCATGTGACCAATGATGTGCACTCAGAGATTTCGTTTTCCGTTGTAGAACCTGTATTCCCTAAACAAAATCAAGATTAAATTTATAAGTCGGAAGTCCTCAAATCCACAGTTTATAGCGGAAAGTTGACTCGGGATGCCGTTCTCCACGGACACTTAGCATAGGAACAAGCAAATAACGATTGAATTTGAATGCAAAAAAGTAAGCAGTTTGATCTCAGACATAATAATTAAAGCGCAGTAAACCCTAAATTGTTTTGTTGTAAATCAATAATGGAAAGGCGTAAAGGTTCCCCAACCTCCCTCTGCTATGCTACTCCCAACTACTTAGAATCAAACAACACACTAGCTATCTATAGGTAGCAAGGAAACATGCCAAAAGATCAAGTCGTAGTTAATCCAGACACCCTTACTAAACCAACAATGTGTTGTGTCACTCAACACACTATCTCGTCACGTTTTCAGACAAATCACACAGGATAAAGTAAAATCCGTTACCAAGTCTTAGTTAGTAAAGATTTCCCACATAAAGAGTCGAACGAATAAAGAACAAGCATGAATTACGTTTTAAAACTAATTCATTAATATATAACGGTATATAAAGAAGTAGCAAAAGCAGAGTTACTGTGGTTCGCCTTTACAAAAAAAAGTTAGCTACTCATAGTAATCTAGAACAGAAATCAAAAATCTAAGAAGAAAGGAGGAAGAAGCTTAGTCTCTGATGTCTGTGCTGCTGCTTCTAGGGCTTCCTCCTTCTGGGTGCCTGACGGCCAGCGGTTTGAGGTTTCACTTCCACCGAGGACTGGTCCTCTCTTTCGAGAGCTTGTTGTGTGAGCTGTGTAGAATTATGAGATCCCTGAGGTCTTATTTATAGATGAAATCTCGAGCTCAAACTGCCATTATTCGATAAGGAAGGTTTAGGAAGGCGAGTTCTAACCTGACAGGCATATAGCAACCCAGAACCAAAACAGATCCTTCACTGTGATCGCCTATGGACCGCAGTGAGGCCTTCTGTGGACCGCAGTCGTCGATTTCCTCAGCTTTGAATCTGTTTTCTTCGTTCTTCAATTTTTGGCTTCGTAACTTTGTTTTCTCGAAAAGTGGTCTTCTACAAAGTTGTTGCATCTTCAATTATCTTCGCATCGGTTGGTTGCATGACATGTTTTGACTCCTCAAACTCCGTGCAACGGTCAATCCGGCGTATTCTCTTCCTTGTCCCGATTTGGCACAATTATGCCGTTTTGGTGCCAGAAATCGTGCAAATCCTCAAAAACGCGATCATGACCTACAGAAAACACGCAAAGTTGGTAATTGACAATAAAACGATACAAATATTGCATCTAGGGCAAAAAACGAGGGTCTAAAAGTATGCTAAATCGCACATTTCATTATCACATCAACCAACCAATGCGAAGATAATTGAAGATGCAACAACTTTGTAGAAGACCACTTTTCTAGAAAACGAAGTTACGAAGCCCGAAATTGAAGAACAAAGGAAACAGATTCGAAGCTGGAGGAATCGCACTCTGCGGTCCCCTGTGGACCGCAGTAGGTGCTCTGCAGTCCCCTCCTGGGCTGTTTTCTGGCCTGTCAGGCTAGAGTCCGCCTTCCTAAACCTTCCTTATTGATCAATGGCGGTCAGAGCTTGAGATTTTCAGTACAAATAAGAGCTCAGGGGTCTCATAATTCTACACAACTCACAAAGCAGCTCTCCTAAGAGAGAACCAGTCCTCGGAGAAATGAAACCCCAAAACCACTGGCCGTCAGGCACCCAGAAGGAGGAAACCCTAGAAGCAGCAGCACGAAGACATCAGAGACTAAGCTTCTTCTTCCTTTCTTCTCTAGTTTTTAGATTTTTGTTCTTAGATTACTATGAGTAGCTAACTTTCTTTTGTAAAGGGCGAACCGCCGTAACTTTGCTTTTGCTACTTCTTTATATACCGTGATATATTAATGGAATAGTTATTAGACGTAAATCGTGGTTATACAACTCTATACATCCTTCGTGGTGTGATGTTCTGCTGAATGACACAGTAGTTTCATTGAACTGAGTAGGGGTACTCGTGCCGACTGCGCCTTGAGCACCATAGTATTATGCCCTGATGTCGTTAGAGGTAATCACGTAGGATTTTAACTAGGAAGTTGGGAATAGCATAGCAGATGGAGGTTGGGGAACCTTTACGCCTTTCCATTATTGATTTACAACAAAGCAATTTAGGGTTTACTGCAATTCAATTATTCTGTCTGAGATCAAACTGTTTATTTTCTGCATTCAATTACAAACGTTATTTCCTTGTTCCTATGCTAAGTGTCCGTGGAGAACGACATCCCGAGTCAACTTTCCGCTATAAACTGTGGATTTGAGGACTTCCGACATATAAATTTAATCTTGATTGTATTTAGGGATTACAGGTTCTACAACGGAAAACGAAATCTCTGAGTGCACATCAAAATTTAGTGCCGCTGCCGGGGATACTTGACCGCTCAAGCAAGTTTCGATCGTCTGAGATAAGTTGAAATCTTTCTTTTGCTTTTTAATTTATGCACTGTCTTTTAAATGCGTATAGCATAACCCAAAAAAATCGTAAAACCTGTGGAATCGATTTTTACAGCAAAAATCCAAAAATATTTTCTTTTCCGTATTTGTTTATTTTCTTATCAAAAACCTAAAAATACGATTATCTGCTTTATTATTAGATTATTATATATCTCTGCGTACGTAAGCTCGTTTGTTAAGCAAGATGGAAGAAGAAGACGAAAGAACTATCAGGGAGATCAGTATGTCGAAACCAAGAAGGAGTGGAATTCGGATCCAGCCGCATGTAAGGGAGTACGGATTTAATCTAACTCTGATTAGCACACTACCAAACTTCGGAGGAAGAGAAGGAGAGAATGAATGCGAGTTCATGTACGCATTTAAGTCTATTGTTGAGCAGTTTCCGACGAAGGGGTTAACCGATGGTGAGCTGAAATTCTGGTTCTTAATCAAAACACTGGAGGGAGCAGCAAAAGATGGATAGATTCAATCAAAGAAGAAGTCAGTGAATGGGAAGAGCTGAGGAGTCTATTCTTGAAAAGGTTTCTAGGGCTTGCAAGGGTTATGAGAGAAAGGAGAATGATATCTACTTTTACTCAGAAATAGAAGGAATCTTTTCATGATGCATGGGAAAGGTTTGAGGAGATGTAATACAACTGCCCCCAACATCAGTTTACTTCGTGATAGCTCTGTGAGTATTTCTACTTAGGAGTTATAGAGGATTTCAGAGACCTTATAGACGTAGCTCTGAAGGGATCATTTATGGGGAGTTCTGCTAAGCAAGTACTGGAAGCTTGCGCAAGTGTGGAGATCGGAGGCATAAGGTCGAGGCTAGGACTTCCTTGTGATGGATATGGAAGGAAGCGTGATAAGGTCTAAAACACTTATTGGGCGACCAACCCTACATCAGATGGAAGTCGTAGTTGACACGGGGGAGAAGACCTATTCATTAATCGTGGAAGGGCAGAAGAAGCGTTGCAATTCTAAGGGTGAACTCCTAGAGGAAGGAAAGAGAGTTGAAAGAAGTTGCTAGGAGAGCGCTGATGATTTTCATTTAGGAGATGAAGAGGAATTTGGGTATATAATGTCGGATCTGGTGAAAGAAGACATAGTGGATGATGTGTCAAATCAAAGTTCTAAATTTATTTTAAGCCAAGAGTTAATCCTCAACACTACGAAAACCTGTAGTGTAGTGGAGTTAACCCCGAGGTCGGTCTCGAAGGACTTAACTAAGCTGAGTCTTGTTTACGAATAGTAATTACAGTAAAGAAAGCAGTAAGGGTTGTTTGCTTCAGCAGCGAATTTGTTCTATATTATCTATCTACTTATGCAATCTAACTAGAAAACAGATTAATCTAAACGACAATGATATGAATAAGGAGAATTATGGAGCGGTAACGTGAAACAAGCTAGCTAGCAGGATACATACGATTCATAGGATAGATTACGCAAGTTGTCACGATCTTGAGTTCAAAAACGAATAGCACTAGTGGAGGCGTCAATTCCACTAGGCTACAATCAATCTAGTTAATCCTACTATTATTGTTTGCAATCTAAACTGTTAGATCAAGCAAGACGAAAGACATTTTGGTGTATTGATTAAATGCTTAATGTAACAGTGATTTTGCTGGCATGCTCGACAAACAGAATAGCAAGATATGCGATTAATCTAAAAAGCACAAGTAATCTAAACCCGATGCACTTCGAATCTCATGAACCCTAGCTAGCATGCATTGAATCAGTTACCACCCCATAATCGGGGTGTTTAGCTACTCATATTATGCGAAGACATAATCAATATTGTATATAAACATGCTCCAAACATATTCTAAAGCAAGAAACAAAGATTCGAATGGATTGATACAAATTTACCCTTCGTTGTCACAAACCCTAGGTAGAATTGAAGAACTGAAATGAATCGATGCGAAAAGCTATGTAGATAATCTCCCAATCAATGTCAATCTTCGGATTACAAGATAAACGGTTCAATTACCTCCAATAATAGGTAGGTAATTGCCTTGGAAAGGTTCTAGGTCGAAAAGCAATAAGAAGAGAAGAATAATAATGAAGTTGTGTCTAAAAGATCAAGAAAATAGGTTATATATAGTGAAAAACGCTGAAAATCACGTTTTGGGCCGAAAAAGGGTCGAAAATGGCCCAAAAAGGGAGTTGCTGCCCGCCAAAATGGAACTGGCATCCGCCAACTCGTTCTGGACGAGTTTGGCGTCCGCCAAGATTGAGCTAGCGTTCGCCAGGCCCTTTTTGGTCCTCTAAACTTCGGAATCTGGAGATGGTTCCTTCGTCAAAGTTGTAGCTCTTGGTATTATCTACGCGTGGACACTAAGATCATGTCAATCGGAGTTCATATGCAAAAGTTATGGCCAAAATGCCAAAGCTGCTCCATCGTAGTTCGAATTTCGCGCGCTTTCACTTAAACGGCTCTAAAATCTTCGTCCGAACTCCGAATCCACTTCCGTTTTGACCGATCAACTCCTTTTTAAACCACCTTTCAGGTCCATAAACTTCCATACTTCCATTAATGCATTAAATTCACTGGTTTAGCCCTTGTTTTAATGCGTTTTCACCAAACACCTACAAAACACAAAAACGTAACAAAACACTAATAAAACACATAAGAACTATACTTGAGAATGGCAATAAGACGGTAAAACAGACCGAATGAGACGATGTAAAATCGACTCATCAGTGGACTTTGACTATGAGCATTATGAAGAATTGGAGCAACTTTTCTTCGTGGATGTGATCAAGGACGAGCGAAGCAAGGAACATACTTCACATATGTTCCAATTTGGGATGGATCCAGTAGGGGAAGATTTCAAAGAAGAAGTGATGAGGCGTTGGAATGGAGATACGAACTACGCAACGAACGTATGGTTTAAAAAGTGTTCCAACAAGTTCGAGGGTCCAAACCTCGACAGCTAAGTCATCTCTGAACAGGGGTCGAGCTATAAGACCTAAAACAAGCGCTTCTTGGGAGGCAACCCATGGTTATGTTTATTTTACGCACTTGCATTTGCACTTTTTACTTTTCATTTTCGATTTCTATACCAAACATCAGGTTTGGGGGAGGAAGACCCCATGAGATTTGCATGTGAGCCATAGTCCTGAGTTCACTCCAAACATGCTATCTCACACACTTTTGAGCCCAGGTACAATGGAAGAAAGAAGGAGGATACCCATCACAAGATGAATAAACTCTTTGGGGAGCTTGTGAGAGAAGCACAGCTGGGAGACCATTATGATATACGGAGGAGGAATTAAATGAACAAGCATGGAAGCACATCACCGAGAGGGGAGTATCTGTCCATTTTCTTCTTCACTTTCCTAGTTTCCTATCTACTCTCTGCTAGGTTTGGGAGAAGCATTTGATTTGACTACTGCATGCTAACTTGCTTGGTCTGTAGAAGCTTTTAAAATACTCGCACTTAATAGTTTGCATTTTAATTTATAATTATCTGTTACGTCTAAGGTCTTTTACTTGTTGAAAAATATTTTGATTTATGGGGGAGTACCGAGTGTGAGCCATTAACTAAGATGAAGAGCTGTGGATTTGTTTTCTTGCTTCGCTGCTTGTTGAATATATGCTCTAACCGAATCCGACCCATGCTACTTTGATAAGTGAGTTTACCTGCTACTCTAATTGAAGTCATGTGTGTAACCGTGTGAACACTGCTACCCTTGAGTCTTTATTTGTCAGCAACATGAATATGATTAGTAGTACTCACCTTTCTGGATCCTTTTCTATACCTTTCATTAACCCCTTTGAAAGATTCTTTAAGCCCTTATGAAACTCCACCATATATCCTATACATGCTTTACTTAAGCGGTGACAACAACCTACCGCCGAGCTTGAACAAAGAAACACAGCAACGAGTTCCAAAGAATGGAGGAGAATCATGTTTTGATCATGATTGAGAATTAGTTTGGGGGAAAGTAGAGAAGAAAACCCTGACCCAGTTCGAGAAATTGGTTTGGGGGAGAAGTGGAAGATGATCATCATCGAAACGTAACCTTGTTGGCCCTACTATTTATTACCAGTGCTGAAAATCACTAGCTCTTGCTCCAAAAAAATAAGAAAGTACCGAAAAAAGCAAAGGTACAAAAGTCTCGGAGTCGATCTGTGGTCCTTGTGATCACCGTTTTTGTGTTGGACATGTTACAGATACTACCCACATACCAGCGTGGCCCTAAAAAGCTACATGTCTGTGAGGGTTGATGGCATGTATACAAAACCAGCACGCACAAAAGTGCGGAATTCGGTAAATCAAACACCACCAAAAAATGTAGAGACTAAAGAGCCTAATGATGGCCAACCAAAAGCATACAAGTCGATAAAACGACTGCAAAAAATAGTATGCCAAAAGAAAAAAAGAAAAAATAAAAATAAAGGAGCAAGTAGTCTATGTGTGAAGCAACTGATGGAGTAGTTACGATGATAGAAGAGAAGTTGAAGACTTGTCATTACGAGAAGACGAAGTCAAATGAAGGAACTCGGTGTCCGAAAGGATAAATCCTCCTAAAATACCCTTGATTCTACCTTGTTATCTTTTAATGATACTTGGCCTTTCACTCCTCTATATATTAGCCTACCTATTTTACTTACCAAGTCAACCTGAGTACTACTTTGATTTATGCCTTGATTTTTTGGAGCAGGATTGCATAACATTACCGCGAGGTAATGATTCTGAAGTACACCTATAAGGACATTGAATTACATTTGTAACCGCAGGCTGTAGTGAGTGATTCTTACTTGTTACTTGTTTGTTGTGGAGTCATAAAGTTGGAGCTGAAACTAAGCGAGTCAGTAGAATTTGAAACCCTAGAAACTGATGCTTGTCTATGTGATGGTTTATTCTTGTTGCTCATTTCATGGTCACTTCTTGATTATCGTTATTGCCTTACTCAAGGATGAACAAGAAACTAGTTTGGGGGTGCGATGTGACAATAAAATGTGCAATATAGCATGTTTTTAAACCCTCATTTTTTGTCTTAGATGCAATATTTGTATCGTTTTATGGTCAATTACCAACTTTGCGTGTTTTATGTAGGTCATGATCGCGTTTTTTGAGGAATTGCACGATTTCAAGCACCAAAACGGCATAATTGTGCCAAATCGAGATGAAGAACCGAATATGTCGGATTGACCATTGCACGGAGTTCGAGGATTCAAAACATGTCATGCGACCAACCAATGCGAAGATAATTGAAGATGCAACAACTTTGTAGAAGACCACTTTTCGAGAAAAAGAAGTTACGAAGCCCAAAATTGAAGAACAAAGGAAACAGATTAGAAGCTGAGGAATCGCACTCTACGGTCCCCTATGGACCACAGTCAAGCATCTGAAATCTTCCTGGGCTGTTTTCTGGCCTGTCAGGCTAGAGCACACCTTCCTAAACCTTCCTTATTGATCAATGGCGGCCAGAGCTCTAGATTTCCAGTATAAATAAGACCTCAGGGGTCTCATAATTCTACACAACTCACAAAGCAGCTCTCCTGAGAGAGAGAGAGAGAGAGAGAGAGAGAGAGAGAGAGAGAGAGAGAGAGAACCAGTCCTCGGGGAAGTGAAACCCCAAAACCGCTGGCCGTCAGGCACCCAGAAGGAGGAAACCCTAGAAGCAGCAACATGAAGACATCAAAGACTAAGCTTCTTCTTCCTTTCTTCTCTAGTTTTTTTATTTCTATTTTTTAGATTACTATGAGTAACTAAATTTCTTTTGTAAAGGCGAACCGCCGTAACTCTGCTTTTGCTACTTCTTTATATACCGTGATATATTAATGGAATAAATTGTGGTTATACAACTCTATACATCCTTCGTAGTGTGATGTTCTGCTGAGTGACACAGTAGTTTCATTGAATTGAGTAGGGGTACTCGTGCCGACTGCGCCTTGAGCACCATAGTATTATGCCCTGCTGTCATTAGAGGTAATCACGTAGGATTTTAACTAGGAAGTTGGGAGTAGCATAGCAGAGGGAAGTTGGGGAACCTTTACACCTTTCCATCATTGATTTACAACAAATCAATTTAGGGTTTACTGCAATTCAATTATTTTGTCTGAGATCAAACTGTTTACTTTTCTGCATTCAATTACAAATGTTATTTCCTTGTTCCTATGCTAAGTGTCCGTGGAGAACGACATCCCGAGTCAACTTTCCGCTATAAACTGTGGATTTGAGGACTTCCGACTTATAAATTTAATCTTGATTGTATTTAGGAATTACAGGTTCTACAACGGAAAACGAAATCCCTGAATGCACACCAATGAGCCTTGGCAAAAACAATTGTCGTTGAAAGAATGTTTCACCAAATCCACCAATGTTTATCAAATTTATAATACCAAACCAAATCCTAAATACACTAAAACAATTAGTAAAGCAGAAGTTGACACGAGAAGTCGGTCTCTCGAGAATAACGATCGATTTAGTAGTTGATTTTAATATAAAGTAGTAAACAAATGATAATCAAATAAGTGCACATCAATTATAACGTAAATAACGAACTTGTAATCAATTAAAGAAAACATGTAAGTATTAACCTTTACTTTGACAACTTGTTTATATCTGGAATAACACTTAGCAATGGATATGCTTGAAGAGTCACATAGGTTACATATCTTATATTGAGACGCAGTCAATATATAAAGATACCCTTATGTAGACTACCATCTAACTCAAACTGTCACTTTAATTAGAATCGACAACAAACTTCAGGGAGATAATCAACTTATAGACACGGTAGATCTATTTCTCCTAAAATAGTGCAAAAAATATTCATGAATCCATGGTAAATACAAATAAGCATGCATCTTAATGTAAAAAGCACAAGAATGAACAACAGTCGCATAACCAACATAGATGCTAAAACTATTCCATCATATATAAACGATGTAAATCAAAGATCCCGGCTAATCCTTACATAAGTAAATTAGCCTAGCATAGCAGTAAATAAATAAACAAAGTATTGAATAGAAATCATGTTTGAAACAACTAAATCGTTATAAGATAACGAGCGTCGACTATTTGCTTCTCTTCCTTCGATCTCCTTAACTTGCTTGTGATCTTCAATGGTTGATGAATTAGATCTCCAGATTAGGGTTCTTCGTTGACGGCCAGGCTTTTGCTGAATTAGGGTTTCACTTCCCCAAGCACTGGTTCTCTCTCAAGAGAGTTGCTTTTTCGTTTCCGATCTTCTCTCTTATATCGTGTGTTGATTTTGAGACCCCAAGGCCTCCTTATATAGTGGCGAGAGTAGGGATTTTCGTGCATGAGTATATAAGGAAGGTTTAGAATGACAAGCCATGAGAAACGGACCTGGGTGGGCAATAATGCCCAGCAGCAACATTATTGCGGTCCCTAAGGGACCGCACTGGACCTTCCTGCGGGCCTTGGCGGCCGCATAGTTCGACTCCTCCCGAGTGATTGTAGATTCGTCTTCCGAGCTATTTTTGGACTTTAAAAATTCGTTATCTCAAAAAGTGGTCTTCTACAATATTTTAACACTTTGAATAAGCTTCGCAACGGTAGGTCATGTGTCTAGTTTGGACTCCTCAAACTCCTTGTGTGGTTGAATCATCGTTTTTCCTTATTTTCCTCGATTTAGCATAAATATGACTTTTTGGCACCGGAAAACGTGTAATTCCTAAAAAACGCAATCATCACCTACAAAATACACAAAATGTGGTAATTGACTGTTTTTTTATATGAGTATTGAATCTTGGGCAAAAAACAAAGGTCTAAAAGTGTGCCAAAAAATGCACATTTCACGGTCACATAAGGGGGTACGAAAATGGATTTTTGCAATGTTATTAGACTGCTTTATAAATTTCTATAGTTGTAGAGTTCTTGTAAAAAAGCTACATTTGTTTTGTAAAAAGTGACATGCGTTTAACAATAATGATAATGCAAAGAATTATTAACGGTCGGCAATTCTCATCAAAACTTTTTCTTTCTCAAAGTATGATTTATTGACCATATAGTAAGAGTGGCTAGACTTGATACTTTATTGGTTTTGTTTTTCCAAAGTACAATTTTGGTGTGTAGTTATTACTTTTCACTTTAACAATATTTACTACATTTTTCTTTTTATTACTTAGATTGCAATATGATGGTAACTTCTTTTTCCATTGTTTTCATGTTCTTATCAAATAAATAGGTAGTATTGTAAAAAAAAATTACACAAGAAACTTAACTAAAGAAGGAGAAAAATGAAAATGCCAGGTGCAAAAACATTTTATGCCCCAATAGTGTTTGTAATCATGACCATGCAAATTTATGTAGTAATGTCTGGAGAGATTTCATTCGTGAGCTCAAATAAGATGTCGGTTCTTACATGTTACGCAAAATGTATAAAAAGCCTATGTTTTACTCCACCACTGGTGTTTGGGTGCATGTTAATATGTGCAAAATATTGTAGAAGATGTATCCCAGAGTGTACCAAAGAACAAACCGACGCTCTATCATCCTCCCTCTACTGCAATATGAGTTGTAGACTTGCTAAATGTGCTAATATTAATGGCAGGTGTGGCTAATACCATGCGCGGGAAGCCCGCTCGCACAGGGCCCCGAAAATTTGGGACCTCAAATTTTATAATAGTATTCGTATATGCTATTTAGAAATGGGCTGGTGGTATAATATTTTGATGGAAAAATCAATTTCTCAAATTCAAATCTGGTCTGCATTACCTTACTCATCGTCATGTTATTATTTAAACTATGAATATTTTTACTTTGTATTTTTTGAACTCCTTAATTTTCTTAGTAATAAGATTTTATTCATATTAGTAGTATTGTTTTGCGGAGCCAATTATAGTATGACGTGCCTTTTTTTATTGTTTATTCATTTTAAATTTTTTTGGTACGTCTTCTGAGTTAAGAGTACTGAAATATATAAAACATCTGATTAATTGTATGAGTTTTATTACCTCATTGTGACAAGTTTGTTTATCTATATAGTATTAATTATGGAAGACTATGTATATATAAATTACTCACTATGTACATATAAATGTCGCAGATTCAAGTCATAGACAAGGGTGCTTGGAGGAATGCTCCAACGTTGACTGCAAAGCTTGAGGCAAAACTTTATAAGATAAAATTCATTTGGTATATGTTAATCGATGAATTTCTTTGGTATTGAATAAGAATGACACATTCCCTAACAATTCCAGGAGATTTAGAGTTAACTCATACATTAGCATGTCAATCATGTCATGTGAGTCGGTTTCACAAGTATAAACTCAACTCATTTAATCAATGAATTGAAAATATTATGTCCAAATAGTGCAAACAAAAATAAACTTAATTACGAATTATGTGACATTCCTCCATCCCGAAAAAAGATTTCCACTTTCCGTTCAACTGTCTCAAACTTTAATTACAAATTATTATAAAAGCGCAAATGTAAAATATTCAATAAAAATATAGTATAAAGAAATTATGAAACTATAAGTTTAATTATTCTATAATTTTATTAAACATTTTACATTTGCAGTTTAATAATGATTCGAAATGAAAGTTGGAAACAATTGACCTAAAAATATCAAAATGAAAACCTTATTTCAAGACGGACGAAGTACTTTAGTCATTAAGATATTTTTAGCATGGACAGAGTAAAATAGAAACCTTTTGTTGACTGATAGTATTTTAGTAACTTGTAGAAGTAATTGGTTTTCAAGAGCTTGTAAGTTTATTTTTTGATGACGATGAAAACATACAAGATCTACTTCTAAAACGTATTAGGTCTTATAATATATCTAATAATAATAATAATAATAATAATAATAATAATAATAATAAAAAACGGATATCCAAGGATATCCGTGGACCGTATCGAATCCGATCCGCATTATACGGATCACGAAAAAATTTCCAATCATTTTTCGGACATTTCAGAAATTTGGAAATCCGAAATGGAACCCAAAACGGAGATTTTATTCCATTGCTCACAGCAAGGAGTAGTAGTAGTTAGCTTTGGACCTGATGATTGGTCTGATCATGTGTACGAAGCTCCAAAAATCATCAAACAGTAAATTTCCACTCATAACCTATAGAAGTATAGATTAAGAAACACCAAAAACAACACAAAATTGGACTGAAAGTTCCTCCTCCCACTTTTGAAGGATGCCTCAAGGACACAACTGTACCTCAGATTCTACATACACTCTACAGGATGCAAAGAAAAACATGGTTTAGTAGTAAACCAGCAATAAGGCATAAAATCACATTCTCATGAAATAATCCAGCCAGAATAAAGCAACATCTTCTAACAACAGTGAGGTGCTCAGACAAACAAGAATGGACTTGAATGTTTTCCTCAATCATCATCAGATTAACGAGATATATTGATAGTCATCACAGTTCACAGCACCTTGACTGTAGCTAAAAGCCTGTTTTGATTTTAAGGTAGGTAGACCTGAATGCATGACTTGAGTTCCTGGTACGGACAAACAAGTAAATACCTTTTCACTCTTTCTTCCTTGCTCTCCAACCCAAAATAATCAAATAAATCATTTGAAAAACACAATGCATATTTCAGATGGATCCGAGTAAAAACGTATTGCAAACATGCAGATGCCGACACATTGACACTGCATATCTCAAAAAAGGGTATTTATCGTAGATTATATAGAATAAAAATTACTCCCTCTATTTCAGAAAAAGTGTTACAACTTTCCGTTTCCGGCATTTCACTAAAAGTGTTACAATTTCCATTTATGGAAACTAATTAAATAATAAAACTCCCTACCTTTCACTTTTATTACAATATGCCACTCATTTAATCTCTAATAATCATGGGGCCCACTGTACTTTCTACTTTTTCTTAAAATTGGTGCAAATCCAAATTGTAACACTTTATCCGAAATGGAGGGAGTATTTGCTAACTGCAAGAGGTGCTCAGACGAGTAAGAATGGACTTGAACTTTTTTCCTCAATAATCATCAGATTAACGAGATATAATCATAAAGTCATCACTGCACCTCATCTGTAGCTCAAGTATAAATGATGTAGGGTTAAGGTTAATAGGCCTGAATACAGCACTAAGTTCCCGGTACTGTCAAACAAGTAAAACTATTTCATTAAGAAAAAAAAACAGATCTTTACATTCATTTCTAAAACAGGCAACATGAGATATTATCTCATAAAAGTAACAGTAATAATCCAAAACATATAATAAAACATTACTTTCGAACAGCAGAAGAGGTGCTCAGACAACTAAGAATGGACTTAACATTTTCCTCAATGATCATCAGATTAACGAGATATATATTCATAAAGTCATCACTGCACCTTGTGCTGTTTTACGAGTTGAGTTGAGCCGAGTCGAGTATCTCATTCCTCAAGATCGATTAGAGTTGTAATCAAGACGCAGCTCGTTAACAAAACGAGCTAATTTTTTTAGTTAGAGCTCGAGTCACAATAATTAAGTTCGAGCTCGGCTCATATGGTTCAAGTTTAGTCAAGCTCAGGCTCGGGGCACGAGCACCAAGTTAGGCTCAAGCTCAAGTCAAACACCTTATCGTAAGCCAAGCCAAGCCGACGAACTGCATCTTAGCTTTAGCTGAAGTACATGTCTTCTAGCACAAAGTTAAGTGACCTTAAATACAAAACATAATTCCTCGATAGTCAAACAAAAAGTAAACTATGGCATAAACAACGTACTTAAAATCTTATCTCGTAAAAAGCTATTGGTCTAGAATCATATATAATATAACATTATTTTCTAACGTTGAAGAGGTGCTCAGACAAGAATGGACTTGAATGTTTTCCTCAATCATCATCAGATTAACGAGATATATTCAGAGTCATCACTGCACCTCGTCTATAACAAAAGTCTTTTATTGTAAGTAGAAATAAATAGAATAGCAGTTCCTTGTACACAAACAAATAAACTTCGGCAAAAACAAAACAAAAAAATGATCTTTATGTCTAATTCTAACACAGGAAACATAAAATCTTATATCTCCTTGTATCAATCTAGAATCATAAAGAACAACACATTATTTTCTAACGACAAAGAGCTGCTCAAATAAGTAAGAATGGACTTGAATGTTTTCCTCAATAATCATCAGATTAACGAGATATGTTCATTAAGTCATCACTGAACCTCATCTAAAGTGTGTCACGTAGAGTTTAAGGTATGGAATCGTAAAAGACTCAAGTCCCTAGCACAATTAAACAAGTAAATCCATGGCATAGACAAATGAAATGATTTTTAAATTTAATTAATTAACTCGAACACAGGGTAACTTAAAATACTATTTCATCAAACAGTATCAATCCAGAATCATGTAGAATAACGGTTAACAGGTGCTCAGACAAGTAAGAATGGACTTGAATGTTTTCCTCAATAATCATCAGATTAACGAGATATATTCAGAGTCATCACTGCACCTCGTCTATAACTAAAGTCTTGTATCTTAGCGTCTTGGTAAGTAGACCTAAAAATAAGACTAAGTTCCTCACACAAGTCAAATTATGGCATAAACAAAAAATATGAACTTTGCGTTTAAATCAAATGCTGGATACATAAATCTTATCTCGTAAAACAGTATACATGGAGAATATGAGAGTAATGTAGAACAAAACTTTATTTTCTAATGGCAGAGAGGTGCTCAGAATATATCTCGTCGAGACATAAATAGAAGAGCAGTTCCTTGTATAGAAACAAATAAACTATGGTAAAAACAAAACAAAAAAAAATATCTTTATGTCTAATTCTAACACAGGAAACATAAAATCTTACCATCTCCAAGTATCAATCTAGAATCATCAAGAACAAAACATTAATTTCTAACAGCAAAGGGCTGCTCAGACATGTAAGAATGGACTTGAATGTTTTCCTCAATAATCATCAGATTAACGAGATACGTCCATAAAGTCATCACTGAACCTCATCTAAAGTGTTTCAAGTAGAGTTAAGGTATGGAGTCGTAAAAGACTTAAAGTTCCTGGTACGGTTAAACAAGTAAATCCATGGCATAGACAAAAAGTCAAAAAGACCTGATCTTTAAATTTAATCAATTAACTCTACACACAGCTACCATAAAATACAATGTCGTCAAACAGTATCAATCCAGAATCATGTAGAATAACTGCAAACAGGTGCTCAGACAAGTAAGAATGGATTTGAATGTTTTCCTCAATAATCATCAGATTAACAAGATATATTCATAAAGTCATCACTGCACCTCATCTAGCTAAAATATGTCTGTTGTAGCATTAAGTAGACCTATATACAAGACCAAGTTCTTGGTAATTAAAATTATGGCACAAACAAGTTGCCATGATCCTCTCTACATTTTCCTCAGCATAAAAGAAAATTAAAATACCTCTGATATCAGTTGGTACATTCAAGGCTGAGTGCCATCCACAATCTCACGGGCACAGAATTCATGTAGATTAGTACTATACAAATTTTTCCATTGCTGGATTATCTGCAACGATCTTGCTTGTTCACTTTTCAGCCTTGCTACGTCTAATTCGGAAGCTGCGAGGAACCTTTGTGCTACAAAAGGGAATCATTTAGCCACTTAGGATTTACAAAGGACATATCAGCTTCAAACGTTCATTCTTTGCAAGTGGTTAACAATAAAAGTATGCGTCAGCAAAAAAAGCCAAAGGCAAAGGTCCATATTGAGATAATATACATTCTTAAGGAAAAGACCGACCGTTAACAAGTACGATTACCCAGACAACCATTATGCCCATTTTGGGTTTCACTGTTTTTCATATTCGCTTCACGTATTCTTATCGGCGCTTCCTAGCAGCTTGGGCCTCCAGTTATTAAGCTTTCTAAAAATCCAAGCATTTAAGCTTGTGTGGTTGCGGATAGACAGGATTGACCTCGGCAGAGACGAGAGTTGGATATAGGCAAGTGATCAATGAACAAATGATGTGGAAAGAAAGCAATATATCAAGACAGACTCGATTGGAATAAGATCAAGAGAGGAAGAAGCAGTTATCAAGCTACCAGTATTTGAGCTGGGCTGAAGTTAAAAACCACTGTTAGATAGATAACATAGTCACATTGTTAAACTATACACATTACATAATAACTAGACTGGGTGATACTATTGGAATGTCTTGAATGCAGCATCATCAAGGTAGAAAACAATATATTAGTTCATTTTGAACTTTGTGGCATTTGTTTTGTGCAACCGATCATGTTCGATTGTTCGGTTATTAGTATCTGCACAAAACATGTTTGGCGTTAGCTTAGCTTGCTATTGAGTATTAACTCAGCTTGCTGTTGCTAACCTCAACGCCTTTCTCAATCAGATTATGGATGTCAGTAACTAAGCTAGAACTAATTGTGTGCAATCTATAAGTCCCAATTCTCATCAAATCTTCCAACTTAATCCTCAACAATGTCCTTTGATTAAAAAGTCAAAACTGGACACAGATCTAAGATGCAAAAGCTGCTCTCAGAATGAACATTTGTTTGTCAAAAAACACATAATCTGATATTTTCATCAATGACATGATACGAAATGAGAAAACCATTGATCTATATCATCTACTACAGTAGCAATTCATCAACAGGTAGATATTACACCGGCTCAAATTCAATTAAGTTCGAATTCAACCAAATACAGCGAAAGAGGCAGCAAATACCATACCCTTGTGAGGAAGATGAGCACCACGAAGACTCTGAAGTGAGGAGAAGGAGATCTTCAATCGGCAACAGTCGGCTGCAAATGAGCGGCAAGCAATTTGTAAAACCCTAACCCCTCTTTATTGGGAATTTTCTGAAACCCTAAACCTAACCACATAACTCTCTCTTTCCGTCCCAGTGTCATTTACCCGATTCCGTTTTGTTCCGTCCCAATTCAATTACTCATACGTTTAATGGAAAATCTCTCTCCTACTTAATTCACTATATCTATTCTCTCTCATATTACATTCATTATTTATCCTACTTTATTCAATCTATTTCCTACTTTATTACCTTCTCTCCTACTATATTCATATTTTTCTTAAAACTTGTGTCCGGTCTCGCGGGTAATTGAAACCTGGACGGAGGGAGTAATTCGCTCAACCGTAGTGGCGCATGTTTTGACCTACGGACTTCAAGGATTATACCGCATTAACACTTCTTTAGTTCAAGAGATTTAAACGTGGAGCGAGGTGTATTAAAAATGGAGGCCGAATTAAGCTCTCTTCTCTTCGTTTCAACAGAATTGAACTGACCTGAACTGAAGTTATTTGTTGTATAAAAAAGAACTACACAAATCTGAACTGAAGTTGATGAATTTTCAGATGAAGAGAACAGAGCCTTACTTTATCTTCGAGTAGTATTTATGTGGCGGGTTCTATGGGAGGAAAGGGGTTTCCCCAAGGTGTATGATACTGATGGATATACATAAGGCGTATGACACTGTGGAGTGGGGTGCACTGGAATGTAGGATTTCCATTGCTTTTTGTGCAATGTGTGATGTTATGTGTGACGACGGTTTCATACCGGTATAGTATTAATGGGATCCCTTCTCAGCTTGTGCAGGCAAAAAAGGGACTCTGACAGGGGAGTCCCATGTCTCCTCTTCTATTTGGATTATTTGCACCGGGTGCTTTAGGATTTGAAGGAGGAGCCTGACTTCAACTTCCATCCTCGATGTGATCGGATGGAAATTATCAATTTGTGCTTTGCTGATGATCTCTTGGTGTTTAGTCGAGGTGATGTGGTTTCAGTGCATATGCTTATGGATAAATTCAGAGATTTTTCCTATGCTACGGGGTTGGTTGCTAGCCCTAGTAAGTGTAGGGTGTATTTTGGTGGTGTGGGGATGGAAATGCATGAGAGTATACTAACAGAGACTAGTTTTATGAGGGGAATGCTGCCTTTCGAGTATTTGGGTGTTCCCTTGGCTAGTAGAAAGTTGAAAGTCTATGTATATGCCACTCACTGAGAAGATTTTGTGTAGAATGCAACATTGGAGTGCAAGACTCTTGAGTTATGCAGGGAGAGCTCAATTGATTCAAAGTGTCTTATTTCCATGACTAATTATTCAAGTTTTCCCACTTCCAAAACAAGTGCTACAACATATTGATAGTTATTGTCGATCATTCTTGTGGAGTGGTAAGATGTCGTGTGTCGGAAAGCTCTTGTAGCATGGGAGCGAGCGAGTGTGTGGTCCAAAGGTGGTAGGGGGTCTCAACATCATTTCTTTGGTGTCTTGGAATCAAGTCACAATGGCTAAGTTGTTATGGAACATATGTGCTACAACGGATAAATTGTGGATGAAACGACTCCACGTGTATTTTTTCAAGGGTTGTGGTGTAACGGATTTCCAGATTCATGTTTCTTGCTCGTGGCTATTAAAGTCCATGTTAAAAGAGCGTCAACTGTGTATGCATACTGTTGCTTGGCAAGAAGCTTGTATGAAGAATATATTTATTACAAAACAGATGTATTTGAAGTTGTGAGGGACAGAGTACGAGTGGCTTGGAGGAGGCTGTTTTATAGTAATATTGCTCGTCCTCGTGCTTTATTTATATTGTGGTTGGGTTGTTTGGGCTCAGGGGCGGAGCGACTTTAGCCACACCCAATTTTTCCGTTTCCATCATATATATGGTACTTTTGTCTGATAATATCATTTAAATTTCAACTTTTATTATGCATAATACTTAAATGTCACTTTATGAAGTATATTTTTAATCTTGGTTTGTAAAAAACAAATTCTATGGTGATGGTGTGTGGTATTTTTTGGTATAATAGTGTATATTTTCAATTGAATTCATACCGCTCATAATTGATGAGACAATAATTTAGGCCAAAGTCTTGGAAAATGTAAGATTTTCCTAAAAAAATAGGAAAATCAAGGTTTTTGTTGTTTTTTGCGGTTTTTGGGTTTTCGCGGTCTGACCGACCGAGTTTCTTAAAAATCCGCCGAAAAACACATTTTTCGTTATGATTTTAATAGATTATGTTATGGTTTTAAGATGTTAGCATTGAAAGTTTAAGTTACAATTTTAACGTATTTTATTAATTTTTTAGGAGATGATGTAATGGTTTTAATGGGTAAGTATTGTATGTTTCAATCATAATTTTAACATCTTTTGTTAATTTTTAAGAGAGGTGTGATGGATTTAATGAGCTACATGATAGTTTTTAAGATGGTGTGTTATAGTTGTAAGTGACAATCTAATATCATTAAATCATTATTAAACAAGTCTAAAAGTTTCAAGAATGTCATTAAAATATCAATAAACAAGCTTAAAAGAAGCTACTTGAGACATGTCATTACAATTATGAAACATCTAGTCATTCAAAGGTTTTAAGACATCTATTCTCATAGGGAAAAAATTACAATAAACGTTCATTCGGTGGTTTTGTATACAAATGCAAACCGAGTTGTTAACATAGGATTTTTCCGATTAAAATTTTGGTGAACTTCGGCTTCTGGCTTTTGTTGCTTGTGATTGTTGCGTCAATATTGCAATGAAACTTTTGAAAGATCTACCATCAAACTCGATGTCATCATCATCACCTGCTCGAAAAATACACTAAATAGGTTAAAATCATAACAACTCTCATTAAAACTATCACATTGGTGCTTAATACAAAAAAGGAACATACAAAACAAGTCAAAAATAGTAAAATTGATACTTAAAACAATATAAATGCCTCTTAAAACCATAACAAATAGGAATATGCAACACAAACTAAAAACAATAATATTGATGCTTAAAATTATAGCAGTGCCTTGTAAAACTATAATAATGTCTCTTAAAACTATAATAAATCATTTGCGAACAATAAAATCATAAATGTTTTACCAGAAGATAAAAAGTCTAATGTTTCTGCTTAAAACTACAAAAAATTGTCTTAAAACTAGAACATATGCGCTAAAACTTATTACATGCAGAAATATTCAACACAAGCTAAAAACAGTAACATTGAAGCTTAAAACCATAACAGTGCATTTTAAAATTATAACAATGCTTATTAAAACTATAACAAAGCAAAAACATGCAACATAAGCTAAAAACAGTAACATTAATGCTTAAATCTATAACAGTGCCTCTTAAAACTATAAGAATGTATTTTAAAACATTAATGCAAAAATCAAATCATAAATATTTCATCAGAAGCTTAAACCACCAACGTTATTGCTTAAAACTATAATGATAGGATTTAAAACTATAACATATACGCTAAAATAATGACGGAATAAACATTCAACGTAACCACGATGCTTAAAGCTATAACACCAATTATTAAAATCATAACAATGACTCTTAAAATCATAACAAAACAAAACTATAATAATTTCGAAATGATTCGATTTTCACTGTATGAATTTCAGATTTAATTTTAGATATGTAAATATCAAATCAGATCGCATAATGCTTAAAAATATAACACCAGCTTTTAAATCCATAACAAAACACCAAATACTTTGACAAGTTTGACATGTTAAACAAGGTTGAAATATGCAGAATTAGTCAAGACTACTACATATAGTATTATCTATTTTATTTCACATATTTTACAGATAAAATATGCATACATATTGGCACAAAATCTCATTAACCTGAAAGTGACAATATCAGATCAAAAGCTAAATTCCATTTCTCTTCAGTACACATCACTAAAATATATCCAAGACCGTGTGATACTAATAGCTAAAGCAAAGAGTAAATATGGAAGAAAATGACTTGATACCTGGAATAGTGTGAAAAAAAGCTTGAACCAATCCAATTCATCTCGGATTTGATACTAATAGTGTCAGGATTCCAAAATACCTCTCTCCTCAGAAGAATCATGCATCCAACCCGTCGGTTCAGCCACCTCAAAGTTGACTCCCTTTGCAAACTCTCCGCTGCTAAAATAGGCATTCCGACCACCGATGTAAGGCTCCGATTCCGGCAATGGTTCCGGTGGTGTGATTCCGGCAGAATGAGTGAAGAGAGAGAGAGAGAGAAAATGGTTGATGTTTCTCTCACTAGGTTTTGAGAGAAAGATGGCTAAATGGTATGGTATGAATTTTGTGAGAGAGTTTGTTGTTAATGGAGTATTTATATAAAAATTTTAGACCGGTTTGTATTATTTTTTATAGGTTCTTTATTGTGACAATCAGATTTTCCTATAGATTAGGAAAATCTTCCCTTTTACTATACTTATTCATAATTTAGAGTCTCATTTAGTCATTTTTAGCGATCTTTGTTAGTCTTTGTTCTTAGTTTTATAGTTGTTTTTGTACAATTTTATGCTTTGGTGTTTTGGTTATGTTTTCTAGGAATTCAGGTTTTTTAGCTCAATTGGAGAAAACAAAGTCGCCTGAGCCCCCCGCGGCGGAGTATTTGGCTCGTCGTGGCGAGATTTTACGAAGCAGCAGGAAGTTTGGAAAGATTGGCTCGCTGTTGCGGAGCATTTGGCTCGCCGCGGCGATATTTTACAAATGCTTCTCCTGTCTTGGCAATTGGAGCTCGCATGGCGAGAATTAGTCACTACGAGATTAAGCGGCGATATATATTCGACAAAGAAGACTCGTGGTGGCGAAATTAACCGCCAGGTGAGAAATTACGAGCCGATATGTATTCGACAATAGAAGACTCGCCGCGGTGAGGCGCGCAGAATCAGATTTTAGTTTGACTTATTAGTTTAGATTTTGGATTCTTTTCTTTCATACTTCTTTTTAACATAGTTCTTAGAAAAAAGCTCTATATTCATACTTTGACATTGAGACATTATTGGAGCTTGGTTTTCATCATTGTTGAAGGATTGATATCGAATTCCTGGTAACATTTGATAATTCTCTATCGTTTATCTCTTCGATTCGTGTTGTTATTGTTTATCGAATTGTATGAGCTTGCGTGCGATTATCAACATGTCTGTGTTTATCATATGCAATACTTTGAAGTCTTTAATCTTTGCTTCTACTATGAGTAGCTAAACTACTCCGAACGCAGTAGTTATGTGATGGTTTTGTGTATTCGCTTCTAGGGTTAGAATTCGTTCATATAGGTTCGTCTAGTTCAAAATCTTCGTAAAACCTTCAATCCAATAAGCTAGTTTAAGATTTTCAAAATCGTTTTCGGTTAAGGATCGTGGATTGACGACCCACGATTACTCCAGTTCAAAACATTCAAATAACGATTGGTTGAATTGGATTGATTGATTTCTGTACACCAGCCGTGTGACAAGTACGAACGATTTCCCTCGAGAAAATTAGCATTACTCGATCATAACTGTTGTTCTCTCTCTCTCTCTCTCTCTCTCTCTCTCTCTCTCTCTCTCTCTCTCTCTCTCTCTCTCTCTCTCTCTCTCTCTCTCTCTCTCTCTCTCTCTCTCTCTCATTGATTAAAACTCTTTACTTGCTTTATTTAATTTCTAGTTAGAAAGTATTCCAACCAAATCATCAATCTGTTTACACAAGTAACTGTTTGCTCTCAATTCATTGTGGTAGCTTAATTGGTTCCTTAGCGAACGATTATGTGGTTAGCATTGTCTGTCTACAACAACTGCTTACTACTTTTACTAAGTAATAATTTGAGCACATCAAATTTGGCACCGCTGCCGGAGAATCAATTCCTACTGTAGCGTTTGATTGTGAATTTTTATTTGTTTCTTTTTCCAACCTGCAGTTTAGTGCACTAATAGAAACTAAGACCTCTTTCGAGTTTTGGAGTTGTGTAGCTTTAACGATAGGTTTTCAGAAGGTATTTCCGATGGCTCAACTGACATATGGGGCTTACATGCAACCTGGCGAGGTTAAGGCTGGAAAGCCAGCAATTGTACTGTCTAATGATGCCAGGAACATGGAGATCAAGCCTCATCACTTCCATGACTTGCCTATGTACTATGGAATGGCCAATGAGGATGTCATTTGGTTTCTGAAGGAGTTTGAGGGGTTGATTGCTAGAATTCCGCTAATTGTAGGTGGAATTACTGTGACCGATGATGAAATCAGGAAAAAGGTCTTTTCCATTTGCATGCAGGACAAGGCTAAGAGCTGGCTTCTAAACCAGCTGGATGGATCTTTTCGTTCTTGGGATGCTCTGTATAAAGCTTTCATGAACAAGTTTTATCCTGCGAAAAAGACTAGGCAACTCCGTCTCCAGATTGAGAAGTTTATGCAGATGAGTGATGAGAGCTTCTATGAAGCAAGGGAACGGTTTTTGAATCTGCTCTCTCAGTGCCCCCACCACAGGATGTTTGAAATGGAGTTGTGCATCAGATTTTATGAAGGCCTGGATTGGGAGTGTCAAAACATGGTCGAGATGACTTGCAATAATTCTTTCCTGGAAGCGTCTGCTGATGAATTATGTTTTCGAGAGACTGACAGCAGTGTCTCGGCTTAAGGGTGCGAGAAATAAGGCTAGTAGAGTTGTAGCCAGAGCAGTAGAAGAGACTCCAGGGCCGTGTATTACTGAGCTAGAAAAAGAAATCAGGAGCCATATGGAGAGATCTGAGAGGTTCTGGCTTGAGGCGCTGAAAATTCAGGACAGGAATGACCAGAGGTTCGACAGTATCGAGCAATCGCAAAAAAGGCTGGAACATACATTGGGGGACCTGGTAGGGAAATTGCAGCTCATAGCGAAAGCAAAACTCCCAGTAACCCCATAAAACATTAGAGTCCTGGCGGTTGAGATAAATTTTGAAGAACCAGGGAAGGTTAACTCTGTTGTTGCCACTTGTACCAACGAGGTTGAGAACTCTGCATCTGATGTGGGAACTCCAGCAACAGTTCAAGTGACTCATGTCTTGTGATTCTGTGATCGAGAATGTTACTCTTGAATCGGCAAGTCGAAGTCGAGGATCGAGTTAGTGATTCGGAAGAGGCGAATCTGAAACAAATAAATCTGAAACCGCCCTCCACGAAGTAATTCCTAAGGCGGAAAAGAGTATAAGCGACTCCGATAGTTTTGATTTATTGGTAGGCATTGGGTGTTCAGCTCAGGTTACCGGAATAGTCGATACTGGTGCTAGTTGCAATTTGATGACTTTTGGCACCTATGAAGACTTAGGCTTAAAAGGATTGGAGCCGCGCAGATGCTTTATGACTCTTGATTGGGGAACCCGAAGTAGATGCATGGGGATTGTAAAAGATGTCCCGGTTAAGCTGGATGGTGTAATGGTAATGACGAATTTTGTGGTAGTGGAATCACCCTCGGCTGAAAGGGAAAGAGATGGAAAAAGATATGCTTCTTCTAGGGCGACCCTTCATCCGCTCGACTCTCATGGTGGTGAATCTACATGCCCGAACCTGCACAATCGAGGTGCAAGGCAAGCCACGTGAACTGAAATCCTATTCTGCTCCATTATATTACATTTTAGTGTGAGTTGTGGAAATTCATAGGAGCACACACTGGACGCCTATATATACACACTTATCTGTAGGGAAGAAAAGGGGCTGCAACAATAGGAAGAACCAAGAACTTCCAGAGTACCCGTTAGCCAACACGGAAGAGTCTTGTACATGACTGTAAAGGTACACCTGCAGGCAAGTCACTGTTGATCCCATTCTCTTTTCTTTTTCACTCTACGCTTGAGGACATGCTTGAGTTTAGGTTTGGGGAGGGTGAATGTGCTCTCTAGTGTCTTGTCTGCATTTTCTCTATTAACTGAGTCTCTAGAGTCTTTCGTCCTTTACTTTATGTATGTTTTGGTCATTTTTCTTTTCTTCTTTTCCCTTCTAGAGTCTTTCGTGAGTCATTCTTCCAAGTTATGAAAGCTTCTATTGTGATTGTTAAATTTGCTAGCTGCTTATGTTTTGCATGATATTTAACTAAGGTGGCGTAGTGGATTTAAAATCCCGTAAGTCCGTTTCTCTTGTAAATAGAAGGTCTGTTTATCTCTTTAGTCCAAAAAGACGGTGAGAAACTTTAAGCCGATGAAAGAATATTGTATCGACGCCTGTGTGATCCTTTCGGGAAGTGCAAACTCCCTTGGTTGCGCCTCTTCATGCTCATGTGTACTCTGTTAAGTTAAGTATGACGAACGACATGCTCTTCATGATTCATTTTATCAAAGCCAGTGCATTGCGAAGAACCGATTTGGGGAGAAGAATTCTGCTGTGCTGTTATGTTTATTTATTCTTGTAATCTGTACTACTTCCCTCTGATTAGTTGATTTATCTCGGAGTGTATCTGTGGTGCTTGTCATCACCGTAGTCGTGTTGGGCGTGTTTCAAATACTACCTATATATCGGCGTGGTCCTAAAAAGCCATATGACCGTGAGGGTTGATGGCACGTATACCAAACTGACACGTACAAAAGTGCGGACTTCAGTAAAACAAACACTACCAAAAAATTAAGACTGAAAGAGTCCATAGTGGCCAAATTGATTAGCATATAATTTATAGTATGCAAAAATGTGGTGATATGGAAGTTTGGTTGTATGCTCTGACAAGCTGCTGCGCACAAGAAAGTCCCTTCTGACTTAACTGATTGAGTACATTGCATAAGGTATTTGAGGCACCTTTGCGATGAAAGTCACCTTCCCTTCTCTTGCTAGTTCTTGAGTGATTACCCACTGGACACTTCCAGAGTGTGTGAGAGAGTTGCGTAGGATTCCTTGTGAGGGATTGAAGAGTTAGACTTAAATGCTATTTACCTGAGAAACTGTCTTGCTTGAATTTTTGTGCACTATTATGTCAAGGTTAGTTGAGTGCAAACCCTTTGCATCTTGCGAATTTAATGCTTACATTGGTAGAATTCGGTCACTTGGAAGTCTGACTCGTTTGTGTGTTTCTTGTTTGTCGTTGTCTAGAGTCTAGTTTGTTTTTTAGTTTGTTTGTTTGCACGAGGACGAGCAAAGGTTCGGTTTGGAGAGTTTGATGATACAATAATTTAGAGTCTCATTTAGTCCTTTTTAGCGATTTTTGTTAGTCTTTGTTCTTAGTTTTATAGTTGTTTTTCTACATTTTTATGCTTTGGTGTTTTGGTTTTGTTTTGTAGGAATTCAGGTTTTTGAGCTCAATTGGAGAAAACAAAGTCGCCTGAGCTCGCCGTGGCGAGATTTTACGAAGAAGCATGAAGTTTGGCAAGATTGGCTCGCCGCGGCGAGATTTTACAAATGCCTCCCCTGTTTTGGCAATTGGAGCTCGCCGCGGCGAGGAAATTGGTCCGCCGCGACGAGATTAAGCGAAGCGATATATATTGCGACAAAAGAAGACTCGCCGTGGCGAGAAATTACGAGCCGATATGTATTCGACAATAGAAGACTCGCCGCGGCGAGGCAAATAACCCGTCTCTAAACAGATTGATGATTTGGTTGGAATACTTTCTACCTAGAAATCAGATAAAGCAAGTAAAGAGTTTTAATCAATGAGAGAGAGAGAGAGAACAACAGTTATGATGGAGTAATGCTAATTTGCTCTAGGGAAATCGTTCATACTTGTCACACGGTTGGCGTACAGAAATCAATCAATCCAATTCAACCAATCGTTATTTGAATGTTTTGAACTGGAGTACTCATGGGTCGTCAATCCACGATCCTTAACCGAAAACGATTTTGAAAATCTTAAACTAGCTTATTGGATTGAAGGTTTTACGAAGATTTTGAACTAGACGAACCTATATGAACGAATCATAACCCTAGAATTGAATATGCAAAACCGTCAC
Organism: Plantago major; assembly: GCA_026545765.1. Classification (NCBI taxonomy): domain Eukaryota; kingdom Viridiplantae; phylum Streptophyta; class Magnoliopsida; order Lamiales; family Plantaginaceae; genus Plantago; species Plantago major. The sequence continues at coordinate 61,991,552 of CM048839.1, read as the reverse complement.
ATAACTACTGCGTTCGGAGTGGTTTAGCTACTCATAGTAGAACCAAAGATCAAAGTCTTCAAAGTATTGCATATGATAAACACAGACATGTTGATAATCACACACAAGCTCATACAATTCGATAAACAATAACAACACGGATCGAAGAGATAAACGATAGAGAATTATCAAATGTTACCAGGAATTCGATATCAATCCTTCAACAATGATGAAAACCAAGCTCCAATAATGTCTCAATGTCAAAGTATGAATATGGAGCTTTTTTTCTAAGAACTAGGTTAAAAAGAAGTATGAAAGAAAAGAATCCAAAATCTAAACTAACATGTCAAACTAAAATCTGATTATGCGCGTCTCGCCACTGTTTGCTCTCAATTCGTTGTGGTAGCTTAATTGGTTCCTTAGCGAACGATTCTATGGCTAGCATTGTCTGTCTACGACAACTGCTTAATACTTGTTTACTAAGTAATAATTTGAGCACATCAATAATTAATCACACCTTATTTTAATTTCTGACTCCGTCCCTGTTTGGGTCGTCTACCCACCAGGGATCGGTTGGTGCGACTTAATTTGGTCCAGGATGATCTCTGTGAGTAGTGCGGACAACCAGAGTCTATGCAACATTTGTTTTCTGAGTGTTCCCACAACAAGTGTTGCGGGCTGTTGGTATTACGCCGAGGGGGGATGAGTTACAATGGGTGCTAAGTATGGTCAAGGGCAAAAGATGGAATCGTAAATTGCTTAGGGTTGATTTCGCTGAAACCGTATATGCTATATGGCAAGCCAGGAATCTGCATATTTTTAGGCACAAGTTTTTGGACCCGATGTTGTTTTTTAGTTGATCAATGTTATGCAGGCTAGGATTCGTAGTCATTCTAAGCTTGCTGCATTTTGTGGTAGGCATAGTCTGTTAGGTATTACTGGATACTATAGATATTTCATAGATAGCTGAATTTTTATTCTAGTCTTTTGGTTGCCTGGACTCCGCATAGTCGGCTTATGCTGTAATGGTTTTATGGTAATGGAAAGTACAATGTTTCAGAAGAAGAAATTGAACATTGGATTTGATGTTGTTGTAAAATTTGTTAGAGATTGAGAGTGATACATGAGTTGCGTGAAGTAAAAGTGAATAATGTAGTCATTGGGAGATGACTTGATGAACTTCTTCGGAACGGATTGGAAAATTAGGCTATGCTATCTTCGTCTGAACGTAACTGAACAGTACTGAATTGGCTGAATTGATCTAAACTGAACTGAACTTAATTAATCTAATCTAAATATATATATAATAAAAGTGATGACCTATATGATCAAAGAGGCATGCCACATTGACAAAATTTGATGTGGCATGTCTTTTTGAATTTCATGGAGTTCCATTCACAAAATTAAAGTAAAAATAAAACAGTAATTTGTAAGTGTACAATTTATTTTTGGTACGTTAACTATATACATAGTTTTTATTAAATCATATATAACTTTACCTGCAAAACTCCGAAAAATATTTTGAACATATATTTGGATACACCGCGACAAGACGAATCCATAGACACCAATCTTATATATTATTATTAGTTAAATAAATTATTTATATATTAAAATAAAAAATCAATTTGTTAAATGATATTCATTGGTTGTGTAAATTCTAAATTTGTAAAATAAGCCATGAAACATTTTATTCTTGACAATGAAATGTACCTTATAACTTCCACTATTTATATTTTTAGTATGTTCACTACATGTGTAGTTTTTATTAAATCCCATATAACTTTATCTGCAAAACTTCGAAAAATATTTTGAAAATATATTTGGATTCATCACGACGAAACGAATCCGTAGACACCAATTATAAATATAATTATTAATAAATATTTTATTCATTAAAATAAGATATAAATTTATTAAATGATATATATCGGTTGTGTAAATTTAAATTTTGAAAATAAACTATGGAACATTTTAATATTCAAAATGCAATGCACCTTATAACTTTCACTATTTATTTTTAGTATTTTGATCACATAGTATATAGTTTTTATTAAGTCCCATATGAATTGAGCTTCAAAACTCCGAAAAATATTTTAATTAATTAAATAAATCATTTATTCATTAAAATAAATGTAAATTTATTAATGAAATTTATTAGTTGTAGACATTTATATGAACTTATCTACAAAACTCTTAAATATATTTAAGCATATATTAGATTCATCGTGACAAGACGAATCCATAGACAACAATTTGAATATTATTATTAATTAAATAAATTATTAAATAATATAAAATAAAATATTGGAGTTTTAAAAATAGAGTATTTATTAAATATTTAATATTGTCATAGCGTTTGTAGCCGAGTGGCAAGCTGAGACACCCCGTACCCAAGAGGTCACGGGTTCGATCCCCGAAATGGGTGATTATTTTCTCCATATAGAGAATGTGATTGAAATGTTATTAGAGAATTTATTAATGGTAAAGTTGTCCAATACTAAATATTGTAATTGTAATATTGTATCTCAAAAAAATATAATAAATATTTAATACTGCTCCATTAATTCATTTAAAATGAAATTAATAGTTATTGAGATGTCCAATTATAATTTTGACTTTACGGTTGAGCAGAGCCCGAATCTAGGCGTTATTAGTGTTGTTGTTAGGGATCATGAGGGCAATGTTATTGTTTAGCGTCAAAATTTTTATGTCTTATGGTTGTTGAAACTGCGGAAGGGTTGACATCAAAATTAACATTTGAATTTGTTCAAGGTTTTGAATCCCAACATGTTGTATAATTCAAATTGATTGTTCTTTCGTGATTAAATCTCTTAAATCTTCAAATTTTAGATTTGACTTTCTCACTGGTATCCGCTACATGCGACTAATCCAGTAGAAACCTTTGTCGGATCCTTTTTTAGAAGCGGCTTTCCAGTGTTTTTACATCCATAAGGCTCGAACCCGAGACCTTGATTAAGTGAACTCAAGTCCCTTACCACTTGAGCCAAATGCAATTGGTCTTATGATTTTGTTAACTGCATACAAAAAGTATAATAAGATATCACAAAACAAGATTGTTTTGTTTGAAACATCAATTTTTTTAATCAATAACTACTCAAAAAAATAAAAAGAGCATATGAGATACGAATCTTACAAGAGTCAGGGACACTATTGAGCACATGTCGGACTATATCTTACTGCATTGGAATTACGTCATTTTACCTTTAAATGGGTCGGGTTCCATCCAACCCGAATTCAAACCCGTTCACAATAATGATGTTCAGGTCCAGGTCGGTCATATACTCAAACCCTCTCCACACCTCTGTAACAAGGCCCAGACTACAACATTTTATGGTTAAATTAGTAAAATGTACATTTTTCCCGGGGGAGGGGAGGAGGTATGCTGGGGGTGGGTGCAAAAAAATAAAAAAACCACCGTAACATGTGGAATTATATTTGTAAAATAATATTATTTGTGTATGGGGTGGGAACCACATACCACCAGGAGCGTTGGTTGACCAACCATGTTAATTGCGTTATACACTTTTGTATTTTATTTTTGTTCGGGGGATATAATCTTAATTTAAGAACATGTATCGGTTACTAATTAACCGGCTGGTACGAGTAGATGACCCGGTATAAAATACTCCCTCCATCCCGGACTCAACTTTTCGTTGGTCGGGGCACAAGTTTTAAGAAAAGAATGAATAAAGTATGAGAGAAGATAATAAACTAGGAAAGAGAGAGAATAAAGTATGAGAGAGTGGGAATAAAGTAGGAAATATAGTAAATAAAGTAGTAGAGATAGTATTATTATAATGATAGTGGGTATTTAATTTCCAAATTAGGAAGGAAAAGTTGAGTTCGGGACGGACTAAAACGGAAAGTGGGAAGTTGAGTTCGGGGCGAAGGGAGTATATGTTATCATCCCGTCGGTCGTCGTGTCCTGAATGGATTTGGGTTGGGTGGGATCATAGTGTTGTTCAGGTCCGGGTTGGGCATATACCCGAACCGTTTCAAACCGCAACATTGTATGGTTAAGTTAATATAATGCATATTTTTTCGGGGGATTGTGGGTGGGTGCAAAAGACTGCCATAATATGGGAAATTATATTCGTAAAATAATTTTTTTTTGTGTGTGGGATGAAGGACCACATACCACCCTGAGGGTTGCTGGGAGCCAACCCTGTAAATTGCGTTATATACACATTTGTTTTTTTTTTTCGGGTTTGAGGGGTACACAGTTTGTTAATTAAGAACGTGTATCAGTTACAACTTAACAAGTCTGGTACGGGTACATGACCCGATATAAAAGTACATGTTATCAACCCGTCAGGTCCTGAACGGGTTCGGGTTGGATCATAACCTTGAAAAGCATATACGTCATCATTCGTACCATAAAAAGACACGGTGATATATTATTGAATGAAGAAGGACATGCGAGGACAATAACATCAATGATTTTCTTGACAGTATATATTAGTCTCTTGATAATTTATATAGAGATGGTCTCTCAGAAGACTTACTCCAACCCATATACTCCCTCTGTCGTCCCGGACACAACTTCATATTGGTCCGGACACAAGTTTTAAGATAAAGTAAATAAAGTATGAGATAATGAATAAAGTAGCAAAAAGAGTAAATAAAGTACTCAAAGAGTGTGATTAAAATATGAGATATAGTAAATAAAATAGGAGATATGTCAATAAAGTAGGAGATAGATTTTCTATTTAAAGATGGAGAAGTTTAGTTTGGAACGAACCAAAACGGAAAATGAAAAGTTTTGAGTTCGGGGCGGAGGGAGTATATAACAAAAGTGGTGAGTTAGGCCTAGAGACGGTCTCTTGACAATATTTGCATGTTTTCATCTCGGTCTATATCTTACTACAGTGGTATTTCGTTATTTTACTTTTAAACGGATCGAGTTCTATCTAACCCGAATTCAACCCTGCTCGAAATAATGATATTTAGGTCCGGTCTGACATATACTCGAACCCGTTCCATATCTTTGTAACAAGACTTAACCGTAACATTTTATGATTAATTTAGTAAAAACTATTCACTCCATCCCACAGAACTTCATACATTTGTCATTTTTAGTCGTCCCATAGAAATTTATACATTACCAAAAAAGGAAGCTACCCACACCCAACAAATAATAAACAATCTCAATTTTTCACTCAAATTACACACTTTGCCACTAAAAGTACATTTTATCCGACATTTATTATATTCTATCAATACTTTAGCTTTTCACATAAAACTGCGCGCTAACCCTAATGTATGAAGTTCTCCGGGACGGAGGGAGTAATCCACGGTGGGGTGGGCAGATACTCTCTAGGCTGGAAAACTCTCTTCGATCTTCTCTCTACTTTTTTGATCCATAATGGGCCGGGGTATATGATACTCTCTAGGTGGAGAAGCTCTCTTCGATCTTCTCTCTACTTTCTTGATCTACATAACGGGTCGGGGGCATATACTCTCTAGACGGGGAACTCTCTTCGATCTTCTCTCTACTTTCTTCATCCATGACGGGGGTTAATGTGGGGATAGCCTGTGAAAATATGTTTGTTGAATAATAACTTTTGTGTCATTAGTAGGGTGACCACATACACTACAAGAAAAGTCGGTTTTAGGGACGGAATTGGGGCGGATAATATCCGTCCCTAATTTAGGGACTAATCGGCAGTTTAGGGCGGATTAGGGCGGATAGGCCCATCCGTCCCTAATCCGTCATAATTAGGGACGGATTACATAATCCTTAATTAGGACGGATTACATAATCCGTCTAATCCGTGCTTAATTAGGGACGGATTATATCCGTCCCTAATCGTCCCTATTTTAGGGCGGATTTTTATCCGTCCCTAAGCAGTTGACACAGAAAAACAAAAAAAAAATTTTTAGGGGCGGATAGATATCCGTCCCTAATTATGAAGACGGCTTAGGGGCGGATAAATATCCGTCCCTAAAAGTCAAGTGTACATAACAGGCGCTTTCTTCTTATTTCTTCCTTTCTTCTTCTTTCTTCCTTTCTTCCCCAATTCGTCCCAAACATTTTCCGGCCAAATCTAAGCGATTACGCCAATCTTGGTCTCGTTTGAGCTCGTCGGACAAGGAGCTCGGATTGTGCATCAATTTCAACTTTCATCCGCTCATTTTTCCGAAATTGAAGGTATTTTGGCTAAAACCCTTACTTTTTAAAATTTGGGAATTTTATGAATTTTGACTAGTTTGATCAATTGGATTGTTATAGGAAGTATGTAGTAGATAATTTAGCTTATATTACGTATTGGGTTAGCTTTGAGGTGTGAAATTGATATATTTATTGTGAAATTGGATTGCTAGTATGATGTTACTATTATTGTAATTGTGTAGGGTATTTACTTAGCTATTTTCGTATACGTACTAGGATTATGAAGATTTAATTGTGTGTTTGGAGACAATTTGGTGATTTTGGTGATTTTAATATAATTTTGGAGTATTAACATAAAAACAATCAATAATATTTTCATCTACAATTTGTAATGTTAATAGATATATGGAAGTTTAACTACTAGAAAATTGAATTGTAATCGTAAAATGCATGTAATTCATTACCAATTGTTACCGTATCATAATTAAAAATGTAATTGTAATTGTAATGAAACTAAATACGTAATGGTATAAATGTTATAACTACCAGTGGGATTGAATTGTAATAGTAAAATGCATGTAATTTATTATCAATTGTTACCGTATCATAATTAAAAATGTAATTGTAATTGTAATGAAACTAAATACGTAATTGTATAAATGTTATAAATCTAATAAATTGAGACGCAGGTTAATTGTTGAATTATGAATCCCGATCGTTCATGGATGTACCGTCGCACTGTTAATGGCAGAATTCAATCTAGTTTTGTGGAAGGGGTTGAAGCCTTCATTGCTTTTGACATTAGTGGTACTAGTAGTGGTCTTGATGCGGGTAGCCCTTCGGGGGGCTATGACATTGGCGGGAGTTCACAGTCACAGGTGCCTGAGACTCCCACTGGTTCGAGCGTGGGGACGTCACCCATGTTTGCTGACTTATCCTCCGACGGGTGTCCCTACACCGTTCTGACACCCGGTGCTTGTTGGAATGGGAAGCCGGTTTTGTTCCCGAACGGGAAGAAGTAAGTATTATGCATTTGTAGAACATAACTTCAGATAATTACTAAATGTTACATGAATATACTAATAAAGGTTGTTTCATGTCTATCTCATTTGTAACAGGCTTTGGCCACCGGGTGCCTCCGAGAATCTTGGTAAGATTATAAGACTTCGAAGGGAGAAGCCGGGTGAAGGAGGGGAGAAGTGGTCTACGCTCCCGGAGAGGATGAAGCATCATTATTTTGATGAGATGCGAGTAAGCTTAAATGTTACAAAGCTTTATCCATGTTCTTTGACTTGTTGTGCTGATTTCGTGGTATGTTAGCCACTGTACTTGGGTGATATGTTAGTCACCATTGTGTTAGTAAATTTTAGGACAATTTGAGTGGTATGTTAGCCACTGTACTTGGGTGATATGTTAGTCACCATTACTGAACTTGTTGTGCTGATTTTAGGTGGTATGTTAGCCACTGTACTTGGGTGATATGTTAGTCACCATTGTGTTAGTAAATTTTAGGACAATTTGAGTGGTATGTTAGCCATTGTAATTGAGTGATATGTTAGTCACTGTTCTTTCACACTGTGTTGATTTCGTGGTATGTTAGCCACTGTACTTGGGTGATATGTTAGTCACCATTACTGAACTTGTTGTGCTGATTTCGTGGTATGTTAGCCATTGTACTTGTGTTTACTTTAAATTCCAGCTTTCATTAATCTATTTGGGCTTGCTACTTATGGAAATGTTGTAGAAGTACTACTTCATTCCCAATGCCCTCATTCCCCAACTGTGGCCTGTTTTCGAGACTGTTGGGTCAGAGTGTTATAAGAGGATGGTTTGCAACATGAAAGCCTCTGGGGTAAAGCCGCAGTGGATGGGGGATGATGAGTGGGCACGTTGGCAGGAGTACTGGAGATCCTTTGGTCATGGACATGGCGGAGAAAAACAGCGAACCGGTTGGTAGGCGCGAGATGGTACAGCACCTCCGAGCATCATTATGGGTCATGAAGTTATTCTGAATCGCGGATGTCGCTAGTATATATGTTATTTCTGACTTGCAATATGATTTGTACTTATGTTTTTTTGCTTTCATTTCTAACAACTTTCTACTTGTTTGCATGTTCTTCAGCTCCATGCCGGGGAGCCCACTACTGCTCTTCACCACTTCAAGAAGGCAAAAATGAAGAATGGCATGTGGGTGATCCTAGGGCCGAGCAAATTGGGGTATGTTTCTTTGTTAAGGTTCACATTTATATTTGTGTATATTATGGCTCGAGCGTATCTTCCTAAAACTGTATCTCATTTCGTATGCACTACACTATTGTAGACTGAGGTGGAGCGGATTATGGAGGAGAGGATGATCGATGGTCATGAACTCACAATTCGAGAGCAGACCAAATATTCTTCCAAGTTAATCCGATGGACGCTAAGTCGAGTGTATGGGCTCGGCGGTTTGGGTCCTTCATTGACACACCCGGTGGTAGCTTCTCCGTGTCGCAGCAGGCATCCTCATCACATGAAAATTTCTACACTCAAGCGCAGGTGAATGAGCTGATGAATCCTCTCAAGCAAACGATCGATCAACTTCTAGAGCAGCAAGCTCATATCACTCGTCGGATGGATGAGATGACATGAGATGTTCGTTGCGAACCAACAACCACCGCCTCCTCCGGTTCTTAGATGCTCATGTACTTACGTTGTTCTAAATACATACTTTTCACACTATTCATTTTATTCGGATATTTAGTCTTTTGTTCGGATATTTTATCGAATCTCTATTTTAATTAATGCAATTTTATCACTTTCGGGTATATTATCTCGACTACATTGTAAAAGCGGTGAAATGTAAAAACATAAAAATAAAATTAAAAAAAAGCAGGTTTAGGGCGGATAAATCCGTCCTAAACCATCCGATTGATTAGGGGCGGATTTATCCGTCCCTAACTTAGAGACGGATTAGGGACGGTTATCCGTCCCCAATGGTCCTGACCATTAGAGACGGATATTATCCGTCTCTAATGGTGTTGACCATTGGGACGGATAAAACCGAATCCTGATTGGGACGGATAATATATCCGTCCTAAGCGATTAGAGACGCCCGCTTTAAATGCAGGCGTCCCTAATCCGTCCCTAACGGATTAGGGACGAATCGGCAAGGGTTTAGGGACGGATAAATCCGTCCCTAAACCTGATTTTTCTTGTAGTGATAAGACCGCGGGGTTGTTGGAAACGGGGGGGGGGGGGGGGGGGGTAAAACATAGCTCTAACATATAAAAATTATGTTTGTACAATAATAATTTTTGTGTTTGTGTGGTGGGGTGACCATATACCACCACGGGTTGTTGGGAAAAAAACTATTGACCGTGTTGTATACTTTTGTATTTTATTTTGGTTCGTTTCGAGGGTTACAAATTTTTAAAAACATGTATCTGTTACTAATTAACAGGTCAGATACGGTAGGACCCCGTATAAAATATATGTTATCAACCCGTCGGACCCTGAACGGGTTTAAGGTTGGATTCTACACCTTTTAAAGCGTATCCATCATAATGAGTCGTACTTTTAAATTTTCTATAGTTAGCATAAAAAAAGATTCAATGATATAATATTGGATGAAGAAGGACTACCACCGACACAACGACCAACGTTGTTTACATAAGTTTAACTATTTTATTTTCTCAACTAATTTATGATGTCATCCCCTTTTATTTATTATTAAAAGTAAACTATATCGTGGTATCGCCACGGGTTAGTACTAGTTGTAGTATAAAAAGCAACTAAGCTGAACTGAACTGAACTAAATTGGCTTAATTGATCTGAATTGAACTGGACTACATGGAACTGAACTTAATTTAATTGTAGTATAAAATTAAACTGAAATTAATTGTAGTATGAATAGAACAAAACCTTAATTGAGATTTAATGCAACTTAGTTGCAACTTTTGGTTGGGCTTAATTAAAGGGAGATGCGGCTAGAGAAACCAATGGACTACATTCGGGCCAACAATCCACGCTCCATGAACTCCGTTTCAAAGTCCGATTCGTTCTAAAATGCCTAAATTCGATTTTTGAATTTTTGGGCTGTTACATTTTTTCTATCAAATACAATAAATTATCATTACCCCAGTCAAAATTCCAATATATTTTCACAAAATCCCACTCCGCATATTATAAGAGAATCTCGACCATCAATATTCCAAACTCCAGTCAACATCCCATTCTAGTGGGGGTTTTCTCCCGTGATCAATCGCCTATTCTCCTTGAATTGGGCTTGGGTTGGTTATTCCAAAGCCTAACAGAAAATCCTAAAAATCACAGTATCGTTCTTTTCTTCCATCTCCTTCCTTCGCCTTCAGTTTCTCAACACAGAGCTGTGCAAAAATATTGCCGTTGCACGCGTTTTTCCAGGTCAGATTCAGAACTATACGTCACGAAGACATAGTAATTAGGTTTCCAGTAGTTCAATTTTTTCTATATTCGTATGATATAGAACTCTATCGGAGTGTTTGGCTATAAACTGAGTTTTCTCTATTCCAGTACACACAAAAACACAATTGAAATTGAGAAAACTCAATTCTAATTTGTAACCAAACACTCCATATAGTTTTGTTAGTTTAGTGTGAGAGTAACTACTATTGAGGCAGCTTCAACGTACCTGCTTTTATGCTCTGAAGAGCTTTTTTAATCCCTTTCAATTGTATCTCGTTTTCTGGTACATATTTGGCGAGTAAATGTTCACTTGACTCATTTAGGTGTACTTATTTGTCAATGGCGAAAAGGAAGTTGAAAAACATTCCAGAGAACGATAATGATTTGGAATTTACTGAAAATGTGAAAGATGAGCAAATGTCAGATGATGTATAGCTCCTCGCTCTCTTTTCGTTTTGGTTTTAGTTTGCGGTTATACCTATGCTCGTCCGTTTTGTTTATTTACTTTGATTTTAGGTAGACGAGTTCGACTTTGCACAAAGTGGTGATGATGATCGTAGTGCTGAGAGTATAGACGATGTAAGTGGTGACAATGATGATGATGGTGATGATGAGGAAGATGCACATAAAGGAGAGGAGATGGAAGAGTTAGAAAAAGAGTATAAGGAGCTTAAGAAACAAGAGCAGTAAGCATATGTCCTTAGCTTCATTTCATTTCATTCGTAACAATAACTTGTATTATTATTAGGGAAAATTTTTTTTTTGCACTAATAACTTTTGCCCGTTTTTGAACTTACCCCACAACCTTTTTTTTTTAGCATTTCACACCAAAAAGTTTATAAACATTTTAACATTACACAAAGGTTGGATGGTAGTTAACTTATTTTTAAATTACATCAAAACCTTTTGAAAAACATCTTCGCCATCGTAACCTTTCTATAAAGTAATAATTTATTCATTTTGAAATTTTTAAATTTTATTCCAACAAAAGAAACGAAGTGTTAGAAAATAAGGATTCTGATCACAACCCAACCACGACACTTTACTTTACAACCACAGAAGCTACATACCAAACCATATCCTATCCCTAAGAGAATAGAGAATGATCAACTCTTATCACTCACTCCATAAACATGATACACTAGTGTATTTTGTCTACTAAACAAACTTTCTTTATTTGTTTGCTAAATATAACAATAAGTTTCTTTTATGATAGATATAACAATAAGATACTGCATATGTATCTGGCGAATGTGAAATTCCATAGTACACGGATAAAAAATGATAAAATTTATTAGTATATTAATTGGCATACATTCTATCTATAAAATTAAGTGTTCGAACTCTCTTTACATTCCATCCCTCAATTAGTTGCTTCAATAAAATTACAAAAATGAAGGCACAAAATATATATGCTCGTTCCACATACATATAAGTAGCCTTGTGTCATTTTTTAGACCCAAACACAGGAAGATACACAATTGGCAGGGGTACATATGCAGTTCCTTAAATCACTACACTGAACCAACAAATTATATGAAGATTTTGATTGCAAAAGGCAAAAGTCATGGCAAATACGATGCATATTCCAACCATCACTAGACTAGCAACCCCAAACAATTCATGCGAACATATATTTTGATTACTCAAATCAATCAAGAAAGGTTCTGGTGTGATTTAAAAAACAAAAAAAGGTTTTGATAGCGGGTGCAAATTTTTGAAAAGGTTTTGGTGTGATTTAAAATACAAACTTAACGGACGTCAATTTTTGATGTAACGTCAAAATATTACTAAAAGTTTTGGTGTGAAATGCAAAAAAAAAAAGTTTGTGGGGTAAATTAAAAAACAGGCAAAAGTTATTAGTGAAAAAAAAAATTTACTCTTATTATTATTATTATTATTATTATTATTATTTTGCATTATTATTTACACATATTTATAGTACTTGCTTAAATTAACAAATTTATAAAATGTACTACAAAGTCCGTAAGCCTGACTAATTCTCAGATTGAAGTCCTTAAGGTTTTGAAAACTTCAAATTCGGTCCCTGCAGCTCTACAACCCGTGAATTCATTTTGCGGGTCTTCTTCTTCTTCAAGCTCCCAAGGTAGGAAAAAAAAAAAAAAACCCCAAGTACACACCTGAGTGAGAACCCATTAGCTATGGCAATGAAAGAAGGAATTGAAGAAGAACGAGATGAACATGACTGTACGAACTTCGAAGATGATTGTGTCCAGACGGATCTCCTCCAGAGAATGAAACTCGATCTGGTTATGGCCGGGTGGATCTCGGGGGAAAGGAACCCGATCTTGTTACCAATTTGGGATTTCAAGCTTCTAACATAAAATTGGGGGCATCTGATTTCTGAGATATATTCTTTCTCCTTATTGCGCTTCTACTTATCCAGTTTGGGAATCTATAATCTTTGGTTTGGGTTTTGATTTCATCTATTTAAACTTTTTACTCTCAATGGTGCAAGTGAGAAAAATAAAAGCTGGGTAAAATGAAGAAGAAGATAAGCTTGGCTCTTGAGAAAGGAGGGCATAAATGACGCATCATCTTGTACTTAACAGTCCAAGTTCAACTTTACCTGGTATTTTATTGCAATATTGCCTTCTTCCCTAATATTTAATCTAGTTCGATAGATTTAGTTTATTGTGTAAACAAGTGTGACTAGGGTTGTTAACGGTATGGTAGTAGAAACTTTGGGCTTAATGAATCGATGATCGTCGTAATTTGTCATAATTTCAAACCTGCGTGTTAGAAACTTTTTCATGATTAATTCGTGATCATTCGTTAAAATATTGAGTTGCTCACGAGCAATTCGAAAAGTTCGACTTGCTTTTGCTCGTGAGCGCTCGACTTGTTAGAGTTCAAAAATAAATTCATTTGTTCAAAATTTATCAAGAAAATGGAAGATGAAGCCTAATTTAAAGGCCAAATTTTGATAAGAAAAAGGGTTTAAAATGGCTTTTTTTAAAAAAGAGTTGTGTTAATCAATTACATATACGCCCACAATAGTTATAATCCAATTACAGATACACTCACACGTGCATGTCAACTGCTGGTCAACACATGTGTTAATAATTTGCAAAATCAATTACAGATGCACCCATAAGCAATTAATTAAACAGAAAATAATTAATGACATGGCATGCCAAATCATCAAAGGCGTGTGTCTCCGGCGTGAGTTGTACTCCGACGTTGATTTTTTGGTTCATATGTAATTAGTTTCAGAATTCAGTTCATTTTCTGGAACTGTCTGTAAATCCTAACAGCGGGTACTAATTATTGATGAGGCCATATTGGAGAGGTGAGTTTTGTAAATATCCCATACTATAATTCAAACTGTAGAGCTCAATTTAAGGTCAAAACAACCGACACCACGACTAATAATGTACACGGAGGCACTTAACAATGTTGAATGCATTGTTATGTTTACTTTATTAAATTTAAGTCGTACTATCTTCATTCGTTTAATGTGTAAGGAAATATATGTTGTGGCATCTCCACTAGTTCACCTAATGATGTTGAGAGTATTAGGGAGTTTGTGAGTGGTTTGTTGAAAGTTGGAGACGATGAAGTTGGTGATAATGATGATGGTGATGTAGAATTTAAATTATGTGAAGATATTTTGATTCCTTTTAGTTTTAAACTAATTGCTTCAATAGTTAAGAGTACATATAAGAGCATATTAGACCATGTACTTCAGTTGGAGAACACGTTATAGAGGAGAAGATGATACATGGAAAGAATGTTTCAGTGAATATTTTCATACCTCGGATGGTACTCATACCTTCTGATCTTACTAAGTTTCCTATTAGATTCCAGCGAAGATAATTTCATATATTTGTTTGCTATAAAAGCAATGACTATCAACAATAGTTAGAGACTACCGTTAGCTCATGTTGGACTTTGCCTCCCTATACATGCTTTCAGTCATGGGCATCTGTATGTTTCATTTTTCAAAGTCACAACTAAGAAATGACTCAAGATTTTTGTATCGGATAAGGAAGACAATCTCACTGATACGAACAATGTTGTTTATCAATAGGTGGCTAGCAATCTTTGAGGTTTGATTTTTTTATTTAATAGATGCGTTATTTAAATTATCAAAATACAAGTATTTATATGTCTATGAAGATTGTATACATTGAACTTGCATTCACTTTGAAATTATTTAATACTAGTACTAACCCGTGGTGATCCCACGGTATAATTTACCTTTAATAATAAATATCTGAGGGAAGGTGACGCCTGGACAAAAGACAAAACGATTTGGGGGAAACGAAATTTTCTTATGGAATTTCTATAAGTCGATAAAAGCATCATACACTCTGAAATCATTCTGCATACGAAGAATACCAAAGAGGCAACTAGATGCAACAAGACCAAGAGTTTGATTTAAACAAAAGTTTCTATGAGCCCAGTACTTTAAAGAACGTCCCCCACTATCTCTGTTGCTGAACGTCTAAGGCTCCAAGGCGTCATGGTTGACAACATCTACAAGAAGGCAATAAAACAAGTGTGAGATAAAACTCAGTGAGGTTCCGTGCAAAGGTGAACAACGAATTAGTTAACAACGAAGTAATATATAAAACGAAACGAATCTTAATATATAAATCAATCAATGAAACATAACGAAACGAATATCGAAGCGAATAACCGTTGCTGATGCCGTCTCCTTATAACCCCAATCAAAGCCCTTATCTCTCCAGACAGGAAGCTATCACTGTCAACGAAGCGAAGACCATGCCATGGTACATGGGTGAATCACTACTATCCTCCAAGACCTCGGCGACTTCTGCATCGCGTCTAGGGGAAGTAAGCCAGAGCAAACCAATGAACATCTCGACATTCACTAATGCCCGAAACTATTCACGGAAATACTCCAACCGAAACGAAGATGGATACGTATCCCAGAAAACGAAACCAAAACATTCAGCAGTAATTTTCTCCACTCATAAATATATCAGCCCAACACTTTTGATAGAAAAGGCTTGAGCCCAGGTGCCTTGTTAGGCTAGCAGGCCCAATAGTTTGGAAATATAGGAGCAGATGCTAGCAACATTCAGCAGCGGCTGTAGGTTTCATTCCCTTTCTTCTCTTCCATCGCGTCTCTTCGTTACTTGTGGATATATCTTGGTAAATCTGGTGATTTCTATTATTAAGGTTAGTTATATATTTTGCCTGCCTGCCTGCGATTATTTTTTGATTGTTTGATTGTGAATTAGGGTTTCGTCGAATTTTGTGTTTATCAATTAAAACAATCATCTCGGTATTTATTTTGTTCAACGTGTTGAGCTAGGCTAGGGTTAATCATCTGGTTTTTTTATCCTTCAGCTTGAATCTTTTTGTTTGTCGAGGTTTTTTATGAAATTTGGATCGATTTATTTTTCTACAACAAAACTAAATATTATGTATGTATAAAATTAAATAAACAATACACAACAACTTATATTATATATGACTGCACGCAAATACTGTTCTCGATTCAATGTCCGGGTTAGCTCCATGATAGATTAGAGGAGTTTTTAACTCACATTTACTTACTTACTCACTTACTCACTTACTAGGAATTGAATAAATCAACGGATCATCCAATGTTATGGTTCTGGAAGTTTAGCATAAATGCTATTAAGTTGTTTTAATGTTATTTATGTAATTAATTTAGATAAAGATAAATTGTAGTAGTTTCAGATAGAATTTAGGCTATTAATAGCAGAACTAACAAAACTATAGGTTGGAAATTAGAATTGAGTTTTCTCAATTCCAATTGTGTTTTTGTGTGTACTCGAATAGAGAAAACTCAGTTTGTAGTCAAACACTCCGATAGAGTTCTATATCATACAAATATAGAAAAAATTGAACGACTGGAAACCTAATTACTACGTATAGTTCTGAATCTAGGGTAGAGCAACTAAGAACGATAATGTGATTTTTAGGATTTTCTGTTGGGCTTTGGGATAACCAACCCAAGCCCAATTCAAGGAGAATAGGCGATTGATCTCGGGAGAAAACCCCACTAGAATGGGATGTTGACTGGAGTTTGAAATGTTGATGGTCGAGATTCTCTTATAATATGCGGAGTGGGATTTTGTGAAAATATATTGGAATTTTGACTGGGGTAATGATAATTTTTTGTATTTGATAGAAAAAATGTAACAGCTCAAAAATTCGAAATCGAATTTAGGCGTTTTAGAATGAATTAGACTTTGAAACGGAGTTCATGGAGCATGGACTTTGAAACGAATTAGAATGAATGAATTTAGGCGCCCGAATGTAGTCCATTGGTTTCTCTAGCCACATCTCCCTTTAATTAAGCCCAACCAAAAGTTGCAACTAAGTTGCATTAAATCTCAATTAAGGTTTTGTTCTATTCATCTGAAAACTCGTAAATTTCAGTTCAGTTCAGAGTCATTCAGTTCAGTTCAATTTTATACTACAATTAAATTAATTTCAGTTCAGTTCCATGTAGTTCAGTTCAGATCAATTAAGCCAATTCAGTTCGATTCATTCAGTTCAGCTCAGTTACTTTTTATACTACAAATCAAGGTTGTTCTCGACCATCAACATTTCAAACTCCAGTCAACATCCCATTCTAGTGGGGTTTTCTCCCGAGATCAATCGCCTATTCTCCTTGAATTGGGCTTGGGTTGGTTATCCCAAAGCCCAACAGAAAATCCTAAAAATCACATTATCATTCTTAGTTGCTCTACCCCTTACTTTTCTTCCGTCTCGTTCCTTTGTCTTCTGTTTCTCAACACAGAGCTCTGCAAAAATATTGCCGTTGCACGCGTTTTTCCAGGTCAGATTCAGAACTATATGTAGTAATTAGGTTTCCAGTCGTTCAATTTTTTCTATATTCGTATGATATAGAACTCTATCGGAGTGTTTGGCTACAAACTGAGTTTTCTCTATTCCAGTACACACAAAAACACAATTGGAATTGAGAAAACTCTATTCTAATTTGCAACCAAACACTCCGTATAGTTTTGTTAGTTTAGTGTGAGAGTAACTACTATTGAGGCAGCTTCAACCTACCTGCTTTTATGCTCTGAAGAGCTTTTTTAATCCCTTTTTCAATTGTATCTCGTTTTCTGGTACTTATTCAGCTCTATTTGGCGAGTAAATGTTCACTCGATTCATTTAGGTATACTTATTTGTCAATGGCGAAAAGGAAGTTGAAAAACATTCCAGAGAACGATAATGATTTGGAATTTACTGAGAATGTGGAAGATGAGCAAATGTCAGATGATGTATAGCTCCTCGCTCTCTTTTCGTTTTGGTTTTAGTTTGCGGTTATACCTATGCTCGTCCGTTTTGTTTATTTGCTTTGATTTTAGGTAGACGAGTTCGACTTTGCACAAAGTGGTGATGATGATCGTAGTGCTGAGAGTATAGACGATGTAAGTGGTGACAATGATGATGATGGTGATGATGAGGAAGATGCACATAAAGGAGAGGAGATGGAAGAGTTAGAAAAAGAGTATAAGGAGCTTAAGAAACAAGAGCAGTAAGCATATGTCCTTGGCTTCATTTCATAAATGTGGTGTTCACTTTGATGATTGATTTGTCCATCAAAATTTTGTTATTTTCATTTGCGATTTTTCTGTTTTAATTCTTGTGACTTCGCTTGTCAATTCCAGAGATATCTTGAGAAATCTAAAGGGCCATAAAGATGAGGATGTGCAGAAAGGTCAAGCTGTCAAGAACCAAATGGTATTGTTGCAACGAACAGTTCTACTCTGCTGAAACATTACAATAAACATAAATTATAAGTATACTCCCGAGTACTTAATTTTACCAATCTGTACCTTCAAGACTAACTAAACTGGAATTTTCCTCTATTATTTCTTATGTTACTGTTTTTCCAATTTATCTGTGATATATCCTTTTCTGTTTCTGGTATCTTGCTGACATAATCCATGATTCTCTTGACAAGGCTCTGTGGGACAAGACACTTGAAATCAGATTCTTGCTGCAAAAAGCATTCACGAGTTGTAATAGACTTCCACAGGTCCAGACAGGAACATTAATCGTTTAGTCATTTTTAAATACAACCAATACAAGATGTCATGCTAAATATAAGACGCCCTGTGTGTAGGAGCCTGTCAGGTCTTCGTTTTGTAACATTGATAGTGAAGTTAGTGAAGCTTATTCCAGTGTAATCGCTTCTTCCAAGAAGACCCTGAATTCTATCCTGGAGCTGCAGCAGGTATATTACTAGTGAAACATATTTAAGATTAGCTACTTTTAATACCTTGCAAGAGTACCTGCGGTAGTAATTTGTCACATCCCGTCAAGTTGTCATTTTACAATTTATTTGGGAAACACTTTTGCAGGCACTGGCTGAGAACAATCCATCGGTTGTAGAGGATGCAGAAGGTACACGTGTCCTATTTTGTCTTTCTCTTTCATTCCTCATAGTTCTGGTCTTGTCTCCGTCTAGACTTTGAAAGTTCTTGTAGCAGATTAAGCTATCAATGCCGAAATTATGATTTAGTTTTATGCTGTACTGGTATTGCTATAACAGATTTTTAAGTACCCTACTTCTATATTCATCTGTCACCTCCAATATTGTTCTCAACAAAATCGGTTGACAGTGGCCTTGGTCAGCTTTTACTACATTGTACAATTAAATTGACACAGTCAAATGACCTGGCTTAATCATCTACTACTACAGGGACAACATTACTCTTTGAAGTTCATATCTGTTCATCTGTTAACTAAAAGCTGATGCACACTTGATTTCATCTTCTCTTAAGGTAATCCATCTACCTTGAACTCCAATGGCGATGCTGATAAAGACTGGTTGCAGATTAATCAAATGCAATCAAGGTACTCTCGTCATGTCTTCTGTAGCCATATTAGTCCGTCTTATCAGTAAACCCTAGCTTCATACCTTCTCCATGCCAAAGTACCATGGAAATTTCATTTTGCCTCTTGCCTCTTTAATAGTCAACTGTGTTTGGAGGAGACATCAGATATTTTTTTGAGTCCAATGGATTTTCTGTTGTGTTCATGGTTCCTGTTGTTGCCCTTTTTTATACCCTTATTATTTTTAAACCCTATCAATTTCATACTTCTAAATAGTGTTTTTATATTGCCTATAACATACCATATTCGTGGCTCTGCCAGGAGAATTGAGGCCTTACTCTACTTTTGGTTTATCTTCTTCATTTGTTCTTCTACAGAATGTCTTCATTTAGAAACAAGTCAATTGATAAATGGCAGAGGAAGACCCAACTGACTACTGGTGCAGCGGCCATTAGAGACAAACTGCATGCTTTTAATCAGGTTTCCCTTTCGTCTTTGAAGATACTTTTGTATCCTTGCAATTACCTATCATCTATTCGTCCTCTCATTTTCTTCAGAGTATAAGTGGACAAGTGGCATCTTACATGAGAGATCCAAGTAAAATGATTAAGGGAATGCAGCAGAATAGATCAGCCATTGCTGTGTTCGGAAATGTAAGTTTATATTTTTATTTTACTGTGGTAGTATACGACAGCTTCTCTTCTCCTGGTGTTAATAGTATCCTTATTTGTTCAATTTGAATGTGTAATGTATGCTCTGATATTGACACTAGTTTATCAGCAGGTTTCAGATGTTACCAATAACACAAAACCGGAGGTATGTTTATCTCTCTTGACACGTCCTGCTATATTCTTTTACTGTATCACATTCTTTTTTTGATACTAGTCAAGTTAACTAATACTTCAATAGGAGACATTTAAAATTTTATCAATGACCATGGTCCATGGTTTTCTTTTATTAAATTGTTTTTCCGAAGATTCTGTTATTGTCTATAAAGAATGAAACATTAATAACAAGTCCCTTGCCTACACTCATGTCAGCCTGGCTGAATAAATTTGCTCTTCATTATCATGTAGAAGCATCACATTTCCTTGCCATTGTGTAATATATTGTATGAATTATTAACAGGAGCATACAGCTGGTGATCCCGAACTTCTAGATGACTCAGAGTTCTATCAGCAGTTGTTGAAAGAATTTTTGGAGTCAGTTGATCCATCAGCATCAGGTAAGACCTTTAGAATATAACCTGACATCAGTGACATCCTCCTTACAATTCACGAGAGAAGGCAATATTTGGACCTCTATGCACCACAACTTCATTACTGTGGTTCAAGCGAGGATTTCAAAGTTTACCTGGATGTTTGATTTTGTGGTTACTCTCCCACATTTCTTTTACAACCTTGTCAATTGCCAGCTTTAGTTTAGCAGGTCATCATTATGTACAAAGTCCTATAAGGTTTTGTGAAAACTGATTTCAGTCTTCAGTTTGATGAAATTAAGATCTGCAGCCTGTTGGATTTTATAATTGAATTACATGATTACATCTGAATGTTGATAGAAGTTATCCTTCGGCAATGGTATAGGGGGCTACTGTACCTAAATGTAGGCAATATCCGTCTGTGTACTTTTACCTTTTATCACCTTTGGAGCAATGATTGATGATGATTTGGTGTGCTAACCTAACCATGTTGTGCGTATGACAGAGGCGGCTTTCTATGCTGTGAAAAGGAATCAAACCAAGAAAAGGAAAGTTGTTGACCGCCGTGCCTCCAAGAGTCGCAAGATCAGGTAAGTAGGCCATGTTATTCACAGAGGCTTCGCTAATTTTGTTTCACTTGCCAGTTTATATGACCTAACCTTCAAAAATCCTCCAGGTATCACATTCACGAAAAAATAGTAAACTTTATGGCGCCTAGACCCGCAGATATCCCTCCCCATGCCCCTCAGTTATTTGCAAACATATTTGGCCTTAGAAGCAAGTAAGAAAGCCTTCTTCAGCAGCGTGCTTTTACCGGAAGTATTCTGCACAATTTTGAATGCTTGCAAAAACAAAACTGTATCAGTGGTTGTGTTGTAACTGTGTTTGATTGATGAATGCTATGGTGACGCATTATTAAAATATACTATACTATAAACTAGAATCATCAAGTTTTGTGGTAATTATATGCATTATTGTTTGGACATAACAAAAAGACTACTACTGATTTGATACACAGATTTGTATGCTACTACAGAAAACATAGCTACAGATTACAATGCAGAAAATGCAACTGATTTTCAATCGACTCCCTTTCTAGAACATGAATGGTTGTTGATCCCTGAGACACTGTTACTGAATAAATAAATCCCCGAGCTAATGAATTAGTATCAAATCCTGTGGGTTATATATAAATGCGTGTGAAACTCCAGCCTTTTATTTTTATGGTGTGATTGGGGTTCTTTACTTTTTTATTATCCATGTTAATAAAAAAATGTGTGCAATATTCATTATATACTTATAAAGTGAAAGCAATACCCCTCGACTTTAATTGCAAAAATTCCCGTTTGGTTTTATATGTTTACAACTCTGTCCATTTGGTCCTATAAGTTTTTCATTGCCACTTCAGCTCCAATCTTCCATGGCATGTGAATTTTTTAAAAAAAGTTTTTTTTTGATTTTTTTTTAAATTACAAGGTTAATACTTGGATAATTAAGTGTTACATTCAATTGAACTAATTTTTTAAAAAAAATAAATTTACCCAATAATTATTTGGAAACTTTCTAGGTTCGAATTGTTTATAAAAGAGCCCACAAAAAGTATGTTTGGTCACCCAAAATTCAATATTTGAACAAGGGTAAAAATGATATTTCTAGCTTTTAGTTTGAGAAAAGTCAAATTCGTGGTCTTATATGTGATTAAATTCATCTAAGAAGGTATTAACATGTTATTATTTGTCTAATAGGGATCCATATGTAATTAGAAAAATCTAGTAAGGAGTCCAGATGTAATGCACCTATATTTGAAACACAATTTTAGTGAAAAGATAAAAGGAATGCTAAAATATAAAAAATGTACTCCCTCCGTCCCGGAGAAGTTAATACATTAGGGTTGGCATGTAGTTTTATGCAAAAAGTTAAAGTAATGATAAAATATGCAAAAAGTGGGCAAAGGTATACTTTGAGTGGCAAAACGTATAATTTGTGTGTAAAGTTGAGATTGTTTATTACTCCTTCCGTTTCTATAAGAGTGAAATAATTTTTATTTGTACAATTTTTAAGAAAAGTGTGTGGTCCCCAAAAAGTATGTGGTTAAGAAAGAGTTTGAGATATTAATCGAGTGGAAAAGTACACGTGGGCCAAAAAATGTGTGGTTAAAAATGAATTGTATTATGGAAGTAATTTTCATAAAAGTAAATGTAACACTTTTAGTGAAAGTCCAAAACGTAAAATTGTTACACTTTTAGTGAAACGGAGGGAGTACTTGTAAGGTGTGTGGTAGCTTCACTTTTTAGTAATGTATGAAATTTTGTTGGAGGATTAAAAATGACAAATGCATGAAGTTCAGCGGTACGCAAGGAGTAGTAACATGTGTATTAAAAGTGACAAAATGTAAGGTTAAAGATTTCTTATAATGTGTTCGGCGTGGAATAACTTTTATTTTTAGTAACATAAAGTTCAGTGAGTCAGTTAAAATTGATAAATGTATGAAATTATACGGAACTGGGAGAACATTAGTAAAAGGGAAAAACCAGCACCCAACGCATAAAACCAGTATCTTGGTTTTTTGATTCTTCAACCTATTAAACGGCTTGCTATATGTTTATTGCTAGGTAGTTTGGTATCTTGCTCTGTTTAGCAAAACTAATTTGGAAAATTAGGTAGAATGGTTAGGAATTTGAAAGCTATTGGTTAGGTAGAATTTGAAAAGCTAATTGGTTTTAAATGTAGGTGTTTAGCAAATTAAATTTAAAAGCTAATTTGGTATTTTGTAAAATGACATAAAAGGGCATTACTCTTATTTTTCTTGTCTTTAACCTTTCTTATCGTATCTATAGTTTTTTAAATAATAATATATCATATTTTGTCCAATAATTATAATATATATTTAATGTACTTTACATCGCCACTTTAATAACATCATCAAAATTATCAGAAGTTGAAAGAAATAATCGTTGAGCATTTTAACTTAGTAATAAAAAAAATCAGTATTTGACGTGTACTACATGTATGCATTTTAAAGAGGTGCGGATACATTAATCCTTATGCTAGTTGCAAAAAAGTACACAAAATGTATAACAAATGATCCAACAATATAAAATATAAGTTGAGAATTCTAATGACCTTCCGGTTTACAAAAAGAAAACATAACTAAGCTAGATCATCACTTCCCCATATCAAAGCTGCAATGCTGTCACGGATTATATTCATCTCAGTAGATGTTTCTCTTGAATTTCCATGGTTGGTAGCACTAGCAGTATCAGGGAGTTCTTCAAAGGGTATATAATCTGGATGACTCTCAAGTACATTAAATATTAGATCATCTTCTGAGTGTATCCTAATGTAATTATGTAAAGCAACTGCAGCCATAATAACATCAATCTGAGTCTCCATGCTATATTGTGGCATTTCTTATTTTCTTATTATAATTTAGGTTAATATAGGTTAGGGATATTTTCGGAATGAAAATGATAAGAAGCTCCTTCTTTAAATAAAAAGCTACATTGACTAGCTTCTTTTTCCAGCTAGCTGGTTAAAGAAGCTGCGCGTTCACGTAACGAGCTTTTTATTAGTCAATGGTAAAAAAAAGCTCATGGAGCTGGAAAGCTAGCTGAAAAGCTAGTGGTAAACAGAGCCATAGATGATAAAAGTGATGATTAGAATGGAAGAAAAGATGAACCACATAAGCAAAAAACTGAGGTGGCGAATTCAAGCAAAAAATAAATGATTTATAATTCATCTCAATAAATAAGAAAAGATCAGCACCTACATCTATTTATTAACTATTTTTAAGTCATTATATTTAATGTTTAACGTAATTAAAAACAAACCCAATAAAATCTCCTAATCTTATGCCATTTCAACATGCATTAGTTCCATCAACATTCAGTTGTTATATAGTTTTAAAAAATCCAGCAAAATCTCAACAAGACAACAATAATTTTTTTTTTTTTTGAAACGGCAAAAACTTATTATTAATAATAAGAGTTCAGAAGAGCATAAGAAATGCTCAAATGGTGAAAATACATGGTCAATTGACCGAAACCAACACCAATATCCAAAACCATCACAACTAAGTAACCTTCAAAAGGTTTTACATTCACAATTCTTAGCCCCACATATTCCCCAACACAATTAAGGAGACCCAACTTCCTTCTTGAACTCATATGTACCTCTCCATCACCACGAATCACCAATCACAAGAGCATAATAGGTCCCACCGTCAATTCATATGGTATGCCGGTAGTGTCTATTTTACCGAAGTCCGCACTTTTGTGCGCATTGGTTTGGAGTACGTATTCATCAACCCTCACGACTCAAGGCCGATATTGGATAGTATCTGAACACGCCCAACGCGACAACGGTGATGACAAGCATCATAGATCCACTCCGGGCCCGTTCTTAATCACATTCCTCCACCCTATGCTATCTTTTAAGTTAAGTGGCAAGAAATTAAGATGTGATCAAGGGCAACAAACCGTCAATTCCAAGAACGAGCCAAAACCGAGGGAGCGCATCCCAAGGTAGTGTAAGTGCATTAGCCATACCCCCTAACAACCTAAGCTTACAAAAAGCATAAGGCGAGATATTTAAGGTACGGTCCTAACATCTTACTTGATCCGTCAATTCCATCAATAACCAACACCTCAAGATATTTAAAACTAAATCACAATGGTTTAGTTCCTTGAGTTACAACTTAGATATCCATACTTTCCCGAGTACAATACTAAGTCACTTCCCTAAATAATCTTGCATCAGAGATTTGATCAAGAAAATTTTGTTTTTTGTTTTTTTTTCATTTCCATGTGGCCTCAAGTTATCCTGCCTTCACAAACAAAACAGATGCACAATACTTGGGAAACAACAGAAATCGGTCAGCAATCATGCAATAATACTTCACTACAAGAAATCCGTCAAATAGCGACGGAGGTTAGCGACGGATAGAATCCGTCGCTAACTAGCGACGAATCGCTAATTTTAGCGACGGAATGAAGACGGATTGAGCGAATTTAGCGACGGATGTGTTCTAATCCGTCGCTAATTTAGCGACGGATGTGTTTCCGTCGCCAAATAACGACGGATAAAAAAATCCGTCGTTATTTAGGGACGGATATTAAATCCGTCCCTAAATAAGTTGACCGGATAAAAAAAACAAAAAAAAAAGTAAAATTAATTTTAGCGACGGATAGAGTTCCGTCGCTAAAATCAATATACTATCGGGCTGTCTGCTCCAGCAGATTCATTTCTGCTTCCTTCTTCCTTCTTCATTCGCCAATTACAAATTCCGGCCAAATCTCGACCGTTCTGGTCAATTTTGGAGTCTTCTCGAAGACTGTGGGACAAGGAGCTCGTGTGGTCAACAAATTTCATCTTTTTTCAGCTAAATCGAAGGTATTTTGGCTAAAACCCTAACTTTGCCAAATTTGGGAATTTTGTTAATTTCGACTAATTTGAGCAATTGCATGTTTATTGTAAGTATGTAGTAGTTAGTTAAGCTTATATTACGTAGTGTGTTAATTTTGAGATGTTCAATTGATATATTGATTGTGAATTTGGATTTTTAGTATAATGTTAAGATGTTTGGAAGTATGTAGGGTTGTTAATTTGATATTTTCGTATATGTAGTAGGATTAGAATGATTTAGTTGAGTGTTTTGGAACCCTTACTTGTTGACAAAATTGGGAATTTTGTTAATTTCGACTAATTAGATCAATTGTATGTTTATGGGAGCTATAGTATACTAGCTAGTTAACTTTGTGCAATTGATATATTGATTGTGAATTTGTATTGTTAATTAGTATAATGTTAGGATGTTTGTAAGTACGTAGTAATTTTGATTCGATAAATTCGTATATATACACTAGATTATGAAGATTTAATTAAGTGTTTTGAGACTAGTTGGTGATTATATTAACGTAAAATGCATGTTATAAATCTAATAATTGTAGACGTGTCAGGCTAATCATATAATTATGAATCCCGATCGTTCATGGATGTACCGTCGCATAGTGAATGGCAAAATTCAGTCTAGTTTTGTGGAAGGGGTTGAATCCTTCATCACTTTTGCGCTTACACAAACTACTTATTTGAGTGGGGGGGGGGGGGACATGAAGTGCCCTTGCAATGCGAACAAATGTAGGAATAAACAATTTTTGCCTCCTGAAACGGTAGTGGAGCACTTGAAACGTAAGGGGTTCGTGTCTCAGTATGAGGTATGGTGTTATCATGGTGAGACACGAGCACCGTTCATGGATTATGAGCATCTCTCAAAGCGTAAAAGGAAGGAGAAAAATGTGATCGGAAGTACTCAAAATACGTCTACATCTGATGCTAATTATGATCATGAATGGATGGAGCAAATGGTGTATGATGTTGCGGGTCCAGAGTTCATGGACACCAGGGAGCCAGTAACCGAGGTGGATGTGGAGGAGCCTCCGAATCCTGCGGATCAGGTGTTCTTTGACTTGCTGGAATCAGCAAAGAAGCCGATTTATCCGTGATGTAAGCTGAGCGAGTTGTCTTTGTTGGCTCGGCTAATGAGTTGTAAGGCTAATGGCCAGCAATCTGAAGCGAGCTTCAATGAATGGGTACAAGTAATGTCGGATCTTTGTCCGAAAGAAAATCTAGTTCCCACCAACTTTTACCAGGCGAAGAAAAAGATGCGGGGGATGGGGTTGCCCATGGAAACCATAGATTGTTGTGAGGATATGTGCATGATCTATTGGGGGGGGGGGGAGGATAAAGATCTACTGAAGTGCAAGTTCTGTGGTAAGGACCGGTACAAGCGTTACAAGGAGAGGGTCAGAAGAAGCGTCGAAGAAAATCTACCACATAAGAAAATGTGGTATTTTCCTCTAGCACCTCGTTTAAAGAGGTTGTACGCTTCAAGTGCTTGTGCTGATAAAATGCGGTGGCACAAGGAGCGAGTAATCCCGGAAGAGGGGAGAATGGAGCATCCATCAGACTCACCCGCATGGAAACAGTTCGATAAGACCTACCCGGAGTTTGCGGCCGAGCCTAGAAATGTACGCTTGGGGCTTTGTACGGATGGTGTTAACCCGTTTGGAAATGACCGGAAGTACTCTTGTTGGCCAGTCATACTGACACCGTACAACCTGCCCCCGGTGAGTGCATGAAGGAACCATTCATGTTCTTGACTGTGTTGGTGCCCGGGCCAGATGATCCGTCACAGAAGCTGGATGTGTTCTTGCAGCCCCTAATCAAGGAGCTGATTGAGTTGTGGGAAAATGGTATCCCGGCATATGATGTGTCAAAGAAGACGAACTTTACATTGAGAGCAGCATTACTGTGGACCGTGAGTGATTTTCCTGCGTACTCCATGCTATCTGGAAGGAAAACCGCGGGCTTTAATGCATGTCCACATTGTATGGAAGACACTGCGTTTAGATCAAGGAGAGCGAAAGGAATGTTGGTTTGATCACATAGATTTCTACCAAAGGACCATACATTCAGAAGAACAAGACTCAATTCTTGAAAAATAAAGTAGTGAACAAAGGCGCCGAGACAACTTATCGGTGCGTAAATACTGCGAGATAGATAGTTTGGGTCTTATGAAAGTGACTGAAGTTGGGTCGGATAAGCATAACGAGAAAATTAGCAAAAATTGTGGATGGAAGAAGAAGCATCTTCTGGGACTTGCCTTATTGGAGCAGTCTTCTTATACGTCACAACTTGGATTTCATGCACATTGAGAAAAACGTGTTCGAGAACTTATTCAACACGATTTGCAACATTCCCGGAAAAACAAATGACACCCCTAAATCTAGAGCCGAGTTGGATACATTGTGTAAAAGGCCCGAGTTGACAAAGCAGAATGATAAGGGGCAGTGGCCCAAGGCATGCTACACAATTGACACTGAATCTAGGAACAAACAATTGATTGGGTGAGGGGATTGAAGTTCCCCGACAATTACGCCTCAAAGTTTGGGCGGTGTGTGGATGTGAAGAGGACAAAGATGTACGGGATGAAGAGCCACGATTGTCATGTGTTTATGGAGAGGCTTCTCCTTGTTGCATTTCGAGAAATGCTACCTAAACCTGTATGGATTGCGATCACCGAGCTGAGCTTATTTTTCAAGAATTTATGCTCAAGGGTGCTTGACGATGTAGTGTTAGCAAATCTTGAAAGCAACATACCATTGATTCTATGTAAGCTCGAGCGTATCTTTCCTCCGAGCTTCTTTGAGTCTATGGAGCACTTGCCGGTTCACCTCCCACATGAAGCGAGGCTTGCTGGACTGGTTCAGTATCGATGGATGTATCCATTCGAGAGGTGTGTAATCAAGGCAATCATTTACTTATAAAGTCTGAATTTTCCCAAGTTACATTGCGTTACATCAACATATATGCATTACAGGTACTTGGGGAAATTGAAGAGGTATGTCAGCAACAAAGGCAAGCGTGAGGGATCCATGGCCAATGCCTACGTGCGAGAGGAAGCTGCAATCTTCTGCTCCTATTACTTTGGGGACCATGTCCCGACGAAGGCATCTAGGCCGTCCAGAAACGCAGACACATTTGAAGTTCAAGAGGATGATGACGTTTCCATTTTAATTTTTAGGGTCTCCGGGAGACCTATTGGAGAAGAAAAGACAGAATGGCTGACGGATAAGGAGCTGAAGGCAACCACATATTATGTCCTCTCGAACTGTGCTGAAGTTGACAAATTTATGAAGATTTATGCTCGGTGAGTAGCTTTCTTACGCTAACACATGGATTTTAACTTCTAACTACTATATATATATATATATATATATATATATATATATATATATATATATATATATATATATATATATATATATATATATATATCTAATCATGTAATCGTGTCCACAGCCATTTCAGAGAGAAGAATCCAACAATGGCAGATGACGTAATTGAACAACTGCTTCAAGAGAAGTTGGAAACAGAATTTGCAGATTGGTTCAAGGAGTACGTCGAAATCACAACAAAGTCACATGTCCTTACTTAGAATCTCTAGCAGAGGGACCAAACAGAAAGGTCTCCACATTCTCATCGTACATAGTAAATGGCCTTAGGTTTAAAACAATTGAGTCTAACACCGCCATGGCCACAAGCAATTCTGGGGTGTGTGTCAGGGGGCAAGATCAAGATGCAACTGATGATTTGTATGATTTCTACGGGAACCTGAGACGAATTGTGCGACTTGAATATCTGGGGTTTCCTTTGAAAAGAACCTTCGCTTGATGTTGGTGACCGTATGATCCTACTCCAAGTGGTACGCAGAAACACGAGCTCTATCAGATGGTAGAAATTAACCATAGGAAGAGGTATCGTTCTAAGTATGAACCGTTTATCTTGGCAACTCAAGCACGGCAGGTGGTGTTTATTGAATATCCAAGCCTCAAACGCGATAAAGGATCGGTTGGTGCGATGCATATCTGAGCCCGCTCCAGAGTAGAGTACATTGATAAGGACGATTCAATTACCAACTCATATCAAGAAGAGGTCGTCGATCAAACAGCGAGAAAGCCTGTACAAACTGATGATGAGTTCATAGACCTGCATGAAGACCAATTTATAGACTTAACAATAGCCGATGAGGACGAGGGTATGTGTGTATTGTATGCTTAGTTGTTATGTGTATATATGATTAGTTGTTGATTATTATTACTTTTTGTGCGTTAATATCTGTCAAATGTATATTCATGTATTCTTTACTAACACATTTTTTCTTGCAATTTCTTATATGCTCTTGCAGATGCCGCGCCAAAGGAAGTCGACATACCTTCCTCCCGGGTTTAGGGGTGCTAGTCCAGCGGGTTCTAGTAGTACCCCAGCGAGTCATGGTAGTCCTCTCATTGGATACGACATTGGGGGGAGCAGCAGCCAATCTCAGGTACCAGAGACTCCACCGGCCTACACGGCACATGCTCCTGGTGACTACCCCTCTGACGGGTGTCCCTACTTGACGTTGACGGTGCTACATTTCGTGGAAACCGTGTTGTTCCCCAACCAGAACAAGTAAGTATTATGGAGTTGTAGAACATACACTTAAGATAAATATATGTTACATGATTTTACTAATGAATATTCGTTTCTTGTTTGTCTCATTGATAACAGGTTTTGGCCTCCGGATGCCTCGGACAAACTAGGCAAAATCTTCAGGGGGAGGCGGGAGATGCCGGATGTGAGGCGAAGTGGTCAAACGTCCCGGACCGGATGAAGCACTTTTACTTCGACGAGCTGCGCGTAAGCTTAAATGTTACAATGAATGCTTTATTTTTCTTTTAATCATTGTGTTAATATGTGTAGTATGTTAGCCACTATATCTATGAGTGGTATGTTAGCCACTAAGCTTGTTTTGATGTGTTAGTCACCATTTATGAACTTGTTGTGTCATTTGAGTGGTATGTTAGCCACTGAACTTGGGTGATATGTTAGTCACCATTGTGTTAGTCAATTTTAGGACAATTTGAGTGGTATGTTAGCCACTGAATTGAATTGTTGTAGGACTACTACATTTGAGTTTCATTTGAGTGTTATATTTAAATTGTTATCTTTCTTTATACTTGTGTAATTTTTACTTTGAATGGAATTGTTGTAGAAGGACTATTTCATCCCCAATGCCCTGGTGTCCCAGTTGTACTCCGTTTTCGAGACTTTAGGGTCGGACATCTACAGGAAAATGGTCTACAAAATGAAGGAGACACGCAGGCAGCCAACTTGGGTGGGGGATGACGAGTGGGCACTGTGGTTGACGTACTGGAATGATCCTTCGTCCGTGATCAAGCGTCTAAGAATGCATAAAACTGCTTGTCTCGAGCCGCATGATGGTACGGGCACTGCCAGACATCACTATGGGTCGCGAGCTGTTGTTACAGATCACGTGATGGAGGTTAGTAAATATGTTGTTTATGACTTGGAATATGATACATACGCTTTTAGCTTTCATTTCAATCAACTAACTACTTGTTTACACATATGTTTTTTAGGCCAATAGAGGATACCAAGAGTGCTCGTACCACTTCAAGAAGGCTAAGTCAAGAATGGCATCCGGGTCGACGTGAGGGCGTATTGCGTACGCTTTCTTTCTTAAGGTTAACATGTGTATTTGAGTATTTTAAAGTGATTCCTAAAATTGCATCTCATTTCGTATGCAACCAACAATTGCAGAGTGAGGTCGAGAGGAGGATGGACGAGAGGATGATCGACGGTCATGAGCTGTCAATTGAAGAGCAAGACCAGATCTTCTTCGAGGTCAACCCAATGGACAGTAAGGGTCGAATGTATGTATTGGGAAGTTTGGGCCCTTCCATGAGTTCTGGTAGCTTCTCAGTGTCCCAGGGATCAGGATCGCGATCTAATCTCTACACACAGCAGCAGGTTAACGAGATGATGACTCCTCTCCAACAGAAATAGTCATGAAAGGCGACTTACGAGCAAGTGCTTGAGGAAGGCTCAGATGGCTCAAATGGATGGACGCTTTGACCCAGATGTTCAGTAGTTCTTCCCAGTCTCACCCACCGCCTCCTCCCGATTATTCTTAGTTACATCAGACTTATTATGGACTTGTTATGGATAATTTGACACTATTTCACCTTTTAATTCTTGTTTCGGTTTATTTATAGATAATTTATATTGTTTCGGATATATTAATGCAATTTAATTGTTTCGGGTATATTATCTATGATTATATTATGTGAAAAAACAGGTGAAACGAAAATATTAAAAAAAAAAAATTTAAACAGTGAATTTAGCGACGGAACAAAATCCGTCGCTAAATTCACGAACGAAGGGCGAATTAGCCCGTTGACATTTAGCGACGGATTTTTTCCGTCGCTAAATGTCAACCGAACTAAGCCGACTTAGTGGTGGAATTTATTGACGGAACACATCCGTCGCTAAATCCCGTCTCTAATAAGCGACGGATACGTAATCCGTCGCCAATTCGGACGGACTGGTCAACGGATTAATCCGTCGCCAGTTCGTCGTTATTTAGCGACGGAATATCTATCCGTCGCCAATAAAAATAGTGACGACTGGTTTCGAGACGGAGGGTTATCCGTCGCTAAGGATTTAGCGACGGATCGGCACAATTTTAGCGACGGATAATTTCGTCGCTAAAACTGGTTTTTTTTGTAGTGCTTGTTCAAAAAAGACACAATGATTATCAAGACCCCACTTACAAAAAGACCACCCCTCATCATTACTTACTCCATCATGTCACGTGGGGCCACGCCTGAACCATTTGCTTTCTTTCTCAGCATCAAGGCGCCAGCCTTCCTGATTTTCCTGAACCTGTTAAAATAATTACAAAGAGCAATCCAAACAGAATAATTCCAAACAAAAAAGTCAGCTTGCACCACATAAAATATCATGCAGTAAGGCTCAGCACAGGTTCCAGGATCCAAGATCCTAACTGGTTATAACCTGACAATTTATTCTTCCCTTTGAGCCAAATTCATGAATTGATTTTAATTCTGTCCAGAATTTGCCATTTAGATGCCAACTCATTTCTATACAAAAAATCATTCCTAGCTCTCCAAAGGTTCCAAATGGTGCAATGCCAAAAAATATGACAAATATTCCTCCTAAATTTTAAAGGTAGTTTACCATGATTTTCCAACAATTCACACATACTATTACCAACAACCGGAGGAACTTGAAGCCAATCATAAACTAAAGTCCATACCTCCCTTGCTAGCTTACAATCCCCAAAAATGTGCCATACATCTTCCAACTTATCTTCACATACTGTGCAACACTTATCAAATTCATTCAAAAACACACCTCTTTTGAGCAAGTTATCCTTGGTTGGGATTTTATTTTGAAGCAACTTCCACACAAAAGCATTTACCTTGGACGGGACCAATTTATTCCAAACCACTTTAGACCAAGATTTCATAGGGTTGGCATCGACATTGAAGACAAGTTTTTTGTACCCCTCCCTAGTCAAGTAGCAATCGGATTTTTTCCCATCCCAAAGCCAAAAATCTTTAGCATTTGGTTGCAAAATTATCAACTTTAGCTCTTCTTCAAGACCCCTTACAACCTCAAGCTCTCTTTCCAACAATGGCCTTGTCCATTGCCACATCATGGACATGTTACCATCCAAGGCTACGACCAATCTTTCATTGATCGTACAATGCGGCTTAGATTCCAATTGGTAGAGCCTTGGGAATAAATCCTTAGAGCCTTCCCTCGAAAGGTCCCCATTTCCTATCCCAAAAGGAAGTTTCATCCCCATTTTCAATTTTCTGCTTGCAATTATTCTTGAACCAAGTACTAGCTCCCACATCCCGTACAAGGTCCCTCCACCAATCCGACCACATGCGCCCACATTTTTTATTTGACAAGAAGGAGTCAACATTGTCTCAAAACACCCATATTTTGACTCTAAGATTTTCAACCAAAGCTCCTTACCCCCCACTAACAACTTCCAAGCCCATCTTCCCAAGAGAGCAAGATTAAAAATATTAAGTTTTTTTATTCTAAGACCCCCCTCTTCCTTTGGCAAACAAATTTTATTCCAACTTACCTATGCAATTTTCCTTCTTTCTTTATCCATACTCATCCCCCACAAAAAATCTTTTTGCATTCTCATAAGATCTTTAAGAATAGATTTAGGAGCTTTAAAAAACGAGAAGAAATAAATTGGGATGGCATTAAGAACCGCATTATTCAACACAATTCTACCACCCAATGACAAGTACTTGTTCTCCCATACTCCTAATCTACTCTCAAACTTTTCTTTCACTTATGCCCAAGTTCTACGCTCTCTAGCTTTGCCACCCACGAGATAGTTGAAGGGACAAGAACCAATTTGACAATTAAGATAGTTGGCCCAAAGTTGAACACATGACTCTTCACACCCAAAATTCACAAGACTACTCTTCCTAAAATTTATTTTTTGAGTCCCGAAAAGAATTCAAAACATCTCAACACACCTTTGATTGTTTTAATATTCTTTTCGTACCCTTCACCCATAATAAGAGAGTCATCCGCAAATTGTAGAAGAGACACGGGAACCAAATTTTTCCCCACAAGGATAGGATTGAATTTTTTCCATGACACATGCTTTCCTAATCATACGACTCAAGCCCTCCGCTACAATTAAGTATAAGAAAGGAGATAGGGAATCTCCTTGTCTTAACCCTTGATGCACTTTAAATTCTTTTGTAGGGCTCCCATTGACTAGGATTGACATAGACACATTTGAAACACATTCTCTAATCCAACCAATCCACACCTCTCCAAATCCTAGAACTCTCATCATGTCAAAGAGAAATGTCCAACTCACCGAATCATAAGCTTTTTCGAAATCAAGTTTAAGCATAAACATGCTTTTCTTTTTCTTTTTTTGCTTCATCGATGATTTCATTGGCAATAAGCACTCCATCAAGAATATTCCTAGCACCTATGAATGTTGATTGGGTCTTAGAAATTATTTTCTCAAGCACTTTCCCTAACCTATTAGCCAACACTTTTGACAAAATTTTATACACACCATTGATCAAAGAAATCGGTCTATACTCGGAGATGTTTAAAGGATTGGCTACGTTAGGTACAAGTGTGATGAATGTAGAGTTCATACCGTTGCATAGCTTGCCATTTTTGTGAAATTCTTGGAAACCCTATGAACATCCTCCTTGATCACATCCCAACAAGATCGAAAGAAATGTCCATTAAAGCCATCCGGTCCAGGGCTCTTTTCTAATCCACAGTTCATCATGGCATCTTTGATTTCATCCAATTCGAACACCTGTTCGAGCATCATTTGGTCCTCCAGCTCCAGTTTGCTCCCATCCATTCCTTCAGCCCTGAAATGGCCATACCTCTTGGACTGAAAATGGTTTTCAAAGTAGTCCCGAATACCCTCCTTCACCTCCTTCACATCTTCTTTCCACTCCCCTTCAATTCGAATACCCGGAATCCCATTCCTCCTCCTTCTCCTATCAATGGCACCATGGAAAAACTTAGTGTTTGAATCTCCTTCCGCAATCCACTTAACTTTCGCCTGCTGTCTCCTCAATCTCTCTTTGATAGTCAACAATTTTTCCAGTTCAGCTCTCTGTGCTAATCGGTTCTGTCCTGCGCTAAGAGTTGTCTCAGAACTCGCCTCTGTGCCTAGCATTATCATACCTCCGGGCCCATCAAAAATCGGCCCAATATCATTCCTTACTGTAGGGACGGAATTTCTGGCAGACAAGTCCACTACATATTCCACAGAGCCAAAATCGTCTTCAGTAGCCTCCAAACGCTCATCATCAAGTTGCATTTCCTACACAAGTTTTTCAATTTTTGCATCCAAACTCCCAATC
This sequence comes from Plantago major, assembly GCA_026545765.1. Classification (NCBI taxonomy): domain Eukaryota; kingdom Viridiplantae; phylum Streptophyta; class Magnoliopsida; order Lamiales; family Plantaginaceae; genus Plantago; species Plantago major. The sequence goes on along the minus strand of CM048839.1, from coordinate 61,955,689 downwards.
TCCTTACTGCTCCATTCCTTTAGTCTTTTCTTCAATCTTTTCAACTTTTCGGTTACTACAAAACTCCCCCATCCATCAATACCCTCCTGCTCCCATGATTCCTTCACAATCTCATTAATTTTTTTCTCACGAGTCCAGCTATTAACAAAGCGGAAAGGCCTAGGTCCCCAATCCTTCCATACTTCCTTCACCACCAGTGCAACATGATCAGAGATTCTCCGTTTTAGGCCGCATTGCACAAGATTTGGCCATTTGTCCATCCAACTTGCCGAGAAAAGGAAGCGATCAAGGCGACTACAACTTTCACCGTTACCACGGTACCAAGTAAACTTCCGCCTCGTCAATGGTAAGTCCACAAGTTCTGAGTTCTCAATAAAAGAGTTAAAATCCTTCATGCTTTTTCTATCCCCTTCAACTCTTCTGCCCTTCCTCTCTTCGTTCTTTCTGACGGCATTAAAATCACCACAGATACAACGCTTCACCCTTTTATCCCCTTCAATTCTTCCACCAATCAGCTCCCACAGTGTGTTTTTCTTTTGCACATCACAAGGCGCATAGATGTTCAAAATCTCCACCGACTCACCTCTCCAATAACCTTTGACACCCAATACACCCTCTTCGCCCCAAAACTCCTTCTTCGTAAAACAATCACTGTCCCACAAGCATAACAAACCCCCCGATGCTCCTAAAGCTCCTGCAAACACCCAGTCTACATTGGTACCACCCCACAATTGTTCCACTACTTTTCTACTTATTGAATCTTTCTTCGTTTCTTGAATGCAAACGAAGTCCACATTTTCTTTCCTAATTATTTTTTGAATTTCTTTTTTCTTTATGGCTCCCCCCAACCCTCTTGTATTAAAACTGAGTAGCTTCATCATCCACACTTATTTGAACCAACACCTGAGCTGTCCAAATTTGCTAATATCGCCCCTGTTTGATCACGTTTTTCCCATTCAGCAAACATACCACTTGCTTTTTCAGCCTCCTTTGCTTGCAGCAATCCTAAGTTCATTCCCAGAGTCGCAAAATCTCCCACATCACTATCCACTGATTTTCTGATGACATTGCAGCTTCCTTCTATCAAGTGACTAACCTGCACACTTACAATTCGATCACCATTCCTTGCGTTACCAAGCTCTGCCCCCGTTCCTTTTCCTTTCTTCGCTTTCCTTGATTCATTTTTTCTAGGCCTTCCTCTTTTATTTCCTTTTCCTTTGCCCTGCCTTGTTGTACGATTTGCTTCTAATGCATCACTTTTCCCAGCACTATTCAGATCACCAATAAATTCTTTCCATTCCTTGTTCCGAGTTTGTTGAGACTTTGCTACTTTCTTCTTTGCCACTGTTCTTTTCGGCTTGTTCAGAGCTTTATCAATGAGACCTTGTAACTCAAATGGGTCAGACCCCAATATTAATTCATCCTCTTGCATCACCTCATCTTTACTACCATCGTAGTCAGGGTCCTCTGAATCAGTTCCTTGATCACTCTCGTTTTCTCTCGACTGCTCATCAGTAATGTGCTCCTGTTCCTCTGAATTTTCAACCCCGCCCGCCTCCTTCTCCTCATCCTTCTTGGTTTTATTCTTTTCAATCTTCTCAAGACTCGATTTCTTCACACCTTTAGGGCTCTGAATTTCTTCATTAACTACAGGTGTCTGCGTATCCACCCTTGTTTTGGTGGATGCTAAAACTTCATCATCATTCTTCCTTCTATCTTGTCTAGTCGCCATCTTTCCAAGTTTTTCCAGTCGCTCTAAAATTTCTTCGTCTTGCATCTCCAACGCTTCCTCTCTTATTTCAATTCCTTGATCATCAACACTAGCATCATCCCAATCACTAATTTCATTCTCCTCCTCTTCCTCATACTCATCCGACGAGTAACCTGAAAAGAAATCACCATTCCTTCTTCCGGTCTCTGTATTCTGGAGATTGGTTTCCTTCGCCTCATTCCATCTTGATGAACCCCATACCATATTAAAGTCAAACGGGTGAATTTCCTCGACAACATTAACCCCATAAGTTTCTCCTGCAATCCTCACTGATGCCTTCCTCCTGATAACTTCGAACTTAGGTGTATTAATAAGTACCATTCCTTTCCTGAAATCCTTTATGCCTTCCGTAATTTGGTGAACTTCAACTACTTTACCAAATCTACTTCCCACTTCCATGAAGATCTCTTTTTTCCATCCATGTAATGGGATTCCATATATGCTCATCCAAACCTTTCTCCGTCCATTTACATCCCTCTTCGACCATGGTCTTAGAAATACAAACCATTCACTTAGCCATTCCTCCTCTTCTGCTAGCAAGTTTGTTCTAGCCACTGTATCAGCATTTTCCAAGACCCATAATCATATCACAACTGAAGCCTTTGTGACCATTAGATTCTAACAGCTTCTCCAATTGGTGCCCTAAGACCTTTACTTTCAATTGACCCACCAAACAAGTTTCCACCCACTCATTCCTCTTTTCTTCATTCAATGGTGGTTCCAGTTGTCCATTACTCTTCTGCAACTAAATATTTTCAACCGGTGCCAGTGCTTCTCCCGGTTTCAGAATCTTTTTCCATGACATCCTCATATTTGGCACTTGATTAGTAGTTCTTGGATTTCTCTCCACCTTTTCACCCATGTCTTGCTGTGTTCTGTTATCCCTTAGAATCATCCATCGATTCCCATCTCCTGATTCCTTCGATCCTCCTTGAGCTTTACTCCCTTGCTTACCATCCAATTTCTTTTCCAATTTCCGAAACTCTTCCGATTCCCCTACTTGGTTGAATCTTGCTTTATTGGCTAGAAGCTTGTTCAAACCAATCCAAACACCTTTGGCTCTGGTCAGTAATGCCTCCTCGTCTCGTACTCTGTAAAATCGAATGAAGGCAAAACGTTTCCCATCCTTTGCCCGCTTTCTGGGTATTGAAACATCTGCTATTCTCCCCACATATTTCTCCAGTATTTCCTTCAATGGTGCTTCAGTCCAGTCCTCAGGAAAATTAGTCATATATACGTTGATGAACTTTTCGTCGATCTTTCCCACTCTTATCCTTTCTTCCCTGTACCAATTCTGTTTGCGCCGCCCAGTTACCAGGGTCCATCCATCATCCATCCCTCTTTCTGCCTTGTATGTTGAGGCCGATCATTACGACGTTCTCCGGTGAATCTAGCCGTTGTCTGTAAGCGATAGTCGACCCTTGGTATTCTCCCGTTTCTCTCTCCTCTCCCCAAACCTTTCTCTCTCATTGTATGCTATTTGCCAACTCAAGACAACCATAATTTGATATTATGTTACGAAGATTCTTTGAAATTTCTACAAAACTGCACACTAAACGAAAAATACTACAATTATCTCTACCAACAGATTTATTTAAATTGTCCACCGCATCGCCATTTTACCAGAACGCCATTTATATAGAGGCACAATCCCACAATATATCCACCAATTTACAACAAAAGCTTTTGGAATTTCACTGATGGGTTGTGGACTCAGGTATGGAGTTAGGTTGATTCATCTCTTCCTGAATTGCTTATATATAGATTCAGTCAAATTCGATTCACACCAAATTGTGCAATAAATGGTGGTCGATTGTCGAAATCGACCTTTTGATTCATTTGCCACAAATAGTGTAAAAATCATTTTTGGTACTCCAGTGTGAAGCATTTCCAATTTTGGTACTCTAGAGTGGTCGTGTCCAATTGATTTACTAAATATCAATGACTATTTACAATTAAGGTACTAATTGCATTTAGAAGGTGGGATGTGTCATTCATGCATGAGCGAATGTTAAATGTCGGGAGATAGACATGAAAAATCGATCGTTCGCAATACATCGTGGACTTCGTCCCACTCACACTCGTCAAATTCTTCCTTGTCATATTCTTTTTCGTACGATTTTTCATCATTTTTGTCTCGATTCACCTTCAATTGATCAAATTCACGTAAAATTGGGGTTATGATAATTGTAATTTGGGACCGATTGGCATGTCCGCCTTCTAATTTACAATTAGTACATTAATTGTAATTGGTCACTGATATCTAGTACCTCAATTGGACACGACCACTCTAGAGCACCAATATTTGAAATGTCTCACACTGGAGTAACAAAAATGGATTTTACCCGCCACAAATACATTCTTCTCTACTGTCTTTATTTTGCGCCATATTCGGGGAAGTGCAGGTGTGTCTTCCTTCTATGATGCAAAAAAAAAAAAATCGATTATTCGGTGCTAATCTCAACTCACATGTCTTTTATATTTCCTTGGTATGTTCATTTATATGTTTCAGGATTTTATGCTAGAGTTATACGTCTGAATGAAATGTCTAGGATGGCGGAATGAGGTGAACTAAATTAAATTTAGCTTCGCATTTCTAAGATAACACAAATTTTGACAAAATTTCTAGGATGAATATGTTCATGGTGAAAGATGACATAGTCCGTAGTAGTCAGCTTAGCCAACAAGGATAACTAAGTTTAAGTAAAGTAATCATTAGGTGTAAATCCTTTGAAGCCAATGGAAGTCCGAACAACAAGCCAATGTAGCTTGGAGAATGTATGTCGAAATATGATGTGAAATAGGAGTACCTCTTTTTCTCTCTATTTGCTACGTTGAGAGAATGTATATAGAAATATGATGTGAAATACTTTTTTTTTCATTTCTTCTTGCTATGTGATGGGTAATAAATAATAATGATCAATTCTTTTCTTAAAAACGGATTAATATTGTATGTTTGTTAATATAATTTAGTTACAAACATTATAAATTTAATAATGTACTTAACACCCTTTAAGAGAAGAGTAAGTGTTCTGACGAACGGTCTCTAAATAATTTTTCTAGGTACGGACTAGGTTATCAATAAACTCTTTAATATTATTAATATTTTTTCACATTATAAAAGAACCTATTTCATTAACACTATAGACGTTCTGATTAATAGCATTAATGAGTTAATTGATAACATAGGTTCGTTTCTATGTTTCTATATAAGTTATCAAAGATCGTATGTTAGAAGACTTTGTGTTAAAAAGAATGCACGATTATGCAGTTATATTAAACATATATACAATGTTGTTATTTGTAGTTAAGTTGTGATATCCATATCGTCTCTAGAAGTAACGGACAATCTTTCAAAAAATAACTGTATTGATACTTTTGATTTTTTCCTAAATTTATCTCCATTTGAGTTCTGCACGGTGATGGAGAGTAGTTGCATGGGATACTGATGTAAATTTTGGTTGTGATGCGTCTGGAAGAGCTTATTTTATGAAACATTATTATGAAAATATAACCATTATACTTTTACACAAAGGTTATTAAGAAACAATATCTTGAGATAATTAATTTAAAGACGGATCTATCTTAACAATAAAATCATTCATGTTGTAAATCTAAAAATCCATATTGTTAATGAATTCTTTTATAATATTGAAAAACACCAATGTGAGTACACATACATTTTGACTAATAACACCAAAGATTTTATTAATAACATAGGTTCGTCCCTACATAAATTATTTAGAGACCATTCCTTCCTCAGAGCCTTACCCATATTTTTATGGCATATTCATTTTGATTATTTTAGCCGTCTTAGTTGAAATTATTTGTAGTCATAATATGGAAAAAGTGAATAAAAATCAAAAATAAAATTTTAATCTGGAGTAGTATAATCCCATTTGTGTTTGTTCTTTTCCTAATGTACACTCACATGTTTTCTCCCACACACTAGAGTTTATTTTTATTAACTTTGTTTTAAGTTGATGTAACTTAATTTTGCCAGACCAAAATTACATTGATCGAAAACGAATCGTTCTAAATTCTTATAAAGCATTGTGAATCGAAGGTAAATAGCTTTTAATTTCTCAAAAGGAGTTTATTGATAATTTGGCCATTTAATTGAGAACTATTGATAATACAAGTTGCACTGGAACACCCCAAAGTTCTAGATAGGTTTTATAGAGTTTAAAGGGATTGAGTTTATACAAGATGACAGTTCTCTAAGTTTATACTCCCTCCATTTCAGAGAAAGTGTAACATTTTTACTTTGACCGGTCAACTGTCTTCGAGTTTGACCAAAAATTACTCATAAACGATAATAGTAAATAATTTAATAAAATCATATAATAAAAATTTAATTACTAAATTTTAATTATATAATTTTAATAATTTATTTATTAATATCGTTTAAGAAAGTAAATCAGTCAAATAATCTGAGCATAATATTGCAAAATGTAATTTTTTACGAAATGGAAAGATAAGATTAGGAGGGTACTCCACCAAGTACACAAGGCAACAAGATTAGAGACGCATAAGCAGTTATCCGTTTGTGTAGTTTGTTAGGTCAATTCATCTCTAGTTTATTTTTTATATTTGCTATTGGGATGATCTCATAGATGGTCCACGAGGTTTAGTTTTTCATTCGATTTTTTTTACCTATTCATCTTTTTATTTATCTCATCTTGTATTATGAATGATGAATGTCGAATCCATCCATCCATCCATATATTATATAAAGCACATGGGTCTGAACCTCACCAGATTCACTCAGTCCTACGTGGAATTTTGTGGAACTAATTGTATTTTAATCAGTATATATTTCAATGTTATTTGTATTTTAATCAGTATATATTTCAATGTTATTTTTGGTATGTTGACTGTCTATATAGTTTTTAGTAAATTTCATATAACTTTATCTACAAAATTCAGAAAAATATTTTGAACATACATTTGAATTCGCCGTGACAAGACGAATCCATAGAAACCAATTTTGAATACTATTATTAATTAAATAATTTTTTGTCCATTAAAATAAAATTTAAATTTATTAAATAAGATAAAATAAAATAATAAAATTTTAAAAATAAAGCATTTAGTAAATTCAATTCTACGTGAAATTAGTTGCATTTTCAACCGGTATATACATATTTCACAATTTATTTTCTGCATATATAATTTTTATTAAATATCATATAATTTTATCTACAAAAATCCGAAAACTTTATTGAACATATATTTAAATTCTCCGTGACAAGACGAATTCATAGACACCAATCTTGAATACTATTATTCAATAAATAAATTATATTATTTATTAAATAAAATATAAATTTATTAAATAAGATAAAATGAAATAATTAAATTTAAAAAATATAGCATTTATTAAATTATTTCAATCCTACGTGGAATTTTGTGGAATTAGTTGCATTTTCAACCAATATATATTTTACTGTTTAGTTTTTGTATGTTGGCTGCATATATAGTTTTTATTAAGTCTCATATAAATTTATCTATAAAACTCTGAAAATATTTATGTTTATATTAATAGATATTTATATTTTCAACTAATATATAATAGATATTTATATTATCAATTATACATTTTGATTCTACGGTTGAGCAAATTCCGGGTAGGGGGAGAGAATTTTGTTACATAAAGTTTTATCAGGTTAAACGTGAGAAACTGAGGCTAATGTTTTAGCGCTTAGATTACCAGTTGGGTGTTCTTATATAATATAATATATAAAGTTGATGAGCTAAACCCACCAGATTCATTCAAATTCCATCCATCCTACGTGAAATTTTGATTGTACGGTTAAGCAGAGTTTGAATAGGGGAACGTAGTAGTGTTGTTGCTAAGATCATGTGATCAATGTTTTTTTTTTTTTTTTTTTTTTTTTGGAAAAGATAAAAAAATTTATTAAATCACGAGAGCATAAGAAATGTTCCTCCAAAGTAACATCAAGTTCCACAACATAGATCAGAACTACTAGTACCCACATCAGCACAACAAAATAAACACCGAAAAACCAGAACAACTGACTCTAGCAAGAACCAGCGTAACACCCATCATAGACCTACCAACAAACCCAACCAGAGCCTATATTTTTAATCATTTCGAACAACACACGAGATCCCCGTCGTCTAGTATGTCGAAGCATCTAAATGCCGCGCCAAGAGTAACGAGAAAGCACCGGAATGTACCGAGACGGAGGAATACCACCCAAGCAAAGAAGAAAGAAAAGGGTGGTGATGTCCGTCAAGGCCAGCCTAAACAATAAAAAGTATAGGGGTGATCCCATCAGAGACTATCATAAGAGAAAACACTGACCAAACATAAGCCCAGCTAACTCCCAGCAATGCTAAGTTCTGGAGCGCAATCCCAATCAGTAGTCCAGATAAATTTCCAGCAGCATAGTACAGAAAAGGCCTAAACAGAATAGAAATGAAACCAAGTCAGAAGGAATCAACAAGAAAGACACTCCCTGGGGAAAGTCTCCCAGTCAGATCGAATAGCCAGCTTCCTGATGAGATTCCTGCCTTGAAGCCAATTCCATGAGTTCCATTTTATCATATAAAAAATCTCCTTAACGTTCAATTTGATGCTAGAAAAGATGCAATTATTTCTAGCCTTCCAAAGGTACCAAAGTGTTCCATGCCAAATCACTAACCAAGTCTCTTTTGTTTTCGAAGGAAATGCATCAGCAAAAGTCATAATATCCAGTTCCAAGTCACCTGTTAAATCGAAGTGAATGTTCAACCAGGATTTAATTTTGATCCAGACCACCTTAGCCACGCATCAGTGAACAAAAAGATGTGCAACATTTTCCAGTTCGTTAGTTTCGCAATTCCTACAGTTTGCATTTTCATCGGGGAAAAGAATGTTCCTTTTTGAAGATTTGCCAAAGTCGCCAGTCTGTCCAGTAGAGCTCTCCAGACAAAGGTGTTAAGTTTTTGCGGAGCATGGCTTAACCACACCAAAGCTGTCCAGTTCTTGAGATCAACCTGATCTTCCCTGTTCCTTGTAGCAATCTGAGAGTAGCCATCTCTTGGCGTATAGACATTCTCCGGGGCAGAGTTCCAAACCCAGCAATCATCAGCAGACAACCCATGGAAATTCCTGTTAAGAATCATAAGACTTTCAACAAGTGAGTCTTCCCAAACAAATGTATGTCGCCTCCATTCCCACGCAACAGAGAGGACACCATTAAGATGACAGACCCTCTCACTCACCAAACAAGTTTTACTAACATCTAGACGATACAACCGAGGGTATAGGACACTCAGTTTCTCCCCTTCTAAAACCCACTTATCTTCCCAAAAACGTGTAGTAAGACCATTCCCAACTTTCCGAGTAATCCCCTCTTGAAACCAATCACTACAACCTACCAATTTTACGACATCTCTCCACCAAGAAGACCACCCTCTGCCCCCAAACTCTCCTTTCACTACATGACTCAATTACCTTAGAGAAATTCCCATACTTGGACTTAATGACACAAGTCCAAAGAGAATCATTTTCCGTGAGAAGACGCCAACCCCATTTTCCTAACAACGCTAGATTGAACCATTCAAGATTATTGACTCCAAGACCACCCAACTCCTTTGGTAAACACACAACTCCCCATTTAACCCAAGCAACCTTCTTAACCCCACCCAACTAGCCCCCCAAAGAAAATGACATTGCAATTGCTTAATTCTTTTAAGGACAAAAGATGGAATTTTGAAGAAGGAAAAATAGTAGATAGGAAGTGAGGTAAGAACCGCTTTGAGTAAGACCAAACGACCACCAAAAGAGAGGAAGTTGTTCTCCCATTTCCCCAATCTCGACTCCAATCTATCAATCACTTTGTGCCAAATTTGTTTGTCTCTTGGTCGAATACCAATAGGCAGTCCCAAATAAATGAAAGGAATTTCACCAATTCCACAATTCAGCTCATGTGCCCAATTATTTAAGATTTCATTCTCAATGCCAATCCCGATCAAGCTGCTCTTTCGGAAGTTGATTTTAAGACCCGAGTACCACTCAAAACACCGAAGAATGCACTTTAAGACTCCAATGTTTTCTTTCTTAGCTTCTCCAAAGATGATTGAGTCATCGGCATATTGGAGGTGAGACACAACTACTCCATCACCTCCAATCTTTAATGCTGAAAATCCATCATTCTCTTTTGCCTTTTCCATTAATCTACTAAGTCCTTCCGCAACTACAAGATAGAGGAAAGGAGAAAGTGGATCTCCTTGTCTAAGCCCCCTACCCAATTTGAATGATTTTGTAGGGCTCCCATTGACGAGAACTGACATCTCCGCTATCGATAAGCATTCTAAGATCCACTTGCACCATCTGTCACCGAAACCCATTAAATTCAGCATATCCATCAAGAACCTCCAGCTAACCGAATCAAATGCTTTCTCGAAATCAATTTTGAACATAAACATCTTTCTTTTCTTGTTTCTCACTTCATCCACTATCTCATTTGCCACTACAATGCCGTCTAAGATGTTTCGGCCAGCCAAGAAAGCCGATTGATGCCAAGAGATTACACTGCCAAGAACCCGCGCCAGCCTACAAGAAAAAACTTTCGCAAGCACTTTGTAAATGCCACCAATAAGAGATATGGGTCTATATTCCTCGATGGCTATGGGATTTCCACATTTCGGGATGAGAGTAATGAATGAAGTATTCAAGCCCCAGACAATCTTTGCTTTGTCATGGAAATCTTTAAACAAATCCAAAATCTCACCTTTCATTATCTCCCAAAAAGCCCGAAAGAAATGAAAGTTGAATCCGTCGGGGCCTGGGCTGCGATCAAGCCCACAAGACCAGACAGCAGATTTGATCTCAGCTTCTGTGAAAGGCTTTTCCAGTTCTGCCGATTGAGATTCAGAGAGTTGTGGACCTGTGAAAGCATCCGGCAACCTGATGTACTCTTGCCTTCTTTCCGCAAATAAAGATTCAAAGTGACCTCTAATACTATCTTTGACCTCAGATACGCCTTCAATCCATTTCTTGTTGACACGAACTCCTTTCATTTTCCTCCATCTTCCTTTCCTTTCCACACACTTGTGGAAGAATTTCGAGTTAGTATCTCCCTCATCAATCCATTTGATCTTGGCTTGTTGGAATCTAGTGTGATCTTTCAATTCCAATAGCTTGTTCCCACACCTTTTTTCTTTCTTCAATATTCTCCTCGACCATGATTCCTGCCTCCAGCTCCCTGTCCAGCGCCAAGACTTGCGCAGTCAGATTCTCAATTCTTTTTTCCAGGCTACCATAATTTTCCTTGTGCCAAATTTTGATTTTTTTCTTTCACGTGTTTGAGCTTCTCTTTGATGATGTATCCACTCCATCCTTCTACTTTAAAGTTTCTTCATTCCTCCTCCACAAATTCTTTGAAACCTTTTTCCTTCAAGCACCAACTTAGGAACTTAAATGGTTTAGGCCCCTAATCCTCCACCTCCTCTTTCAATAAAATGGCAGCGTGATCCGAAACTTTCCGTTTTAGTCCCACTTGAGTTAAATTAGGCCACTTCGACATCCACTTCGGGAAAGGAGGAATCTATCAAGCCTACTACAACTCCGCCCATTGTCTTTATACCAAGTGAACTTCCGTCTCTCCAACGGCAAGTCAATCAGTCCCAATCAATTGATCAAATCATTGAACTCGCGCATTTCTTTCTTCTGTCCACCATTTGCGCTTCCTTTCCTTTCATTCTCATTTCTTACTGAGTTAAAGTCACCACAAATACACCATAATTCACTTTCTTTTCCTTTCAGCTTTCCTTCAAGTAGACCCCAAACTTCTCTTTTCTCCTCCAGATTACAAGGCACATATACATTGACGATATTCACTGGGCAGCCATCCCACTTGCCTGAAATTCCTAGAAGACCTTTCTCCCCCCAAATTTCCTGCTTTTCGAACACCTTGGTATCCCAAATACAACATAATCCACCAGCCGACCCAATCGAACCACTGTAAGCCCAGGAGCAGTCAGAATTCCCCCACAATTTGCACACCAGTTTTTTTTATCAACATAGTCCAATTTAGTTTCCTGTAGACAAAGAAAATCCACCTTTTCTGAAGCCACTAATTCCCTAACCGCACTTCTCTTCACCCTCCCTCCTAATCCTCGAGTGTTGAAACTAACCATCCGCATTAACAACATCCGTCGTCTCCTGATAATCCTCTAAGCCACCCATCACCTGTTTGTCTCTGTTTCCCACTCCGAGAAGGATTGCAATACTCTGTTTCTATCAATATCCTCCAACAAACCCAATCCATGACCCAGGTTCCATAAGCTTTTAGCATTCAAATCTCCCCTCTTAATGATCAGCCTATTGCACTCTTTTATATCTCCATCAGTTAACAGCGTGCCCCCATCCAGTCGAGCGGCTTCTAACCCACCTATTTTACACAGAATTTTCAGGGGTCTTCCTCTCTTCAGCTTATTCACTGTGTTTCGAACCACACCATTTTGAAATTGGGACTCCAGGACTACGCCTTCCTCTGTTGCTGACTGAATTTTGTTGATCGGCTCCGACTCGATCAAATGTGTTTGAGTAAACGTCTCACTAAGGGATATCATCTTCACGCTCCTTTTTTTCTTTTTTCCAGAATTGAGAATGAGTGGATACAAGCAAAAGGGATCTTCTGAGATATTATCACTATTATCCACTGACAGAATTGGTCTTTCAATGTTTGACTGCTGTCCGAACTCTACATGGGCAATAATTTCTGGTCTTGTTGGCCCAATCTCACTTTGGCCCAAAGTCTCATTTGCTCCAATCTTTGGTCCATCCTGGATTTCTGTTTGACCCTCCTTTGGCCCAGCTTGAATTCCACTTCGGTCCAATAGGCCATTCGAAAAATCCGACTCGAACAGATTTTGGGTATTATTCTCTGCCCTAACATTAATGTCAGTCTCTAGTGGTTGTGACAATGAATGTGGCGGCTCTCCATTCTTTCCCATTCGAAAAGTGTCTTTCTCAAGGTAATTCCAACCATCTTTGTTACTTCCAAGATCAAATTCCTCCTCCCAATTTGTCTTGGGGTTTTCTTCCAATGAATGTTGATTTTCATCATCAATGACCTGCTCGTATTCCAAAGACCACCCTTCTACGACGGCTCATCAGACTCGAGTTCATCCGAAACTGATTCATCTTCCTCCGACTGGATTTCCTCATCCTTCTACGAAATTTTCTGATTGCAGTTGTGAACACAGTTAGCTTCCAGCACATGGATTGGAAAGCTCTTGTTCCAAATCGAGATATTGAATTTTCTGCAGATTTTATCAAAAATAGGAGTCTCCACCAGCATTCTTCCTTTTCGAAGATCAAACCTTGTGACTGTTTCTGTAGCAACTTCAACTGTTTTCCCAAACTTATTCCCAAGCTTTTTGAACAACTGGATGCACCATGCATGTAGGGGAACTCCATGCACGTCCAACCAAACTAGTCGTTTCCCATTAACGTCGGATTCTTTCCAAGACCTAATGAAGATGAACATTAGTTCCAGCCATTTTGGATCTTCTTGTAGTAGTTTTTTTTGGATTTCTATCGAATCATTCTCCAACACCCAAGTCTCTTCAGAAAGTTGTCGAATTCTCGTAGCATGATAGCCTTTCACTTGTAGTAACTCCTCAATCTCATCTACATTAACACCATTCTTTATACCACAAATCAGATTTCATTTATCTGATCGCATCCTTCTCTGGTGTAAAGTACATGTTGATCTTGTCTGCTTGATCGGAATCAGTGGTCCAAGCTCCCCTCTCTTTCACCTGTCTCCTTCCTACCTTCTCCTTCTGAATTGGAAAATTATTTTCTGTCTGTCGATCCTCCATTCTTCCTTGCTCACTCACTTTCGCAGTTTGGAGATAGCTAACTCCTTCTGTTCGAAATCTCGAGACTTTGATTACTGATCCAGCATTATTTGAAGAAGAAAGTCCCTTCATGTCAGTAGTGCTTCGGTCTAGTATGTCAAACTTTGCCAGGTTCGCCAAAATCCTATTATCTCCAATACTCAGACCTCTCAACGCAACCAAGATTTCCTGAATATTTGATTCCTTTTCAAATATGGCGAAGGCAAATTTTTTCCCATCCTTGTTTCTTTTGTTTGGTACGAAAACATCATTCACCTTCCAGAATTTCTCAAGTATCTCTCTAACATCTCTTGCTGCCCAATCTTCTGGGAAATTCAAAATGTAGATCGAATCCAACTTGGCTGAAATCTTCTCCACCCATTTCCTTTGTACTGCACTCACTCGTGATGATCGAAAGTCGTTACCTTCAGCGGTTCTAACAGGTTTCCTACGAAGTTCTAGGCTATGGGAAGAGAGGGTAGGCTTTTGGCTATGGAGGTAAGGATATGGTGGCCGGTGGGCGGCCGGGAACCTACCGATGGCTTTAGGGTTACGCTCTCTCTCACTGGAGACTCTCATTTTTTTCCTATTACCACTGTTACAGTAAGTGATCATGTGATCAATGTTATTGCTTAGTGACAAAATTTTATGTCTTATGGTTGCTGAAAATGCGGAAGGTTTGTCAGCCAAATTAAGAACTAAATTTATTCGAGCTTTTGAGTGGCAACATGTAGTAATTGATAGGGATTTTTCTTTGGTGATTAAATTTCTTAAACCGACAAATTTTAGTTTTGCCCCTTTGTTTCAATTTTCAAAAAAATTCAGGTATTTAATGGAAAATTTTGTTCCATATCTTTCACTATTAAACCTACCTATATACAAATCATTAATCATTTATCTCCATCTTCATGCCCGATATTGATTATCTGTTTGTATTAATAAAGAAAAATCAGTTTGTCTTTTTTTTTTTTTACGTTTCAATTGGTGTTTTTCCAATTATGGAGGATGGTCCAAGCATAAAAGAAGTAGAAAGGTACTAAATAATATACTTATCTAAGTCATAGTTATCATGAAAATAATTAAGTTTGAGTGTACATCTTCAACAAAATTAAAACATTTCGATATAATAGATAGATGTTGATGAAGTGAATTATATACTCTAAGAACAATACTAAGATAATCCAAGCTTACAAGAATGAAACTTATACAACCTTAGACCATTCCCAATGGTCATGGTGATGGCAGTGAATAGTGACATCCGTGAGCCACGACTGAAACGACGATAAAATCTGGAAAAAAAATCATGTCCAATGGGTCGTGGCCACGACCATGAATAGTGTTTTTAATAGATTATTATTGTTATTATTATTATTATTATTTAATTAAATAAATTATTTCATCCACTAAAATAAAATATTAATTTCATATAACTTTATCTACAAAAATTCAAAAAATATTTTCAACATATATTTGAATTCGCCGTGACAAGGCGAATCTATAGACACCAATCTTGAATACTATTATCAATTAAATAAATTGTTTTATTCATTAAAATAAAATATGAATTTATTGAATAAGATAAAATGAAATAATAAAATTTTAAAAATTAAAAACGACTCTTTAAACACATTATAAATAATTAACGTTGCATCAAACGTTCAAAATAATACTCATTTTAAATAGTTTAGCATCAAACATTCTGGACAAACTAAAATATACAATTATTTTGATTAGCCTCATATATATATCCATACGGCCATACCATTTGTGCACTTTCGTATATTTTTCTACTATATTCTAAAGTTGATGGCTTACTTTGAAGCACACATGATCCGCATGTGCATAAATGATATTTGGAGCGCTTTCTAATTACTCGGACATTTTCTAATACAAAATTAATGTAAAAAGAAATTCATTTTAAATTGTATTAACTCTCTACGTTTCTTTTTATTTTTGAATTTAGGTTTCGACTTTTCTCTAAATACTTATGTATGAAAGATAATGAATAGTCGTAGAAGATAGTGAATAAAGTAGAAGAGTTGAGAAGGTAAAGAATAAAGTATTAAATTAATTTTCAATTTTTAGTCATGTGAAGATGAAATCTATCCATATATTACAAATACCAGTTTTTATTATCAATTCTAGCTATAGTACTTTTACCTCAAATCAACGTGAGAAATTCTTTCATTTTTTTAGATTAAAAAATTACAAAACAATTATAATCAGGGTAAATTTATTTTTGATGCCAAGTTAATGCGTATTTGTATCTGTTACCTTTACAATTTTAATCTAATTTTCGTTACATAATTCTGCCAATGATATTCAACCTTTGTAACTATTTATAAATGTGATCAATCAAATCTTCTAAATCCCATAATTCCATCAAAATCGCCACCCACACACTAAGTTTCTTAATGGACATGAATCCAGATAGGACCTTTGGATCTATGCTTGACATAGTCCCTTCAACTGATCTTCTAAAAATGTTCTATGAATCGGGTACTAGATGTGCTATTTTCTATTCCAGAAGATAGAAGATACACACGTGAGCTAATTGGTAATGTGATAATCTTTACATGTCTATCAACAACATTTTACATGTGAAGACTTTTAATTTCCTTTTCTTTATGTATAAGATTCGATCGGTAGGATGAGGTATAAGGTTTATCTTCGCTACGATCTCTGGCTGGAAGGACTACTGGTTCTATCCAACCCGAATTTCAAACCCGTTCGAAATAATGATGTTCAGGTCCGGTCTGGTAAAAACTACATTTTTTCCGGCGGAAGGGGGGGGGTCTGCATATACTCTCTAGGCGGGGAAACTCTCTTCGATCTTCTCTCTACTCTCTTGATACATAACGGGCCTGGGGGATCTAATACTCTCTAGGTGGGGAAACTCTCTTAGATCTTCTCTCTACTTTCTTGATCCCCATAACGAGCCGGGGGAGGACGGGGATCAGCTGATACTCTCTAGGCGGGGAAAATGTCTTCGATCTTCTTTGTACTTTCTTGATCTCCATGACAGGCTGGGAAAACTCTCTTCTATCTTCTCTTTACTTTCTTCATCCATAACGGGGCCAGGAGGGGTGGGGTGGGGGGGGGGGGGACAACCGTACCACGTGAAATTATGTTCGTAGAATAATAATTTTTGTGTCTTTGGTGGGGTGACGCGTACCACCGCGGAGTTGCTGGGAACCGAGGGGTTGGAAAAAACAACCGTAACATGTAAAATTACGTTTGTATAATATTTGTGTGTGGTGGGGTGACCACATATCACCGCGAGATTGTTGGGAGCAGCCCTATTGATTGTGTTGTATACTTTTCTATTTTATTTTGGTTCCGTTTGACAGATAGATTTTTTTGTAAAAAAACATGTACCTGTTACTAATTAACAAGTCGGGTATGGTAGGACTCTATTTTTACATTTTCTATAGTTAACATAAATAAACACTCAATGATATAATATTGGATGAAGAATGACTATCGAACGACATCACGGCCAACGTTGTCTACAAGGAATTTTGACTATCTTATTTTCTCGATTAATTTATTTAATCCTCACATTTCTATTTATTATTAAAAGTAAATTATACTGTGGCATCGCCACGGGTTAGTACTAGTAATTTATTTAAATATAAATAATATAACAGAGATGTCTTTACTTTCCAATCCTTTATGTTCCCTATGCTTGAAATCTTTTCGTTATAGTAATTGTTTATTTTAAAATATGATTTGAAGGTTGAGGGGTGGAGTGTCATTGGAAGTTCATCCAGTGACTTTTTCAAGTGCCAAAGAACAATAACTATAGTGATATCTATTCATGTTACAAGATAATTTTAAGGTAACACTAATTAATGTTACTTATTAGCCTTACATCGTCACTTACAAATGTTGGGCAAACTAGTTTCTTTGACAGTTGGAGAGTTGTCATGCCATCATTGTTTAGTGGCACTATACATTTAGCCACCCCTTGAAGTGACACTTTGATATCAATGCCACTAAATGAAAAATTGTCACTGATTTGTATATAGAACAACACTTTCTAGTGTTACCAAATGATGCTTTTGTTGTAGTGTAGGGCATGGAAAAGAATCTTGTAATGGGTTGAATCATGTTTCCTCAAAAGGAAAGGTTGGTGCTGCTTCTAGTAGTATGGAATCTGTTGTTACTTGTCTCTCTGATTTGTCCGGTGGTACGAAACATGTAGTTGAGCAAGTTCTTAAGGAAGTTACTATTCTAGAAGAACGAAAATCAGTTACTGTTGATGAAGTCAATGAAGAAGGTTTTAAAAATTCGAAGGTGAATGAGCAAGTTGTTGATGATTTGGGGGATTTTCCTTTTGGTTTTGAGAATTACTTTGAACCTGAACCTGAACCTGGAGATCATGTTGATTGTAAAGATAGTGATGAGATGCTACTTTTGGCTGTTGGTGAATCTTCGATGGATTCATTTGGAAATTATTTCATTTACCCAAAACCCTTGATGATTGCTTATAATAGTTTGAGCCTTGCATTCTAAGGCATAGAAGAATGAAATAAGTTGGCTCTACTCCTTTTCCAGCTGACAAATTCTTGTCTTATGGTTATCGTTCTGTTGGATCTCGAGATGAGTCTACTTGGTCTGAACTTGAAGATTGTGTCTCTCCTGGTTTTGCAACTTTTGACTCGTATGATTGACAACTAAGTTAGCTTGTGTTTGGAGTTGGATTATGTTTTGTACCATTTGAGCTAGTTGGTGGTTTCTAGTGGTCTTGTTGTGTTGGTGGTTGTTTCCTTTTGTCTATCTTAGCTTGTTGTGCGCACGGGTTCCTATATTCCTCCGTGTTTGTCTTTTCCTTATTAATAAAATTTGAGCTACGGCTCTTTTTTTTAAAAAAAAAATAAAAAAATTCACCCTATGAAACTGAATTTTTACCAATTTAAAATCACATAAATCTTTGTCTCAACACTTATTTTTTCCCCTCAATTTCAGGGATGAATTACAATTAATGAATGATGATTATTGATAAATTAATCTAACTGCTCTGTCATGTAACATATACAAATTCAAGAAGCTACAACAATCATCAATCTCTAAGTAATGTATAGCCAATATTGCAAATAAAACCTTTACTTCTCAGAAGATTCATAAGGAGATACGGAATGGAAAGAACTACTATTATATCAATGGGGATTGGGGAATTAAAACTAATTTTAAAGACCTACTGAAGAAAAAAAGTCATGAAATCTTTAGTCGTAGCCCTATTTATTTAATCTCACATGACACATCTCTGAATTAATTTATTCTCAAAAGAATCAATATTGACATAAGCTATTAATAAAACATGCAAACATGAAAATATTGTGAAAAGCTGAATATTACTCACCTGTGTTTTGCGGATGATCTTATGCTATTTACGAGGGGAGATGAGCGGTCAGTATTATTAATGATGCAGCAGCTGGGCCACTTCTCCAGTGCATGCGGTTTGCGAGCGAACCTCTCGAAGACGAAAGTATTCTGCGGAGGCGTATCATATGCGGACTAGCAGCGCATTCTAGGCGCCACTGGGTTCGGTTTGGGCACCTTTCTTGTGCATTATTTGGGAGTTCCTCTTTCCCACCGCCGACTCACCATCCAACAATACAAACCCCTTCTAGATCGTATTCTGGGTCGATTAAAGCATTGGACGACGAGACTCTTAAGTTATGCAGGTCGGGAACAATTGATAAAGAGTGTCATCACATCCATTACTGCTTACTGGCTTCAGGTTTTCCCGCTCCCGAAGGCTGTTTTAGAGCATATTCAGCGTATTTGCAGAAGTTTTCCAGTGGAGTGGTAATGATGGAAACTATCACAAGGCTCTGGTATCGTGGCAACAAGTATGCGCACCTAGGAGTTGCGGTGGATTAAATATTATCAACTTACAAGTGTGGAACTTAGCTCTTATCTCTAAACTTCTATGGAAGATCCTGACCAAGGCGGATTCATTATGGGTTCGATGGGTCCACATTTATTATATAAAGAATCAAGATTTGGATGATTGGCAGGTTCCTGTGTGTGCTTCTTCGATCATCAAAGGCATCCTCCGTGTGCGGGGATTGCTTTGTGCGACTCCGGTGTGGGCCACCCAACTAGTCTCGCCGAAGTTCTCGACCCGCCTCATCTACCAACTGTTACGGGGAGACACAACCAAGGTAGAGTGGTGCGACCTGGTCATTCGCAACCCGGCTCGCCCAAAGGCTATATTTATCATGTGGTTGGCCTTGCATAGACGTATGGCTACTAAAGACCGTTTGGCTTTCTTTGGCATTCCTACGGATGGTATATGCAGTTTCTGGGATGGGATGGAATCAATTGACCACCTATTTTTTCAATGCCCGACGACTTATGGAATTATACATGGAGGATTGACTTGGCTTAGAATCTCACACCCTCAGCTTGCGGATTGGCAACATCTCGTGGCCTGGTTAAGGCAAATGGCAAAAGGCAAGAGTGGCAAGGTTGACGTATTACGTGCTATAATGGCGGAAACTATCTATCATATCTGGCAGGCAAGAAACGAGAAGATTTTCCAACAACGGGACTTTGATATACAGGATATCATCAGATCAATACTGCACATCACGACTATGAGATGCCAGGGCAGACGCGCAACAGCGGTGGTCCACGGACTGGATTAGCCCCTTTACTTGATTCCTTTTTTATTTCACCTGTTTGCTAGCTTTTTATGATTTGGGCTTGGACGGTCCCCGTCAGCCCCTAAATATACGTACATTGTTTTTGGTATCAATAAGACATGTTCTTTCGTTCCAAAAAAAAAATCCAAAAAGGAAAATGACATCCACAATCCAAATAATCGTAATTAAATAGTATATATGCATACCATGCTTCTAAGGCTATTACTAATAGGTTGAAACCACACATGAACCAAATTATTTCTGAAACCCAATCCGCGTTTGTACCCAACCGTCTTATTACAGATAATGTCTTGGTAGCTTATGAGATAAATCACTTTTTAAAACAAAAAATCAAGGACAAAGATTGTTTTATGGCTTTAAAGCTTGACATGAGTAAAGCTTATGACAGAGTTGAGTGGTCTTTTCTTGAGAGTGTAGTGTCTAGACTAGGTTTTGCGCAAAAATTTATTAATCTTATTATGTTGTGGGTGCGCTCTGTCTCTTATGTTGTGTCTTTAAATGGTACTATCCTTGACCCTATCCAGCCAGAGCGGGGGATCCTCTTTCTCCATATTTGTTTCTTTTTTGTGTCGATGCTTTTTCTGCTCTACATTCTGATGCTGATTCTCGAGGGGTGCTTAAGGGGGTAGCTATATCTCCTTCAGCACCTCGGATTTCTCTTTTATTGTTTGCGGATGATACCCTTCTTTTATGTCATTCTACTACTACTGCTACTCTTCATCATTATAGTTTGGCTTATGGACAGGAGATTAATCTTGATAAGTATATTGTCGTGTTTAACACTACGAGGGAGAGGGTGGACGAAGTGAGTGGGTGTCTTTCTGTGAGGGTGGTAGATAAGCATGAGAAGTATTTGGGGCTTCCGACGGATATGGGACGCTCCAAGAAGGAGGTTGTTAGTTGGTTGAGGGATAGAGTGTGGAGTAAGACTTAAGGTTTAGTGAAAAGCTGCTTTCTAAATGGGGAAAGAGGTTCTTATTAAGTCTGTCCTTCAAGCCATTCACACTTACATGATGGGATGTCTTAAACTCCCTGATTATCTCTTGAAGAAGATTGAGTCTCTTATATCTAAATTTTGGTGGGGCGATGGTAAGAAGGATAGGATTCATTGGGTCAAGTGGGATTCCTTGTGTCATAGCAAAAGAGATGGGGGTATGGGCTTTCGAGACCTTCGGTCCTTTAATTTGGCGCTGCTAGGTAAACAAGTTTGGCGGATTATCCACTATCCTAATTCTTTGTTTAGTCGAGTGATGAAAGTAAAATATTTTCCCCATTGTGATGTTCTTGAAGCGTTTGCTAAACCTAACTCTTCTTACACTTGGAAGAGCATTTGCAGGTCCTTGGAGATTGTCAGGAAAGGGGTGCATTGGCGAATAGGTTCGGGGTTAGATGTAGACATTTGGCGTGATAATTGAATCCCACGGGATCATCTACTTCGTCCTATTACTCCTAACATTCGGGAAATGGGTAACATATAGGTTTCTTGTTAGGAATATCTGTTTAGATTTTGATCAGTATACCCTAATGACTTATCTTATCTCCATACTCTTAGTTCATTTGAACATTGTAAAAGATGAAGCTTACTGAGTATGTTAGTCTAGCAAATCTTGTATAGGATGTTAGGTCTCTGAATGTAATTTTTATATCTTTAAAGAAGACCAAGAAGAAAGCATCCAGCAGAAGAGATCAACAAATTGAAGATTTGAAGACTGCACAAGATTGCTAAAGACCAAGGAAAGTGCCCTCAGAAACCATAACTCAGATACCTTAAGTAAACAACGTTTCTGGGAAACTATGTTTCAATAAGTGTCTGGAGTACAAAAGGTTTCTGGAAAAGGACTTGCGAAGACTCAGAAAGCTTGCATAGTTTCGTTGGCACTACATGACAAAAGTTGGTACAATGCATTAATTACGCAGACAGTGTTCTCTGAGCAAAAGTAGAAAATCTCTGGAAAGAGACAAAGCTCACTGCCGTACTAACTTCAGATATCGATAGTTTGAATTTCATAGAGCCTAACGGATAGTATTTCAAACGGCTTGATTTTCAACTATAAATGTCACCACTTAGAATGCTTGAAAGACACACCTTGAACTACATTGAACTTAACATACTCTCAAGCATACAAGCCTTCTGCCTACTTACTGTCTAGCTTACTGTTGCGACTAAAGCTCTTGAATTCTAAGTAGCACGAAAGTTCTAAGTGTCCTGATCCTTAACAAGAATTGTATATTGTGAAGGAGTTGAATCCAGTGAACATAGTTGCGACTTGTGTCTGAGATTCATTCTCCCAAACAACATCAAGACTTGGGTCAGTAAAGAACATATCATCATACATTGAAAAGTGTATTAAGTTATTTTGTTTCTATAGAGTATTCCTACATAACTGTGAAAGTTATTAAGAGACTACTCACCTGACAAACTACTTTAACCAACACCACACACGGCGTGGAGTATAGGAAGTACTTAGTTTGGGAAACTAAGGAACAACTCCAAGGTTACTGAGTAGAGGAAGTATTTGGCTGTGAAAGCCGGGGAATAACTCAGGGGGACACTTGGTTGGGAACCTAGTGTAAAAAGGGATCAAGATATAGGATTTTGTAAGGAGAACTCATCGTCTTATCTTAGTGAATTCAAGTCCTGAGAAAGGGCGAGTGGATTAGTTGAAGGATTACGCCACCTTCAGATACCATTATAAAGCTTTGTGTCATTTACTTACTGCACTTACTTTCTGTATTGTTATTATTTTGCTGAGTATTTACACACATATAGCTTGTTGAGCACGTGCACTTATCAGAAAGACTTCCGCTCTCTGAATATAAGTATCAGAGACCTACTAAGCTATTTGAGAAACTGTTTTATCGTCAAAAGTTTTAAAAGACTATTCACCCCCAACATTGCTGCTCTTATTGAGGGGCTTCTAATACATGGAATAATGATATGTTATCTTGGTTATTTTGGGAGGAGGTTGCCAATGACATTTTTCAGATTCTGTTAGCTAGCAGAAACACCCCTGACTAGTGCATTTGGCACTATGCCAAAGGTGATTTCTATTATGTGAAATCCGCCTACTATCAATCTCATCTTCTTCGGGCCCATCATGATGGACTGGTGAGAGGAAGTAGTAGTTCAACGAATCAGTCCAATTGGGACTTTATTTGGAAAACTACTTTGCAAAATAAAAAAACTAAATTTTATGGAGGCTGTTGAGACAAGCTTTGCCAGTTCTTGTTGTTTTGCGTGTTAGACATGTTATTACCGATAGTGTGTGCCCAGTTTGTGGTTGTGGAAACGAGTCTCTTATTCATACGTTTCGAGATTGTCATTATGCACGGGTTACTTGGGCTATTTCACCTATCTCTAATCATGTGTTGTATGCAGATTCCTCAGTCCCTTGGGAATGGTTCCTAGTTGTTCGTAGCAAGGCAACAAAGGAGGAACTTGATTTATTTATGTGAATTTGTTGGAGTATTTGACGGAATCGCAACCTAGTGGTTCATGAAAACAGGCGAAAGGAACCTTCACAAGCAATGGATTTTGCAACCAGCTATGTCCAATCATACAAGGAAGCTCAGCCTCTATTTTTGAAACCAAGGCCTCCTAAAGAGCACGCAAACTGGCAGCCCCTGCTGATGGTGAAATAAAATTCAACTTTGATGCATCAGTTCATAAGAATCCATCATCTATTGGCTTGGGCGTGGCGGCAAGAAACAAGCATGGGGAAATTATCGCATGGAGTAGAACACGAAAAGCGAATTTTTAAAAAAAAAATACCACAGAGTGAGACACATCCATTTCATATACTACACAATGGCTTTGTATTTTTTTTATACTACACAATGGCTACCTGTCCAAAAGATATACTCCGGTCATTTTTTTGCTCGGATTTGGTGATTGTATTACACCTGCCGGGAGTATCTCACGCGCTAGACACAATGGCTATGTATTTTTTGAATTTATTTTTTTTCAATTTTTCTTTCAAAATAATTTTCGAGATTGAACCATGAGCTGACACGTGTCGAACGCTTGAGATACTCCCGGAGCGTGAGGTACTCCCAGCGCGTGAGATACTCCCGACGCGTGTAATACAATCGCCAAATCCGAGCAAAAAAATGACCGAAGTATATCTTCTGGACAGGTAGCCATTGTGTAGTATACAAAAAATACATAGCCATTGTATAGTATATAAAATGGATGTGTCTCACTCTGTAGTATATTTAAAAAAAAATCCCACACGGAAACAATACATTCAAGATCCAGAAGTGGCCGAGGCCATGGCAGCTCACCAGGTTGTTCTCTTAGCGCACAAATTCCAGGCTAGACAAGTGGTTTTGGAAGGCGACTGCAATATGGTTATAAACAATCTGTGTAACTCATCCCCTTGTCTTTCAGCAGCTGGAATTTATTTGAATGAGATTCATTCTTTAGTTCATAATTTTGATTGTATTCGTTTTAGCTTTACTCTGAGACTTGGTGATTCCTTAGCTCATTCGTTAGTGCGTAATTTTAGCATGGATATTGAAGATGGTACTGAGCTACCTCCAGACATTTTGATGTAATTTCTTGCCAGCTGGATTAATATACAAGTTTTATTCTTGATAAAAAAAAAAAAAAGTGACTTTTAAATATTCATTGTGTATGTACTATGGATTATTCAAAACTTGTGTCTTAACTTATGTCAATCAAATATTGGTCCATCTAAATTAAAAACATACGTGACTGTAACGTAAGTAGACATAATTCATGCTACCTAGCTAATAATTTGACATTTCCGAACATTTATCATTCAAAATTACACTATAAATACTCATTCCATTTCTTCCAATTGGAAGAACAACACACATAAAAAAATAATCAATCAAGCAAACATTATTACAAATAGCTACGTTCATAAATTCATCTCTATCTACCAAGTCATTGTGAAACAAACAATGTGGCCAATTACGAAGCTTCTCATCTTGCAAATCATTAGCATTGTGCTACTTGGTGTAAGTGTAACACCAACCTATGGCTTAACTCGTCGCTATAGATTTGAGGTAAGATCTATTTTGCATATATAGTACTCCACGCGCTCTTAATTTGTCGACGAAAATTAATGTCTTGTACCCCTCATATATAGTTAAGTATCTTAATTATATGATTTATTATCACTTATAAGGAGGATACGTTAATTGCAGCTACAAGAATCATGGCACTCAAGAATATGCCCGAACAAGACAATGTTGAGAATCAACGGACAGTTTCCAGGACCAAGCATTTATGCTAGAAAAGGAGATTTGATCATTGGTGATTTGTACAACCGTGCTGATCATAATATAACCATCCACCGGTATCGTATCATTATTTTTCAGTGTATAGTTAGTTCATGCTCTCAATTTAACATCACCCATCATTTGATTCTAATCAGGCACAGAGTGAAGATGCCAAGATATCCATAGTCCGATGGTCTTGAGTTTGTGACACAATGCCCAGTTAGCCTTGGCAGGAAGATTCGCCAACATGTTGTACTCTCTGATGAGGAAGGAACTCTCTGGTGGCATGCTCATAAGGAATGGTCTAGAGCTATTGTTTATGGCGCGCTTGTTATATTACTCAAGAGGGGACAGTCCAATCCGTTTCCTCAGCCTGATGTTGAAGTGCCTATTTTACTTGGTACGTAACAATATTGTTGATCATTTGCAAGAAATGATCAGGAAAAGCTTGGACTTCATTAGCATATTGATATGGCATTATTAAAGATTTGATGTGTATGTGATGCAGGAGAGTGGTGGAATGCGATGTTCAAGCGGTTATGGAATTATTCCTTGCGAATGGAGCATATTTGTATGCCTCTGATGTGATGCTCATAAATGGTCAGCCTGGTGACTTATTTCCATGTTCAAGAAAACGGTATGTAATCTTGAACTGAAGACTCTCTCTATTTCAAAAGTGTAACTGTATAGAACTTTTAGATTCATATTCTATCTGCACTGTTCATTCTTGTGCAGACCAGTCTACAAGACCATGTGATTGAAAATTAGCCAATTGACTTCAAAATTATTTTAATGCAAATACTTTCAGACTAAATGTGGAATTCGGAAAAACATACCTAATCCGAATGGTGAACGCAGTGATGAACAACATCATGTTCTTTAAAATCGCAAAACCACAATGTGACCATTGTTGGAACAGATGTTGCCTACACGAAGCAATTCACTAGAGATTACATTACCATTTCCCCTGTCCAGACGATCAACTTTCTCTTAACGGTGAACCAACCACCAAGCCACTATTACATGTCTGCCAGAGTTTATGCAAGCAATGGAAACTTTGACAACACAACAACAACAGGAATCATCCAATACGCATGAAACTACACTCCGCCAGCAACCTCGGTGCTCCCGACTCTCCCCAACATAACAGACACGTCTTCATCATTTAGTTTCACAAGAAGGTTCAGAAGCCTAGCAAACGAAAGATACCCAATCAGCGTCCCATTGAACATCACAAACACGCTCTTCTTCACACTCTCAATCAACTTACAACCATGCGCTGCTAACTCATGTACTGGACCGATGGATCAACAACTTTTGGCAAGTGTTAACAACATAACATTGCAGCTACCTCAAACAACCATCCTTGAAGCTTATTACAGGAACATAAGTGGAGTTTACACCAACAATTTCCCGAACAATCCACCATTTAGGTACAATTTTACAGAATCTTTTGTCCCCCAGAATGGAACCGCCGTCAACTTTCTTGACTATAATTCAATAGTGGAACTTGTTTTCCAAGGCACAAATTCAGTTTCGGGCATCGATCACCCCATGCATCTACGCTGATACAGTTTTTTTGGTGGTCGGGTCGAGTTTAGGGAAATTCAACGCTACAATGGATCCTCCAGGGTACAATCTTGTGGATCCTCAATTGATGGAAACAATTGCAGTTCCAATTAATGGTTGGACAGCTATCAGATTTCGCGTAGATAATCCAGGTTAGTGTTTGATATATATGCATGTGCAGTTTTCCCTCCGCCCCCACCGTACTTAAAGTTTTTTTCTCCATATTTAGCCATCCCACAGAATTTGTATTCCCCAGTTCCCATTATTTGTAATTTCGGCGTTGCGGGCATTGCAACATCTAAAGTATTAATATGTTTACAGAGTTTGATTTATGCATTGCCATTTCGAGAGGCATGCATGTTGGGGGATGGGTATGACATTCATAGTGAGAAATGGTAGAGGGCGCGACGCAATGATGCTACCACCACCACCAGATGTGCCTAGATGCTAAGCCATACAACCGAGGGAAATTTAGTATATATATGATTCTGCTAAGCACAATATATTTGTTTCATTTTTTCAATCATATAATTACTTATAATTTAGTTTCCCATCATTCATAAGTGTAATTAGGGATTTGGGTCTCCCTAAAATAGATATATTTCAGTTTGATTAATGAATAAAGGCAAGGGCCATAAATTACTACAAGACCACGAGTGTTAATTGTTAAAACATATGGAATGGGATTGATACTTTAGAGGAAATTTTGTAAGTGTGAGATTTTTGTGTATTGAATACACTCACATAAATCTTATTCCAGTGTTCTGGTTACACTGAGTTTCTTCAGTGTTCTGGGTACACTGGATAATGTCTCACACTTTGTTCGATTTCCTAATTAGTTCCACAGTTTTAGTTGTATATATGTGCAGATATTTTAGGACAAAAGATCTCATAGAATCCAAGGTGTATATACAAGTCGAAGTCGAAGACAACAAGGAGTGTACTTCGAGTTGTGTCAGGAAAGGAAGGTGAAGTCTACAAGGATTCTACTTACGGACAAGATCATAACAAGATTCAATGTAGGACTCTACTGTTCACAAAGGCGTTTCTCAAGCTTATATATACAGAGTCGACATTGAAGACATATTACGTGAAGCAAGCATAAATATCCCCGAGAGTTTATTATGTAGATTCACGTATTTTGTCATCCGTTTTCTGAGTTGTTTCTAGCTAGTGTTTTCTGTTTGTTTCAGAGATTGTTAGGTAGGTTGGTAGAGGTAGCTCTTTACAATTACTCAGTTGTTTTGCATCTAGAGATATTCGAAATAATAGGTCTAGAGTAGTTCTTTGTATTCATTATCAATCATCGTATAGTGGATACTCTTCGCCTTGAAGCTCGGTGGATTATAGTAATATAATCTGCTAGAAACTTATATCTTGTCTTGCTTATTTCCGCTGTTTATTCTGTTGATTAGATCGAGTATAAGTTTTTGGCTTAGGTGTGTCGAAGGTTAGTGTCTTGACAACACTGAAAACTGTTGTACAAAGCTTTTGGTGTATTCAATACACTGTTCTTCTGGTCATAGCTAGCTTAGTATTAAATCCCGGTCTATTTACTATTTCAAATTTTACTCTACTTTGTATTTTGTGCGTTCGAGTTGGGTCGTGATTTCTTCGAAGCGATTCCTTGTTCTCGCAGCGATATCCTTCAGGCTGAGTACGTCGCCTTTCGATTGACGAGTTGGACTTGCTCTGTATGCTAAGCCTTATTTTCAATTTTGTGAAGAAAAAAAATTCGTAAGTGTATCTTGAAGTTTGGTCATAGAGAATGATAAGGTAGAACATTGATGCATTAGTAAAAAGGGGTCGAGTACATATTATCTGAATGCCAGGTGTAGCTTTTGAAAATGAGGTATACTACATGCGGTCTCTGCTAGACGTAGTACTTCCTTAGGTTCCTTGCGTTCCATGTTCTCGTCAAGTTTATGCCTTTCAGATCTTAGATCTCGTAGCCGCCATTTGTTCGGGTCGAGACTATCTTATAGGGACCTTCCCAATTTGGTGCTAGTTTTCCCGTTGGTTTCACGATGTCAGCCCTTCGAAGGATGCAATATCCGGCTTGGAGATCTCGTGGCCTAATCCCGTTGGTGTAAGCCTGCATTGTTTTTTACTGGTATGCCTTAGTCCTTGAGATCGCCATTCCTCGTGCTGCTTCAAGCATATTCAAAACCTAGCCTCTCGCGAGCGCGTTGAGGCGGGGATCATACTGTTGTACCGTTATGGTTTCCACTATTATTTCGGCTGGGATGATGGCCTCTAAGCCGTAAATGGGGTTTCTCTTGTGGGAGATCTTGGAGTGGTAGGATATCCTAAAAGAACTCCTTGTAATTCATCGACATAATTTCCCTTGGTCTCTTTCAATATTTTATGTAATGAGGCGACTATGGTTAAGTTCGTAACTTCAGTTTGACCGTTGGCCTGATGATACCCCATTGACGTGAAACGCTGCTCAATCTTTAAGTCATCACACTACGTGACACATGATATTCTCCCAAATAAAATCAATTACCCGCTTTTCACTAATGGTGGTGAGTGCTTTGGCTTCTGCCCATTTGGAAAAATACTCCACTACGACAAGGAGCCATTTCTTTTGTCTTGTTCCTAGTGGAAAGGAACCTACAATATCGAGGACCCACCAATCGAAGGGGCATGAGACGATCGAGGGATCATGGGGACAACGGGTTTATGTGGGATTGTTGTAAATCGGTGACAGTCTTCGCATCGAGGCGCATAAAATCTTTTCAAATAGTTGGCCAATAATAACCTTATTGGAGAAGCTTGTCCACGAGGGATCCCCCCCCCCCCCCTCTCGATTGGTTGTCGCAGCTTCCACTATGCATTTTTGTGACCGCCTAATCTGCCGCAACCGGGGTAAGACACTGTAGGTCGATATTACTAAATCCCCTTTTGTATAAGTTCATACATTCCAACAGTATCGCAGGGACTATCTTTGTATCTTCCTTGCCCCGGCTTTGTCTGCTAGGAGGACCACTTCGGTGAGAAATCACATTATACCTTGCTTCCAATTATCCTCCACTTGGATCACATTTATTCCCATCTTTAGTTCGGCCTTGTTTATCACTGGTTGTTCAGTTAACATCAAGATGATTTACATGTGTTAGGAGTATTCCGCATTTGTGGTCTTGATTTAGGATCCGTCCGCACTCCCCCCCCCCCCCCCCCCCGGTAGGCTTCGACCTAGACATAACAGACGACGTGGTAACCAAGATGACAACTAAATTTCGTTACTTGAGAAAAAGCTCTCTTCTTGACTTGATGGAATTGACGGTTTTGATTGAGCTTTCTATGACGACCATACCTTAAATTACTTGCCACTTACTCTGATAAAGAGCATAGGTGGAGGGGTGTCAGCAAGTAGGGCTGCGCAACGGACGGATACGGATCGATCCGCATCCGTTTGACTGGATATCCGGTCAAACGGATGAAGAAAAGGTCCATCCGTTATCCGATCCGTTCAGAACGGATCGGATAACGGATAAATCTGGCGGATATCCGTTATCCGAAAATATAATTTTAAAAAAAAATTCAACATTATTAGACTATAAAATGACGAAAAAACGAAGAACACCAAACAACATAGGTTCGAAACTTCGAATAATCGAATTACATATCAAAAGTTCAAAAACAAACCTACGCGATTCAAATATCCATATTCCATACTCCATAGTACTATAAATCCATAATACATTACACATGATTCAAATGTCCAAATTAAATGCATACGAAAAGTAAATAAAACAAATGAGTAGAACAGCAAAAGGAAGAAAAAAAGAAGAAATGAGTAGAACAGCGAAAGGAAGAAATAAAGAAGAAAAAAGAAGAAAGGAGTAGAAAATTAGAAATACAACAAGGAGCAGTAAATGGATAAGTAATAACCTAATAAAAAAAATTAAAAAACAAATGGATAAAACGGATATCCGCGGATATCCGACGGATTTATCCGTTTTATCCGTTTTTCACGGATAAAAAAAAATCGTATCTGTTATCCGATCCGTTAGCTAACGAATCGGATCGATCCGATCCGTAAAAGCGGATAAACGGACCGGATCTACGGATCCGGATCATATGAGCAGCCCTATCTGCAAGTATAGATGCCTTGTTGTGCCATGGAATTGATGGAAGTACTTTAAAAAGGGAAGCATTTTTCGGATCAAAAGAAGAAAGAGTGATTGAGCATGTCTTCTTGTTTGGTTTTTAGT
Organism: Plantago major; assembly: GCA_026545765.1. Taxonomy (NCBI): domain Eukaryota; kingdom Viridiplantae; phylum Streptophyta; class Magnoliopsida; order Lamiales; family Plantaginaceae; genus Plantago; species Plantago major. The sequence goes on along the minus strand of CM048839.1, from coordinate 61,924,340 downwards.
TGTGCTCATGAAATGGTGGAAGATCTGTTGGAACTAAGGCTCCGTTTGGTTTGCGAAATCCCGGTCTTAGAGACGATCCAGGCCCAAAACTACCGGTTTGTTTTGCATTTTGAAGTGGGCTTTCTCAGGGGTTGTTACCCGGCTTTGGGCCTCGGGCAGGCACGTGATTGGCCGAAAATGCCTACATGGACTCGAAAACCGGATTTGGGAAATCCTCCCAATCTGTTGGGCTGGAGGTGAAGCCCATTCCACCTCAACAATACACTACAATTTGAGCCCATGTGCATATGTCTCATTAATAAATGATTGGGCCCAAGTGAATAGTTTCTAATTTTAGTTAATATTTTCAGAATTGTATTATAATGAGGTTACATTTTTTTTTCATGTTAATTTTGAGTCATTTACGTTTAAAATTTGGAGAAAAAAGTTCGACATTTTTAGGTAGTTATTAATGAACCGGAGGTAGTAATATTTAACTGACAAAACTTATTTGCAAAATTTTCGCGTTAAATTTAACTAGTTCTGCAAATTTTCAATGAATTTACACATCAATTAATCCTAGGTAGTTCTTATTGGGACGTAGGTAATATGTAACATTTTTTATGTGCATTAAGTTTCGAATTGATTTCACATTATTAATTATTTTGTTTCCATTTTTTCACTCCGTCACTCACACTAGTATTAACTTGGTTTTCAATGTTTTTGTGAACTGTTACTCGTTAAATTAATTCTTCCCAAAACATAAAATGTAACACTTTTTGAGTATGATATTATTTATCATACTTCATCACTACAGTGTCGTGCGAAAACAATTTGCAAGCTTTATTTGCGCTTCAAGACTACTATTCTGAGGTTTATGAATATATATTTATCAAAGTTGGGGACGGATGACATAACCCTTTTGAGTGTTTCAAACGTATTGAAAAAAATATTAACTTCGCGGTGTATGATTATAGCGTAATAAAAGATTTTAACCTAGGTAGGTCTTATTGGGATGCAAAAATCTTCGAAGCCTACGTGTACTTTAAACACAAATATTGCAAAGTATGGTAACATCCAATGTTAAGGAAATATATATATTCAAACTTATGATTATCCTAGGTAGTTATACTTTACCCCTACCAACATATTTCGATTACCCTACGAATTATTATGTAATTTCTCCGTCCCGTCCATGTTTTTCATTTTGACTTTTTCCAGTCAACCGTCTTCAACTTTAACTACGAATTCATCTTTAACCGTGAATGTAAATGTTTTAATAAAATTATATTATAAAACTTCACTCCCTAAAGTTTTATAATATAATTTAATTGAACATTTTACATTTTTCGTTGAAAATTGATTCGTAGTCAAAGTTAAAAATGATTGACCGATAAAAGTTAAAATGGAAAACATGGGACGATTCATCGTCTTCACCAAACTTTACATGTTTGGTGAAGACATTTTACATGTTTCTTGCAATTCCTCGTCTTCACCAAACTTCACTATGTTTACGATTGCTTTCTGATATGTACCTTTAAGTCCTACTCCCGAACTAAGAAGACTTAATCATATCGGGACAATGCAATCAAGTGAGTTTGACCTCACCAAAGTTAAAGGTCCGACTACACCAAAATCAAGAGGCCAACCCTCTAATACTTCAACCTTCGGACTACAATCCAAGGCTCATCTACTTAAATGGGCCAAGTCCATTAAGGGCCCATGAGCCCAACTTCTAGCATGGACGAATCCGGACCGTACACTTGGCACTCATCCAAGAGAGGATGATAACAAATCTTTCCTATAAATACAAGGCCTTTACTCCTCATAAACGGTAAGTAACGACTTCCGAAAATCTACTCTCGAAGTTTTTAAGTCCTAGATTGAAAAGTCGACCGACTTATTAACTAGTTGAATCTAAGTACCGGGTTGTCCTAGGCAAACCGGCCCAAAAGGGTCTAACCCCTTATTTTCTTGTCACAGATCAACGACGGACACCACCGAGGACCGACAGACGCAATGGAGGACCGACGGACTCGACCTCGGTCCACTTTTTCGTCCGCATACTTTTCGACCTTCGCAAAGTCACGAATTTAATCAAATTAAAGGCGACTTGAACCAAGGACTATTTGACTTCAGCTAACTAATATCATCGTTCGAGCAAGAACTACATCAATTTAGGGCATCGACGAACTAACTAGCGACTTATCCATTTTTACCCTACATCACTTTCAATACATTGCGTCCATCGTTTTTATAATTCCACAATTCGTAATTACACCTAACAAAATATATTTTTAAACTTCAATTACAATTTACTAATTTCGTACAAATTGATGTGTACTTCAAATAACGACACAAACGATCCTTTTGCAAGGAATTTTGTTTTAAAAGATAGGTTCAATATTAATCTTCAAGTAATGAAGTCAAGCATAACGAAAATTATGTTGGTTTCGTTTTATATGTAACCTGCGTGAACAGTACCAGGATTGCCAAATCGATACAATTTATGTGAAACAAAGGACATTTTAGACATTATAATTTAATTTCAATCTTCTAAACTCGAAATTCACAAAACAAATGGAAGCGTGATTTGGGCTTGAAAAATGAAACAAACCCAAAGCCCACAATTATAATTCAAATAAATTGGAACCTAAACCCCACAAGCCCCATTTTTAAGCCCGAATATGAAATCTGGTTTTGACTTTTAAAGCCCAAAATGAAGCCCAAACCCCAGCGAACCAAACGAAGCCTAAAGGGGTGAAATGATTAATATTGAAATCCGTCTCCTGAGAGTACACAATATATTGAGAGTCCTACATAATAGATAAATATAGACAATTTATACATAAAACTATACAATATAATTTTTTCACGGGTTGACCCATCCGAGCCGGGTGACCTGCATTTTTTTCCTTATAATACACATCCGACTTTCATGTGTCCATCCAATAATATTGATACTTTAGATGAAATTGCTTATGTTTGGTATATAATTATCTGTGTTTAGTATAAAATTATTGATGACAACTTATTTATCCCAAAAAAGACAATATAAACATAGAAATCAATTTTATTCATCAATTAATAAATGTCATTACATATGAAACAATACAAAAAATTTAAAATCACTATATCCAAACTACAATCATCTTTGCAAACGGAAAAAAAACACCCTTGACTTGTTCGTCGACTCCTCCATCCATGTCTCCATCTTTATCATCAATCATTCAACCACCATTTTTACGAAAACCTAGTATATGCAACAACAAACATCAATAATTTGACTTTTAAAATCAACAATTGCAATATAAATATATGCAATTAGTGGTAAGGAAATCTAAACACCCAAAAATAAGAAGCACCAACAAACATCACCTATTTAACATTGGGCTTTCTACCGTCAGTCAAGGTGTCACCCTGACTAACGTCAGTCACCTATTTTGATCCATTAGATTAAAATTTTAACGGTGGAGATCGAATAATTTGTTACCTATCGCACTAAGTGTTGCCATGGGTGTCGCCGTTATATGCAGGTGTTGCGCTACGTGTTGCTCCAACCGCCTACGCCGCTTTAAATTATTTAAATATATTTAAAAAATATTTTTGCTCTAACCTAAGCACGAAAAAAAAAAAGATCGGAGTTTCACAGACTCGGTGGAAACTGATCTTTCTTTCTTTTTCTTTTTTTTAATTGAGCTTCCGCCATGGAAGCTCCGGATCGGAGCTTCCATGGCGGGCATCCAGAGCTTCCATGGCGGGCGGAAGCTCCAGATTGGAGCTTCCGCTCGCCATGGTGATCGGAGCTTCCATGGCGGAAGCTCAATTAAAAAAAATAAAAAAAAAAAAAAAAAGGAAACAAGATCGAAACTTCCACCGGAGCTCCGGCAGTGATTTTGGTGGTGGTGTGCGGTGTTGGTGGTGGGTGGTGGTGTTGGTGCGGTGGTAGTGGGAATGGGGGAAGGTGAGTTAAAATTTTAATAATTAATTTTTTTTTGAAGAATTTAATAGTTTTAAAAAAAATTATTTTTTATTTTTTAATAGAGTTAATTTTTTAATATATCAAAAATATTTTATTTAAATAATTTAAAGCAACGTAAACGGTTAGAGCGACGTAAAACGGTTAGAGCGACACCTTTTACGACACAGAGCAACGGGGCGACACAGAGCAACGGACACGTGTCAGATGTCGACACCCTAACTGACGGTAGAAAACCTGATTTAACATTCAATATCAACAATTACAGTATAAGCGTGCACAATTCACACTGAAAACATAGCAGTTTTACAAAATACATAATCCCTAAAAAAAACTACAAACATCAACAATATACAGCTAGACATCCATAATTTACATAAAAACTAAACAAATAAGAATTTCAAAAGATCAAACAAAAAGCCTTTATTAAAACATATCTATTTACCTTTAAATATCAACAATTGTAGTATAAACATAGACTATTCATACATACATCCAATTTTACAAAACTATAGAAACTTTATACAAGAAATGAATGAAACCACAAAAGTCAGTAATTAACAGCTAAATATGCACAATTTACATTAAAAAAAAACTAAACAATAATATTTGAACATATGAAACATAAAACATAATCAATTTACCGTTAAAAATAAGCAATTACAGTATGAATATATACAAACTTAAGCACTAGAAATCAAAGATGTAGAACATAATCTGTTTATATAACGAAACATCAACTATTTACACATAAACATGCACAATTCACGCAGAAGCATAGGCAATTTAAAGGCAATACTACAAAAAGTATAACCATAAAGTAATGAAACCACAACTATCATCTATTTACAACTAAACATACAAAAATTTACATGAAAACCGAAACAAAATCGAACACTACAATGAAGATCTACCAACAAACGCATCAAAGCAAAGAAAAAACTAACTGAAAATACAAACATCAACAATTACTATCCAAACATCTGCAATTAAAGTTCAAATATCAACAATTACACACGAAATATAAAGTTACGCGAAATTTCTAAAAATCACCATAACCAACCGAAAAACAAAAAAAAAAAAAAAACTGAAGAATCGAGAGAAAAAACCTGAAAATCGAGGAAACGGCAAGGTAATGTCTCATGTGTGTTGAACAGTTGGAGATTCGCCGGAGAAGATAACCGGAAAAGCTTCAAATTCCGGTCAACATTTTCAAAAGTCGACCAAATGAAAAAAAACAAAACCGATAGAAATGTAGATCGGATCATGGGCTACTCAAATATGCAATCGGATTTAAGATTGGTGGCCGGACGACGAAGATATCGCCGGAGAGAGAGAGAGAGAGAGAGAGAGAAGGAAAATGGGAAAAAAATCCTGAAAAAAGGACTATATATATGACCCAATAACCCGCGTGAAGATCCAACAATACCAAACCCGGAACTCCAGGATCCACGAATTAAACCCGCAAGATTCCTTCAGCAACTCCCTAATTGTATATATTTGTATATTGTGAAAGACTCTCATAGACTTTCATAATCTATAGGACTCTTTGAAGTTTTAGTATTAATATTATTATTGGCATTGATCAGTGTATTTTTACTTGAAGAGTTGTGATTTAATTGTGTGTATTACCAAGCATTCCTTGTGCTCTTGTAAATGTTGATTTGAGATTTTAATATATTTTTACCGTTTCAAAAAAAATACAAGCACGCTTCTAGAACAAAGGAAATGAACAAATACAATTACACTCTACACTTGTACAAGGTGTTTATGAAATTCTCATTGCACGATGCCTGATGTGTCCAAAACGTTCATTGGGCATACCCCTGTGTCGGAATCTTGTTTCTCCACTCCGTTGCTATGGAGCATTCTTGATTTAAAGATTGAAGTCCACATCAAGAATGGCAGTGTAAACCAGACTGAAGATCAAATGTTTGCACAAGGTTTATAGACTTGTCAATGACTCAATGGGGGTACTATTAACTTAACAGGCACACAATTGAAGTTTTAACCAATCCACTGAGAACAGTCTGGTTTCCTCTTTTCTACCGCATGTTGCACCACCTCCTCGTGCTTTAAAGGTTGTACCATATGCATTAAATGTTGTCCTGTACAACACATTGAAGCACCAGTAGGTAGTACAGCATGATGTAGGATAGAACATACTAACAGTCTCTCTAGGAAAACAAACTGGTACAGTTTTCGTTATTCCATCAGAATTCAAGGAAGCAGTATTGGTCCTTTTACTTTTCCTTTTTTTTCAGTTTGAATTCAGCCAGATAAAAGTTGCAGCTCAAATATGTTACTAATAAAGTTTTACCTGGGAGAAGGTGCTCTTAATCTTGTGATGATACACTTGATTGCATGAAACACGGGATCATCCGAGCTCATTAGCCTATCAAGAATTAGGAGAAGAAACCAATCATCATCATAATCGTTCCCCAATTGCAAACAGTACAAGTAACATGGGAGCCGGATACAAACGTCAGAAAGAAAACCCCAAGACCCAAGTCAAATCATTAATCCATATATATAGATAACAAAGAGACAGTCATGACTATCAGTCAGACAGATTAAACACACCTTGTGTGATGCTATTGCTTATAAGTTGATAACGGGAAATTTTATCATGTAAACTGAATGTATTTAGATACTTCTGTACAACATAAAATAAGCAAGGGACAAATCAAATAGAGCGGATTAATAGAAAAGATGTAGATTACGAACCAAAAGAAAAAGATAGGACTTGGGAGTACAGAAGTTGGACTAAAATTAAAACATTTTAAAAGTTCATGTGCAGCCACAAACATTAGATTTCATAGCAGATGGCTACATCAGCATTCCTTGATCTATTTTCAAAACACATGCCTCAGTGACTTGCATATTAACCAGTAAGTTATACCTCAACAGAAGAAATTCTGAAGTGAATACAAAAAAGCATGGAAAGACATGCACATTCACAGAAAACCTGTAATAGTTGAAGCCATGAGCTTTCTCATGGATTCTCGCCACCCTTCAATAGAATCAGGTGCAAGCATCTATTTCAAGAGAAATTGCAAATGCTTGTTAAAATGTCAACAGTGGCCTTAAGCAAGGGCCCAATGCATCAATCAAACCTAATCAACTGCGAGAAGTGTTGTCCAAATCTCTACATCCAGAAATATTTTGATTGGAGAAACCATTAATAACAGACAACTCTCCAGATTCAGGCTTGACAACATCGTAGAGAAACCCATTATCTTTCTCCGGCATACATTTCTCATCTTTGTCTATGGTTTCCAAGGTAGGTGTAATATAAGATATGTAGGTACCTGCAATAACAGTCCACAAGTTACAAAATCTCAGGGCACTCCCAGGTTATATCCAACACAGTAGGCTGCTTCAGAAAAGGAAAAATAACAACTGGAGCAACCGACCAAGTTCAACAAATATTGGAGCTATAAAAATCAATGCAAAACCCGTGAGGATATTGTACTCCATAATGAGAACGTAGCCTAACGCAGAAGATGATAAGAACTAGTGAGTTCTACGTTTTAAAATGCGAGGTCGGAGATCATTCGTTCATGCAGAAATGGTTTAGTTAAAATATACTCACTCCATCCGGGTTCAACTTCCTGCGGCCCGGGCACAACTTTTAAGAGAGTCAAGAAAGTAGGAGAGATGGTGATACTTACCGGCTAAAGTACGTAGGGCATTCTCTGCAGCCTGTTGCTGGGCATCCTTCCTTGTCTTACCCATTCCAACACCGATTCTTTCCCCAGAAAAGAAAACCTACAAAATAGATTTAGCTCAATAACCTCCTTGACATCAAGTTACAGGAGCAATAGTAGATTTATATATAAGCGCTCTTCATCATGAGTTCATAGAGATATAGCTACGAGTCCCTGGTTCCATAAATAAACTGATAAATAAAAGCATATTGAAGAAAAAATAGGAAGCTCAAGCACACACTAGAGATCGCCCAGCTGTGATTGGCATGGGATAGGAAATTCAAAATTCAAAAATTTTATTCATCTCCAATATGCCATGACACACGAGTGAGCTTGGTGAGACCCCAATTCACTTCAGTCTTACAATTCAGTTCCGATGCAATATTGTTAAAGGTCATAGTCAGCGTACTTGTGTAACAAGCAATTTCAATCTAGTAATTTACCTCCTTTAAGCTAAGACCATCTAAGATCCCCGATAAAATAAAGTTTTAAGAAACCTTTCCAAATTAGGTAGGGGGTGAATAAAACAAATAGATTTATGTATACATAAGAGGGATTTCGACATGCAGCGATTAAAGGTATAGTAAAAAGCAAGCACATTATTTCTTCCCCCTTAACTCTCAAGTACAACTCAATAAATCAAATAATCCTTCCGTCCCCAAAAGATAGGATCACTTGCTAGATCGATTTGCCAAAAATTATAGGCCACTTTTCATGTTGAAAACATTTATTAGATTATTACTTATTAGTTTACTACTTTCCACTTCTGACACGTTCCTATACTTCATCAATGAAAGGCACAGAAAATACATCATTGTAATTAAATAAACTTGAGCTTCTTTATTATCATTCGGGCATTCAATGTGTAAATTTGAAAATTTGGGGGGGAATTGCTGACTACTTGTAACATTGCAAGTTTTTAGCCTGCTTAATCAGGGGCGGATCTAGAACTTTTCTGTAATGCGGCAAAATGTTTCCGCGGGGCAAAATAAAATTGGCCTCTATTTCATATGGAAATATTTATCAAATTCAACCGACTTAGTATAAAGAGAAGAAAAAGGGGGAAAGCAGCTGCCCCCACAATCATGTACTCACGTATACACACCTCAGGCAACTAAGAGAAATGAATAAATTAAGGAATAAGGTATGAGAGAATGTATAATAACTACAATAAATGCGAGGCAAGTATATGGAATTTGGTGAATTTAATTTAAATTGAAATTCACCATATTTGGAATGAAACATTTGTAATGGAATACTCGAAATGGCAAAATGGGAATTTTGTTACGGGACAAAGGGAGTATATGTTTATTTACCACAGATCAATAAAATATTAAATGATGCTAACGATTTTGCTTTTCCTACAGATGGAATGTTCAGGTGAATCGTTCAACGTTTATGAGATTTGTACATAACATGAACATTGACATTCTACTTTTTTCTTTTAGGGTGGGAGGAGAGAGTTGTTCTCAGTGTATCTTTTGGAAAATGAAGGAATACACAAGGTCAATCAATGTCACTAAGATGGACCGAATAATGTGCAAAATCGAAGTAGTAGCCACAAAACAATCATAATACCAGACCAAACACAAGACCGGTGATATATTCAAAGCTCTATTCAAACTAACATATTCCAATGAATAAAAAACAAGTTAATAAACTCACTTTATGCAAAAATGATCATTGCCCATCATGAAGTTCTAGTACACGTGATATATCAAAACATTTGCCAAGAATTCCAATGGAGTAAATCTATTATGTATCTAGAGCACCAACCAATTATCCAAAGGACAGAGCCCAAAAGCGTGTACAGGTTTGAGAGCATTACATTACTTATGGTAAGACTATAAATCTCATAAAACTTACCTCCACTGAAAATTGTAAATCATTACTGATGCTGACAACGGGCCTAAACTCAACCTGAGAAGTGCAGAATATATATATAGTGAACATACAATAAAGACAAAGGGAGCCGTAAAGAATATCATGTGTCAGAAAAGGATTTACCTTTGACCTGCACCTTCTTCCAATCTCCTGGAGTGCGGCAATGTACAAAGAAGGGACCAGATTCATTTTATCACTCTCACTTTTAAATTCCTTCATACTGGATGATGGTGGTCTCTGAGAGAGGCCAAACTCTAGCAAGCGAGTAAAAAAGCAGCGTATTAACAGAAGCAGAGAGACAGTCTACCAATAGAAAATCAATACACAGAGTTAAAAAAACTACAGAAAAAATAAACATCTGCATAAATTATTTAATCCTACAACAGCAGAAGCAAGAATGTAAAAAATTAAAACATAGAATGTGGGCTTAAAAATCATAATAAAGATAAAAAATCAAATAAAAAAACCAAACTCGAAATTTTACCAACAATACTTGGTCATTTAATAGAAGATGTACTGATGAAAGAACCTGAACCTGCAGTTTCCCGACAAGATACTTTGAGAATTACTATAAAGTTTCTCATCTAGTTTGCAGGGGAACGTGACATGGTGGTACGTATTTGGTACGATTGTTTTACACCGTGGATTTTCAAATAAAAAATTAGGGTATAAAACAGCTTGGGTACGGTTGTTTATAGTTTTTTGTATTGTATACTCCCTTTGTCCCAGATCAATTGCCACATATTCCATTTATCATAGTTGTCAATCTTGTCAATCCCAGATAGCGGCGGGGAGCGGCCAACCCCAAATAGAGGGTTAGCAGGAGCAGGATGACCGCTACAAATTCAACAAAAGTTGAGCAACAAAGAACCAAATGTTTATGAGATATCTAATGCAAATGCCAAATAAGTAGTCAATCATCAACAAAATTCATTACTTCTTCATCACCACTCTCCTCGAAATTGAAAGAAGATTATAAAACAGAAAGAAAATAGAAAGAATCAAAACAGAAAATCAGAAAAAGAAAGAAAATAAAACAGAAAAAAAATACAAAATCAGAAAATTACCTCTTGCCGGCGTAGCGCCACCACCCGGAGAAGAGAGAAGGCAGTGATGAAGAAATCTCAAATGCCAAGAGAGAAAATAGCAAACTAGCGTTGTTTGGAGAGAACAACGGCTGCTGCTATTCTCCCAGCTAAATTAGGTCTTATAAGTGCGGGGCAAAATTGTAATTTTGCCCACAAAACAAAAACACTCTTAAAGCAGCTGGATTCAATTAGCGATCGTTCCGCATAGCAACCGCTCTGCATCGCCAGGCGTGGAGCTATTGCAGCCGCAATCGATAACTCTACCATTTATATTTGTCACAATACAAATGTCACCTTTCCCTTTTTTACTAAATTTCACATCTATGAGTACCACTAATTTATGTCCACATATTTCACTTTATCTCCACTAATTTTTCTTGGGAAATTTAATCCAAACTAGATTGAAAATAAAACCAATAATAATTGTTATATAATCACAAAATGCATCACCATATTACCAAGAGTGAACCAAGAGAAGGTTGAGGATTGAGAAGAACAGCTACATATAGGCCTAGGATTTGAAGTTCGGGGGGCGAAACTATATATAAGGTTATTTTGGAAGTTAGGGGGCGAACTCTTAAATTTTCGAAAATATTACACATAAAAAAAATTATTTTCAATTTTTAGGGCGATGCACCCCTCCTGGGTCCGCCCCTGGCTACATATGTATATTATCATATAATTCTTAGTTAGGGTTATTGTTTTCTACTAGCGCATTTTAGTTTAAAACCCTCAATTATTTTACTGATGATATTTTGACACCAATATAATCAATTTTGTGAAAAAATCGACCCTTAATGTATCAAACACATAGTACCAATTTACCCAACACGTGTCGTGTCTCAGGTATGTACATTGTGCAAACCCATTATCCACCTGCCCATGTATCCGATACTGCAATGTTCAAAAACATGATGTACCAGTACATCCTAGAGTCCTCATGTCTTTCCTCGTGCAAACAGCAGTCATGAATAGAAATTTGAAGATCAGAGTGCAATGAGTATGCACAAACTGACAACCTTAAAGAGAATTCACATTCAAAGTAATAACAAAAAACAAAGAGAATTCTTTTACCCGCAGGTTGATCCGGCAGTAGGAAGCCCGTTTTTCGAGTTTCATGACCTGATCTATACTGCAAAAGGTAACATAACATGTCTAAGTTGCTGGACTTTCAAACAACCAACTTTAAACAGAAAAAAAAAGTGACTTAATTTGCTACCTCTTCTTTTTTTTCTTGCGGAACTTGCATTAATCCTCCGGGAACTGAAGACGATGTATCATGGGTAAGTGAGTTTTGACGATCTCGATACCTATCTGATGGACCGTGCTCTGGAAGAGTTGTGGTTGCTTGGAAGCCTAAATGTCCTCTAGAACTTTCTTCCACTAACCAGCCTCCCTGTGGCTGTAAATTATGTGCCTTGGGCGGCATAGGCAATTCGGAAGAGAATTTTCCACCTCTTCGTGATGGATCCCCACGAAAACCAGGTTCTGATTGAACAGGACAGAGAGTGAGGATGAATTTCACTCTTACAAGAAAACTATCGATCATCCAAGGACACAATTGCCCATTACGTCACTCAAATATTTGGATCAAATATGAATACTTACTTTCAAGGGGGGCTCTTGTGGATGCTGAAGCAGAACTTGCAAAAGATGTAACAGGGAGCTCGGAGTCCTCAGATCTTCGCTCAAGATTACTAGACATGGTATGAGAACTGGTGCTACCAACATTTGTCTCTTCCTGATGATATAAGACAGTACATAAAACAAATGAAATCATTCAATTATGTGAGCAGAAGGACAAGAATATTAAGGCCTATTAAATTGTCCCCACATGTCAAGTAATGAGGCAAAAAGACACTATATGATATACAATTAAATGGCAAAAGAACCTACCAAGCGGTTCAATCTCTGTCCAACTTCCGCTGCATTCATTCCCTCAGCAACTGGAACATTCACATTACTGTTTGGTATAAAACTAGGATCCTGGCAAAAGTTGCAGATGATCATTCATAATGTGTTTAAGATATGTATAGATCTAGAGAGGCAAAGATAAATATGTTCACCTCAGATATCAAGTGGTTGCTAACATCAGGTCCGCAAGGTAAATTCACTAAATCATCTTCATGGAAAATCTCAGATATTCTTTTCCATAGATCATCATCAAACTCTCTGGTTGTTCAAAGAAAAATTCTTATAGACCCACCAGTCAGGAAAAATATGAAAGGGAAAATAACCCCATTATCAATATATATGTGTCCCCAAGCACACAGACAGCCAAACACAGACACGTATGTACCAAGAGAAGACCTTAATAGAATAAAATAATTCAACTCACTTGAAAAAACCACCTCTAACGTTGCAAGCAACATTCCTCGCTACACAAAGGACAGGAACAGCATTTGCCATCTACATAAGGAAGAGATGTGGTATAACCGTTAGTCTAAAAAGCTACAGAATGAACTCTCTTAAAAATCAAAATGTGGTACCTCAGCTTGTGGAGCATAATATGGAGTAAATGCAGGCACAACATGAACTCGAGGCTGATCCTTCTCCTCCCACACCTTTAAACGATCGTCAATTACCATGGCCATTTTTGGGTGGCAATCACCATCCTTGAAGACATTAAGCAACGATTTCCTAGAACCTAAAAGCAATATAAATATAATTCAATTAACAAATGAGTATCGCACATAAAATTAAGCTAAAGCATACCAATGGGGCTAAGATACTTGATGTCACCTGAAGCAGGTTATCTCAAAAACATTCTTACGTTGGCCTAGTCTACAGCTTAATTGTAAAACATGTGGTGTAAATGTTCCATTCACTTGCTTATTTAGATTAACATTTCCTAAAATAATGCAATTAGCAAGTGAATGGAACATTTACAGCCACATGGTCTACAATTCAATTGTAAACTAGGTGTGCCTAAGAATTTTCCATCTTCACATCATATAAAGACATCCATTCACCAAACAAGAAACGGAATATAAGAAATTAAAAATAAAAAATCCGTGTTTATGTTTGAACACATGAAATAATATTAGGTTGACACCAAATTCACTTCCAAAATTCCAGCATGCTATATACTTGATGTAAAAATGAACATTCTTAAAAAGACCCTTGGAAAATAAATAGTTCTCTATGAGAGTATGAAGTATACCTGATTTAACACATACAACACGGTTCAGCAGTTGCTTTGTACTGATCAAGTGAGCTTCTGGATCAAGCAACCTCCACATTTCCAGGGCGTAATCTCTTTCAGCCATGGTGCAAACATAGACTTCAAATCTTTTGCGGCCCTTATTAAACAAGTAATGTTTCAAGTCTTCCCAAGCAGGACGCAACCTGACTAACACGCTAGTGTCACGATTCTGTTAAACCAAAATCCATGTTAACAAGGCGAGGTAAAGCAACCAAATCAGCTGTAAAATGATACTACATGCTACTCCCTCCGCCCCGGATTGAACTTCATGCGGGACCGGACACATGTTTTAAGAGAAGGGTGAATAAAGTAGAAGAAATAGTGAATAAAGTAGGAAATGGAGTGAATGAAATATGAGAGATATTGAATAAAGCAGGAGAGATAGTGGATAAAGTAGGAGAGAAATTTCCCACTTAAGGGATAGGAAGTTAAAATTGGGACGTCCAAAATGGAATGAGGGAAGTTAAATTCATGACAGAGGGAGCATTAGATAACAATGACTAAAGGTGTAACAGAGAAGCTCTAATGTGATACTGTAATTTATTGAACAGGGATCTTCATCCACAGATACTGTTACTTATTTTCACAGAGCCTTGAATATTAAATCGATGGATAGTTTCTTTAAGTGCCTCATTGGAGAAAGCAATGCACACTTCATCATACATATACAAGATGACAAGCTCTAGAGAGTAGAGACCAGATCAAATTTGAGAATACTAAATTCCTATGTCCAAGAACAGATGGATGAACAGAAGTAATCGTAAATTAAAGGGGTAAGTTAGACATTAAAAATATGCTCTTACCTCGGGATTAATACGAGTAAGAACAACATTTTTCTCAGGTAGTCGTACCACAGGTCGTAGAACACGTTCTTGCCCGTCAAATGTGACAGGCACCTCTTCTTTCTGCATATTGTACACTTTCCCACCATCTATAACACAATCATTCTCTGCATATTGCTTCAATAGTGCACGATCCTCCACATATCTTTTCATTTCGGCCGTCATCCCAGATTCCCTAATAGGGTCATTCTCACGTGCAATCCAGCCCATCAGAGCATCAATCCTATCTTCAAATGACTTCATTGTGTTGGCAACAATAAGTGTTTCATCTAGATCAAATACAATTGCCAGACATCGAGTATTCAACATCCACAAACACTGGCTGTACAACCGACGTGGCGCTGAGTAGCACCAGAAACATGGAAACTGCTTCTGCTTGCTAGGCATTGCCACTAAATGAATCTCCTCGTTGTCAAGCAATACAACCGCCGTCTACATAAACGAATAATTTTTTTTAAAAAGACATTAATTGGAAACTTTGAAGTAACACGACAAGAACGCCTAATCTACAACTTGACATCAAGTGCAAGATTACGCGCACATGAACCACTATAAATTGCCCAAACGGGCCTCCGGAACAGCATAAATTGCAGATACCAATATCACTCACATAGACTTTAACCAGCTTACACTGTTATCAGTATGAACGGAATCAAGCAAGTAATATAATCTACTAGTCTGATTACCATTTCCGCGTAATTTTAGTGGGAAAAAACACAACGAATTCCGAATAATATAACAAGTCATCCAACCAAACATAATGAAACGATGACGAAATGAAATGTATATGGAGTGTATATATATAAAATAAAGACACGGCAGTCGAGTCCAAGACCTTACGCTCGTAGAAGCAAGAAGCCTGGAGCTGGATGAGCGGACATGCCTCAGTATAGGGACTCCTATCAGGGCAAGGCTCAAGCTTACAACGAACGGAGCCAATTGTCTGCAGAACATGGAGAGGGAAGCATCTGTCACTTTTGGTGATGTGATCAATCCGTATCTGATTGTTAGGAAATCTCCAATTTCCAAACGGAACAGTTTGAAGCTCCCCCAAATAGACTTCATTTTGATAAACCACCGATTTAAACCCTAATCGACTCATGATTGTTGCCAAAATCGGAAGAAAATCGCAGAATCTAACAGATTAGTACAACAACGATTGAGAAAAAGGATGAATTGGAGCTCTCAATTTCTCTACCTCAACTTTTCACCTCAATCTCCTTTCTCTCTCTCTAGAGATAGAGACAGACTCTCTCTCTCTCCCTCCTGAAGCAGCGGTTTCAAATGAAGGGTTGGGGTGGGTTTATATAGAAAACCCTGGGGGTAGAACTGTCACGCATGTGGATCTCGCTTATTGATACGTTCCATAAAACTCTAGTTAAAATCCTTTTCTTTTTTACCGACAAAATTGTGTTCATTTAATTTTTTTCAGACGAAGAGAACAGAGTACTACAATGAAAATCATGTATAAAAGTATGTTGAAGAAGATAATAATAAACTAATACGATAGATCTCATATCGTTCTCATCTGTAGATTTAAAAAGAATTCAGATTTTGCATATATGTGTACTTTAAGAGTTTTATTTCATAAGTTTTGTGGATACGTGGGCTTTGAGATTCTGTGTCACGCAACACGTGTCATATTATTGTCTTTGTATTTATTTGTTGTTTTTCGGGCAAGAAAAATTATATTTCCAAAACATAGTACGTACAAGCTGATCATCATGATCTAAGCAATCCACACAGACTAGTAAAATACACCCAACTGACTAGTCCATACAAGCATAAAACAAATTATAGTCTAGTACAATATATCATAAGCTACGCACAACCTGTATAATATCTTGTCCAACCTGTTTCCCAACCACTAATGTGTACAAATGGAAAGATTTCGGCTCCTCCATATAGCACCGATGGTCTTCGCAACAGCTAGCTTAACCTGTATTTTTCTAACAACTAAATCTTATAAATGATACTTGCCAATTGTGTGTACGTTTTTTTTTTTTTTTTTGGTAAGCAATTGTGTGTACGTTAAGTATATTTATTTAATGTGTTATTTTGAACAAAAAGTTTATGTTTGTTCATAAACATAACATGTGGTGTGTTATTTTGTATATGTCTTTTTTCATTTTGGTTAATTAATTGTTTCGTGAATAATTTGTATACAGTGTTACTTTTTTTTTTTTTTAGTTGATTGTATTAAAGTATATATCTTCAATTAATGAGTCGTTTAGTTTTGACCTATAAACTTATGATAGTTCATCTTTTGGAATTTCATTCATTTTGTAGTTACTCCATCACATCTATTTGCTTCATCGGTTGTTGATCTTGGTTTGATCATTCGTGTGTAGTTTTAGTTGTATTTCATTAATTATGAATTTTGATAGAACGTAGAAATTTTAATTGTCCGACGACGATCACAGGAAAAGTATGTGCAGTTAAGTTCCTTATATTATCAATTTTACAAGTTCATTAGGCTTCATTTGGTTTGAAGGAAGATGGGGGGAGAAAAAAAAATAGGGGAAAATATTGTTTTACACCATTTGATAGTTCTCAATAAATCCTGAAAAATTTATGAAAGTCTATATAAAATACATCTATCTCCATAAAATAAGGAAATATGTTTTTCCATCACATTTTCGAGGAAAATCTTATTTTCCCCAAATTTCCCTCAAATCAAATGAAGCCTAATTAACTTGTAAAATTGATAATCTATATAATCCATTAACCAGAAAAGGTTTTTATCCATTCTAGGCTATCCACATCATGAAATTATTTGGCAAAACTCTAAGCTGTGATTGGTCCATTTTTTTATATAGGTGTACAATATTTTGATTCTGATTGGTCGATTTCAAAACCACAGCTGATGTGTTCAAATTTGTGGCCATAAAATCATTTAGGGTGTTATTATTGTTGCCATAATTATCATTAGATCTAATTATGTAATGATCTTGATAAATTCTTTTGGTAAGCAGCATGTGTTCAGCATTCCTATTTATTTTAGTCTTGATCATGAAAATTCCTTCTGCCTATTAATTAGTGAATGTAATTAGTGTTGGAAATTCAAACAATTTCTCATCATTATCGGTGGTTTGATTTTTATATGTTGTCCAACAAGGCAAAAGGCCGACTGAACTTCAACTAACTACGTTTGATTTCATATATTTAGGCAAGTGAATAAATATATTTAGGTATTTAATTAAATAAGAAAGCATGATATTTGAATGACTTAAGCTATATAATACACAAAGTGTAAAATTAATGATATTAAAATATTTTCTTTCAAAATCCGTCCGTCTCAGACTCAATTAATTATGATCACAAGTACAGTCGTACGGACACAATTTTGTAAGAGTAAAATGTATACATGTATATATAAATAGTTAGGATAATTTAGAAAATGTAAGTTTGAGTGGATAAAGTATAGTAATAGAAAGAGTGAATAAAGCATGTGAGATAATGAACAAAATAGGAGATAGATTTTTCATTATGAGAAATTGAGATTGAGACGGATCAAGACGGAATGACGAAAGTTGCATTGGGATGGTGGGAGTATATTTTTTGAAGGACATTCAAGGAGTCAAATTTTCAATTAACAAAACAAAGCACTAGATAAATATGTTTTGGAACTGCACTACAACGCTTCCATATAGTAATTACATTATGGTCTATGTACACTTATAATTTTCATGATTTATTTTGTCATCTTCCATTTTAACAAGCAATTGCAAACTACATTTTTTTGCTAGCAGGTACAGAAAAATGGAAAATGTGACGTGTTTATCAAGTTCAGTCAACAAGCTATTGCTTCTTAGTTTCAATATAAACAATTGAAAACTTCAAGTTTATACCTTTCACAATAAATGTTTTCTAAAACCTGCCTAACATAATATTTTCTAAAACCCGTCTATAATTAATTTAAAAAATAGATGGGGTGCTACTGTCAATAATAAAATGATATTTTTAAGCAAACACTCATTTCGTTAATAAAATGCATTTTTTTATTATGAAAAGCACCAGTGTTCTTAATCATACACCCCATATTTTCGGTAATAATTCAAATGTATGTCTGTCTTTTTTATTTTTTCAGAAGTCAATCTCTTAAAGACTTACTCTTTGATAATTTGAAGGTAAGTGGTGGTGGAATTTAATTTAACTCGGATAATATTTGGTTATTTTTGCAAATCATCACTCAGTAAATAACATAAGATGATTTAAAATTAAAAATTATGAAAAATATATAAAAAAAACATATGATGAATTAAAAATTTAAAAAAATAATATTTTTTTCAATTTTCAAATTCTTTTTTTCCTCCTTTCACCACCATGGAAGATGGAGCTTCCATGAGCTTACACGGCAGGAAGGAGATTTCTGGAGTTTCCATGTTAGGACGCTACAACTTACTGCCATGGTAGCTCATCCAGGAAGAACATAAAGTACAACTATCATGATTGGACTAATATATGTCCATGCTTCCTAATTTTGCAAGAATGACTCCGTCATTTTGGATTTTTACAAAGGTTTAGAATGTTTTGGGATTCTACATGAACATAATTAATTAATGTTAATTATCAAAAATGGAAAGGACTATCCTTTGAGATTAGCTGAGCTCTATGGACTTATATTGCAATTTAGAAGTTCACATTATTTACAAAAATGTCATCAAGGCTTTAAAACAACTATAAAGTTCTGGAAATTGTATATTGTAAAATAATTTTTTCTTATAGTTAGGGCTTTTCTTAATCTTTAATACAGATCCTTATGTCTTGGGCTAAATGAAAATTTTAGTTTGCCAGGATGGAGGAAGTATAATCATCATCCTCTAAGAGATTAGAGAATTAATCGAGTGACTTTTATAGGCCATTGATGGGTTACGTCGCTGATTAAGAGGATGACCATGAGGCTGATTTAGAGGATGACCGTGAGCACATACGGTATACCCATCACTATTGGATTATTTATCTCAAAATCCACCACTCGACCCATAATATTTTCATCACCAAGATGTTCTTGCACCCAATGACATAGTAGATGAGAACAATCAATATGATATGTTACCAATGCTCGATAATTTTGTTGAGTGCTTAAATACAAATAACATAAATAAGACGGATGGTGTTGCTAATGGATTGGAATAACATAATTATTAACGATTACAAGTTTAGAAATATGAACACGTACAATCCGAATCAAAATAGAATGCAAAATCTTAATCACAATTAATCGGGTTTCCAACAACCCCATTGGGAAGGGGTGGTGGGACCCCAAGTTCCATAAAAAAGAACATTTTAATTTCATTAATTTACATGTTATAGTGAAATTTCTTTTGGGTGGGTGGGGGTGCGGTGCACTCATAAAAAATAAGATTTTTATTTCACTAACTTTATTTTTTAAACACGTACGTTTTGGTTATTTTATTTTGGGGCAGTTCAAAGGGGGATTACATAGGTGGTTTGAAGTGTTTTTTTTCGAGGGGAGGGGTAGGCCCACCAATTTAAAAAATCATTAATTTTGTAAGTTATCTTTCACCATGTTTCAATATAAATTTCTTTTTTTTTTTTGGGACTAGGACCACCCATACAAAACTTATTATCTCACTAAAATAATAAAAAAAAAAAACTTTGTTTTGGACGGGCTTTTATCGAGTTAGGTTGGGTTTGGATCATGTTTCACTGTATAAAATGGGTGCGGCATATACCCAACCCAGACACCATATTTTGAATTGGTACGACATGGGTTCACAACAGGCAGGATAGAATTCGACCCGTTCAAAAGACTTCATTTGAAAAGGTACTAGTTAATGGCCCGTCGATACTCGACGGGGCATGAAAAAACAATTAAAATAAGAAATGAATAAATGTATATAATAACATGTTGAAGTTGAGAAACATATAAAAATTGTAAGGTGATAAAATGCATGATCTAATCGCTTCAACATTGCATCAGAATTAACCCCTACATGTTGATTAATAAACCTACATAATATTTAATTTAATATATAAATAATTTAATTAATTATTAAAATATTCAAGTTTGGTGAATGCGAATCTATATATACGTTCAAAATATTTTTTGGAGTTTTGTAAATAAATATATATGAGATTAAATAAAAATTATATATGGATTCAACATACTAAAAACAAATCATGGGAGTTATATGGTGCACTACGTCTTAAATACTTAAAATGTTCCACCACCAACATACCAAATTTGAAATTCTAACAACCAATCAAAATACATTTGAAAAAAAATTGACCAATAGGAATGCTCAATAAGTCACGCCAAAGCGTATTTACATAGCTTAACCATGCGAAATAGGCTTCTTTTCATATAGATATAGATTAGCCTTTAAATTCCAGACTTTATGATTTTTTTAAAATCACCTTCGAACTTTCTAAAAGGTCAATTCAGTCCGTTCAACTTTTCCAATTTTGCAATTAGGTCCATCAAATTCTCAAAATAAAGGGTATGTAGTTTATAAAACTTTAAACCTATTCCCCGGTACCAACAAAACGAATTTTAAACCTTCCAAGTCCAAACCAAGATCGAATCACGAATCGAAGCTTAGTCACACACCAAGATTGAATCACGAATCGAATCTATTCTCGCAAGAAGATAATTTCAAGCAATAAATAAACTAATTACGCAAGAATGTGGGGCTCTACTGTTGGCGACGAATACTGGCAACTTCCCTGATAAGGTCAGGAATAAAATTGTCCATGCAATAATGAATTTCCTTCACCAAATCCACAACATATGGCGTAGAAAATACATGTGTATTAAATCTGTGGAGAAATGCTAACTGTCGAGGTATATTAACCTATCGCCTGCAACAAATGGGGCTAACTTGGCTATTAGTCTCAGCCTCTCAGGTCCCAAAACTGCAGACTTGAATGTATAAGAATGTGATCCTCTTGGCAATGCTCTACGGAATGAATGTACATAAAAAATCATCAAGTTACGAAGGATCTGCACCTAAACATATATACCAATCTGCCCCATGTTTTTGTCGGGAGAAAAACGGCAGCCGCATTAACATCACACGATCAAACTTTACTATCTACTCTACCCATTCTTTGAGGTGGCCACACAACATGGGTGATGCGGCCACATATCAACCCGAGAGGAATCTGGAATTTACAAACGGAGGAAAATATAAACAACAATGTCAATTTATCCAAGCAGAGTTAACACTTGGTAAAGTCAGATGAGTGACACAATTGCAGTGCCGCCATGTATTTGACAGCTTTATTGTAAAAAAAAAATTTATGCTGCAATAGCCAATTCTACTTCGCTTCAGTAGGGTGACTTGTAACCATCTATGCATGTAATACCAGAAAAAAATGTCCAAACCAACTAGTGAAGGAACCAAGATAGCATTAAAGTCTCATTTCTGTATCTCAAATAGAGCCATCATACCAGAAAAAAACTCATCTGCTATTCTAAACCCTTTACGATGCCAGAGCGCTAGAAAATTAATTTTAACCAAGAGTAAAATAGCAAGTGAGAAAGACCAGTTGGGTAAAATTAACTCAATCTGGAATTGCCATATTACTAATTACTATTTGGAAGAAATCCAGTCAGATGCAAGCCCCTTCAATGGCATGACATAAATTGCTCAAAGAAGGAAATGTATTCACACTTGCCGGTCAAAGCTTCTCAGTTGATCTTGTTGACTTTTTTAAGATACATTTTAATTACAAACTAAACCTAAATCCTATAAGTAAAATAGTTAAGAAAATGATATTCCAAAGGTATAATCAATAAACTTTCAAAATATAACATTTTCTATAATTTTTACAATATAATTTAGGATAAATATATGGTCAAATGGAGGTTACAAATTGTCAAGGGCATTTAAATGGGAAACTTGATCCCAGATGATGGAAACTTACAACAGTTTAATGCAAAGCAACAACCATAGCGTGTTAAGATGAAGTAATACAATGTAACATAACAAGTGAGGACAATCCAAACAGCTCAAAAAACAAGCTAAAAATATAATTGGGGTGGTGTTAAATTGAGAGCATCATTTGGTTTATTGAGATCAGTCACGTTTAAAATAGGGAAATTGAAAAAAAAAAGTGCAATCTTTTCTAATATAAACACGATTGCTCTCTACATAACAAATGTTGCTCTCAATTTAACCTCACCCATAAAATTTGCTTATAGCCAACACAGGAAAATATCAATGAGAAAAATAAAATATCTTTCAGCTGATAAATTCATTTGGTTCCATCAAAATTAGGAAGCAAGACCTGCAAATATAATTCGCATAGATTCTATCCACATATTTTCCGATTGTTGGTAATAGCAGAGTCATTCAGGAAAGCATGGTTGACACTTGACAAAAATGCATGTTTCATTTTGGTTTCTCGGCCAGTCATTTTAAGCTTCAGACTTACCGGGCCATATGATCTTGAATCCATACTAGAAGCAGTATTATCTACCTCAACCCAACAATGCCCTTTAGGTACCTGTATGCTGTCAGATGAGAGATGGATCCACTCACCTGGTATAGCAGTAATTCTCTTTATGACTTTCTCTCTGAAATTACTTGGGGAACTGCAAAATATGCAATACAATCTGATAAGCACAACGATTAGGTATATGAAATTACAGGGCGGAGAAAGGATTGAAATTCAGGGGTGCCAAAATGCTAGTTTAGAAATTTAGCCGGGGCAAAAGTCTAAAGTTTTATAACTTCCAAGGGCAAAATATACGAATTTGAAAATTTAATACTCCCTATCTCCAAAATTAATACCACAATTCTATCCAAAAACACAGTGCATGGACATAATTCATATATGAACTCCGTAAAGTGCTAAAAGGAGCAATACAATGGTAAAAATAAATTACTGTTAAAATATTGGTGTACTGTGTTTTCTTTCATCAACAATAAGAGAAACTACTGCTAATAAACTGGGTACTTCCCAACTCCCTAGGCCTAAAATTGCCTTATCACAATTGTTGCTCAAGTCGGTCATTCTAGGAGCCTATCCATCATCAGACTCTGACTCCATTTGCATAAAACCATTATGTAGCTCCAATAGCAACTGGCACATTAATCTGGGACTCTATCTACCTCTTTCACAGTCCTAGACGGACACTCTACAGATCTATAATGTGTCCACACATCTGGAACTAGAATCTTATTGAACTTTTTGCATATATGGAAATAGAGGAGGATGTCGTATCGGGTAGTACAGAGATGCGCATCATGGAGATGATCATGTGCTCATGATAGTAAAAGAAATATATGATAGTAGTTGATGGGACGAATACAATAAAACCTTCAAGACCTGTAGTGCACCTGAAAGTAGCATCACTAAAATCTATTCTTGGGAAATGATTTGAATTGAGTCATAGCATAAGCAACTATCATTGATTGTCATAAGAAAAATGGTTGCATTTCTATATCTTGTTCACTAAATACTCCACAAACAAAACCCAGCCCCTAATTATTGAATTCTTAGAGAATCAGAGAGAGTGAAAGTTAAACCTAGACGGAGTGGTAACGAAAGCAATGAAGTACTAATAGACATAAATAATACAATTAGCATAAATACAAGAGCAAGCAATAACATCCCTATTTGAATCTCGGTTTTGAGAGTAAACACAATGAGGATAGGTGGGATGAAAATTACCGGAAAACAACTACGTCACCAGGCGAAAACTTGTAGTTGTGGAGGCAAATCTTCTCAACGAATACGTATTCATCTAAAACAAAACACACAAGCAAGAGAACAAGTAAATTGGAAGCAATTAGTCTACGTTCTCTTTGTCTGAACAGAACTTAACCGAATTATTATATAAAAAATAAAACTAAGCAGAACTTAACTGAATCTGAATTTGAACCGAATGAGTTTGCATACGAAGAATGAGAAATGGAAAGTTACCATATGAAGAATTGGGATTAAAAGTCGGAGACATAGAGGAACCACGAACGGCCATAAAGCTAGCGTATCGGTCAGATACAGTGAGACCGATAATCCCAGCGGTGAAAGAGGATTTAGCTACTCTCCATACAAAATTTGTAGCACTGCTACTCATTCTTGTTCTGGTTGAATATCGATTCGGATCGGATGATTATCTTCTAGTTTGAGAAATTGGGTAATTATTTTCCAAAAATTGAAAAAAAATCAATGATTATGAAATTGAAACACGGGCAAAATGTCAAATTGAACCCGTCAGTGTGAAACCCGAGGGAGCCCGACCTGAGCGGGTAGGGCCGGGCCGGACTGGGTTTCCCAAATTCTTTTGATATATCTGTTAAAGTAAACCGAATGGTGAGGAGGCAAGTGTTAAGAAAACAAATAATACACCATTAATATAGAAAAGTCGATTAACTCAGGAATTCTCCATTAATTAACTACACAATTAATCACTCCTTCAAATTGAGAAATTAATTAAGTGCATGGAGGAGGAGAAGAAATTGATTACATGTAGCATTAATTGAGGAATCACATCTCCACCATTTCAAGCAAGAAAGAGACTGAAAAGTTTCTTTTCTACTACTTCCGGCCAGAAACTAACAAAGAATGAAAGAAAGAAAAAAATTAATAATACTAATAAAGAAAGAAAAAAATGAAAGCGGATTCACATAGATCTATCCATTCCAAAAATGCAGATAAGAAATCGAGGATAAGAGAGAAGAGCGAAAAGAGAAGAAGAGAGAAAGAGCGAATGATTTTGGAGATGACTAGCGAAGACGGCTTAAATGAGTTGATGATGAAGCTCCTCTTCACATAAAGAGACTCATCTGAGCCCATTGACAGCGAAAACACGGTTGTTCTTCAAGCAATCCCGAGGGAAAACTCAAAGTAGAAGAGGAAGAGATCAAGAGACATCAAGTTTGGCAGGGCACTTCTACCAAAGCCAGATGATGCCTTGATTGAATATGTAACGACAAATAACAATTCCTCCTCTTATAGGTGTATTCATCAGACTTCGGAGAAATGGATATTGGATAGTGGAACTCAAGCAACCATTTGCTTGTAAATGAAAAAGAGTTTTCCAGTACCAATCCATCAGCAACTTATGGCATGGAGAAAAGATAAACCAGTCTTTATTAACATCAACCATGTTAAAACTTGGTTGGATTTTGAACTTGTCAAGAGAGTTGAAGTCATGAGGAAAGACCTTGATGATGAGTGTCCTTATGAAAAGCATGTGCACATTGTCCCCAAAATGACTGGAACAGGCACAAGGGCAAGACTTGTTGTGTCATTTTATATGACTGAGGATCAATACAAGGGTGCCATCAGATATCTAAGGATTATCTATGAATACTTCAAGCTATCATATATCAGAATAGAGCATGCCTGGAAGTGGGGAAAGTATTTGTGGGTCAAACACTTTGCCAAGAAGAATCCCACCAAATTATACAAATAAGTCTGTGGATATGCCAGAGACACTGATATGTTAGTCAGAACTTTGCTATATGACTACTCAGATGGCATTAGAAGATTTGGAGGTAGGGAGTTTGCAAATTGACTCATGGATTTGCTGAAGACTGGTTATTTAGAATGCTTACTTGGAGCTTGGTTACTCCTGTTGTTCTATTTAACTAAGTATTTTTGTATCTTGTTGACTGTATTGTAATGTGATTTATCCTTGTAAAAGTTATCTGTGTTTTACTTGTAATTATATCGATGAACCTAATCTCAAATATCTTTCTATAAAAGATAACTTGTCAACAAAGATCACATTTTGTGATTTGGTTGATGTTTACTTTCTGCACTTAATTTGAATGAATTGAAAAGATCATAAGAAATGATTAAGTGGTGGATTGTTTCCTCTTCCAAATTGTAATAGGTTTGAAGATAGTCATAGTTGGCTGATAAAAAATGGAGAAATTTGTTAGGAATATCTGTTTAGATTTTGATCAGCAACCTTAATGACTTATCTTAACTCAGAAAGGTAACTAGTACTCTTAGTTCACTGGAACATTGTAAAAGAGCAAGCTTACTGAGTATGTTAGTCTAGCATATCTTGTATAAGATGTAAGGTCTCTGAATGTAATTTTTATATGTTTAAAGAAGACCAAGAAGAAAGCATCCAGCAGAAGAAATCAATTTTTGAAGATCAAGAAGCTGTACAAGATTGCTGAAGACTAAGGAATTTTGTCTCCTCATATACCTATTTCCAGATACCTTGAAGAAACAATTGTTTTTCAATAAACAAGTTTCCTAAGTGATATATGAGAAGACAAGGTCACTGAGAAAGGAAAGTGTCTAGTCTCAAATACCTTGCACTTATCCGTTGAGACTACATGACAAAAATAGTACAGTGCATTTAATGAGCAGATGATGAGACGATAATTTAGAGTCTCATTTGGTCCTTTTTAGCAATCTTTGTTAGTCTTTGTTTATGGTTTTATAGTGTCTTTGTGCATTTTATGCCGTGCTTTGTTTGCGTTTTGTAGGATTTTTGTGTCCCGAAGGTGAAAATCGGAGTGGAAACTTTAGTTCTAGATCTTTGAATGTAGAGTAGCTGGGCGAAAACGAAAGTGGATTCGGAGTTCGGACGAATATTTGAGAGCCGTTTTAGCGAAGCTTGCAGAAGTGAAGTTTTACGGAGCAGTCTATCCATTTTGGCCATAACTCTCTCATATGATGTTCGATTGACCTGATCTCGGTGGCCATAGAAATATAATTCAAAGGGCTACAACTTTCGTTCCAGAAGCATAGCCAAATTACTCCTGTAGAAAAAGATACAGATGTCAGAAGAATCAAGGCGTCGCTAGTTTCCAAATCGACGCCGAGTTTTTTTCGTGGAGGCAGAATCCAAATTGACGCTTGATTTCTTGCCGTAGTTTTGCAATGCGATCTCTTTTCCTAATTCCTTTTTTTCTCCTTACGTTATATTAGAAATTCATTCTATTGCAAAAAAAAAAAAACACTTTGCCCTAGAGCAAAACCGAGTTCATAGAAAAGCTCCATATTCATACTTTGACATTGATAACAATTTGGAGATTGATTTTGACTATTCATCGAAGGATTGATATCGAATCCCTGATTACTGTGGTAAATCTCTATTGTTTTATCTTATTCAATTCGTTCTTACTCTGTTTCTCGAATTGTTTAAGCTTGAATGCGATTATCATTCTGTTTGTGTTAAACATGAGCAATATCTTGTATTCTTTCATCCTTGCTTCGATTATGAGTAGCTAAATCACTCCGAACATGGTAGTTGCGTGATAGCCTTGCGTATTCGCTTCTAGGGTTTGAAATCGTTCATATAAGTTAGGCTAGTTCAAAGATTTTCATAAAAATCCTCCAATCCAATAAGCTAGTTCAAAGATTCTTTAAAACGTTTTGGTTAAGGATCGTGGATTGACGACCCACGATTACTCTAGTTCAAAGATTTTCAAATAACGTTTGGTTGAATTGGATTGATAGTTTTCTGTACACCGACCGTGTGACAGTATGAACGTATCCCTAGAGCGAATTAGCATTGCTTGATCGTAACTACTGTGTTCCTTCTACCTCATTCTTATAAACAAGTACATTGCTGATTTCTGTTTTCTAGTTATTAGAAGTACTCAAATTTAAATAAATCAAATTGTTTCTTCAAGTAATTGTTTGCTTTCAAATCGTTGTGGTAGCTTAATTGGTTCCTTAGCGAACCACTCTGTGGTTAGCTTTGCTTATTCTACAACAATTGCTTGCTACTTGTTTCTAAGTATCAATTTGAGCACATCAAATTTGGCGCCGCTGCCGGGGAATCAATTCCTACTGTAGCGCTTGATTGCAAATCTTTACTTGTTTTCCAACTTACCTGAAGTTTAGTGGACTAACAGAAACTAAGGATATTTTGAGGTTTTCGTGTTGTGTAGCTCTAACAACAGGTTGATCAGAAAGGACATTTCAATGGCTCAGTTAACCTATGGAGCCTACATGCAGCCCGGCGAGGTTAAGGCCGGGAAAGCGACAATCGTGCTGTCTAATGAGGCGAGGAATTTGGAACTCAAAGCTCACCACTTCCATAATCTACCCAAGTTCTACGGAATGTCCAACGAGGATATTGGGTGACTTGGTTGGGAAATTGCAGCTCATGGAGAAAGGTAGACCCCCAGCAGCCCCAGAAAACATTAGAGTCCTGGCGGTTGAGATAAATTTTGAAGAACCAAGGAAGGTTAATTCTGTTGTTGCCACCTGTATCAACGAGGTTGAGAACTCTGCATCAGATGAGGGAACTCCAGCAACGGTTCAAGTGACCTGTCTTGACAAATGAAAGATCAAGATGTAGCCACTGTTGAATCGACAGGGGATGAAGTCGAGGAACCGAGTTCCGTGATTCCAGAAGAGGAGGCGAATGCGGAGCAAGAAACTACTGAAACCGACCCCCCAACCATAATAATTCCTAAGGCAGAAAAGAGTATAAGCGACTCTGATAGTTTTGATTTACTGGTAGGCATTGGATGTTCAGCTCAGGTTACCGGAATAGTCGACACTGGTGCTAGTTGCAATTTGATGACTTTTGACACCTATGAAGACTTAGGCTTAAAGGGATTGGATCCGCACAGATGCTTTATGACTCTTGCTGGTGGAACCAGAAGCAGATGCATGGGGATTGTGGAAGATGTTCCGGTTAAGCTGGATGGTATAACATTGATGACAGATTTTGTGGTAGTGGAATCGCCGAGGGTGAAGGGGAAAGAAATGGAAAGAGATATGCTACTTCTAGGGAGACCCTTCATCCGCTCAACTCTCATGGTGGTGAATTTACATGCCCGAACCTGCACAATTGAGGTGCAAGGCAAGCCACGCGAACTGAAGGCCTATTCTGCTCCAGCATATTCTGTTTCGCAGGTTGATAGCAGGAAATTCATAGGAGCACACACTGGACCCTTATATATACATACTTATCAACAAGGAAGAACAAGAGCTGCACCAACCGGAAGAGACAAGAACCTCCAGAGTACCCGTTAGCCAACACGGAAGAGTCTTGTACATGACTGTAAAGGCATACCAGCAGGCAAGTCACTATAGCTCCCATTCTCTTTTCTTTTTCACTCTACGCTTGAGGACATGCTTGAGTTTAGGTTTGGGGAGGGGGAATGTGCTCTCTAGTGTCTTGTCTGCCTTTTTCTCTGTTATCTGTGTCTTTAGAGTCTTTCGTCTTTACTTCTATGTATTCTATTCTATTGTGTGTTATGTGATTTTTCTCTGTTACAGTTTCTTTGTCGGTCTAGGTCTAGTTAATTTCCTTTTAAGTATTTTTGTGGTGAGTCTGAGTCTTTTACCAAGTCGAACATCCATTGTAGATGATAAATCCACCTGCTGCTTACGTTTTTGTTTGATGATTAGCTGGAAGTAGGACAGTGTATTTTTAATCCTACAAGGTCGTTTCTCTTTTAAATAGCAAGTTTGTTTAGCTCCTTGGTCCAAAAAGCCTGTGAGAAGCCTAAGCCGATGAAAATTTTTTGTACCGGTAAATGTATTGTGTGATTTCCTGGGTTGTGCAAGTTTTTACGTATTACTTGCGTCTTTTCATACTTATGTGTACTCAGTCTTGTTAGGGATGACGAACGACCTGCTCTTTTTAAGCCCTTCCCCCTGTTCCAAGGAACAAGTTTGGGGAGAGAACTGTTATCTTGCGACTTATATGTATTGTTTTGCGTTATTCCTGAAAAGCTTGTTTACAGCTCCCTAAGGCTTATTGATATTTGAATCTCGGGGTGGATCTATGGTCTTCATTGATCACCGTTAGTCGTGTTAGGCGTATTTCAAATACTACCTATATACCGGCGTGGTTTGAGTCTAGTTTTTGTCTAGGTTTGTTTGTTTGCTCGAGGACGAGCAAATGTTCGGTTTGGGGAGTTTGATGAGACGATAATTTAGAGTCTCATTTGGTCCTTTTTAGCGGTCTTTGTTAGTCTTTGTTTATGGTTTTATAGTGTCCTTGTGCATTTTTATGACTTGGTGCTTTGTTTGTGTTTTGTAGGATTTTTGTGTCCCGAAGGTGAAAATCGGAGTGGAAACTTTGGTTCTAGATCTTTGAATGTAGAGTAGCTGGGTGAAAACGGAAGTGGATTCGGAGTTTGGACGAAGATTGAGAGCCGTTTTAGCGAAGCTTGCAGAAGTGAAGTTTTACGGAGCAGTCTAGCCATTTTGGCCATAACTCTCTAATATGATGTTCGATTGACCTGATCTTGGTGGCCATGGAAAGATAATTCAAAAGGGCTACAACTTTCATTCCAGAAGCATAGCCAAATTCCTCCTGTAGAAAAAGATACAGACGTCAGAAGAATTGGCCGCTAGATTTCAAATCGGCGACGCGATGTTTTTCAAAGGAGGTAGAACCAAATGGACGCCAGTTTCTTAACTAGCGACGCCAGTTTCTTGCCGTAGTTTTGCGATGCGATCTCTTTTTCTAATTCCGTTTTTTCTCCTTACGTTATATTAGACATTCATTCTATTGCAAAAAAAAAATACACTTTGCCCTAGAGCAAAACCGAGTTCATAGAAAATCTCCATATTCATACTGTTGAGGGTAAGGTTCCCCAAACACTTAATGATATTCCAATTGCACGGGTAATGCTCCAGACGATATCTTCCTCACTACGTAGGAACCAACGGGTAAGAGTCTTCCACTGTGCACTTGGTGAGAACCTGCGCAAGAGGCTTGGAGGGGGGGGGGGGGGGGTTAGGACCCGGTTTGCCAAGTGTCAAACCGGTACAAGACTTCACTCGAGAGGGACTGGAGATCTACTCTGTATACTGTTCGAGATTAAGTTCGTAATATCGCTTACCGTTGCATGGGGATATGTGCCCCTATATATAAGGTTTCCTCAAAGTGGAAGGCTTCTTCAAGATCGCGCCAAGTGTAGGGCTCTGGTTGAGCCACCAAGGCACATCTAGGCCCATTGGCCAATAATGATACCTAGCCCATGCCCCTTTGGGCTTTTAGGGGTAGTTTAGTCATTATTAGGAGAGTTTTGGAGGGTGTGACATAGTCTGCCGAGGTCCGAGGTCCGGACGCCTGGTCCGGACCGTATTGGGTTGTCAGATGAGGAAGTCCTCTAAGCTTGCCCAACTCTTCCGATTCGGACCTCATGGTTCGGACCCCCTACTCTCTGGTGCCTGTCTACTTGGTTGCCTGTGAGATTGTCATGTTGGATCCGAGTGATCGTCCGTATCGGAAGCCTTGGGTCGGACCCAGTACTGTTCAAGTACTATGTCTCCTTTTCTAGAGAGGCTCGGACCCAGGTGGGTCGGACCTAGTAAGCTTTAGATCCTTTGTTCCTCTCTTCTAGGGTGGGTCGGACCATGGTGGGTCTGCCCGGATCGGACCGTTGGCTCGGACCAATGTGTCTCGGATCCATTAGATGACTTAGGACGCCATAGAATTCATTCCAAGGGCTCCTATGACGGATTGGACATATTTTCGTATCAACATATGTCCCCCTAGTTTCCAAGTATCTTAGTAGAAGATAGTTGTGGAACTATTAGTTGAGACTGTTGAGGATGGATCGTTCTTTGGTCCAATCCGCCTCTCGTAAGCTGAAAAAAGGTGTAATCCGTGCTCAGTGTGGTCCTTAACTTAGTCTCTCCCCCCCTTTCTTTCTTACTTTTGTTGCTGTCCGAAGGAAAGGGCCCGGAGTGCAACAAAATTGAGAAAGAAAAGGGTATTTGTAAGCGAGACCAAGCATAGACTCCGAACGTCGGTATTGTACCTTTGTTTATGTACGGGTCGATCCGTAGGTGAATGTTCTATCCGTACCAAGCTCTTGTGCAAAGAGAAGGTCCGAATGAGAACGTCCAAGCGAACAAGGTTCGTGGGAAAACATCCGAGCGGACGAAGGTCCGTAGGATAACATCCAAGCTTACCAAGGTCTATAGGAAAACATCCGAGCGGACGAAGGTCCGAGTGTTGGCGAGTGATCTTGGCCCGGAAAGTGCTGGAGCGTCCGATGGGTGGTCATCTGAAGTTCAAGTGTTGTGTCTTGCCCGAAAGTGGGGAAGTTTGTTGTATGCACTTTTGTTATCCCATGGTAAGTTTTTTGTACCAATTTGTACTTTCTCTTGGTATTGTTGTACCATGTCCGTTGATGATTTTTGATCTACGATTGAGATTTAATCCCGAAAAATCGTGACGGTCGGAGTTCCAAATATGACCCCCTATAAATAGGGGGCTGGTGCAGTTCATTCTCTTCACCTTTAGAGAGAGAAATATTATGTTTTGAGTGCATCCGAAGCAATTGCCAACAGACCGAAGCAAGCAAGAAGTGTTTCGAAGCGCGTGGTTCCGTACGAAGTCAGCTATCTTCCATCCATTCGTCCGAATACAAGTAAGTTTGCTTTTCCTGTTGTATTATTCAATCTCCTTTCTGTTGTTGTTTGTTTGAACTGCTCGGATGTATGCCCCCGATGCGTAGATTGGGTAGTACTAACCAACGCTTCCGTTATGACTAACATCGAATGAGCCCCTTACTGACTTCGAACTAACTTCGCTCGGTAGATTCACTTTCGTTCCTTCGAATTTCAAAGGTTTTGCTTCTTTTAATATACATAAACGGCCTCTCGGACTACCATTTAAGGCTTACGAAATTGCTTTCTCCTTTCCCCAGGATGTCCGAGAGTGATAGTCAGAACCGGTCCGAGGCTGAGGGATATGTCTCCGATGCATTGTCCCTTTCCGACAGCTCCGAAGAAATCGATATCGATGGTGGAGACGACTCAATTGAATCGGGGCAGGCTCCCAGTCCGAATCGGGAAGAGCCCGAGGTAAGTTCCTTACTTCGGTTAGTTGTTCCGGATTCAGGGTCTCTGAGGCGTCGGGATTACCTGCAAGTCTCTAATGTGCAGGGTGTTGTTGCGGCTCAAGAGACAAGCTCGCGGACTATAGGAGCTCGCCGTCCGGGCCGTGCCGGGAAAGAGCCCGAACTTTCGGTAGAGATTCGATCCCTCATTCGCAACCTAGGTTATAATTTTAGGAGTAACCCTAACCGAATTCCGTTCGTTCCGGATCCGCAGGAGCCTAACATCGAGGAGGTGCATGATACCTCCGAGGAGCCTCCCGAGTTAGGTATGTTTGAAGAAGGTGTTGAGGATCGGGTCCAAGTAGCTGTTCCCCTTCGGACGGTGGTAGAGTTGGGTTCGTCGTCCGAGGATGATAGAGTGGAGAAAGAGGTCCGGGCCGAAAATGTTGGTGCCGAAGAAGAGGAAGAAGAAGAGATGCTGTCCGCCCATATTTTTCGGAGGGAATCTGCTGGTCAAGCGGGCCCGAGCCACCAGATGACTGAAGAGGAGTTGCCCGAGGGGCTTAAAAGGGGCGAGGATGTGTTCCGAGTGAAGTTTCCCCGGTCCAGGGAGGAAGTCACTCATCCTGATCCGGAGGGTGAATTGAATGAGGATGGCACCTTGCCCACCTGTCCTTCGATCATTCTGGCAGAGGAGGTGGAGGAACTTCGGAGGAAGTATGAGATTCCGGAGTGTGTGGAAATTCTCGTTCCGGACGAGTCACATGCTTTTTACAATCCGCCTCCGGGATACATAAAGCGCCCATGAGATAAGTCTCAGACTGTGGGTACGCCGTGTCGTCCGAGTTCCTGGAGATTTTGAGCAGTATGGGATTGAGTCCGCATCAAATAATTCCCAACTCGCTCGGAAACCTGATGTGCTTCGGGGTAATGTGTAAATACAAGGGCATCCCGGTCACATTTGATAATTTCCAAAAGTTGTTCAATATTAGTGTAAGTAATAGGAACACTTTCTTCTATTCGTTCGTATGTCGTCAAGCATACACATTCTTTGTCGATCCCCTCTCTTCGTTGGGGATCCACTGGTGGAAGAGATACATCTTCGTCCGACCGGCTCTGAAGGAAGGCCAATCCGAGGCGAAGAGACCAAAATGGCAATTTGAGAGAAAATTCTTCCGAGGCCGGCTGCCGGATTGGAAACCTCCGGCTCGGAACATCCCTTTATAGATGCAAGCTCTTCACCAGAACCAGGATCCGGACAAGTACTTCTTCCGAGGGTTAATATGCCAACTTCTTCCGTACCTGGCCGGCTTTTTCAGAGCCAAGTTTTTGTGATGGCAGGGAGGATTTAGGTAAGAGTTCTTACTTTTGGCACGGGGTTGGTCATCCGAGTCGGTTGCTTTTCTTGCTTTGTTTTTAAGTGAGAAATTGTAAATTTCGACTAACTCATCTTGTTGCCACTCGGATTGTGCAGATTTTTGGTTTAACTACACCATGTCAACCCTGCGTGAGTTGAAACGGAAGCAGAACGCGGCTCAGAGGAAGGAAATGGAAGAGGGTACTCGGACCCAGATAATCAAGACTTCCACGGTGCTTCCAATGGGTGAGCCTCGAATGTCGCTTCCTTCCAAGTGAGGAGACACGAAGAAATTTCGCTGGCGAGGAAGCCCAGACAATACCTACCCCGGACAAGGGTAAGGTAGTCGCTTCGAAGGGGTCGAAGAAGCCTCCGAGATCTGCCTCCCGTGAACATCCTGTCAGTGGTTCGAGCGCTGGAGTCGGGCAAAATTGTTCGTCCGAAGGTCCGATCCCTCCGGCCAAGAAGGGCAAGGGGAAAATGAGCGATGCTCCGGAGCTGGACTTGGATGCTGAGGTTGCCGATTGCCGCCGCTGAGCGGATTGCAGAGTTGACCGCTGCTCAGCGTAAGGTTAGCTCATTAAAAAATTTTGATCTTGTTGTTTCATCTTTGTATGGCTCGGAGCTAAATCTAATCTTCTTAACATCCGTTTCGTTCTTAGCTTGCTGCCTCCGTTGAGGCGTGTTCCGTGGTGGCGGAGGCCACCTCGAGGCGGATCTGGTCGTATGAGGCCGCCGGGCATCGAGGCATCTAAGTTGCAGAGCGTGTCCGAACGGCTGAAAAAGGCCTTAGCATCC
Source organism: Plantago major (assembly GCA_026545765.1). NCBI lineage: Eukaryota > Viridiplantae > Streptophyta > Magnoliopsida > Lamiales > Plantaginaceae > Plantago > Plantago major. Next base: position 61,888,788 of record CM048839.1, on the reverse strand, counting down.
AAAAAGGAGGCCGAATCGGAGACGGCCAAAATGAAGAGTGCCATCCGAGCACCGGAGAAGGACTTGAAGCCCATCAGGACGACGTGAATGAGTTTGTTGGCGTCTCCCGAAATTTCAAGGACATGATGCTGAGGGAGCTACAAAAGGTCCGGGTCCAGTCCGTCCGAGATTTCTTGGACTCGGACTCTTACAAATTCTTGCTCAAGTCCAAGTATGACGAAGCTCGGCAAGATGGGTTCGATGCTGCTGTGGGCCAGTTCCGGAAGAAGGGTTGGATTCCGAGTGATTGTGACTTGGAAGCTGAGGGCATTTCAGCCTTCAAAGAGGCAGATGGCTCGGACTTCGCTCCAGAGGGTGTCTTGGACGAAGACCTGCTTCAATGCGAGTTTGTGGAGCTCGTCACTGACGAAACGGAGGACAAAAGGTTCAAACACGGTGGTCCGTATCTTTCGTCGTTCGTGCCTCGGTTGCTAATGTACAGTGTCTTCGTTCCTCTGGAGGACCATCCGGATCATAATGAAGACTGGCTGACTTTGTCCGGGCCCGTCCAAGGTTTCAGCCGGGACTTGAACTTGATGGAGAGATGTCCGGGCTTCCTGAAGGAAATGCAGGCTCGGAGGGAAAGGAGGTTGGCTAAGGAGCGGGAGCAGGCAACTCCGGAGGGGGTTGTTAGAGGCCCCTCCGGAACTCAGGCCGATTCATCCGAGCGGCGGAGAGAGTGAAGGCGGGGTATATATGCCCCGGATTTCTGTAATTGTGAGCCTTCGGGCCTTAAGAAAATGTTATTTCCTTCTTAGTCGTTGTTTTGTATAACTTGCTTTATCTACACATTTGACTCGGTATTTGTGTTATGGTTCCGGGCTCGTTGGTGACTCGGAGCAACTTTTATTACTGGCTTGTGTTATTGCCCTTCCGAATGCATGCTTCTCCTTGCGCGTTTGAATTTGTAAAATTGATCAGTAACTCGAAGTTTTCATTGTCTCGGCTTGTTCGAATAATGTGTCCGAGTCCACGAGGCCCAATTTCCCGGTCGTTAATTGCCTTAAGTAAATTCTCCCTTTACTGGCTCGTGGGACGGTCGGACATGGCGTTCATCCGGATCATAACTCCAAATGTTTATTGCCGTGAATAAACAGAAATGATTCGGAGCCATGTCTTCAAATGTTAACCATATAGAAAAAAGTCATGTTATCATCCTGCTTGGTCCCAAAGCTACAATAAGTAGGACTAGTTCGGATGTTATCATCCTGCTCGGTCCCAAAGCTATAACAAGTAGGACTAGTTCGGATGTTATCATCCTGCTCGGTCCCAAAGCTATAACAAGTAGGACTAGTTCGGATGTTATCATCCTGCTCGGTCCGTACGGACTTGGTGCGCCGTTCCGAATCATGTTGGCTTGTGAGAAGTTGGTAAAAAAGTAGACAGTCAGTAGAAAAGTTGAATGACTTGCTACGAGTCACAGTCGGTACGGAGGTTATCATGGCATCCTCGAGCTGACACATCCGAATGGGTAAATCACTCAAGAAGGCCGGTCAATGTGAAGGGATTTTGGGTTGGGCCAATAGCAGCCCAAGCGTTAGGCCCAAGCCCATTGCCGGTGGTTACGGGCCACGTGGCAACTACTGATTGGTCCTTCACTTCTATATATACCCCTGGATTGTACGGCTTTTCGTCACATCATTCCACCCCTTTTATAGTAATAGGTGGTTTGGATCCCTGGTTCGGATGTCGGACGAGTGGATTTATTTCGCCGTTCTTATGCGTGCTCCGCCTTTAAGGGTTTTTCGGTATTACGGAAGTCCCTCCGGGTCGGAGCATGCTGGGGATGATGAGATCAAATCATTCGGACTCACCCTTCCCTCGGATTAGCGTGCTAGTTTTCTTTCTCCGGGGCTGTAGTCTGTTTCAATGACTCTAGCCTCGGGGAAGAAGGTCGGACTTTCATGGTTTATCTTCTGCTTCCACCATTCACCATTTTCTCGTGTTGGGTATCCGTTTGTCGAGAAAGTGGTTGTGGTGGAAGTTGGGGAAAAGTCATTGACTGCGCTTCCGTAGCATCATAGGTCCGCTTCGAATGGTGAGTTTTTAGTCTTGTCCCGGAATACAGTAGTGAGTGAGACTCATGGTCTGGTGATTAGGGGTTCTCCAAGTTTCCTACCATCGGAGTTTTGCGGCTACTGCCTCCGAGTCACCTTTGGGTTGGTTCGGTCGTATCTCTCGGAGGCATGTTGGCAAACATTTTGCTTGAGTAAGTTGTTCGGCTCGCCCTTGTGGTTCCGTGACCGAGCAGTCCGGTTTCATCGGTAACTTCATTCTAGAATTGAAGGCCCGGGGGGCTACTTGCAATTCTGGAATGGAGTTCCTGATAATGCCGATCTTGTTGGGGATCGGAGCTACAAGCCATCATGAGCTAGCCACATGAATAACGTCCGTTGGTCCGTGTCCGAGCAGCCCGGTTGTATCGGAAACTTTGTTCCAGAATTGAAGGCCCGGGGGGCAACTTGCACTTCTGGAACAGAGTCCCTGACACTACCGATCTTGTCGGGAGTCAGTTCGGCGGATGCTTCCGGAGTGACTTGGATCGTTCCGATTATCCTGGTTGTTTCTTTCCAAATACTTGAGTAATTCGAGAAGGATTCACTGTTAGTATCTGGTAGGAGACGATCCGGATTGTCGTGGTGATACTTGCTTGCTTCGGAACCGTCTCTTCCGTGCGGAGGTCATGAAGCGTTCTTATAAGGATGTCTCGAATAGCCTTCGATTATCTTGGTCGCTTGTTTTGTGAAAAGTTGAACTTTATCTGGAATGTTCGCAGGTGTAGAATCGATTATCACCGAATCGGGTTTGTTCCGATAGGCGCTCGGAAGTACAAGATCGTTCTTCTAAAGATGGGGCTTTTGGAAGAGTAGGAGAGTTAGCTAGAATAGGTGCTTGTGTCTTTTGTAAGTTTGATCAGGGCTCTTCGGGCTCTTCTCTTTATAACTCGGTCCTTTCTTTAAATAAAATTCACCTGTTTTTGTTATCGTTGTCTTTCTGTTTCATTGTGTTAAGCCTGCTCGGATCAGTGTGCAACTTAGACCCGAAACGAGCAGCTAGGTGACTTTGCTTGTGATCCAGTTGGGCATCGGGGTCCGAAGGACTTGACCCGAGCGGAATGAAGATGTGTTATGAAAGCAAAGTTGTATTGACTTGACGGAAATCAAATTACAACTTGGGGGCTTCGAGGCCTGTTTAAGGAAAATGACAGAAAACTTTGATAACTGTCGTAGTCTAATCTCAAAGTGTTATCCTAAGCATAGAACTTCTGCAAATTCTTAGCATTCCAGGTTCTCTTCAGGGCTCGGCCTTGGTCGTCTTCTAGCTCAAAGCTTCCATTGATTCTGGCTTCAGTAACCTTGTACGGTCCTTCCCATTTGGGCTTAAGTTTCCCAACGTTGCTCAAAATATCAGCTCTCCTGAGGACCAAATCTCCGACTTGTATATCCTTTGGGAAGACCCGCTTGTTGTAGGCTCGAGCGGTCATAGCTTGATATCGGAGGATGTTAGCCAGTGCTTTGCTTCGTTTGTCTTCGAGGAGCTCGAGGTCGTAGATCCTTGCGACTTCATTGTCAGCTGGGTTGTATTGCTGGATCCTTTGGGTTTCCACTGCTACTTCCGAAGGAATGACTGCCTCAGATCCATAGACAAAGGAAAAAGGCGTCTCTTGTGTAGAGGTCTGAGTCGTCGTCCTATGTGCCCAAAGGACCGCGTCGAGATCATCTGCCTAACTATCTTGGGAGGTCCTCAACCTTTTCTCCAAGATTTTGACGATGGTCTTGTTGGTGGCTTCTACTTGACCATTAGCTTAGGGGTGGTCAACGGAAGTGAAGTGCTGTTCTATTTTGAAAGACTGAAGCCATTCCTTCAGTCTTGCCCCTGAGAACTGAGCCCCATTATCCGACACTAGGATTCTTGGAAGTCCGAAGCGGCAGATGATGTTCTTCCAGATGAATGTCCGTACCCTGCTCTCCGTGATGGTCGAAACTGCCTTTGCCTCAACCCATTTAGTGAAATACTCCACTGCCACGATCAAAAACTTCTTCTGATGTGTTCCGCGTGGGAAGGGACCAACTATGTCTATGCCCCATTGATCAAATGGACATGCTATGATTGACGGAATCATAGGGTTGGTTGGACGATGTGGTATGTTGGCGTAGTATTGGCAGTCTTCGCAGGCGCGGGCGAAATTGGCAGCGTCGGCGTCAATGGTGGGCCAATAGTATCCTTGTCTTATGATCTTCTGTGCCAAGGTTCTTCCTCCTGAGTGACTTTCACAACTCCCCGCGTGGATCTTCCATTACTGTTTTCACTTCCTGGGGATCCAAACATCTCAAGTGGGTGCCGGTGAAGGATTTTTTGTAGAGATCTTCTCCCAAGACGAAGTATCTACTGGCACGACATAGGATCCTTCTTGCTTCTCTGGGATCTGAAGGTAGAGAACCATCTTTGAGGTAGTGGAATATATCAGTCATCCAGCTCTTTTCCGTGTTTAGGAGGAAGACTAGCCCGTTGGAGCTAGTCAAAGAGGAGTCCGTGCGGGTCATCAAGATGACGCTTCTTGTGTCCAAAGCTCCTAGGGCTGAGGTGTACTTGGAGAGGGCATCGGCCTTTTCGTTCCATTCTCTGTGGAACTGGTCAAGAGTGAATTCTTCAAAGTGCTCAGTCTCTTTCTTGAGGAGCTCCAGGTACTTGATCATATTAGGTCCTTTGGCGGTAAAAGATCCGGAGAACTGAGATTGCACAAGCTGTGAATCTGTGTAAGCCTTGATCCACTTCACTTGAAGAGCTCTCGCCATCCTTAGGCCAGTGAGGAGTGCCTCGTACTCAGCCTCATTGTTTGTCACTTTGAAGTTGAGAGTGATGGCATATTCCAGTCTGGCTCCTTCAGGACTTTCAAGAAAGATTCCTATTCCTCCCAACCGTCCAGTAGACGATCCATCCACTTGTAATGTCCAACAATCTTTGTTTCTCAATTCGCTTTCCTCAACAACAGGGGGCATCTTTTTGTCCTCTTACTTCTTGTCGGAAGATGCAAGTGTTGAGGTATTGGGCACTTCATCTAGGAGGAACATGTGCCTCACCCCGAGCGAATCATCCATGGGTTGCTGATACTTAGTCCAAAGCTGGAAATCATTCTCATGTGTCTCTTTAGGCCTTTCTTCCTTTGCTTTTTCATCCTCTTTTACTTGTGTGATCATGACATGGCTCACACTTTCCTGTGGTCTTTGGGTTCCTCCTTCCGTTTCTTCTGGGTAATCAACCAGGAAATCGGCAAGAACTTGTGCCTTCTTGGACGATGGAGCTTGATACCCAATATCATATTCACTTAATTCAATTGCCCACTTGGACAAGCGTCCCGACTGGTCTGGCTTCCCTAGGACATGTTTGAGTGGTTCATTGGTGAGGACCACGATCCGGTGAGATTTAAAGTAAGGCTTTAGTCGTCGTGCAGTGTAAACCAGTGCGAAGGCTAGCTTCTCGATCTTGACATATCTGGCCTCAGAGCCCACAAGGGCCTTGCTCAAATAGGAGATCGGTAAATGGTCGTTGCCTTGTATTCGCACCAGTACAGAACTCATCGCTTCATCAGTAGTAGCTAGATAAAGGTAAAGAGGTTCACCTTCTATTGGTTTAGACAGGAGAGGTGGTGAGAGGAGGTACTTTTTCAAGTTATCCAGGGCCTCTTCACACTACTTTGACCACTCAAACTTGTCTCCTTTCCTTAGAATTTTAAAGAAGGGAAGGTTTTTCTCAGTGGACTTGGAGATAAAACAGCTTAGTGCCATCACCCTTCCCAAGAGCTTCTGAACTTCATTGATGGTCTTTGGCTGTGGTAAGTCCAAGATTGCCTTTATTTTCTCTGGGTTTGCACTAATGCCTCTTTCCGTGACCATGTAGCCAAGAAACTTTCCTCCCTTTACTCAAAACGTACACTTCTCAGGGTTCAACTTCATTCCATATTTCCGAAGAATGGAAAAGCAATTGTTGAGATGCTCAATATGCTCCTCTCCAGTCTTACTTTTCACAAGCATGTCATCCACATAGACTTCCATGATTTTGCCCAACTCTTCTTTGAACATCTTATTTACCAGTCGTTGGTATGTAGCACCCGCGTTCTTGAGGCCAAATGGCATGACCTTGAAGCAGTAGACCCCTCCTGCCGCAAAGAAGGCCGTCTTCTTGATGTCTTCCTGGGCCATCCTGATTTGGTAGAAGCCTTGATATGCGTCCATGAAGCTCAGGAGCGCACATCCTGCAGTAGAATCTACCAGTTGGTCTATGCGAGGTAGTGGATAAGGATCCTTTGGGCAAAACTTGTTGAGTCTAGTGAAGTCATTACACATTCTCCACTTTCCTGGGGCCTTCTCGACGAGGACCACATTACAAACCCAGTCAGAGTATCTGACTTCTTCAATGTGTCCTGCTTTCATTAACTTGTCCACTTCTTCTGCTATAATAGCATCTTCAACGGGCCCAAAGTCTTTCCTCTTCTGTCGGATGTGTTTTACCGTTGGATCCATGTTCAGACGGTGAACTGCGATCCTTGGGTCTATCCCCTTAAGACTAACCCAAGTAATTGATGTCCGTTCTGGAGAATGAGCTTCAGAAAGGTTATCTGATAGTTCAACTCTTTCACGAATAACAATCTCTTGTTAAGGTTCAGGACAACTTAGAACTACTAGTGATTCTTCAAGCAACAGAAAGCTTAGAGCAGATTGCCATACACTGAACAAGTGTATTAAGTAGTCTTGTTCTATTAGGCTCTCTGGAAACATAACTGAAAAGTTATACAAGAAGCCTCTCTGGCAAACCTTATAACCAACACCATCAAGGCGTGGAGTAGAGGAAGTACTTGATTTGGGAAATCAGGGAATAACTCCAGGCAAAGATATCATGATTGTCTCGAAGGCATGTGATGAGCTTCATCTCTACTTCCGTGCTCATCTCCGTTCCGATCCGAGTTGTCTTTTCCGGGTTCCCCTCGATCAGCTGAACCTCTTTCAGGGCTTCATGAGGTTCTATCCTGGCAGTCTTGGGGAACTTTTCCCTGAGTGACCCAACACCAATTTCTTCCTTTAGTGGGGGTAAGAGCCATAGGAGGAGGAATCTTGGGTCTCTTAGTGACCGAAAGAACGGGCACTGTGGCTCCTCTGGTTGACATGATGTATCATTCCCAGGCTTCTCTGACATTGCCCACTTCTTCACCCACACCGTTTGGGGTTGGGAACTTTACCCTGTTGTGCAGGGGAGAAGCGATTGCCCTGAATTGGTTAAGTCCTGGGCGGCCCAGGATCACGTTATAGTCGAAGGTGCTATCGACTACCACAAAGAGGATTGTCTCAGTCACTCTTGTCGGAAAGGTGCCCATAGAGACTTGTAGTGGTACACTCCCAATGGGACGTACTACAGATCCTCCAAAACCCACCAAAGAAGTATACACACGCCCATATTGAATCTGTCCCAAGTGCATTTGCTCCACAGTCCTTTTGGAGATGACATTGGAAGAACTTCCTGTGTCGACAAGTACCTTGTTGACCTTGTAAGTGGCGATAACCAGAGAAACAACCAAAGGAACGTCGGGGTCCTTGAGATCTCCTCCACCAGACGTTGGTGGGGGGATTTCGCTATCATCAAAGGTGATGGCGTTTGTGCCCTTCAGGGCTGAAGGAGCATAGGCTCTATCGTTGTTTCTCAAGTGTTGCGCGGTCCTTTCCCTTGCATTTCGACTGTCTCCCCCAGTTGGTCCCCCCGCAATGGCGTTGATAACTCCGCTATAGGGGAGGTTTTCCATCTCCATACTATCGTGGTACCCCCGGTATCTTTGGGCATGCTGAGGTGGGATCTCTGCCGGAGGAGGTGGTAAGGAGCCTGCCGGAGGTTCCGAACCACGTTCTTCCCTTCTTTGGTCATTCTTCTGGTGTCTGGAAGGTTCTTCTTCATACATTGGTTCCTTCAGTTTTCCACTTCTTATCATCCCTTCTATTTCCGTCTTTAACTGGACACAGTCCTCCGTTGAATGACCTTTTTGTTTATGGAACCTACAGTAGTCCTTTGAAGCTTTGTTCTTTTTGTTACTCCTGGTAGGTTTTGGCCATTGTATGTCCAAGTTTTTCTCAACGATTGAAGCCAAGATGTCGGATCTCGGTCTGTTGAGGCGAGTATACTCGGGGTATCTCCTTGTGGAGTTCTTTCTCTGCGAAACTCTCTCTTATCTCTAAGTTCCCTTTTCTGTTCAAACTTCCCCTGACGAGGAGGAGGCTCCTGTCGTACTTGCTCTTTCCCTTTTCTAGATCCTGCTCTTATTGGAACATTTCTTCGATACTCTTCTCCATACAAAACTCCTTCACAAATATCTTCCAAGTACTTTTCAGTTGTGATTTCCTCATTGGAAAGTTTTTTCCTGAGGTCTTCATTGTAAGTGTTGGCATATAGGTGTCGGACCCGCTCCTTGATGCTATGAGGCTCTACTTGGCTTACTTCAGTATTGAAGCGGTCAAGAAAGGTTCTAAGATCCTCATGCTCCTTCTGGATTACTCCCGCCAGGTGCTCAACTGACCTCTTCCTCTTCTTTGCTTTCTCAAATCTTTTCAAGAAGAGGGAAGCAATATCAGAATAGGACTTGATGGAGCCGTTGGGCAGTGAGGTCCACCAATCCATTGCTTCCCCGAAGAGAGTAGTGGAAAAGTTGAGAGCCTTCATGTTGTCATTCAAGCCATTGGTCTCCATCTTACTCTCGTATCTAGTAAGGTGCCCGACGGGACAAGTATCTCCATGATAGTGTTCAAGGTTTGGAATGGTGGAATCAGGGCGTTTCCTTTCTTTTCTGATCTCATCACATAGAGGATTGGGAGCTCTAAGAGTCACCTTCTCATGTGCCTTCACCATCTTGCTTAGAGTTGCAATTTGTGTTTCTGAAGCCTTTTGTTGGAGGTAAATCTGCTCAGCAGTCAACTTTTCACCAGTTCTAGGGTTGATAGCCACATCTGGAGGAAGGTCATTGAGAGGGACTATTGAGATACTTTCCGCCACATGATCTCTTGGTGCGTGTTGCTGTGCTCCACGTCGACTAGTCCCAACATCATCTGCCCGAGGTCTTACTGGACTTTTCTCTCGCTGTTCGTTAGAAGCAGCGGCTCTCCTGTTGAGAAGGTTCCTTAGATCTTCTTGTTGAACTTGTTCCCCTAACCTTTGTTGAATAGGACGATGCTCATTCCTCGATTGTGCGGGTTCGGCTTGTCTTGGAATTGCCAGAGGAGGAGTGGGATGAGGAGGTTGGAGGTTGTTTGATCCAAAGCATCCTTGTATAGTGGTGAGTAAGAGACCAAACTGATTCTCATTCATCCCAAACTCACTGGGATGGATGATCTGCCCATTTGGAAGAGTAAAGTTTCTTCCTGGGGGAGGACCGTGTGTTCCTGGCAGAGGAACTTGTCCTTCGACCCCGAGCTCATGGGTTCTTATTGGTGGATCAGCGGCTCTTTCCTCATCTGAGGAGAGACTAGCGGTATGGCCGTCGCTTGGATAGTCCCTTGCATCTCTTGGTGGAGTTTCTGCCACCCTTCCCCTCCTAGTAGGAGGTCTACCTCTTTGCCTTGGAGTAGGTGTTCCAATTGCAATGGCGTTGGTTCTTGCTGACTTTCTTGTCCTCGCCATTACCGAAGAGAACAGAACTTTTTGTAAAGATTTCCACAGACGGCGCCAAAATGTTGAGGGTAAGGTTCCCCAAACACTTAATGATATTCCAATTGCACGGGTAATGCTCCAGGCGATAACTTCCTCACTACGTAAGAACCAACGGGTAAGAGTCTTCCACTGTGCACTTGGTGAGAACCTGCGCAAGAGGCTTGGAGGGGGGGGGGGGGTTAGGACTCGGTTTGCCAAGTGTCAAACCGGTACAAGACTTCACTCGAGAGAGACTGGAGATCTACTCTGTATACTATTCGAGATTAAGTTCGTAATATCGCTTACCATTGCATGGGGATATGTGCCCCTATATATAAGGTTTCCTCAAAGTGGAAGGCTTCTTCAAGATCGCGCCAAGTGTAGGGCTCTGGTTGAGCCACCAAGGCACATCTAGGCCCATGGCCCAATAATGATACCTAGCCCATACCCCTTTGGGCTTTTAGGGGTAGTTTAGTCATTATTAGGAGAGTTTTGGAGGGTGTGACATAGTCTGCCGAGGTCCGAGGTCCGGAGAGGTTGGTCCGGACGCCTGGTCCGGACCGTATTGGGTTGTCAGATGAGGAAGTCCTCTAAGCTTGCCCAACTCTTCCGATTCGGACCTCATGGTTCGGACCCCCTACTCTCTGGTGCCTGTCTACTTGGTTGCCTGTGAGATTGTCATGTTGGATCCGAGTGATCGTCTGTATCGGAGGCCTTGGGTCGGACCCAGTACTGTTCAAGTACTATGTCTCCTTTTCTAGAGAGGCTCGGACCCAGGTGGGTCGGACCTAGTAAGCTTTAGATCCTTTGTTCCTCTCTTCTAGGGTGGGTCGGACCATGGTGGGTCTGCCCGTATCAGACCGTTGGCTCGGACCAATGTGTCTCGGATCCATTAGATGACTTAGGACGCCATAGAATTCATTCCAAGGGCTCCTATGATGGATTGGACATATTTTCGTATCAACACATACTTTGACATTGATACAATTTGGAGCTTGATTTTGACTATTCATCGAAGGATTGATATCGAATCCCTAATTACTGTAGTAAATCTCTATTGATTTATCTTATTCAATTCGTTCTTACTCTGTTTCTCGAATTGTTTAAGCTTGCATGCGATTATCATTCTGTTTGTGTTAAACATGAGCAATATCTTGTATTCTTTCATCCTTGCTTCGATTATGAGTAGCTAAATCACTCCGAACATGGTAGTTGCGTGATAGCCTTGCGTATTCGCTTCTAGGGTTTGAAATCGTTCATATAGGTTAGGCTCGTTCAAAGATTTTCGTAAAAACCCTCCAATCCAATAAGCTAGTTCAAAGATTCTCTAAAACGTTTTGGTTAAGGATCGTGGATTGACAACCCATGATTACTCTAGTTCAAAGATTTTCAAATAACGTTTGGTTGAATTGGATTGATAGTTTTCTGTACACCGACCGTGTGACAGTATGAACGTATCCCTAGAGCGCATTAGCATTGCTTGATCGTAACTACTGTGTTCCTTCTACCTCATTCTTACGAACAACTACGTTGCTGATTTCTGTTTTCTAGTTATTAGAAGTACTCAAATTTAAATAAATCAAACTGTTTCTTCAAGTAATTGTTTGCTTTCAAATCGTTGTGGTAGCTTAATTGGTTCCCTAGCGAACGACTCTGTGGTTAGCTTTGCTTATTCTACAACAACTGCTTGCTACTTGTTTCTAAGTATCAATTTGAGTACATCAGCAGACAGAGATGTCTGAACAAAAGAGGAAATCTCTGAAATGGGACAAAGCTCACTGCAGTGCTATTTACCGATATCAATAGTTTGAATTTCAAACGAAGCCTAACGGATACTATTCAAACGGGTTGAAATTCAACTATAAATATCACCACTTAGAATGCTTGAAAACACACCTTGAACTTCACTGATCATACAACATACTCAAGCATACAAGACTTCTAACTACTTATACTCTCTAGCTTACTGTTGCGACAAAAGCTCTTGAATTCTAAGTAGCACGAAAGTTCTAAGTGTCCAGATCCTTAACAAGCATTGCTATTTGTGAAGGAGTTGAATGAAACGATCAAGTATCTGAGATTCATTCTCTAGAACATCTAACATAGACTTGGGTCAGTAAAGAACAACTTACCATACATTGTGAATTGTATTAAGTAAGTCTGTTTCTATAGAGCTATCTGAGATAACTGTATAAGTTACAAAGAAGCTCACCTGACAAACTACCATAACCAAAACACCAACCGGCGTGGAGCATATGAAGTACTTAGTTTGGGAAACTAATTAAGGAATAGCTCTAAGGTTACTGAGTAGAGGAAGTACTTGGCTCAGATAGTTGGGGAACAACTCAGGGGGAACACTTGGTTGGGAACATAGTGTAAAAGGGATCAAGAGATAGGATCTTTGTAGGCGTAACTCATTTATCTTATCTTAGTGGATTCAAGTCCTGAGAAAGGGCGAGTGGATTAGTTGAGGGATTACGCCACCTCAGATACCACTATGAAGCTTTGTATTATTTACTTTCTGCAACTTAGTTATTGACTTACTTACCTTGCTGAGCACGTGCACTTATCACAAAAAGTCTTCCGCTTTCTGATTATAAGTACCAGATATCTTTACACATATATGAGAAATTGTTTTATCGATAAAAGTTTGAAAAGACTGTTCACCCCCCCCCCCCAGTCTTTTACTTTGTCGTTATCTGGACCAACACTAGTTTACTTTTTGAGTGTATACCCTATTTGAACACTTCCAAGAGAGTGCGAGTTACACTACAATCACCTGTTAGGGACTAGCGAGCTAGACTTGAGTGTTATTTACTTGAGAAACGGTCTTGTCTGATTTTCTATGTACTATTCTTCCAAGGTTAGTACGAGTACAAAACTTTTGCATCTTGTGAATTTAATGTTTACAATGGTAGATTCGGTCACTTTGAAATTTGACTCTTTTGTTTCTTATTTGTTTGTTCCGTGGTTTAGAGTCTAGTTTTGTCTAGGATTGTTTGTTTGCTCGAGGACGAGCAAAGGTTCGGTTTGGGGAGTTTGATGAGACGATAATTTAGAGTCTCATTTGGTCCTTTTTAGCGGTCTTTGTTAGTCTTTATTTATGGTTTTTTTTAGTGTTTTTGTGCGTTTTTTATGTTTGGTGTTTTGATTGTGTTTTGTAGGTTTTTGTTCTTTAGGTACGATTTGGAGGAAAGACGACTTTATAGATGTTATTCGAGTAAAGGGATCACAATTCGAAGTGTACTCGAAGATAGGCATTTTTGCATGCTTGACCTCAGCAAAGAAATTCAACGCGCAGATTCTCGCATCTGCGAGTTTATTCTCTCGCCGTTGCGAGTTTCTGCAAAGCAAGCAGTGGATTTAATTGGAAGCCTCGCAGATGCGATTATATATTCTCGTCCCTGCGAGAATCAACGAAGCTGCCAGTAGATTAAATTAGAGGCCTCGCAGCTGCGAGTATATTTTCTCTCCGCTGCGAGAAGGAATCTGCAGACGATTGTTTCTCCTTATTATGTTAGACTAAGGCAATGTTTGCCATAACTTCTTTTAGGCGATTTTTACACACAAAAAGCTCCTAGACCTAGCTTTTAACATTGATTGATCTTGGAGCTTGGTTTTTCCTTGTAACGAATCATTGACATCGAATTCTTAGTAAGTTTGATAATTCTCTATTGCTTTCATACAATTCTTGTGTTTGATTGATTTGTCGAATTGTATGCCCTTGCTTGCGATTATCATTATGTTTATGCTTTGCGTATCCAAGATTATGAATTCCTTCGTCCTTGCTTCAATTATGAGTAGCTAAACCATTCTAGAACTCGGTAGTTATGTGATGGTTATGCAAATTTGAATCTAGGGTTCATCTTCGTTCATATAGGTTCGTCTAGTTTCATATCTTCGTAAAACCTTCGATCCAATACACTAGTCTAAAACTTTTTAAATCGTTTTGGTTAAGGATCATCGGTCTGACGAACCTGATGATTTCTCTAGTTTAAAATCTTCGAAAAAAAACTTGGTTGAATTGGATTGATTACTTTCTGTACACCGACCGTGTGACAATATGAACGATTACCTTAGTTTGAATTAGCATAACCGGATCATTGTTACCGTGTTCACTTTCTCTCATTGATCAAAACAATTTATTTGCTTTTCGTATCAATTTGTGTTTTAGAAGTACAAATATTCAAATCAACCCTGTTACTCACAAACAAGCATTTCACTCTCATTCATTGTTGTAGCCTAATTGATTCCCTAGAGAACGATACCGAGTTAAGCATAGTCTACAACTACACCTTCTTCTCTTAAGTTTTATAGAGTATAATTTGAGCGTATCACATGGATTCGGAGCTAGATGAGATCGCGGAAGAAGAAATGAAACGTTGGATAGAAGACGCGAGCTACGTGATGAGACGATAATTTAGAGTCTCATTTGGTCTTTTTTACCGTCTTTTTGTCATCCTTGAGTTTAGTTTCATTAGTTTTCCTAGAGTATTTTTACTTGTTTTGTTCTTTGTGTGTTTTGTAGGTATTTGGCTAAACCGCGCTAATTGACGGCAAAATGATGTATTTTACATGCACCTATAAGATATGGAGTTCCAATGCCTCGTATGGATGTTAGAAGTGGAGCGGGAAGGCCAAAATACCAAGAACTGGAGTCAAAAGGGGCAAGATAGTCCTTCCAAGAAGAATCGGCGCTTGATTCTTGGCCATCGATTGCACTCGTAGTTGCAACTGGCGACGCCGGTTCTCTGGCAGCGTCTTGACAGAATGCAATTGGCGGCCTTGATTTTCTTCTTGGCGACGCTTGACTTAAATGGCATTCGCCAGTTGCTTGGTTTTGCCGATCTTTTGCGATTTGTTCTCCTAATTCGTTCAGACTTAGTTTTTCTACTTTATATTAGTTAGAAAAAGACAGGATTAGTTTTGAATTATCATCTATTGTTAAGTTTTCATACTTTGCCCAACCTAGACCTAGTTTTTAACATTGTTTGATCTTGGAGCTTGGTTTTCTCTCTTAACGAATCATTGACATCGAATTCTTAGTAAGTTTGATAATTTTCTATTGCTTCCATACAATTCTTGTGCTTGATTGATTTATCGAATTGTATGCCCTTGTTTGCGATTATCATTATGTAATGCTTTGTGTATACAAGATTATGAATTTCTTCGTCTTTGCTTCAAGTATGAGTAGATAATCCTCTCCAGAACTCGGTAGTTATGTGATGGTTATGCAGATTCGAATCTAGGGTTTATATTCGTTCATATAGGTTCGTCTAGTTTGAGATTTTTGTATAAACCTTCAATCCAATACGCTAGTTTAAAATATTCTAAATTGTTTTGGTTAAGAATCATCGGTCTGACAAACCTGACGATTTCTCTAGTTTGAAATCTTCGAAAAACAGATTGGTTGAATTGGATTGATTGCTTTTCTGTACACCGACCGTGTGACAAAATATGAGCGATTACCTTAGTATCGAATTAGCATAACCGGATCATCACTACCATGTTCACCTTCTATCATTTGATCAAAACAGTTTATTTGCTTATTAGTATTAATCTGTGTTTTAGAACTAAAATTATTTAAAACCTACTTTTTAATCACAAATAAACGTTCTGTTCTATGTTGTTGTGGTAGCTTAATTAATTCCCTAGAGAACGATACCGAGTTAGGCGTAGTCTACAACTACAGCTTATTCTCTTAAGTTTTATAGAGTATAATTTGAGCTTATCAAATTTGGCGCCGCTGCCGGGGAATTAATTCCTACTGTAGCGTTTAGAGTATAATTTTTTGTTTGTTTCCCAACCTGCGGTTTAGTGCACTAACAGAAACTAAGATCTTTTTCAAGTTTTCGAGTTGTGTAGCTTTAACAACAGGTTTATCAGAAAGGAAATTCCGATGGTTCAGCTGACATATGGGGCTTACATGCAGCCTGGCGATATTAAGGCTGGAAAGTCAGCAATTGTACTGTCTAATGATGCCAGGAACATGGAGATCAAGCCTCATCACTTCCATGACTTGCCTAAATACTATGAAATGGCTAATGAGAATGTCATTCGGTTTTTGAAAGAGTTTGAGGGGTTGATTGCTAGAATTCCGCTAACTGTAGGTGGAATTACTGTGACCGATGAAGAAATCAGGAAGAAAGTCTTCCCCATTTGCATGCAGTACAAGGCTAAGAGTTGGCTTCTTAACCAGCCGGAGTGATCTTTTCGTATTTGGGATGCTCTGTATAAAGCTTTCATGAACAAGTTTTATCCTGCTGAAAAGACTAAGCAACTCCGTCTCCAGATTGAGAAGTTTATGTAGATGAGTGATGAGAGCTTCTATGAAGCAAGGGACGATTTTTGAATTTGCTCTCTCGGTGCCCTCACCACAGGATATCTGAGATGGATTTGTGTCACAGGTTTTATGAGGGCCTAGATTGAGAAGCTCAGAATATGGTCGATATGACTGTTGATGGGACCATTGTTACATCATCTCCTGCTGCTTTGACCGAAGCATTCGATAAGCTGTCTGCTGTTTCCCAGCTTAAAGGGACGCGTAGTCGGTCTAGAAAGGGTGTAGTTAGAGTTGTCAAGGAAACCTCGGGGCCTAGTAACTGCGATTTGGCGGATCAAATCAAGGAGATGAGGATGCTTGGCACTGTCTCCGCTCCAGGCGCACAGGTGAGTGAGCAGTGCAATCTCTGCGGTAACTTTGGGCATGGAGCTAGCATGTGTAGGCTCCCGGAGATTATGAATGAGAACCCGACTCCTGAGATAGTCAACTGGGTGCAAACCAGACAGCGAGGTAACTGGCTGGGTAACCAAGGTGATGTAACCAAGTTGTTGTAGACAGACAATGCTAACCACAGAATCGTTCGCTAAGGAACCAATTAAGCTACCAAGCAGTTGAAAGCAAATAGTCACTTGTGGAAACGGCTTGATTTGTTTGGTTTTGATTACTTCTAATAACTAGAAAACAGAAAAGTAGAGAAACGGTTTTTAACAATGAGAGAAGAGAACACAGCAGTTAAGATCGAGTAATGTTAATCCGCTCTAGGGAAATCGCTCATACTTGTCACACGGTCGGTGTACTTAAAATAATCAATCCAATTCAACCAAACGCTATTTGAAAATCTTTGAACCAGAGTAATCGTGGGTCGTCAATCCACGATCCTTAACCAAAATGTTTTAGAAAATCTCTGAACTAGCTTATTGGATTGAAAGATTTTTACGAAGATATTTGAACGAGCCTAACCTATATGAACTAATCCTACCCCTAGAAGTGAATACGCAATTATCGTCACATCACTACCTTGCTCGGAGTGGTTTAGCTACTCATAACAAATAATTGCATATAGAGATTCATGGAAATGATCATACGAAACATAGATGATAAACTCGCATGCAATAACATACAATTCAATCGATAAGATAAAGAACGAATTGTAAAGAAGAAAGCAATGGAGAAATCAATGCCAATAATCTTGATGATAAAAATCAATGAGTAACCAAGCTCCAAAGATGTCTCAATGTCAATGTCTGAATCTAGGAGCTTTTCTCCAAAACTAGGTTAAAAAGAAGTATAAAAAAGTATTACTCATTCTAAGTTAATAAGGAAAAACGAATTACGGGGCGGCTGCTTGGCGAACCTCTCAACGACTCGACCTCTAGCCTCGTAAAATCTCGCCGCGGCGATCTCAACTTTGCGTAATTCCGTATCTTCAGAAATCTACCAGCGAAACCATGTTAATCAGCTTGCCCTTATTTTGGCTCAAAATCATCGATTCCTGCAAAACAACATCAAAATACCAAAGCATAAAAACGTACAAAAAATACTAGAAAACAATAACCAAAGACTAACAAAGACCGCTAAAAAGAACCAAATGAGACTCTAAATTATAGTCTCATCAAAATCCCTAAACCGAACCTTTGCTCGTCCCTGAGCAAACACACAAATTAAAAACAAACTAGACTCTAGACTACGACACATAGTAACACACGAGTCATACTTCCAAGTGACCGAACTCTACCATTGTAAGCGTTAAGTTCACAAGATGAAAAAGGTTTGCATTCAACCAACCTTGACATAAATAGTGCACAAAAAATCCTGTAAGAGAGTTTCTCAAGTAAATAGCACTTAAGCCTAACTCTCCAATCCCTCGCAAGGAAATCCTACACTATTCTCTCTCACACTCTGAAAGTGTCTAGTGGGTTAAACACTCAAGAACAATAAGAGAAAAGGAAGGTGACTTTCGTCAAAAAGGTGCCTCAAATACCTCATGCAATGTACTCAATCAGTTAAGTCAGAAGGGACTTTTTCCTTGCGTATAACAGCTTGCCAAGACATACAACCAACTTCCATAAACCAAATATTTGCATCAAATGAATTAAATTCTAATTAATTTGGCCACTATGGACTCTTTTAGTCTCACTTTTTTGGTAGTGTCTGTTTTACCGAAGTCCGCACTTTTGTGCGTGTTAGTTTGGTGTACGTGCCATCAACCCTCACAGATATATAGCCTTTTAGGACCACGCCGATATATAGGTAGTATTTGAAATACGCCCAACACGACTACGGTGATGACAAGCACCATAGATACACTCCGAGACAATTCAACTAATCAGGGGGAATACATATTACAAGATTTGAACAATAACATCATAACGCAGCAGATTTCTTCTCCCCAAACCGGTTCTTCGCAATGCACTGGCTTTCGACAAAATGAAACATGAAGAGCATGTCGTTCGTCATACTTAACTTAACTGAGTACACATGAGAATGAAAAGGTGCAAACAAGAGGGTTTGCACTTCCCGAAAGGATCACACAAGCACCGGTACAATATTTTTTTCATCGGCTTAAAGTTTCTCACCGGCTTTTTGGACTAAAGAGTTAAACATACTTGCTATTTACAGGAGAAACAAACTTATGGGTTATTAAATCCACTATACCACCTCAATTAAGTATCATGTAAAACATAAGCAGCAAGCAAATTTAACAATCACAATAGAAGCTTTCATAACTTGGAAGAACGACTCACGAAAGACTCTAAAAGGGTAGAAGAAAAAACGACCGCAAAAGAAAAATGACCAAAACATACATAAAGTAGATGACGAAAGACTCTAGAGACTCAGGTAATAGACAAAATGCAGACAAGACACTAGAGAGCACGTTTCCCCCTCCCCAAACCTAAACTCAAGCATGTCCTCAAGCGTAGAGTGAAAAAGAAAAGAAAATGGGATCAACAGTGGCTTGCCTGCAGGTGTACCTTTACAGTCATGTACAAGACTCTTCCGTGTTGGCTAACGGGTACTCTGGAAGTTCTTAGCTCTTCTGGTTGGTGCAGCTCTTGTTCTTCCTTGTTGATAAGTATGTATATATAGGGGTCCAGTGTGTGCTCCTATGAATTTCCTGCTAGCAGCCTGTGAAACAGAATATAATGGAGCAGAATAGGCCTTCAGTTCGCGTGGCTTGCCTTGCACCTCAATTGTGCAGGTTCGGGCATGTAAATTCACCACCATGAGAGTTGAGCGGATGAAGGGTCTCCCTAGAAGTAGCATATCTCTTTCCAATTCTTTCCCCTTCA
Source organism: Plantago major (assembly GCA_026545765.1). NCBI lineage: Eukaryota > Viridiplantae > Streptophyta > Magnoliopsida > Lamiales > Plantaginaceae > Plantago > Plantago major. Next base: position 61,869,513 of record CM048839.1, on the reverse strand, counting down.
CCCTCGGCGATTCCACTACCACAAAGTCTGTCATCACTGTTATACTTTCCAGCTGAACCGAAACATCTTCCACAATTCCCATGCATCTGCTTCTAGTTCCACCAGCAAGAGACATAAAGCATCTGCGCGGCTCCAATCCCTTTAAGCCTAAGTCTTCATAGGTGTCAAAAGTCATCAAATTACAACTAGCATCAGTGTCGACTATTCCGGTAACCTGAGCTGAACACCCAATGCCTACTAGTAAATCAAAGCTGTCAGAGTCGCTTATACTCTTTTCTGCCTTAGGGATTATTATGGTGGGGGTGTCGGGTTCATCAGTTTCTTGCTCCGCATTCGCCTCCTCTTCTGGAATCACGGAACTCGGTTCCTCGACTTCATCCCCTATCGATTCAACAGAGGCTACATCTTCAGTCTGCTCGGCTGTCAGTACACGGGTCACTTGAACCGTTGTTGGAGTTCCCTCATCTGATGCAGGGTGCTCAACCTCGTTGTACAGGTGGCAACAACAGACTTAACCTTCCTTGGTTCTTCAAAATTTATCTCAACCGCCAGGACTCTAATGTTTTCTGGGGCTGCTGGGGGTCTACCTTTCTCCATAAGCTGCAATTTCCCAACCATGTCACCCAATATCTATTCCAGCCTTCTTTGCGATTGCTCGATACTGTCGAACCTCTAGTAATTTTTTTCCTGAATTTTCTGCACCTCAAACCAGTACCTCTCAGACCTCTCCATATGGCTCCTGATTTGCTTTTAGCTCGAATACACGGCCACAGTCTCTTCCTTTCTGGCTGCCACTCTCCTAGCCATATCTCTTGCTCCCTTAAGTTGCGATGTTGCTGCCAGCTTCTCGAAAACACTGTTCAATTCATCAGCGGAGGCTTCCAGGAAGGAGTTTTTACAGCCACATCAACCATATTTTGATATTCCCAATCCAGGCCTTCATAAAATTGGGCACATAAGCTCATATCGTCTATCCTGTGGTGAGGGCATTGGGCCAATAACTGCAAAAAACGGTCCCGAGCTTCATAGAAGGTCTCATCATGCATCTGCTGAAACTGCATTATCTGGGCACGAAGTTGATGTGTTCTCTCGGGAGGGTAAAATTTATTCACGAAGGCTTTATAGAGAGAATCCCAAGTAGGTAGAGAACACCCAGGCTGGTTCAACAGCCAGTTCCTAGCTTTATCCTGCAGGCACATTGGAAAAACCTTCTTCCTTATCTCTCCATCTGAAACTATTACTCCTCCTGTTGTCAACGGAATCCCTGCAATCAGTACTTCAAACTCTTTGAAGAACCTTATCACATCCTCGTTGGCCATTCCGTAGAACTTGGGGAGATTATGGAAGTGGTGAGCTTTGAGTTCCAAATTCCTCGCCTCATTGGACAACACGATTGCTGCTTTCCCGGCCTTAACCTCGCCGGGCTGCATGTAGGCTCCATAGGTTAACTGAGCCATTGAAGTGCCCTTTCTGATCAATCTGTTGTTAGAGCTACACAACACGAAAACCTCGAGATATCCTTAGTTTCTGTTAGTGCACTAAACCTCAGGTAAGTTGGAAAACAAGTAAAGATTTGCAATCAAGCGCTACAGTAGGAATTGATTCCCCGGTAGCGGCGCCAAATTTGATGTGCTCAAATTACTACTTAGAAAACAAGTAGAAAGCAGTTGTTGTAGACAGACAATGCTAACCACAAAATCATTCGCTAAGGAACCAATTAAGCTACCAAGCAGTTGAAAGCAAATAGTCACTTGTGGAAACGGCTTGATTTGTTTGGTTTTGATTACTTCTAATAACTAGAAAACAGAAAAGCAGAGAAACGGTTTTTAACAATGAGAGAAGAGAACACAGCAGTTAAGATCGAGTAATGCTAATCCGCTCTAGGGAAATTGCTCATACTTGTCACACGGCCAGTATACTTAAAACAATCAATCCTATTCAACCCAACGCTATTTGAAAATCTTTGAACCAGAGTAATCGTAGGTCGTCAATCCATGATCCTTAACCAAAACGTTTTAGAAAATCTTTGAACTAGCTTATTGGATTGAAAGGTTTTTACGAAGATATTTGAACGAGCCTAACCTATATGAACTAATCCTACCCCTAGAAGCGAATACGCAATCACCGTCACATCACTACCGTGCTCGGAGTGGTTTAGCTACTCATAAAAGATAATTGCATACAGAGATTCATGCAATGATCATACGAAACATAGATGATAAACTCGCATGCAATAACATACAATTCAATCGATAAGATAAAGAACGAATTGTAAAGAAGAAAGCAATGGAGAAATCAATACCAATAATCTTGATGATAAAAATCAATGAGTAACCAAGCTCCAAAGATGTCTCAATGTCAATGTCTGAATCTAGGAGCTTTTCTCCAAAACTAGGTTAAAAAAAAGTATTACTCATTCTAAGCTAATAAGGAAAAACGAATTCTGGGGGCCAACGCTCACCGCGGCGGGAAAATAGCCTCGCCGCGGCGAGTCTTCTTTATCGCAATAGATATCCGGCTCGTAAAATCTCACCGCGGCGGGAAGGATACCTCGCCGCGGAGATCTCAACTTTGCAGAATTCCAGGTACCTTCGTAAAATCTCCCCGCGGCGAGCCATGTTAATCAGCTTGCCCTTATTTTGGCTCAAAATCATCGATTCCTGCAAAACAACATCAAAATACCAAAGCATAAAAACGTACAAAAAAAGACTAGAAAACAATAACCAAAGACTAACAAAGACCGCTAAAAAGAACCAAATGAGACTCTAAATTATAGTCTCATCACAAGGTCGCAACAACTTTTATGAGAATGCGCCACAGGAGTAGCCAGTTCTAGTTCAGCCAGTTCAGGTTCAGACTACGAAAGCGCCGGGAAGTTCTGATAAGGAAATCAGGAACCATGGAGCGTTCTGAGAGGTTCTGGGCTGAGGCACAGAAAAATCAGAGCAGGAATGATCAGCGGTTCGACAACATTGAGCAGCGCAGAATCAGTTAGAGAAGACTTTGGGGATCTAGTTGGTCAATTTCAGCAAAGAGAAAGGGGTAAGTTCTCGACGACCGTAGAAATCGACAGAGTTCTAGCTGTTGAGGTGACATTTGATGAGCCAGGAAAGGTGAAGTTTATTCTTGCTACCTGCACTTGCCAGCTTGAGAATACGGTGGCCCAGGTTAAGACACCGGAGGTAGTTGAGGTAGTACCTACACCGGCACTTGAGAAGTCGGTAGAAGTGAAAGTTGAGGAAAAGGAGATGGAAGTAGTCAACCTGGTTTTGCGATTCCAGTAGAGAAGGCGAATGCGGAACCAAATCACTTTACGGTGGATTCCACTACTCCTGTGATTCAGAAGGTGGAAAAAACCGTCAGTGATGCGGATAGCTTTGACTTGGTTGTCGGCATTGGTAACTCGTCTGAGGTGACTGGTATTGTTGACACGGGGGCTGCCTGTAATCTGATGACTTTTGCTACTTACGAGGAGTTGAACTTGAAAGGATTGGAGCCCCATAAATGCTTCGTTTTGCTAGCCAATGGAACAAGGAGTATGTGCATGGGTATAGTTGAAGATGTTCCGGTTAAACTGGACGGTGTTGTGTTTATGACAGATTTCGTTGTTGTGGAGTCATCTCGGGTCAAGGGAAAAGACATGGAGAAGGATATATTGCTTTTGGGGCGCCCTTTCATCAAGTCTACCCGCATGATCGTTAATCTTCACACTCGTACCTGCACTATTGAGGTACATGGCACGCAACACGAGTTGCGAGCCGCTACTATACCATATACTGTTGCGCAGGTTGATACGAAGACATATATAGGAGCACACACCGGGCCACTCTACACTCACACTTACCTGCAGGGAAGGAAAGGTGCCGCGAAGGTAGGGAAGCCCAAGAATTTCCAGAGTACCTGTTAGCCAACACGGAAGAGTCTTGTACATGACTTTAAAGGTACACTCGCAGGCAAGTAACTTTCGATCAAATTTCTATTTCTTTTCACTTTTAGCTTGAGGACATGCTTGAATTTCGGTTTGGGGAGGAGAATGTGCTTTTTAGTTTCTTGCATGTGCTTCTTAGTATAGTATCTGAGTCTCTAGAGTCTTTCGTTTTTGTTCTTTATGCATTTGTCGACTTCTCCCTTGTGTTCTAGAGTCCTTCGTGAGTCGTGAGTTGTTCTTCCAAGTCGAACATCTATTGTGGATGATAAATTTGCTTGCTGCTTATGTTTTGTATGATATTTAGCTGGAAGTAGTGTAGTGGATTTAAAATCCTATAAGTCCGTTTCTCTTGTAAATAATAAGTTTGTGTAGCTCTTTAGTCCAAAAAGCCAGTGAGAAGCCTTGAGCCGATGAAAAAAATATTATACCGACAACTGTATTGTGTGATTCCTGGGTTGTGCAAGTTTTTATGAATTACTTGCGCCTTTTCATACTTATGTGTACTCAGTTTCGTTGAGGATGACGAACGGCATGCTTGTTTCTTTGATTTTTTCTCCTCCAAACCCGTTTGAAGGAACAGGTTTGGGGAGGAGACTCTCTACCTTTGCGAATTTTTAATTGATCTGTTTATGCATATTTGCTAAGAGTTTGTTTGTTGCTTCCCAAAGCTATCTGAATTTGAATCTCGGGGTGAATCTGTGGTCCTAATTGATCATCGTTAGTCGTGTTCCAAATACTACCACATACCGGTGTGGCTGAAAAACTACATGTCCGTGAGGTTGATGGCACGTATACCAAACTGGCACGCACAAAAATGCAGACTTTCGGTAAAACAGACACCTGCAAAAAATTGAGATAAAAAGAGCCCAATGAGGCCATGCATTGAATATACAGTGCAATCGTGGTTGAGTTTTGAAATGAATGATTTGAATAAGGGAAGCAGCATCAGCCTTCGATTTTTAAATTAATTCGGTTGCCAAAAGTCCCTTTCGACTTGATGAGACGAGTACAATAGCATAAGATAGTCTAGGCATCTTTTTGACGAAAGTCATCTTCCCAATTTACTTTTTGAGCGTATACCCTATTTGGACACTTCCAAGAGAGTGGGAGTTACACTACAATCACCTGTGAGGGACTAGCGAGCTAGACTTAATTGTTATTTACTTGAGAAACGTTTTTGTTTGATTTTCTGTGCACTATTATGCCAAGGTTAGTTGAGTACAAAACTTTTGCACCTTGTGAATTTAATGTTTACATTGGTAGATTCGGTCACTTGGGAGTTTAACTCTGTTATGTGCTATTTGTTCATTTTTGTTTCGAGTCTAGTTCTTGTCTTGGTTGTTTGTTTGCTCGAGGACGAGCAAATGTTCGGTTTGGGGAGTTTGATGAGACGATAATTTAAAGTCTCATCTGGTCTTTTTTACCGTTTTTTTGTCATCCTTGAGTTTAGTTTTATTAGTTTTCCTAGAGTATGTTTACTTGTTTTGTTCTTTGTGTGTTTTGTAGGTATTTGGCTAAACCGCGCTAATTGAAGGCAAAATGATGTATTTTACATGCATCTACAAGATATGGAGTTCCAATGCCTCATATGGATGCTAGAAGTGGAGCGGGAAGTCCAAAATACCAAGAACTGGAGTCAAAAGAGTCAGAAGGGGCAAGATAGTCCTTCCAGGACGAACTGGCGACGCCAGTTGCTTGGTTTTGCCGATCTTCTGCGATTTGTTCTCCTAATTCGTTCAGACTTAGTTTTTCTACTTTTTATTAGTTAGAACAAGACATGATTAGTTTTGAATTATCATCTATTGTTAAGTTTTCATACTTTGCTCTCAACCTAGACCTAGTTTTTTACATTGATTGATCTTGAAGATTGGTTTTCTCTCGTAACGAATCATTGACATCGAATTCTTAGTAAGTTTGATAATTTTCTATTGCTTCCATACAATTCTTGTGCTTGATTGATTTATCGAATTGTATGGCCTTGTTTGCGATTATCATTATGTTTATGCTTTGCGTATACAAGATTATGAATTCCTTCGTCTTTGCTTCAAGTATGAGTAGCTAATCCTCTCCAGAACTCGATAGTTTTGTGATGGTTATGCAGATTCGAATCTAGGGTTTATATTCGTTCATATAGGTTCGTCTAGTTTGAGATTTTCGTATAAACCTTCAATCCAATACGCTAGTTTAAAATATTCTAAATTGTTTTGGTTAAGAATCGTCGGTCTGACAAACCTGACGATTTCTCTAGTTTGAAATCTTCGAAAAACAGCTTGGTTGAATTGGATTGATTGCTTTTCTGTACACCGACCGTGTGACAAATATGAGCGATTACCTTAGTACCGAATTAGCATAACCGGATCATCACTACCGTGTTCACCTTCTATCATTTGATCAAAACAGTTTATTTGCTTATTAGTATTAATCTGTTTTTTAGAAGTAAAATTATTCAAAACCTACTTTTTACTCACAAACAAACGTTCTGCTCTATTTCGTTGTGGTAGCTTAATTAATTCCCTAGAGAACGATACCGAGTTAGGCATAGTCTACAACTACAGCTTATTCTCTTAAGTTTTATAGAGTATAATTTGAGCTTATCACTACGCAACAAGGGAATGGATGGACAAGTGCTCAAACGGGTTCGAGGGTCTAAACCTCAACAAATAAGCCATCATGAAAACAGGGGTCGAGCTATAAGACCTAAAACAAGCGCTTCTTGGGAGGCAACCCAATGTCACGTTTAATTTACGCACTTGCATTCACATTTTTTCTTGTTTTTGTTTTTTCTCGTTTTCCAAACCAAAAATCTTTTCGAAAAAACTTTTCAAAAAACTTCTTCAAATTTCTTATTCAATAGTTTAGAATAATAATTGCATTTCAAAAAACAAAAAATAAAAAAGAATTGAAATTGCATGACTTATCGCGCTCGAGAGCGCCTCCGCAGTGAGCTGTGTGCACTTGAATGATTTGATAAGATGATCTCCCTTTCTTATTGTTCTTCTTTTCTTTGATATTAGTTCTATAATTTGTAACAAAAATGTTAGTCTCATGACATTAATCGAATTTTTAATGGTGTAGTCTATATATTATATAAAGTCCAGTTTTTATTCCAACCATTTTGTATAGGACTTAAGCTAAGAATGAATCCTAGAATTTCTTTCAATTTTTTGTATTTATTTGACAAAAAAATTCTATATAGCTTGAATGGATCTGGAGAACAATTCTCGATTCTGTTTCCATAATTAACATTAAAGTAACCTATATACATGCATTGGTCTTCAACCGAATGGATTTGAAATAACTAAAAATGAAGATACGACTTACTTGATTAGTTGATTCATCATAGCAAAATCTCGACTTTACTTTCCCAAAACGATTACAGATATATCAAGAATCAAGATACGATTCGATGCGAGAGCAATGTAAGAATATCAATTCTTTGTTTATGTGGAATGTTGTAGGCTGGCGAAACACGAAATGAATTCTTTCCAATTTTCTCTGTTATATTATCGTAAAGTTTTTCTGGGGAAATTAAGTTCATTCTCTTAAATTGCGGATTTACAGTGCACTAATTCTTCTTTACTTTGATTGGTGATACTGCTAATTGACGAATTAGTGGTACATTTGTAATTAAAGTTGTAATTCAACGCTGAGATAATAAGATTTTTAGATTTACTTATAATATGTGCCAGTGTTCCTAACACCATTTATATTGATTATAATATTTTTGTCCTAACTTAGATTTTATTTTAAATATATAGTTATATCGATGGGTAGGCGTCTTAAGCATGTACGTAATATGATAGATTGTTCTAATCCAAATACATTCAACATCGATGGACATTGATGGTGATGAGAATTCATCATCACTGTACAATGGAAGGCTAACTCCAGTTCCTAAGAGACAACAAAATAAACATGAATCTGCACTATGGACGTCCTACCCCTTTTTCTGATATATCAAATAGTTAGTAACATATCTTCTTGGATTCTACACCCAATTTGAGTTATCAAGATAAGTGGGATAATTGGTTAATATTTTTAATTTAGGTTGTCATTTTTTATTTTTAATTTTGGTTAATATTGGCATCGACGAACAAGACCCAAAGTCAATACCAACATCAACGATTATCGAGGGCTCAGCTTGACGTAATGGCCACTCAATTTCTTGGACGTCAGATCTGGGGATGAGATAAGGCTCGATTGGAGTAGATAGAGGCGGCTCCAGCATGAGGCTTGTGAACAGCAAGAAGGAGGCGATTGTAAATTTTGATTAGGGTTTCAAGGATTTGATTTGGGAAAATGTAAACATATTTGGCTGTCTACTTTTAAAGAGTTATCTCTTTTTAAAATAGAGTTAGGCTATGTTGTTTTCATCTGAAATCATTGATTTCAGTTCAGATTCATTCAGTTCGGTTCAGTTCAGATATGCTTAGTTGTTTTTATCTTGCAATTCGATTCGATTGATTTGTTACATTTAGACGAAGAGCGAGCCTTATGCATTTTCATTTGGTAGTCAATTTTAGTAACATTGTAAATTAGTGTTTTCCCTCTTTCCGGAGCTAGGTAGTAATCTGATCTGTTTCATGTTCTTGATATAAGAATACACTATCAACTCAATTTTTTGTGTGAGCTTTCCATCAAATGATACTCCTGGGTTGCATATTAAATATTGAAATTATATATATTTAGGCTCTGTTCTCTTAAATCGGCTGAATCGAATCGTAGTATAAAATATAATTAAGCGAATCGAATCGAATGGATCTGAACTGAATGAGTTTTCAGATGAAGAGAATAGAGCCTTACTCTTCCATCTCAATTTCAAAACGGTTTGACCTTTTCTCCTCAAACTATTTTAATGTTATTCTCAAATTACTTTTAAACTAATAAGATATAGTTTATAAATTGAAAATGATTTATCGAAAAAAGGAAATATAAAAATTTGAGATTGGGACTGAGATAAGATTAATTGCCTGAAATTTTTTACCAAGATAAAAAAAACTAAATACTTCATTCAGTATTTTCATATAATTAACAAGGATCCCCTCTTTTCTCAATTTTCATTATATGTTTTAATTGCACATTTTACCATTATAGTTTAAAATTAGTTTGTAGTCAAAGTTTAAACTGTTTGGTTGAAAAAAATTAAAACATGAAAAACATTTTTAGTATGGGGGTTCTTCTTTAGGACGGAGGAAGTATGGTCATTCTAATTGAAGTCATGCATACAATTTGATGTGGAATCATGTGAATTTATTTATATATATTTAAGCAAAAAATAGGTTCACAATTATGGAAGTATATACTACCTCTGTTATTTTACAAACTTCCTAACCATCTACTTTCTCTTCGTTTAAGGAATACTCATAAAAAAACAGTCTATAAAAAATAGTTTGTGAGTGGTTTATATTTGATAAAGTTGTAAATGGGTGGTAAAGTAAGAGAGAGTGAATATAGTGATGATAAAGTATGAAGGGACAACCAAATGTAAGAATGGGATAATTGCAACTTGAAAACTCAATTTGAACGTCAAACGATCTATGAAAGTGGGATTAATCCAAACTAAGAACTCTATTTCAATAGAAGATCACACTAAAAGGGAATTGTAAGACAACCATAATTCCAACTCTGGAATTCAATACGAAGGGTAAACAAATTCCAACCGTAGGATAATTTTAACTTAGGGACTCAAGTTGAAGGGTAAACTACACTAGATATGGGAAAGTATATACTCTAAGTGACATACGTAACCAAAATTTAAGAATGGAATCATTCAAACTTGAAAACTCAGTTCTAAAGGTAAACTCAACTCTAAGAATGAGATAATTATAACATGCACGAGAACTTAGTTCGTAGGTCAAACCAACATGAAGAATAAGATAGTTCCATTTCGGGAACTCTATTCGAAAGGTAACCTCACTATACAAGTTCTTTAATGACAAAATTATCCAACTTGAAAACTTACTTTGAAGTGTAAGCTCAACTATAATAATGGGACAATTTTAACATGGAAACTCAGTCCAAATGGAAAACCAACTCTAAGAATTGGACAATTCGCACTTGCCAACTCAGTTTGAATGTCAAACCAACTCTAGGAATGAGATTATTCTAACTTGGAAACCTAACGAATGTTAAACTCAACTCTAAGAATGAGATAGCTTCAACCTGAAAACTCAATTTGGATGACTAACTCACTCTAATAAGAATGAATTAATTGCATCTTGGAAACTTAATCCAAGGGTGAATCATCCGTAAAAATGGGATAAATCACTTGGAAACTCCATTTGAATAGTAAACCACACTAAAATATTGTAAAACATGCATAATTCCAGCTTAGGAACTCAATGCGATGGGTAAACAAACTCTAACAAAGAGATAATTTCAACTCAGTAACCCAACATGAAGGGTAAACTAATCTAAAAATAAGATCTTAGTCACTTAGAAACTCAAAATAATGAGCAAACCACATTATATAAGAAAATACTTAGGAACTCAAAACATGTAGAATTGGATAATTCATTTTTTCAATGGGTAAACATCTTTAGAAACGGGATAAATTCAACCTGGGAACTCAATTTGAAGTGCAAACTACACTATTTGAAAACAATATAAGAATTAAATAATTCCAATCTTAGAAATTCCATTCAACGAGTTAACCGATTATAAGAATGTGACATTTCCAACTTGACTATTTAATTCGCATGGTAGACGAACTCTAAGAATGAAATAATTGAAACTTGAGAACTCAATTAGAATTGTTGTTGAGACCATAATTTAAGCTCTCATGAGTTATGACACCATATGTCTTGATGAGGATGGCATCATGAATAGAAAAAACTGTATATTCAGTCGAAATTCCTAAATACAAATAGGGCTTAGGTATCTCAAACCATTTCATTCGGTTGAAAGTTGGTTGTCCTATTTTGCTTATAAGAAACATCGACCAGTCTACTGAACTCTGTATTGTCACGAGTTTGATTGTTGCTATTATTAAGAAGTATTTTGTAAAAGGTGAAGATGATAGCTTGACATAGGATACTTATAACTCGCATGGGCCTTGTGATGTTACTAAACTTCCTATCATATACTAGCGCAGACACTTCCCTATTTATGTTAATTTGTTATGTTGTGACAATCAATAAGAATTAGGAACGATCTTTAGCTGATGTTGGTATATATCTTCTCACACGAGTGTTTATTCATAGTTCGTTGTATGTTGCATTCTCGAGAATTACCATAAAAAAGACTCAAATTTGTAGCTTTGGATTAGGCAGTACATACATCACGACCAATGTAGTTTACAATTAAGTTTTTCACAATCTTTAAGGTATAGATATATCACACCATACATAAATTATTATTTTTAATTAGTTTGAATGACAATTAATATATGTAATATTTGTTTTCTTAACAATTGACGAATATATATCTGGAGGTGAAGATTGATTCGTTTTGTCCTTTACATGTTTTTACGTACTTGACTAAAATTTTATACTATATTGATTTTCTCGAGTTATTTAAGTTATCCTCCGCTTATTTATTAAATTAAATTAAATTAAACGGGTCGGGTTCTATCCAACCTTAATTTAACCCCATTAGAAATAATAATGTTCAGGTCTGGATCTGGCATATACTCGAACATGTTCCATACATTTGTAATAAGACCCGACCGCAACATTTTATGTTTAAGTTAGTAAATACTACATATTCACTTGCCGGGGCAGAGGTGGTGGTTGTTGTAAAAAACTATAACTATGTGAAATTATGTTGTAGAAGAATAATAATGTGTGTGTGTGTATGGTGGGATGAACACATACCATCACATGGGTTGCTGGTGGGGGGAGGGGGGGAGGGGATATGACATATACTCTGTAGGCGGGAAAACACTCTTCGATATTCTCTCTACTTTCTTGATCTTCATAACAGCGCGTGTGGGTTTGGGGGGGGGGGGGGGGACAATCCTATTGATTGTGTTGCATTACTGTGTACTTTTGTATTTTATTTTGGTTCGGGTTTGAGGATACAACTTTTTTAAAAACATATATCGGTGACTAATTAATAGGTCAGGTACGGTAGGACCCGATATAAAATATATGTTATCAACCCGTCGGGTCCCGAACGGGTTAATGTTGGATCCTACCCCTTTCAAAGCATATCCTTCACGATGAGTCGTATTTTTATTTTCGATAGCTAGCATTAAAAAAAAGACTCAATGATATAATATTGAATGAATAAGTACTAACCACTGGCACCACGAACAACGCTGTTCACAAATAAGTTTGATTATCTTATTTTATCGATTAATTTATTTTATCCTCCTTTTTCTATTTATTGTTAAAAGTAAACTATACCGTTGCGATCCATGACTATTTTTATGCCATGACTAGTAAAATTATTACAACGCGGAATGTTGGAGGAGTTGAAAAGCTAGAGTGCAGGCTGACTAGTACAAGTAATATTCCATTTCAATTCGAAATATAAATAAAAGCGGGGTTTAGGGTTTCTATCTGCTCTCCTTCCAGACTCTTCTTCTTCTTCTCCTGCTCACCTATACACACAGTATCACATTCCTTCCGTTTGAAGCAATATGGCTGCTGCCAGAACTCGTTGCTTTCTCGATATCACCATTGGCAGTGAGCTTGAAGGAAGGATTGTAATCGAACTCTTCTCCGATGTTGTTCCGAGAACGGCCGAGAATTTCAGGGCTCTCTGCACTGGAGAGAAAGGCATTGGCCCGAATACTGGTGCTCCTCTCCATTTCAAGGTTACTCACTTTCCACCTCTTCAATTTCACCTATTCTGCAATGATCTTAATTTCTGTGTAGCTTTCATATTGATTACGCTTTAATGTAATTGAAATCTTACTGTTCTGTGCTTTTCAGTGAACTATTATGATTTGAATTTTTGTTTTCTGCTATGCTATGATCTTAATTTATGTGGAACTTATGTTAATGATCTCAATTGTTACGATTACGTTTTTATGTAATTGAAATCTTACTGCTCTTTGCTTTTCAGCGAACTATTATGATTTGACCTTTTGTTTTCTGCTATGATCTTAATTTATGTGGACCTTATGTTATTGAAATGTAACTGTTCTGTATGAGTTGAATATTTGTTTTCCTGCAATGATCTCAATTTCTGTGTAGCTTTCATATCAATTACGCTTTCATGTAATTGGAATCTTACTGCTCTTTGCTTTTCAGTGAACTATTATGATTTGAATTTTTTTTGTTTTCTATGATGATCTTAATTTATGTGGACCTTATTTTAGTGAAATGTTACTGTTCTGTGTCTTTCACTCACTTGCTATGAGTTGAATTTTTGTTTTTCTGCAATGATCTCAATTGTTCTGTAGCTTTGATATATATTATCAAGCAGCTTTAATGTTGTTGAAATGTTACTGTTCTGTGCTTATCGAGATTTTTGTCCTTAATGTAGTCTTATGCACTTGTTTAGGGATCAAAATTTCATCGGGTGATTAAGAGTTTCATGGTACAAGGAGGTGATATATCTGCTGGTGATGGGACAGGAGGGGAATCAATTTACGGCTTGAAATTCGAAGACGAGAATTTCGAAATGAAGCATGAAAGGAAGGGGATGTTGTCTATGGCCAATGCTGGACCAAACACTAACGGTTCCCAATTTTTCATCACTACCACACGCACTGCTCATCTGGATGGGAAACATGTTGTGTTTGGGAGGGTTTTAAAAGGAATGGGAGTTGTGCGCTCTATTGAGCATGTGTCGATTGGTGAGAATGACTGTCCTGCGGTTGATGTTGTTATATCTGACTGTGGAGAGATACCGGAGGGTGCAGATGATGGGACTGCTAATTTTTTCAAGGATGGTGACTTGTATCCTGACTGGCCAATTGATCTTGATGAGAATTCTAGTGAGCTCTCTTGGTGGATAGAAGCCGCTGAATCAATTAAGGGATATGGGAATGAGCACTTTAAGGTGACAATTTTGGTCTATGATCATTTGGAACACTCTTTTACCACTCATTATATTCTTAGTTAGTACATCTTTTAACTCTGTGTGATCTTTACAGAAGCAAGACTACACCATGGCCCTGCGGAAGTATAGAAAGGCTTTGCGCTATCTAGATATCTGCTGGGAGAAGGAAGGGATTGATGAAGGTGCTTGGTTTATACTATTATATAGCTCAGTATCAACTAGTTCAGAAATGTCGATTGGGTTTGTGTTTCATTTTAATTTTATTGTGATTCTTAACATCCTTTCTGTCTTTTCCAGCAGATAAGAGCGAATATTTGCGGAAGATGAAATCTCAGATATTCACCAATAGTTCTGTGAGTTAATAAGTTTTATTCTTCTGATTAAGAGTAATGCAGGCATTAATTCAATCTGATATTGTTTTTTTTCTTGACAACAAATAAATTAGGACCATAGCATATTACTAATTTGTGTTGCAACGTTCTTTTTGCTGCTTGTTTTCAGATTCGACCTTTTCCTTTTTAAACATGTTTTATAGAATTATTCATGCTGAGCAGTAGGTCTGTTAAGATGCCTAGAATTCTTTGCCTTATTTGCTAATGTACTTAACTGTGATCCATGCTTATTCGGCATCGCTATCATTCTAATTAGTGTCCTTAAGATTACTAGCAAGTTCTCCATTACAGTGGTGTCTGATTTTCGGTTCAGGCATTTAATGTTCTTATGTCTTGCACTTCTACACATGTTTTGGATGCTATATGTCTGCCTTCAAATTTTGCATATTGTAGTACTGAAAGGACCACTTCAATTTGCGAGAAATATTTTGTTATTTGCAGAATGCTCAGAGTGTCTTCCATACATTTTGTAGGCTTGTAAATTGAAACTAGGAGATTTAAAGGGAGCACTTCTAGACACAGAGTTTGCTATGCGAGATGGTGAGAACAATGCAAAGGCATTGTTCCGTCAGGGCCAGGTTGGTTTCCAAAGTCTCCACATCTTATTTGACTGAATTGCAAAGGTCCTAGCTGTAGATCTATGTTTTAGTTAGGACTTAGTAACTTCTAAGATTGCCTTATATTTTATCTCAACAAAAACTTGTTGGTCCATGGCGAGCCAGTAAATTGCCTTTTCACTGCGGGATGATATTCTGTTACTTTACAGGAGCATCAATTTCATATATTTGCCTGCCCATCCTATAAGTTAGTTTTTGGATTTCTTTTTGCCTCTCAATGTCTTGTGATGTAGTGTGTATTGCCAAAGAGGATCAGTGATTATGACACCTTTATGGCTTTTGTTTATTGAATTTCAAAATTATTATGCATTTATGTAGATTGCAGAGCCTTTCATAGGTTCTGAAAGAACTAATTGCAGTTTGCCTTTGACTTGTCGATGTGCATAGTCATTCTTATTTGTGTAACTAGCATTTTTCCATCTTATGTTTTCTTGCCCTTACTCTTTTACTCGGTAATTTGCAATAACCATAAATAGAGTAAGAACTCTTGTAATCAAAGTAATTGCGCCCATATGTTTTATGAAAATGACCCTTGTGCTATTTTTTAGGGGGGCATTTGTGGTTCTCTGGTGATAGAATTACTTGACCTTGTACCACGACTCAGGATCATTTGGAAGGAGTATTACATGTGACCTTGAATAACAACTACTCCCTCTGTACCAGAACAAATATCACATATTACATTTACATATGTCCCAATTCAAATGTCACATATCCATTTTTGGTAAATTGTACATGAATCATTTTGAGCCACATACTACCAATCTACTTTATCTCCACTACTTTTACTTTATACCTCAATCTCCGTGCCCCCAAACCAAATGTGCCATTTGTTCTGGGACGGAGGGTGTATTATTTTTAGCCATCCAAAGTGTTAGGAGGTACAACGTGAAGTTTTAAAAGTCCAGGGTGTACAAGTGTAAAGGGATCCAAACCTGAGGGGTTGAATTGTACCAGAAAGGTTACTTAAACATGTTTAAGGAATAAATGCAACATCAGGTCATTGACAACATTAAAATCTATCTGGTATTCAATGATGAATTAAGTAGAGTTGGTGTTGAGCACTTCAAATGGGAGCTTATTATAGGTTTTTGGGAGGCTAAAAGCCCCACCAAATCCTAAAATGGCTTCCAATGGGAGCTTATCACGGGCTACAAAACAAGTCTCCCCACCACACCAAAAATAAAATAAAAAATCAAATGGGCTACTTGTTTGTAGTTCACGTAAAAGCTGTGAGCCAAAAAACATGTGCAACGGTTATGCTGTTCATATATGTTTCTTTTATCTGGTTTTTTTCCTTTTCAGTTTGGAAGTGGAGCACTTTGCACCCCTTTTCTGTTTTAACCTTTGTTTGATAATATTTAAGTAGCGCTGTTGCACTACTTTAACCTTTTCAATATATAAATTAAGAGAATCATTGATGCAACTTCATTATTATATAAAAAAGGCTAAAAAGTGGTGCAAAGTGCACACCATTTTCAAACTTTAAAAAAAAGGTACACCTGGAAATGTTTTGTTGCAAGCAATTTTCACTGACTTGACTGCAAGTGTGGAACAGTTATATTGCAAGCGTGCAACATAACCGTTGTACACTAGCAACCAGTGATTCAGCAAAAATCAATGATTCATCGGCTTTTACATGGGTTACAAACATGTAGAGCCCATGATATGCTCCAACTGGGAGTTATTTCACGTTTTTGGTATATGCTAACGCCAGGTTTCTAAAATAACTCCCACCGGGGGTGCTCTTAGTGGCATCAATATTATTCCTTAAAAAAATCTCCGGGTGTCTGTTCTAGTAAAAATTTCATGCTCGTACGCCAAACTGAGTGTGCGGGAACCCAGCTATTGGCCCATTAATGGCACTATTAAGCGCCAACATAGTGTTGCCGGCTATGAAGCTGCCGTTGTTCCCCCAACGGCACCTTGCCACTGTCAGTACAGCTGTAACTATACCAGCATTTACAAAGTACCAGTATAAGTACTGAAACATGCAATTACATGAACGTCGGATTTTTAGTAAAAGTGCCTGAATAGACTGACACTGGCAATTGAAGGCGTTTCTTAAAATATTGCTGACAAAGTATAATTACGACGAGAACACTTTTAGCTCTTATGGCACTTAGATTAGGGAGAATGCCCTTGTAGAAGGGCTGCCCATGTAGGCATGTACTAACCAACTACTACGCAATACGGATCTGTCTGGTTATGGGCTACACATTTCTGGTTGGTAAACTTTGCATAAAAATAAAAAATGTGATCGCGGGAGTGGACTGGCCGGGATATAGAAGTCATTTATATTACTCCCTCCGCTTTTTTTACAAAGATTTACGGTGGCGATTTTTTTGGCAAACATTCACTTTCTTTATATGGAAACCCACTATCTCCACTTATTAATTTATCACACACCATCTCTCCTACTTTTATTAATCTATTTGCCACTTTGTATCAGCCACCAACAACTTTATTAATATAATACCTTCTCAATTTTTTTTCCATTCTAACATCTTAAATTTGTGTCAAATGAACTGTTCATTTTTATATCTTTCCACCTGGAGTCCTGGATATGATGACTGATGTTTTTGTTGATTGATTGATTTGTAAGACTTATCTTATACTACATGATTTGGTTTATGACATTATTATGTTATGTAAGCTATGTAATGGATTGCCCCCTTGATACATGCTTTGGTACTCAACTTGTTGCGTTTATTGGTAATGCTGATTTGTGTACCTCTTTCTACTGAACCAGGCACATACTGCTCTTAATGATATTGATGCTGCAGTAGATAGTTTCCGTAAAGCTCTGGAATTGGAGCCCAATGATGGTTAGTTGCCCCTCCACACACAATTCAACACCCCCCCCCCCCCCCCAACTCCATCTCATCCCTGCTGTATTGAGCTGACAAGACGTATATTCTCGAGACCTGACCAACTAAGATAGAAATGACTTGTGATGTACTATATCAACATCAAAATTGCTTGGAGACTTCATTGTTTGCTTTCACTAACCCCCCCCCCCCCCCCGCGTAAGTTCAATATACTGATTTGTGCTCTTTTTACTCTAGGTGCAATTAAAAAGGAGTATGCTTCTGCAAAGAAAAGGGTACATATCTATTTATTCTGTATTTCTTTGTTACCAATTTTATCCATACAGCTTATGTTTCTCTGTGGCTCCTTCATTTTGACGTAGATTGCTGATAGACGTGAACGGGAGAGAAAATCTTTTCAAAAGATGTTCCTATAGTGAATGGGTGAGAAATAAGTAGTTGTTTATATATATATATATATATATATATATATATATTATGATTATTTTAGCGGGCAAGTCCTTGCTTTGGCTTTGCTGGTTCAGCTGGAGCTTTTCATTCTCTCTTGTTGTTTGTTTCCAGGAAAAGGGTGATCGGTTCAGGGCTTTCTGTTGTGTCATGGTGGATATCACCAATTATCATCTTGGTTGCAGGTGGAAATGGAGCTTCAGTGGATACTTGGTGAGTTTACTGTTCTGATTACATCATTACACAAACAAAGGAAGCAAAAATAAACTTAAGAATTGATTTTACCGCAATTTTAAGTTGTCTGTTGCTTTATTTGACTTGCATCGTAATAACTCATGATGCCTTGGTTAAAATGTAATTTTTCAGGTTGTTGAAACTTGAAAGATTGATGAAACCTGACCTCTTCTGGTTTTGTAGTATGAAGCCTGGACCTGTTTGGGTAACTAATGTTGTCGGGGTAAAGAGTTACTACTAGTTACCGAGTTTTCACTTTTGAGACAGTTTCATATAACATTTGAATACAGTTTGTAATTTTTGGATTTTTGGCAAGACAATCAACACCATACTGTGTAAAACTGATTACTTCTGTTGCTCGAGTAAGGGATTATAACTGCAAGACCTGCAAGGTGCTTTCCCCCTTTTCTTACATGGATTGGTTGTTTTGTAGCGTTTAAAATCTGAACAAGTGCCACAAAGGCACTTAAGAAAGAGCAAAGCAAGTCTTTAGCACAAATAAGGTGTTAAAATGTGTAATTTGTGTGTAAAGTTGAGATCGTTCATTATTTGTTGGGTGTCGAGTATTGAGGTAGCTTCCTCTTTTAGTAACGTATAAAGTTCTGTAGAATGACTAAAAATGGGATGGGACGGAGCGAGTATGAAAATTATATACGCATAAATAACATCAGTTTCGAGGTATATGATATTTCTAAATACTGTATTACTTCTTCAGTTTTAGGAATAACTTTCCGTCAAACCGTTTATTTTTGTTGTAAAGGAAATAATGTTTGTATTACTTTTGAATAAAATAATATTTGTAGGTCCTTCAAATTGACTTGAAAAGGTTGGAAATTGAATAAAGTAATGTTAGTGGTTGTACTATTGAGTATATTAAGGTTAAAGTTGGATTAATGATTGATGCAAAAGTAAATGGTAAATTTTGTTTGAGACGTAAAAAATGAAAAGCTTTTTCCGGGGGTGGAGGAAGAAGTGAAATTTTGAGTTTTAGAACAAGAATTTCAAATGGCTACTGGAAACAAGGTGTAGTTTTGGGTTATTATGGGAGACTTGATGGTAACCACTTGTAAAAAAGCCAAGACAAAAGAATGCATTACAATTATTTCAAACATATTCGAAAGTTGCAGGAAACTACCCACCAAATTATTACTAGTACTACATATTTTTGGAGCTTCATATTTCATCTTTATCAGGCTTTGTTGGTCTGATATTCCAAATCCCACCTGAAACTCATACTTCTTCCAATTTCCGTTAGTACTCCGTACTAGTAATTTTTGAGGAAGTTCACTCTGATTAATTCCGGACTGGAGATCACCTGTTTCCAACAAATTGAAGACTTTACCCATGTCAAATTTGAGTAGTGGATGCGGCCATTGTAGTGACTGGTGGAGAGGCAGATCTGGAGAAGGGGAATGAAGAATCTGGCGACTGGTTAGGAGGAATCTTGTCATACACGCAAAATTTTGTGGTCAAGTTCGTCATTTTCTTCCTCCAAACCTACAGTAATGTGGTCATCATAAATAAGAAAGGTTGTAGAAACTTAATGGAGATATGGAAACTTAGTACTATCATCTTATTGCAATTATGTGAGCTCCTGGTTGCTCGATACCAATAAAGATAGTACAAGCGGATCATTTGCATCGGTCCTTGGTGCATCTCTGTTGAAAGAAGTGGATCATATGCATCGGGCAAGCTTCCCTATTTTGGGAGCTGACCAAAATGGCTCAGAGAACCCAAGCATCTGAATTTCATTTTGGACCCTGATGCCAAGGTCGCAAAGATTGATGCTATATACTGTAACATAGATCTGTCAGGGTTGTACAACGTCGAATTTAACAGTACAACATGAATAGAATTATTCTTGCAGGATAGAATCAGCAATGATACTTCTTGGCAATACCACTTTCAGTCCAACATGTGTTTTTTTATTGGGCTTGAGGCCTGAGTTCAAAATGTTAGATCCTCAACTCCCCTCTAAATGCATCCACCAGATATTGAGAGAGCAGTTGCGAAAATCCATGGTATATAATTTCAAACTGTTTCACCATAATACAACAGATGGCATCGTTCACTGGCAGGGGAAATGGAAGTCGCTGGTATATCTCGTGATTAGCCCCACAAAGTAACAACGATAATTTGGTTCAGGTGTTTGTCCAATCTACCTGAATCTGGCTGTTGATAGTAGGATTAATGAACAATCTGAGCTATGAGTTGTAGTTATCCAGTCCTAAATCCCTTAAAGCATCAGTTGCTGCAGCTTTGCAGCTCTTGTGGCTTCCCTTTGCCTTTCTAATCAGTTGTTCAATTCCATTGCCAAGTAATAGTTTTCTGTAAACCAAATAAAGTCACTCCATCAAAGACATGTCTGGTGGAACTCTATACAGTGATTGAATTGAAATAAATGGCAGAGTTCCTCATTTCACCTGTTTTCTGGATTTCTAGCCACAAGATTCCTGATCATCAAACATGAGTTTCTTTGCAGTTGGTCTGACTGCGGAAACTTTTGCATGGATTGAATAGCAAGGTCTCCAGCTCCAGATTCAATTGCTCGGGTTGCATTATCAGGAGATCTTAAGCAAAGAGTGCATATAAGTGACATGACCTACAAAAGTAGCAACAATCAGTATATGATTTGACAGACGTTATGCATTAAACATGACAAATCACAAATAAACTTTCACTGGATAGTAGATAGCCAACAATGCTGAATATTTAATGAATAGCACCACATATTCTATATTTTCTCTGGATATTATCACATTAGGATCTGAGCATGGGTGAAGTAGCTAGCTTTAGCAGTGTTGTATAACTGCTGGATCCTGGTATTTTAAGACAACCATCCAACACAACATTAATGACAGTAGCAAATCAACACAGATTTTATCTGCCGGAGTTTGTACTAGGAAACCACCGTTCCTTTTTTTCATTTTGCCCCAGTAATTCAACGCAAACCACATGTACATTAGTTGAAGATTCAGGATATAGTTAGACACCATCAACTATTAACTGTGAATCAGTGAATGTACCTCTTGCAACACCAAAGCATCATCAGAGAATCTTGCTGAGAGATTAATAAGCCTATCCATGCCTCCCTTTTCAACAACAGCACTCTTATTCAGATCACTTCCTGCCAGCTAATTAAACACATTTTAGTTACTACAAGCATCAAACCCACATAGCTCGGGAATCAAGCAACGCACTCAAATTTCACAACCATGCCGAAAGAAGAAATTTAGTGAGAAAATAAAATTTCTCTAAGGTCCATAACATCAGTCAATTTCGTGGTGAAACTAGAGTTGCATGATAAGTCCACTAGTGCAACAATACAAATGCTGGAGTAATACTGTTGGAGAATAATTCCCATGACCTTGGGGACTCGGTCAATTTCGAGGGGCATTGATGATGGGTAATAGCAAGAAGGCCAAAACACTAAGAAAAACCTGAAGTAATAACATGTCTCTTCTATTTATTGGCATATAGTCTAACATCTGAAGATATTCATTTACACAATTAACTTGTGAAATAGAATAACATGGCATTTTGAGCATTTCCGATGCAGGAAAACTAAATGAGGGTAATATTTGAGTTATAAGTATTACCCAATGATAGAGGGAATAAGTGATTCACCCCAAAACCAAAAAAAAAAAAAAAAAAAAAAAAGAGAAGTAAAAACTAATAGCTAATGAATCATTCGGAGAGAGATTGTAGATGAGATAATCATAAAATAAATTGTCAAGTTCAGCTTTGCACCTTGGACAACAAAGAACAGCATTCTCTTGCTACAATACTGTTGCCCTGTAAACCACTATCATCAATACAGCAGAGAATCACATCTATACCCCCACTAGAAGCGATGGACCTGCAGATCTCATCCTGCAATAGCAAACAACTCCAAGTAAATGAATTAGTTATTGAAGTACAATGTATGCCACTATGGCAGTCATAATCCTTGAACCCCAAGTCATGTTCTTGGGATGGGACAATTCAAGCAGAAGTCATTAGCATGGCATTCATTTTGCTTTTTCTTGAGCTTCTGTTGTAAGGTGTAAATTAAAGAAAATACCAATTAAACATCATCACATGTTCATATCACCCTGATGAAACTACAACAGAATTCTTGTATCCTAACCAATTGTCTCATTTCATTTTTATGTCAAAGTTTCCCTTCACCAAAATTCTAAACATGTGTAAACCTAACCAGCTTCCATGAGATTATGGTTTGAGAGGGCAAGTTAGCCATATAATGAAGGTCATATACTACAACTATCCTGCGAATTCAATTATAAACGTCTAACAGTGGCTAAAGAAGCAAAAACAAACAAACAAACAAACAGTGAAACGTTAATACAGTAACATATTACAAAACAGCTTATACAGCTGCATCATGTCTTGAGAGGTGTCATAAAGAACTCACGTTAACAGCAACAGCCTTCAAAGCAATGCTAGCAGATATTAGGCTGGGAGAGCCAATTCCTTCACGGAGTGAGTCCACAAGAATTTCTGCAATTCCTAGTTTAGCGAATTTTCGAGCATAACCAAACACCTGCAGTAAGAACATACTTCGCTGTAAGTCTATGTATAATAATAATGAGTCCGTCTCCCGAGATACTATAGCTTATAAAGAGACCAAAGAGACTCGAAGGATTTTGCAAAGACAAGAAAATAGTAAATTTCACGGTTTGACCCGCAAAAATGAAGTTTTTATTTTTGGAACAGCAACAACCATGACTGTGCTTGGCAGCAAGATTTGGCCGCTGCTCTTATTACCGTCCATGGATAGCTCCATCCATGGAAGCTTTAAAAAGGTAAAATAAATTTAAAAAAATTAATCCGCTTTTGGTTTCGTTTTTCTTCGATTTAGTTACTAAGTGAGCTGGTCCAAAGGGTCGGGTCTCGATCGATTAGGGATCGAGTCGTTACAAATGGTATCACAGCGGGACCATCCCCAAACCCACAAGGGTGCTGATGGTTGGTCCCTGGACATGGATACTCCCATCCAAGACTCGGCGAGGACGTCGAACAATTTAAAGGGGTAGAATGTAATACCCAACATCCCACATCGGATAAGAACGAAAGGGGACAAAGGGTATATAAGTATACCACCACTCTCAACTACTATGAGGTCTTTTGGGTGATTCCAAAAGCAAATCCGTGCGAGCTCTAGCCCTGTTTCAAATCTTCCGGTGCTTCCACAGAAATTGATTTGAGGTTGATATTTGGGTCAATTTTTATAACGGAAAACTACAAAGTACGTTACAAAAACTAGAGGTGTATTTACAATTTCAGAAATTTAGATTTGAGTTCGAGACTATTTGGGTAGTATCTAGGTTTCATGATAAATGTATAAGGTTTCTTCAGAATTGTTTTAAGGGCTTTACAAACAAAGTTCGAGGTTTCATGAAATATGTATGTTTGAACTTATATACGTAAAATTATGGAGTGTGAAAAGATCAAGAAAAATGCGTATATTAATAATATATCATTGAAAATTGTTTAAATTTTGCGTAAAGTGTTAAAGGTTTTAGAGAAAAATGTTTACGGTTTCATAAAATATGTTATAATTTCAACTTATAAACAAAAAAACTATATTAAAAAAACAAGAAAAAAGTGTAAAATTAGTATATATATTTCATGAAAATGTTCAAGGTTTTAAGAATATTAGTAGTGAATAATAATAGAGCTGGGATGTTAGTAACATTATGGCCAGACCATCACTAGGTATCACCACTATTTCCCCAAGTTTTGTGAACTTAAGCTAGGCATTTGGATTACAAATGTGACATGTCCTCTTTCAGGTTGTAGGGCGAGTTGCAAATATTTAAAAAGAAAGAGAAAGTTATGGATTAATCACTTTGGTAAGTGGGAAGTAATTAGACACAGTTCTACTAGGCTGACTTACTTGTGAAGCAAGTACTCGATTGTCGTCTGATGTTAAGATGACTCGTATTGCATCATATATGCTTGGAATGCTGTCTCCACTGTGTACTTTCAGAATCTGGCCAATTAGCTCATCAATTTTCAATTCCATAAAAGATTCTTTTAGAACTTCGTTCCCCGTAGCAGCTGCTGCAACAACTGCAAACACACCATCCAAGACATTCGCATCTCTTCCATTGCTCATAATGCCTTCAACAATCTTCACGCCACCAGCCTCTCTGAACAGTTCAGTGCTCTGAAGATCTGCATACACACGGTCACAACCAAATAGAGATAAACCAGAGACATACAAATTGAACCTCTCAAATCCACATTATTCAGACAGATTCAACATATGGATATGATGCGCATATTTTCACAGTACTCCTTTAGGTTTAAAATAAGTATGAATCCCCATTTGTATCATTATGTATGTCTAAAATGTTTTTTGTGAGAATGTTCCCTTGATTGACATTATGAACAGCCACAATGCAACTATCTGCATAGAATATTTTCCAAGAATAATGTTAAAAAATTTACCCACATATGAAGTTGTAATGATTTGCTTATCTCCAACTGTAATCCCTACTACTCATTAACAAGCCTAAGGTAATATATTTCTACGCATCCATCATGCCTACCACATTACGCAGTATACTAGTATCGAGCCAATATTAGTTGATGGCTTGACGCTATGATCCAGCCTTTAGAATATTTGGATACACAAGCGATAAAAATTCTGCAAATTAACTCCACAGTCAGCAGCTGGAGTTTTCAGCAAATTTTGAAGTGCCAATATACTAATTCTACAAGTAATGATTATAAAAGTATAGCATCCTATCAGGTTTAATGAACAGATTTTAGCTCATGATGTAGCTATCTAGAAACTTTTTAAAAAATGTTCCCCCGATTAAAATTATGAACATCAACGGTACAACTATCTGCATAGATTTTTTTCCAACGGTAAAGTACTCAACGTTTACAAATTCAATCACATATGAAGTTGAAATGATTCACTTATCTCCAACTGCATCCCTTCAACTCGTTAACTAGCATAAGGTAATACATTTCTAAGCATCCATCATGTCCAGTCGTCCACCACATTACACGGTACACAGGTATCGAGCCAATATTAGTTCAAGTCAAGTGAACCTATGATGCAGCCTCTAGGATAAGAGAAGCGCTATATATCAGCAGCTTGAAGTTCTTATCGAATTTCGAACTGCCACATTGATTCTACAAGTCATGATTATATAAAGTTTAGGTTCCTATCACATATAAGAAACAGTTCTCAGCTCATAAAGTAGTTAGCTAGTACTCCCTCTATCACCAGATCAATAACATGTATATCTTTACAACTCGCAATGTTTCCATTTTTGGTAAAACTCACTAACTCGTATGGGGTCGTATACTAAAAATCCACTATGTTTAACTTATAACTTAATCTTCGTGACTAAAATCAAATATGACATTTGGCGGAGCGAGTACAAGTTAACACAAATGGTAAATAATTTCTACCAACTGAGAATGTGTATCTACAAATCCATCATCTCACCGTGAATCAGCGTAGACAAAGCGTGCAGCCCGACCGCCAATCCCCTACCATCAAGCTCCTCCTGCAGCTTTGCGCAAACAGATACAACCACCTCAATTCCTCCATTTCTGGTGGCAATCGCAGCTCCATTATCTCGACAGAGAGCTCTCAGTTCATCCAACAACTCCACGATCTTCTCTGATCTCTTCTCCTCTTTAAGTTTTCCCAAACACTCAACAGCCGGATTAGTTTCTCCAGGCAGGCAAGTGGAAATACCTGAAAAAGAGAGAGGAATGAATTGCAAATAGTAGAGAAATGAATTGGTCAAGTGATGAATCTGATCGGCAAGGTGCAAACCAGATAGATCGACGCCTTGGAGAGTTAGGGTCTGGATGGCATCGTCGAGAGCCTCGGCTGGGTCCATGCCAAGGTCGTCTATGTTTTCGAGCACCATTTCGTCGAATGCTTGCTGTGAGATAGTCCGTGTCGCTCCGCCCATCGCCGCCGTGGATCGGTTAAGGATGGTGGTGAATGTGTATGTGAGAGAGAGGAGAGAGGGGAGAGGGAGAGGATTTGGGTTTCGAAATGTTTGAATGCCAGCATATATGTTGGCTCAAATAATGTACCATTTCGGATTTTCGATCAAACCAAACAAACTGAATATTGACATTAACTGTTCAGTTCGATCGAACATTTCTATCACTTGTTCAATTTCAATTTGTTAAGGGTTCAACTTCAACATGTACATTTTTTTTTTTTTTTTTTTTTTTAGAGAAGAATGACATTTCATTCAACATAAGAAAGATTACAAATGAAGTGAATAAGACTTCTTCGAAGCTACGGCAAACAAAAACAAAGAACTGCACAACATGCTCTAGAACAGAGAATCGAAACAAGATTAAATGTTCTCAGCAAATTCGAAAGGCAGAGTACCGAAACCATTGGAATTTATTCCGATATTGCGGCTCAGCTTGTCGGCAAGCTCGTTTGCTTCACGCCTGATGTGCTGAACCAGGACAGCATCAAATTCTCCAAGGAAATTTTGGAGTTGCAAGTACAGAGGACCAGCCATACTCATGTTGTTGCTGGACTTCATTCCCCGAATAACGGCGAGACAATCTCCTTCAATGATCACTTGTCGGTAACCCATATCCTTGGCCAAAAGAACAGCAAGTCGAGCCGAATAGGCCTTAGCCACCTCAACTGCGGGTGTGCCTTGGAGTTTTTTCCTTGACTACGCCAGAATCAAGCCGGTGTGATCTCGTGCAACTGCTGCTATGCCTCCTAGCTGACCTTTTCTGGGAACTGAGGCATCGAAGTTGAGCTTCACCCATCCAGCTGGAGGGGGAGTCCACGGGCCAAGCACCGTGTCCCGATACAAATCAGTCCCTTGTCCAACAGGTTGATAGACATATTAGCTTTGAAGAAATTAATGTATCGATAAGCATAATTCACCGACTCCAAAGGGGTAAACCGAAGTTGCTCATGGAATACCCTGTTCCTATTGTACCAAATGCACCAACAAGAGACCACAAAGAAATCAAATTCATGGCCATCCATACGAATACGGGCACCATTCACCCAATCCCATACCGAATCGCAAGTGAAAAAGATTCTTGAAGATGGGACATTGGCAAGAGCCCAATACATACGAGCAAAGGGACAGTCCCGCATTATGTGGAGCAAGGATTCAGAGCTCCCATTGCACACTGGACATAATTCATCGGATATTACATGCCTTCTTTTGAGCTCGGACGAAGTAGGAAGAGAATTATGAAGCAAGCGCCATAAAAAAATGTTTGGTCTTACCGGGCAACTTTAAGCTCCAAACAAAGTTCCAATTCTTCATAGAGACATTAGAAGGGCAGCCGTGGGCAGATTCATTCCTCCTAAGGTTAAGATCCATGGCCAAGTGATAAGCCGAGGAAACTGAGTATTTTCCATTCCTCATATAGTGCCAAATCAACATATCCTCCATATCGCCTTTAGCAAGGGGGATTTTCAAGATTTCATCAATGTCATCCTGCCAAAACAAATGATTAAGAATGGGCAAATCCCACTCGTCAAGGGAGGGGTGAATCAAAAAAGATACGGGAAGAGGCCCCTCTTGGTGGAGGTCCGGGGTCTTAATTTTGAAAGAAGTAGTTCCTGGTATCCACTTGTCCTTCCAAATGTCAATCTGTTCGCCATTTCCAACTCGCCATCGGATCCCTGCATTAACCAAATCCAAATCAGCACAAATACTTTTCTAGGTATAAGAGGAGTTAGAATTAGGAACAGCATGAAGAATATCAGTAGTAGGAAAATATTTGGCTTTGAAAACACGGCTCAGAAGAGAGAGGGGATTCTCAAGAATCCGCCAAATCTGTTTTCCAAGAAGAGCCAAGTTAAAGGCACAAAGGTCCCTAAAACCAAGGCCACCATCCCTCTTACTCATAGTCATGGTTTGCCAATTAACAAAATGCATTTTATGTTTACCGTCGTCACTCCACCAAAAATTGTTTATTAAAGATTCAAGATCTTTAACAAGATAATCATGGAGCTTAAAGCAACTCGTGACATAAGTAGGGATGGCTTGGAGAACAGATTTGACAAGGACTTCTTTACCCGCTTTAGACAGTAATTTTCCGTCAAAGGACTGAGCCTTTTTCCAGACTTTTTCTCTCAGCCAACCAAAAACTTCTTGTTTATTTTTACCCATAGTGGTTGGGAGACCCAAATATTTCTCATGCTTATCAACAACCTGGACATTAAGAATAGCTTGGATCTGATTTTTCAAAGTCTCATCAATATTTCTACTAAAGACAATAGTAGATTTTTCCAGATTAATCTCCTGACCAGAGCCCAAGCTATAAGTACGAAGAATGCTCATAATAGCATTAGCCGAGTCAGTAATGGCCTGACTAAAAATCATGGTATCATCGACAAATAAAAGGTGGGAAATACAAGGAGCACTAGGGCTCACTTTCACACCCTTAATTTCACCTCGACCAGCAGCGCTATTAAACAGAGAATAGAGAGCCTCAGTGCAGAAAAGAAACAAGTAAGGGGAAAGGGGGTCACCCTGGCGAATACCACGACTAGGAGTAATAAGCCCATGCTGACTACCATTAAAAATCACAGAGTAAGAGACAGAACGAATACAAAGCATGATAGTAGCAACAAAAGAGGGATGAAAACCAAGCTTCAGTAAAACTTTTTCGACAAAAATCAACTCAACTCTATCAAAAGCCTTACTCAAGTCCAGTTTTAAAGCAAAGAAGTTTTTCTTACCACTAGTCTTTCTTTTCAAGTAATGGTTGATCTCATAAGAGACGAGAACATTATCAGTAATCAACCTTCCAGGAATAAAAGCAGACTGATTTTCACTAATTATGGAGTGCATAAAAGGTTTCAATCTGTTAGTAATACACTTGGAAGCAATTTTATAGACAACATTACTCAAAGAGATAGGCCGAAACTGGGTAATAAGTTTACACTTTGGAATAAGAACAACATGAGTGTAATTAAGCTTAGCATAAAAAACACCAGTATTGAGTAAGTTCAGACAACAAGAGGTAACAACTTTACCAACAATACGCCATTACTTTTGAAAAAATTAAACAAGAAAACCATCAGGCCCAGGAGACTTAAGAGGATATATTTGAAAGAGAGCTTTTTACCTCTTCTGGAGAGTAAGCCGTGGTCAGTTCTTGATTCATTATGTCATTACACTACACAGAGCAACATCGATGTCAGTGGAAGAAGGATGAATAGCGCTGAAAATCTGTGTAAAATAATCAACTGCCATTGAACCCATTCCTTCTAAGTCAGTTCGCAAAGCCCCATCAGTATCTCTCAATCCTCTGATATCATTTTTTGCCGATCGCTGTGAAGCTTTGGCATGGAAAAAATGGGTGTTACGATCCCCTTCCTGGATCCACTGAACTTTAGACCTCTGCTTCCACATAATATTTTCCCTCTCAAGAATTTCATCCAATTTACCCTTCAAGTCAGCTTCAATCGATTTGGAAGTTTCAAATCTCTGACTTGCTTCTTCACACTGCTGAATTGATGTTTTCCCCAGTTGATAAGGCCGACTCTACATTCGTTGATGGAAGAGAGGTAATCGGAATCTGGATTCTAGCCTTCCTTGATGATTTTCTCGCAGTCCTCGTGGCGTGCCCACATCGCTTCAAACTTGAAGCCCGCCTGCCTCTGTCTCCTAGCAACTCGACTGCATTCGAAGATGAGTTTGATTGGGTTGTGGTCTGAGTTGAGACAGCGCAGATGACTGACTGTGGCAAGAGGAAAAATCTGTTGCCAGGAAGAGTTTGCCAGTGCTCTGTCAAGCCTTATCCTTATTGTATTAGGATGGGCTCTTCGATTATACCAAGTGAAATCGTAACCCGAGTAGCCTAAATCCGAAAGCCCAACTTGTTGGATACAATTTCTGAAATTTTGGATCCGATAAGGAGCCACAATTCGCCCTCCTAGCTTTTCCGAATTAGAGAGAACTTCATTGAAGTCACCCATACACAACCAAGCTTGATTAGACAAAGTACCTAAACGATGCAAAAGATCCCAAGTATGCTTTCTTTTATTCAAGTCCGGCTCACCATAGAAGCCGGTGAATCTCCAAATCACATCACTATTATACAAAGTTGAACAAGAGCATCAATATGATATTTGGAATAACTTTGTAAAGTAACAAGAGAATCCTTAGACCAAAGGAGGGCTAATCCCCCTGAGTTACCATGAGCAATGACAGAAAAACCAAAAACATTAAATCTAGATTTAAGCCTATCTATCCCGCAAGCATCCAAACGCGTTTCCATAAGAAAGACAAACTGGGGGTGCGAATCTTTAAACAAGTCGCCAAGTTCTTGAACTGTCGAAAGGCCCCCCGCGCCTTGACAGTTCCAAGTAATGCAATTCATGGTTGTAGGCGAAGTTGCATAGCAACCTCCGCCTTTGGAGTGGGGTCATGGATGACAATGCCCTTGTTCGGGCGCTTGAGGGGTCTATCCCCCGCTAAATCATCATTTCCAACCGAGTGTTTCTTCCTTTGTCTAGAGCGGGAGGGCGTTCTCTTTTCTTGGGTTGAGAAGGCTGCGAGTAACTTCAACATGTACATAAATACAAGGAAAATTAAAGAAATTTACAAAAATAACAAAATTTCTAGCAAAAGTCCCTAAAAAGCATTTTGTAAAGTAAAGAACATTGCAATTAGCAAAATCAATTCAAGAGTAAAATATTATGATCCATAAGTTTAGAGTTAAGGAAAATGAAAATGATATATTAGGTTAGAAAATATTATAACATACCCCCTCCGTCCCGCGAATCTGAAAACCTTATTTCTTTTATGTACGTCCCACGAATCTATTTCCATTACAAAGAATAGTAAAAAATTACACTCGCTAACTCTCACTAACCCAACTATCTCTCTTACTTTTTCAATGTTTTATCATTATATATCTTATCTCTCATACATTTGCCATTATTTATCATTTATCTCCCGAACAACAAACAACAAACAATTGGTTTTCTTAAAAACAGTGCTGAAAAGAAATGGGTACAGATTCGCGGGACGGAGGGAGTATTATATTATAGAATTATTAATAAATACTTCCTCCATTCCGAACTCAACTTCTTAGTTTTCGTTTGAAAAGTTTACACTTTCTCATACGTTATTCACTTTCTTTCCTACTTTATTCTCATCTCTCCTGCTTTACTTATTAGTCTCTTAAAACATGTGCCTCGGTGCTTGGAGTAACGGAAAGTTGAGTTCGGGACGGAGGGAGTATAATTTGTGCACGAACAGTTCGCGAACTACCGAATAATAAATTATCCGTTCGTGTTCGTTTACTAACGAACATGTTCGCGAACTGTTCGGTTAAGTCAAACTTGAACACGAATTGAACGTTGATTGATTTTTTTCGTGAAATTTTCACGAATATTCGTCTCATTTACACCCCTATTAAAGGTACTCTATTTGACCAACATAAATACTCGCATAGAAAACGTTACAAGGACGAGGTGTTACCGGGACTAATGAAGGAGTAGTTTTGACAAAGTTTACGCACGATATTCTAAATCTAACTACTATAATGTTGTTACCGTATTTAGGAAAAATAAGACAAATAACAGTCCAAGAAAAGTTCACAGTTGAGGCACTTTTTAAGGCTTTCACCAGCACTTATAAGCGTCGTTTTAGATGTTACTAACACTTGACCAAGTGCCGCCGAAGTGTCGGTACTGGGGAAACTATACCGCGATTCATTAGTATCTATGTCTTCCTCGGGATCTTCTTTCACCCATTTAAAAAAAAAATCATTAGTGTTATGCTCATAGCCCTGATACTTTGCTTCTTTTCGAAATGCCCTCTCTTCTTCTTTTTCTAACTCGTTTGCTTTCTTTACGAACTCGGATGTGGATAAACATAACTACTGGATCGTTTTGAAAATTACACAAGTAAATAAACATAAACCCCAAAATTAGGTTAAACTCTATCGTTGTGACTCCATCAGAACTCACCAGCGGACACCTCAGAGCTCAAATTCCCCTCTCCCATGGTGATTGATTGAAGTTATTACTAGGGTGAGCGTGAGCGGATATTGATGGGTATTTACAAAAAAATCAAACCACCCCACCTATTATTTGTCCGACCCACGGCGGGTAGAATAATTTTCCAATCCGCGGTGGTTCGGATGATAACAATGGCGGGTGATTGCGGGCAGATTGGCAGGCGAATTACTACATCAACTAAGATATTGTAACATCCCAAAAATTCGAATTTAAATGTTTTAAAGCGAACCGACTTTCAAAGCGCAGTTCGTAAAGCATTGTTGGCCCAGTTTTGTGCCTTGTAGCCTTATCCAGTCCGCCACTTATCTAAAGTCCAAGTCCATTTTATTTAACAAATTCATTCTAACCCTAACCCTAGTTATTTTCAAAGAAAAACCCTTAGAAAAAAAGTGATTTCGCGCACAAATTTTCTGCCAGATGCAGTCATATTCTAAATTTGTTTCCTGGTTCGTTACCCGTCCGATCGAGCTGAAATTTGGAGAGTAGATGTATAACCGACCTTTCTATACTTCCACCAGACGGATCGTCATGTTGATGTCCGAGTCATCCAGAATATGATGTCGAACAGAGGGCTATTTTTCAACCCATTTTCAATTCTTGCCCCTCTTGTTCGTTTCTCTCAAGTAAAGTTCCCCTATGACTTGTATGTCCAATTATATATATGTATGTGTGAACTTTGCGTGGTAAATTGTTATCTATGTTATGATATGAAATTGATGCAGATTCTTTTAGGGTTCATTCACCTTGGTTTATATGAATGTGATCAATGTATAGTGCATGTTATATTCCAGTCCCCTATGGTTCATTCAAGCTATGAGATGATTAATTTGTTGAATTATAATTTACGTTTCAGTATCCAGATATTTGCGGTTGTTTGGTGTTAGTTATGTTCCTGAGTTTTGTCTAGAGTCGATCACTGCCATGTATGCTTCTTTATTTAGATCAATGCCAATGCACCAATATTTACTTTTTGGGTGTGGTAAGTTTGGATTAGTGCTTGTAATTATGTTTTTTTGTCAAGTTTATTATGGCGTATTAGTTTGATAATTTGTAGTGTCTTGGAATTGTTTGTTTAGCATGATACTTGTGAGTGTTGTGATGTAATGGCTTATTTTGAGTGATTTGATGTGTATTTTGCACACGCATATACTCATGCATTTATGAATTAGAGTTTAAAAGCGTGTATTCACTTTAACAAAACGTTAATGTTTTAAAGTAAAGTAAGTTGGGGTTTCTACGGTTAGATAATAGTCGTAAGTGTGATAGTACTCGTACAACAATTAAGATCTAATCTTGACCATTGATCCTGTGTACGACTGCTCCTATTGTGTATGACAACTCAAGAGTAGTCGTACTGGTTAATTGGCAAATATACCCATTTAGTTACTAATTAAAAAAAATTGATATAAGAATAAAAATAATAATAACAAATAGGAAGTATTATTTAAGTTAATGTGGCGGGTTTGGGTTGGGCCGGGCCGGGCCAGACCTCAAAAAATGATTGGGCCACCACCACCTCCGGCGACCATCACTACCCCACCTCCGGTGGCTGGCTAGTCTCCGATGAAGACGATGTGATTAGTCTTTAATAAAAATATAAATTATGTGATTAACATGATTTGAACTCATGACCCCATAGTAATAGGGGGCAATACCTAACAACTAGGCCAAGTAGAATTGATTGCTTGTGTTTAGATTTTATATAACTTAAACTAAAAGCTATTCCATATTCACCTATACTCCTTTGCTCCTTAAAACTTTATGCATTTTTCATTTTTATATGTACATATAACATCATCTATGATTAAAAAAATGGATAATATCCCACTAAAAGTATCTATGTTCATACTTTATAGTATATGTTAAATTTGCACTTAAAGTATGCTTCAAAGTTCAACCTTAATACTGCATATAATTTTTTTTGGACGGAAGGAGTATTTTATGTTGGTCATATAGTCCGATATTTTCATTTTTCTATTGTTACTACCATTTATATAATATAATATAATTCTTGCGATACATTTAGATTAAAGTATTTTCTTGTGAAATTGTTTTAAATTATTTGAACTGAGCATTTGTATGACGATATGTTTTAATTTTTTTTATGTTCTAACATAGTTTTAGTTTTATAATATAATTATATTTATCTATATTTTTCGAGTAACTTCTTACAAAATTAGTTTATACTAAAATTGAATTGTAAAAACTTTAATTGTTATTGCATTTCAATGAACAAATAAGCTCGAATAAATTTCAAAATTTTAAAATCACTCTCATTTATTTCAAATGATGAATTTCTCCCTCACTCCTTGTCGAGTTTAAGTTGGTATTATCAAGCATACACATACTCTTGTTATATATATACTTCATAAATCAATGTTAATTTAACATTCCCTTTTATTTATTAAAATAGTAAACATAAATCTTGTTAAAAAGAAGTGTTACAACTCACTAACATGTACAGTTTCAACTTGATTGAGTAATGAATGACGTATAATTTTTTTTATAATAAGTAAAAATTAGTACAAATCAGTGCAACTTTCAAACGTTATTCAGATCAAATTATTTAATTAGGATCATTATGCATCGAATCATTTCGTGTCAAATTGATTTGGATTATTTTGGATCTGGCGATACCGCCAGAGGTGGTGGTTACTTTTGGTCAATGGTTTTGGACCCGACCTGGTCCAAGTAGTTAAACTAAAGCAGTATTTTTGTTGTCGAGATTGACTTTCGGGTCTGGAAGGTCAGGTTTGCTCCTATAATGAAATTGAATGAATATAGTGAATATATAAAGTTTAAATTGAGCAGTAAATTAATTCATCTTTTATTATTAATAAAGTGAAACGAGCACAATACACGTGTTATTGCTGCATTTGAAATCATTAATTAATGTCACAAGAAGTAGAAAAGTTTCAAATATATAAAATGAAAATATAAACAAAGGAGAAAACGAAGAAGACGGGTTGAAAATTTTATTATTTCTTAAATCACTTAATTTTCATTACATTTGATTACAAATCTAAATGAGGATTTAAATTTTGTCCAATTATTATTCTCAACTTCATTAATCATGATCATCGAATAGATTTTGAATGACATAAGCCGTTATTGCTTCCAAGTTGTACCTTTTGTATTTATTACATGTATTTTATTCATAACTACAGAGGGTACTTGTATTTATTTTTTTACATCATATAATAATTTGTAGTAGTATCGTTTAAAAAATGAAACTAACTTTGAAAACTGATCATTCAAGCGAGGAGTCGGGAGCATTTACAATATATGATATAACATGTACGGTATATTATCCTTCAACAACTTGAAGAATAAAATTGCAAGAACCGGACATTCAACCTATAAAGTTGCAATTATGTTATTAGTTGAGCGTATAAGGATGACATTCATAAACTCGAGCGCTCAGGTTTGTAGCCACATTCTCTCCCCATTTTTTTCCTCATCTAATATATAATTTTCTCAAAATATTAATTCGTTGTCATACCAATACGTTCTAGTATCAAAATGGATATTAGAGATTTTACGACTAATTTGAAGATGAACATGCACGGAATAAATCTCTTACAAAGGTGAGGGGAAAAAAGAGCAAAAAATTCCCTACTTTTTATTACATGGAGTGATAATCTAAAACAAAAAGATAAAAATAAAAAAAAAACAAAACAAAAAGAGGCTAAACAATAATTCTTGGATAAAAAAGAAAAATAAGTGTTTTGTTATGGATATTAATGGGGTTGTGTTCCTCTTTATGTTGGTTTGGATAAGGATATAACATATTAGATGTTTATAGTTAAGTTGTAAACATGTAATTATTTGTAGTCTGATGGTAAATGTGTATGTTTCAACCTATGATCAGTTACATTTAATTGATTATAATTTTATAATTAAATGAGTTGGCCGCCAGACCTTCGGGGAGGCTGCCGGTCACTGGAGATCCGGTGGCCGGTGTCGGAGGTCCACCAGTGGGTGCAATTAGTTTTAATGAAAAGGTATACGGGTAAATTAACATTTAGTTTTAATTTGCAATTATAAAGGAATAACTAAAGGGTATATTTGGCAAACACTTTATAATGTACTACTACTATCTTATTTTAACTATGTACGACTACTATCTGACTATAGAAAACCCCAAGTAAGTTTCAAAGTTAAAGATAAGGGCTTTGTAGGGAAATATCCTGGTATTTGTGGTGCAATTATTAGTTCATGTTCAGTGGATAGGGACCAACGTATTGAGGCCGTCAAATTTTATTTATTCAACGGATAGGGCCACGAAAGTGACCTGAGGCCGGAAGATAGCCACCATGGCCAGGATAGGAACCTACGATGATAAGTGAGCTCGCGATCATGTTATGTATTAAGACATTTAAAGATAAAGCTGCAAGATAAGTTTCAAGTTCAAGTTTAAGTTAAAGAGTTTTTCAAGAAGATCAAGTTCAAGTGTTAAGAGTCATGTCAAGTCAGGTCATAGGGTTGCATTGCATTAAGTAAGACTAAAAGATTTAAAAGACATGAAGATAGAACTTTAGGTAATGGCACATGCATGGACGGCTGACCCTTTTCTAAAATATCAATTTTAGGTATGAAGCCGAGCTATTGGAGTGGAGCGTGCTGGAGCATTGATCTTTACCAGAGGCGTGTCACAATTTTCAGTTTCATGTATTTAGAACTTTGTATCAAAGCTTTTGCGATTTAAAGTTCTGCTGCATTATTTTGTTAGTTCACGAATTATTTTCAAGAATTTTCATGTGAAGTCATTTGACGCGCTAGCGCCCTGAGTTTTAAAAAAGACGAACTAAGGAAAATATAACTCACGCTAGTTCGTGAGCTTGTAAATTCGACGAACTTGAATTATAAAATTTAAAACGTTCCCAGGTGCCTTGCGCGTTAAATGTCTTCACATGAAAATTCTTGAAAATAATTCGCTAACTAACAAAATAATGCCGCGAAACTTTAAATCGTAAAAGCTTTGATACAAAGTTCTAAATACATAAAACTGAAAATTGTGAAGACGCCTCTCGTAAGATCACTGCTCCGGCACGCTCCACTCCAATAGCTCGACTTCATACCTGAAATTGATATTTTAGAAAGGGCTCAGCCGTGACCACTCGCTGAGCAATTTGCATGCACGTGCCATGACCTAAAGTTCTATCTTCATGTCTTTTAAATCATTTAGTCTTTCTTAATGCAATGCAACCCTATGACCTGACTCTTAATACTTGAACTTGATCTTCTTGAAAAACTCTTTAACTTACACTTGAACTTGAAACTTATCTTGAAACTTTATCTTTAAATTTGTCTTAATACATAACATGATCGCGAGCTCACTTGGCATCGTTGGTTCATATCCTGGCCATGGTGGCTATCTGCCGGCCTCAGGTCACTTTCGTGGCCCTATCCGTTGAATAAATAAAATCTGACAGCCTCAGTACCTTGGTCTCTATCCGCTGAACATGAACTAATAATTGCGCCACAAATACCAGTATATTTCCCTACGAGCCCTTTACTTATCTTTAACTTTGAAACTTACTTTACTTTAAAACGTTAACGTCTTGTTAAAGTGAATGCATGCCTTTAATTAAACTCTAATTCATGAATGCATGATTCTATGCGTGGGCAAACATATAACATGAAAAAACTACACATCAAATCACTCAAAATAATCCATTACATCACAACACTCACAAGTATCATGCTAAACAAACAATTCCAACACACGAATTATCAAACTAATACGCCATGATAAACTAGAAAAA
Source organism: Plantago major (assembly GCA_026545765.1). Taxonomy (NCBI): domain Eukaryota; kingdom Viridiplantae; phylum Streptophyta; class Magnoliopsida; order Lamiales; family Plantaginaceae; genus Plantago; species Plantago major. The sequence goes on along the minus strand of CM048839.1, from coordinate 61,831,325 downwards.
AATAAAAATTACAAGCACTAATCCAAACTTATCACACCCAAAAAGTAAATATTGGTGCATTGGCATTGATCTAAATAAAGAAGCATACATGGCAGTGATGACTCTTGAGAGAAACTCAGGAACATAACTAACACCAAACAAATTATAACTCAACAAATGAATCATCTCATAGCTTGAATGAATCATAGGGACTGGCCTATAACATGAAATATACATTGATCACATTCATATAAACCAAGGTGAATGAACCCTAGAGGAATTTGCATCAATTTCATATCATAGCATAGATAATACTTTACCACACAAGGTTCACACATACATATATATATAATTGTGCATGCAAGTCAAAGGGGAACTTGCTTTGAGAGAAACGAATAAGAGGGCAAGAATTGAAAACGGGTTGAAAACAACCCTATGTTCGACATCATATTCTGTATGACTTGGACATCAACATGACGATCCGTCCAGTGGAAGTATCGAAAGGTCTGTTATACATATGCTCTCCAAATTTCAGCTTGATCGGACGGTTAACGAACCAGAAAACAAATTTAGAAGATGACTGCGCCTGGCAGAAAATTTGTGCGCGAAATCACCTTTTTTTTTTTTTTTTTTTCTAAGGGTTTTTCTTTGAAAATAACTAGGGTTAGGGATAGAATGGACTTGTTAAATAAAATAGATTTGGTCTTTAGATAAGGCTGGATAAGGCTATATGGCACAAAACTAGGCCAACAACGCTTTACGAACTCCACTTTGAAGGTCTGTTCGCTTTAAAACGTTTAAATTCGAAATACGAATTTTTGGGATGTTACAAATATATTATAATTCATCAAATTAAGAAAACATTTTGAAAGCAGGCAAAATGATGAAGTACAATTTTCACATTTGTAGTTTTTTAGCTTATATATGAAATAACCCTTCTATATTTCTATCTACTCATTTAAGTTACGATTAAATGACAATTAATTTATTTTACCTATATACACGTTTTGTTATGTCAACAATATGGTGGGTGGGGCGGGTGGGTTGCCGGTTGCAACTAACAAACCCACCACCCACCCATCAATTGGCGGTTTATAAAAAAATTAACCCACGTATTGTTTTTTAAATTAATCGACGGGTGCGGGTGAGATGCAGGCGGTTTGTGTGGACGGGTCGGTCAGGCGGCTTGCTTGCACAACCCTAATCATCACTGATGAAGCATAAATTCGCATTGATCGATCCACTCTAGGTAAGGGATCCCTTCCATCATACATGTTGTAGTGTTGTTGATACGGAAATATGTCTGATCCGATAAATAGCAATCCGGAGGCATGTCCCAAGGAGAATTAAGGTTCTAAGTCTGTTTCACAAGGGGTCCGGGCCTACCTGGTCCGACACCACCTATTATACAGGTCCGACCCTCACAGAACAAAGACTGGGAAATGTGGAACAAGAATGAGAGATGGTTCGGATCATGCTTGTCGTATGGTCCGACCCTCTCCTATCGCGTATCCAGCCTCCTAATCTTAATAGGTAGAAGAAGCTTAACGTCCGACATATTCCTTGGATTCGGACGACCCAGTGGGTCGGACACCTCACAAACAGAGAACCAAGTGTACGGGACCAACAAGATTGGATCTGATCCATATCATTAACTCAAATCGTCCGACTCGCAGAAAGACAAGATAATCTCTTTCAAGCAACACGAGTGGAGGGGCCCGGACCGATGATTCGGACAGGATTCCGAGGACCAGTTTACGGACCAGTTTCCATCTAAAATACCCCGGAGGCCCAAAAATGAACATGGGCCAAACCAACTTATTGGGCCATGGGCCTATCAAAGCATTGGTGGCGCAATCTGGAACGTACACTTGGCACGATCTTGTGAGGTCTCCCTTTCTCAAAGGAAACCTATAAATATGGCACGAATCTCCATAACACGAGGTAAGTCATTATTCGGTAATTATTCCTGAACACTGAACAAAGTAGACCTTCAATCACTCTCGAGTAAAGTCTCTATCCGATTTGACACTAATCAAACCGGGTCACCGTTCTAACCCCCCACTAGCCTTTGTGTAGGTCCTTACGAGAAGTCGCTTTGAAGATCTTAGGACCATCACTAACGGGCCAGGACGCTCTATTGGGATTAGGACAAGGACTAGTAAGAACTTAATAAGTGTTGAGGATTTACCCCTCAACAAGTGTATCTGTAAATCATTTTTCAAGTTACATGTTGGGCTCTTCTACGGTCACTCGGTCAGGCGGGCTTCGCCCTACATGACAACATGCAATTGATTATAAACCATTATTAGGTTTTTGATCTAACGGTCTATATCAAATCGCTAAAGGCGGTAAGACATCGCTCTATCGCCTTTTCGCCCTATAAATATTTAAATTAAAAAAATGACAAATATTAATCAAAATACCCACATTTACCCTATAAAATTTCTAAAAAAATATAATAATATATATTGTTAGAATTACCTAATTTTGAATGTCAGTATTTTTACATTTTAATAGAATAAACATGTTAATTTTTTATTGACTGTCTGTTGTCAGGCGGGGCAAAAGTCTGTCTGACGGTAGAGAAGTCCAAGTTACAAATAAATCATTTCTCACAAATGTCTGCAGAGAAATCAACATTGAATCTATCTAAATAAACTGATCATGGTCTTACTCCAAGTATTTTAACAAATTGTTCCATAGTTTTTAGAAAGAAATCATAATATATGCACATTGATACTTGGTTATACAAATTTTTCATACTATATCTCGGATTTTATGACAAACATGAGGCAACTATGTCGTAGTAATACAATATTCCGCTGATAAAATTTGAAAGACTAGTTAATTTGCTGATAAAATACAACACAAAATCAAAGTAAGGATTGCTTCACATATAAAATGGATGCAAAATTGAAGTGAGGCAGGGTGATATGTAGTGCTCTACATATGTTGGCTTTCGGGATCGGAGTAATGATTAACATGGACTGTCAGGGTCATTCGTATTTCATAGTCATAGAGGTACATGGATGAAAGGAAGTTTACTAGCAGTGCTCTCAATGTGTGGGAGTTTTTGAAGTTTCATAGACCATCACAAATACTTAGCAGTGAGCATGTCATTACTGAACTAGGCCTACTGAACTATCCATTGCATATATATTTAGAGTTGAAGAATAACATCTAAAGCTTCAAGAATCATGTTGCAGTATATATTTCAAAAACAAAACAAGTTGTCTCATCTCATACAATCGAACAAGTATATAGACACCACCTAGAGAGCAGACTTGACGAAAAATAACAGTTTTAATTCGAATCTCAATTCTCAAAGACAATCGCGTTTCCTAGCTGTCGAATTTCCCCAAACAACTCAACCATATTAAGGACTGAAGAAGACTTGATTGGCCACTCCCCACAACACTTGTTATTGATCACCAACAGAGAGTAACCAATCCAACCGTGAACAACCCCGTCGACACAACATATATTGAACCTGACTCAATCAACTCGTTGAGGTACTCTGACATGGATGCCTGATATCCATTACCACTCTGGCACTCTGAACCAATAAGACTGACTGCTTCAATTCATTCACCAACTTGACTACCTGGAAATTTTGTCTACAATATTAGCCCCGGCCAGGAATCTCAGGAGATCAACATGGTGCAGAAATACAAGATAACCGGAAAGTTAATTGGGAGTTCAGTGTGATTGTATCTTATTCTCTTTATATTTTTGTTACATGTAATACAATTATGGTTTCTCATGATCTTAAAAGTGAAATTAACTATACTATGTTCTCTGAAAGTAGAGAATTTTCTGTATTACTATTATTGTCAACTATGTCTGGCAGATACAAATGATGAATAGGATATATCAACAAGGCAAAGCAAGGGCACTGACCTTTAATTTGGGGGGTTGTCGACATCACCTGCCGCACCTAAAGGTTGATCCACCTCCTGCTCCCATTCGTAATCTGTCCAATATGTCCTCTGCATTCTGATACACCTATCACAAATATATGGATCGGAATCCATCGCATTACCCTGCAGTTGATCCACCTCTTGCTCCCATTCGTAATCTATCCAATATGTCCTCTGCATTCTGATACACCTATCACAAATATCTCTATCAGTATTTATCGCATAAACCTGCAGTTGATCAAGCCTGTCAAAACCGTCTGCATCATGCATTAACTGAGTACAGTAATTGACACCTCCACTCTTATGCTTCTCAGCTTCTCCGACTTTGAGTTTATTATCTAGCGCCTCCAGACACACACTGACAATCTCAGCATCACGGCAAATTAGATTATCAACCAATGGTTTTATACAATTCCAACGCACCAAGTACCTATATTTTTTTGAGAAGAAATTAAAATAATCACCGTCTTACTATGAACCAAGTTAACTGGTGAACTAGCTGAGTCTGGACATAATCGATCAACAAAGGGAAGTTACTTGATTTGGTCGACGCTTCCTATAGATATGAAATAGGAGATAGCCCAGGTAGCCTTTTTCTTAACAGCTAAATCATCATTCTCAAGTTGATTAATCAAGGGAGCTATGAGGCCAGCATTAAGTTGAGCCTGCAGTAGAGCCTGTCACACAAGGAAAATACTTTCAGTATAATCCAATCGTCACAGACAAGAGTTCTCATAATAATCCGTACGTGAATTTCATATTGTACCTGTATTCTCTCGTGGTTTCCAGGAATGATATCTGAAATTATCCAGCCGGCTTCGCTCTTTATGCTCTTTACATGCCTACGATTAAATAGGCTCAACAAGTGATGAAGTCCACCATGATCAATAATATACTGGATCAGAAAGAAATTAGTCAGATTATTTGGACAAACTTCACGGAATATTACTACTAAATTTCTCACAAAAGGATTTTTTTTCACCTGGTGAGAAGCATTACAAGTTGCAATGTTTCCAACTGCAACAAGTGCGGGTACAAACACTGAAGGAGATGGATGACTGGAATAGAATATGCAACAAGTAAGAATGTCGAAATTCAATCAAATGCTAATGTCACAAAACGTCCATTGAGTTATAATGAAAAATGCCACTAACCGTAGGAGCTCAATTAGTTGTTGACATACACCAGCCTCGATCACAGCCTGAATTTGGAGGCTATTTGAGTCATCAGTGAGGTAAGCTAGAGACCAACAAGCTTCAGTAAGGGTCTCCAGGTCATCCGAGCTGATGAGACGCACAAGGGCTGGCAGTGCTTCTCTAACCTGTTAAGAGAATTCCATTGATAAATATTGGAGTCAATACCATTATACAAAACATCCACGGTTGCAGAGACAAATAAGTAGTAGACCTCCACGATTGCAGGTTGTGCCTTCAAGTACTTAGACAGCGTCCGTGCGGCATTCCTCAGCATTGAAGGCTTTGACTTCTTTTGCACCAGTTTCAGTAATAGCTGAATCAGTCCAGTTTCTTCACTGTCAAAGACACGGTCGTGAAATTTTGGAGAAGCACCAGCAATGTTACCTAATGCCCATAAGGCCTATAATAAAAAAGAACAACAGGAGGGTTTTACTACCAAATGCACTATCATCAAGTACAGAAACAAAAAAACGAAATTAACATTCAGGGATAGCAGATAGTAATACCAGTTCACAAACATGATCATTCGGAGGATAACGCAGAAGATGCACAAGAGCTGGAACTGCCCCATGATCAATAACAACCTTAGTGTGCTCTGATGTTCCAGAAGCAATGTTACCTAATGCCTGTACAGCCTATAAGTAAATCGGAAAATATGATTTACAACCAAATGCAATATCATCAAGTACAGAAACAAACATAGTCATTTGACATCCAGGGATAACAGAGTAATACCATTTCACAAACACGATCATCTGGAGAACTCAGAAAACAAACAAAAACTGGAACTGATCCACTATCAATAACAGCCTGGACGTTCTCTGATGTTCCGGAGGCAATGTTTGCGAGTGCCCATGTAGCCTCAAACTGTAAAAATACTCTAGATGAACAATGAAACAGACAAGTTCTTGGACAATTTAAAACTATAGCCCTAAACTGGCGCAAACCTGGAGGTCGGGGGAATCCCACAAGTACTCAATCCCAATGAACTGAGCAAATCGTGGAACCACACCGGATTCAATTACTTTGTCAATAGGAGGGCTATTTCCTGTTCATTAATTTGTATAATACATTTAGTACCGATTCGGGGACAAATAAAGATGGTACAGTTTTATGAGACTACCGATAAATGTACCATTCGAAAGCCACTCGCGGAACTGTGTAGTTGCTTCCAGCTGCAAGTTCTGATCAGTTGACCAAACTCCAGTATCCTTAGAAGAGAGCCTCTCCAACTGCCAGTATTATCACATTACACTGACATTATATTCTATATCATTGTATACTACCACAAGCGTGAACAAATAAATCGAAGCATTACAGATAATTATAATAGAAGAATCCTAGGCAGAAGAGGAACAATTACATATAAGAAAGCAACATACTCATCATATGTCATCAGACTCATAATTCAGAAATACTACCAACTTACAGATAATCATCGCCAACTACTTAATTAGCACATGTTGCTCGTTTTCAATTCTATCATACGACTGATTGAGCGAGAAAAAGCTAACAGTCTACAATCCTACATATCTAGTGAAGATGCATAAACAGTCAATATATGTTTGTTCTGTTCAATTATCAAGCTGCAAACATACAATCATCGAAAAAAAAAGGAAAATTCAAACATAAACACGACTCCGGTAAACTTTAAATTAAGCAAGTGCTCAATCAAGAAATACACAGAATGCACCCAAACTCATAAATCAGATTTACTACTTTCTATAGATAGATTATGAACACAAACACAATCGTCGGAAACATAAAGTAGCACGACTCAGTAATTAAACTCATAATTCGGAAATTCTAACTGCTACAGTATACAGATTGGGAACATGTTATGCACAAACACAATGATCGCAACTGAATTAAATAAAACAGAAGGTAAAATCGCAACCAACTAAACATAAATTAGAATCAAGAAACACGTACAAGAAACCGAGCGAAAAAAATAATTGCACGCAATCGCATTTGGATTAACAATAGATGAATTAAGAGAAGAGATACAAACTTTCTTGTCATCAAGGTCAGTCCAATGAACAGATTCCGACGACGTCTCCTGGTGTAGATGTAGACCTCTTCGCTTCTTCATCAAATTCTCCTCACAGTTGGTCTTCCGAATTACCGCCATATTTTCCACCCTACGCCGCCGAACTTCCTCCGAGCTCAACACCACCTTGTAACTGTTGCGCCGGGAAAACCACATACTTTCCGATCAGAATGTGATAACAAGAAACACTGACGGTTAACTAGTTAACAGTTTTCTTGAAACTATCTGTAGACGAACGAAATTCACAATTTTATTTGCTACACTATCTTTCAAACACTCTATTCTGATCAGTAGCTCAGAATTATTGCGAATGAAACCAAGGAGAATTGAAATGGAAATGAAATGACTTTCCCGCATTTCGGAACCGAATAAATAGTTAACGGCTTTGTGGATTAACTACAAAAGAAACCCCTTAATTCTATTGTTATTGTGTCTTCGTCCCTTAATTTTCTGACAAACTCCTTTCAAGTAGGGAAAAATCTAAAAGTTCAATTTGGTCCCTAAAAAATTTCAAAATTTTTTAGTTAGGATACAATCTAAGTTGACGACATCCTTGCTACGGATGATTGCCTTTTCTGCTCTATATTCTAACTTCGTTGTGCGGCGTGGAAACTAGGTCGACGACCCATATGCGTAAATGTTAACATTTTTTTGGGGTCGACAAGACAATACGCTGGATAACAGACCTTTCCCTTAGGCTACCAGTAATAAGGAGCCCCTGAAGACTTCTTAAAACGAAGCCCATATAATTTCAAACATTGCAGTAGGGTCCCTGTGTGCATCAAAATCCCGAAAGCTAGATTTTTAAATTTTTGAAAAACTCAATCAAGTCCCTGTACTTTTAATTTGAACGCAAAGCTTCTATCTAACTTTCAAAACCATCCAATCATGATTCGTATTATCATCAATTTAGTCTTATTAATACGAATCAATCAAATCAATTAAGAACAAGAAATAATCGAAATTTTAAAAACCTTTCGAATTGGAAAAATCAATCAATGTTCAAACCAATTCAATTGTTCTAGGTCAGATATGAAATCCCTTCAACCCACCATCAAATACTGGAGATCAATTTGCGAGTTTGTGGAACACAGAGAGCTCGGATTTGCAAAATCGGGACCATATAGGACCGTATTCGAGTAGGTCGTCGACTTGTAGGACCAAAAATGCGATTAACCCACTAATTTTCATTTTCCCTTTAAACCATCCAACTCAAATAAATTTTATTGTTTCAATGTGGTGTTTTGGCAGTTTCGTAACAAGTTTTTTTTTTTTGAAAAGTTAAAATTTCATTTCTCCACTAGGAACATAAGAGATGTTCCACTGATTTACAGAGCCATCAAATCGCCCAGGAATCCAGATCCAAATACAGAAACAATACATAGTTAATAAACCCAAAAACTTCAAAAAAACTTAAACCAAGGCAGTCAACACCAAAAACAGCATATCTTCCACTAACAGACATTCTAACAAAACCAGCCAGAACCGCCATTTTAACCAAATCAGAAGAGCACCTGGATCCCCGTCGTCTAGCATGTCGTGACAGCGGAGTGCCATGCCAAGAGTTAAGGGGAGAGCCAACGTGCGTCAAGACGAAGAATACCACCCAAGATAGAAGAAAGAAGGGGTGATGATGTCCGTCAAGACCAACCGATAAAAGCAAAAATAGAGGGGTGGATTCATTAAAAGCTGTTAAGAAAAACATACTAAATTCGCCAGTCAGAGACTTCTGATTTCATTCTCAATATTCAGCATTCCAAGCGGAAACGGATCCCAGCTCCCAAGTTTATTTTTGCTAATCAACACATTTTAATTCATACTCTTTAAGTTGCATTCAAAATGTGTTGAACTGATCTACAAGTACTTTATCCTCTTACATATGCGGCTAAAGCCATAGTCTATTGCAATTGGCAACAACCTCCGTGTTCTTTTGTGGCTTTAGATGTTGATGGCTCGTTTATTGGTATCTATGTATATAGTATATTACTAGATCGTGAGAACACACGTACGCGTGTTATGGTGGCACATAGTTACAGTTATAGAAGATGTATACGAAGACATGTAATATTGTTGTTTCTGATAATGGATTTTTTTTTAAAAGTTGAATTAGTGTTTGAATTGATCTCGGTATGGACTGGTTGAGTGAGCATCATGCTAAGTTAGATTGTTTCACCAAGGAGATTGTGCTCCAACCAGTAGATAAGGCGTGCATAGTATTTAAGGGTAACAAAGAAGTTGTGCTTGCTTGTGTGATATCGGCCTCAAGAGCATTTAGAATGATCAAAAAAGGGTACGAAGAATATTTAGCTCATATTGTAGATATTCGATTAAATAGTTTGGTGTTGGAAGAGATTCACGTGGTTAGAGAATATCCAGATGTTTTCCCTGAAGAGTTACCCGGGCTACCTCCAAATAGAGACATAGAGTTCACCATCGAACCACAACCTGGTACTTCGCCAATTTCTATTCCTCCCTATAGAATGGCGCCGGTTGAGTTGCAAGAACTGAAAACCCAACTACAAGAGTTACTTGACAAATGATATATTCAACCGAGCGTTTCTCCCTGGGGTGCACTAGTGTTGTTTGTTAAAAAGAGAGATGGTACTTTGAGATTGTGTATAGATTATCGACAGTTGAATAGAGTCACAGTGAAAAATAAGTATCCATTACCTCGAAAGATGACCTGTTTGACCAACTCCAAGGTGCGTGTGTTTTCTCAAAGATAGATCTAAGATTTGGGTATCACTAGTTAAAGATTGCAGAAGCTGATATTCCAAAGACAACCTTTAGAACAAGGTATGGTCATTATGAGTTCTTAGTAATGCCTTTTGGATTGACCAATGCACCTGCAGTGTTCATGGCGGTAATGAACAACGTCTTTCAAGCGTACCTAGATAAGTTTGTGATTGTGTTTATTGATGATATTCTGGTATATTCCAAGTCCTTTGAAGAACATGAAAAACACCTAAGAACCGTGTTACAAATCTTACGTGACAAACAATTGTATGCCAAGTTAACTAAATGCGAGTTTTGGTTAAATCAAGTCATATTTTTGGGGCATGTGGTTTCCGGTGAAGGTATCAAGGTTGACCCACAGAAAATTGAGTCAATTGTCAAGTGGGAAAACCCAAAGAATGTCACGGAGATTCGTACTTTTCTGGGGTTGGCATGGTACTACCGAAGATTTGTTGAGAACTATTCTCTTATTGCTTCTCCTTTGACAAGGTTGTTGTGAAAAGGAATTCCATTTAAATGGACCGAGGAATGCAAAGAAAGTTTCGAGGAATTAAAGAAACGGTTAACAACCGCTCCAGTGTTAAGCATTCCTACGGGTAACGAAGGCTTTGTTGTGTATAGTGATGCCTCTTACCAAGGTTTAGGATGTGTTTTGATCCAACACGGAAAGGTCATTGCATATGCTTCTCGACAACTTAAGCCGCATGAGATGTCTTATCCCACCCATGATTTGGAACTTGTTGCGGTAGTTTTTGCTTTAAAGATATGGATACATTACTTATATGGTGCTACTTTTCAAATATTCTCTGATCACAAAAGTTTAAGATATATCCTAAGCCAAAAAGAGTTGAACATGCGTCAAAGAAGATGGCTTGAACTCTTGAAGGATTATGATTGCACTATTGAGTATCACCCTGGAAAGGCAAATGTTGTCGCTAATGCTTTGAACAGGAAATCGCACGGTACGGTTTCTTATCTTTCTGAGAATTCCATACCATATTTATAGGATTTGAGAAAGATGAATGCCTCTTTGGATGTTAGAGAAGGGGGTATCATCTGCGCTTCAATTGATATTAGACCAATGATGATTGAGTGAATTAAAAAGGCTCAGTATCGTGATGAAAAGTTAGTCAATGTTGTTGACAAGGTGAAACAAGGTAGCAATACAAATTTTGTTTTGAACGACAATGGACATCTAACAGTAAACAATCGACTTTGTGTTCCCGATATTGATGGTCTGAGAAATGAGATAATGGAAGAAGCTCACACTGCGCCGTATGCAATGCACCCAGGTAGTACGAAAATGTACAAAAATCTGAAGTGTCATTACTGGTGGCCTCGAATGAAGAAAGATGTTGCTGAGTACGTGTCAAGATGCTTGACATGTCAACAGATCAAAGCTGAACACCAGGCACTAGTACGTAAATTGCACCCGTTACCGATTCCTGTATGGAAGTGGGAAAATATTACAATGGATTTTGTATACGGTCTACCCGTCACACCAAAGAAGAATGATGCCGTTTGGGTAATCATTGATCGACTAACAAAGTCAGCTCATTTTATACCATTCAGATGGGGTTCAACTCTCGAGAACTTAGCCAAACGATATGTAAATGAGATCGTCAGACTACATGGTGTGCCATTATCCATAGTATCAGATCGAGATCCTCGGTTTACATCGAGATTCTGGGGTAGCTTACAGAGAGCGATGGGCACTAAACTTCATTTTAGTACAGTTTTCCATCCACAGACAGATGGACAATCAGAGAGGACTATACAAACTTTAGAAGACATGTTGCGAGCATGTGTCCTAGAATTTAAAGGTTTGTGGGATGATTATATTGCGTTGATGCCATTTGCATATAATAATCAATACCATAGCAACATCGGGATGGCACCATATGAAGCATTGTATGGTAGGAAATGCAGGAGCCCCATTTGTTGGGATGAAGAGGGCACCCGATTGTTAGAAGGACCAGAACTTGTGCAAGATACGGTGGACAAGATCAAAATTATCAAAGGTCGATTGAAAGCTGCTCAATATAGGCAAAAGAGTTATGCAGATCAACATAGACGATACATAGAATATGAAGTGGGTAAAAAGTGTTCTTATGTGTCTCTCCTTGGCGAGGTATTCTCAGATTTGGCAAGAAAGGCAAGTTATCCCCTCGTTACATTGGACCTTATGAAATTCTTGAAAAAGTCGGACCGTTAGCGTACCGTCTGGCTCTACCACCAGAATTGTCTCAGATACACAACGTATTCCATGTTAGTATGCTTCGTCGATATAGATCAAACCCATCTCACGTAATTCAGGACGAGCCGATTAAAGTTTCAGATAACCTAAGTTATGTGGAGGAACCAATTGTAATTGTAGATTATAAAGAAAGTGAACTTAGGAATCGAAAAATTCCAATGGTGAAAGTATTATGGAAAAATCACTCGAAAAGAGAAGCAATTTGGGAAACTGAACAGCATATGAGAAATCAGTACCCTTGGCTTTTTCCAAAATTAGGTAGAGACGAAATTTTATTTTAGTGGGGGAGAGTTGTCACGCCCCTGACCCGTTTTCACCTCATAAGCATGTTTAAATATGTTTTTAAGCAAATTTTAGTATTTTAATATGTGTTATATACGTGGCCTTATTTGTGAAAAATTAAATTATATAATGTGATATGGTATTTTTTGGGTTGTGTTAAATCGAGAGTACAATTTGTTATATTGAGAGCAATCACGTTTATTTTAGGAAAAATTTAAAAAATAAAGAAGTAATCTTTCCTGATATAAACAATATTGCTCTCATTATAACAAATGTTGCTCTCGATTTAACGTCACCCATATTTTTGTGCTATATGAAATTGATGTGAATTGATTGATATTATGTGACCGAAATTGAATTATAATTGTTATCGTTGTTTTATATAGTTTTGGGTCGGTCTATTACTAGTTTTGATTTTAACCGTTTTGTATTCAAACGAAGTCCTATGAAAAAACGACACCGTAATATGAACCGTATGAACTTATAATATATGTTTAGTGGACCTCTTTGACTTTCAAGTCGTCTTTGTAAAAACCGAATTTAAGCAAGTTGGTATAAATAATTCACTTATTAAAATAATAACAATAATAATAGTAGTATACAGTGAGACACGTTAGTTTAATGACTCATCCATTGATGAGCAACGTGTCATCACTCAGAATCTTTCCAATTTAGGAAGTTTTCATCTCTCACTACTATTGATCAGTATCACAATTTCACACACTCTACACCGTATTCACACACAACACTTCGATTGCATCCAGAGAAGAAAATGAATTGAGTAGAACTACAAAAAAGAAGAGAAAACAATGGAAATCACGCTTAGCAATAATTCAGTCATATTTTAATGGTCATTTATCAGTCACTACGGAAAACATCTCGGGATTTTCGCACGGTATGTCTCTCGTGTTTAATGGTCCAATTCTACTTTTGTGTCAAATTATATTATATTTAGGACCGTCATAAGTATACTCTTTCACAGGTGTTTTAGCAGCTATTGATAGTACGGTTAACGCTAGTGATATTTTTGGACGGTCATCTATAAGTGTATTTAGTAACTCGTTATTTAGTATCTTGTAAATAATTTGCGGTAACTTGTTGTTTGACAAATGCGTGTTATTCTTGATATTATTGATATGGTGCCAGCGTATGGACTATGTATATGCGAATTATATGGTTGAAGTGGTCGATATGAACAGTGAAAATATACGGTGATGTTCTATACATGTGAAATGTTCAATTTTGGTATAGTGAAAAGCTTAAAGTGTTTGGTTGATGAAATGACCGATTTGTTCCCATGTACGGGTGGGATATGTAATGTTGTCTGGAAATATAATTATTATCTGATCAAGTGTATATATATATATATATATATATATATATATATATATATATATATATATATGAATTGCATTCGTAAGAGATAAGAGGATTCTTTATGGCTGCTGACGATCTTAAGTCATGTGTTATATGTGAAAATTCTCCAGTATTGACTGGATGCAGAGTACCGTACGGCCACCCTGAGTTCACTGAACTCCATGTGTTATATGATGAAATTGATGGTAACGCAATGGCCATCATCGTGATCACGAATTACTCCTGGTCGTAACAGAGACATAGCAGACAAAGAAAATGACTAAGTACGTGCATTATTATATAAATGTGAATGATGTTAAGTGTTTATATATAGCTGATCTGTTGGAATGAGAAGTGAACTGATGTGAATTTGAAACTGTTAAATAGATGGAAGTCATATGTTGATTGTGAATCGATGTGAATATATGTGACTGAAAGTGATGTGCTTACCCGGTGTTAAATAGCTTGTTGCCGGTTATTTTACTAGTTATAAAATGACTTGTTACTGATTATACTTATTGAGCCCACAACTCATCCCAATTGCGATTTTTTTAAAATTGATTTTCAAGATAAGGACAAAGGAAAGGAAATAGCAGAGTAGAAGTAAAGTCATGGATCCAAGGTCGGCCGGCTGGTTTTCCAATCCTTCTCCCTCCACTCATCATCTGCATATCATATAGGGGCATATTTTGGGTTTTATAATAAGAGAACTGACTCCTCATATATGTAAATATATGTCTAGCTGACAGACTTGTGTAAAGGGTGTGACACTCGTATGTTTAAAGCTTCCGCATGTTGGTGATGTTTAAATCAATAAAATTTGTGCTTAGTTGATATTTACCAAGTGCGTTACACTAAGTTGTGTTAATGGTATGTGAAAGTGTAAGGGTGTTACAAGTAAATGTCGTCTTGTCTCGATCCTCCTGGGCTATGTGAATCTGGTAGAAACCTGAAAGACCATACAGAAAACAGTAGAAATCTCGCCCAACAAGGCGGTTAAGCATCTCATCAATAAAAGGCAGGGGAAGTGGTCCTTTTTGGTGGCAACATTCAATTGCCTATAATCTATGCACATATGCCACCCAGTTGTTTTCCTTAAAGGAACCAGTTCTCCTTTCTCATTCTTTTCTACAGTTATCCCTGACTTCTTTGGTACTACATGGATAGGGCTCACCCATTTACAATCAGGCACAGGATAAATCATATCGCTATTGAGTAGCTTAATGATTTCTTTTTTCACTACATCCTGGAGAGCTGGGTTAAGACGACGTTGTGTTTGCCTTACAAGTTTGGTGCCTTCTTCTAAAGCAATCCTATGGGTACATCGAGAAGGATCGATTCCTTTAATATCGCTAATGCTCCAACCTATGGCTTGAGAATTATCTCGCAGTATTGCAATCAATTTATCTTCTTGTTCCACAGTCAGTTTAAGTTTAGCAGAAATTATTACGGGTTTCGATTTTTCCTCCCCTAGGTAGACATACTTGAGATGGTTAGGAATATCCTTAAGTTCTAAAGGGGGCTTCAAGGTTTCCTACTCTCCCTAAACTTCTAAGACTTCTTCTACTTCCTCCCCAAAGGGTATAGACTCACAACTATCTAGGCAATTAACATGGTCAACTACCCCTTCGTCCCAAAGCTCTTCTCTAGTGTTAAGGGTTAAGGCAGCCTCTAGCTTATCTCTAGCGGTGGTTTGCAAATAAGTATCCAAAACTAATGCATCATATTCATCAGAAAAATTGCAATCATAAACATTTAAAACATTGCATTCCTCTACACTCAAACCTTCAACATTAGTTTCTCTAGAGATAGTTACCTTTTCTCCTAGCACCTCCACGTGGGCGATTCCTTGGGCTACGCTGATAAAAGTGTTTGTTGTTGCCAAGAAAGGCCTCCCCAGCAGAATCACATGCTGCTTCATATCAACTCCGACTGTGCTCTCCGTCTTCAGTACAACGAAGTCTGCTGGTACCAGTAACTTATCCACCTTGACTAAGACATCCTCGATTATTCCCAAGGGACATCTCACACTTCGATCATCCATTTGAACGACCATCCCCGTGGGTTGGATTTCTCCAAGTCCAAGCTGTTCGTAAACATCGTAAGGCATCGGATTGATGCTTGCACCATTGTCTAACATAGTTTTGGCCATGTGGTTGTACTAATAACGAAACTCCCTGGGTCTTTTTTCTTTTTCGGTAACCCAAATACAGCATTGACTGTCTCAGGCATGACTTCCTTCCCCCCCCCCCCCTTCGATAGACCCGTTTATTGGTGCTCAATTTTTTGACCATGCAGGAACATCTCTGATCATATAAAGTAGGGGAATGTTGATCTCAATCTTCGACAACCGATCGAATAGGGGGTTACCGGTGAGGATGTCTTTCTCGTCTGCCTTCTCCTTAAGCCGTCCAGGAAAAGGAACATGAGGAGTAGGGGGCCTGTATGGATTTGGACTTTTGTGGAGCTGTGGCTCCCCTCTATTCTCCTTCTCCTTAACCCAGGAGCCATCGAAGACGGCTTGCTGCTCATCTCTATTACCTGTAGTACCTAAAACAGTAGGTAAATCATCAGTAATGACAGGAACAATCGGCTCCGTTACCTTTCCGTTTCTTAGTGCTGCAAAGACTTCTTCCTCCTGGTCTTCTGCATCCTCTCGATCAAAACATTCATTGAGTTGTGCTGCTAACTCACAGATTCCCATCACTGAGTTGTCGACAGCTGCAATCCTAGAATCAGTCTATGCTTGATTAGTGCTAGTTATGGCAAAGATCTCTGACATAGATTCCATAGCTTCCCGGATTTTGAATTCCTACTCAGGTGTAATATTATCTTTGTCTTCTTCAACACCAGTTATGGAAAATATCTCTGACATAGCTTCCATAGCTTCCCGAATTTCGGATTCCTACTCAGGCTCATCAAAATCCTGCGCAAACTCAGGATCTTCTTCTTGAGCTCAATTGTTTTGGAGTAGGGAAAGTACTCTCTCAGGAACTCGGCAACTACTTTCTTCCAAGATTTCAGAGAGTCAGGTTCACATTTCTGTAGCCACCGTCTCGACTCTCCGATTAGATTGTAAGGAAATAAACGCCTGTGGAGTTTGCAATCATCCAATCCCCTTTTAGGGATGTCTGAAACCGCCTGTTCGAATCCTCTCAAGAAATCCAAAACGTCCTCGCCTAAACATCCATATAAACGCGGTAGGCGGAGGATTTCCTCTTCCGTAGCTTCGTACTGTCTAGCATCTTCCTCCAAATGAATTGGTTTTTTCTTGCTCACAAAAGATGGTGTGTATACGGATTGCATTGACTCCATTATACCTAATATGTGCTCTGCAAAAGAAACACAACACCAGAACTACGCGACAATAAGCACCTATTAGTTAAAACAAGCACTCAAGATAGAAACACAATGAAAACAAGGAAAAAGAAATAACAAAATACTGTAACTAAAATTTGTAAACTTAACAAAGGAGTTAAGTCCTCGGCAGCGTCGCCAAAAACTTGATGTGTTATAATCAAAGTTTTAAATTTGTTTAAGCCAAGAGTTAATTCTCAACACTATGGAAACTTGTCTTGCAGTGAAGTTAACCCCGAGGTTGGTCTCGAAGGACTTAACTAAGCTGAGCTTGGTTTACGAATAATAATGACAGTAATGAAAGCAGTAAAAGGTTTGTTTGCTTCGGCAACAGAATGATTATCTAATAGATTAAACAACTACGCATGCTAACTAGAAAATATATTAAACTAAACGAGATTGATATGTGAGAGGGAATTATGGTGTGGTGACAGAAAATAAGTTAGCTAGCAAGAAACATGCAACAATAATGATGTTGATTTACTCTAATTATCACTGGGACACGTCCTATCGATTATTACACTGCTCTAGGCTTTTCTAGGCAGACACCTTACATCACATAAGGTATGGAGGAGTCATGACAATGAAGTAACTGTAAATTGTTCTAGAAAATAGATAGCATTAGTGAAGATGTCAATTCCACTAAGCTACAATTAACAAGCTAATGTAGTTATTGTGTTTGCAACAAACCAATGGATATAGTAATCGCAAGACGTTTTGGTATAAATAATCAGATGCATAATCCATTGGTGCTTTTGGCGTAACGAACAATCAAACAGATAACTACATACGCATTTAATCAAAACGGCACAGAGTAAATCGCATCTTATATATATTGAATCGCATGAACCCTAACTAGCATGCATTGAATCCATCACCACCCCATAATTAGGGTGTCTAGCTACTCATGATGTGATCGAATACCAAAAACCAAGATTCAAGAGATGATACAATACCCAATCGTGTCACAAACCCTAGGTAAGAATTGAAGAACTTGAATCGAATAGGTGAAAAGTACGTAGATTATGCTCCCAAACAATAGTCAGTCGTCGGATTACAAGAGAAATCGATTCAATTACGTCCGTGAATAGGTAGGTAATTGCCTTGGAAAAGTTCTAGGTTGAGAGCAAAAAGATGTAAAAACTGACAATAGATGATAATGAAACTAATAATGTTTTGTTCTAACTAATTGAAAGGAAAAGAAACGAATTCTAAACGAATTGGGAAAGAAACGGCAAAACAAATCGCAGGAAGACAAACTGGCGAACGCCAGGCGTAAGCTTATGCCTGGCGTCGCCAGTAAAGCCTCCTGGCGTCGCCAGCATTTAGTGAGAAGAATTGGCGTACGCCAGGCGGCCAGACACCTTGGAACGTCTGGATTTGCCTTTTGACTCCAATTTTGGTATTTTTGGCCTTCCCGCTCCACTTCTAGCATCCGTTTGAGGCATTGGAACTCCATATCATGTAGATGCATATAAAACGCACCATTTTGCCTCCAAATAATGCGGTTTAGCCAAATACCTACAAAATACACAAATAACAAAACAAGTAAAAATACTCTAGGAAAACTAATAAAAACTATACTTAAGGACAACAATAAGACGGTAAAAAAGAACAAATGAGACGGTGTAAAACCGACTCATCAGATATGTTGATATAAGGCTTAAGATGTTTGATGGTGTTGTTAGAATCCTACCTAATGTCAGATACATTCCTAAGTTGAGAAGAAATTTAATTTCTCTGGGTGTGCTAGATGGTTCTGGTCATAAATATCAATCTGAGGATGGTGTACTTATAGTCCTAAAAGGAGATGTTGCAGTCATGAGAAGTATTAAAGAGAATAAATTATACTATTTGGATGGGAGTATTGTCACAGCAGTATCAACTAGTATTACTTCTAATGAAAACACTCAGATGCGGCATGCTAGAATGGGACATCTAAGTGAAAAAGGATTGAAGGAGTTATCCAGGAAAAATCTCCTTGGTGGAGATCAGATAACTCGACTCCAGTTTTGTGAGAATTGTGTCACGAGGAAATCACATAAAATTGGCTTTAACACAGCAAAGCATGTCACTAAAGCTCCACTAGAATATCTTCACTCTGATCTTTGGGGTCCAACCAATACTCAAACATTAAATGGTGGTTAATATTTTCTATCCATCATTGATGATTTCTCAAGAAAGGTATGGTTGATTGTGCTTAGATCCAAAGATGAGACTTTCAGTAAATTCAAAGATTTGTCAATTGAGGTGGAGAATCAAACTAGAAGAAAGATCAAGCATCTAAGGATAGATAATGGTCTGGAGTTTATGTGAAGTGAATTTAATGATTTCTACAAGGAGAGGGTATTATAAGGCACAAAACAGTTCCAGGGACTGCACAACAAAATGGAGTTACAAAAAGGTTCAATTGAACTGTACTTGAGAGAGTCAGGTTCATGTTAATAAGTTTTGGTCTAAGCAAGTCCTTTTGGGGAGAAGCTGCATCTACAGCTTGCTACTTGATAAACAGGAGTCCTTCTGCACCCCTGAACAACAAAACACCTGAAGAAATCTGGTCAGGAAAGCCTTCCTCATATTCACACATTAAAATGTTTGGTTGCTTGGCTCTGGTACATACAATTCAAGATAAACCGTATCCAAGGGTAATAAGATGTACTCCCTCCGTTTTTTTAGAAGCTTTACCATTTAACTTTGTCAAAATTTTAAGAAAATATAATTAAAAACGAAGTAAATAGTAAAAAGTAAGAGAGATAATAGAAAAAGTAAGAAAGAGAATAGATAAAGTATGAAAGAGAGTGTTTAAAAAAATTAGTGGAGATAGTGGGTTTCCAAAAATGAAAAAGTTAAACTTGTAAAAAAACGTCCGAAATGGCAAATAGTAAAGCTTGTAAAAGAACAGAGGGAGTATTTTTCTGGCATATCCAAAAGGTGTAAAGGGATGTAAACTGTGGAGTATTGACCAGAAGAAGTGCATTATCAGCAGGGATGTGGTTTTCAATTGAGAAGATTATGCCACTTGAACTTGATAGGCATGTTACAGAAATTCAGGTGGAGCAAAGTACATATATGCCAGGTCACATTAATGACAATGATCATATTCAGGAAGAGTTCTCTGATCATGATGTCACCATCCCACCTGATTCAGATACATTAGAATCAGAGAACACTAATGCTGATAACATATCTGATGCAACAAGAAATCTATCCACTTATCGGCTTGCTAAAGATAGAGAAAAGAGAACTAACAAGAATGCTCCTGATATGTTTGGTTATGGTAGAATAAGCAAATCTTACTGTGTATCTTATGCACTATCAGTAGCTGAGGAAATCACCTACTCTAAAACAGCTACTTATCAGGAAGCCATAAAGTGTTCTGAAAGTGATACGTGGATTTCTTCAATCCATGAGGAGCTTCAGTCATTGGAGAAGAATCACACTTGGGATATTGTTACACCACCCAAGAATCAGAAACTGATTGGATGCAAGTGGGTATTTTAGAAGAAGTCAGAAACTGGTGTTCAAGAGACAATAAGGTTTAAAGAAAGATTGTTTGCCAGGGGGTTTGCTCAGAAAGAGGGAATTGATTATATATAGATATTTTCTCCTGTAGTGAAGCAGGTATCCATCAGGGTGTTAGTGGCTATGGTGACTCAATGGGATCTTCACTTGCAACAGATGGATGTAAAAACAGCTTTCATACATGGGAAACTAGAAGAAACTATATTCATGAAAGTTCCAGATGGTGTGCATGTTGAAGACAAGGAGAACAAAGCTTGTATACTGAGAAGGTCCTTATATGGCCTAAACAAAGTCCACACCAATGGTATAAAAGGTTTGATGAATTCAATTTATTTCACAAGAAGCAGGTATGATAGATGTATCTATTTCTCTGATGTTTTTCAAGATAATTGCATTTATTTACTACTTTATGTGGATGCTATCTTGATTGCTGGAAGATCTTTAAATGAAAATTTTGATTTAAAGTTGAAGTTGAGTTCAGAATTTGAGATGAAAGATCTGGAAAAGCTAGAAGAATACTAGGAATGGATATTCTTAGAAATGATCATGATGGAAGTTTGTTTCTTACTCAATCAGCTTATCTTTCTAAAGTTCTTGCTAAATTCAATATGAACTTGTCAAAGCCTGCTTCTGTGCCTATAAATCCTGGTTTCAAACTCTCAATGAATCAGTGTCCTGCTACTCAAGATGATATGTTTAAAATGAGTAGAATACCTTATGCTAGTGCACTGGGCAGCATAATGTATTCAATGATATGTTGTAGACCTGATTTGGCTTTTGCTATGATAATGATAAGTAGGTTTATGAGCAATCCATGTATGACGCATTGAAATTTAAGGTGTTTTCAGGTACATAAAAGGAACTTTACATCATGGTCTCAAGTTTCAAGTATCTGATGAGACTGACATTCCACTTAAAGGCTTTGTAGATGCATATTTTGCATCTAACATTGATACTAGGAAGTCAGTGACATGTTTTGTTTTCACTCTTTATGAAACTGATATAAGCTGGAAGTCTACTCAACAATCTGTTTTTTGTTGCTCTATCTACAAATGAAGTAGAGTTTATTGATGTCACTGAAGCAATTAAGGAAGTTATATGGTTGAATGGTCTGATAAGAGAGTTGGGAATTATTCAAGATTTTGTTTCCGTGTATTGTGATAATCAGAGTTTTATTCAGCGGGCAAAACATCAACATTTTCATGCACATAGATGTGAAATTATATTTTATAGGAGACATAATTGAAGGTGGTTCTATCAAGGTGGAGAAAGTTCATACATCAAAGAATGTTGAAGAGAGTTTCACTAAACCACTGTCAGATACTAAGTTTCATCATTGTGCTGATTTGGTAAATGTGAACGTTTTGAAAGTGTTGTTCAAGACTAATTGGATAAGAGGCATGCTATAGCCTAAAGGTAGCTTCAATGGTTGTCTGTTCTACCTTAAAGAAATATTAAAGGAAGTATACCATGGATTTTGAGCTAAGGTGGAGATCCTGGGATATGTAGATCAAAGAAGATTGTGTGGCTGAGATCAAATCTGGAGAAATGAATGGCTGAGATTGTATTGGCAGTTATTGACGTTATAAGAAGCGAAACAGGAAGAAAATATAGCATAGTCTGTTCTCGTCTCATCTCTTCAAATCAAGAGCAGTTACTTCACTACAAGAAAACAGCCAAATTAAGACGGATTTTAGCGACGGATAATTGATGAGACTATAATTTAGAGTCTCATTTGGTCCTTTTTAGCGGTCTTTGTGAGTCTTTGTCTTTAGTTTTTTAGTCATTTTTGTTCGTTTTTACGCTTTGGTGTTTTGCTTTCTTTTTGCAGGAATTATCCGTTTTGAGCCCAAAAGAGGAAAAGCCGGTTAGCATGGCTCGCCGCGGTGAGAGATTCTTCCTGCCCCGGTGAGATTTTACGAGCTAGAAGTTGGGAGCTGCAAAGAGGCTTGCCGCGGCGAGATTTGACGAAGGATATATAATCAGCGATAAGAAGACTCGCCGCGGCGAGCGACAGCTTCCAGCAACTTTGTTTTCCTTATTAGATTAGAATTTAGGTTAATTACTATATACTTTCTTTTAACGTAGTTCTTAAAAAAAGCTCCATATTCATACTTTGACATTGAGACATTATTGGAGCTTGGTTTTCATCATTGTTGAAGAATTGATATCGAATTCTTGGTAACATTTGATAATTCTCTATCGTTTATCTCTTCGATTCGTGTTGTTATTGTTTATCAAATTTTATGAGCTTGCGTGTGATTATCAACATGATTATGTTTATGATATTCAATACCTTGAAGTGTTTGATCCTTGCTTCTATTATGAGTAGCTAAACCACTCCGAACACGGTAGTTATGTGAAGGTTTTGCGTATTCATTTCTAGGGTTAGGATTCGTTCATATAAGTTCGTCTAGTTCAAAATCTTCGTAAAAACTATCAATCCAATTCACTAGTTCAATATTTTCTAAATCGTTTTAGGTTAAGGATCGTGGATTGACGACCAACGATTACTCTAGTTCAAAACATTCAAATGACGATTGGTTGAGGTTGGATTGATCGATTTATGTACACCGACCATGTGACAAGTATGAACGATTTACCTAGACCAAATTAGCATTACTCGATCATAACTACCGTGTTCTCTTCTCTCTCTGTCAAAAAACCGTTTATTTGCTTTTCTGTTTTCTAGTTATTAGAAGTAATCAAAACCAAACAAATCAAACTGCTTTCACAAGTGACTGTTTGCTTTCAACTGCTTGGTAGCTTAATTGGTTCCTTAGCGACGATTACATTGTTAGCATTATGCATCTACAACAAAGCTACTACTTATTTTCTAAGTATTAATTTGAGCAAATCAAATTTGGCGCGCTGCCGGGGAGTCAATTCCTACTGTAGTATTTGAGAGTGATTTGTTATTTACTTGTTTTTCAACCTGAAGTTTAGTGCACTAACAGAAACTAAGAATATTTCGAGGCTTTCGAGTTGTGTAGCTTTAACAACAGGTTTGTCAGAAAGGAAGTTCTGATGGCTCAGCTTACCTATGGAGCTTACATGCAGCCCGGTGGGATTAGGGCTGGCAAAGCGGTAATTGTTCTATCTAATGAAGCCAGGAATTTGGAACTCAAGGCCCACCACATCCACAATCTCCCCAAATTCTATGGAATGGCATATGAAGATGTGATAAGATTCATCAAGGAGTTTGAACTATTGATTTCGGGGATTCCACTGACGGTCGAAGGGGTGACAGTTACTGACGAGGAGATAAGGAAGAAGGTCTTTCCGATCTGTATGCAAGACAAGGCGAAGAGTTGGTTGATAAACCAACCTGAGGGTTCTCTGCCGACTTGGGATTCGCTCTATAGGGCGTTCATGAATAAATTCTATACCCCGAGAAAATGCAGCACCTTCGTGCCCAGATAATGCAGTTTCAGTAGATGCATGATGAGACCTTTTATGAAGCTCGGGATCATTTTTGCAGTTATTTTCCCAATGCCCTCACCACAGGATCGACGACATGAGTTTGTGCATCCGATTTTATGAAGGCCTGGGTTGGGAGTATCAAAACATGTCGATATGAGCTGTAAAAATTCCTTCCTGGAAGCGTCCTCTGATGAATTGAATGGTGTTTTCGAGAGGCTGGCAGTAGTATCACAGCTTAAGGGGGCAAGAAATAAGGCTAGGAGAGTGGTAGCCAGAGCAGTGGAAGAGACTCCAGGGCCATGTATTACTGATCTAGAAAAAGAAATCAGGAGGCATATGGAGAGTCTGAGAGGTTCTGGTTTGAGGCGCAGAAAATTCAGGAAAAGAATGACCAGAGGTTCGACAGTATCGAGCAATCGCAAAAAAGGCTGGAACAGACATTGGGTGACTTGGTTGGGAAATTGCAGCTCATGGAGAAAAGTAGATTCCCAGCAGCCCCAGAAAACATTATAGTCCTGGCAGTTGAGATAAATTTTGAAGAACCAGGGAAGGTTAAGTCTGTTGTTGCCACTTGTACCAACGAGGCTGAGAACTCTGCATCCGATGTGGGAACTCCAGCAACGGTTCAAGTGACCCTAGTGTGATTAAGCATGAGAATGTTGTCATCTTGAACCGGCGGAAGATGAAGTCGAGGAACCGAGTTCCGTGATTCCAGAACAGGAGGCGAATGCGGAACAAATAACTGCAGAAATTGGCCCTCCCACCTCAGTAATTCCTAAGGCGGAAAAGAGTATAAGCGACTCCGATAGTTTTTATTTATTGGTACGCATTGGGTGTTCAACTCAGGTTACCGGAATAGTCGATACTGGTGCTAGTTGCAATTTGATGACTTTTGGCACCTATGAAGACTTAGGCTTAAAAGGATTGGAGCCGCGCAAATGCTTTATGACTCTTGCTGGTGGAACCCGGAATAGATGCATGGGGATTGTGGAAGATTTCTCGGTTAAGCCGGATGGTGTAACGATAATGATAGATTTTGTGGTAGTGAAATCGCCAAGGGTGAAAGGGAAAGAGATGGAAAAAGATATGCTGCTTCTAGGGCGACCCTTCATTCGCTCGACTCTCATGGTGGTGAATTTACATGCCCGAACCTGCACAATCGAAGTGCAAGGCAAGACACGTGAATTGAAAGCCTATTCTGCTCCATTATATTCTGTCTCGCAGGTTAACATCAGGAAATTCATAGGAGCACACACTATACCCCTTTATATACACACTTATCTGCAGGGAAGAAAAGGGGCTGCAACAACCGGAAGAACCAAGAACTTCTAGAGTACCCGTTAGCCAACACAAAAGAGTCTAGTACATGACTATAAAGGTACACTAGCAGGCAAGTCACTATAGCTCCCATTCTCTTTTCTTTTCCACTCTACGCTTGAGGACATGCTTGTGTTTAGGTTTGGGGAGGGGGAATGTGCTCTCTAGTGTCTTCTCTGCATTTTTCTCTATTACCTGAGTCTCTAGAGTCTTCCGCCCTTTACTTTCTGTATGTTTTTTGTCATTTTTTCTTTTCTTCTTCTCCCTTCTAGAGTCTTTCGTGAGTCGTTCTTCCAAGTTATGAATGCTTCTATTGTGATTATTAAATTTGCTAGCTGCTTACGTTTTGCATGATATTTAACTAAGGTGGCGTAGTGGATTTAAAATCTCGTAAGTCTATTTCTCTTGTAAATAGCATGTTTGTTTATCTCTTTAGTCCAAAAAGCCGGTGAGAAACTTTAAAGCCGATGAAAAAATATTGTACCAGCGCCTGTGTGATTCTTTCGGGAAGTGCAAACTCCCTTGTTTGCGCCTATTCATGCTCATGTGTACTTTGTTAAGTTAAATATGACGAACAGCATGCTCTTTATGATTTGTTTTATCAAAGGCAGTGCATTACAAAGAACCGGTTTGGGGAGAAGAATTCTGTTGTGCTGTTATGTTTAACTATTCTTGTAATCTGTATTTCTTCCCCTGATTAGTTGATTCGTCTCGGAGTGTATCTGTGGTGCTTGTCATCACTGTTGTCATGTTGGGCGTGTTTCAGATACTACCTATATTCCAGCGTGGTCCTAAAAAGCCATATGTCCGTGAGGGTTGATGGCGCGCATACCAAACTAACACGCACAAAAGTGCGGACTTCGGTAAAACAGACACTACCAAAAAATTGAGACTAAAAGAGTCCATAGTGGCCAAATTGATTAGCATGTAATTCATTGTATGCAAAAATGTGGTGATATGGAAGTTTGGTTGTATGTTCTGACAAGCTGCTGCACGTGAAGAAAAAGTCCCTTCCGACTTAACTGACTGAGTATTTTGCATGAGATAATTGAGGCACCTTTGTGACGAAAGTCACCTTCCCTTTCTCTTGCCATTTCTTGAGTGATTACCCACTGGACACTTCCAGAGTGTGAGAGAGAGTTATGTAGGATTCCTTGTGAGGGATTGAAGAGTTAGACTTAAATGCTATTTACCTGAGAAACTGTCTTGCTTGATTTTTTGTGCACTATTCTGTCAAGGTTAGTTGAATGCAAACCCTTTGCGTCTTGTGAACTTAATGCTTACAATGGTAGAATTCGGTCACTTGGAAGTCTAACTCATTTGTGTGTTTCTTGTTTATCGTTGTCTAGAGTCTAGTCTGTTTGCTTGAGGATGAGCAAAGGTTCGGTTTGGGGACTTTGATGAGACTATAATTTAGAGTCTCATTTGTTCTTTTTTAGCGGTCTTTGTGAGTCTTTGTATTTAGTTTTTTAGTCTTTTTTGTTCGTTTTTACGCTTTGGTGTTTTGCTTTCTTTTTCCAGTAATTTAGAGTCTCATTTGGTCCTTTTTAGCGGTCTTTGTGAGTCTTTGCCTTTAGTTTTTAGTCTTTTTTGTTCTTTTTTACGCTTTGGTGTTTTGATTTCTTTTTGCAGGAATTATCCATTTTGAGCCAAAAAGAGGAAAAGTCGGTTAGCATGGCTCGCCGCGACGAGATTTTACGAGCCAGAAGTTGGGAGCTGCAAAGAGGATCGTCGCGACGAGGAAATTGGTCTGCCGCGGTGAGATTTGATGAAGGATATATAATCTGCGAAAAGAAGACTCGCCGTGGTGAGGCTATTTGCCCGCCGCGGCTAGCGACGGCTTCCAGCAACTTTGTTTTCCTTATTAGATTAGAATTTAGGTTAATTCCTATATACTTTCTTTTAACCTAGTTCTTAAAAAAAGCTCCATATTCATACTTTGACATTGAGACATTATTGGAGCTTGGTTTTCATCATTGTTGAAGGATTGCTATCGA
Organism: Plantago major; assembly: GCA_026545765.1. Lineage (NCBI taxonomy): Eukaryota > Viridiplantae > Streptophyta > Magnoliopsida > Lamiales > Plantaginaceae > Plantago > Plantago major. The sequence goes on along the minus strand of CM048839.1, from coordinate 61,803,930 downwards.
ATTCCTGGTAACATTTGATAATTCTCTATCGTTTATCTCTTCGATTCGTGCTGTTATTGTTTATCGAATTTTGAGCTTGCGTGCGATTATCAACATGATTATGTTTATCATATTCAATACCTTGAAGTCTTTGATCCTTGCTTCTACTATGAGTAGCTAAGCCACTCCGAACACGATAGTTATGTGACGGTTTTGTGTATTCGTTTATAGGGTTAGGATTCGTTCATATAGGTTCGTCTAGTTCAAAATTTTCGTAAAAACTATCAATCCAATTCACTAGTTCAAGATTTTCTAAATTGTTTTCGGTTGAGGATCATGGATTGACGACCCACAATTACTCTAGTTCAAAACATTTAAATGACGATTGGTTGAGGTTGGATTGATCGATTTATGTACACCGACTGTGTGACAAGTATGAATGATTTACATAGAGCGAATTAGCATTACTCAATCATAACTGCTGTGTTCTCTTCTCACTCTGTCAAAAAACCGTTTATTTGCTTTTCTGTTTTCTAGTTATTAGAAGTAATCAAAACCAAACAAATCAAACTGTTTTCACAAGTGACTGTTTGCTTTCAACTGCTTGGTAGCTTAATTGGTTCCTTAGCGAACGATTTTGTGGTTAGCATTGTATGTCTACAACAACTGCTTACTACTTGTTTTCTAAGTATTAATTTGAGCATATCAATAATTTCGTCGCTAAATAGCGACGAATCGCTATGGATTAGCGACGAATAGTTTATTCGTCGCTAATTAGGAAAAGGGATTTAGTGACGGATAACCATATATGTCGCTAATCTCTCAGAAACCCACGCCACCACCACCACTGCCACCACGCCACCACCACCATCTGCTTCCTCCCACCACCACACCACCACCACTGCCACCACCCAACTCCACCACTTCCGCACCACCACACCACCACCACCTCCGTAACATCACGCCACCACCACCATCTCCTTCCTCCGATTCGTCCGATTTGTCAAGATCTGGTCTGATTCGTCAAGATATCGTCAAGATCCACCAAAATCCGTTGAAATTCGTGAAGATCCACCAAGATCTCGTCCAATTTTTTACCTTTTCTATATTTTTTCATTTTTTTAATTAATTTTGTATATTTTTTTTGTATTATTGGATATTGAATATTGTATGTATAAAATTGTCGATTTATTGTATATTGTATTATTGAATATTGTATATCCGTATTCTATTATTGTATCATTGTCGATTTATTTATAATAAACATAGATAGAATGTATCATTTGTCGACGTAAATACAATAAATCTAGATAAAACGGGATATTTATTCATCTCATCTCGTCTCGTCTCCAAATCTGCAGATTTATGCATTTAAAAAAAACATATTCGTCACTGATTAACGAAGGATACTTATCTGTCACAAGAAGGGCAGCTCCGGTCAACGAATTTATCCATCGTTAAATGGCTTGTGATGAAGAAAAATACGACAGGCTTATTATCCGTCGCTACGGATTTAGCGACGGATCGGCCCCAGTTTAGCGACGGATTTAAGGGAGTTTGTTGTGATTGAACAAAGTAAACTATGTTTTTTTTTGTAGTGATTCAAGGGAGTTTGTTGTGGTTCTTCGCTAAGCCTTCTTGGATTGACACCCTCAAAGGATACCCTTCTACTAGTCAATATTCGAGCCATCTCCATAGTAGGCCGGGGCGGTTCATTCGATACTTGAGGATTTGGAGTTATGGAATCACCCCTTCCATCTCCTCAAAATATAGACGCCGAGCCTCTATAGTGTTGTGCGACGGATACTCCATGCTAGAGTCCAGAGCGTGTCGGCGTGAAGATCCCTTCTTTGGAGCTGGAGTTGCAATCTGGAGGCCTGCCAAGGGTGAATTTTGCAGGACCAAAGCATTCACCTTTTCCTTCAAGGCAGAATGTTTTGCCTAACAGTACGGTTCTCCTCCTCGAGGTGCTGGAGCTTCTTCGCTTTCTCCTGCATCTGGGCAGTAAGAGCCTTGATCTGAGTGGTGACATCAATTTCCTCCACCTCTTCGAGGATGTACTCGTCTAAGTGTGTCATGACGGATAGCTAGTGTGTTGTCTCTTTTGATAGCTGGGGCCCACGGTTGGCGCCAAATTGTAGATGCTCAGAACCTACAATCAAAGATATATACGAATTGCGTGGCACCAGCAACCTGCAAGACAACAACAGAGCACGCTACGACATAAAATCCAATTGGGACACCGATGTTGTGACGATCGTATGGACTTCGACGCTCAAGCCAGTGAGTCTAGAAGATGTAAAAGTAAAGGAAATAGCAAAGAGTGAGAGATTGACTTATCCTTTTGTTCGTTCAAGGGGCTTTCGGAGCGATGGGCACCTGGAGAGTGATTGTGAGTGATTAGGTGGAAGGACCTTCTAGCTATGGAGTATGGATTTCGCGTGAGGCTCTGGAGATGCTCCTCAAGCCTATGTGTGAAAGTCTACCGGAAGCTCAAGAGGCACTCGGAATGCATACGTGAGTAATTCTGATTCAGGAAGAGAGGAGGAAGAGACAATTGCGTAAGCAGCAGTAGGTTAAGAGTGTGAGGAATGCGATGCCCTTAGGGTTTCTCCCTCGTCCTCCTTATATTGACTCTCCCCTAACGTTAGTATGAGTCTGTTGCGTAACCACCACCCGAGTACGCAGGTAGTTCGGAGTCCTCCAACTACCTATGTGAGACTTTTTCTCCTTTAGAGCCTTTGGACTTCAGGTGTGGTGTGCGTGTCAAGTATCTCGCGCAAGGGCTTGGAAGCTTCCCACACGGTTCTGGGCCTTGTCATGTGGATTAGACCATTGGAGGCCCATATCATGATGAATATGTCCAATTGTGGCTTGGAGCGCCTCGTAGTCCATATGAATAAGTGGACTTGTAATTGATCATGTAGTATTTTGGATTGGGTTTTAGACATATAAATCGTTTACCCAATATCACGATTGGGCTCCTTCGAGCGGTTGGACCCAATTTGGTCCAGGGCGTATTTTTTACCAATACAGTTGTCCCCTCACACACACACACTATAATACCCTAAAGAATGGTTGACAAGTAGTAGAAGATAGTGAAAGAAAAAAGGAAGAGAAGTTTGTTTGGGGAAAAACATATATAGTTGCAACTTTTTGGAATTCATCTACCAATTTCAAAGATGGTAAATCAAAATTAATCAGTTGTTCCCACTCCATGTTGAAGAAAGAACAAAGCAATTTTTACTAATGATCAACATGTACACATAATAGAATTCAAGCACTATAAATATGTGAATTGATCTAAGCAAGTTCCATAAATAAAGTCTTCTCAAGTTATATCAAAAGATTGATTAAGAAGCAATGGCAAGACTTGGCATTTTAGGCTTGTGCTTCCTCTTCTTCTTCCTATATTCCAACATTTTTTATGTTACCAACGGAACCCCATGGGGGCATTCATCACACCATAGAAGTCTACCTCCACAACATCAACCTCGACCAGTTATGTAACACAAATTTCTTCATTTTTCACTTGCTGTTTTTTAACAGGTTTATATTAACAATCAAATGAACTAATTTTGCATGTGTTCGAAACTATTGTAGGAGCGCAATAGCACCGCACAAACTTCTGTATGGTGTGTAGCACACACGACTGCAACTGAGCATCACCTTGGGACGTTTATTAACGACGCTTGCAAATGTAGAAGAGAATATGGAATTAGCTGCAGCCCCATAAAGCCTGGCAGGAGCTGTTACTTTGATGGAAACGTTAGAAAGCGGGCCACTTATGTATTAAGCGCCATCCTGTCTTCGCGACATACTTGTATGGCGCATTATGGCTCTCTATCCGGGATTAACCCCTGTAAGCATATTGAAAACACAATCGATTTTACTATAAGTATAAGACAATATTAAGCCATAAAAAGTGTCTTTTATGATGACTAATCAATGTGTTATATGTTGTGCAGCTGAAGGTGGCTGCGAATACCCGGAAACTACAAACTTGAACAATTGATGGATCAATGTCTTCTACCATGTGAAAATCTGGCATATGATTTTAAGAAATGCAATTTAAAAATCTGTAGGCAAAATAAAATAGTGTCGTGTGATACTACATTGAATAAATAAACTTGAATTGTGCATCTTTTATCATATCGATTTACTTTTACACAATAGCTAGCCTTCAACTTAATTGGAATAACAACTTGTTAGAAATTGGACATTAGTTCGAAATAAAATGTTGTGTCATGGGGTCGACATCAGTTTACCCGCGATAGTCTCGAGTTAATTTGGAAACCGTACCCTATAATTCTTTTAATCATGAGGCCAAAATAACGACGACAGTAGTACTAGTAACATTAGTCTATGTTACCCACACTCCGCACCAAGTAAACGTCCCGAATAACGTATACAAATGTTTATCAGCTAATTTCATGGCATGAGAGGATTTGTAGTAGCAAAAAAAACTCAAATTGGATCATCCATAAAAACGGCTTTGTTGAAAATTTCACTAATGTTAAACGCAACACCTTTTTGGCTAAATGTAACACCAAATATTTGCGTACTTGCCTAAAATGCCCTTAACTCAAAAAAAACTTATAAAATTAACGTAAAATCGAAATAACTCGTTTACACAAACACAATAACATTAACATGCACGATTGAATACAAATTACAACAATAAAAAAGATCAAAATTTTTTCACAAATTTTTTTTTTGTGAAAAGTGGAAAAAGTTGGGAAATTTGTAGAGAAATTTTTTTTTCACTTCTTTTTTTTTTTTTTTTTCAATTTCTCTACAAATTTCCCAACTTTTTAAAAATGGCCCGTTTGACCGGCAATTCTTTTTTAATTTTTTTAAAAATTTATTTATTTTGAATTCGCAACTTTAACTTTAATTCGAACTTGAATCGAAATGCTTCCGAATAAAAGGTTACAACTTTAACCTTTTATTCGGAAGCATTTCGATTAAAGTTCGAATTAAAGTTAAAGTTGCGAATTCAAAATAAATAAATTTAAAATTTAAAAAATTGTTTAAAAAAATTTGCCGGTCAAACTGGCCATTTTAAAAAAGTTGGGAAATTTGTAGAGAAATTGAAAAAAAAAGGATGAAATGGGGCCGGTTCTCAAAACCGGCCATTTAAAAAATGGCCGGTTCTCAGAACCGGCCATTTCATCCTCTTTTTTTTTCTTTTTTTTTTTTCCAATTTCTGTACAAATTTCCCAACTTTTTCAACTTATCACAAAAAAAAAAAAATTTTTGAAAATTTTTCGATGTTTTTTATTGTTGTAATTTGTATTCAATCGTGCATGTTAATGTTATTGTGTTTGTGTAAACGAGTTATTTCGATTTTACGTTAATTTTATAATTTTTTTTTGAGTTAAGGACATTTTAGGTAAATACGCAAATATTTGGTGTTGCGTTTAGCCAAAAAGGTGTTACGTTTAACAACACCCGAAAATTTGGTGGTTTGTCCATGCATTGCCAATTGGTGACTATCAGCAAACAAAAACATAGTTACATTACAAAATATTACAAAATATTAGGAATATACTATATTAATAAAGACTAACAATATTACTTTATGAAATACTATGAATACTTTTGCTAGTAAGATGAGAAGATTACCAGGGAAACTGCTCTTTTTTATTTATTTCATGGCTCATTATTAATTAATCAATTTAGGAAGACAACTTAGCTTTCTCATTTTCTTACTTAAATTAAATAGATAGACAGTCACGATCAGCTTTTCACACTATGAATTGGGTGCTCGTAAAATCCTGGATTTTATTTTTGGACGTCCATCTATATATCTATGAATCAAAAAAGTTTTCTCGGTCTTTTCTTGTAAAATTAAAGTACCTCTCTCAGTCGCTAATTAGCGACGGATTGTTTCGCTAATAGGGTTGACCAAGTAAAAAAAAAAAAAGAAAGTAAGGGAAAAGGGGTTTAGCGACGGATAACCCTATCCGTCGCTAATCTCTTAGAAACCCTAATATTAACCATCACCCACAATTCCATCTCCTTCCTCCCACCACCCTATTCTCTTTTTCCTTCCACCACCCAACTCCACCACCACTGCCACCACCACCATCTCCTTCCTCCCACCACCACTGCAACCACGCCACCACCACCACAACTGCCACCACCTAACTCCACCACCTCCGCAACACCACGCCACCACCACCATGTCCTTCCTCCCACCACTGCCACCACGCCACCACCACCATCTCCTTCCTCCCACCACCACTGCAACCACGCCACCACCACCATCTCCTTCCTCCCACCACCACCACAACTGCCACCACCCAACTCCACCACCTCCGCAGCACCACGCCACCACCGCCATGTCCTTCCTCTCACCACTGCCACCACCACCATCTGCTTCCTCCGATTCGTCCGATTTGTCAAGATCTCGTCCGATTCGTCAAGATATCGTTAAGATCCACCAAGATCTCGTCCGATCTTTTTACATTTTCTATATTTTTTTCGTTTTTTCTTGTTAATTTTGTATAATTTCTTTGTATTATTGGATATTGAATATTGTATGTATAAAATTGTCAATTTATTATATATTGTATTATTGAATATTGTATATCCGTATTGTATTATTGTATCATGTTATGCTCAAATTACTACGTAGAAAACAAGTAGAAAGCAGTTGTTGTAAACAGACAATGCTAACCACATAGTCGTTCGCTAAGGAATCAATTAAGCTACCACAACGGTTTGAATGCAAGTAGTTATTTGTGAAAATAATTTGGTTTGTTTGATTTTGATTACTTCTAGTAACTAGAAAATAGAAAAGCAGATAAACGATTTTTAACAATGAGAGAAGAGAACACAACAGTTATGATCGAGTAATGCTAATTTGCTCTAGGGAAATCGTTCATATTTGTCACACGGTCGGTGTACATAAATCGATCAATCCAACCTCAACCAATCGTCGTTTGAGTATTTTGAACTAGAGTAATCGTGGGTCGTCAATCCACGATCCTTAACCGAAAACGATTTAGAAAATCTTGAACTAGTGAATTGGATTGATAGTTTTCACGAAGATTTTCAATTAGACGAACCTATATGAACGAATCCTAACCCTAGAATCGAATACGCAAAACTGTCACATAGCTACTGTGTTCGGAGTGATTTAGCTACTCATAGTAGAAGCAAAGATCAAAGAATTCAAAGTATTGCATATGATAAACATAGACATATTGATAATCGCACGCAAGCTCATACAAATCGATAAACAATAGTAACACGAATCGAAGAGATAAACGATGGAGATTTATCAAATATTACCTGGAATTTGATATCGATTCTTCAACAATGATGAAAACCAAGCTCCAATTATGTCTCAATGTCAAAGTATCAATATTGAGCTTTTTTCTAAGAATTAGGTTAAAAGAAAGTATGAAAGAAAGAATCCAAAATCCAAACTAATAAGGAAACAACGATTTCTGATTTTGCACGTCTCGCCGCGGTGGGCTATTTCCGGCGCTGCGGCGAATCTTCTATTGTCGCATTATATATCGGCTCGCTTAATCTCACCATGGCAGGCCAATTCCCTCGCCGCGGCGAGCTTCGATCTTGATCCCAAAGGCAGCCTCGTAAAAGCTCGCCGCGGCGAGCTCGTTTTGCAAATCCTTTAGCAGCTTCGTAAAATCTCGCCGCGACGAGCCTAGGCGACTACGTTTTCTCCATTTGAGCTCAAAAGCCTAAATTCCTACAAAACAAAACCAAAACACCAAAGCATAAAATTGTACAAAAACTACTATAAAACTAAGAACAAAGACTAAAAAAGACCGCTAAAAGGACTGAATGAGACTCTAAATTATCGTCTCATCAAGCTCCCCAAACCGAACCTTTACTCGTTCTCGAGCAAACAAACAAACTAAAAACAAACAAGATTCTAGACAATGACAAACAAGAAACACACAAACAAGTCATACTTCCAAGTGATCGAATTCTACCATTGTAAGCATTAAGTTCACAAGACGCAAAAAATTTGCACTCAACTAACCTTGACAGAATAGTGCACAAAAAATCAAGCAAGACAGTTTCTCAGGTAAATAGCATTTAAGTCTAACTCTTCAATCCCTCACAAGGAATCTGATGTGCTCAAATTAATATTTAAAAAACCAAGAGTAAGCAGTTGTGTAGACAGACAAAGCTAAACCACAGAGTCGTTCGCTAAGGAATTAATTAAGCTACGTAGCAGTGAGAGTAAACAGAAACTTGCGAGTAACAGTTTGATTGATGGTTTGGTTGTACTTCTAACTAGTTTAACTAAAGCTAAGATTGCGATTAACAATGAGAGAAAGATGAATACAGTAGCAAGATCCAATTATGCTAATTCGAACTAGGGATAACACTCATATTTGTCACACGGTCAGACAAAGAATCAATCAATTCGATTCAACCAATTGTTCTTAGAAAATATTATACTGGAGAAATCATGAGTCGTCAATTCACGATCCTTAAACATGAACAATTTAGAGAATTTAATACGGACTTATCGAATTGAAGGTTTTTACGAAGATTTTATACGAGACTAACCTATCTGAGTGCTCGTCCCCGAGCAAACACACAACCTAAACACACTAGACTCTAAACCATGTAAACAAACAAAGAGTCAAATTCCCAAGCGACCGAATCTACCATTGAAAACATTAAATTCACAAGATGCAAAAATTTTGTTCTCAACCTAACTTTGGCAGAAATAGTAAGCAGGTAATCAGACACGATCATTTCTCAAGTAAATAACAATTAAGCCTAGCCCGCTAGTCCCTCACAGGTGTATAAAGTGTATCACTCACTCTCATGGAACTATCGATACAGGTATAGCTCAAAAAGTAAACTGGGAAGATGACTTTCGTCACAAGGATGCCTCAAATATCTTATGCTATTGTACTCGTCTCATTGAGTCGAAAGGGACTTTGGTACATGACTGTATTCCTCCAGAAAAATCGAAAAACTGGAACTACTCCCCTCATCCATTTCAAAACAACATCAAATCTCATAATACTTCACTGACTTCAGTGCATGGCCAACTGGGCTCTTTTAATCTCAATTTTTTGCAGGTGTCTGTTTTACCGAAAGTCTGCACTTTTGTGCGTGTCAGTTTGGTATACGTGCCATCAACCCTCATGGACATATGGCTTTTTAAGGCCATGCCGATATATAGGTAGTATTTGAAACACGCCTAACACGACTAACCGTGATCAATAAAGACCATAGATCCACCCCGAGATTCAAATATCATAAGCTTAGGGAGCAGTAAACAGATTTTCGCAGACAATTATAACGGCTCATAACATTCATAGTGAACAATCCTCTCCCCAAACCAGTTTGACAGAACGGGAGAAAATAAAATCCACAAAGTAAAGCATGCCGTTCAAGTAATACGTAAAAACTTGCACATCCCAGGAAATCACACGATAACAGGTGCCGATATAATATTTTTTCTTCGGCTAGGCTCCTCACAGGATTTTGGACTGCAGGGCTAACCAGACTTGCTATTTACAAGAGAAACGACCTTGCAGGATTAAAAGCCTAGCTACTACACTACTTCTAGCTAGACATTAAACAAAACGTAAGCAGCAAGAGAATTTACCATTCGCAATAGACGTTCGACTTGGTAATTGACTCAGACTCACCACAAGAGAAAATAAAAGTACTAACATCTAAACTAGACTCAACTGGAAAGGAAATATATAACTAACACATAAAGGTGGCTAACCTACTACCACAGTCACATAACACAAACAAGTGGCTAACATACCACTTGAACATAATACATAAAAATAAAAAAAAATAGAGTACGAAATAGAGTACAAATGTTAGAAATAGGGTACAAAATGAGACAACTTTAGCTAAAGATACAGTCGACCACCTCCCAAACCTAAACAAGTGCTAGTCCCTAGCAATGAATAGTGTAAGAACCACTGTATAGAATGACCAACCATAGTGTTGTCACAGCAGGGAATGATCAGGCGGATCGAGAAGGGCAACCACCGAATTGCTGCTCCCAGAAATCCTGCTGCGCCTTCCAGAGTGCCTCCTGTCTCTCCAAGCGCTCAAGCTCACGCTGCTCCCTAGCCTCAGCTCTCCTATCTCGTTCCTCCTGTTGCCGGTAGTGATCCACGATGCGGGAGTACTGATCCTCAATCTGGGCATATTGCGTTCCTGCCCACTACTGAAACTGTGCTTGCATCTGCTCGAAGTAATGCTGGAAGTCAGAAGGTGCAGTGTCATTGGCGCCCCTGATAGGAGTGGGATGGCGGCCGAGGATGACTCTGGCGCTAGTGGATTTCAGAGCTCCTTTGGGTTTCTCGGAGCCCTGAATACCAGGAACATTGAAGGACCGACAGATATCGGTAATAAGGCATGGAAAACCGAGGAGACTGCCTTTAGCCTTCCGGGACTGAGCCTCCGCCATCACTACAAGAATCCATCCGTAACGGGACGGAAAGGGGCGACGGATTTTATCCGTCGCCCCTGTAGCGACGGATCGCTACTTGGGGCGACGGATTCTATCCGTCGCCCCGTTTGGCGACGGATAAAGGTTATCCGTCGCTCTGTAGCGACGGATAAAATTATCCGTCGCTACAGAGCGTTGACCAAAATTTAAAAAAAAAAAAAAAAAAAATTTTAGCGACGGATAGATTTATCCGTCGCTAAAATAGCGACGGATAAATCTATCCGTCGCTATGTAGCACGGATAGATTTATCCGCTACAAGGCCCAAAAAAAAAAATTAGCGACGGATAGATCTAGATCTATTATCGCTAAAAACCTAAAAAATATAATATATCTCCTCCACCACCCCCTTTTCTCCACTACTTCTCCTCTCCTCCTCCCACCACCACCTTTCTCCTCCCACCACCACCATCCTCCACCACCACCATCTCCTCCCACCACCACCATCCTCCACCACCACCATCTCCTCCACCACCTTTCTCCTCCCACCACCACCACCTTTCTCCTCCCACCACCACCATCCTCCACCACCACCATCTCCTCCACCACCTCCTTTCCTCCACCACCATCTCACCACCACCACCACCACCACACACCACCCACCACCACCACCCAGCCACCACCACCAACCACCACCACCACCAACTCCACCACCACCTCATTTCCTCCACCATCCTCCTCCACCACCATCTCCACCACCACCACCTCTCTACTCCCACCACCACCGCACCACCACCCTGCCACCACCACCATCTCCTCCACCACCACCACCCTGCCACCACCACCATCTCCTCCACCACCACCACCACCCTTCCACCACCACCACCTGCACCACACCCACCGCACCACCACTGCCACCACCGCACCACCATCGCTGATTAATCCAGATCTGAATATAAAATTAGATATCGATTTTATTTTTTGTGGGCGACGGATAGATCTATCCGTCGCCCATAATCATTTTTTTTTAAAAAGGTCAATCCGTCGTCAACTGTCATGAATTGACGACGGATTTTTATCCGTCGCCAAGCCTGTGGGGGCGACGGATTTTTTATCCGTCGCCCGATCCGTCGCCAGAGCTGGGGCGACGGATAGCTGGGCTGTAGCGACGGATCTATCCGTCGCTACAGCCCAGATTTTTTGTAGTGCATAATGATATCTGGGGCGTCAACAAACTGCCCGTCCATGATCGCTCGAATAAGGCGGGCTGTGGGAGGGGTCAGGGTGGTAAAATGTGAGTTGGGGGTCACATTATACTGTATGAGATGTTGCCAGAGGCGAACCTCTGGCTTGAGGAAGTGGGTGGCTATGGTGGTTTTGGTCCTGTGGTCCCCCGGATCGGTACCAGGTAGCAGTACAAACTCGGCCAAGTCCCTATCAAACTGCCGGTTGTGAAAATTTTCGCCCAGTCGCATTTAGTCGTCTTCGCTGACCACCTGGATCAGGAATTCCTGGATACTCCTAGGTGAGAACTGGATCCTGACACCGCGAATCGTCATCACCCCATCAGCCGAGTCGTGGAGGCTGATGTAGAATTCCCGAACCAGCCTCGGGTCATAGGGCAGTTGCTTGCCGAAGAGCTTGCTCTAGCCTAAATATCGGATCCTTGCCCAGACTTGGGCGTAGACAGCATCCTCCAGCTCATCGAGAGCCAATTTCCGCTCGGGCCATGCTTTCCTAGGCTCCATAAAATTTGCTTCCATAAAAGCCCTCCCTTCTGCGGACAGGTGGGAGAACTCATCTACGTGACCGCTCTGTCTGGCCGCGCTACTGGACTCGCCTCTATGGCGTTTGCTGCCTGTGGTTCTGTGAGGCATAGTGCCTGCGAGAAATGTGTTAGCGTAGAACAATGGGGGTAGAAAACTACCTCCCCAAACCGATTCATGATCAAAGAGCCAGAAGCAACAAAAGAGCAAGGAACAGGGGATAATGCAAAATTCCCCAAACCAACTCAAGATTCAATATCATGGCCAATACACGATTCACATTAGTTCACAAGCATAGGAGTATTGATAATCATGGCAAAAGAGGGACAAGATGGCAGTAATTGTCAAAAACAGGCAAGCATTGCACAAAATTGGAAAACAGAAGGAAGTTCCAAAATCAACGAGTAAGGAATCCATGCATCAATCAAAATCGAACTACTACACCCAAGCAATCACAACTAACGACGAGCAACCATATAATTCAAGTAAACTCGAAAAACTAAGGAAGAAGGAAGTTCAAGCCAATTTACCTTTTGAATCCGAGGCAATGGGTGGAAAACACACAAAAGTGATGCAAGGAACGGGGAGAGGAGGAAAAACCCGTTGATTTGCAACGAGAATGGGGGAAGTTGGTGGAGAATTGAGGGAGAAAGGGAGATTGGAGTGAAGAGAAGAGAAAAACGGGAAGAAGAATGGAAGAAAGTGGGGCGGTGGGGAAGAAGAAGAAGAGATTTTTTTTAAAAAAAAAACCTAGCGGGAAGAAGTGCACCATGGCAGTTTATCTGAAACAGATTTTTTTTTCTCCTCATGGCTGAAGAGAAGTCTTACATGAAGTTTTCTTTATCTCATATATATATATATATATATATATATATATATATATATATATATATATATATATATATATATATATATATATATATATATATATATATATATATATTCATAGCTTTCGTGAAACTTACGAGACAAACATAGGAGAAAAAAAACAGACGCTCGCATAGGCAAAAACTTACGAAAGCACAAAAAGGATAAGTGAGGCCATCTCGCCGCAGCGAGCAAGATGCTTCGCCGCGGCGAGAGAATTTTTCGCAAAAAATTCACTTGCACTAGTTCAACCTCGCGTCGCAAGATCGAAACTCCAAGCCGCAGCTAGAGTTTACGAGTTTCCTCGTATGAGTGCAAAGGTCCCACCTTCCAGAGACACAACTAAACTAAAAACAAGTAGTCTAACATAAACAAATAGTCTAACAATACGAAATAACAAGCAAGTGTACGTAATGAAAATTAGTCTAAATGAATGAAAAACAAAAGGGGGCTTTTGTTTATAGTCGTTAGCTCGACTTCTTCCATGCTGGAGCTAATTGAGCTTGAGGTTACCAGCCTTCTCTGTCCCCATGTTCACTCGTGAGCGAGAATAGGTGTAGAGTGGACTGGTGTGTGCTGCAATGTAATTCCTGGTGTCAACCTGTGCAGGAGAATATGATGTGGTGACAGCTCGCAACTCACGTTTCTCACCGCAAACCTGGATAGTACATGTACGGCCATAAAGATCGACTATCATACGAGTAGCCTTAATGAAAGGGCGCCCAAGAAGCAGCATATCCTTGTCCATCTCTTTGATCTTCACCTGCAGTGACTCGACAACCACGAAATCAGTCATAAACACATCTCCACCAATGGTTACGGGGACATCCTCAACAACTCCCATGCATTTGCTTCAAGTACCATTAGCCATGGTCACAAAGCATCTTCTCGGTTCTAGACCCTTCAGGTTGAGTTCCTCATAAGTCTCGAATGTCATCAAGTTAACTGCAGCTCCAGTATCAATAATACCTGTAACCTCAAAAGAACTGCCCATCCCGACAACCAAATCAAAACTGTTTGCATCACTAATGCATCTTCTATTCCTTTTGGATCATCTGAGTTGGTCCTGCATTCGCCTTCTCTCCTGGAATCGCAGGACCAGATGTTATCACCTTTCTTGCTTCCTGTGCCGGTGTTGCTTCAACCTGGGAAACCACCTTATCATGGTTACAAGTGCAAGTCATAATAACAGTCTTCACTACTCCTGGCTTGTCAAAAGCTACCTCCACAGCAAGTATTCTGTTATTCTCAACATTCGCGGGGAGTTTACCCTTCTCTCTTTGTTGGAAGGCGCCGACCAGATCACCAAGAGTCTTCTCTAACCTCTTTTGTGATTGCTCAATGCTCTCAAACCTCTGGTCATTCTTGGCTTGATTCCGCTGTGCTTCTGCCCAGAACCTCTCTGATCTCTCCATGTGAGCTCTAATCTCCTGATCAGCGTTTCGCTGTGCACTAGTAGGCGGAGCTGGAAACTGCTGTGCTAGACCCTGTTGAAACGGAACCTGTTGAAATGGAGCCTGCTGTGCCGGAACCTGCTGTGGTGCATTCTCATAGAAGTTACCTCCATAGGATAAATTGGAACGGTCGGGGTTGAAGGGCTGCACCTTAGTAGCGCCTGCATTCATTCCGGTTGGTCACAACCACCACGCTGCTCGCACCCAAAGAATGATCTCTGGAGTTGGGTTCCCCCCCCATAGTCTCAGGAAGTCTGCACATACTAGCACCATGCCCGAAATTACCACACAGATTACACCTCTCATTAACTGGAGCCACTGGTGCAGGGATAGTGCCAAGCATCCTCATCTCCTTAATCTGTTCTGCCAATTCAATAGTACTGGGGCCTGGTGTTTGCTCCATGACTTTCACTTCAGCTCTCCTTGGTCTACCCCTAGTTCCCTTAAGCTGGGAGATGGCAGCAAGCTTCTCAAAAGCCTCATTCAATGCAGCCGGAGATGCCGTAACGATGGAGCCATCCACGGTCATATCCACCATGTTCTGTGCTTCCCAGTTGAGCCCCTCATAGAACTTGCAGCATAAATCCATCTCACTCAACCTATGGTGAGGGCATTGAGAGAGAAAGTTCAGGAATCGCTCCCTGGCCTCATAAAAGCTCTCATCACTCATCTGCATGAACTTCTCAATCTGCACTCGAAGTTGCCTAGTCTTCTCCGCCGGATAGAACTTATTCATAAAGGCCCTGTATAGATCATCCCAAGTAGCCAGAGAAGCTTCAGGTTGATTCAATAGCCAGCTCTTTGCTTTATCCTGCATACACATGGGAAAGACCTTCTTCCTAATTTCCTCATCAGAAACCACATCGTGCTACAGATGGCGGAATCCTAGCAATCAGCCCCTCGAACTCCTTGAGAAACCGGATAACATCCTCATTAGCCATCCCATAATACTTAGGCATGTCATGGAAGCGATGAGACTTGATCTCCATGTTCCTAGCATTGTTAGAGAGCACAATAGCTGATCCCCCAGCCTTAATTTCACCAGGCTGCATATAGGTCCCATAAGTGATCACAGGGGTCTCAACAAAGACCGCTGACTGGGAGTATTCTCGTTGACGTCACCCATTTCAATAGCGGCTAAGTTCTGTCTTCGAAGCTGATGGTAGTGTCTATCGATCTTAGGTACTAGAGGTTGCAAAGGTGTTCCTTGCGATCTTGTACCGGGCATAAACCTGCAAAGGTTCTTCTACAAAATCAAAAACCTCGAAAAACCTTAGTTTCTGTTAGTGCAGAAATCGCAGGTAAGTAAAAAAAAGCAAATAAAATATTACACTCACACGCTACAATAGGAATTAATTCCCCGGCAGCGGTGCCAAATTTGATGTGCTCAAATTAATACTTAGAAAACCAAGTAGTAAGCAGTTGTTGTAGACAGACAAAGCTAAACCATAGAGTCGTTCACTAAGGAATTAATTAAGCTATGTAGCAGTGAGAGTAAATAGATACTTGCGAGTAACAGTTTGATTGATGGTTTGGTTGTACTTCTAACTAGTTTAACTAAAGCTAAGATTGCGATTAACAATGAGAGAAAGATGAATACAGTAGCAAGATCCAATTATGCTAATTCGAACTAGGGATAACACTCATATTTGTCACACGGTCGTTGCACAGTAAATAAATCAATTCGATTCAACCAATTGTTCTTAGAAAATATTATACTGGAGAAATCGTGAGTCGTCAATTCACGATCCTTAATCATGAACAATTTAGAGAATTTAATACGGACTTATCAAATTGAAGGTTTTTACGAAGATTTTATACGAGACTAACCTATATGAGTGATTTGATAAACGCTAGAACGAATATGCATAATCTTCACATACTACTGTATTCAAAGGTGTTTAGCTACTCATAATTGATGATTGCATGCAAAGATTCATGGTAATAATCATGTGAAACATAGATGATAAACTCGCATGCAATAACATACAATTCAATCAATAAGATAAAGAACGAATTGTAAATAACAAAGCAATGGAGAAATCAATACCAATAATCTTGATGAATAAAATCAATGAATAACCAAGCTCCAAAGATGTCTCAATGTCAATGTGTGTATCTAGGAGCTTTTTCTCAAAACTAGGTTAAAAGAAGTATGAAAGAAAAGAATCAAAATTCTAATCTAATAAGGAAAACAAAACTGATTTTGTGTCTCTCGCCGCGGCGGAAAGAATAGCTCACCGCGGCGAGCCTTCTTAATCACAATATATAAAGCTCTCGCATAATCTCGCCGCGGCGAGTTACAATCTTCAAAACAGGAGCGAATTCGCAAAATCTCACCGCGGCAAACCAATTCCTACAAGCGAAGCCTTCTTAAATCAGAAGATAACCACTCATAAATCTCGCCACAAGGATCGATTTCGCCACAAAGCCTTCTTGTAAGTTCCAATTCCAAGCTCGAAAAATCTCGCCGCGGCGGACTGGATCCCTCGCCGCGGCGAGCCATGCTAAGCGGCTTGTTCTCATTTAGCTCAAGAGACGTCGATTTCTACAAAATGAAAACAAAACACCAAAGCGTAAAAATGAACTAAAAAGACTACAAAACTAAAGACAAAGACTCACAAAGACCGCTAAAAAGGACCAAATGAGACGTTAGAATATTGTCTCATCAGAATCCTACATAACTCTCTCTCACACTCTGGAAGTGTCCAGTGGGTGATCACTCAAGAAATGGCAAGAGAAAGGGAAGGTGACTTTCGTCACTAAGGTGCCTCAAATACCTCATGCAAAATACTCAGTCAGTTAAGTCGGAAGGGACTTTTTCTTCACGCGCTCCAGCTTGTCAGAACATACAACCAAACTTCCATATCACCACATTTTTGCATACAATGGATTTCATGCTAATCAATTTGGCCACTATCGACTCTTTTAGTCTCAATTTTTTGGTAATGTCTGTTTTACCCAAGTCCGCACTTTTGTGCGTGTCAGTTTGGTATACGTGCCATCAACCCTTACGGACATATGACTTTTTAGGACCACGCTGGTATATAGGTAGTATTTGAAACACGCCCAACACGACTACGGTGATGACAAGCACCACATATACACCCCGAGACGAATCAACTAATCAAGGGAAGAAATACAGATTACAAGTATAGATAAACATAACAGCACAGCAGAATTCTTCTCCCCAAACCGGTTCTTTGTAATGCACTGGCTTTGATAAACAGATCATAAAGAGCATGCCGTTCGTCATACTTAACAGAGTACACATGAGCATGAAGAGGCGCAAACTAGGGAGTTTGCACTTCCCGAAAGGATCACACAGGCGCCGGTACAATATTTTTTCATCGACTTAAATTTTCTCACCGGATTTTTGGACTAAAGAGATAAACAAACTTGCTATTTACAAGAGAAACAGACTTACGGGTTTTAAATCCACTATGCCACCTTAGTTAAGTATCGTGCAAAACATAAGCAGCTAGCAAATTTAACAGTCACAATGGGAGCTTTCATAACTTGGAAGAACAACTCACGAAAGACTCTAGAAGGGAAAAGAAGAAAAAGAAAATGACCAAAACATACAGAAAGTAAAGGACGAAAGACTCTAGAGACTCAGTTAATAGAGAAAATGCAGATAAGATACTAGAGAGCACATTCCACCTCCCCAACCCTAAACTCAAGCATGTCCTCATGCGTAGAGTGAAAAAGAAAAGAGAATGGGATCAACAGTGACTTGCCTGCAGGTGTACCTTACAGTCATGTACAAGACTCTTCCGTGTTGGCTAACGGGTACTCTTGAAGTTCTTGGTTCTTCCGGCTTTTGCAGCTCCTCTTCCTCCCTGCAGGTAAGTATGTGTATAGAGCGGTCCGGTGTGCGCTCCCATGTATGTCTTCATTTCAACCTGCGCAACAGAATATGGTATAGTAGTGGCATGCAACTCGCGTTGCTTACCATGTATCTCAATAGTGCAGGTACGAGCGTGAAGATTGACGATCATGCGAGTAGACTTGATGAAGGGGCGCCCCAGAAGCAACATATCCTTCTCCATGTCTTTTCCCTTGACCCGAGACGACTCCACAACCACAAAATCTGCCATAAACACATCACCGTCCAGTTCTACCGGAACATCTTCGACTACACCCATGCACCTACTCCTTGTCCCATTGGCCAGCAGAACGAAGCATTTGCGGGGCTCCAATCCCTTCAAGTTCAGCTCCTCATAAGTAGAAAAAGTCATCAAATTATAGGCAGCTCCCGTGTCAACAATACCAGTTACCTCAGACGAGTTACCAATCCCGACAACCAAGTCAAAGCTATCCGCATCGCTGATGCTCTTTTCCACCCTTTGGATCACATGAGTAGTGGAATCCACCTTAAGGTGAGTTGGTTCCGCATTCGCCTTCTCCACTATAATTGCAGAACCAGGTGTAACCACTTCCATTTCCTTTTCCTAAACTTTCTCTTCTATCGGCTTCTCATGTGCCCGTGCAGGTACTACCTCAACTATTTCATGTGCATCAACCTGGGCCACCGTATTATCAAGCTTGCAAGTGCAGGTAGCAAGAACGGACTTCACCTTTCCTGTCTCATCAAATGTCACCTCAACAGCTAGAACTCTGTTGGTTTCTACGGTCGCCGGGAACTTACAATTTTTCCATTGCTGAAACTGACCAACTAGATCCCCCAAAGTCTTCTTTAACCGCTTCTGTGACTGCTCAATGCTGTCGAACCGCTGATCATTCCTGCTCTGAATTCTCTGTGCTTCTAACCAGAACTTCTCAGATCGCTCCATGTGGCTCCTGATTTCCTGATCTATGCTTAGCGGTGCCTGCCAGTTAATTTTATGTCTCGACTGTACCCAGCTGGCAATTTCAGTAGTAGGATTTGCACTCATCATCTCAGGTAGGCGACATAGATTTGCTCCATGCCCATAGTTACCGCACAGATTGAACCTCTCACTTACTTGAGTGCTGGGAACGGAGACCGTGCCAAACATCCTCATCTCCTTGATTTGATCTGCCAAATTGCAGTTACTTGGCCCTGAGGTTTCCTCCACAGCTCTAACTACACCCCTTCTAGACTGACTACACACCCCTTTAAACTGAGAAACAACAGCCAGCTTATCGAATACTTTGGTCAAAGCAGTAGGAGATGCTGTAACAATGGTCCCATCAACAGTCATGTCGACCATATTCTGAGCTTCCCAATCTAGGCCCTCATAAAATCTGTAACACAAATCCATCTCAGATATCTTGTGGTGAGGGCACTGAGAGAGCAGATTAAAAAACCATTCCCTCACTTCATAGAAACTCTCATCACTCATCAGCATAAACTTCTCAATCTGGAGACGGAGTTGCTTAGTCTTTTCAGCAGGATATGTTAGGAATATCTGTTTAGATTTTGATCAGCAACCTAATGACTTATCTTAGCTCAGAAAGGTGGTTAGTACTCTTGGTTCACTTGAACACTGTAAAAGAGGAAACTCACTAAGTATGATAGTCTAGCAAATCTTGTATAGGATGTTAGGTCTCTGAATGTAATTTTTATTTCTCTAAAGAAGACCAAGAAGAAGGCATCCAGCAGGAAAAGTTCAATGGATTTGAAGATTTGAAGACTGCACAAGATTGCTGAAGACAAGGGTTTTCAGATACCTATGACCAAATATCTTGAAGAGACAAGTTTTTTTTTTTTTTTTTAAATAAACAGTGTTGGAAAAGATATCTGAGAAATAAAAGGTTTCTGAAACGAGGAAAGTGCCCACATATATCTACACTCAGATACCTTGGACATAAACTATGTTTCTGAAAAGAAATATATTATAACAAGTTGTTTCAACAAGTGGTATCTGGAGTTGTGATAATCTACGAAAGGGACGGCAAAGCTTCGAGAACTCGATAGTATAAGATCTCCGACATAATGCATAGTTCCGTTGGCACTGAGACAAAGTATAGTACAATGCATTGAATGCGGATGTAAATGTCTGAACAAAAATGGTAGCTTCTGAAGAAGAACACAAACGTACTACAGTACTATACTCAGATATCAATAGTTTGAATTTGATTTAAGCCTAACGGATACTATTCAAATGGCACTCAAATTCATCTATAAATATCAACACTTAGACTGCTTGAGAACACACCTTGAATTGCATTGAATACTCTCACACAAGCTCTCTCAAGCACACTACTTACCTTCAAGCACACTACTTACCTTCAAGCTTTATGTTGTGACCAAATCTCTTGATTCTAAGTAGCACAAAAGGTCTAAGTGTCCTGATCCTTAACAAGCATTGCTATTTGTGAAAGAGTTGAATTAAGATTTGATATCTGAGATTCATTCTCTTGAACATTTATCATAGACTTGGGTCAGTAAAGAATAAGATACCATACATTGCAAAGTGTATTAAGTATACTTGATTCTCAGAGCTATCTGCATAACTGAACAAGTTATTAAAGAAGCTCACCTGACAAACTACCTTAACCAACACCTTAATTGGCGTGGAGTACATGAAGTACTTAGTTTGGGAAACTAAGGAACAACTCTAGGAAAGAGGTTTCTGAGTACATGAAGTACTTGGCTGTGAAAGCCAGGGAATAACTCAGGGGGAACACTTGGTTGGGAACCTAGTGTAATTAGGAATCGAGAGAAGATATTTGTAAGGTTGCATCAAATATCTATCTTAGTGGATTCTAGGTCTGAGAAAGGCCGAAGTGGATTAGTTGAAGGATTACGCCACCTTTAGATACCACTATAAAAGACTTGTGTTATTTACTTTCTGCATTTTATTACTTACTTTATTTACCTTGCAAAGTATTTACACCTATCTTGCTGAGCACGTGCACTTATCACAGAAAAGTCTTCCGCTCTCTGAAATTAAGTATCAGATATCTTCACAGATATCTGAGAAACCGTGTTTATCGACAAAAGTTTTAAAAGAATATTCACCCCCCAGTAGTCTTTTACTTTGTCGTTATCTGGACCAAAAAGTGGTATCAGAGCAGGAGGTTCCCAAGCCTTATGCACTGAACCTAGATCCCAGATAACTGCCCACTAACTGCTTTTCACCTACACTTGATTTGTTTGTTTAGTGTGTTTGCTCCATGATGTCTTTAAGTGACGCCCCAATTCTCAAACCAGAGAATTATGAGTAATGGAAGAACAACATGATGCTCCACCTAGAATCCATCAGTGACGAAATGATCGACGTGATAAAGAATGGCCCAATAGTCATTCAACAACTCAAGCAGGTCATGGAGGTTTCTAATGGTAGAGACAGAGAACAAAGCGATGGGTCTTCATGCATGTAGATCAACCAAGGAGACCTGCCAGTCAAGTTATTTACGAACCAAAGCCCAGAGAGCTCTGGACATCGGAAGATGCCAAGAGAAATCGACTGGATGGCCAGGCTCGTAATATCATCATACTTTCTACTCTAGACCACATACAGTGTAAACTGTGGGGTACAAAAACGGCGAAAGTGTCCTGGCAACTGATTGAAAAAATCTGTGCCGGCACTGAGAAAACGAAGGAAAATAAGTTCAAAGTTTTGAAGCTTAAATTCCAAAACTTTAAACAAGGTCCCATAGAGACTCTTAAAGAACTAGATTTCCGGTTTACAACACTTATGAGTGACATGGCTGCACTTGGTGAAAGTAATAGATATACACAGTCAGAAAAAATTAAGACTATTGTGAGAAGTCTAAATCATAACTAAGACCACACAAATTTTTTCTACTTTAACCAAGGAATGCCAGATATCACTCCAGTGGAACTTTTCTCTCACCTTGCCACTGTTGACTATGAGACAACTCAAAGAGAACAAACAACTGAAAAGTTGCAGAATGTTGTTCTAGTTGCTCAAGGAACTTCTGAAAAGAAGGAAGGCAAGGAGGTGACTGAGGATGCTCTTGCTGTAAAGCAAATGAGAAAATATGTCAGTCGGGAAATAGAGAAAAGAAAAGCCAAAGAGAAGCTGAAAAAGCATCTAGGCTCAAACTATCACCAGTACAAAAATATGCAAAGCTCGCTGAACAAGCCGGCTCAGAAAGCATCAAGTACTGAGGAAGCAGAAATTGGAAACGATATCTCTTTCTATTGTCAGAAACCTGGTCATTTCAAGAAGGATTGCCCTGCCTTCAACAAGCTAAAGACAGGTGACAAGAAAGATAGGAGAAACTTCAAGAGAAGCCATAGAGCTCTGCTCACTGAAGAACGGAAAAAGATACAACTCCAACTGGATGCTCTAGACATTGAGTCTGATTCTGAGGATGAGGACTCAGATGATTCCACACTGCCTTCTCCAGAAATGTGCGGTGTTTCTCATGAAGTGATTGACTTTGGTCAAAAGAAGAAAGAAGTATGTGGAATGGCTGAAGAAATCTTCCCAGATATCTCCAACATTGAACCTTGTCTAATGGATGATGAGGTAACACAAACCTCTTGTTATACTTATGAAAGTGATGAGGAAGTAATCAAAGATCTGGAACATCTTAGAAGAGAACTTGATCTCTATGAAAGAGAATTTCTAATGGTCCGAGATAGAGCCGAAATCTTTGAAGAAGAAAAGAATTCTCTTGAAAAGGAAAATTCAAAATTACTCAAGATATCTGAGGAAAAGGATGCCGAAATTGCATCTCTCAAAACTCAGATATCTGAGACTGAAAAGTCACATGAAGAAGCATTGGCCAATCTTCAAAAGAAATGTGAAGATCTTTCTGAGAATGAAGAACTCAAAAAGAAAGAACTATCTTTTCAATCTTATGCCAAAGCTAGTGACACTCTTACTGAAGCACAATCTTATTTAAGAGATCCTTCTGAAAAGAGAGG
The DNA here is from genome assembly GCA_026545765.1 of Plantago major. Taxonomy (NCBI): domain Eukaryota; kingdom Viridiplantae; phylum Streptophyta; class Magnoliopsida; order Lamiales; family Plantaginaceae; genus Plantago; species Plantago major. The sequence continues at coordinate 61,780,613 of CM048839.1, read as the reverse complement.
ACTTGGGCTGGACACACAAGCAGATAGTTCTACCACTCTGAATAAGAGTGATGAAAGAAGAACATTTGTCAGTGCACAACAAGGTGGTTCCCAAACAACCTACAATATCGGTCAGAAAGCTAAGGTTGTTGACAAAGGAAAGGCAGTTGCGACCAAATCTTTGTGGGAAAAACAAGTCCAAAAGAAATCTGTTGGGAATGTTTCTAAAAAGAAACATAACACTGAAAAGTGTAATCACCCACAGTGCTATGTCTCTCAGAAAGGAAGAATTGCAGGAGCTGGCAAATTCTCCTATGTCTCGTTTTCTGGAAAGAAAATAGATTACCCAGAGACTAGCAAAACTGCTGAGAAAAGATCTCAGATAGCACCAGGTGCTCGGAATGGTATTGGCTATAAAGCCATCGGGAAACAACTTGCTCGTGAGTACAAACAAGAGCAAGAACGATGGTTAAAGGCTACAATTGCTCACAACAATTATCAGAAGTGGAAGATGAGTCAAGCCATCGAAAATCAATGCTGTGGCTAGAAGAAACTGCAAGGAAAGCTAAGTTTGTCGAGAAGGCATCGTAAACCTGACAGGTATCTGAAAGCACCAAATGGAGCACCTAGGAACACACCAAGGAAGAAAATAGTTCTTGATAACAATGATACTAATCATTTAACTAGAATTCCTCCTTATGTTCCTGTTAGACAAAAGAATGTTCCTAAGAAATTCATTCAAAAATGGATTCCTACTGGAAGATTCTTTAGTCCAGATGGTTCCGTTGTTGGTATGAGAACCTAATCTCCTGTTTCCTATTTTGTGCAGAACACTCTAAAGACTAATCCAAAGTGGCATTTTGATAGTGGATGTGGGAAGCACATGACAGGAGACAAAGCAAATCTGATTGACTACAGAAAGTGCAATGATGGACTAATTATCAGGTTTGCTGGAGGAGATGAAAATCCAACCATAGGATTTGGCAATCTGAAGTTTGGAGCCCTTACAATCTCTGAAGTACTACATGTAAAGGGATTGAAATATAATCTCCTAAGCATGAGTCAATTAGTAGACAAAGGGTACACTGTCAAGATCAAGTCAAAACTATGTAAAGTGATTGACAATGAGTCAAAGCAGACAGTCTTGGTTGAAGGCGAAAAGGAAATCTTTATGTTGCTGATTGGGCATCCACCATAACTGGAGAATGTCTCATGGTGAGTCAATCTGGCCACACTGAAGAAAATTGGCTATGGCATAAAAGAATGAGTCACTTGAATTTCAAAACTCTAAACAAGTTAGCCAAGAAAGAGTTGGTGGTTGGTTTACCCAAAATGGCATATAAAAAAGATGGTATATGCTCAGCTTGCCAAATGGGAAAACAACCAAAACATCTTTCAAGTCTAAAACTAGACATTCCAGTGAAGGGCCACTGCAAATGTTACATATGGATCTTTTTGAATCCTCTGTAACTAGTTATGCAGGAAAGAAGTATGGTCTGGTTGTTGTTGATGAGTACTCAAGATTCACTTGGGTTGTTTTTCTCAAACACAAATCTGACGCAAGGGTTGAGATACCCAACTTGCTGAATAAGCTCGAAATCATGAAAAAATGACAAGATATCTGTAATTAGAACACACCATGGTACTGAGTTTGTGAACCAGTACATAAAAGAGTTTTGTACCTGCAAAGGTATACAACATCAACTATCTTCTGTAAGGACACCACAACAAAATGGTGTTGCTGAAAGGAAGAATAGGACCCTAAAAGAAGCGGCAAGAACAATGCTCGCTGACACTGAAATAAGTGAAATCTATTGGGTTGAAGCTGTAAACACAGCCTGCTACACTCAAAATAGATGTTTGATTAACAAACACCATGACAAAACTCCTTACGAGCTTTTCATTGGTAGACCCCCTAGTATCAAACATCTAAGGGTGTTTGGTTGCAGATGTTTCGTTCTTAACAATGGAAAAGAGTACTTGAGAACATTTCAACCAAAGGAAGATGAAGGAGTATTTCTTGGTTATTCTCTGAATAGCAGAGCCTATAGAATCTACAACAAAAGAACGCAAAAGATTGAAGAATCTGTTCATGTAGTTTTCTACGAAAGAAACAAGAAAATACCCTTGAATGATGATCTCTCAGATAGGTTCAAAGAACTGATGATTAAAGATTTTGAAGAAGAATCCTCAAAAGGAAACAATTCTATCATTCACTTAGGGGATGAGTCTGACGATGAAAAGCAACCTATTCTTAGTAACAACCAGATGACTCTAAGACATGATGAAGAATTTCCTATGAGAATTCCAGAAATGGAACAGGTTACTGAGAACCTTCATCATGAACAGGTATCTGAAAATGAGATTGCTGAAATGCAGATATCCATGGCATTTCCCATGTGTCAGATATCTCAGAGACTACACAGGTATCCCATCAAGATCATATTGATTCATATTCAAATCAAAATGATATTGATCCTACTAGTTCAAAACCCATTATGAAATGGATAAGAAATCATCTTGCAAACGATGTGATTGGTCCCATAGACCAAGGAGTTAGAACTAGAAGAGCAATCGCTGAAAATGCAAATTGTCTCTATGGATGTTTCATATCAAATATTGAACCTAAAACTATAGAAGAAGCATTAAAGGATCAAGATTGGATCTCTGCAATGCAAGAAGAGTTGGATCAATTTGAGAGAAACAAAGTCTGGAAACTGGTTCCATTTGTTGACGGAATATCTGTAATCGGAACCAAGTGGGTTTTCAGAAACAAAATGAATGAGTCTGGTGAAATAACCAGAAACAAAGCTAGGTTGGTTGCCAAGGTATTCACCCAGACTGAAGGACTAGATTTTGATGAATCTTATGCACCAGTTGCAAGATTGGATGCAATAAGACACTTTCTAGCCTTTACAGTTTATCAAATGGATGTCAAGAGTGCATTCCTAAATGGTGAACTTGCTGAGGAAGTCTATGTTGAGCAACCACCAGGTTTTGAAGTTTCCTCAGAAAGTAGGATGGTCTATAAGCTTCAGAAAGCTCTGTATGGGCTGAAACAAGCTCCAAGAGCATGGTATGATACATTGGCCAGATACCTACTAGAAAGTGGTTTTAAGAAAGGAGATGTTCATAAAACACTCTTCATATTGAACCATGATGGGAAACTACTTTTAGTTCAAGTATATGTTGATGACATTATATTTGGATCTAAAGATAAGCAACTTTGTGAAGACTTTGTTGAACTCATGAAATGTAAATTTGAGATGAGCATGATGGGAGAATTGAATTACTTCCTAGGGCTGCAAGTCAAGCAACTGAAGGATGGAATATTCATTAGTGAAACAAAGTATGCAAAAGACATGTTCAACAAGTTCAATCTAAAGCCTTCTGAAAAGAATGGTAAGATACCTATGAGCATTGGAACCAAAATGACCTATACTAAATCTGACAAGAGTGTTGAAGAACACAAGTATAGGAAATTGATTGGGTCTATACTGTACCTCACTGGAAGTAGACCTGATATTCAATATGCAGTTGGAGTGTGTGCTAGATTTCAGACAAATCCAATGCAATCACACTACAACATTGCTATGAAAATATTGAGGTATGTAAAAGGTACTGTAGAAGTTGGATTGTGGTATCCAAAAGATAGTGGATTGAGTTTGGTTGGCTATTCAGATGCCGACTATGCTGGATCATTGCTTGATAGAAAAAGCACCTCAGGAACTTGTCAATTTCTTGGTGCTAGATTGATATCTTGGTTTAGAAAGAAACAAAATTCAATTGCCACATCTACCACAGAGGCTGAATATATTGCTGCTGGGTGTTGTGCTTCACAGATATTGTGGATACAACAACAACTCAGAGACTATGGACTCAATGAAGAGAAAACTCCCATTTTCTGTGACAACACAAGTGCTATTGCCATAACTCAGAATCCTAAGTTTCATGCAAGAACAAAGCACATTGATGTTAGACACGACTTCATCAGAGACCATGTTGAAAAAGGCAATATAGAGATACTCAAGATTGGCACTGAAGACCAACTTGCAGATATCTTCACTAAGCCACTACAAGAAAGTAGATTCTTAGCCTTAAGACATAGTCTTGGACTAATAGAGCTGCCAAAGAACTGAAAAAGTTCAGATATCTAAAGAAGATATCAAAGGAGAGAAAAGAGGAATCTGGAACGGGTATCCAGAGAAGAGGAATCTGGAACGGGTATCCAGAAACCAAAGGCTAAAGGGTAAAATTGCTATTTGAAGATTTCTGAGACTTTACTCGATATCTAGATCACTCGATGAGGGGAACACAAAAGAGAAAAGTACAACTGCTCAAATCAACTACTATCTTGAAATCAGATTATTTCTATCTTTGTGTAAAACTTTGAAAAGACAACAAGTATAAGATAGACTCGATACAAACAAAGGTTCTCATTCACACAGAAACGTGATTCAGATAGCTAATAGCCAAAATTCATTAAATGGGCACAATTACAATTGTTGATTGTGATCATTGCTGAAGAAGCAATGGTGACCCTTGATGAAATGGGCGATTGATCTTAACGGCGGAGATTAATTCTCTGTAAATAGTGGACTGTAGAAATTCAAACGTGGCCCACTATGCATTTAATGTCGAACAAACTTTTACCCACGCCTTACTGCAATTCACAGATACGTACATACAAAACCAATTTGTATGTATATGTTTGTTAGAATTATGTTGCTATATATATATATATATTTCGCCTAATCCGACATTTTGCCTTGTACAAGAATAGCAAAAACCATTCTTTAACCTCTGCAAATCACTGTTAGTTTTTCGTAAAGAATCACTAATCTCTCACCCAAATCTCTTTCAGACTTTCAAACACTTGCACTATATAAAGAGATGGCTCCTAAATGTTCGTCTACCCAGAAATCCCAATCTACCACTGCATCAACGAAAAGCGAGCACCAGAGTTGGTTATAGTGAACAATCGATTGGTAGGAGACTTTAATCCCAATCATTGGACTTCAAATCACAGGATGATTTGGGGTGGTGCCATGATTGAGGAGTACCTCACGGCTGCTGTTGAAAACCAAGCCGATAGGAAACTGATTCTTGACATGCTTGAAAAGGCACAAATCAAGGGTTTTCTATCTGCTCTTCCCAGTGGAGTTTCTTCACTGGATGTGTTAGAATTCTACAATAACTCCAGGATTATATCCTGTGTTTCTGAAGGCACTGCAATAGTGTCTATAAAAACTAAGGTCCAAGGAAAGGAAATCCTTTTGGACTTAACAACTTTCTGTAAGTTGTTTGATCTTCAAAATCTTGGAAAGGATTTTGAAACAGACACCAAGGATGAAGATCTCCTTCAAGGTGTAAAACAGCTGTACAGTGGTGTGTGTGACACTGATAAACAAGATACACCCACTGATTTCAAGCTTGTTGACATCAGAACCAGACATCTGATGGTTTACTGGGATGTGTTGGCATTCATTCTTCACAGATGCTTTGATGGTCTACAAGGAGGTGCTGACCAGATAAGCCAAGAACGCTGGATGATGATGTCCTTGTTGCAACAACAAGACAAAAGGCTGGAAAACCCTTTCAATTGGGGCAAGTACGCCTTTATGAAGTTTGTGAAGAAGATTCAAGGCTTTGAGCCTAAAATCGCTGAGGGACTTGCTGAGCCAAAGGCCACATTTAGCTATGGTCTAAAGATATGCTACTTACTGGAGAAGTTTGGCATTGAGCTCAGAGAGAAGGCTGAGATAGCCAACAGTAACCTACTCTATAAATATGAATATACGAACTTGATGAAAAAGGTTACTGGATCTAAAAAAGGTTCCAAGAAGCGAAAGACTGAAGAGGTATCTGAGGGAAAAGTTGCGACCAAGAAGCCCAGAACTTCACGAAAGAAGTTTGCTGGCAAATCAGAAGGCACACCCATTGAGGTTGTCGACTCCCAGATACTTGCCGCCACTGCTGATGAACTCATCAATGCAGATGAACGCATCAATGCTGCAAAAGAGGTATCGGCTACTGAACAAGTAGACTCAGCAAGAGAAAGTGCTTTCAGAAACGTCAAGACTACTGCCAAAAGCCTTGCTGATGAACTCATCAATGCTGCTAATGAGAGTAGTGGTAGGTACCAAGCCCTATCTGCAGAAACCGCAGGGATTTTGGACCAATCAGTTCCTAATGCTGATGAGAGCTCTGACGATCAAGATGATGATTTAGTTATCTCTCAAGTCCTAGGAAAATCAAAAAGGGGTAAGGTGACTGAAAAAGTAACCAGTGTAAAGGTATCTGAAGAAGAACCTACACCACAGGTTGCCGAACAAGCACCTATTTTAAAGGTTGCTGAAGAAGCAACTATGTCGAAGGTCACTGGACAAATTACACCATCAGAGCAAGAAAAACCGAAGCATATTGAAGATGCTCTGATGAGTGATAGCTTAGTGTTGGAGGATACTGCCATTGCCTCAACACTTAAAAATCTGTCTCAAGCAGATCTGGATAGGCCCCAAATAGCATCACCTTCTTCATCCAGATCTGAACCACCACACCAACCACAACAACCAGATGTGGATACTGCTGAAATGGTACTTGAGTTACAGACACCAGCATCTTTCATTGCTGAAGAAAATTCTGCAAAAGAGCAGGTTCCCCAACTCAATGAGAGGGATCAAACTGAGACATCTACTCAGAATGATCAACCAGGGGAGGCAACTGAGTTTCATACTCAGGAAAGGTCTGAAGTACCTGAAACTTCAAGCAAAGAAGCTGAAATGGAACAACAAGACCAACGCATGGAAGGGTCACAAGTTCCAGAAACCAATCAGCCTGACATTGCTCAGGTAGCTGAATGGTTTAACTCTTTACTTGTGATATTTTTGTCTGATAAATCTTGTTATTTAATGAAATTTCTTTGTTACTGGCTGATTTAGAAACACAACAACAAGAGGAAGCTGCAAAGCTTACCTCAAAATCTGAGAAGGAGGCTTCCATAGCCTCACCACTTAAGGAACAAGAGCCTGTCTCACAGGTAGAAAATAGTTCCTTAAGATATAACTCAGATATATGCTTTATACACTTGACTAATAAGTGTTGTTTCTAATAGGCTCCAACTGAGAAGAAAAATAAAGAGACTGAAAAGTCTATCTCTTCAGAGAGGAATCCAGAGACTTCCAAGGTCTCTGAAGAACGAGTATCTGAATCTTCTGTAGAGAAGGTATTTCATTCAGATATCTATATTCTTCAAAGAACAAATCTCTGATCATTTTTCTCAAACTAACACATTCTACTTAACAGGTTCAAAAAGAAGTAGAAGTTGTTGAGGAGTTGCCCACTCAATCCTCACAACATATGAAAATTGATGAGGCATCAAGGCCTTCATCACAAGAAAAGATTCCAGAGACAGCACAAGTCTCTGAGAGACAAGTATCTGAGCCTCCAACGGAGGTAATTAACCTCTCAGATATCTGATTTGTCAATAAATTTTTTCTTGATAAAATTTCCTAAGTGTTATGTTTCTAATCTTAGGTTCAAGCAGAAAGAAAGGTTGATGAGGACCAGACTTCCAAGTCCCCACCTAACAACAAGATATCTGAGGAACCCCCTACCTCAGTAGTACAAGTCTCTGAGCCTGATGCATTCATTCAGGTAACTCAGAAACCTAACCACACAAATACTCAAATATCTACACAAGTTTTGAATCTACCTCAAATCTCTTTCTTTCAGGCTCAAACAAGTGGGCCAAAGGTTTCTGCATTCTCAACAGAAGACCTGCTTACATTCTTCAAGAACCACACACTCAAGAAACATCTCAAGTGTTTTAGAAAGTGGCAAAAGCCCAGAAGCTCAGATCTGACTGAATTAACAAAGGTGACTGATCACCAATTGAGAAGAGTCAGAGCTTTTGACTTGGAGAATTATGTCCATGCTATGTTCCCAACAGAACAGTACTCTTTTGCTACTCTGATGCATAAGGACTTTATCAAAGAAGCTGCACACAAGCTCATAGAAGCTTTTGAGAAGGCAGATGGTCAGACCAGAATGCAGATGGCATTCAAGCCTACTTTGCCCCAGACCTTACAATGCATACCCTCTGAACAAGAGGAGGTAAATGGGCAAATGATCACTATTCCAGAAGTGATCAATCTGGTCTCTGAAGATGAAGAAGAGAAGGAGACTGATGAGAATGACTATGAAGATTCTCCTTTTGACCATCACAAGGATGAGGATGATAAGAAGGATGATGATGATGCCCCCGAACCAGGGACAGGAGGGATTACACAGAGGATGAATGCGTCAGCTGCTGAAAAGCACACTGAGAGGACATCACAACAATCCCCTCTTCCATCTCCTCAGAAATCTACCCATCCATCTTCCCAACAACAAAAGGACACTACTGAACAAGTAGTTAAGCACTCTGAGGAAACAACTCAGAAGAGATTGAATACACAAACCAGAGTTGCGCAACTCAAACAACTGTTGGAAGAAGAACAACAGCTCCATCTTCAACTGGAAGAAGAGCTAGTTAAATCCAGAGATAAGCTTAATAAGCTTCAAGATCAATACTTGAAAGAAATGGTAGCTTATTCTGAGGTCAAAGAGCTCCAGGATGCTATAAATGCCATTGCTAAGGAGCTAGATACTGAAGAAGTATCTGAAGAAAAGCATGATGCTAAGGCTGCATCACCATCAAACGATATACCATCCTCCTCTATGAAAGGAAAGAAACCCATCTCTGAGATGGTTGCTGGACTAGAAAATCTTGAAAATGTCCAAGAGGATGAAGATCACTGGGCTGATGACTCAGATGATGAAGAAGAGAAGAAATTGGCAGAACACCGAAATGAGCATTTGGTGATTTCTCACTTGAAAAGGAAGTAAATTGCTCCTGAAATCTTCAATCAACTGCCAAATATCCACGACTTCAGTGAATACTTGACCAGATTTCAAGTACTGTCTAAACTGCACAAGGAGTTATCTTCTCAAAATGAAGCCGCCATTACATCAGTCCCTCCAGAGATGAAGACCTTCACTGAGCTCATCACTCAGAGAACAAAGAGACCTAGGTATGGTAAGGGATGATGATCAATCTTTGGCTAAAAAATCTCTTGACGCAGCATGCTATGCTACTCCGTAAGCAGAAGCCACACAAGGCCCATTGGCAGAGCTCACTGATAAGGAGAATGGACTTATCAAACAAAATCAGGAGCTTAAAGCTGAACTTCAGAAGTTGGTCACTGCCTATAACTACTTACAAGAATATTTTGAGTCTCTCTCAGAATCCTTTATGAGACTTAGTCAACCAACAATGACTAAGGGGGAAGGATTGTACAAATCTGGACCTCAAAGTTAGAGGGAATGGGAAGAAGGAGAAGGATATAAGAAGAAATCTGGAGCTGTTGCTGCTCAGAGAGGAAGAGGAAACAAGAAAACTTCCCAGCCACCACTCAGAATCAATGAGCCCTCCTCAAGTTAAGCTGCTTTGCAAATAGTAGCTACTTCCCAGAAACCAACTGAAGGAACTTCAATGGTAACAAGGGCCATGGCACAAAAACCTCCAAGGAGTACCAAGGCTCCAAGGAAAAGAGAAGTAATAGGGATTGATGAGTCTTCTGAAGAACAAGATGAAGAAATCAAATCCCTGGGCAATGAAGAAGGCTGCAAATCAACTACCCAGAGAAATCTGGAAGATGATGATGAAGATGAGGATGATGTTGATGAAAATCCTCTTCACAGAAAAAGGAGAAAAATTGATAGCCTAACTGAGCCCATAGCTGCAAAGCCTTTAGCAGCTAAAACACCCTCTGGAAATACCAAGTCTATCTAGGGTGGTTCTTCAAGCAATCCCCCAAAGGAAAATTCTAGACAAAGGAGGAACAGGATAAGAGCTGAAAAGAGAAAAAATCAACTTCCACTCAGGCCAGAAGAAGCCAAAATTGAGTATGTGAAGACTGACAACAACTCCGCTCACAGTGCATAAATCGAAAAATGGCTCTTGGATTACGAACTAAAGCATTTACTGCTACATTCAAGGTTTCCAGAACCAATCCATAAACAACTCATGTCATGGAGAAAAGACAAACCATTCTTGATTAACACCAGCCACATCAAAAACTGGTTGGATTTTGAAGTTATCAACAGGATAAAAGCCATGAAGAAGAACCTCTCTGATGAATGTCCTTATGGAAAGCCAGATGATGTGCACAAAATTCCTAATCTGATTGGAACAGGCAAAAGGCCAAGAGTTTTTGTGGAACCTTATGAGTCCTTCTACATGGATGAAGAACAATACAAGGATGAAATCAAATATCTGAGGATCATATATGATTATTTCAAGCTATCAGATATCAAGATTGTGCATGCCTGGATATGGGGAAAGTATCTGTGGGTCAAGCATTTTGTCAAGAAAAATCCTACCAAAACCTACAAAGAAGTCTGTGGATTTGCCAAAGACACAGAGATGATTGCAGAACTCTTCTCTATGACTACTCTGATGATATAAGAAGGTTTGGTGATAGGAAATTTGCAGATTGATCCATGGAACTGTTTTGAAGACTTGAAGATTGTGAAGACTTGAAGACTAGTTTGTTAGGATGTTCACTTGGAGCTTGGTTACTCCTGTTGTCCTAATTTACTATGTAATTTTTTTTTTGTATCTTGCTGACTGTACCTTATTGTTTCTTTATCTTGTAAAAGTTATCTGAACTTTCATTGTAACATATCTGATGAACCTACTCTCAGATATCAATCTATAAAAGATAACTTGTTAGCAAAGACCACACCTTGTGATTTGGTTGATGTTTACTTTGTGCACTTAATTATATGAATTGAAAGATCATAAGAAATGATTAAGTGGTGGATTGTTTCCTCATCCAGATTTGTAATAAGTCAGATAGTCATTGTTGACTGATCAAAATGGGCGAAATTTGTAAGGAATATATGTTTAGATTTTGATCAGCAACCTAATGACTTATCTTAGCTCAGAAAGGTGGTTAGTACTCTTGGTTCACTTGAACAACTCACTAAGTATGATAGTCTAGCAAATCTTGTATAGGATGTTAGGTCTCTGAGTGTAATTTTTATTCCTCTAAAGAAGACCAAGAAGAAGGCATCCAGCAGGAAAAGTTCAACGGATATGAAGATTTGAAGATTGCACAAGATTGCTGAATACAAGGGTTTTCAGATACCTATGACCAGATATCTTGAAGACACAAGTTTTTTTTAAATAAACAGTGTTGCAAAAGATATCTGAGAAATAAAAGGTTTCTGAAACGAGGAAAGTGCCCACAGATATCTACACTCAGATACCTTGGACATAAACTATGTTTCTGAAAAGAAATATATCATAACAAGTTGTTTCAACAAGTGGTATATAGAGTTGTAATAATCTCTAGAAAAGGACGTGCAAAGCTTCAGAGAACTCTGATAGTATAAGATCTCTGATACAATGCATTGTTCCGTTGGCACTACAGGACAAAGTATAGTACAATGCATTGAATGCGCGGACAGAAATGTCTGAACAAAAACGATAGCTTCTGAAGAAGAAGACAAACGTACTACTGTACTATACTCAGATATCAATAGTTTGAATTTGATTTAAGCCTAACGGATACTATTCAAATGGCACTCAAATTCATCTATAAATATCAACACTTAGACTGCTTGAGAACACACCTTAGAACACTGAACACACCTTGAACTTGCATTGAATACTCTCACACAAGCTCTCTCAAGCACACTACTTACCTTCAAGCTTTCTGTTGCGACCAAAGCTCTTGATTCTAAGTAGCACAAAAGTTCTAAGTGTCCTGATCCTTAACAAGCATTGCTATTTGTGAAAGAGTTGAATTAAGATTTGATATCTGAGATTCATTCTCTTGAACATTTATCATAGACTTAGGTCAGTAAAGAACAAGATACCATACATTGCAAAGTGTATTAAGTATACTTGATTCTCAGAGCTATCTGCATAACTGAACAAGTTATTAAAGAAGCTCACCTGACAAACTACCTTAACCAACACCGAGTACAGGAAGTACTAGGAACAACTCCAGGAAAGAGTTTTCTGAGTACAGGAAGTACTTGGTTGTGAAAGCCGGGGAATAACTCAGGGGGAACACTTGGTTGGGAACCTAGTGTAATTAGGAATCGAGAGAAGATATTTGTAAGGTTACATCAATTATCTGTCTTAGTGGATTCTAGGTCTGAGAAAGGCCGAAGTGGATTAGTTGCAGGATTACGCCACCTTCAGATACCACTATAAAAAGACTTGTGTTATTTACTTTCTGCATTTTATTACTTGCTTTATTTACCTTTCAAAGTATTTACACCTATCTTGCTGAGCACGTGCACTTATCACAGAAAAGTCTTCCACTCTCTGAAATTAAGTATCAAATATATTCACAGATATCTAAGAAACCGTGTTTATCGACAAAAGTTTTAAAAGACTATTCACCCCCCCCCCCTCTAGTCTTTTACTTTGCCGTTATCTGGACCAACATGATAGAAATTGTTCATGAAAGCTTATACAGAGCATCCCAAGTACGAAAAGATCCCTCCAACTGGTTAACAAGCCATCTCTTGGCCTTGTCCTGCATGCAAATGGGGAAGGCCTTCTTCCTGATCTCCTCGTCAGTAATTGTCACCCCTTCGACCGTTAGTGGAATCCCCAAAATCAATAGTTCGAACTCCTTGATGAGTCTTATCATATCTTCATCTGCCAATCCGTAGAATTTGGGGAGATTGTGGAGGTGGTGAGCCTTGAGTTCCAAATTCGTGGCTTCATTAGAAAGACCAATTGCCGCTTTTCCAGCCCTAACCCGGCGGGCTACAAGTAAGCTCCATAGGTAAGCTGGGCCATCGAAATTTCCTTTCTCACAAGCCTGTTGTTATAGCTACACAACTCGAAAGCTTCGAAATATTCTTAGTTTCTGTTAGTGCACTAAACTTCAGGTTGAAAAACAAGCAAATAACAAATCACTCTCAAATGCTACAGTAGGAATTGATTCCCCGGCAGCGGCGCCAAATTTGATATGCTCAAATTACTACTTAGAAAACAAGTAGAAAGCAGTTGTTGTAAACAGACAATGCTAATCACAAAGTCGTTCGCTAAGGAATCAATTAAGCTACCACAATGGTTTGAAAGCAAGCTGTTATTTTTGAAAACAATTTGGTTTGTTTGATTTTGATTACTTCTAGTAACTAGAAAACAGAAAATCAGATAAACGGTTTTTAACAATGAGAGAAGAGAACACAACAGTTATGATCGAGTAATGCTAATTCGCTCTAGGGAAATCGTTCATATTTGTCACACGGTCAGTGTACATAAATCGATCAAGCCAACCTCAACCAATCGTCATTTGAGTATTTTGAACTAGAGTAATCGTGGGTCGTCAATCCACGATCCTTAACCGAAAACGATTTAGAAAATCTTGAACTAGTGAATTGGATTTATAGTTTTTACGAAGATTTTGAATTAGACGAACCTATATGAACGAATCCTAACCCTAGAATCGAATACGCAAAACCGTCATATAGCTACTGTGTTCGGAGTGATTTAGCTACTCATAGTAGAAGCAAATATCAAAGAATTCAAAGTATTGCATATGATAAACATAGACATATTGATAATCGCACGCAAACTCATACAAATCGATAAACAATAGAAACACGAAACGAAGAGATAAACAATGGAGATTTATCAAATATTATCAGGAATTCGATATCGATTCTTCAACAATGATGAAAACCAAGCTCCAATTATGTCTCAATGTCAAAGAATCAATATGGAGCTTTTTTCTAAGAACTAGGTTAAAATAAAGTATGAAAGAAAGAATCCAAAATCCAAACTAATAAGGAAACAACGATTTCTGATTTTGCCCGTCTCGCCACGGGGGGCTATTTCCCTCGTCGCGGTGAGTCTTCTGTTGTCGCATTATATATCGGCTCGCTTAATCTCGCCGCGTCGAGCTTCGATATTGATCCCAAAGGCAGCCTCGTAAAATCTCGCCGCAGCGAGCAAATTCCTTCGTCTCGGCGAGCTCGTTTTGCATATCCTTGAGCAACTTCGTAAAATCTCGTCGCGGCGGGCCAAATCCCTCCCTGCGGAGAGCCTAGGCGACTTTGTTTTCTCCATTTTAGCTCAAAAGCCTAAATTCCTACAAAATAAAACTAAAATACCAAAGCATAAAATTGTACAAAAACTACTATAAAATTAAGAACAAAGACTGTTAGGAATATCTGTTTAGATTTTGATCAGCAACCTAGTGACTTATCTTAGCTCAGAAAGGTGGTTAGTACTCTTGGTTCACTTGAACACTGTAAAAGAGGAAAATCACTAAGTATGTTAGTCTAGCAAATCTTGTATTAGATGTTAGGTCTCTGAATGTACTTTTTATATCTTTGAAGAAGACCAAGAAGAAGGCATCCAGCTGGAGAGTTCAAAAAATTTTGAAGTTTTGAAGACTGCACAAGATTGCTGAAGACGAAGGTCTTCAGATACCTATGTCCAGATATCTTGAACAAACAAGTGTTTTTCAATAAACATGTTTTGCAAAAGATATCTGAGAACACAAGGTTTTTGAACGAGGAAAAGTGCCCACAGATATCTACACTCAGATACCCTAGATAAAACTATGTTTCTGGGAAACAATGTCTCAAAAGGTATCTGGAGATGTGAAGGTCTCTGGAAAGGGACATGCAATGCTTTAGAAAGCGTGCATAGTTCCGTTGGCACTACATGACAAAAAAATATAGTATAATGCAATAAATGCACAGACAGAGACATCTGAACAAAAGAGGAAATCTCTGAAATGAGATAACGTTTTCTGCAGTACTATTTTCAGATATCAATAGTTTGAATTTGAATTGAGCCTAACGGATACTATTCAAACGGCTTCAAATTCAACTATAAATATCACCACTTAGAATGCTTGAAATACACACTTAACACACAGTACACACTTAACACACAGAACGAACTTATTCATTCAAGCATACAAGCCTTCAACCTACTTACTCTTTAGCTTACAGTTGCGACTACGCTCTTGAATTCTAAGTAGCACGAAAGTTCTAAGTGTCCTGATCCTTAACAAGCATTGTTATCTGTGAAGGAGGTGAATCAAAAGATCAAGTATCTAAGTTTCATTCTCCAGAACATTTAACATAGACTTGGGTCAGTAAAGAACATATCACCACACATTGTGAAGTGTGTTAAGTGATTCTTGTTCTATAGAGTATTCCTACATAACTGAGAAAGTTATTAAGACTACTCACCTGACAAACTACCTTAACCAACACCTTAAACGGCGTGGAGTACATGAAGTATTTAGTTTGGGAAACTAAGGAATGACTCCAAAGTTACTGAGCATAGGAAGTACTTAGTTTGGGAAACTAAGGACTAGCTCAAAGGTTTCTGAGTACAGGAAGTACTTGGCTGAGAAAGCCGGGGAATAACTCAGGGGGAACACTTGGTTGGGAACTTAGTGTAAAAGGAAATCAAGGGATAGGTTTATTGTAAGGAGAACTCAATATCTATCTTAGTGAATTTCAAGTCCTGTGAAAGGGCGAGTGGATTAGTTGAGGGATTACGCCACCCTCAGATACCACTATAAAGATCTGTGTTATTTACTTTCTACAGCTTATTACTTGCTTTATTTACCTTGCTGAGTATTTAGACACTTATATCTTGCTGAGTGATGAGACAATATTCTAACGTTTCATTTGGTCCTTTTTAGCGGTCTTTGTAAGTCTTTGTCTTTAGTTTTATAGTCTTTTTAGTTCGCTTTTACGCTTTGGTGTTTTGTTTACATTTTGTAGGAATCGATGTCTTTTGAACTAAATGAGGACGAGCTGCTTAGCATAGCTCGCCGCGGCGAGATTTTACGAGCTTGGACTTGGCAATTGCAGGAAGGCTCGCCGCGGCGAGGAAATCAGTCCGCCGTGGCGAGATTTTGCGAATGGAGCTTCTGATTTGAAGATTGAAGCCGCGGTGAAGGGATTTGCCCGCCGCGGCGAAATTATGCGAGGGCTATATATATTGCGATAAAGAAGGCTCGCCGCGGCAAGGCAATTGGGCCGCCGCGACGAGATTTTGTGATTGGCTCCCTTGTTTTGAAAGAAGGCACTCGCCGCGACGAGAATTTTCGAGTTGGATATATAATCGACAAAAGGAAGCTCGCCGCGGCGAGACGCGCAGGCTCAGAATTTGTTTTCCTTATTAGTTTAGAATTTGTTTTTCTTCGATATACTTCTTTTAACCTAGTTTTTGAATAAAGCTCCTGGATTCAGACATTGACATTGAGACATCTTGGGAGCTTGGTTATTCATTGATTTTACACATCAGGATTATTGGTATTGATTCCTCTATTGCTTTCTTCTTTACAATTCGTTGTTTATCTTTATCGATTGAATTGTATGTTATTGCATGCGAGTTTCTCATCTATGTTTCGTATGATTATTACCATGAATCTCTGTATGCAATTATCTGTTATGGGTAGCTAAACACCTTTGAATACAGTAGTATGTGAAGATTATGCATATTCGTTCTAGGGTTTAACAAATCACTCATATAGGTTAGTCTCGTATAAAATCTTCGTAAAAACCTTCAATTTGATAAGTCCGTATTAAATTCTCTAAATTGTTCATGTTTAACGATCGTGAATTGACGACTCACGATTTCTCCAGTATAATATATTCTAAGAACAATTGGTTGAATCGAATTGATTGATTTACTGTACAACAACCGTGTGAAAAATATGAGTGTTATCCCTAGTTCGAATTAGCATAATTGGATCTTGCTACTGTATTCATCTTTCTCTCATTGTTAATCGTAATCTCAGCTTTAGTGAATCTAGTTAGAAGGATACAACACCATCAATCAAACTGTTACTGGCAAGTATCTGTTTACTCTCACTGCTACGTAGCTTGATTAATTCCCTAGAGATCGATCACGAGTTAGGCTTTAGTCTGCAACCACAACTTAATCTCTAATTGTTTTTGAGAGTATAATTTGAGCTTATCACTGAGCACGTGCACTTATCACAGAAAAGTCTTCCGCTCTCTGAAATTAAGTATCAGATATCTTCACAGATATCTGAGAAATTGTGTTTATCGACAAAAGTTGTAAAAGACTATTCACCCCCCCCCCCCCCTAGTCTTTTTCTTTGCCATTATCTGGACCAACAAGTGGTATCAGAGCGGGAGGTTCCCAAGCCTTCTGCACTGAACCTAGATCCCAGATAAGTGCCCACTAACTGCTTTTCACCTACACTTGATTTGTCTGTTTAGTGTGTTTGCTGCAGGATGTCTTTAAGTGACACTCCAATTCTCAAGCCAGAGAATTATGAGAAATGGAAGAACAACATGATGCTCCACCTAGAAGCCATCAGTGATGAAATGATCGAAGTAATAAAGAATGGCCCCATAGTCATTCAACAACTCAAGTAGGTCATGGAGGTTTCTAATGGTAGAGACAGAGTTCCCACTGATGAAGAACCAAGTGGTGGTTCCTCACAAACAGGTGCTTCAACCAGTGGAAGACCTACTGGTCAAGTTGTTTATGAGCCAAAGCCCAGAGAGCTCTGGACAACGGAAGATGCTAAGAGAAATCGACTAGATGGTCAGGCTCACAATATAATCATACGTTCCGCTCGAGAGCACATACAGTGTAAACTGTGGGGTGCAAAAATGGCGAAAGTGGCCTGGCAACTGATTGAAGAAATCTGTGCCGGCACTGAGAAAACAAAGGAAAATAAGTTCGAAGTTTTGAAGCTTAAATTCCAAAACTTTAAACAAGGTCCCACAGAGACTCTTGAAGAACTAGATTTCCGATTTACAACATTGATGAGTGAAATGGCTGCACTTGGTGAAAGTGAGAGATACTCTAACTCTGAAAAGGTTAAGACTATCGTGAGAAGCTTGAATCAAAACTGGGAACATACTCAGTATTTTTATTTCAACCAAGGAATGCCAAATATCACTCCATTAGAACTCTTTTCCCACTTAGCTACTGTCAACTATGAAACTACTTAGAGAGAACAAATAATTGCTGAGAAAGTTCACAATATTGCTTTAGTAACACAAGGTACTTCTGAAAAGAAGGATACCAAGGAAATGACTGAGGAAGATGCTCTTGTTGTAAAGCAAATGAGAAAATATGTCAGTCGGGAGATTGAGAGACGAAAAGCCAAAGAGAAGCTGAAAAAGCATCTAGGCTCAAACTATCACCAGTACAAAAATATGCAGTTGTCAAGCTCGCTGAATAAGCCTGCTCAGCAAGCATCTAGTACTGAAGAAGCAGAAATCAGAAACGATATTTGTTTCTATTGTCAGAAACCTGGTCATTTTTAAAGAGACTGCCCTGTTTTCAATAAACTAAAGACAGGTGACAAGAAAGATAGAAGAAACTTCAAGAGAGGTCAGAGAGCTATGCTCACTGAACAAAGGAAAAAGATTCAAATCCAACTGGATGCTCTTTCTATTGAGTCAGAATCTCAGGAAGAAGACTCAGATGACTCCAAACTGCCTTCTCCAAAATTATGTGGCATCACTCATGAATTGGTTGACTTTGGTCAAAAGAAAAGGGAATTATGTGGGGTTGCTGAGGAGATCTATCCAGATTGCTCCAACATTGAGCTTTGCCTAATGGCTGACGAGGAAACCAACATTTCTCAATTCATAAATTATGAGAGTGATGAGGAAGAAATCAGAGATTTAGAATATCTCAGAAGAGAACTTGATCTCTACAAAAGAGAATTTCAAATGGTCCGAGCTAGAGCCGACATTTTTGAAGAAGAAAAGAATTCTCTTGAGAAGGAAAATTCACAATTACTCAAGATATCTGAGAAAAAGGATGCTGAAAATGCATTTCTCAAAGCACAGATATCTGAGACGGAGAAGTCACATAGAAAGGCAATGGATATACTCCAAAAGGAAAACAAAAACCTTCTTTCTGAAAATGAGGAACTCAAAAAGAAAGAACTATCTTTTCAATCCTATACCAAAGCTAGTGACACTCTTATTTAAGAGATCCTTCAGAAAAGGGAGGACTTGGGCTGAACACACAAACAAATAGTTCTACTACTCTGAATAAGAGTGACGAAAGAATAACATTAGTGCTCAACAAGATGGTTCTCAAATAACCTACAACATTGGTCAGAAAGCTAAGGTTGTTGACAAAGGAAAGGCAGTCACGACCAAACCTTTGTGGGAAAAACAAGTCCAAAAAAAAACTGTTGGGAATGTTTCTATAAAGAAACATAACACTGAAAAGTGTAATCACCCACAGTGCTATGTCTCTCAGAAAGGAAAAATTGCAGGAGCAGGCAAATTTTCCAACACCACGTTTTCTGGAAAGAAAGACGTTCCAGAGACTGGCAAAGCTGCTGAGAAGAGAACTCAGACAGCACCAGGTGCTTGAAATGGCATTGGCTATAAATCCATCGGGAAACAACTCGCTCGTGAGTATAAACAAGAGCAAGAACGATGGATGAAAGCCATGATTGCGCATAGCAATCATCAGAAGTGGAAGAATGTTGGTCCAGATAACGGCAAAGTAAAAGACTGGGGGGGGGGGGGGGGTGAATAGTCTTTTAAAACTTTTGTCGATAAACACGGTTTCTCAGATATCTGTGAAGATATCTGATACTTAATTTCAGAGAGCGGAAGACTTTTCTATGATAAGTGCACGTGCTCAGCAAGATGGGTGTAAATACTTTGCAAGGTAAATAAAGCAAGTAATAAAATGCAGAAAGTAAATAACACAAGTCTTTTTATAATGGTATCTGAAGATAGCGTAAACCTTCAACTAATCCACTTCGGCCTTTCTCAGACCTAGAATCCACTAAGACAGATAATTGATGTAACCTTACAAATATCTTCTCCCGATTCCTAATTACACTAGGTTCCTAACCAAGTGTTCCCCCTGAGTTATTCCCCGGCTTTCACAGCCAAGTACTTCCTAACTCAGAAACCTCTTTCCTGGAGTTGTTCCTTAGTTTCCCAACCTAAGTACTTCCTGTACTCCACGCCAATTAAGGTGTTGGTTAAGGTAGTTTCTCAGGTGAGCTTCTTTAATAACTTGATCAGTTATGCAGATAGCTCTGAGAATCAAGTATACTTAATACACTTTGCAATGTATGGTATCTTGTTCTTTACTGACCCAAGTCTATGATAAATGTTCAAGAGAATGAATCTCATATATCAAATCTTAATTCAACTCTTTCACAAATAACAATTCTTGTTAAGGATCAGGACACTTAGAACTTTTGTGCTACTTAGAATCAAGAGCTTTGGTCGCAACAGAAAGCTTGAAGGTAAGTAGTGTGCTTGAGAGAGCTTGTGTGAGAGTATTCAAAGCAAGTTCAAGGTGTGTTCTCAAGCAGTCTAAGTGTTGATATTTATAGATGAATTTGAGTGCCGTTTGAATAGTATCCGTTAGGCTTAAATCAAATTCAAACTATTGATATCTGAGTATAGTACTGTAGTACGTTTGTCTTCTTCTTGAGCTACCATTTTGTTCGTACAATTACATCCAGCATTCAATGCATTGTACTATACTTTGTCCTGTAGTGCCAACGGAACTAGGCATTGTATCAGACATCTTATACTATCAGAGTTCTCTGAAGCTTTGCACGTCCTTTTCCAGAGATTATCACAACTCCAGATACCACTTGTTGAAACAACTTGTTATAATATATTTCTTTTCAGAAACATAGTTTATGTCCAAGGTATCTTAGTGTAGATATCTGTGGGCACTTTCCTCATTTCAGAAACCTTTTATTTCTCAGATATCTTTTGCAACACTGTTTACTTAAAAATGCTTGTGTCTTCAAGATATCTGGTCATAGGTATCTGAAAACCCTTGTCTTCAGCAATCTTGTGCAGTCTTCAAATCTTCAAATCCGTTCAACTTTTCCTGCTGGATGCCTTCTTCTTGGTCTTCTTTAGAGGAATAAAAATTACATTCAGAGACCTAACATCCTATACAAGATTTGCTAGACTATCATACTTAGTGAGTTTCCTCTTTTACAGTGTTCAAGTGAACCAAGAGTACTAACCACCTTTTTGAGCTAAGATAAGTCATTAGGTTGCTGATCAAAATCTAAACAGATATTCCTAACAAATTTCCCCAGTTTGATCAGTCAACGA
This sequence comes from Plantago major, assembly GCA_026545765.1. NCBI lineage: Eukaryota > Viridiplantae > Streptophyta > Magnoliopsida > Lamiales > Plantaginaceae > Plantago > Plantago major. Next base: position 61,759,478 of record CM048839.1, on the reverse strand, counting down.
TGACTATCTGACCTATTACAAATCTGGATGAGGAAACAATCAACCACTTAATCATTTCTTATGATCTTTCAATTCCTATAATTAAGTGCAGAAAGTAAACATCAACCAAATCACAAGGTGTGATCTTTGCTGACAATTTATCTTTTATAGATTGATATCTGAGAGTAGGTTCATCAGATATGTTATAATGAAAGTTCAGATAACTTTTACAAGATAAAATAACAATTTAGCTCAGTCAGCAAGATACAAAATACATAGTAAATTAGGACAACAGGAGTAACCAAGCTCAAGTGAACATCCTAACAAACTAGTCTTCAAGTCTTCAAAATCTTCAAGTCTTCAAAACAGTTCCATGGATCAAGGCTTTTATCCTGTTGATAACTTCAAAATCCAACCAGTTTTTGATGTGGCTCGTGTTAATTAAGAATGGTTTGTCTTTTCTCCATGCCATGAGTTGTTTATGGATTGGTTCTGGAAACCTTGAATTTAGCAGTAAATGCTTGAGTTCCAGAATCCAGTAGCCATTTTTCTGATTTATGCACCTGTAGAAAGAGGAGTTGTTGTCAGTCTTCACATACTCAATTTTGGCTTCTTCTGGCCTGAGTGGAAGTTGACTTCTTTTTTTGCAGCTCTTATCCTGTTCCTCCTTTGTCTAGAATTTTCATTTGGGGGATTGCTTGAAGAACCACCCTGGATAGACTTGGTATTTCCAGAGGGTGTTTTAGCTGCCAAAGGCTTTGCAACTATGGGCTCAGTTAGGCTATCAATTTTTCTGCTTTTTCTGTGAAGAAGAGCTTCATCTTTATTAGTCTCTTCATCATCATCATCAAGATTAATTCTTGTGAAGGTTTTGTAGCCTTCTTCATTGCCCTGGGATTTAATTTGGCCTTCTTCTTCTTCTTCTTCTTCTTCTTCTTCTTCTTCTTCTTCTTCTTCTTCAGAAGACTCACCAATCCGTCTTACTTGTCTTCTCCTTGGAGCCTTGGTACTCCTTGGAGGTTTCTGTGCCATGGCCCTTGTTACCATTGAAGTTCCTTCAGTTGGTTTCTGGGAAGTAGCTACTATTTTCAATCCTTCTCCTTCTTCCCATTCCCTCTGACATTGAGGTCCAGATTTGTACAATCCTTCCCCATTAGTCATTGTTGGCTGACTAAGTCTCATAAAGGATTCTGAGAGAGACTCAAAATGTCCTTGTAAGTAGTTATAGGCAGTGACCAACTTCTGAAGTTCAGCTTTGAGCTCCTGATTTTGTTTGATAAGTCCATTCTCCTTATCAGTGAGCTCTGCCAATGGTCCTTGTGTGGCGTCTTCTTTCTGAGTAGCATAGCATGCTGCTTCAAGAGCTTTTTGAGCCAAAGATTGATTATCATCCCTTACCATGCCTAGGTCTCTCTGAGTAATGACCAGATTGGTTGTTCTCTGAGTGATGAGCTCAGTGAAGGTCTTCATCTCTGGAGAAACTGATGTAATGGCGGCTTCATTTTGAGAAGATAACTCCTTATTCAGTTTAGACAGTACTTGAAATCTGGTCAAGTATTCACTGGAGTTGTAGATATTTGGCAGTTGGTTGAAGATTTCAGGAGCAATTTGCTTCCTTTTCAAGTGAGAAATCACCAAATGCTCATGTCGGTGTTCTGCCAATTTCTTCTCTTCTTCATCATCTGAGTCATCAGCCCAGTGATCTTAATCCTCTTGGACATTTTCAAGATTTTCTAGTCCAGCAACCATCTCAGAGATGGGCTTCTTTCCTTTCAGAGAGGAGGATGGTATATCTTTTGATGGTGATGCAGCCTTAACATCATGCTTTTCTACAGATACTTCTTCAGTATCTAGCTCCTTAGCAATGGCATTTACAGCATCCTGGAGCTCTTTGACCTCAGAGTAAGCTACCACTTCTTTCAAGTATTGATCTTGAAGCTTATTAAGCTTATCTCTGGATTTAACTAGCTCTTCTTCCAATTGAAGATGGAGCTGTTGTTCTTCTTCCAACACTTGTTCAGTAGTGTCCTTTTGTTGTTGGGAAGATGGATGGGTAGATTTGTGAGGAGATGGAGGAGGGGATTGTTGTGATGTCCTCTCAGTGTGCTTTTCAGCAGCTGAGGCATTCATCCTCTGTGTAATCCCTCATGTCCCTGGTTCAGGGGCATCATCATCATCCTTCTTATCATCCTCATCCTTGTGATGGTCAGAAGGAGAATCTTCATAGTCATTCTCATCAGTCTCCTTCTCTTCTTCATCTTCAGAGACCAGATTGATCACTTTTGGAATAGTGATCATTTGCCCATTTACCTCCTCTTGTTCAGAGGGTATGCATTGTAAGGTCTGGGGCAAAGTAGGCTTGAATGCCATCTGCATTCAGTGCGACCATCTGCCTTCTCAAAAGCTTCTATGAGCTTGTGTGCAGCTTCTTTGATAAAGTCCTTATGCATCAGAGTAGCAAAAGAGTACTGCTCTGTTGGGAACATAGCATGGACATAATTCTCCAAGTTAAAAGCTCTGACTCTTCTCAGTTGGTGATCAGCACCTTATTTAATTCAGTCAGATCTGAGCTTCTGAGCTTTTGCCACTTTCCGAAACACTTGAGATGTTTCTTGAGTGTGTGGTTCTTGAAGAATGTAAGCAGGTCTTCTGTTGAGAATGCAGAAACCTTTGGCACACTTGTTTGAGTCTGAAAGAAAGAGTTTTGAGTTAGATTCAAGACTTGTGTAGATATCTGAGTATTTGTGTAGTTAGGTTTCTGAGTTACCTGAATGAATGCATCAGGCTCAGAGACTTGTACTACTGAGGTAGGGGGTTCCTCAGATATCTTATTGTAAGGTGGGGACTTGGAAATCTGGTCCTCATCAACCTTTCTTTCTGATTGAACCTGAGATTCGAAACATAACACTTAGGAAATTTTATCAAGAAATTTTTTATTGACAAATCAGATATCTGAGAGGTCAATTACCTCCGTTGGAGGCTCAGATACTTGTCTCTCAGAGACTTGTGCAGTCTCTGGAATCTTTTCTTGTGATGAAGGCCTTGATGCCTCATCAATTTCCATATGTTGTGAGGATTGAGTGGGCAACTCCTCAACAACTTCTACTTCTTTTTGAACCTGTTAAGTAGAATGTGTTAGTTTGAGAAAAATGATCAGAGATTTGTTCTTTGAAGAATATAGATATCTGAATGAAATATCTTCTCTACAGAAGGTTCAGATACTCGTTCTTCAGAGACCTTGGAAGTCTCTGGATCCCTCTCTGAAGAGATAGACTTTTCAGTCTCTTCATTTTTCTTCTCAGTTGGAGCCTATTAGAAACAAACACTTATTAGTCAAGTGTATAAAGCACATATCTGAGTTATATCTTAAGGAACTATTTTCTACCTGTGAGACAGGCTCCTGTTCCTTAAGTGGTGAGGCTATGGAAGCCTCCTTCTCAGATTCTGAGGTAAGCTTTGCAGCTTCCTCTTGTTGTTGTTTTTCTAAATCAGCCTATAACAAATAAATTTCATTAAATAACAAGATTTATCAGACACAAAAATATCACAAGTAAAGAGTTAAACCATTCAGCTACCTGAGCAATGTCAGGCTGATTGGTCTCTGGAACTTGTGACCCTTCCATGCGTTGGTCTTGTTGTTCCATTTCAGCTTCTTTGTTTGAAGTTTCAGGTACTTCAGACCTTTTCTGAGTATGCAACTCAGTTGCCTCCCCTGGTTGATCATTCTGAGTAGATGTCTCAGTTTGATCCCTCTCATTGAGTTGGGGAACCTGCTCTTTTGCAGGATTTTCTTCATCAAGGAAAGATGCTGGTATCTGTAACTCAAGTACCATTTCAGCAGTATCCACATCTGGCTGTTGTGGTTGTTGTGCTTGAGACAGACTTTTGAGTGATGGGGCAATGGTAGAATCCTCCAACACTAGAGTATCACTCATCAGAGCATCTTCAATATGCTTCAATCTTTCCTTCTCTGATGGTGTAATTTGTCCAGTGGCCTTGGACAAAGTTGCTTCTTCAGCAACCTTTGAAATAGGTGCTTGTTCAGCAACCTGTGGTATAGGTTCTTGTTCAGATACCTTTACACCCTTGGAACTTGTTGCTTTTTCAGCAACCTTAGCCCTTTTGGATTTTCCTAGGACTTGACAGATAACTAAATCATCATCGTCAGAGCTCTCATCAGCATTAGGAACTGATTGGTCCATAATCCCTGCGGTTTCTAAAGATAGGGCTTGGTACCTACCACTACTTTCTTTAGTAGCATTGATAAGTTCATCAGCAAGGGTTTCGGCAGTAGTCTTGACGTTTCTGAAAGCACGTTCTCTTACTGAGTCTACTTGTTCTGTAGTCGATACCTCTTTTGCAGCATTGATGAGTTCATCTGCATTGATGAGTTCATCAGCAGTGGCGGCAGGTATCTGGGAATCGACAACCTCAATGGGTGTGCCTTCTGATTTGCCAGCAAACTTCTTTCGTGAAGTTCTGGGCTTCTTGGTCGCAACTTTTCCCTCAGATACCTCTTCAGTCTTTCGCTTCTTGGAACCTTTCTGAGATCCAGTAACCTTTTTCATCAAGTTCGTATACTCATATTTGTAGAGTAGGTTACTGTTGGCTATCTCAGCCTTCTCTCTGAGCTCAATGCCAAACTTCTCCAGTAAGTAGCATATCTTTGGACCATAGCTCACTGTGGCCTTTGGCTCAGCAAGTCCCTTAGTGATTTTAGGCTCAAAGCCTTAAATCTTCTTCACAAACTTCATAAAGGCGTACTTGCCCCAATTGAAAGGGTTTTCCAGCCTTTTGTCTTGTTGTTGCAACAAGGACATCATCATCCAGCATTCTTGGCTTATCTGGTCAGCACCTCCTTGTAGACCATCAAAGCATCTATTAAGAATGCATGCCAACACATCCTAGTGAACTAACAGATGTCTGGTTCTGATGTCAACAAGCTTGAAATCAGTGGGTGTATCTTGTTTATCAGTGTCACACACACAACTGTACAACTGTTTTACACCTTCAAGGAGATCTTCATCCTTGGTGTCTATTTCAAAATCCTTTCCAAGATTTTGAAGATCAAACAACTTACAGAAAGTTGTTAAGTCCAAAAGGATTTCCTTTCCTTGGACCTTAGTTTTTATAGACACTATTGCATTGCCTTCAGAAACACAGGATATAATCCTGGAGTTATTGTAGAATTCTAACACATCTATTGAAGAAACTCCACTGGGAAGAGCATATAGAAAACCCTTGATTTGTGCCTTTTCAAGCATGTCAAGAATCAGTTTCATATCGGCTTGGTTTTCAACAGCAGCTGTGAGGTACTCCTCAATCATGGCACCACCCCAAATCATCCTGTGATTTGAAGTCCAATGATCGGGATTAAAGTCTCCTACCAATCGATTGTTCACTATAACCAACTTTGGTGCTTGCTTTTCAGCAGTACCAGTGATAGAAGATTGAGATTTCTGGGTAGACAAACGTTTAGGAGCCATCTCTTTATATAGTGCAAGTGTTTGAAAGTCTGAAAGAGATTTGGGTGAGAGATTAGTGATTCTTTGCAGAATAACTAATAGAGATTTGCAGAGGTTGAAGAATGGTTTTTGCTATTCTTGTGCAAGGTAAAATGTCGGATTAGACGAAAGTGATTTCTTTTGCTAAAATCCTATATATATAGCAACGTAATTCTAACAAACATATACATACAAATTGGTTTTGTATGTACGTATCTATGAATTGCAGTGAGGCGTGGGTAAAAGTTTGTTCGGCATTAAATGCATAGTGGGAAATTTCTTCTGATCCACTATTTACAGAGAATTAATCTCCGTAAATTAAGATCAATCGTCAATCATCAATTTCACCATTGCTTCCTCTTCCAATGATCACAATCAACAATTGTAATTGTGCCCATTTAATGAATTTTGGCTATTAGCTATCTGAATCACGTTTACATGTGAAATGAAGAACTTTTGTTGTATACGTTTACGTGAAAAATGAGAACATTTGTTGTATGTCTATCTTATACTTGTTGTCTTTTCAAAGTTTTACACAAAGATAGAAATAATACAAATTTCAAGATAGTAGTTGACTGTAGACAGTTGTACTATTCTCTTTTGTGTTCCCCCTCACTGAGTGATCTAGATATCTGAGTATCCGTCTCAGAAATCTTCAAATAGCCATTTTACCCTTTAGCCTTTGGTTTCTGGATACCCGTTCCAGATTCCTCTTCTCTGGATACCCGTTCCAGATTCCTCTTCTCTCTCCTTTGATATCTTCTTCAGATATCTGAACTTTTTCAGTTCTTTGGTAGCTCCATTAGTCCAAGACTATGTCTTAAGGCTAAGAATCTACTTTCTTGTAGTGGCTTAGTGAAGATATCTGCAAGTTGGTCTTCAGTGCCAATCTTGAGTATCTCTATATTGCCTTTTTCAACATGGTCTCTGATGAAGTGGTGTCTAACATCAATGTTCTTTGTTCTTGCATGAAACTTAGGATTCTGAGTTATGGCAATAGCGCTTGTGTTGTCACAGAAAATGGGAGTTTTCTCTTCATTGAGTCCATAGTCTTTGAGTTGTTGTTGTATCCACAATATCTGTGAAGCACAACACCCAGCAGCAATATATTCAGCCTCTGTGGTAGATGTGGCAATTGAGTTTTGTTTCTTGCTAAACCATGATATTAATCTGACACCAAGAAATTGACAAGTTCCTGAGGTGCTTTTTCTATCAAGCAATGATCCAGCATAGTCAGCATCAGAATAGCCAACTAAACTCAATCCACTGTCTTTTGGATACCACAATCCAACTTCTACAGTACCCTTTACATACCTTAATATTTTCATAGCAATGTTGTAGTGTGATTGCATTGGATTTGTCTGAAATCTGGCACACACTCCAACTGCATATTGAATATCTGGTCTACTTGCAGTGAGGTACAGTAGAGACCCAATGCCAGATTTCAGACAAATCCAATGCAATCACACTACAACATTGCTATGAAAATATTAAGGTATGTAAAGGGTACTGTAGAAGTTGGATTGTGGTATCCAAAAGACAGTGGATTGAGTTTAAGCGGTGTTCTTAACCTTGAGACATAGTCTTGGGTTAATGGAGCTACCAAAGGAACTGAAAAGTTCTAATCTCTGAGACATAAATTCATAAAGGAGAAAGATATCTGGAACAGGCATCTAGATATTCAAGGCAAAAAGGTATCTAAGACAGGAACTCAGTATGATTGAGAAGGGAAAAGAAGAGATAAGATATCTGGAACGGGAATCCAGAATATCAAAGACAAAAGGTGAAACACATAGCAAAAAGATATCTGAGACGGGTACTCAGATATCAAAGGTTAAAGGGTAAAATGGCTATTTGAAGATTTCTGAGACAAATATTCAGATGTCTAGATCACTTAGTGAGGGGGAACACAAAAGAGAAAAGCAGTACAACGATCCGTAGTCAACTACTCTCTCGTGTTGTGTATTATTTCTATACTTGTGAAAAAGGTGAACAGATGTATTGTTTGAAGATAAATTCAAAAAACAAAACTGTCTCTTAGTCACACAGAAGAAATGTGATTTAGATAGCTACTCGCCAAATTTCATTAATTGGGCACAATTACAATTACTGATTGTGATCATTGCTGAAGAAACAATCGTGACCCTTGATGAAATGGGCGTTTGATCTTATCGGACGCGATTTAATTTCGCTAAAAAGAAGTGGACTGTAAAAACAGTTATGGCCCACTAGCATTTAATGCAAAGTAGTTTTCACCCACGACCTTATGCATGTACACAGAATAAATTTGTATGTATATGTTTGTTGAGATTTGCATTGCTATATATATAGGATTTTGGCAAAAGAATTCACTTTTGCTCAATCCCACATTCGCACTTGCATAAAAATAGCAAAATCTCCCAAATTTCTCTGCAAATCCTCACTGCAAACACTGATTCCTACTTAGTTTTTCTGCAAAGAATCACTAATCTCCTACCTTAATCTCTTCATGACTTTCAAAAACTTCACTATTTAAAGAGATGGCTCCAAAACGTCCTCTTACCCAGAAATCCCAAGCTACTACATCTGGTATAGCTGAAAAGCAAGTACCAGTGCTGGTCATAACAAACAATCGGTTGATTGGAGAGTTCAATCCTGATCAATGGACTTCAAATCACTGGATGATTTGGGGTGGTACCATGATTGAGGAATACTGTGATGCCCCACTGTTAATTAACGGTTTACGCCAATTTAAATTATATTTGCGCTTAGTATTTAGAAATTATATGCTATTTGAGTTAATATATATATATATATATATATATATATATATATATATATATATATATATATATATATATATATATATATATAACATGCCGACGAGGAATTTATTAATATTTTATTATTTTATTGCTAAAAGAAAATAAGTACGAAATGATTTGTGACGAAAGATATTCGCGATTAAGAAACTAACTAATATATGGTACTAGTTTGAAGTAGATAAAGTTTGAATTACCTACTTTGTAAATTGCAAAGTGGAAAGGTGTAATTTGCCAAAATATCTAGAGCTAATCCTAAGAGACATCGATCCATTCATTATTCCCAATTCTTGGCTGATCCTTCTCACTTCTCATCCAATCACCATTCTCCTTCACTATTTTGGTTTATCAGTGTCTCTGATTTTTCATCCATCTATCTGGGTAGCAAGCAGCTGATCGGATCGACCAGTTATCAACGGCTTAAAATGGATGAATTGCGTTCAAACTTATCGGCGAATAAAAAACCCAGGTGTTTCTTCTTGCATTTTGTCATCTTCAACCGTTCTTTTCACCCAATCAGATTCTTTAGCAACCCTCTATAAATTCTTCCATCCACCACCATAATCAGCCATGACCCATTAAACCACTATAGCTTATAAGAGAAGGATGAGCGATAATTAGCTCAGTTAGCAGCTGGAAAAGGTAAATTTAACTCTTGTTTAATTTTAGCTCGTTTTCTTGCGGGTCTTATTCAAATTAGACTTAATTGTGATTTCGATTCTAGTTTCATGCTGAAATAATAACCTCTGGTACATGTGGAAGTTTTTGATATTTAAATGTATTAAAACCAATATTTTGTTTGCTGGAAAACAATATACTAAGTAACAAGTTGTTTATATGATTCTGCTCAAGTTAGAATGAGTAAATTGGTGTCTCTTTGTTAACAGGCATGTTTTATGCATTTAACGGAGTCAGATTAGTCTTGTCTCATCGTATTATCTTCCAAGTCGAGTAGTCAGTTAAACTTTGATGTTTGCTGGATTAACTAGTCTTGTTGTTCTTAAAATTATTGTATAAACATTTTCTGATTTCCTGAACTATTCTTAAAAATGTAATGACCGACTAATACTGTTAAAACTATAATAAGCTATGGTGTTGTCAGTAATTAATGAAACAACTGCTCTTTGTTTAGGTATTGTAGTATCGATTAACGACCTCTTATGCACAAGTATCTCCACTTTAGGTGAGGATTCCGTTTTACCCCTTTCCGCACCTCTTATTGTCCTAAACATAGCAGTACATTCCCTCGTATTGCATCTGTTTCAACTTCTTGCGTTCGCCCTTTCATTTCAATTCAATCATGCTTTACTCCTTGAATTATTATACATGAAATCTGCATTTCATGTTCATGTTCGTACTTTTCTTGGAATTCCCTTGCTCTTCATGATTGTACTGATCCAAACCATGCTTGAAATGGGAATTCGTGTTTCCCTAAAGTGTTTCATGCATGCATTCGTGGGCCTTGGGACTGGGACATGTAACTACCAGGAAGAAAGGACTGACGGTTTAAGGTTACTACGTCCAGATCCTATTTTGGAATTATAGTGCAGTCCGGGTGGCTTCAATATATGTTCCAATCAGCATGTACCTAGACATGTTGCCGTGAATCGAGGTAGCTCCTCGCGTGGGAGTAATAAGGTTGTACAAATAAAGGATGACGGTTGGTATATGTGTACTTGACCCTTTTCTTGCCTTTCATTCTTTCTTGATTCCGCATCTTGTATAATCTGTCTTGCTATTCGTGCTTTATCCTATCCTCACTAAGTCACCAAAGACTTACCCTCTTCATTGTTTTCTTCCTAAGATTGAACAAGTATTGTGGAGATCTTATGTGAATAATGTGTTGTGCTTGCTGCTTGAATAAAAAGGGACATCTGGTGCTTGTAAAATTCATGTAAAGCTAGTATTGCTCCCTTAATCCCCGGACCCCAAGTGAATTACTTGTGAAGAAGCTTATCCAAAGCTTTTGTATGTTGATATGGTTTGAATAAAAGATTTTCTTACTTTAAATTGTTTCAGCTTGTTCTACTTTCTTGATTTTATCAATTATTTTACACTGCCGTTCCTATTACTTTCCGAAAGATGAAATTTCACTTGAACGAAAGTTTAGGCGGGTGGTTTCCGATATAGAAGTAGGTTCTTCTTAATCGGGGCGCCACAAAGTGGTATCAGAGCCCTTAGGCTCAAATTGATTATATATGTTAATTTGTATTTTAATTGGTGACAAACTGATTTGCTATTTGATGTAATTGAGCTTTATTCTAGTTGAGATTTCTGGTTTATATACTTTATATAAAACTTTAAGGTATACATTTTGTTGAGTCTCATGCATTGCAGGACTTCATCACCTAGAATGGAGGGACCCTCACAGGTATATAAGAAACCGCTAGAATGGTTGGAATTTTCGCCTATGGATGTAGACTAGATGACTGAAAATATGCATAATGTAAGGGGAAAAATGCTCCAGTTTCTTACTGAAAAGGACTGGTTGCTGGAGGCTATGAATCAGGAAAATTTGCAGATGCAGACGTTGGAAACGGAGGTCTCGTCACATAAAAATGTCACCTCTAAACTTGTCCAAAAAGTGCAGTTTCTGGAAAATAAGATAGAACAGGGGACTATAGAGTTACAAAAGGTATATGCTGAAAAGAAAATGGTGGAGGAGAAGCTCAAAAAGGTTGTTAAGGACTATGGTAATCACCTGGACACCATGGATGATACAATCAGATATCTTGGAAGGATAGTTGAAGGTGGAAAAGGTAGTCGAATCTTTAAAGCTGGACCAGATTCCGAGATAGTGAAAGAAGGAACCTCCAGACAGGAACCATCGAAGTTAATTATAACTGGAGAAGACCATTATAGAGATGAGGAGGAAGACCCTAGTGAAAACGAATCCAGTGAGGAAGAAGATCCCGTGTCTAAGTATATTGTCAAAGAGGAACCAGTCGGTCAAGCCATCAATTACCATGTTATTTACGGTATTATCGTCATAGATGACGAGGAACCTGTGCACAAGAAACTAGCAGCATGTTTCGGTAAGGTAGTATTACTATTTTGTAATCAGCCAGGAGGCACTAGTATAAGTAGTTGCCTACGCTTATTTTGTAGTGCCACCGTATTAACGTAGGCCATTTTTGTCGGACCATATAACATATGCATGTAACATGGTTTTAATATATATATATATATATATTGGTTTATGTAGCATGTTCAGTTCTGATTTGAGCATAATTGCTCTATTTTACAAGTTTTGCTTATATATTGTGTTTATTTTATTTTTCTTAACTTATTTATTGAATTTTGGAGTACCAGTTATTATACTCAGCAGTAGTATTGCTGAAAATCTGAAATATTGTTAGCATCAAGTTTATAAAACAGGTGTGAAGCCACTATATGACCTATATAGTAGCCTATTTTGAGTTGTTAAGCCGTATAAATATTGGGAGTATGCTCATTGACTTATAAGAATATTTGATGGTAGGAAAGCTGGTTCTCTGCATTTTCTTGTGCTCAGGTGTTCAGTCTTGTGATTATTTATGTTTTCCCTGACTTGTGGTTCTACTTGCCTATAGGACTGATATTTCATATCTTTAGATTCAGTCTATTCCATTTCACTAAATTGAAGTTTCTTTCTGCTGATGTATCTTAGGAGCAATTGGTTGTTAAATCTTGGAATTTGTGAATACTTGTTTTTCCACAAGAAGCATTTAATAAATTATATATACTCGGGATTAGCTTAACAATACACATACAACCTGTTGTGTAGTATGCTTGAACTATGTTCATCTATAGGGTTTACCTGTTTATTTCAGAAGTACAAGTTACATATCACCTACATCACCTTTGAGTCCTCCTGAGTCATCTTTTCTTGTTCATTTATAGCAGTTTTTTTTTAAACTAATCATCATGCATATGTTTCAAATTTATTTGAATCGTTTGTCCAAACTTTCAAGGAATTTTGAAACAGCCAATCATTCCTCTTTAGTAAAAATGTTTTTCACAGTTGAAAATGAAATTTAAAATCTTACAAATTCATTCATTACATGCATCTTAGCATTCTAAAACTGTAAATTTAACTTCATATTGTTTGGGTTGGAATTGGTAAGTTTATTCCTTCTACAATATGAAATACATTCTCTCAGACAACTTGTGGTATTTAATTTGCTGGTACTTATTCGTCACTCCAAAAATTCTCAAATTTTTTACAGAACTTCTCAACTGATATAATTTTGACATCGTTTGGTGGTCCAAACTGATTTTTGAAGACAGGAACAGTTTGCTGTCAAAAAAAAAAAAAAAAACTGATTTAGAAACTTGCTATTGAAAAATATATGGGCTGGTTTGTTTCAAGAAAACTCTTGGGTTCTATCATCTAAAATCATGTTTCACAAATTCTTAACTCATATTTATTGATGCATCATTGAATAAATTGATGATGGAATGTAAATCTTCCTAATTGTGTTTATCAACTCTACATATTTTTTTCAACAGTTTAATGTAAACGTTAGTTGCAAAATTCTATCTTTCTCCATTCCTGTTCCACAATATGTATGTCCTAATTGTGCGATGCTACAGATAATTATTCATAAGTTATGGGTGAAAACGGTACGGAAAAGGAAACCATCATGCTTGACGACGAACATGACAAAGAACCAATAGATGAGGAATTAGATCCGAATTCTAAAAATCAATCAGAGTTCAACAACAACAACAAGATGAATGAGGAAGGCGAAGGCTCAGATATGCAATCTATGTTCGGATTTATGAATCAGCTAAGGCAATTTTGTCAGAACCAAGCATCGTCTGATGGTGCTAGGCCAAGTCCGATGGTTCTTAGTGATGATCAAGCGTTAGAACGGTTTTTAAAATTCCACCCTCCAAAGTTCATGGGCGAACCAGATGATCGGAAAGCTGAGTCCTTCATAGCTGAAATGGAGAACATATTTGAGGTCTTAAATTATAGTGATTATCAAAAGATCAAGTACACTTCGTATCGTCTTGAGGATTCTGCACGACATTGGTGGGCAGTTATAAGTCGTCGTTGGAAACAAAGAAACATTACCTACACTTGGGCTAATTTTCTGACATAATTCGCCATAAATTCAGACCCCAAGTAGTCCGTGATGCTCGTGAACAAGAGTTCACAAATCTTATCCAAGGTATGAATACTGTTGGCCAATATGAAGCTCAGTTTAGTCGACTAATTCAATATGCTCCGCACTTCATAGATGATGAGAAAAGAAAAATTAAGAAGTTTATAGGAGGCCTTAAGCTAGAAATTCGGTGGGCCCTTGTTTCTGTGGAATTCCCAAATTATGTAGCAGCAGTGGACAAGGCACTATTGGTTGAGGCTGAGATCAAGGAACTTAGAAAGATTGGCGATAAAGTAAAGTGGAACAAGCCAAGAAATTTTGCTGAGGAAAGTAACAAACGTCTGAACCAAGGTCAAGGATCGTCAAAACCTAGCCCGGCCAATTTTTCATCTAGAATACCATATCAGAATAAACCTGTTGGGACGAGTCGTCCAAATACTGGTCCAGGATGTACCTATTGTGGAAATCCATGTCATACTGAGGCAGTATGCTGGAAGAAGAATGGAAAATGTATAGCATGTGGAAGTGACCAGCATCGCATTGCAGATTGTCCTAAGTGCCAAGATCCGAAACCACAAATGGGAAAATCAGGAAAACCAACAAATTCTCAAGCTGGAAAACTGAGAGTGCGAGCTAGAGCATATGCGATGGAAGGAGGAGATGAACCTGAACCAACCGATGTTGTGGAAGGAGAAGTTTCAATCGACAATGAAACTGGTAAGGTTCTTTACGATCCTGGTGCTACGCACTCTTTTATTTCAATTGCTTATGTGAATAGATTGCACTTAATTGCTAAAAGTCTACCTTATATCTTTGAAGTAAGTTCACCTATGGGTATGACTGTTGTTACCGATGCGATCCATAAGGATTGCAAGGTTAGAATAAAGGATATTATTTACCTTGCAAATTTAATAGAGCTACCTATTCAAAAGTATGATGTTATACTTGGGATGGATTGGTTGTACTCAAATCATGCCCAGTTAGACTGTTATTCTAAGGAAATAAAGTTGGGAAAAGTGAACTGCAGAGATCCAGAGTGGTTGAATAAAAACCTAGAGAAACCTGTAATGGTTACAGTCGTTGAGGCCAAACGACTTTTAAAAGAAGGAGCTTCAGGATGTCTAGCATATTTGATTAATCGGTTTAAAGATAAAGCTAAAATTGAAGAGGTAGAGGTGGTCAAGGAATATCCTGAAGTGTTTCCTGAAGAGCTGATTTCCTTACCCCAGACCGGGAAATTGAGTTCGTTATTGAGACTCTCCCGGGTGCTACCCCGGTATCTCAAACACCTTACCGTATGGCACCAGCTGAATTGAAAGAGTTAAAGAATCAGTTACAGGATCTCATGGAAAGGGGATTTATTAGACCTAGCACATCTCCGTGGGGAGCTCCTGTTTTGTTTGTTAAAAAGAAGGACGGAACATTGAGAATGTGCATTGATTATCGAGGTCTAAATAATTTTACGGTGAAGAATAAATATCCCCTTCCCCACATAGATGAACTTTTTGACTTACTCCAAGGATCTTATGTATATTCGAAGTTGGACTTGAGACAGGGGTATTATCAGTTGAAAATACGAGAAGAAGATATTCCAAAAAAAGCTTTCAATTCCAGGTACGGGCATTTTGAATTTATTGTTATGCCTTTTGGATTAACAAATGCACCTGCAGCATTCATGGACATGATGCATCGTATCTTCAGGACATATTTAGATCAATTTGTTGTGATATTTATTGATGATATCTTAGTATTTTCAAGAAACAAAGAAGATCATGCACTTCATTTGAGATTGGTACTACAAATGCTGAAAGAACATAAGTTGTTCGCTAAGTTTAGCAAGTGTGAATTCTGGTTAGAAAGGGTAACCTTTTTGGGGCATATAGTATGAGGAGACGGTATAGAAGTGGATCATTCCAAGGTAGAAGCAATTGAAATGTGGAAACCTCCAAAAAATGTGTCTGAAGTAAGAAGTTTTCTTGGTCTTGCTAGATATTACCGTCGTTTCGTACCAAATTTCTCCAAGATTACAGGCCACTAACTCGGTTAACCCAAAAAGATACTCCATTTGTATGGAGCAAGGACTGTGAAATGAGCTTTCAAGAATTGAAGAAAAAGTTAACCGAAGCACCCATACTAACCTTGCCAGCTGGCATAGAAGGATTTGTCGTATACACTGATGCATCAAAAGAAGGACTAGGATGTGTTTTGATGCAAAATGGGAAGGTTATTGCATATGCATCAAGAAAGTTGAAACCGCACGAGCAAAATTATCCAACTCATGATTTGGAACTCGGTGCTATCATTTTTGCATTGGCAAAATGGAGACACTATCTGTATGGAGCAACCTTTGAAGTTTATACAGATCACCAGAGTTTGAAGTATTTGTTTAGCCAAAAGAATCTCAACATGAGACAAAGAAGATGGATGGAATTTCTGGAGGATTATGATTGTTCTATATTGTATCAACCCGGGAAGGCGAATGTTGTAGCTGATGCACTTAGTCGCAAAAAGGAAATTGCTCAACTCGCCTACATTTCAGAAAGATCAAATGGAGAATCGATTCTGATAGAATCTCATGCTCAGATTTTAGGATTGATTATTCAGCTTGAGTTATATTCACAGATAAAGGAAGCTCAAAGTAAAAATGATGAGATCAGAAAACAAAAGATGTCAGAAAACTCTGAGTTCAGAACTGACAAGGATGGAGTCTTGTGGTACAAGGATCGAATATGTGTACCTGATAAATTGAAAGAGCATTTGATGAATGAAGCCCATAAAACTAGGTACACCATCCATCCAGGAGGAACAAAAATGTACCGAGATTTAAAACACCATTTCTGGTGGAATGGAATGAAGCGAGATGTGGCGGATTACATTCGAAAGTGCCTTACATGCCAATTGGTAAAAGCTGAGCATCAACAACCAGCAGGTAAGTTACAACCTTTACCAATACCTTATTGGAAATGGGATCAAATTACTATGGATTTTGTGACAGGATTACCAAAAGTTCGAGGAGGCTATGATAGTATATGGGTAATCGTTGATAGACTTACCAAATCTGCGCACTTCCTTACAGTAAAAACACAGTATGGAGTAGAAGCTCTGGCAGAGCTCTATAAGAAAGAAATTATCCGGTTTCATGGGTGCCACTTAATATAGTATCTGATCGAGATCCAAAGTTTACATCTCGATTATGGAAACAATTGCAAGAAAACCTGGGTACTAACTTGAATTTCAGTACAGCAGCACATCCACAAACAGACGGACAATCAGAAAGGCTCATTTGTTTTCTTAGACATGTTGCGGCTGTGTATCTTGGATTACGGTGGAAATTGGGATAGACATTTGCCTTTAATTGAATTTGCTTACAACAACAGCTATCAAGCGACAATTCAAACGGCACCATATGAGGCTCTTTATGGAAGAAAGTGCCGATCAACATTAAATTGGGATCTAGACGAGTGGAGAAGAACATCAGATGGTATCCAAAGAGATCTAAAACCTGACATTATACAGGAAGCCATTGATAAAGTACATATCATCAAGCAATGGATTAAAACGGCTCAGGATCGCCAGAAGAATTACACTGATAAGCGTCGAAAGGATTTGGAATTCAATGTCAATGATTTTGTCTTTCTCAAAGTCTCTCCTCGAAGAGGTTTTAAGAGGATTGGAAAAGGTGGCAAGCTTAACCCTAGATATGTCGGTCTATTTTAGATCACGCATCGAGTTGGACAAGTAGCTTATAAATTGATGTTACCGGCAAATCTTACAGGAATTCATGATGTCTTCCACATCTCTCAGTTAAGAAAGTATTATCCAGATGCCTCGCATATCATAAGTCATGAAGATCTACAACTTGAAGAAAATCTGACATACGAGGAGAAACCCGTATGCATTCTTGATAGGAAAGTCCAAGAGTTACGCAATAAGAAAATATCACTTCTCAAAGTGTTGTGGAGAAATCAGAACATTGAGGAAGCTACCTGGGAACGGGAGGAGGACATGCTCAAACATTATCCGGGACTCTTCACCAAATCAGGTAAGAATCCGGGGACTAGATTCTTTTAAGGAGGGATGATTGTGACGCCCCACTGTTAATTAACGGTTTACGCCAATTTAAATTATATTTGTGCTTAGTATTTAGAAATTATATGCTATTTGAGTTAATTATATATATATATATATACATATATATATATATATATATATATATATATATATATTTGCACGACTAACATGCCGATGAGGAATTTATTAATATTTTATTATTTTATTGCTAAAAGAAAATAAGTACGAAAAGATTTGTGACGAAAGATATTCGCGATTAAGAAACTAACTAATATATGGTACTAGTTTGAAGTAGATAAAGTTTGAATTACCTACTTTGTAAATTGCAAAGTGGAAAGGTGTAATTTGCCAAAATATCTAGAGCTAATCCCAAGAGACATCGATCCATTCATTATTCCCAATTCTTGGCTGATCCTTCTCACTTCTTCTCATCCAATCACCATTCTCCTTCACTATTTGGTTTATCAATGTCTCTGATTTTTCATCCATCTATCTAGGTAGCAAGCAGTTGATCGGATCGACCAGTTATCAAGGGCTTAAAATGGATGAATTGCGTTCAAACTTATCGGCGAAGAAAAAACCCAGGTGTTTCTTCTTGCGTTTTGTTATCTTCAACCGTTCTTTTCACCCAATCAGATTCTTTAGCAACCCTCTATAAATTCTTCCATCCACCACCATAATCAACCATGACCCATTAAACCACTATAGCTTATAAGAGAAGGATGAGCGATAATTAGCTCAGTTAGCAGCTGGAAAAGGTAAATTTAACTCTTGTTTAATTTTAGCTCGTTTTCTTGCGGGTCTTATTCAAATTAGACTTAATTGTGATTTCGATTCTAGTTTCATGCTGAAATAATAACCTCTGGTACATGTGGAAGTTTTTGATATTTAAATGTTTTAAAACCAATATTTTGTTTGCTGGAAAACAATATACTAAGTAACAAGTTGTTAATATGATTCTGCTCAAGTTAGAATGAGTAAATTGGTGTCTCTTTGTTCACAGGCATGTTTTATGCATTTAACGGAGTCAGATTAGTCTTGTCTCATCGTATTATCTTCCAAGTCGAGTAGTCAGTTAAACTTTGATGTTTGCTGGATTAACTAGTCTTGTTGTTCTTAAAATTATTGTATAAACGTTTTCTGATTTCCTGAACTATTCTTAAAAATGTAATGACCGACTAATACTGTTAAAACTATAATAAGCTATGGTGTTGTCAGTAATTAATGAAACAACTGCTCTTTGTTTAGGTATTGTAGTATCGATTAACGACCTCTTATGCACAAGTATCTCCGCTTTAGGTGAGGATTCCTTTTTACCCCTTTCCGCACCTTTTATTGTCCTGAACATAGAAGTACATTCCCTCGTATTGCATCTGTTTCAACTTCTTGCGTTCGCCCTTTCATTTCAATTCAATCATGCTTTACTCCTTGAATTATTATACATGAAATCTGCATTTCATGTTCATATTCATACTTTTCTTGGAATTCCCTTGCTCTTCATGATTGTACTGGTCCAAACCATGCTTGAAATGGAAATTCGTGTTTCTCTAAAGTGTTTCGTGCGTGTATTCGTGGGCCTTGGGACTGGGACTTGTAACTACCGGGCAGAAAGGACTGACGTTTAAGGTTACTACGTCCAGATCCTATTTTGGAATTATAGTGCAGTCCGGGTGGCTTCAATATATGTTCCAATCAGCATGTACCTAGGCATGTTGCCGTGAATCGAGGTAGCTCCTCGCGTGGGAGTCATAAGGTTGTAAAAATAAAGGATGACGGTTGGTATATGTGTACTTGACCCTTTTCTTGCCTTTCATTCTTTCTTGATTCCGCATCTTGTATAATCTATCTTGCTATTCGTGCTTTATCCTATCCTCACTAAGTCACCAAAGACTTACCCTCTTCATTGTTTTCTTCCTCAGATTGAACAAGTATTGTGGAGATCTTATGTGAATAGTGTGTTGTGCTTGCTGCTTCAATAAAAAGGGACATCTGGTGCTTGTAAAATTCATGTAAAGCTAGTATTGCTCCCTTAATCCCCGGACCCCAAGTGAATTACTTGTGAAGAAGCTTATCCAAAGCTTTTGTATGTTGATATGGTTTGAATAAAAGATTTTCTTACTTTAAATTGTTTCAGCTTGTTCTACTTTCTTGATTTTATCAATTATTTTACACTGGCGTTCCTATTACTTTCCGAAAGATGAAATTTCACTTGAATGAAAGTTTAGGCGGGTGGTTTCCGATATAGAAGTAGGTTCTTCTTAATCGGGGCGCCACAAATACCTCGTTGTTGCAATTGAAAACTAAGCTGATAGGAAGTTGATTCTTGGTATGCTTGAAAAGGCACAAATCAAGGGTTTCCTATCTGCTATTCCCAGTGGAATCTCTTCACTGGATGTGTTGGAATTTTACAACAATTCCAGGATTATTTCCTGTGTTGATGAAGGCACTGAAATAGTGTCTATAAAAATAAAAGTTCAAGGAAAGGACATCCTTTTGAACTTAACAACTTTCTGTGAGTTGTTTGAACTTCAAAATCTGGGAAATGATTTTGAAATAAACACCAAGGATGATGATCTCCTTGAAGGTGTGAAGCAACTATACAGTGATGTGTGTGATCTTTAAAAATCAGATACACCCATCGACTTCAAACTTGCTGACATCAGAACTAGACATCTGTTGGTTCACTGGGATGTATTGGCATGCATTCTTCACAGATGCTTTTATGGTTTACAAGGAGGTGCCGACCAGATAAGCCAAGAACACTGGATGATGATGTTATTGTTGAATCAACAGAACAAAAGGTTGGAAAACCCTTTCAATTGGGGGACGTACGCCTTTATGAAATTTGTGAAGAAGATTCAAGGCTTTGAAACTAAAATCGTCAAGGGCCTTGTTGAACCAAAAGCCAGAGTTAGCTATGGACTGAAGATATGCTTCTTGCTGGAGAAGCTTGGTATTGAGCTCAGAGAGACGGCTGACATAGCCAACAGTAACCTGCTCTACAAATATGAGTATACAAACATGATGAAAATGGTTACTGCATCTCAGAAAGGTTCCAAGAGACGAAAGACTGATGAGGTATCTGAGGGTTCCGTTGCGACCAAAAAGCCCAAAACTTCACGAAAGAAGTCTGCTGGCAAATCAGAAGACATACCCATTGTGGATGTCGACTCTCAGATATCTGACCCCACTGTTGACAAACTCATAAATGTTGCTAAGACAACAGCTGATGAAATCATAAATGTTGCTAAGACCACTACTGATGAACCCATCAATGCTGATAAAAGCAGTGAGAAACTTCAAACACTCTCTGCAGAAGCAGCAGGGATTGTTGATAACTCAGTCCCAGATTTCAATGAAGAATCTGAAGATGAGGGGGAAGCAATAATCCCCAAGGTTGCTGAAAGAGCAACTAGTTCAAAGGTTGCTGCAGAAGCAACTGTGTCCAAGGTCACTGGACAAAAGAAACCATCAGAGCAAGTAACACTTAAGCATATTGAAGATGCTCTGATGAGTGGCAACTTAGTGTTGGAGGATATTGCCATTGCCTCAACACTTAAAAGTCTGTCTCAAGCAGATCTGGATAGGCCCCATACATCATCACCTTCTTCATCCAGATAAGAATCACCACACCAACCAAAACAGCCAATAGTGAATGTTGTTGAGATGATACTTGATTCTGATGAGATACCAAAGATCTTTCCTTCAAGAAAATCACGTAAAGAACAGGTTCCCCAACTCAATGAGAGGGATCAAACTGAGGCATCTGCTCAGAATGATCAACCAGGGGAGGCAACTGAGTTGCATACTCAGGATAGGTCTGAAGTACCTCAAACTTCCAACAAAGAAGTGGTCCAAGAACAACAAGACCAACGCATGGAAACTTCACAAGTTCCAGAGACCAGTCATCCTGACAAAGCTCAGGCTGAATTAGAAACACAACATCAAGAGGAAGCTGCAAAGTTTGCCTCAGAATCTGAGAGGGAGGCTTCCATAGCCTCACCACTTAAGGAACAGGAGCCTGTCTCACAGGTAGAAGATAGTTCCTTAAGAAATAACATCTCAGATATGTGCTTTATACACTTGACTAATACTCTTAAGTGTTTGTCTCTAAAAGGCTCCAACTGAGAAGAAAAATGGAGAGACTGAAAAGTCTATCTCCTCAGAGAAGCATCCAGAGACTTCCAAGGTCTTTGAGAAACAAGTATCTGAACCTTCTGCAGAGAACGTATTTCTTTCAGACACTTATAATCTTCAAAGACAAATCTTTGATCATTTTTCTCAAACTAACACTTTCTACTTACAGGATCAAAAAGAAGTAGAAGTTGCTGGGGAATTGCCCACTCAATCCCCGCAACCAATGGAAATTGATGAGGCATCAAAGCCTTCATCACAAGAAAAACTTCCAGAGACTGCACAAGTCTCTGCAAGACAAGTATCTGAGCCTCCTACTGTGGAGGTAATTGACCTCTCAGATATATGAAATTATCTAATGTAGTTTTCTTGCTCAAATTTTCTAAGTGTTATGTTTTAATCTCAGGTTCAAGCAGAAAGAAAGATCACTGAGGATCAGACTTCCCAGTCACCTCCTCATATCCAGATATCTGAGGCACTTGGAACCTTAGTAGTCAAGTCATCTGAGCCTGTCACACAGGTAACTCAGATACCTTTCTACTCTAAAGCCCATATATCTACCAAAGTTTTGAAACTAATTCAGAACTCTTTCTTTTAGGCTCAAACAAGTGCCACTAAGGTCCCTGTTGCTGAGAAAGAGGACCTGCTTCCTTTCTTCAAGGAACACACTTTGCCAAAGCACCTAAAATGCTTCAATAGATGGCAAAAGCTTCGATTCTCCGATCTATCTGAGATCATAAAGGTGACTGATCATCACATAAGGAGAGCACGAGCCCTTGACTTGGAAAACTACGTCCATGCCATGTTCCCCACTGAACAATATCCCTTTGGAACATTGATGCATAAGGACTTTGTCAAGGAAGTGGCCAGTAAGCTTATTCAAGCTTTTAACTAAGCAGATGGTCAGACCAGAATGCAAGCCTATCTTGCCCCAGACCCTACAGTTCATACCCTCTGAGCAAGAGGAAGTTAATGGGCAAAAGTTCACTATTCCAGAAGTGATTAATCTGGTCTCTGAAGATGAAGAAGAGAAGGAGACTGATGAGAATAATTATGAAGAACCTCCTTCTGACCATCACAAGGATGAGGATGATAAGAAAGATGATGATGATGCCCCTGCACCAGGGACGGGAGGGATTGCACAAGGCACAATTGCCTCAGATGTTGCAAAGCACACTGAGAGGACATCACAGAGATCCCCTCCTCCATCTCCTCAGAAATCTACCCATCCATCTCCCCAACAAAAGGACACTACTGAACAAGTAGTTGCGCACTCTGAGAACAATACTTAGAAGATATTGGATGCACAAGTCAAAGTTGCTCAACTCAAACAACTGTTGGAGGAAGAACAACAACTAAATCTTCAACTGGAAGAAAAGATCGTTGAATCAAGAGTCAAGCTAGATAAACTTGAAAAATAAACATGCAAAGAAACGCAAGCTTACTCTAAGATTAAAGGGCTCCAGGACGCTGTTGATTATATTGCTAAGGAGCTAGATGCTGAACAAGTATCTGAAGAAAAGCATGATGCTAAGGTTGCATCTTCACCAAAGAAACCATCCTCCAAAGGCAAGAAACCCATATTTGAGATGGTTGCCGCCTTCAGAAACCTTGATGAAGAAGTGCAAGAGGATGAAGATCACTGGGCTAATGATTCAGATGATGAAGAAGAGAAGAAATTGGCAGAACACCGAAATGAGCACTTAGTGGTGTTTCATTTGAAAAGGAAGTTGATTGCTCCTGAAATCTTCAGCAAGCTGCTAAATGTCAACTCCAATGAATACTTGAACAGATATCAAGTACTGGCTAAATTGGAAAAGGAGTTGTCTTCTCAAGATAAAGCCGCCATTGCATCAGTCCCTGCAGTGATGAAGACATTCACTGAGCTCATCACTCAGAGAACAACCAGTATGGTCGTTGCTCAGAAAGACCTAGACATGGTTAGGGATGATGACCAAAAGTTGGCTGCAAAAGCCTTTGAAGAGGCTAGCTATGCTGCTGGAAAGTAGATGCTATTCAAGGCCCATTGGCAGAGCTCCCTGATAAGGAAAATGGACTTATCAAACAAAATCAGGAGCTCAAGGCTGAACTTCAGAATTTGGTTACTGCCTACAATTACTGGCAAAGGAATTTTGAGTCTCTCTCAGAATCCTTTATGGTACTTAGTCAGTCAACAATGACTAAGGGGGAAGGATTTGGACCTCAAGGTCAGGGGGAGGATTTCAACAAAAGAAGAAATCTGGAGTTGGTACTACTCAGAAAGGAAGAGGAAACAAGAGAACTTCCCAGCCACCACTCAGAATAAATGAGCCTTCCTCAAATCAAGCTGCTTTCCAAATAGTAGCTACTTCCCAACAACCAACTGAAGAAACAACAAGGGCCAGGGCACAAAGACCTCCAAGGAGTACCAAGGCTCCAAGGAGAAGACAAGTGAAAGGGATTGAAGAGTCTTCTGAAGAAGAAGAAGAAGAAGAAGAAGAAGAAGAAGAAGAAGAAGAAGAAGAAGAAGAAGAAGGCCAAATCAAATCCCAGGGCAATGAAGTAGGCTGCAAATCACCTAACAAGAGAAATCTGGAAGATGAAGATGAAGCTCCTCTTCACAAAAAGAGAAAAAGGGTTGATGGCCTAACTGAGCCCTTAGCTGCAAATCCAATAGCAGCTAAAACACCCTCTGGAAATACCAAGTCAATCCAGGGTGGTTCTTCAAGCAATCCAAGGGAAAACTCAAGGCAAAGTAGTAATAGATTGAGAGCTGAAAGAAGAAAAGGTCAACTTCCACTCAGGCTAGAAGAAGCCAGAATTGAGTATGTGAAGACTGACAACAACTCCTCCTACATGTGTATTCATCAGAGGAATGGATACTGGAACTCAAGCACTTGCTTGTAAATGAAAAAGGATTTCCAGTACCCATCCATCAATAACTTATGGCATGCAGAAAAGATAAGTCAATCTTGATCAACACCAATTATGTCAAAGCTTGGTTGGATTTTGAAGTTGTCAAGAGAGTTGAAGCCATGAGGAAGGACCTTAATGATGAATGTCCTTATGGAAAACCTGATGATGTGCATAGAGTCCCAAACCTGACTGGAACATGCACAAGGCCAAGACTTGTTGTGGAACCCTTTGAGTCATTCTACATAACTGAAGATCAATACAAGGGTGACATCAGATATCTGAGGATCATATATGACTACTTCAAGCTATCAGATATCATAATTGAGCATGTCTGGAAATGGGGAAAGTATTTATGGGTCAAACACTTTGCCAAGAAGAATCCCACCAAATCATACAAAGAAGTATGTGGTTATGCCAGAGACACTGAGATGTTGGTCAGAACCTTGCTCTTTGACTACTCAGATGAAATCAAAAGATTTGGAGATAGGGAGTATGCAAATTGATCCTTGGAGTTGCTGAAGATTTGAAGACTTGAAGACAGGTTAATTAGGATGTTTACTTGGAGCTTGGTTACTCCTGTTGTCCTAGTTAACTATGTATTTTTTGTATCTTGCTGATTGTGCTTTATTGTTTTATCATTATAAAAGTTATCTGTAAACTTTACTTTTAACATATCTGATGAACCTACTCTCATATATCAATCTATAAAAAGATAACTTTTCAGCAAAGATCACACCTTGTGATTTGGTTGATGTTTACTTTCTGCACTTAATTAAAATGAATTGAAAAGATCATAAGAGATGATTAAGTGTTAGATTGTTCCATCTTCCAAGTTGTAATAGGTTTTAAAGATAGTCATCGTTGACTGATCAAAAAGGAGAAAATTTGTTAGGAATATCTGTTTAGATTTTGATCAGCAACCTAATGACTTATCTTAGCTCAGAAAGGTGGTTAGTACTCTTGGTTCACTTGAACACTTTAAAAGAGGAAAATCACTAAGTATGTTAGTCAGCAAATCTTGTATAGGATGTTAGGTCTCTGAATGTAATTTTTATATCTTTGAAGAAGACCAAGAAGAAGGCATCCAGTAGGAGAGTTCAACAAATTTTGAAGTTTTGAAGATCAAGATAAGATTGTCAAGACGAAGGTCTTCAGATACCTATGTCCAGATATCTTGAAAAAACAAGTGTTTTTCAATAAACAAGGTTTGCACAAGATATCTGAGAACACAAGGTTTCTAAACGAGGAAAAGTGCCCACAGATATCTACACTCCGATACCCTGGATAAAACTATGTTTCTGGGAAACAATGTTTCAACAGGTATCTGGAGATGTGAAGGTCTCTGGAAAGGGACATGCAATGCTTCAGAAAGCGTGCACAGTTCCGTTGGCACTATAGGACAAAAAAATAGTACAATGCAATAAATGCACAGACAGAGACATCTGAACAAAAGAGGAAATCTCTGAAAACAGACAACGTTTTCTGCAGTACTATTTTCATATATCAATAGTTTGAATTTGAATTGAGCCTAACGGATACTATTCAAATGGCTTCAAATTCAACTATAAATATCACCACTTAGAATGCTTGAAATACACACTTAACACACATAACGAACTTATTCTTTCAAGCATACAAGCCTTCAACCTACTTACTCTTTAGCTTACAATTGCGACCAAGCTCTTGAATTCTAAGTTGCACGAAAGTTCTAAGTGTCCTGATCCTTAACAAGCATTGCTATCTGTGAAGGAGTTGAATCAAAAGATCAAGTATCTAAGTTTCATTCTCCAGAACATTTAACATAGACTTGAGTCAGTAAAGAACATATCACCACACATTGTGAAGTGTGTTAAGTGATTCTTGTTCTATAGAGTATTCCTACATAACTGAGAAAGTTATTAAGACTACTCACCTGACAAACTACCTTAACCAACACCTTAAACGGCGTGGAGTACATGAAGTACTTAGTTTGGGAAACTAAGGAATAACTCCAAGGTTACTGAGCATAGGAAGTACTTAGTTTGGGAAACTAAGGAATAGCTCAAAAGTTTTTGAGTACAGGAAGTACTTGGCTGAGAAAGCCGGGGAATAACTCAGGGGGAACACTTGGTTGGGAACCTAGTGTAAAAGGAAATCAAGGGATAGGTTTATTGTAAGGAGAACTCAATATCTATCTTAGTGAATTTCAAGTCCTGAGAAAGGGCGAGTGGATTAGTTGAGGGATTACGCCACCCTCAGATACCACTATAAAGATCTGTGTTATTTACTTTCTGCAACTTATTACTTGCTTTATTTACCTTGTTGAGTATTTACACACTTATATCTTGCTGAGCACATGCACTTATCACAGAAAAGTCTTCCGCTCTCTGAAATTAAGTATCAGATATCTTCACAGATATCTGAGAAATTGTGTTTATCTACAAAAGTTGTAAAAGACTATTTACCCCACCCTCTAGTCTTTTCCTTTGTCGTTATCTGGACCAACAAAGACTAACAAAGACCGCTAAAAAAGACTGAATGAGACTCTAAATTATTGTCTCATCATATCATTGTCGATTTACTTATAATAAACAAAGATAAAATTGTATCATTTGTTGATGTAAATACAATAAACCGAGATAAAACGGGATATTTATTCGTCTCGTCTCCAAATCTGCAGATTTATGCATTTGAAAAAAAAATCTTATCCGTTGCTAATTAGCGACGGATAAATTATCCGTCGTTAAATGGCTTGTGACGAAGAAAAACAAGACGGGCTTATTATCCGTCGCTACGGATTTAGCGACGGATCGGCCCCAGTTTTATCTGTCGCTAAACTGTGTTTTTTTTTAATGCTTCCTTCAGATATAAATTGTTCTTTCCTTGTTATCATCCTTTACGAGATACACATTTTCCCTCATTCAAATTCATTCAAGTGTACTCTCTATTCTTCTGTAAAATTAGCGACGGATCGGCCCCAGTTTTATCTGTCGCTAAACTGTGTTTTTTTTTTAATGCTTCCTTCAGATATAAATTGTTCTTTCCTTGTTATCATTTACGAGATACACATTTTCCCTCATTCAAATTCATTCAAGTGTACTCTCTATTCTTCTGTAAATCTAGAAAGGTTGAAGTTAGGGTTTGAGAGGTTATAGCTTGATCATCGTCAATTGAGAGCTTGTAATCTATACAATTCTTGGCAATAAGATTCTTGCTTGTTTTCCGTGAAGGCTTTACGAAGCCGAACAACGTAACTTAGTGTGTTCTTGTGTTGGTTAAATTTCTCGCATTTCGTTTGATTGTTTAATTGTGTGAACGAAGAAGAAATTGCTTTTTATACTCAACATGTATTATTTAAAACATCGTGGTTTTGATAAGAAAAAATGCTATCGGTCAATGTTTTTTGAAGTTACAAATACATCGTTCCTCACAAATGTTTGCAGAGATATTCAACATCATCAAGTGCATTTTAATCGACCGAAGTTGACTATTGGTCTTGTTTATTCGAGGAATTATTTTATCAAATTGTTTCAAGGGTTTTTAGAAAGATATTATAAAATCTCAAATTGAAACATCAGGCATGCAAATTTTTCATAAGTGAATACACATAAGTCGGATTTTATCAAACAAAAAAATGAACAAAAAGTCAAACTTAATTTTGCAATAATTCTAGTAAAATCTATATGAATAAAATGCTCCATCTTATCTCCTTAGTTACAAAAAGTTGTATATATATTCACTTTTTGCATTTACATAAACTCCTTTTAATGAAGGAAAAATCTAAAATTCATTAAGATTAAAATTGCCAGTCACTTAGTACCAAACCTAGAAGTCATCCTCTCTTGTAATATAATATAATATAATATAATATAATATAATATAATATAATATAATATAATATAATATAATATAATATAATATAATATAATATAATATAGTATAAATAACTTATAAAATTTAAAATATAATACTACCTCCGTCTCAATAAAAAGCTTCCTAAGTCCTTAATTTCTCTATTATTAAGAAAAAATAATAAAATATTAGTTTGTGTGGGGTATTATGTTGGTAAAGTTGTAAGTGTGCGATAAAGTAAGAGAGGAATTGAATAAAATGATGACAAAAATTAGTTATGGGGTAAAACTTTCTATTTATGGGTTAGAAAGTTTCTAACGAAACATTAGAAAATGAAGGTTAGAAAGTTATTAATGGAAAAAGAGGAAGTATAATGTATATCAATTTAGGATCACAAACATCTATATTTAAAAAATTAAAGAAAAATTATGATGTCAAAATTAATCAGTAATGTATGGGGGACATTTAATCGAATTTTCAAACCTTACGTTGGAAAGATACTTGAATTAAAAAATTCAACTAAAACCTAAGTATGTATCCTAAAATTGGAGGGATATATTTGTACTAAAAAAATCAATTTTGGAGGGAATGGTGAATAAATGTTTACATGTTTTGTAAACACTACCAAGTTATAGTGAACTTGTCAATTTATATAAGTAAGTTAGTTTTATAATACAAATGCAAGCTCAAAAGGAGATTTGTACCAAGCAATGTGTTTTTACGAAATTCAAATTCTTGGAAAAGGTAAGATTTTACTAAAAAAATAAGAAAGTCGAGGTTTTTTGTGATTTTTTTGCGGTTTTTTGGTTTTAGCGGTCGGACCGGCCGAATTTCTTAAAAACCATCGAGACACACACCTTTCGTTATGATTTTAATAGATTATGTTATGGTTTTTAAGTTGGCACACTGTAAGTTTAAGTTACTGTTTTAACGTATTTTGTTAATGTTTTAAGAGATGATGTGATAGTTTTAATGCGTCAGTATTGTGTGTTTCAATTATAGTTTTAACCTCTTTTGTTAATTTTTTAAAAGATGGTGTGATGATTTTAAGGAGCTACATGATAGTTTTTAAGATGGCTTGTTATAGTTTCAAGTGACAATCTAATATCATGAAACCACCATTAAACAAGTCTAAAAGTATCAGGGATGCCATTAAAACATTAATAAACATGTTTAAAACAAGTTTAAAATAAGCTACTTGAAACATTCAGTCATCCAAAGGTTTTTAAACACCTATTCTCATAGGAAAAAAAATTACAATAAACGTTCATTCGGTATTTTTTTATGCAAATGCAAACTGAGTTGTTAAAATTGACTTTTTTTTCCGAAGAACTTCGGCTTCCTACCTTTTGTTGCTTGTGCTTGTTGTTTCAATATTGCACAGACACATTTGAGAGACCTATCATCAAACTCGGTCATCATCAGCACCTGCTTACAACATTCACTAACTGGGTTAAAACCATAACAACTCTGTAAAAACAGTAACATTGATGCTTAAAACCATTACAGTGCATCTTAAAACTATAACAAAGTAGTAACATGCAACACAAGCTAAAAATAGTAACATTGATACATAAAACCATAACAATGCCTATTAAAATTATAACAAAACATTTGCAAAAAATCAAATTATAAATATTTCTCAGAAGCTAAAACAATAACGTTGATGCCTAAAATTACAACAATAAGTCTTAAAACTATAACATATGTGCTAAAAACAATAACATGCAGAAATATTCAACATAAGCTAAATATAGTAACATTAATGTTTAAAACCAGAACAGTGCATTTTAAAACTATATCAATGACTCTTAAAATTATAACAAAGCATGAATATGCAACCCAAGCTAAAAACAGTAACATTGATGCTTAAAGTCATAATGGTGTATTTTAAAACTATTACAAAGCAGGAACATGCAACACAAGCTAAAAACAATAACATTGATACATAAAACAACAACAGTGCCCCTTAAAACTATAACAAAACATTTGAAAAAAATTAGATCATAAATATTTCTCAAAATCAAAAGCACTGACGTTGATGCTTAAAACTATAACATATGTGCAAAAAATAATAACTTACATAAATATTCAACATAAGCTAAATATAGTACCATTAATCCTTAAAACCATAACAGTGCATCGTAAAACTATAACAATGACTTTTAAAACTATAACAAGGCACGAACATGCAACACAAGATAAAAACAGTAACATTGATGCTTAAAATTATAATAGTGCCTCTTAAAACTATAACAATGCATCTTAAAACTATAAAAAAACATTTGCAAAAAATCAAATCAAAAATATTTCACGAGAGGCTAAAAACAACGTTGATGTTTACAACTACAACAATATGTATTAAAACTATAACATATGCACTGAAACAATAATATGCAGTAACATTCAACACAAGCTAAAAACTATAACAATGATGATTAAAACTACAACACTAGTTCTTAAAACCATAACAATGCATCTTAAAACAATAACAAAGCACCATATAATTAACATGATGAAATGATTCGATTTTCACTGTACGAATTTCAGATATAGTTTCAGATATGGAAACTTCAGATTGTAAAATCAACGAAAAATGAAAAATAAAAGGTACAATTTCACTCTCAGTTGAATTTTTAACGGAAAAAAAAAGCGAAATAAATTCATATAACGGAGATGCTTAAAACTATAAGCACTTGCTCTTAAAAACATAACAATATATCTTAAAACCATAACAAAGCACACATCACACAGTAATAGACCGGATTTCCGGCGAAGCATAATAAGGAATTTCCATAATCTCTTCACCACTTCATCAGTTAATCGGCTAACCTACGAGACTTTAGCCACGAACAATGGAAGCTACGAGGCAGAGAGAATTGCCCAGCTTCAATTCCAAAATCATCATCACAAGTTCCAACTACAAAACATTTAAAGTGAATTTGAAGTCAATGATGTTTCTTCTAACTAAGCATCTTCCAAGTCCAATCACCATTTCTATTTCTTCACAGATCCTAAAATCCTGACAAACTATACAGTAGTAGTAGTAGTAGTACTTCTGAGCAACAAAATCATGTCAGTTACACACAGAAACTCCATTCATAGAATCAAACAACAACAAAACACATAATTCCTCCCAATTCAAAATTCAATCGCAAGCATCTCCAAGGCATAATTCAGCAAAATCAACAGAGCTAGAAACATAATTCTCTTAGATCAAAAATTGAACAACCGAAACGCATTCGAAATTTAAAATTCCATCACCACTCACTGAGATGAAATTGATGATCGCATTGAAGCTTCGCCCAAGATCTATCCTCAGTTATCCGCCACCATTTCCAAGCAAATCGAGCAGGAAATAGCTTCGGCTTTTCCACGGATCATTTTCACCGGAGTAGCAGTAGCGAATCGGCGTACTAGCAAACCAGAGTACTAACACACACCATATAGTATAGATCGGAGTTCCGGCAAAGCATCATGGTGGAGTTCCGGCGGATTGATGGGCAGAAGAAGAATCGAGAAGAAACGCACACCACAAGTTTGGTGTGTGTTTTGTGTCAAAGCAGTTACAAACTCATCCTAAATTTAGGCCAAAACTAATTCTTTTCTTGACTGGTCAGTAGTGGTCTGTTGTAACAACTCAAATGTGTATACTATTTTTGTAATCTTCATTCTCTATATATAATGAATAGACATCACCACCACAGCCACTTTCTTCCTTCCTCTAAACAGAACCTTTCCACAACGATGGCTGGATCATCGTCTCTTCCTTCCTCTCCAATCGATAACGGGTCTCTCTTCTCAGGCATGGCCCATTTAGTTACCACAAAACTCAACTCTGACAATTTCATCAACTGGCATAGCCAGATCTATCCCCTCGTTACGGGATCCCGCCTATTACCCTTCCTCGACGGATCAAATCCGCCACTGCCCCAAACTATCCCAGATTCTTCAAATAAACCCCAACCCAATCTCGAGTATCTGTCGTGGTTTTACCTCGATCAAAAAATAATAAGCTTCCTCCGTGCCACACTCACGGATGAAGCCCTTACAGTCACAATTGGCTGTAACACCTCGCAAAGTGTATGGGATGCGCTCCATGCTGCATTCCAACACTCTTCTAAGCTCCGAGAGCTCCGTATCAAAGATGACCTCCAAACCATTGACAAAGGAACCCGTTCTGTCTCTCAGTACGCCTTACACTTCAAATCTCTCTGTGACCAACTCTCTGCTCTTGGTTGTCGCCTAGACCCGCAGATAAGTCGCATTGGTTCCTCCGCGGCTTAGGACCCAACTTCGTTCACTTCTCCTCCAACCAAATGTCTCTGTCTCCTCTTCCCCCATTAGAAGACCTTATCCCCAAAGCTGAGAATTTTGACATCTTCACTCGATCCATGACCTTATCCCCATTTTCATCCTTGCTTCCCACTCCCCGTTTGTGCACCCCGTGTCAACTTGCAAAAAATCATCGTTTGCCGTATTCCTTGAATAAAACTCGTTGTTTACATGTATTGGATTTGCTACATTGCGATCTTTGGGGGCCTTCACCATCACATCAAATGACGGTTATCGCTATTACGCACTATTTATGGATGATTTCTCACGTTTTACGTGGATTTTTCCATTAAAACTCAAGTCTGATTTCTATGATTGTTGGTCAGCAACTCAGCAAGGATGGTGTTGATTATGATGATCCTGCTTTGTATCGTTCCATCGTTGGTGCATTACAGTACTTAACCATCACTCGGCCCGATATCTCATATGCTGTCAACATGGTAAGTCAGTTTATGCACAGTCCGAAGCAATGTCATTTTCAAGCTGTAAAACGCATATTGCGTTATGTTAAAGGTTCCATCACTTTTGGACTGGACTTCGCTTCAGGTGGAAATACTTCCATTCTGGCATATTCTGATGCGACTTGGGCATCTTGCCCCGACACAAGGCAGTCTACATCGGGCTACTCAGTTTACTTAGGTCCCAACCTTGTGTCCTGGAGTTCGAAAAAGCAGCCTACAATCTCTCGATCGAGTTGTGAATCAGAATATAGAGCTATGGCCAATACTGCTTCTGAAGTCATCTGGCTAACGCATCTGTTGAAGGATCTTTGTGTTCCTATGATCTCCCGGCCTCTTCTACTTTGTGACAACAAATCGGCCGTTTTTATTAGTACCAATCCTGTGTCTCACAAACGGGCTAAACACATCGAGCTTGATTATCATTTCACACGTGATTTGGTACTAGCAAAACGAATTGAGACGCAATTCATACCAACAAATCTCAACGTTGCTAATATCCTAACTAAGAGTTTGTCTCATCCGTTGTTCCAACGTTTCAGAACCAAGCTTCGCGTCATGAACAATCCTACGCTTAGCTTGCGGGGGGCTGTCAAAGCAGTTACAAACTCATCCTAAATTTACGCCAAGACTAATTCTTTTCTTGACTAGTCAGTAGTAGTCTGTTGTAACAACTCAAATGTATATACTATTTTTGTAATCTTCATTCTCTATATATAATGAATAGACATCACCACCACAGTATTCAAGGTGGATTTAATCAAATACTCTCTGTTTAGTTCTCTACATTTTGTGCGTGAGAATGAGAATAGATTGGATCTGGCTTGATTTCTTGGGTATTTATAGTCATGATAGTAACCGGTTTTCGCTATCCGCTTATTCTAGTTTCTTCTTAAAAACCTAGATTTTTTTTTTGGATAAAAACCAGATTTTCCTAATCTATAGGAAAGTCTTGACTTCTAGTATACTCACTCTTTGCGAAAATACACATGGTTTTACAACTACACACGTGCTATCAAGCATTGTAAAGCTCAAAAGGAGATTTGTACAAAGCAGTGTGTTTTTGCGAAAATACACATGGTTTTACAACTATACACGTGCTACCAAGCATTGTAAAAACTGGTCAATATACACTAATTTTTACATCGGGCCAAAGCATTTGTAAGAGTAACGGTTGACTGCAAAGTGTTTGCATTTTGTACCATTCGAAGCCTTACTAGCAGAAATAAATGGGTTAATTTCACATAAGATACTCAACTATTTTACTTTTAGACCATCCACTATAATGACTATTTTTTTGTTGTTGGGCAATTGGTTGCGGGGCGACTGCGAGTCGCAACCGCCTGTCACCCACTATGGTGGCGGTCGCGAGTATTTTTTTATTTTTTTATTATTATTTGAAGTTAGTATAGTTAGGAAATTGAAAAAAAAAGGTTTGAAGTTTGAAATGGTGTTTTTTATTGAATACTCGAAATCGAGGTGTGAGGAAACATATGAAGAGTGGTGTCTATTTATAGATCTCGAAAAATATGGCCGTTGGTATAATTTTTATTTTTTAAATATCAAAATTAAAAAAAAGGAAAAACAAATCAAATTGTCAGGTCCAATAAGGACCGGACAAGTGTCCTCAGCCAATTGGCTGGGGACATAGCCGTTGAATTTGGGCCCCATCATGACTACTTACTCGATCGTGAAACGCCGAGTGAGTTGAGGGGAGCGATCCCTGCGACCTCCCATAGGGCGATGCAGTGCGGTTGCGGATCACGACCGTCCATAGTGGGCGGTCTTATCACTATCATAAACAAGTACTCATTTATTCCCTCCGTTCCAATAAAAGCTTCCTGATGAGACGAAAATTTAGAGTCTCATTGGGTCCTTTTTAGCGGTCTTTGTTAGTCTTTGTTTATGGTTTTATAGTGTCTTTGTGCATTTTTATGCTTTGGTGCTTTGTTTGTATTTTGTAGGATTTTTGTGTCCCGAAGGTGAAAATCGGAGTGAAAACTTTGGTTCTAGATCTTTGAATGTAGAGTAACTGGGCGAAAACGGAAGTGGATTCGGAGTTCGGACGAAGAATTGAGAGCCGTTTTAGCGAAGCTTGCAAAAGTGAAGTTTTACGGATCAGTCTAGCCATTTTGGCCATAACTCTCTCATATGATGTCCGATTGACCTGAGCTCCATGGACACGGAAAGATAATTCAAGGGGCTACAATTTTCGTTTTGAAAGAATCGGAAAATTCTGTTTTGAAAAAAGTTACGGAGGTTTTAAGCTTGCCGCGGCGAGATTTTTCGAGGCAAAAAGAGGAGCTACACGGGGTTTCTCGCCACGGCGAGCTATGGCGAGAAGGCCCAGATTCAGCATATTTTTTCCGAGTTAAATGCATAACACCCCCCCCTAAGTTATTAATAATGTGCGCGAAACTCCCCTAAGTTAACGAATTAGTACCAAACCCCCTTGAGTTATTAAAAATGGGCACAACCACCCCCCCCCCCCCTTATTTTTAAAGTGTATGAGGTACACTCTCATTAGGTGTGACTATAGATGTTTGTTTATGTTATCTTACACCAAATCAATGCAAAAAAAAAAAAAAAAAACCATAGTTATTAAAAATATGCGCAAAATCCTATGGAATTCAAGTCATTGTAATACCCCTTATACATAAATATTAAATATACATGATGAATTCGTATTGTGTGCAGTTTGATTCGTTAGTCCAAATTTTCAAAAATATTAAAATGACTTAAATTTGAGCTATTAACAATAGTAAAACTCTACTTTTTTTCTGGTTAAATGAACAACAAAAATCGATCACACACTACACTACAAGAAATCCGGCATTTAGCGACGGATAGATTCCGTCGCTATTTAGCGACGAATCGCTAATCATAGCGAATTCGCTCAATCCGTCTCTAATCCGTCGCTATATTAGCGACGGATGTTTTTCCGTCGCTATTTGGCGACGGATGAACAAGTCCGTCGTTATTTAGGGACGGATATTAAATCCGTCCCTAAATTAGTTGACCGGATTAAAAAAAAACAAAAAATAAAAATAAAATTGTAAATAGCGACGGATCGCGATCCGTCGCTATTTAGCGACGGATAGCGATCCGTCGCTAAAATCAATATGTATGCTTCGTCTCCAGCAGCAGAATCATTTTCTGCGTTTTTGTTCTCTTCATTCTTCAATCGCGATATCCAAATTCCGGCCAAATCTCG
Source organism: Plantago major (assembly GCA_026545765.1). Taxonomy (NCBI): domain Eukaryota; kingdom Viridiplantae; phylum Streptophyta; class Magnoliopsida; order Lamiales; family Plantaginaceae; genus Plantago; species Plantago major. Next base: position 61,723,163 of record CM048839.1, on the reverse strand, counting down.
ACCGTTCCGGCCAATTTCGAAGTCTTCTCGAAGCCTGTGGAACAAGGAGCTCGTGTGGTCAACAAATTTCACCTTTTTTCAGCTCAATCGAAGGTATAAACCGCTAAAACCCTAACTTTGCCAAATTTGGGGATTTTGTTAATTTCGACTAATTTGAGCAATTGCATGTTTATTGTAAGTATGTAGTAGTTAGTTAAGCTTATATTAAGTAGTGTGTTAACTTTGAGATGTTCAATTGATATATTGATTGTGAATTTGGATTTTTAGTATAATGTTAAGATGTTTGGAAGTATGTAGGGTTGTTAATTTGATATTTTCGTATATGTAGTAGGATTAGAATGATTTAGTTGAGTGTTTTGGAACCCTTACTTGTTGTCAAAATTGGGAATTTTGTTAATTTCGACTAATTAGATGAATTGTATGTTTATGGGAGCTATAGTATACTAGCTAGTTAACTTTGTGCAATTGATATATTGATTGTGAATTTTTATTGTTAATTAGTATAATGTTAGGATGTTTGTAAGTACGTAGTAATTTTGATTCGATAAATTCGTATATATACACTAGATTATGAAGATTTAATTAAGTGTTTTGAGACTAGTTGGTGATTATATTAACGTAAAATGCATGTTATAAATCTAATTTGTAGACCTGGGTGAAGACCAATTTATAGACTTAACAATAGCCGATGAGGACGAGGGTATGTGTGTATTGTATGCTTAGTTGTTATGTGTATATATGATTAGTTGCTGATTATTATTACTTTAATATCTGTCAAATATATATTCATGTATTCTTTACTAACTCATTAATTTTTTCTTGCAATTTCTTATTTGCAGATGCTGCGCCAAAGGAAGTCGACATACCTTCCTCCCGGGTTTAGGGGTGCTAGTCCAGCGGGTTCTAGTAGTACCCCAGCTAGTCATGGTAGTCCTCTCGTTGGATACGACATTGGGGGGAGCAGCAGCCAGTCTCAGGTACCAGAGACTCCACCGGCCTACAACCTGCTTCCTGGTGACTACCCCTCGACGGTGTCCGTACTGACGTTGACGGACGGTGCTACATTTCGTGGAAACCGTGTTGTTCCCCAATGGCAGGAACAAGTAAGTATTATGGAGTTGTAGAACATACACTTAAGATAAATATATGTTACATGATTTTACTAATGAATATTTGTTTCTTGTTTGTCTCATTGATAACAGGTTTTGGCCTCCGGATGCCTCAGACAAACTAGGCAAAATCTTCAGGGGGAGGCGGGAGATGCCGGGACAGGGAGGCGAGAAGTGGTTAAACGTCCCGGACCGGATGAAGCACTTTTACTTGACGAAGCTAGCGTAAGCTTAAATGTTACAATTAATGCTTTATTTGTTTTTTAATCATTGTGTTAATGTGTGGTATGTTAGCCACTATATCTCGTGGAGTGGTATGTTAGCCACTAAGCTTGTTTTGATGTGTTAGTCACCATTTATGAACTTGTTGTGTCGTTTGAGTGGTATGTTAGCCACTGAACTTGGGTGATATGTTAGTCACCATTGTGTTAGTCAATTTTAGGACAATTTGAGTGGTATGTTAGCCACTAAGCTTGTTTTGACGTGTTAGTCACCATTTATGAACTTGTTGTATCGTTTGAGTGGTATGTTAGCCACTGAACTTGGGTGATATGTTAGTCACCATTGTGTTAGTCAATTTTAGGACAAATTGAGTGGTATGTTAGCCACTAAGCTTGTTTTGACGTGTTAGTCACCATTTATGAACTTGTTGTGTCGTTTGAGTGGTATGTTAGCCACTGAACTTGGGTGATATGTTAGTCACCATTGTGTTAGTCAATTTTAGGACAAATTGAGTGGTATGTTAGCCACTGAGCTTGTTTTGATGTAGGACTACTACATTTCAGTTTCATTTTAGTGTTATATTTGAATTGTTATATTTCTTTATACTTGTGTAATTTTTACTTTGAATGGAATTGTTGTAGAAGGACTATTTCATTCCCAATGCGCTGGTGTCCCAGTTGTACTCCGTTTTTGAGACTTTAGGGTCCGACATCTACAGGAAAATGGTCTACAAAATGAAGGAGACACGCAGGCAGCCAACTTGGGTGGGGGATGATGAGTGAGCCTTGTGGTTGACGTCTTCGAATGATCCTTCGTCCGTGATCAAGCGTCTGAAACAGACAAAATCGTTTGTCTGAGCCGCATGATGGTACGGGCACTACCAGACATCATTATGGGTCGCGAGCTATTGTTACAGATCACGTGATGGAGGTTAGTAAATATGTTGTTTATGACTTGGAATATGATACATAACAGTTTTTAGCTTTCATTTCAATCAACTAACTACTTGTTTGCACATATGTTTTTTTAGGCCAATAAAGGACAGCCGAAGAGTGCTCTGTACCACTTCAAGAAGGCTAAGCTGAAGAATGGCATCTGGACTGACGTGAGGGCCGAACGTATTGCGGTACGTTTCTTTCTTAAGGTTAATTACATGTGTATTTGAGTATTTTAATTAAAGTGATTCCTAAAATTACATCTCATTTCGTATGCAACCAACAATTGCAGAGTGAGGTCGAGAGGAGGATGGACGAGAGGATGATCAACGGTCATGAGCTGTCAATTGAAGAGCAAGACCAGATCTTCTTCGAGGTCAACCCAATGGACAGCAAGGGTCGAATGTATGGATTGGGAAGTTTAGGCCCTTCCATGAGTTCTGGTAGCTTCTCAGTGTCCCAGGGATCAGGATCGCGATCTAACCTCTACACGCAGCAGCAGGTTAACGAGATGATGACTCCTCTCCAACAGGAAATAGCTGCGACCAAGGCAGCTTACGAGCAAGTGCTTGAGGAACAGGCTCGTATGGCCAAGCGGATGGACGAGTTGACCCAGATGTTCAGTAGCTCTTCCCAGTCTCACCCACCGCCTCCTCCCGATAATCCTCCCGATTATTCTTAGTTACATCACACTTGTTATGGATAATTTGACACTATTTCACATTCTAATTCTTGTTTCGGATTATTTGTAGATAATTTATATTGTTTCGGATATATTAATGCAATTTAATTATTTCGGGTATATTATCTATGACTATATTATGTTTTTAAAAACAGGTCAAACAGGTTAAAAAACAGAAATATAAAAAAAAAAAAAAATTTTAAAACAGTGAATTTAGCGACGGAAAAAATCCGTCGCTAAATTCACGAATTAAAGTGAATTAGCCCGTTGACATTTAGCGACGGATTTTTTCCGTCGCTAAATGTCAACCGAACTAAGCCGGCTTAGGGGGTGGGATTTTTCCGTCGCTAATTAGCGACGGATACGAAATCTGTCGCCAATGCGGATGGACTGGTCAACGGATTAATCGTCGCCAGTTCGTCGTTATTTAGCGACGGAAATCTATCCGTCGCTAAAAACAATTGTGACGACTATTTTGGAGACGGAGGGTTATCCGTCGCTAAATCCATCGCTAAGGATTTAGCGACGGATCGGCCCAGTTTTAGCGACGGATAATTCCGTCGCTAAAACACGTTTTTTTATAGTGCTACTAGTTATATAACACTGAAATATATAAATAACAACCATGGATAACACTAATTAAGATTGTCATTACATATCAACAACATATACCAATTCATTATTAGTGTAAACGGAAAAAAGTGAGGGCAAAAGATAATAAACTGAAACTATGAATGCCCAGTCCACATAGTCGCGTTAATTTGGAGTAAGAAAACCTAAAAGAACATCCATTGTCGCACCTAACATGAGCACGCCGTAAAAAAAAGGTTGAGGGGGTTCCACGCACATGTTTTAATAACTCGGGGGGTTTCGCGCACATTTTTCATAACTTAGGGACTAATTTATTAACTCAATGGGGTTTCGCGCATATTTTTTAATAACTCAGGGGGGTTTGGTACTAATTTGTTAACTCAAGGGGGTTTCGCGCACATTTACAATAACTTAGGGGGGTATTTTACATTTAACCCTATTTTTTCCTTTTTAGGTCAGGATTAGGTCATCTTTTGCCATAACTTCTTATACTCGATTTTTTCATAAAAAAAGCTCCTAAAACTAGGTTTTGACATTGATTGATGTTTGGAGCTTGGTTTACCTCTTGTAAGAAGCATCGATATGAATTCTTGGTAATCTTTTGATAACTCTCTATTGTTTATCTTCAATTCGTGTTTTATTCTGTTTATCGAATTGTATGATCTTGAATGCGATTATCACCATGTTTATGCTTTGCGTAATCTATACCATGCATTCTTTCATCTTTGCTTCCCTCATGAGTAGTAAAATCACTCCGAACACGGTAGTTATGTGATAGTCTTGCATATTCGTTTCTAGGGTTAGGATTTGTTCATATAGGTTCGTCTAGTTCAAAATCTTCGTAAAAACCTTCAATCCAATAAGCTAGTTCAAGACTTTCAAAATCGTTTTCGGTTAAGGATCGTGGATTGACGACCCACGATTTCTCTAGTTCAACACATTCAAATAACGATTGGTTGAATTGGATTGATTGATTTCCGCCGACCGTGTGACAATAAATATGAATGATTGCCCTAGAACGAATTAGCATTACTTGATCATTACTACTGGGTTCATCTTCTCTCTTTGATCAAACCAGTTTATGTGTTTCCTGTTTTAATCTGTGTTTTAGAAGTACAATCACTCAAATTTATTTGTTACTTACAAACAAACTGTTTACTCTCAATCGTTGTGGTAGCCTGATTAATTCCCTATAGAACGATACCAAGTTAAGCATAGTCTACAACTACAACTTATCCTCTTAAGTTATTTAGAGTATAATTTGAGCTCATCACTTCCTAGGTTGATTTTTTTTAGAAATTTTAACCGTAAATTACTCTTAAATTATACACAAAAAGTATAAAATAAAGTTATGTTAGTAAAATATACTTGCTTTATTTTCGTAATATAATTTTATTATATTTTTCTGTCGTGTAATTTGCGAGTAATTTACGGTCAAAGTTCAAAAAAAAAAAAATCAACCTAGGAAGCTTTTAATGGACCGGAGGTAGTATTAATCTTCTATCACAAAAGATACTCCGGTGTGTTTCTCACGGGAAAAATTGAAGTGTTACTTATCTAACCTAAATCAGAAGTAGGAAGTTTTATGGTGGCTATCACAATTATCGTTGTTATAAACTGAAAATTGGTGATGCTATTTCTCTTGCTCGAATATCCGCTCCGATTCTGCACTTTTTTTTTTTTTGTATTTGTTTTGGTTTCATGCAAGTAGGATGTTTGTTGGTTATGAAAATATGAACCAATAATTTTTATGTTTCTACCTGGTGCTTTGATTCTCATAAAAGAAAGAGGTTTTTGAAGGGACGAAAAACATAAGAAGAATTAATAAGTTAATTAAAGTTGTTAGTTTATTTGTAATTTTACTCAAAAATATGTAAAGATTAAAATGTCCATGTTCTAATTGATGTTAGTTAAGTGACATGTCATTTTTCCGGTAAAAACTGACCGGAGTATCTTTTGTAATAGAACACTAATAATTGAGTACTCGTTTATAATAAAAGTAAATTTGAGTATCTTTCGTATCTTTTTTCGTGATAAAAGGAAAGTAGTTGAGTACCTTAAGTGAAACTAACCGAAATAAAATATGCTTGTGACGATGCCTTGTCTGATTTTCCTAAAATATGCATTTGTCGATGCCTTGTTTGATTTTCCTAATAATGTTTATTCTTAATTGTTCCTCCCAGAGACTTTCACCAATCTTTAATATGAATTGGTGAAGGGGCATGTAAATGCAGCATAGATTTTACCAAATGCAGGACAATTTTTAATATATTACAAAATGTCCTTCAAATAATAGAATTATAAAAGTTAGTCCCATATTTATCATATATTCCGCTAAATCCCACAATATCTAATATTTTCAAAAGTATATAACTGTAAACACACTACAGTAACATACGAGAACAAAAAATCATGTCGTACAAGTATTGGCCGGACTATGGCAATGATGGCAATGAATTGTTTTAATTTGATATTTATAGTTGTTTATGATTATTTTATATCGTTAATGTATTTAAATAAGCTAAGATTTCAATAAAATTTCGCAAGAAAAATCCAAAAAACAACTAAAACATGTTTGGTAGCCTTCAGGGCTACCAGAATGTATTTGGCCCCTTTTTTGTTTTTTCTTTTTCCTTTTAGAGTTTTTTTAAAAGTAATTAGTCCTTTTGTTTTATCATTTACGATTTGATTAAATTTGTTTTTATTTGTTTCTAACATTGCTCTTATGTTTTAATTTGTCAATGTAATCCATTTATTGATCAAGAAAAATATCCAACCGATTCAGACGAAGAACAAAATGATGAAGAACCATAATATTCTATACCTTCACCGGAATATGATGGTGATGAAGGTATTTTTGGGGTGGATTATGATGGTGTCGAGGATGACGAGAATGAGTATGAAGATCATAACCACTTGTTCTTCAATTTTGTTTGTTTGAATATTCAAAGAGGAAGATGTATGTAAGGGAGTTGAAATGCATACTTTGATGTGATTTTGGGTAAAATCATATTATTTTGAAGTTAATGGGTTGGTTTGTAAATTAATATAATTTTGTGTTGATTGCAAAATGTTAAAAATGTGTCATGCGTTTAGTAAAAAGCTTCATGCGTTTAACATTTCTGTTGGTGAATAAAATTCCATCATTTGATTAATAACAAAAACTCTTCACAAAGTCAAATGAGAGGCTTATCTAGGGACGCTCTATGTTATCAAGAAAAAACATCTATATTATCAACCAAAACGTTTATGATGTTAACGAAATGAGTTTTGTTATAATATGAAAAAAATACAAATGTTGAGAACATATGAATTTTGATTAATAACATTGATGATTTTCTTGACAATATAAATACGTCTCTAAATAAATTATTTAGAGACTAGTATTTACGTAACACACGTGTGTTACGTTTTTTTTTTATAAAACAATGAATCTGTGATTGAAAAGAAAATTTAAAAATAATAAATAAAAGGGAGAAACTTATGCCAATGGGATTCGAACCATGCACCTTCTACTTAAACAATGATACATGTACGTACCAGATTCAAATTGATTTAGCATGATCAATAGATGAGATTTAAATTGAATTACAAATTTAGTGAAACTTTGTGAATTATTATACTACTTTGAATTATTTAGATACATTCTCTCGTATCAAAACTCTTTAATCCAATGTTTGTGATAATTGACTTTGGTAACCTAACCCTTTTCAAGCATGCACAACCATATAATACGACCAAGAGTAGGGTAAAATTCATTTTTGGTACTACAATGTGAGGGATTTTCGATTTTGGTATGCCAAAGTGGTCGCGTCCAATTTAAGTACTAATTATTAATAACTATTTACAACTAAGGTACTAATTGTAAATTGAATGGTGGGTGTGCAAATCAGTACCAAGTTACAATTAACCTAATCTCCATTTCATGTGAATTTGATCAATGGAAAGTTGATTGAAACATAATTGATAAAAAAGACTAAAAAAAAGAATATGACGTGGAAGAATTTGATGCTTGTGAGTGGGACAAAGTCCACGATATCCTACGAACGGTCAATTTTCTATGTTTATCTTTCGGCGGTTGACATTCGCTTGCACGTGAATGCGAATGCGCACCTCATAAATTCAATTAGTACTTTAATTGTAAATAATTATTGATAATTAGTACCTAAATGAGTAAGTCTCTTGAGAGACGGTCTTTAGATAATTTATTTAGAGACAGATCTATATTGTTAACAAAATCATCGATATTATTAATGAAAACACTTATGTTCTCAACATTTATATTACAACAATATTTATTTCGTTAACAACATAGACGTTTTGATTAATAACATAGATGGTTTTATTAATAACATAGACTGTCTCTAAATAATTTATATAGAGACCGTCTCTCATAATACTTTGTGTACGACGAATACATTAAAAAAAAAAAAAGTAATGTACATATTTTTATATTCATAACTTAATCACCGTTCGATAGCTTCACGATCGGACGCTCCAAAATCTCTACAGCTTTTCAACTTGAACAAACCATACAGCTTCCGAAACTCCTTGGGCACACTTTCCTTCCACGCGCCGCCCACCTCCGCCGCCAAATACGGCGGCGCTGGCGACGATGCTGCACTTTCACTCCCCTGCGGTGTATATTTCCCTCCAGTCGACTGCAACGCCCAAATCACAGACTTCAAAGCCCGACTCGGCGAATTCCTGTTCACCAACATCAACTCGCTGATCTCCGCCGGACTCATGGTGGCTCCGCCGTGGAATATCTCCTCCACTTGCTGGAACAGCTTATGCTCCTTCACCCCCAAATAATTCGTCGCTAGGTTTTTGAACGAATTGAAATCGCAATTGGGGAAATGTATATGCACGTCGATTCTCCCGGGTCGGAGCAACGACGACCCGATTTTATCCTTTCTATTCGCCGTGAATATCATAATCCGACCCGATTGGAAGTTCAGCAATCCATCCATGAAATTCATCAATCCGGATAACGAAACCGACGATTCCATTTCCTCATAACAATCCATCTCTTCGATGACTATTAGCGACTTCGGTTTCGCTTGCACGAGCAGCGAATTCAGATCCGAATCGCTACCCACTTGCGACAGATTGAGATTGTAAACGTCGTAATTGAGGAAATTCGCGACGGATGCGATGAAGCTGGATTTCCCGGTACCGGAAGGACCGTACAGCAAGTAGCTCCGTTTCCAAACGCGTCCTAGTTTGTTGTAATACTGATCAGACTTGGAAAAGCTCTCCAATTCGTTCTTCACCTTGTTTTTCAGCTCCGTGTCGATCACCAGCGAGTCGAAACTCGCTGGGTGATCGAAGAGGACCGAGTGCCATTCGCTCCGAACATTGTTGTACAACCTCAATTGCTTTCTCCTCTCCTCAATCTCATCCGAAACCGTGTGGATGTGTTGCAGATACGGCTTGAGAATTCTCCGCTTATCCTTCTTCTTAATCTTCAGAACAACTGACCTGGTCTTCGACCCAGGGCTGAGTTTGTAAACCCATGCGAGTCGGGCTCCGAGGAATGAGTCGCGGATTAATTCATCGTTTTCGGGCGCGAGAACGATTTCGTTTCTGTCCTTACCGTTGAAGAGGTTGACGAAGTCGGAATTCTCCAAGGAGGGTAAGGAGTTGATGTAGAGGAGAACTCGGCGATAAAGGTCGTTTTCCTGGTGTGTCGTATCGTTGAACTCGGGGACTTTTATGTGTTGGTGGATGTGAACTCGGTCGTCCAGCCAGTCGGCGAGGAGATGTATTACAGCTCCGGTTTCATGCAGGTAATATCGGAACAGGAAAATGAAACATAAAATGAAGAAACATGTTACGAACAAATTTACAAGCAACATACTAACTAGTGTAGATAGTACTATTCCATAAAATTGTGTTTCTTAATCAAGTTGAGGTTTTTGGTATATGGGTTTATTTGGTGGAGGTTGTTGGTACGCAATGACCTTGAATTTCTCCGCCGTTTCTTAACAAGATTTCTCTCAATAAATATACTCCCTCGGTCCCATTCTAATTTGGTGGCACTTTTGAGAAAGTGAATTGTTTGATGTTCGGGAGAAAACTAGAAATAATGGAAAAATATAATAGATAAGAGAGATAAATGATAAAGTATGAGAAATGTATGAGAGATAATCTAGTGGTTCCGTAGAGTTTATTTTCTTTTTACTGTTTTTGAATAAGACTAGATTAATGGGACACACATAAAATGAATAAGATACAAAATTAGGGAGATTTAGGAAGGGAGTAGTATACTACTCCGTTTTTTGTAAAATTGAAACAATTTTTCGTTTTGAACGTTTCAGTAAAATTGTTACATTTCTTTTATGGAAATTACTTCCATAATATAATTCATTATCAACCACACATTTTTTGTCCACGTGTACTTTTCCACTCAATTAATATTCAAATTTATTCTTAATCACATAATTTTGGGGATCACATATTTTTTCTAAAAATTGTTGAAATTAAAATTGTTTCAATTTTATAGAAACGGAGGAAGTAGTACACAAGTAATATTTTACTTGAGAGGCAGAATATTGTACACGGCATCGAGCTGTGCCGTTCGGGCTGGGATGACAGTTGCTATAACAGCCAGGTAATGCTTGGACTGGACCTACCTACCAACTGGTTTCGTTTAAGTTTATATTGACGTTGATGTTCATCTCTTTATTAACCCTCATTCTAATGATGACAAAGCTTATTTAATCTTTGCTGCCCAATTTCAAAATTGGAAACTTTTATTAAAGTAAATGCAGTAATTTTCCTATGAAACATAATCTAAATAGAGACCTAAATACATATTGATTGTTTGATATAAAGTTAAAAAAAATAAGTTCACAAAAAATTTTAGTTGATGATTAGTAACTAAGTTAATGTTGATTTATGAAAAATGGTGTTTGGAATATAGTTAAATATTTATATGTTTATAAGGTTGTTATATAGGGTGTGTAATAATAAAGTGATGTGTGTAAGAAGAAAGTGATGTGTTTGATTTTTTTAAGGTTATTTATTGGTTTACATGTTGTTTGGTTAGTTTGTTTGAAAAAGTAAATGGGAAGTAAGAGTATGGTATAAAGCGAATGATGATTGTATAGTGGAGAAAAAATTGAATTAAGCTTTTTATTGTAGAAGATACAAAACGAATACCCTTAAAAATTTTAACTGATGAATAGTCATTTTTAGTGCTATGGCAAACATGCAGATAGTTTCTAATAATATATATATTAGAGTAAATTTTACTACATATTAAAATAACACAACCCAAAAGCTAGCAACTAGGTCGGATCGGAATGGGTATACACGGGTAGAGTATAAATATAGCATATAACTCACATCACAAACCAGTCCAGTCATTCCCCAATTCTTCACGCACAAAAACTTGCAAAAATGCTCTCTCTACTAAACAGGCAAAAACTTACAAAAATGCTCTCTCTAGTAAAAAAAGCTTCCAACCAACTCAATTCAAGCTCAAAAATCTATATTCAAGCTACAAATTCAATGAATCTAAATGTTAAACTCTATATCATGACGAAACTCCACAAAAATCGATAAAAAACAAGGTCAAATTCTCTTGGCTCCAAAACCTATAAACTAGCACGATTATACTCGATTCAAGCTCAAAACTTAAGAATCGAGCTCCAAATCCGACATAATTGATCACCAAAAGCTTCAAATCCACATACATCTGAAAAACCGGGTTTAAAATTTGTAGATCTAGAATTATTAATCTATATTTTCGTATTTTGGTTGTAGCTCATTGATGATGTTGTTTATGCATTCACAAGGTGTAATCGTGCTTAAGTAGCGAAAACAATGTAGAGAGAAGATTTATGTAGATGCTCTTTACTCAAAACCTTCCAACTTCACCCTTCTATGTTTCATTTTCCGGCCCACCCTACTTCTTCTCCGGCTACCTATCTATCGGTGCTCTTCCCTCCTCCTTTGCCTAGCCTCCCTTCGTCCTCTTTCTCCTTACCCTTTAGCCCGCCTCGTCTGACCTCCTCCACAACTACTCTACTTCTCCGACCACCGCCCTGCCCTTATCTTCTTATCCGGCCTCCTCTTTTGCTCTCACACCACTTTTCTATCTTTTCTTTTCCTTCAGATCTGCTTTTCCTCGAGTTCATATATGCTCGCCTGCTCCGGTTTCCGCTATCGCCTGTCTTGCTCGGCTTGCTGCTCTGGCATTGCCTCTGCAGTTTTCGTCTTAGATGGCAGTCTCTACCGCTGCTGGTGTTTGGAGGGCTACTGTAGATGCGCCTCTTCCAACTTCTGATGGAGTTTCTGTTCTGTCGTCTGAGGGTCGTCCTCTTGTGAGTTCTTTTGCTGCTTTAGGGGGTACGGTGATGAATGATTTCTCCCGCTCTGCCTCGACGTTCTTTGGTTCTGATTTGGGCTCTCGTAAAATTGTTGCAAAAAAGGTAGTTTTTGAGGAAGAAGGCTGCCCAGCTATTTCTTTCTCTGATGATGAAATTAATAAGCTTTCAGCGCCTTTTACTACAATTTTGGTTGGGAAATTCTACAATGGAGTTCCGTCGCATTCTGAAATTTCCAAGGGTCTTAAAGGTACTTTTCCTGCCAGTTTTGTCAATGCAAAATCTGTGATTATTCGTTTGTTGAATTTGGAAGACTATGAATATATGTGGATGAAGGAATGCATTTATCTGGAAAAATGTCAAATGAGAGTTGTAAAATGGACTCCTACTTTCAATGCTGCTATAGATTCTCTTGTTGTACTGGTATGAATTTCAAGTTTCAATTATGTTATTTCACCCGGAAGCTTTATTTGAATTAGTTAGGACTTTTGGTAAACCGTTGAAAGTAGATTCTGCAACTGCTTCTTTTACGAGGTTGGAAAAAAGCCGGAGTTTACATTTTAGAAGTTATGCCAGAAGCTATTTTTGTTGAGATTAGAGGACAGAAGGTTAAAATCAAGGTGTCTCATGATTCTTTGCCTTTGTATTGTTATTTTTTCTTGAAGATGGGTCATAGAGCAGACTTGCTTTATAAAAAATCCACTTGTTAAACCAGTCAGCAACTTAAATCTGAGGTGTGGTTCCTTAGAAGATTTGCGTACTAAACATGATTCCACCACTAGCAATGTTCAAAAGGATGTTATATCAGAAGTAAACAGGATTAATAGTAACTTTAATTGGTAGACTCCTAAAACTTTTCCGAATCTTGGTAATCAAGAAGCTCAAAGTGATCCAGTCCTAGAGAATGTTGGAAACAATTTCTCGGTTTTTGGAAAATTTAGTGGTTCAAGAAAGGGATATGGACCCTCATCCCGATGTTTTGGCAAACTCCTTTGTTAATGTGCTTGATCCTCTCTCAGCTCTTCCGACTTCGTGTGTGGTAACTAATAGTGTAAGTTTCGACAGTGCTACTTTGCAATTGGCGAAGTCTATATTTCTTTTTACAGCATCTGTTGTTTTGGAGGAACAAAGTTGCTCCTTTTTGTGGGCGCTTGTCAGTGCCCCTGGTGACTCCTTAGACCAATAATATCCACGACCAACCAACCTGCCAACCTTTCAAATAAATAACTAATTTTTATCTCATTTATATACCCAACCTTCCAACCAACCCAACCACAACAATAAAATGTAGTTTATTCATGGCCCCACCAATACAACCAATTCAATAAATATAATTATTCTTTTCATTATTATCATAAAATAATTATAATAGATCTAATTAAATATAATAATCATATATAATATTAAAAACTTTAGCTTAAATTGAAAAATTAAAATACAAGGTGATGTAGCAATTTAAGACTACAATACTAAATTACATGAAAAAAAATTACAATGCTTCAAATGTAATTTCAAAATAAACAGTGCTCCTGAAGGATAAAAAATTGAAAAATTACACATTTAGTACTCATCATTAAAATGCTCCCATATGTGCTCAATTAAGTCGTTCATAAGTTCCCTGTGACCATTTATGTTGCGAAGCTGCTCCCTCTTAGTCATATATCGGGCTAGACTTGCAACTCGTTCAGTTGAGTAGTTGAAAATAGGATCAACAACGTCTTCTTCATCATCATCTTCAGTCACATGTCCGGGACGATCTTTCATGAATTCGGTGGGATCGGTATAGTTTAGGTAAGTGTCTCTTTCATCTTCAACTATCATATTATGGAGGATGATGCAAGTAATCATAATTTTCCCCATGGCATGTCGATCCCACAAAAGGCATGGTTGTTTAATAAAAGAGAAACGAGCTTGTAGAATACCAAAAGCCCGCTCAACATCTTTCCTAACAGCCTCCTGATGTTGAGCAAATAACTTGTGCTTGCGAATAATAGGAGCCTTAATAGATATCACAAGTCCAGCCCATTCTGGATAAATTCCAACAATGAGGTAATATCCCATATTCCTTTCACGACCATTAACAGTGTAATTGACTTTCTAGCTACCGATAAAATATCGTTGAAAATGGAGATTTGTGTAGCACATTAATATCATTGTTCGTACAGGGTTCCGTAAAATGCATGCGAGATCCAAGAATCTTCCGATGCAACAACTTCCAAAATGATTGTTGGCTTCCCACTTCTTCCTCGATCATCGCCACTAGCGAGGGACAATTATTCCATTCCCAGTGCATGCCATCAATACTGCCCATCATTCCTGGAAATCCGTGTCGTTCACCAATATGTAGAAGCCGTGCCATGTCTTCTTCAGTTGGACTTCTGAGGTATTCATTCCCAAAGTTGGCAATTACGCCTTCTACAAACTTCATAACTAATTTTTCTTATCACCTGCTCGCTCATTCGCAAGCACTCATCATGCACGTCTGGTGGTGTTCCATAGGCTAAAACTCTTATAGCAGCATTGTGTTAGGAATATCTGTTAGTATTTTGATCACTCATCACATGTTCTTATCTTAGCCAGAAAGGTGATTAAGTACTCTTGGTTCACTTGAACATTGTAAAAGAGGAAATCACTGAGTATGATTAGTCTAGTAAATCTTGTATTAGGATTATAGGTCTCTGAGTGTAATTTTTATTTCAAGAAGACCTTGAAGATCAATCCTAGCAATGGAGCTTTTCTGAAGATTAGAAGACTGAAGATTGCACAAGGTTTATGAAGACACAAAGGTTTAGTCTAACTCAGAAAGACTATGTCCTTAATCCTTACTTTCGAAATATGATTCTGGACATATGACATCATGAGTATGGAGCATGCAAGCCATCAGAAAGGCTCATGTATCCGTTGAGACTAAAGGACAATGAACAGTACTATGCATTAAATGCATCGGCGTAAATCTTTAAAGCAATTCCTCTGAAAAATGATATAGTGACTTCTGAGTACATAGTTCAAGATATAAACGGATATAATTTGATAGAGAGCACAACGGATACAATTCAAACGCCTCTCAAATTTATCTATATATATCACACACTTAGATGCTTGAAGTACATACCTTAGAACGCTCTATCTTGCAAAATTACCATCAAGCAAAGTATTCTCTTAAGCACTACTACCTTTCTGAAAGCTTTCTGTTGCTTGAAGAATCACTAGTAGTTCTAGGTTGTCCTGAACCTTAACAAGAGATTGTTATTCGTGAAAGAGTTGAACTATCAGATACCCTTTCTGAAGTTCATTCTCCAGAACGGACACCAATTACTTGGGTCAAGAAGAGCGATCGCCATCCACCAACAAGTGTATTAAGTAGTCTCGTTCTGTTTGGCTCTCTGTAAACATAACTGAAAAGTTATACGAGAAGCCTTTCTGACAAAACCTTATAACCAACACCATCAAGGCGTGGAGTACACTACAAAGCCTTTCTGCTGTAACGGGACGGATAGATCTATCCATCGCCCAGTTTGGCGACGGATAAAACTTATCCGTCGCTACAAAGAGTTGACCCAGATCTAAAAAAAAAAAAAAAAAAATTTAGCGACGGATAGATCTATCCGTCGCTATAGCCGGAAAAAAAAAAAACGTTAGCGACGGATAGATCTAGAACCATCCGTCGCTAAAAGCCTAAAAAAAAAACCATATATCTCCTCCACCACCTCCTTTCCTCCACCACTTCTCCTCTCCTCCTCCTCCCACCACCACCTTTCTCCTTCCACCACATTTCTCCTCCACCACCACCATCCACCACCATCCTCCACCACCACCTCCTCCACCACCACCTCCACCACCACCACCTCTCTCCTCCCACCATCCACCACCTTTCCTCCTCCACCACCACCATCCTCCACCACCATCTCCACCACCACCACCTCTCTCCTCCCACCACCACCGCACCACCACCATCTCCACCACCACCACCACCACCACCTCTCTCCTCCCACCACCACCGCACCACCACCATCTCCACCACCACCACCACTCTCCTCCCACCACCACTGCACCACCACCATCTCCACCACCACCTCTCTCCTCCCACCACCACCATCTCCACCACCACCTCTCTCCTCCCACCACCACCATCTCCACCACCACCTCTCTCCTCCCACCACCACCATCTCCACCACCACCACTCTCCTCCCACCACCACCATCACCACCACCCCCACCACCACCTCTCTCCTCCCACCACCACCGCACCACCACCCTGCCACCACCACCATCACCTCCACCACCACCACCACCCTGCCACCACCACCACCTTTCTCCTCCCACCACCGCACCACCTTTCTCCTCCCACCACCAACACACCGTACGAATACAAATTGGATACGAATATAAAAATTCGAATACAAATTAATCCGTATACGAATACAAATCAATATCTCGTATACGAATACAAATTGATATCTAATTAATCCAGATCTGAATATAAAATTGAATACATTTTAATTTTTTAAAAAATAGAAATGGGGCTGACAGATATCTCATGCGTGGCTGCGACGGATAGAATCTATCCGTCGCCCCATTATCAATTAAAAAAAATTGGTCAATCTGTCAATTGAATCGACGGATTGTTATCCGTCGCCATTAGCTGTGGGCGGCGAATTTTCTATCCGTCGCCGATCCATCGCCAGAGTCGGATGATAACTATGTGACGGATCTATCCGTCGCCATGCAGATTTTTGTAGTGGTAGAGGAAGTACTTGATTTGGGAAATCGGGAATCACCCAAGGTTATCGAGTAGAGGAAGTACTTAGCTCTGGGAGCTGAGGAATAACTCGGGGGAACATTTGGTTGGGAACCATTTGTTTAGGAATCTTAGAGTAGGATTATTGTAAGGTGAACTCAATTATCTGTTTCTAGTGAATTATAGGTCTCGGAAAGACCAAGTAGATTAGTTGGAGGATTACGCCACCTCCGGATACCACTATACTTCTTTGTTATTTACCTTTCAGATTTACATTTCAAAGAAAGCACACACATACTTATTGTTTCGCACTTACCTATCTTAAAGTCTTCCGTGACTGAATTTAAGTATCGAAACCCCTGGTTTCGAGAAGCGTGTTTATCGACAAAAGTTTTAAAAGACTATTCACCCCCTCCTCTAGTCTTTTACTTTCATTATCTGGACCAACAAGTGGTATCGAGCGGGGAGGTTCACAAGCCTTCAGATGAACCTAGATCCCCGGATAGGTGAAGAAACTTTGTCCCTCTCGAGGACTATATAATTTGTGTGTTAAGTGTGCGTATGTCTCGAGTGATGCCCATTCAAGCGTAAAACTACGAGAAATGGAAGAACAACATGATGCTCCATCCGAGGCCATTAGTGATGAGATGATCTATGTCATCAATGACGGCCTATCAAAATCGAATAACTCAAACAGTTCGAGGTGTCTGATGGAAGAAAAGCCTCAGACAAGGAAGATGGAAGCGAGGATATGGCTGCTAGTGATAGTGGTCATGTTGCTTGTGGAAGCATTATGTATGAAGACAAGCCAAGAGAGCTCTGGACATCTGAAGATGCCAAGAGACACAGATTGGATGGTCAAGCTCGTAATATAATCATCAGATCGACACCTGAGCACATACAGTGTAAATTATGGGGTGCTAAAACGGCAAAAGTTGTCTGGCAATTAATTGAAGAAATCTGTGCCGGAACTGAGAAAACCAAAGAAAACAAGTTCGAAGTTCTTAAATTGAAGTTCCAAAACTTCAAACAAGGTTCCACTGAAACTCTGGAAGAACTTGATTTCAGATTTACTACTCTTATGAGTGATATGGCTGCACTTGGTGAAAGCAATAGATACTCCCAGTCAGAAAAGATTAAGACTATTGTCAGAAGTCTCAATCACAACTGGGAACACATCAAGGGATGCCAAATATTACTCCAGTAGAGCTCTTCTCTCATCTTGCTACTGTAGACTATGAGACAACTCAGAGAGAACAAACAGCTGAAAAGTTGCAAAGTGTTGCTCTAGTTTCTCAAGGTTCTTCTGAAAAGAAGGATACCAAAGATGCATCTGAAGAAATGCTCTTGCAGAAAGATACATGAAGAAATTTGTGAGTCAAGAGATTGAGAGAAGAAAAGCTGAAAAAGCATCTTGGCCCAAACTATCATCAGTACAAGAACATACAAATGAACAACTCTCTGAACACGCCCATTCAGAAAGGTGTTAATCTTGAAGTCAGCAAATAGGAAATGATATCTGCTTCTATTGTCAAAAGCCTGGTCACTTCAAGAGAGATTGTCCTGCTTTAAATAAGCTCAAGACAGGTGACAAGAAGGACAGAAGAAATTTCAAAAGAAATCAAAGGGCCTTACTGATTGAAGAAAGGAAGAAGATTCAAATTCAACTTGATGCTCTAGACATTGAGACAGATTCTGAAGATGGAGATTCAGATGACTCAAACCTACCATCACCAGAATTGTGTGGAATCACCCACGATGTAATCGACTTCGGCCTTAAGAAGAATGAAATGTGGAGTTCTTGAGATTCTTTGGTCCAGACATCTCCAACATTGAAATGTGTCTTATGGCTGATGAGGTAACTAACAATTCACAATTTCTGTACTATGAGAGTGATGATGGAATTGAGGATCTGGAGTTGGTCAAGAGTGAATTGGATCGTTATGAGAAAGAATTTCTAGAAGCAAAATGCAAATCCAGAATTCTAGAGGAAAGCAAAGAAACTCTTGAAAAAGAGGTGTCTGAGCTAACCAGAGTATCTGAGAAAAAGAACGCTGAAATAGCCTTTCTGAAAGCTCAGATATCTGAGAATGAAAATTCTCACAAACTAGCCTTGGATGAACTCAATAAGAAATTGATGAACCTGCTTTCTGAAAATGAAGAACTCAGAAAGAAAGAGCTATCCTTCCAATCTTATGCAAAAGCTAGTGCCACTCTCACTGAGGTTCAATCCTATCTGAGAGATCCCTCTGAGAAAGGTGGACTTGGACTTGATGAACAATCGAGTAATTCATCTACTCTGAAGAAGAGTGGTGAAAGGTTGACCTTTATAAAAAGTCAACAGAATGGTTCTTCAACCACCTATAGCATTGGTCACAAAGCTAGGGTAGTTGACAAAGGAAAAGGAGTAGCAACTCAGCCTTTGAAAGAACAACAAGTTCACAAGAAACATGTGGATAAGGTTTCTGAAAAGAAACACAACCCTCAGACATGCAACCATCCACATTGCTATATTACTAGGAAGGGAAGAATTGCTGGAATAGGCAAATTCTCAACTGTACCATTTTATGAAAATAAAGATGGTGCAGAAACTAGTAAGGCTTCTGAAGAGCGCATTCGAAAAGCCAAAGGTGTTCGAAATGGCATTGGCTATCGTGCTTTTGGAAAAGTTCTTCTACAACAATATAAGGAAGGACAAGAACAATGGCGCAAGGCTGATATTGCACATATCAATAGACAGAAGTGGAAGAAATCTCAAGCCACTGAAAAACTGAATGCCAGAGCTAGAAGGAACCTGGCCAGAAAGGCTAAGTTTGTTGAAAAGCAACCCCAGAAACCCAGGGTCCAGAAAGCACCAAAAGGAACACCTAGAAACACCCCAAGAAGGAAGATTGAGATCAAAATTACTGATTTTATTGCATCTTCTTCTGATTAAGGTAGACAAAAACAAACTCCCAAGAAATTCACTACAAAGTGGATTCCTACTGGAAGAATGTTTAGTCTAAATGGTTCTATCTCTGAAGCAAGAACCTAACTCCTGTTTCCTGTTTTGTGCGCCTCTTGGACTAAGGCTCAATGACTATTTGATAGTGGATGCGGAAAGCACATAACAGGAGACAAAGCAAATCTGGTCAACTACAAAGCTTGCAACAATGGACCAGACATCAGATTTGCTGGAGGAGAATTAAATCCCTCTTTGGGATTTGGCAACGTCAAATTAGGATCATTAACAATCACTGACGTATTACATGTTAAGGGTTTGAAATATAATCTATTTAGCATGAGCCAGTTTGCAGACAAGGGATTTACTGTGAAATTCAAAGCAAAGTATTGCAAACTTATTGACAATGAGTCAAAGCAGACATTCTTGGTTGCTCGGCGGAAAGGAAGTCTTTATGTTGCCGATTGGGCATCTGCCACAACTGAAGAATGTCTCATGGTGAGTCAATCAGGTCACACAGAAGAGCACTGGTTATGGCACAAAAGAATGAGTCACTTGAATTTCAAAACTCTGAACAAACTTGCTAAGAAAGAGTTAGTGGTTGGCCTTCCCAAAACATCTTTCAGAAAGGATGGTATCTGTTCTGCCTGTCAGATGGGGAAACAATCCAAAATCTCTTTCAAGTCCAAAATCAGACATTCTAGTGTTAGACCACTGCAACTATTACACATGGATCTTTTTGAATCATCTGTAACTAGTTATGCAGGAAAGAAGTATGGTCTTGTTGTTGTAGATGACTTCTCAAGATTCACTTGGGTTGTCTTTCTAAAGCACAAATCGCAAGGTGGAGATACCAAACTTCTTGAATAAGCTGAAGTCATGAAAATGATAAGGTATCCTGATTAGAATGCACCATGGTATCGAGTTTGTCAACCAAGACATAAAGGAATTTTGTACCAAAGAAGGTATACAACACCAACTTTCCTCTGTAAGAACACCACAACAAAATGGTGTAGAAAGGAAAAATAGAACACTTAAAGAAGCAAAGAAGGACAATGCTTGCGACATCGAGATAAGTGAAGTTTATTGGGTTGAAGTCGTAAACACAAAGATGCTACACTCGTAATGTATGTTTGATAAACAAATACCATGACAAGACCCCATATGAACTCTTGGTTGGTAGACCCCCTAATATCAAACATCTAAAAGTATTTGGCTGTAGATGTTTTGTTCTTAACAATGGAAAAGAGTATCTAAGAACATTTCAACCAAAGGCAGATGAAGGCGTGTTTCTTGGTTATTCTATGAATAGCAAAGCATACAGAGTTTACAACAAAAGAACAAAGAAGATTGAAGAATTAGTTCATGTTGTATTCTATGAAGGAAGTAAGAAAACACCCCTTGCTGATGAACTCTCAGAAAGGTTCAAGGAACTAATGATAAAGGATTTTGAAGAAGAACCCTCAGAAAGGAAAAACATATTGTGGAAAGAGAGGATGACTCTGACGAAGAAAAGCATGAAATGCCTAGTAACAACCAGATGATTCTCAGACATGATGAAGAATTTCCTATGAGAATTCCAGAAATAGAAACAAAAGATGTTCATCAGAGAGCTAACTCTGGAAATGACCTCTCTGACAGGCATGTCCCAGAAAGCTCTCACACTGAGCAAGTGTCAGACATTCACCGCCCTTCTGAGGTGCAAAATGTCACGAATCAAGAAGTATCAAGTCATAATCATAGTGATTCACATTCGGATCACATAGATGTTGACCTACTAGCCCTAAACCCATGATGAGATGGATCAAGGATCATCCTCGCAAAAGATGTGATTGGACCAATCACCAAGGTGTTAGGACTAGGAAGCAATAATGAAAATGCTAATTCTCTCTTTGGATGTTTTATCTCAAACATTGAACAAAAAACTATAGAAGAAGCAATAAGAGACCAAGACTGGATCTCTGCAATGCAAGAAGAGTTGGATCAGTTTGAAAGAAACAAAGTTTGGAAACTAGTTCCATTTGTAGAAGGAATATCTGTGATTGGAACTAAGTGGGTTTTCAGAAACAAGATGAATGAATCTGGTGAAATAACCAGAAACAAAGCAAGATTGGTTGCGAGGATTCACCTGCATCAAGGTTTAGATTTTGATGAGTCATATGCACCAGTTGCCGATTGGATGCAATAAGACTCTTCCGCCTTCTGACTCATAAAGATTTTTTAAAGTTTATCAGATGGATGTCAAAAGTGCATTTTTGAATGGTGAACTTGCTGAGGAAGTCTATGTTGAGCAACCACCTGGCTTTGAAGTTTTCTCAGAAAGTAGAATGGTGTATAAGCTACAGAAAGCTCTTTACGGACTGAAACAGGCTCCAAGAGCATGGTATGACACTTTGGCCAAATACCTTCTGGAAAGTGGTTTCAAGAAAGGTGAAGTTGATAAAACTTTATTTACTTTAAATCATGATGGGAAACTACTCTTAGTTCAAGTATATGTTGATGACATCATATTTGGATCTAAGGACAAGCAACTTTGTGATGACTTTGCAAATCTCATGAAAAGTAAATTTGAGATGAGCATGATGGGAGAATTGAACTATTTTCTAGGATTGCAAGTCAACCAACTCAATGATGGAATATTTATTAGTCAGACAAAGTATGCAAAAGACATGCTCACAAAGTTCAATCTTAAGCCTTCTGAAAAGAATGCTAAGATACCTATGAGCATAGGAACCAAGATGACCTATACTGAATCAGATAAGAGTGTTGATGAACACAAGTATAGGAAATTGATAGGTTCACTACTTTACCTTACTGCAAGCAGACCTGATATTCAATATGCAGTTGGAGTGTGTGCTAGATTTCAAACAAATCCAATGCAATCACACTACAACACTGCTATGAAAGTATTAAAGTATGTGAAAGGTACAGTAGATGTAGGGTTGTGGTATCCTAAAGAAAGTGGATTGAGTTTGGCTGGTTACTCAGATGCTAATTATGCTGGATCAATGCTTGATAGGAAAAGTACCTCAGGAACTTGTCAGTTTCTGGGAACTAGACCTATCTCATGGTTTAGCAAGAAACAAAATTCAATTGCAACTTCTACCACAGAGGCTGAATATATTGCTGCTGGTTGTTGTGCAACACAAATTCTGTGGATTCAACAACAACTCAGAGACTATGGACTCAATGAAGAAAACTCCCATTTTCTGTGATAACACAAGTGCTATTGCAATCACACGTAACCCCAAGTTCCATGCCAGAACAAAGCACATTGATGTTAGACACCACTTCATCAGAGACCATGTTGAGAAAGACAATATAGAGATTCTCAAGATTGGCACAGAAGACCAACTTGCAGATATCTTCACTAAGCCCTTACAAGAAAGCCGGTTCTTGACCTTAAGACATAATCTTGGATTAATGGAGTTGCCTAAGGATTGAAAAATTGTCCTGAATCTCTAAAGTCTGAGTAAGTGAGGTAGAAAAGAAGTAGGCCTCTGAGAACAGGTTCTCAGAAAGCCAAGTTGATAAGAAGTGATGCAAAGGTTTACGGTAGCAACACTCGAAGGCAAAACATTTCCGAACAGGTATCCGTAAAGGCAAAGGTTGGTACACACTTAATAAGTAAATAAAACTAGAACTTACTTACCGAGTGGGTCAAATACATTCAAACAATGAAGCTTCGACTTGAATTCAGAAAGCTATTTAGTCATAAAGAGAAATGGACACACAAAGCCCAAAATGTATAAGTTCTGAAAGTCAAACATGTGCAATGTCTTGTATTTTTACCATTTTGATGATAAACAATATATAGATAAGGACTTGACACTCAGAATGATAAGTTCAAACGATTAAGTGTTCCTACTCTTTACTAAGTGACACAATGAATGTAGCATATTAAAAATCCATCAAGTCGGCACATTACCATTTGTTGATTGATATCATTACAAGATATTCAATATAAGCCCTTGATGAATAAACGTTTGATCTCAACGATTGAGATTAAAACAAAGCAAGTAATGTCTGTTGATAAATGCGCATATGGCCCACTACGCATTTAATGAAGTACAAAGGACGCATTTATGCAGATACAAAGACACGCATTCATATTCAGTTGTATGTATGTTGTATCTATGTACATTTTGTCTGCTATATATATAGGATTTGGGCAAAAGACAAACACTTTTACCAATTCCGAAATTTCAAACTTGCATCAAAACAGCAAAATCTCTCAAGATTTCTGCAAAACCCCTCTGCAAAACTCAACTTCTTGTGCTTAGTCTTCTGAAAAGACAGACTAATCTCGATTAATCACAATAAAATTCATCGAAAACACTCATTCAAAACTCTATATATATAAGAGATGGCACCCAAGAAGATGACCACTAAGAACCCTAAGGTCAGATTATCATCTCCTCCGAAAAGCAAGGAGGAAAGGAACTTAAGGTGTTGAATAAGCATATACGGGAAAGTTTACCCCATCTGACTGGAACCCTAACCACAAAATGAATTGGGGAGCTTTTCTAGTAAAGAGATATGTACCAGCAGTTATACCTTCAAGACCAGAAAGGAAACTGATATTGGGGATGCTGAAGAATTCCTATATCTACAAGCTTCTATCTGCTGCACCTAGTGGACTATCCACACTGGATGTACTGGAGTTCCATAACAACTCCAAAATCTTCACAAAATTTGTGAATGATGAAGAAGAAAAATACATGCGCATCAAGTCAAGGACAAGAAATTGTTCTAGACTGCAAGACTTTCTGCAAGATATTCCGATTGAAAAATCGAGGAACAATTGAAGACATCAACATCAAGGACGCTTCCATGATTCAAGGCGTCAAAGAGCTATTTGAAGCAATCCAGTTAGAAAATGTAAAAGGTTTCCCAGGAGATTTTGTTATGAAAGCCATCAGAACTAGTCATCTCCAGAAACACTGGAGTACTTTAGCTCTTATTTTGGTCCGTTGCTTTGATGGCAACAAAGGTGGAGTAAACCAGATAAGCATGGAGAGATGGATGATGATGCATCTTCTGAACAAGAAGCATGAAGGGCAGGAAACCCACTTCAATTGGGGGAAGTACGCCTTCAACAAATTCCTTGGACATATTGAGGAATTTGAGCCCAAAATCATCAATGGCCTTGCTGAGCCAAAAGCTAAGATGCACTTTGATCTCAAAATCTGTTACATTCTGGAAACAATGGGAATCACTCTCAGAGAGAGGCAGGAAATCCCAGTCACCAACTCCCTTTTCAGACACGCTTTTGAAGAAAAGGAGAAACTTCTTGAACGCACTCGAGAAAAGGCGAAGAAGAAAAGCGCACAGCAAGGTGAGGCGGTCTCTAAGCAAGCTCAAGCTAAACCTCCAGTTGCCAAGAGAAAGAGGACTCATAGCAAAAGAGCCTCCAAGCTCCTAAGCATACAAGAGGCGCAACCTTCTGAGACCTTGTCTCAGAAGATGTTGGACGCTCAGAAAGGCAACTCCAGAATGCCCCAAAAGTCCTGAATCAGAATGCTCCAGAACTCTCCAGAGATGATAGAAATATCATAGATGGGTCTGCACCAACACAGAATAGTGATTCTGAGGATGATGAAGTACTTGCAAAAGTACTCAAAAGATTCAAGTATGAGACCCATGGAGGAGCATCAAGCTCAGCTCTTCAGAAAGACAAGAGCCCCTCTGCCCAGCAGGAAGAAGAAGGTCTGGGTGAGGAAGATAGAATGATGGAAGATGTTGCCATTGCTTCCACATTCACAATTCCAGCACTTAATATTGCTGAAGAAAATCCTGTTTTAACACAGGTTCCTCAACCTTCTGAGAAAGCTCAACTCTCAGAAAGGGATCAAACTGAGATGGAAACTCAGAATGATACTGCAAAGGAGAACAACAATGAGCACAGAGAGACTGTGGAATCACCACAAGTCCAAGAGATTAATGATCAGCCTGACTCTATTCAGGTAACAAAGATAGTTTGTATCTAACATGTCAACATAATTGTATGTTAACTTGTTACTCATAAGTCAGATTTATTACAGCCAACCGGAGACACACTTTCAGGGGAAAGAAAACTTGTCCACTCCCTTGAATCAAGAAGAGGTTCCTCCAACCTCAGAACATCAAGAAGAGCCTGTCCCACAGGTAGTAAAGTTATCTCTGAACAAGAAATAACTAAAAATGCTCTTATCTTATGTTCTAATATTCTTAATGTCTCTTCTTAGGCTCCAACTGAGGAAGTAGTGGTGGTGGAACCAACACCCCAAAACCTAGAGATTCCAGAGCCTGAAAAGCTTTCTGAGGAAGTATTTACTGAGCCTTCTGCTGAGAAGGTAAGTAATCAGTAAAAATATTCTTCAAGAATGCTCTGGAAAAACCACTACTAAATCTTTTATGTTTGTTCTTACAGGCTCAGTCAGAAGAACAATTGGATGGAGAAACAGTTGTGTTATCTCCTCCAAAGGAAACTAAAACTGCTGAACAAGCAGTATCTGCAGAAAAGGTGCCAGAAACCCCCAAGGTTTCTGAGGAACATGCTACTGAGCTTCCTCACTTGGAAGTAAGTGAAGTCTCAGAAAGCACTTTTACACTTATCTTTTCTGTTAACAGTTTCTAAACATAATTGATTCTAATTCTCAGGCTCAAGCAAAAATAAAGGTTGATGAGGATCAGAATTCTCCTCACAACAAGGTATCTGAGGCCTCTGTGTCCAAGCAAGCAGAAGTACAGGATAATGAGCCTAGTGTTTCTACACTGGTATGCTCAGAAAGCCTATTTTCGCTTACAGATACTAACTCAAGTAGTTTGCTTGAACACTTTCTTTCAGGCTCAAAGTCTAGTGCCAGTTGATTTACTCAAGGCCTTCCAGAAGCACACCTTAAAGAAACATCTCAAGTGCTTCAGACAATGGCAGAAACTCAGAAAGGCTGACCTTTCTGAATTAGCCAGAGTAATCGACGTCCCAGAGAAGAGAGCAATCGCCTTCAATCTGGAAGATTATATCCATGCATTGTTCCCAACAGAGTCCTACAAATTTGCCACTCTGATGCATGAAGACTTCATTCATGAAGTAGCACAAAGACTTTTGGCAGATTTCAAGTCTGCGGATGCTCAAACCCAAGAGAAGATGGTTACCCATCCTGCCTTGCCCAACAAGCTCACTACTTATCCTGCTGAACAAGAAGAAGTTAATGGGAGGATGATTACATTCCCAAATGTGATCAACCTGGTTTCAGAAGATGACGAGGAGATGGACGAAAATGATTATCAAGAACCTCCCTCTGAGCATCCAAACCAAGAAGCAAAGAACAAGAGTGATGATGATGATGACCAGAATGATGATCCTCAACCTGGACAAGGTGGGATTCAGAAAGCCAACAAAGGAAGTGGAGCACAGGATAACCCTTCCAATGCTCAGAAAGCCCCATCATCATCACCTCCCAAGTCTCATCAAGATACCCAACAGGCTGAACATAATGATGCCATAGAAGAAATTTCAGCCACTGAGTTTAGGATTGAACAACTCAGAAAGGTGTTGGAAGAAGAGAAGAGAATCAACTTAGAGTGTCAAGCTCTTGTTGATGAAAAGGAGGCCAAACTCAAGAAGCTCGGAGAAGCTAATGCCAAAGAATTGGCACTCCTAGATGAGCAAAGAAATTTGAAAAATGCCATTGTTGTCAATTCTTTGAGATAGATGCCATGGATGACAATGATGATGAAGAGCATGATGCTGAGACTGCATCAGAAAGACCTTCTACATCTTCTCAGAAGGCTAGCACACTTGATGGAAAGCAGAAGAAGATTGTCAATCTGCAAACAATCCAAGAAAAGGATTATGATAGTGATCTTTGAAACCCGACTTGATTCTCAAGCGTAAGATGAGAGACTTGTCACTCAGCACAAAAGAGCCCTACTTGCTCCTCATATATTCTCTGCACCAAGTAGCTCAAGAAGTGAAGAGCACCGTGCCAGGAACAGTGTCTTTTTAGAGCTCAGAAAGACACTAGTTGCCCAAGACACAGAAGTGCTAAAAACCGTCCCAGAAGAGATGAAGCCATTGGCTGCTGCTTTACTCAACAGAGCAACCAGCATAGCTCTCTCTCAGAAAGACCTAGGGTTGGTCAGGGATGAGGATTGTAACAATGCTAATGCAGCATTGAATGAAGCCAGCCATGCTGTCCTGCAAGCCAACGCCATCCTAAGGCCGCTTGAAGAGCTCAACACAAAGGAGCAGGAACTGGTTAGACAGAATAAAGAGATGAAGAAGGAACTTCAAGAATTGGTCAGGGTGCACAACAATCTCCAGAAAAACATTGAAACTCTCTCTGAAGCTTATGCTATCATGAGTCAGTCATTCATGACTAAGGGGGAAGAAGAGATGCCTCAGAAAGGCAGATGACGAAAAAGAAAACATTCAAATCCTCCCTCCTCAAGCAACTTGTCATTAAGGACACCACTGGAGACACCCTTGCTGAAGAAGTTGTTCCAGATCAACCAGCCAGAAGGCTGAGGAGTATGATAACTAGGGGAGCCATGTCCCTTAGAATCTCAGAAGAGAAAAAGACTTCTGAAGAAGAAGAAAAGGAAGAAGGAGAAGTGAGAGGCCAAGAAAGATGCAAGTCTCCAATTTTGGACTTCAATGATGATGAGAATGATTCTGATGAACATCCACTTCACATGAAAAGGAGACAAGCAACTACTTCACAACCTCCTCTGGCAGCAAAGCCCTTAGCAAATGGAACTCTTACAGCAACACCAAGTCTATACAAGGAACATCCACCAGCACAACCCCAAGGCAGGAAGAAAGGGTCAGAGGATCTCCTAACAGAAGGCCACCAAACAGAAAAGCAAGAAGGGATTTCCAGTTTGGCAGAATAAACAATGAAACACATCAAGAAAGGCCAACTGATGCCCACATTGAGTATATGAAGACCAGTAATGAAGAATCTTCATATAGGTGCATTCTGAACAAGAGAGGGTATTGGATTCTGGAACTACAACATCTACTTGTCAATGAAAAGTTTCCAACTCCCATCCTCAACCAGATCCTGAAATGGAGAGAAGGCAAGCCAGAATTGCTAAAACCTGAGCACCTTCATGCCTGGCTAAACTTTGAAGTAGAAAAGAGGAATGAAGCCAGAAAGATGGACCTTTCTTTTGCCTATCCTTACCCAAAACCTGATGATGTTCACAAGGTAAGAAAACTGGATGGTAGCTACAGCAGGAAGAACAAACTAGGTGTTTCAACCTATGAGTCATTCTATATGACATTGGATGAATACCTAGATTATATACACTATCTAGAAGAAATATACAACTATTTCAACCTGTCTCAGCTGCAAGTAGACCATGCCTGGGTCTGGGGAAAGTACTTCTGGGTCAAACATTTTCTGCGGAAGAATCACAAGCTTGGCAAGAGTTACCATGAAATATGTGACTTATCCAGAAAGACAGAGCTCTCTGTCAGAAGGATTCTTTATGACTATGTCCAAGAATGTAGAAAAGTGGATGATCATGTCAACTGATCCAGAAAGGATGCTGAAGAACTTGAGGTATCTAAACCCAAGTTGCGTTTCTGAAGACTTGAAGACTAGTAACATTAGAATACTCTCTTGGAGCTTGGACTCTCCTTTCTTCTAATTTACTTAGTATGTTTTATTACTTTTTGTAATCTTGCTGATTGTTTCTAAAATTCTCTATATGTAAAAGTTGCATCTCTTTCTGTAAACTGTACCTATCTGAAGATCATACTCTCAGATACATTTTAATAGATGACAACTTATCAGCAAAGATCACTTCTTGTGATTTGGTTGATGTTTACTTTCTGCACTTAATTCAACTAAAATTGAATATCATTTGAAATGATTAAGTGGTGGATTGTTTTCTCTTCCAGAATTACAATTTTGTAATAGGACTTAAAAGATAGTCATGGATGACTGATCAAAAAGGGGGAAATTTGTTAGGAATATCTGTTAGTATTTTGATCACTCATCACATGTTCTTATCTTAGCCATAAAGGTGATTAAGTACTCTTGGTTCACTTGAACATAGTAAAAGAGGAAATCACTGAGTATGATTAGTCTAGTAAATCTTGTATTAGGATTATAGGTCTCTGAGTGTAATTTTTATTTCAAGAAGACCTTGAAGATCAATCCTAGCAATGGAGCTTTTCTGAAGATTAGAAGACTGAATATTGCACAAGGTTTATGAAGACACAAAGGTTTAGTCTAACTCAGAAAGACTATGTCCTTAATCCTTTCTTAAGTACATTAACTTACTTTCGAAATATGATTCTGGACATATGACATCATGAGTATGGAGCATGCAAGCCATCAGAAAGGCTCATGTATCCGTTGAGACTAAAGGACAATGAACAGTACTATGCATTAAATGCATCAAGAAATCTTTGAAAAGCGATCCTCTCTAAAAATGAGATAGTGACTTACAGTACATAGTTCAAGATATAAACGGATATAATTTGATAGAGAGCACAACGGATACAATTCAAACGCCTCTCAAATTTATCTATATATATCACACACTTAGATGCTTGAAGTACATACCTTAGAACGCTCTATCTTGCAAACTTACCATCAAGCAAAGTATTCTCTCAAGTACTCTACTACCTTTCTGAAAGCTTTCTGTTGCTTGAAGAATCACTAGTTGTTCTAAGTTGTCCTGAACCTTAACAAGAGATTGTTATTCGTGAAAGAGTTGAACTATCAGATACCCTTTCTGAAGCTCATTCTCCAGAACGGACACCAATTACTTGGGTCAGTAAAGAGCAGACTGCCATCCACTGAACAAGTGTATTAAGTAGTCTCGTTCTGTTTGGCTCTCTGTAAACATAACTGAAAAGTTATACGAGAATCCTTTATGACAAAACCTTATAACCAATACCATCAAGGCGTGGAGTAGAGGAAGTACTTGATTTGGAAAATCAGGGAATAACTCCAAGGTTATCTGAGTAGAGGAAGTACTTAGCTCTAGGAGCTGGGGAATAACTCAGGGGGAACATTTGGTTAGGAACCATTTATTTAGGAATCTTAGAATAGGATTATTGTAAGGAGAACTCAATTATCTGTTCTAGTGAATTCTAGGTCTCAGAAAGACCGAAGTGGATTAGTTGGAGGATTACGCCACCTCCAGATACCACTATACTTGCTGTGTTATTTACCTTTCTGTATTTACATTTCAGCAAAGCGCACACACACATACTTATTGTTTCTGCACTTACCAATCTTAAAGTCTTCCGCGCTCTGAATTTAAGTATCAGAAACCCCCAAGTTTCTGAGAAACTGTGTTTATCGACAAAAGTTTTAAAAGACTATTCACCCCCCCTCTAGTCTTTTACTTTGCCGTTATCTGGACCAACACATTGCATTTTTTAATCAAAGACATACCTAGTCGACCAGTGGCATCTCGCTTTTGTTGAAAATATTCGTCTGAACTGAGCTTTTCCATTATACGTTCGAACACGTGCTTTCTCATTCAAAACCTCTGGCGGAAAGTGTCTTCCGGGTAGATTTGTTCCGAAAAGACTGAGAAATACATTTTGAACAAGTTTTGATGGCCTTCCTCACGAATTCGTTCAATATGCCGCCTCCTAGCTCTAATATTGTGGTCTGTAGGCTGTAACAATAGAGTAGGAATTTGAATGACCACATCCACGATAATGCGGTTAAGTGTTTGGTTTTGTTGTGCAACACGTTCTTCCCACTCATCTATTTCGATGAAACTAGAAGAATCATCACCCGAATTAGAACCATGGAATATGTGCTCATTTGATGACATTATTTTTAGTTGAAAATACACTAATTGTGAGGAAATGGAAGGGGTGAAGAAGACTTGAGTGTGAGAACCGAAAATGATTTATGTTTGAGATATGAAGCAGTTGATAGAAGGGGATTTTTCAGATGTGTGAAAATTGTAGTAATATTGGTGTTTATTTAAAGATAATTTTTTTTAATGAATTTTGATATATTTTTTCGAAAGGATAATAAAAAGTTATTAAAATAAATAAAGAAATCTAAAAAAAAAGAAGTCTAATAGGGAGGGGATCCATTTTTTCCAAGCAACCAGCTGGTTTCTTGATGGGCGCCCAGACCTGGGCACCCATCATGCAATTATTTTTTTAAAAAAAAATTTGTGGTGGGTCCCACCCACCACAAACACCCAACCATGGACCAATATTCTCGGTCTCAGTCTCCTGGAAAACAGGGGGAAGAACAACAAAGAACTCGAATAAATCGCCTTTCTCCTCCTCTCTCCCTGTGCTGAAATCTGTTATAAGGAAATCTGGTAAATGTGGTCCCAAAAAAGTTAAATAAAGATCCTCAATATGAGAATGTTGTGGTGGTGGATGTTTTGGTGTAATTTGAACTTGGAGGTTTGGAACCCTTTAGACCGAGAATATCGGTGTGTGTTTGGGTGTTTGTGGTGGGTTGGACCCACCACAAAAATTTAAAAAAAAAATTAATTGCATCTGGGCGCCCATCAAGCAACCAGCGACCAGCTGGTTGCTTGGTCTCAATGGATAGGGAGGGGACAAGTCCCTATTGGACCTCTTTTTTTTTTTTAGATTTCTTTATTTCTTTTAATAACTTTTTATTATCCTTTCGAAAAAAAATAAAAAATATATCAATATTCATAAAAAAATTATCTTTAAATAGACACCAATATTACTACAATTTTCACACATCTGAAAAAAATCCCCTTCTATCAACTACTTCATATCTCAAACACAAATCATTTTCGGTTCTCTCCGATGGATCCAAATGATCCATTTTACCCACACTATTATTCTACTTATGAAAATACGCAAAACTCTCAAGCATTTCCTATTTATGAAACAAATATGGATACCCAATTTCCTCTGAATCGTACTCAGAATAGCCCTCCTAATCTTACTCAAAATAACACTTTGCCCGAAGTTGAAACGAACTCAACCAATGAATCCGTGAATTGGGAGCCCCTTGAAGATGTAGCCCTAATGTCAGCTTGGGTTTACGTGGGTGGAGATGCAATTACCGGTACTAATAAAAAAGGTGATACTTTCTGGAACAAAGTTCTCAAGTTGTATGAGAAATCCCGGGAAGAAAATCCCGGTACACTATCAAAGCAAACTGTGGAGTCAATGAGAGGTCGTTGGTCGCGGCTCAACAAAAATGTTTCGAAGTGGATTGGTGCATACAAAGAAGCCTATCGCCAGAAAAACGAGCGGAATGAGTATGACAGATGTTGAAAATGCAGCTCATAAGATTTATGGAAAAAGTGGATTTTCGCATACCCTTGTGTTTGAACAAGTTATGCGCCAGGTACCCAAGTGGGAGTTGAATTTGGGTGGTGACCATAGGAGGCCTCATCCAGATGCACCGGATTCTGAGGAAGAAGGCCATGGCAGTTCAAAAAGATCAAGAACCGATGATAAAGGTCCAACCGAATCTGCTCCAGAAACTCCGGTGAGTGGTGCTTCAACAATAAATCGTCCTACCGGTAGAGATGCGGCCAAAGCTAAGCGAAAGGGAAAAGTAAAAGCATCATCATCATCGCCACTTTCTGATTCCAGATGAATTTACTAATGAACTTCGTGCGATGAGGATCACGCGTGAGAAAGAACTTGAGTCTATGAACAAGTTTGGGAATGAAAGGATTGAATTGGAGAAAAAGAAGCTAAATGCAAATATGTTGAGTGTGTTGTTGGCAAAACCAAATCTATCTTCACAAGAAGAAGACCTCAAGAATTGCCTGTTGGGAGAGTACTTTACCTACTTTTAATTTTAACTCATTATGTTATGTTGTCGTTATGTATTACGATGTTTTCGTGTTAATTCAGTAGTGTTTGATTAGTTTTGTCATGTATGCTTATGTTTGCAATAAAATATATTGTGTTTAGATTTGCAAATCTTGATATTATATTTTGTCTATTGCCTAGTATATATTCTACTTTGGATACATGAACTTTTGTCAGTCTATAGTCTATTCTACTTTCGTTTTTTGTTTCAAGATATCTCACATGATTCTTCTACAACTTTTACTTTTGCCATTGCATAGTCCATTCAACTTTATTGCAAGTGGTGTATCACATGATGATATAGTTGGAGATATGATTTATGTGGCTAGGAATGGCTCAGGTCCATTTCTAACTCTCTTTAAATATGGTTGAGATCATTTCCATACTCACACTTAAGTCTTCCTCACCCCTTCCATTCCTCACAAGTAGTGTATTTTGAACTAAAAATAATGTCATCGAATGAGCACATATTCCATGGTTCTAATTCAGGTGATGATTCTTCTAGTTTTATCGAAATAGATGAGTGGGAAGAACGTGTTGCACAACAAAACCAAACACTTAACCGCATTATCGAGGATGTGGTCATTCAAATTCCTACCCTGTTGTTACAGCCTACAGACCACAATATTAGAGCTAGGAGGCGGCATATTTAACGAATTCGTGAGGAAGGCCATCAAAACTTGTTCAAAATGTATTTCTCAGTCTTTCCGGTACCAATCTACCCGGAAGACACTTTCCGCCGGAGGTTTCAAATGAGAAAGCACGTGTTCGAACGTATAATGGAAAAGCTCAGTTCAGATGAATATTTTCAACAAAAGCGAGATGCCACTGGTCGACTAGGTATGTCTTTGATTCAAAAATGCACTGCTTCTATAAGAGTTTTAGCCTATGGAACACCACCAGACGTGCATGATGAGTGCCTGTGAATGAGCAAACAGGTGATAAGAAAATCAGTTATGAAGTTTGTAGAAGGCGTAATTGCCAACTTTAGGAATGTATACCTCAGGAGTCCAACCGAAGAAGACATGGCGCTGCTTCTACATATTGGTGAACGATGCGGATTTCCAGGAATGATGGGCAGTATTGATTGCATGCACTGGGAATGGAATAATTGTCCTCTTGGCAAGGCGATTCGAGGAAGAAGTGGAAGCCAACAATCATTTTGGAAGTCGTTGCATCGTAAGATTCTTGGATCTGCATGCATTTTTGGAACCCAGACTGAACAATGATATTAATGTGCTACGCAAATTTCCTGTTTTCAATGATATTTTATCAGGCCGAGCGCCGAAAGTCAATTACATTGTTAATGGTCGTGAAAGGAATATGGGATATTACCTCCCTGATGGAATTTATCCAGAATGGGCTGGATTTGTGAAATCTATTAAAGCTTCTATTATTCGCAAGCACAAGTTATTTGCTCAACATCAGGAGGCTGTTAGGAAAGATGTTGAGTGGGCTTTTGGTATTCTACAAGCTCGTTTCTCTTTTATTAAACAACCATGCCTTCTATGGGATCGACATGCCATGGGGAAAATTATGATTGCTTGCATCATCCTCCATAATATGATAGTTGAAGATGAAAGAGACACTTACGTAAACTATACCGATCCCACCGAATTCATGAAAGATCGTCCCGGACATGTGAATGAAGATGATGATGAAGAAGACGTTGTTGATCCTATTTTCAACTACTCTACTGAACGAGTTGCAAGTCTAGCCCGATATATGACTAACAGGGAGCAGCTTCGCAATAGAAATGGTCACAGGGAACTTATGAACGACTTAATTGAGCACATATGGGAGCATTTTAATGATGAGGACTGAATATGTAATTTTTCAATTTTTTATCCTTCAGCAGCGTTGTTTATTTTGAAATTACATTTGAAGCATTGTAATTTTTTTCATGTAATTTAGTATTGTAGTCTTAAATTGCTATATCACCTTGTATTTTAATTTTTCAATCTAAGTTAAAATTTTTTAATATTATATATGATTATTATATTTAATTATCTATTATAATTATTTTATGACAATAATGAAAAGAATAATTATATTTATTGAATTGGTTGTATTGGTGGGGGTCATGGATAAACTACATTTTGTTGTTGTGGTTAGTTGGTTGGAAGGTTGGGTATATGAATGTGATAAAAATTAATTGTTTACTTGAAATGTTGGGTTGGTTGGGTGTTCATGGATATAATTGGTCTTATGTATCTGTGGGAGTTTTACCAAACGCATGTCTCTGGATAATCTGTTTGTTCCTCCCTCTATTTTTGTTATAGCTTGGATGATTGGTACTTTGGTGTTTCAGCGGAAATATTTACTACTTGGTTGCGATTTCTCCATTTCAGTTGTTGGTCTGAAGAGCTTGTGGCTTAGAAGGATTGTTGGACTGTCTAGTTTACTCTATGTTGTATTTTCTGCTTCTTTTTGCTTTAGCTGGAGAAAGTTCTTGGAATTGTACAAGAGTTCTGATAAACCCCCATGATTTTATGCTTTTATTTAATAAAAGGAGCTTGACTCAACCTTAAAAAAAAAGTGTAATCTGACCTCAATCATGAACTCAGATCTGAAAAAACAAAGTATATAACGTTTCTATGCTATTTCGTATATGTGTTATATTCTCAAAAATATTATCCATGTTCTCTGGAATATGTCCTATATTTTAGTTCAAAACCTGACAGTCAGTTTGTGCTCTGCTTTTGATAATATTATCTTGAAATCTGTTTTTTGTTGTATTTTTCCTATGTTCTTTTGTATATATACTATCCTCTCATCAATATATTCTATGTTCCCAACAATATCCACTATGTTTGCTATGAAATAATTACTCTGTCCATGTGAAGATATTTTTTTGTAGTGTAATCCATGTTCCCAACCATTTTGCCCCCTGTTCTCTGTAATATCCACTATATTTGTTCTGAAAGCAGGGGCGGAGCCAAGATTTGAAAGTAGGAGTGGCGAAGTATTATAACACGGGTACAATATGTAATTTAGTTAGGCCGGGCCATACTGGGTCGGATCAATATTTTTTACACCAAATTCATCATACATATTTAAATATGAATATCCAAGTAAAATGAAAGGAATGAAAGAACCACACCATGATAAGGCAAACCAAAAATGAATAAACGACCCACTTATGTGAAAATAGTACTCTATGTCTCTTCATCTTCTCAAAATCGCCAGTGATTGAATCAATATCAAAGCCCTCGACAATTCCTTTTTCAATATGCATTATCAAATTGTTATACAAGAAGTCATCCTCCATCGAACTCCGCGGTCTTATCTATGCAATTTTCATTACTGAAAATGCACGTTTAGAACTTGCTCCAAAAGTACAAAAATTATCCGTATAACCCTCTTAAATTAGTTAATTAGTAAAATATCTCTTTAATCACAAAGTCTTGCAAGAGACGTGTATTAGTGAGAGACGGATTGATATTCTTAAGTATATGTATAATGTTTTATGAGTACGTCTTCATTTTATATCATTTTTTTATGTATATGTATATTACCGATGTTTTTTAGTACAAACTCTAATGTTTCTAGATATCCTGTAATGTTTGTCCGTCTCTTTTAGTCTCTCCATTAGATCGTCTCTCAGGAGACTTACATTAAATTTATCAAATATTATAATTTTCTCAACTTATTTAATTATGAGTAAGTCTCCTGAGAGACGGTTTTACGGAGAGACCAAAAGAGACGTACAAACATAACAGTTATAATTAAAAACATTAGAGGTTTTAAAAAAGAACATCGGTGATATATATACACATAAAATTAATATAAAATACTCATAAAACATTATTGATATTGTTTAAAACATTATTTATATACTTAAGAAAATCGACCCGTCTCTCAGGTCTCTCATTATTACTCGTCCTTTCCAAGACTTTATGTTTAATTACTATCTAAATGTACTAACTAAAAAATTTAGGGGTGGCGGAACATATAATTTTCTAAAATATGTCTATAGTAACAATGAAAATGAAAGAGTTTCTATCTCTCAGGTCTCTCATTATTACACGTCCTTTCCAAGACTTTGTGTTTAATTATAAAGCCGACTATCTAAATGTACTAACTAAAAAATTTAGGGGTGGCGGAACATATAATTTTCTAAAATATGTCTATAGTAACAATGAAAATGAAAGAGTTTCTATGTTCATATTAAAATCTTATTTGCCGTGTAATATATGTTTTCTACAATTTTCACCATGGTTTCTACAGTATGAATTAGTTTTAGGTATAAACCGTGATTTTTCTTTGTTGTCATCTTCTTTAAACTCATGCGAGGAATTGAGATGTGATGGACTGATCCAGTGAAAAGGTAACCGTTCGTGAAAACGCGGGGTATCTTGACTAACTACGTCTTGATCTATGATACGTATCTCGACGGCCAAATAACGATAATCATGGTGGTTGAAACTAAGTAGTCGTGAGCAATGCAATAGGGGGTGGTTGGGGATCCCTTAAATCGTGAAACCACTGTTAAAAACCTTTACAATCTTTACTCTTTTACTACTAATCTGTTTACGTATTAGCATGATTTCACAGCTTTAAATCCATTTATCTCAAAACAGCCCTAAAGTTCTCTTGTTTACTATTACGTTCTTTAGAATTAGACTTGCCAACTTTGTGTCGTTATTTGCTAGTGCCTATGCCAAGTATCCGGGGAGATTGCCACTCCGAGTTATTGATGTGCACTCAGAGATTTTGATTTTCGTTGTAGAACCTGTAATATCTAAATAAAATCAAAGATTAAATTTATATGTCGGAAGTCCTCAAATCCACAGTTTATAGCGGAAAGCTGACTCGGGATGTCATTCTCCACAGACACTTAGCATAGGAAGAAGCATATATCGTAATTAAAATGTATGCAGAAAGTAAACAGAATAATTGCAGACAGATTGATTGAATCGCAGTAAACCCTAATTGATGAGATGAAATCGATGGTATGAAGGTGTAAAGGATCCCCGACCTTCCTCTGCTATGCTACTCCCAACTTCCTAGTTAAAATCCTACCCGATTACCTCTAACGAATGCAGGGCATAATACTATGGTGCATGAGGTGCAGTCGGCACGAGTACCCCTACTCAATTCAATGAAACTACTGTGTCACGTAGCTGAACATTGATGTGACAATGAAATGTGTGATATTGCATGCTTTTAGACCCTCGTTTTTTGGCCTTATATTCAATATTTGTATCGTTTTATGGTCAATTACCAACTTCGTGTGTATTTCGTAGTTCATGATCGCGTTTTTGAGGAATTGCACGATTTCAGGCGCTAAAATGACATAGTTGTGCGAAATCGAGAAAGTTAATCAAATACGCCGGATTGGCAGTCTAAAATTACATTTTGAGACCTAACATCCTATACAAGATTAGCTAGACTATCATACTAAGTGGGTTTCCTCTTTTACAATGTTCAAGTGAACCAAGAGTACTAATCACCATTCTGAAACTAAGATAAGTCATCATGTTGCTGATCAAAATCTAAACAGATATTTCTAACAAAATATCTAACAAATTTCCTAACAAATTTCCCCCTTTTTGATCAGTCAACGATGACTATCTGACCTATTACAAATCTGGATGAGTGAATCAATCCAACACTTAATCATTTCTTAAGATTTTTCAATTCATTCAATTAAGTGGAGAAAGTAAACATCAACCAAATCACAAGGTGTGATCTTTGCTGACAAGTTATCTTTTATAGAATACTATCTGAGAGTAAGTTCTTCAGATTAGTTACAAAGAAAGATTACAGATAACTTCAATACATAAAACAAGTTTAGCTCAGTCAGCAAAAATACCACAAAAAAAAAAAAATAGTAAATTAGGACAACAGGAGTAGCCAAGCTCCAAGTAAACATCCTAATAGACTAGTCTTCAAGTCTTCAACTCTTCAAGTCTTCAACAGTAGTTCTATGGATCAGTCTGCAAATTTCCTATCTCCAAACATTTTGATGTCATCAGAATAATCATAGAGAAGTGTTGTGACGAGCATCTCAGTGTCTCTGGCAAATCCACAGACCTCTTTGTAGGTTTTGGTAGGATTTTTCTTGACATAATGTTTGACCCACAGATACTTTCCCCACTTCCGGGCATGCTCTATTCTGATATCTGAAAGCTTGAAGTATTCGTAGATAATCCTCAGATATCTGATGTCACCCTTGTATTGATCTTCAGTTAGATAGAACGACTCATAGGGTTCCACATCGAGTCTTGCTCTTGTGCCTGTTCCTGTGATATTCAGAATTCTGTGCGCATCATCTGGCTTTCCATATGGACATTCATCAGAGAGGTCCTTTCTCATGGCTTCAGTTCTCTTGACAACTTCAAAATCCAACCAGGCTTAATGTGATTGGTGTTGATCAAGGTTGGCTTATCTTTTCTCCATGCTATAAGTTGTTTATGGATTGGTTCTGGAAATCTTGAATTTACCAGTAGATGCTTAAGTTCCAGAATCCAATAGCCATTTTTCTGATTGATGCACTCAGAGATGAGGAATCATTGTCATTCTTCACATACTCTATTTTGGCTTCTTCTGGCCTGAGTGGAAGTTGACTTTGTCTTTGCTCAGCTCTTAGTCTGTTCCTTCTCTGTCTTGAATTCTCTTTGGGGTTGTTGCTTGAAGAACCACCCTGGATAGACTTGGTATCTCCAGATTTCTTCTTGTTTTCTTCTCCTTCTTCCCATTCCCCCTGACTTTGAGGTCTAGATTTGTACACTCTTTCCCCCTTAGTCATTGTTGGCTGACTCAGTGTCATAAAAGAATCTGAGAGAGAGCCAAAATGCCCTTGTAAATAATTGTAGGCAGTGACCAACTTCTGAAGTTCGGCTTTGAGCTCCTGATTTTGCTTGACAAGTCCATTGTCCTTATCAGTGAGCTCTGCCAATGGGCCTAGGATGGCATCTGCTTTTCCAGCAGTGTAACTTGCCTCTTGGAAAGCTTTTTAAGCTAAAGACGCATCATCGTCCCTTATCATTCCCAGATCTTTCTGAGCAATGACTATGCTAGTTGTTCTCTGAGTGATGAGCTCAGTGAACTTTTTCATTTCAGAGGGGACGGAGGCAATTACTTCCTTGTTCTGTGAAGACATTTCCTTTTTCAGATGAGCCAGTACTTGGTATCTGTTCATGTATTCATGGGAGTTGACATTTGGCAGTTTGCTGAAAGTTTCAGGAGCAATCAGTTTCCTTTTTAAGTGTGAAACCGCTAGATGTTCATTGCGGTGCTCTGCCAAAGTCTTGTCTTCTTCATCATCTGAGTAATCTGCCCAGTGATCTTCATCCTCTTGGACATTCTCATCGATTGTGTCGAGTCCAAAGAACCATCTCGTAGATTGGTTTCTTCCCTTTTGAGAGGAGGATGGTACTTCTTTTGAAGATGATGCGACTAGCATCATGCTTAATTTCGATACTTCTTCAAGATCGAGTTCTTTGGTGATGGCATTCTGACATCCTGTAGCTCTTTAACCTCAGAGTAAGCAATCATCTCTTGTAGATATTGATCTTGTAGTTGGTCAAGCTTGTCTCTGGATTTAGCTATCTGGTCTTCCAGTTGAAGATGGAGCTGTTGTTCTTCTTCCAACAGTTGTCTGAGTTGAGCAGTTCTGGATTGAGTATTCAACATTTTCTGAGCGATTTCCTCAGAATCCTCAACTACTTGTTCAGTAATATCCTTTTGTTGGGAAGATGGATGAGTTGACTTTTGAGGAGATGGAGACGGAGATTTATGTGCTTTCCTCTCAGTTTGCTTTTCAGCAGTTGAGGCATGATTTCTTTGTGAAATTCCTCCGGTCCCTGGTGCAGGGGCATCATCATCATCCTTTTTGTCTGTGTCATCCTTTTGGTGATGGTCGGTGGGAGGTTCATCGAAGTCGTTTTCGTTTATCTCTTCCTCCTCACCATCTTCAG
Organism: Plantago major; assembly: GCA_026545765.1. Taxonomy (NCBI): domain Eukaryota; kingdom Viridiplantae; phylum Streptophyta; class Magnoliopsida; order Lamiales; family Plantaginaceae; genus Plantago; species Plantago major. The sequence goes on along the minus strand of CM048839.1, from coordinate 61,681,890 downwards.
ATACAAGATTGATCACTTCAGGAATAGTGATCTTCTGCCCATTAACCTCTTCTTGTTCAGAAGGTATAAATTGCAGAGTCTGGGGCAGAACTGGCTTGAATGCCATCTGTAATCTTGTCTGACCATTTGCCTGTTCAAAGGCTTGTATCAAACTGTGCGCCACTTCTCTGGAGAAATCCTTATGCAATAGAGTCGGTAATGTCTTTATTGAGGGAACATTGCATGGATATACGTCTCCAAGTCAAGAGCTCGTGCTCGTCTGGTTGGTTGATATGTGATTCTCAATATTTCAGAGAGATCAGAGCACCTTAACCTTTGCCATTTCTTGAAGCATTGAATATGCTTTGGCAAGGTCTGAGCTTTGAAGAAGGGAAGTAGGTCCCTTTTCTCATCATTGGGAGCTGCTTTGCACTTGTTTGAGCCTGAAAGAAAGAGTTTTGAGTGAGCTTCAAAACTTTTGTAGATATCTGAGTGGAAGTGTAGTTTAGTTTCTGAGTTACCTGAGTAAGTACTTCAGGCTTAGAGACTTGTGCTACTGAGACAATTGGTGTCTCAGATATCTTGTTGTGAGGTGGAGACTTGGAAGTCTGGTCCTCATCAACCTTTCTTTCTTGAACCTGAGAATTAAGATTAATACAATACTTAGGAAATTATTTGAAAGAATTTGTGCAAAAATGCTTTAATGAGTTCTGAGTTTTGGACTTACTTCCTCAATAGGAAGCTCAGAGTCATTTTCTCGAAACTTTCGGTTTACGTATTCTTTCATGTGATGTTGCCTTGGGAGCTTCATCAATTTCCATTGATGCAGGGGATGTCGCAACTTTTTCCCTTTGCATTTCTACTTCTGAATGAGCCTGTAAGTAGAAAGTATTGAATATTTTAGAAGAAGTTTAAGATAACCCATGATGAAGAATATTTATCACTGATTTTTCATGTACCTTCATGCTAGAAGGCTCAATGATGTGTTCTTCAGAAACCTTGTCGGTCTCTGGGTTCGTCTCTGGCATTTCTGCCTTATCTTCCTCTTTCTCAGTTGGAGCCTGTTAGAAGCATTTACTTTAAATGATTAAGCACATAGACAAATGACTGAAAAGTGTTATCTTAAGAATCAATTATCACCTGTGGTACAGGCTCAGATTTCTTAAGAGGCGAGGTTTGGATAACCTCCTTCTCAGTTTCTGAGGCAAGCTTTCCAGCTTCCTCTTGTTTCTGTGTTTCTAACTCAGCCTGTAACAAAGAATTTTTACATAAGTAACAAGATATACAAGCATAAAATTTTTCACAAGGTAGGAGTTAAACCATTCAGCTACCTGAGCATTGTCAGGCTGATTGGTCTCTGGAACTTGTGACCCTTTTATACTTTGGTCTTCTTGTTCCAGTACAGCTTCTTTGTTTGAAGTTTTAGGTACTTCACACCTTTCACGAGTGTGCAACTCGGTTGCCTCCCTGGTTGATCATTACGAGTGGATGTCTCGGTTTGATCCCTCTTGTCGAGTTAGGGAACCCGCTTTTGCGTGATTTTCTTCGATGTTGTAATCTTTGGTAATTCGAAATGGAGTTCATTTATCATTTGATCAACCACTTGTGGCTGTTGTGGTTGTTGTGTTTGTGGTTGTTGTGGTTTTCTGGAAGCAGAAGATCGGTCAGTAGAGTGTTCTTCCAGATTTTTAGATGTGGCATTTTCATCAGCATCTGCCAGCACTAAATTACCACTCATCAGGGATTCTTGAAGTTGTGTGTAAGAAACGTTCCCTGATGATGTGTTTGCACCAACAACCTTTGCTATAGGTGCTTGTTCAGCAACCTGAGGTGTAGGTTTTTCTTCAGAGACCTTATCACCAGTTACTGTTACAGTAACCTTAGCCCTCTTTGTTCTTTCTAGGACTTGAGAGATTACTAGTTCATCATCTTCATCGTCAGAGCTCTCATCAGCATTGGGAACTGATTGGTCCATTACTCCTGCGATTTATGCAGATGGGGCTTGGTGCTTTTCACCTGTTTTGGTAGCATTAATAAGTTCATCAGCAAGGCATTCTGCATTAGTCGCAACATTTCTGAACGCACTTTCTCTTGCTGAGTCTACTTGTTCAGTAGTTGATGACTCTTTTGCAGCATTGATGAGTTGATCTGCCTTTATCAGTTCATCGGCAAGGCCTGCAGATATCTGAGAATCGACAACCTCAATGGGTGTGTCTTCTGATTTGCCAGCAGACTTCTTTCTTGAAGTTCTGGGCTTCTTGGTCGCATCCTTTTATTCAGATACCTTTTCAGACTTCCGCTTCTTAGAACCTTCTGAGACTCAGTAACCTTTTTCATCAAGTTTGTATACTCATATTTGTAGAGTAGGTTACTGTTGGCTATTTCAGCCGTCTCTCTGAGCTCAATGCCAAGCTTCTCCAGCAAGTAGCATATCTTCAGACCATAGCCTACTGTGGCCTTTGGCTCAGCTAGTCCTTTGGCGATCTTAGGCTCGAAGCCTTGAATCTTCTTCACAAACTTCATGAAGGCGTACTTTCCCCAGTTAAAAGGGTTTTCCAGCCTTTTGTCTTGTTGATTCAGCAAGAACATCATGATCCATCGTTCTTGGCTTATCTGGTCAGCACCTCCTTGTAGACCATCAAAGCATCTGTGAAGAATGCAAGCCAATACATCCCAGTGAACCATCAGATGTCTGGTTCGGATGTCGAGAAGCTTGAACTCGGTGGGTGTATCGATTTTCAAGATCACACACGCCATCATACAATTGTTTAACACCTTCAAGGAGATCATCATCTTGGTGTTTATTTCAAAATCCTTTCCAAGATTTTGAAACTCAAACAACTTACGAAAGTTGTTAAGTCAAGTCCGTATGATTTCCTTTCCTCGATCGAGGTTTTGATGACACTATTACAAAGGTTTCGTAAACACGAGAAGTTACTCGAGTTGTTGTAGAATTCCAACACATCGAGTGATGAAATTCCACTTGGCGGCGGATAGAAAACCTTGATTTGTGCCTTTCAAGCATGTCAAGAATCGACTTTCGGCTTGGTTCTCTATTGCAGTGAGGTATTCCTCAACCATGGCACCACCCCAAATCATTCTGTGATTTGAAGTCCAATGTGATTAAAATCTCCTACCAATCGGTTGTTCACAATAACCAACTCGTGCTTGCTTTTCAAAGCATCAAGGAGGATTGAGATTTCGTGGAAGAATTCTTTGGGGCCATCTCTTTATTTAGTGTAGGAATTTGGATTGGTGTTTGAAAGAGATTTGATTCAAGAATTCTTTGCGAAAAACTTAATCTTGATTTCCGAGATTGTAGAAGGTTTGCAGAGAATCAAGAGAAGGTTTTGCTATTTTTGTAAGTCGAATTTTGGATTAGGCGAAAGTGATTTCTTTTGCCAAAATCCTATATATATAGAAATAGAATCTCAATGACAAATACATACAAATTGATTTTGTGTGTACGTATCTGTGATTTGCAAGCAGGCGTGAGCAAAAGCTAGTTCGGCATTAAATGCAAAGTGGGCTTTGTCGGAATTTTTACAGTCCACTATTTACTGTGAATTAATTTCCACCATATAGATCAAACGCTTAATTTCATCAAGGGTCACCATTGCTTTTCAAAGAATGATCACAATCAACAAGTGTAATTGTGCCCATTTAATGAATTTTGGCTATTAGCTATCGAATCACGTTTTGTATGACCAAGAACACCGCTTGCATTTGAATCATCTTATACTTAGGATTTTTCCATGTTTTCATCAAGATAGAAATAATGCGAATTTCAAGAGAGTAGTCGATCGCAGATAGTTGTACTATTCTCCTTTGTGTTCCCTGTTTATAGAGTGATTCGATATCCGAGTTCTCGCCTCGTAGATCTTAAGCTGTCTTTTTGCTCTTTAGCCTTTTTGACTTCTGGATACCCGTTCCAGATTTCTCTTTTCTCTTCTCTGGATGCCTGTTCCAGATACCTCTTCTCTGGATTCCCGTTCCAGATTCCTCTTCTCTGGATGCCCGTTCCAGATTTCTGAACTTTTTCAGTTCATTGGTAGTTCCATTAGTCCAAGACTATGTCTTAAGGCTAAGAATCTACTTTCTTGTAGTGGCTTAGTGAAGATATCTGCAAGTTGGTCTTCAGTGCCAATCTTGAGTATCTCTATATTGCCTTTTTCAACATGGTCTCTGATGAAGTGATGTCTAACATCAATATGCTTTGTTCTGGCATGAAATTTAGGATTCTGTGTAATCGCAATAGCACTTGTGTTGTCACAGAAAATGGGAGTTTTCTCTTCATCGAGTCCATAGTCTTTAAGTTGTTGTTGTATCCACAGAATTTGTGTTGCACAACAACCAGCAGCAATATATTCAGCCTCTGTGGTAGAAGTTGCAATTGAGTTTTGCTTGTTGCTAAACCACGAGATAAGTCTAGTACCCAGAAACTGACAAGTTCCTGAGGTGCTTTTCCTATCAAGTAGTGATCCAAAGATAATCGCCTCGAGTACCCAAATTTAAACTCAATCCGCTTTCTTTAGGATAACACAATCCTACATCTACTGTACCTTTTACATACCTTAATATTTTCATAGCAATGTTGTACTGTGTTTGCATCGGATTTGTCTGAAATCTAGCACACACTCCAACGGCGTATTGAATATCAGGTCTACTTGCAATGAGGTAAAGTAGTGAACCTATCAATTTCGTATACTTATGTTCTTCAACACTCTTATCTGATTCAGTATAGGTCATTTTGGTTCCAATGCTCATAGGTATTTTAGCATTCTTTTTAGAAGGCTTAAGATTGAATTTTGTGAGCATATCTTTTGCATACTTTGTTTGACTAATGAATATTCCATCAGTGAGTTGCTTGACTTGCAATCCTAGAAATTAATTCATTTCTCCCATCATGCTCATCTCAAACTTACTTTTCATGAGATTTGCAAAGTCATTACAAAGTTGCTTGTCCTTAGATCCAAATATGATGTCATCAACATATACTTGAACTAAGAGTAGTTTCCCATCATGATTTAAGGTAAATAAAGTTTTATCAACTTCACCTTTCTTGAAACCACTTTCCAAAAGGTATTTGGCCAAAGTGTCATACCATGCTCTTGGAGCTTGTTTCAGTCCATACAGAGCTTTCTGTAGTTTATAGACCATTCTACTTTCTGAGGAAACTTCAAAGCCAGGTGGTTGCTCAACATAAACTTCTTCTGCAAGTTCACCGTTCAAGAATGCACTTTTGACATCCATCTGATAAACTCTAAAATCTTTATGAGCTGCAAAGGCTAGAAAGAGTCTTATTGCATCCAATCTGGCAACTGGTGCATATGACTCATCAAAATCTAAACCTTCAGTCTGGGTGAATCCCTTGGCAACCAACCTTGCTTTGTTTCTGGTTATTTCACCAGATTCATTCATCTTGTTTCTGAAAACCCACTTGGTTCCAATTACAGATATTCCTTCTACAAATGGAACTAGTTTCCAGACTTTGTTTCTTTCAAACTGATCCAACTCTTCTTGTATTCAAGATATAGTCTTGGTCTCTTAATGCTTCTTCAATAGTTTTAGGTTCAATGTTTGAGATGAAACATCCAAAGAGAGAATTAGCATTTTCGGCTATTGCTCTCCTAGTCCTAACACCTTGATTGATTGGTCCAATCACATTCTTTGCAGGATGATCCTTGATCCATCTCATCATGGGTTTGGGGCTAGTAGGGTCAACAACTATGTGATCTGAATGTGAATCACTATGATTATGACTTGATACTTGTGCAATATCTGAGATATCTGACACATGGGAAATGCCATGGATATCTGACACTTTTTCAGTGTTAGAGATATCTGAATCTTGCATTTTAGCAATCTCATTTTCAGATACCTCTTCATGATGAAGGTTCTCAGTAACCTGTTCCATTTCTGGAATTCTCATAGGAAATTCTTCATCATGTCTTAGAGTCATCTGGTTGTTACTAAGCATAGGTTGCTTTTCATCGTCAGACTCATCCTCTCTTTCCATAATGATGTTTTTCCTTTCTGAGGGTTCTTCTTCAGAATCCTTTAACATTAGTTCCTTGAACCTTTCTGAGAGTTCATCATCAAGGGGTGATTTCTTGCTTTCTTCATAGAATACAACATGAACTGATTCTTCAATCTTCTTTGTTCTTTTGTTGTAAACTCTGTAAGCTTTGCTATTCATAGAATAACCAAGAAACACTCCTTCATCTGCCTTTGGTTGAAATGTTCTTAGATACTCTTTTCCATTGTTAAGAACAAAACATCTACAACCAAACACTTTCAGATGTTTAATATTAGGGGGTCTACCAACCAAGATTTCATAAGGGGTCTTGTCATGGTGTTTGTTTGTCAAACATCTGTTCTGAGTGTAGCAGGCTGTGTTTACAGCTTCAACCCAATAAACTTCACTTATTTCAGTGTCAGCTAGCATCGTCCTTGCAGTTTCTTTAAGGGTTCTGTTTTTCCTTTCTGCAACACGATTTTGTTGAGGTGTTCTTACAGAGGAAAGTTGGTGTTGTATACCTTTGCAGGTACAAAACTCCTTTATGTACTGGTTGACAAACTCAGTACCATGGTCTATTCTGATTGCAGATACCTTGTGATTTTTCATGACTTCAAGCTTTTTCAGCAAGTTTGGTATCTCCACCCTGGCATCAGATTTGTGTTTCAGAAAGACAACCTAAGTGAATCTTGAGAAGTCATCTACAACAAACAGACCATATTTCTTTCCTGCATAACTAGTTACAGATGATTCAAAAAGATCCATATGTAGTAGTTGCAGTGGTCTAACATTAGAGTGTCTAGTTTTGGACTTGAAAGTGATTTTGGATTGTTTCCCCATCTGACATGCAGAACAGATACGATCCTTTCTGAAAGATGTTTTGGGAAGGCCAACCACCAATTCTTTCTTGGCAAGTTTGTTCAGAGTTTTGAAATTCAAGTGACTCATTCTCTTGTGCCATAACCAGTGCTCTTCTGTGTGACCTGATTGACTCACCATGAGACATTCTTCAGTTGTGGCAGAGGCCCAATCGGCAACATAAAGACTACCTTTCCGCCGAGCAACTAAGACTGTCTGCTTTGACTCATTGTCAATTAGTTTGCAGTATTTTGCTTTGAATTTTACAGTAAAACCTTTGTCTGCAAACTGGCTCATGCTAAATAGATTATATTTCAAATCCTTAACATGTAATACGTCAGTGATTGTTAATTTTCCCAATTCGACGTTACCAAATCCCAGAGAGGGATTTAATTCTCCTCCAGCAAATCTGATATCTGGTCCTGTGTTGCAAGCTTTGTAATCGACCAGATTTGCTTTGTCTCCTGTCATGTGCTTTCCGCATCCACTATCAAATAGCCATTGTGCTTTAGTCCAGGAAGCATTCTGCACACAACAGGAAACAGGAGATTAGGTTCTCAATTTACAGTTGGAACCATCAGGACTAAACAATCTTCCAGTAGGAATCCATTTTTGAATGAATTTCCTTGGAACATTCTTTTGTCTGATAGGAACATAAGGAGGAATTCTAATTGAATGATTATCATTATTAAGAATTATTTTCTTCCTTGGTGTGTTCCTAGGTGCTCCATTTGGTGCTTTCAGATACCTGTCAGGTTTCTGAGTTTGCTTTTCAGCAAACTTAGCTTTCCTGCGATTTCTTCTAGCCCGGCATTCGATTTTCAGAGGCTTGATTCAACTTCCACTTCTGATAATTGCTTTGAGCAATTCTAGCCTTTAGCCATCGTTCTTGCTCCTGTTTGTATTCATGAGCAAGTTGTTTCCCGATGCCTTTATAGCCAATACCGTTTCGAGCACTTGAAGCTATCTGAGATCTTTTCTCAGCTGCTTTGCTAGTCTCTGGTTGGTCCAATTTCTTTCCAGAGAAAGTGACATGGGAGAATTTGCCAGCTCCTGCAATTTTACCCTTTTGAGAGACATAGCACTGTGGGTGTTTACACTTTTCAGTGTTGTGTTTCTTTTCAGAGACGTGCCCAACAGTTTTGTATTTGACTTGTTTTTCCCACAAAGGTTTAGTCGCAACTGCCTTTCCTTTGTCAACAATCTTCGTCTTCTGACCGATACTATAGATTGCATGGGAATCATCTTGCTGAGTACTTACAAATGTTCTTCTTTCCTCACTTTTATTCAGAGTGATAGAACAATCTGTCTGTGTATTCAGCCCAAGTCCTTTCTTTTCTGAAGGATCTCTTAAGTAAGATTGTACTTCAGTAAGAGTGTCACTAGCTTTGGCATAAGATTGAAAAGATAATTCTTTCTTTTCGAGTTCCTTGTTCTCAGAAAGAAGATCTTTATATTTCTTTCGTAATTCAGCCATTGCTTCTTTATGTGACTTTTCAGTCTCAGATATCTGAGCTTTGAGAAATGCATTTTCAGCATCCTTTTTCTCAGATATCTTAACTAATTGAGAATTTTCCTTTGCAAGAGAATTCTTTTCTTCTTCTAGATTTTTGGCTCTAGCTCGGATCATTAGAAATTCTCTTTCATAGATGTCAAGTTCTTTCCTGAGATTTTCTAGATCTTTTATTTCTTCCTCATCACTTTCATAAGTATAACAAGAAGTATGTGTTACCTCATCAGCCATAAGACAGATTTCTATGTTAGAGATGTCTGGACCGTCAATTTCAGCAACTCCACACATTTCATTCTTCTTGAGGCCGAAGTTGATTATATCATGAGTAGCTCCACATAATTCTGGTGATGGTAAGGTTGATTTATCTGAATTGTCATCTTCAGTATCTGTCTCAACGTCTAGAGTATCCAGTTGAGTTTGGATTTTCTTTCTTTCTTCAGTTAATAAAGCTTTCTGGCTTCTTCTGAAGATTCTTCTATCTTTCTTGTCACCTGTCCTTAGTTTGATGAAGGCAAGACAATCCATCTTGAAGTGACCAGGTTTCTGACAATAGAAACAGATATCGTTTCCAATTTCTACTTCCTCAGTACATGATGCTTTCTGAGCTAGCTTGTTCAGCGAGCTTTGCATATTTTTGTACTGGTGATAGTTTGAGCCTAGATGCTTTTTCAGCTTCTCTTTGGCTTTTCTTCTCTCAATTTCTCGACTGACATATTTGCTCATTTGCTTTGCAGCAAGAGCATCCTCAGTCTCTTCTTTGCTTTTCTTCTTTTCAGAAGTTCCTTGAGCAACTAGTGCAATATTCTGCAACTTTTCAGTTGTTTGTTCTCTTTGTGTTGTCTCATAATCAACAGTAGCAAGATGAGAGAAAAGTTCCACTGGAGTGATATTTGGCATTCCTTGGTTAAAATAAAAGAATTTAGTATGCTCCCAGTTGTGGTTAAGACTTCTGACAATAGTCTTAATCTTTTACATTTGGGAGTATCTTGCTTTCCCTAAGTCGCCATATCACTCATGAGAGTGGTAAATCTGAAATCAAGTTCTTCCAGAGTTTGTGGGTCCTTGTTTGAAATTTTGAAATTTCAACTTGAGAACCTCGAACTTGTTTTCTTTGGTTTCTCGATTCCGCAGATTTCTTCAATCGGTTGCCGTGCAACTTTGCCGTTTAGCACCCCACGCTTTACATCGTATGTGCTCAGGTGTCGATCTGATGATGATATTACGAGCTTGACCATCCAGACGATTTCTCTTGGAATCTTCCGATGTCCAGAGTTCTCTGGGCTTTGGTTCGTAAATAACTTGACTAGTAGATCTCCCACTTGTTGACGCATCAGTTTGTGAAGATCCTTCGCTTTGATCTCTGTCTCTACCATTAGAAACCTCCATGACTTGTTTAAGTTGTTGAATGACTATTGGGCCACTCTTTATCACTTCGATCATTTCGTCACTTATTTCTTCAAGGTGTAGCATCATGTTATTTTCCATTTCGTAGTTCTCTGGTTTGAGAACGGGTGCATCACTCGAGACATTCTGCGCACTTAACACACAAATTAAATAGTCCTCGAAAATGGACAAAGTTCCTTCACCTATCTGGGATCTAGGTTCGGTCTGAAGGCTTGTGAACCTCCGCTCGATACCACTTGTTGGTCCAGATAAAGGCAAAGTAAAAGACTAGAGGGGGGGGGTGAATAGTCATTTAAAACTTTTGTCGATAAAAACTATTTCTCAGATATCTGTGTAGATATCTGATACTTAGATTCAGAGCGTGGAAGACTTAAGATAGATAAGTGCAGAAACAGTTAAAGTGTGTGTGTGTGTTGCTGAAATGTAAGTACAGAAAAGTAAATAACACAGCAAGTATAGTGGTATCTGGAGGTGGCGTAATCCTCCAACTAATCCACTTCGGTCTTCCAAAGACCTAGAATTCACTAGAATAGATAATTGAGGTCACCTTACAAAAATCCTATTCTAAGATTCCTTAAACAAATGGTTTCCAACCAAATGTTCCCCCTGAGTTGTTCCCCGGCTTTCACAGCCAAGTACTTCCTGTACTCAGAAACCTTTTTGAGCTATTCCCTAGCTTCCCAAGCTAAGTACTTCCTGTGCTCAATAACCTTTTTGAGCTATTCCCTAGCTTCCCAAGCTAAGTACTTACTGTGCTCAATAACCTTGGAGTTATTCCTTAGTTTCTCAAACTAAGTACTTCACCATACTCACGCCGGTGATGGTGTTGGTTTTGGTTTTAGTTGTCGGATGAGCTTCTTTAATAACTTTTGATTAATCGGATAGCTCGTGAATCAAGTATACTTAATACACTTTGCAATGTATGGTATCTTGTTCTTTTCTTGACCAAGTCTATGATAATTGTTCAAGAGAATGAATCTCAGATACTTGATCTTTCGATTCAACTCTTTCACAAATAGCAGTGCTTGTTTAGGATCAGGACACTTAGAACTTTAGTGCTACTTAAGATCAAGAGCTTTGGTCGCAACAGAAAGCTTGAGGATAAGTAGTTTGCTTTGAGAGAGTAAGGTGTTCAGCGTGTTTATGGAGTTCAAGGTGTGTTCTCAAGCAGTCTAAGTGTTGATATTTATAGATGAATTTGAGTGCCGTTTGAATAGTATCCGTTAGGCTCAAATCAAATTCAAACTATTGATATATGTGTATAGTACTGTAGCAGGTTTGTCTTCTTCTTCAGAAGCTACCGTTACTTTTGTTCAGACATCTTTGTCCGTGCATTTAATGCATTGTACTATACTTTTGTTCTGTAGTGCCAACGGAACTATGCATTGTATCAGAGACTAGTATTATCAGATTTCTCTGATTCTTTGCACGTTCTAGTCTTCAATCTTCAGATACCACTTTATTGAAACAACTTTGTTGCAATATATTTCTTTTTCAGAAATGTGGTTAAAGCTCAAGGTATCTGAGAGTAGATATCTGTGGGCACTTTCCTGGTTTTCAGAAACCTTCCAGTTCTCAGATATCTCCTTAAAACACTTGTTCATTTTAGAACCAAATTGTGTCTTTCTGATATCAGATCACAGGTATCTGTAAAACATTTCAGTAATCTTGTACAGTCTTCAAATCTTCAATGTTGTTGAACTTGTTCTGCTTGGATGTCTTCTTCTTGGTCTTCTCTTCATAAAATAAAAATTACATTTTGAGACCTAACATCCTATACAAGATTAGTTAGACTATCATACTAAGTGGGTTTCCTCTTTTACAATGTTCAAGTGAATCAAGAGTACTAATCACCTTTCTGAAACTAAGATAAGTCATCATGTTGCTGATCAAAATCTAAACAGATATTTCTAACAAAATATCTAACAAATTTCCTAACAAATTTCCTAACAACATCAATGTAGTGCCCCTCCATAATTGCGTAGACAAGTGTGGCTACGTCTTCTTTAAGCTCTTCGTGGTGTAGAGTCGGCTTCAAGTTGGTCTCTACAAAGTGCATCCAAAACATTGCTCTTTCGTTGAGCGTAGCCCTCGGGATGGATATTCCCACTGCATCCCCTCTAAATCTCTCTCCGAGTAATACCCTTGGGATGTTTAGTAGGATATCTCCATACTCCAACTCGTGATATGCCGGTTCCTTGTATTCACCATGGATGTGCTCCTCTGGAATGTTTAAGAACTCATTGATAGCTCTCGGCCCAAACATGAATTCTACCCCTCGTACGGTGATGGGGTGATTCAAAAGTGCATCCTCTGGCTTGTCGATCTTCAATTGGAAGTATTCCGCATAGAACTCTCGGACGATCTCTATGTCGTATCCTTGGAGGATGGAAGTGAAGGTTCCCCATATATACATAGAGATTCAAGACGTCGTGTATCCAGTTTAGGGCATGGTTCATTCCCCACGGGTGGAAATCTATGTTTCTCTCGGGAACTACTCCTCGGTCGCTATTAACCAATAGCCAGCTCCGAGCCTTGCTTGAAAGGGTCGCCGATACCGCTTTCATTCCTTTCCTTGCTCTTTTAGTGCTTGGTTCACCTACATCCTTTCCTCCTTGCTTTATCCCCATAGTACTTGATGTTGATGATGAATGGGCAAGCTAATAATGCAATGGAGAAGATAGAATTATAGAGCAAGTGAAGAATTTTGGAAGAAAAATGAAGTGTGAGAGGAAAAATTCAATTTTGGGGGTTTTAAGGGGAGGGGGAGTGGGCTGGAAACAACCCACTGCGGTCGACAGTCGACCGCGGTGAGGCTGCTGCCCAGGCCCCTCACCTTCGCGTCGTTTCACATTTTTTCAATTTTTTTTTGTTTTTTCATTTTTTCATTTTTTCAATAGCCAAACATAATAAATAAGAAATCTTGAAAAGATTTGAAAAAGTTTTTCGAAAAATATTTTTGGGCATGGAAAACGAGGAAAAGACGAAAATTGAAAAATGCTAATGTAAATGCGTAAAAGTAAACGTGACCTTGGGTTGCCTCCCAAAAAGCGCTTGTTTTAGGTTTTATAGCTCGACCCGTGGTTGACGACTTAGTTGTTGGGGTGGGCCCCCTGATCTTCACTAGAGCGACTCTCGGAGAGTTGTTCTATCTCTCTTCTCGTATCGTCTTCATCCCCTCCTAACTCGATTTCAATGATCACTGAATCTAGGTCGTGCCCTTCCTCCGGATGCCTCATTCGACCAAATTCACAATCGAATTCAGACCTTTCCTGCTGGTTGTATGCGAGCTCATTCAAATCCCATCTAACCTCATATGTCTCTCTTTCATTTTGTTGAAGACGTTCCTCAATCCTTGCAAATATCTCTCTAGCTCCTTCGAATGTAGTTCCAAACCCTACGATGGCTTCTCCTTGTCCTCTTATTGTAACTTCCATCCTCATCATTTATTTCATTAAGAAGTCGATTTTCCTTTCTAGTTCAGACAGCTGCTGTTGGACAGGGAAATCTGATGCTCTTCCCGGTATTGGCTTAGGGGTTGGTCCACCGTTTCGCTTGCGGGGTGGTTGGCCTGATTGATTGAAGGGTTTGTTGCCTGCATATAGTATGCTTCCTCGATTGAGGTTGCCTTTGAAGGTGCTCTCCTTTTCCCTCGTACTTTATGTCTGGAATTTTCGCTTATGCTTTCGGACACCTCCCAAATCCTCCTTGGTGGTACGTTCAGCAGGTTTCCTTAACATGCTCCATCGATGAGTGCCTGAATAATAGAGTCGATTCCCATGTAAAAGTTGTTGACCTTGTCGAATGTTCCATATGAGTGCATTGGGCAGTTGTCAAGTAAATCCTTATATCTCTCCCAGGCCTCGTCAAAAGTTTATCCGGAGAATTGGCTAAAGTTCTGGATTTGGTTCTTCAGGTCAGATGTCTTCTTAAGTGGGAAGTACCTGAGCATACACTTATTGACCACATCGTCCCATGTGTTCAGACTGCTTGGTGGTAGTGACAATAGCCAATCCTATGCCTTGTCCTTGAGGCAGTTAGGGAATACTCTTCTTCGAAGCTGGCATTCTGTGAGCCCATTGAGCAACATACCCCCAACTACTATGTAGAACTCCCTAAGAAAGTGCATCGGGTTTTCAGTTGGGTTCTCGTAGAAGTGCGGTAGTTGGTTCAGATGAGTGCCCTTCAGGTCATATTCTCTTGTAATTCTCTTAAGATGATGCTCGAGGTATGTGGTGTAAGTCTTGGCATAACATAGTCGCGCATGGGTCTGTCTTCTTCATCCATTAGTCCCACCCTTGCGTGGTTATCCCTTCTTCTGTTCTCATCTAATCTCAGTCTTTGCTCGGCTATCCTTGGCCTTTCTTGTTCTTCTCTCTCGGTTTTAATCTCGAGATGAACCTTGAGTAGCTCTTCAAGCTCGCACATCGGAACGTATCCAGGGTTAGTCTCTTTGCTAGTATCTTCCCTGCTTGCATTACTAGGCAATTCCATGCTTTTTCTGTTTAGTATGAACACTAACAAACGACTATCGCAGATACGGATAGAAAATACTTAGAAAGATAATAAACAGAAATCTAAAGTTACGTGTTTTGGATTTTTTAATAAGGAAACAAACTAATATGGAAAAGAAAATATTTTTGATTTTTTTTGTTGTGGAGGTTGATTCCCACAGATTATATAATTTTTTTTTGGGTTTATGCTATACAAATTGAAAGACAGTGCGTAAATTAAAAGCGAAAGAAAGATTTTAACTTATCTCGGACGATCGAAACTTGCTTCAGCGGTCAAGTGTCCCCGGAAGCTGCGCCAAATTTTGATGTGCACTCAGAGATTTTGATTTTCGTTGTAGAACCTGTAATCTCTAAATACAATCAAAGATTAAATTCATATCTCGGAAGTCCTCAAATCTACAGTTATAGCGGAAAGATGACTCGGGATGTCGTTCTCCACGGACATTTAGCATAGGAACAAGAAAATATCGAAATTAAATTGTATGCAGAAAGTAAACAGAATGATTGCAGGCAGATTGATTGAATCGTAGTAAACCCTAATTGATGACATGAAATCAATGGTGTGAAGGTGTAAAGGATCCCCGACCTCCCTCTGCTATGCTACTCCCAACTTCCTAGTTAAAATCATACGCGATTACCTCTAACGATAGCATGGTATAATACTATGGTGCAGGAGGCGCAGTCGGCACGGGTACCCCTACTGAGTTCAATGAAACTACTGTATCACTCAGCAGAACATCACACCATGAAGGATGTATCGAGTTGTATAACCATGATTTACGTATAATAACTATTCCATTAATATATCACGATATGTAGAGAAGTAGCAAAAGCAGAGTTACGGCAGTTCGCCTTTACAAGAGAAAGTTAGCTACTCATAGTATTCCACTTGATAGAAATCGAAAAGAACAATAAAGAAAAGAAGAAGAAGGAGCTTAGTCTCTGATGTCTTCGTGCTGCTTCTAGGGTTTCCTCCTTCAGGGTGCCTGACGGCCAGCGGTTTTGGGGATCCACTTCCCCGAGGACTGGTTCTCTCTCAGGAGAGCTGCTTTATGAGTGGTGTAGAATTATGAGACCCCAGAGGTCTTATCTATGTGGTGGTTTAGCTCATTTCATGGTCACTTCTTGATTATCGTTATTGCCTTGCTCAAGGATGAGCAAAAAACTGGTTTGGGTGTGTGATGTGACAATGAAATGTGCGATATAACATCGTTTTAGACCCTCGTTTTTTGCGTTAGATGCAATATTTGTATCGTTTTATGGTCAATTACCAACTTCGTGTGTTTTCTGTAGGTTATGATCGCGTTTTTTTAGGAATAGAACGATTTCAGGCACCAAAACGACATAATTGTGCGAAATCGAGAATGTTAAGCGAATACGCCAGATTGACCGTTGCACAGAGTTTGAGGAGTCAAAACATATCATGCGACCAACCAATGCGAAGGTAATTGAAGATGCGTAGAAAACCACTTTTCGGGAAAACGAAGTTACGAAGCCCGAAATTGAAGAACGAAGAAAACAGATTCGAATCTGCAGCAATCGCACTTGGCGATCTACAGGTGGCCGCATAAGGCACCACTGCGGTCCACAGGCGACCGTAGTCAAGACTCTGATTTCTTCTGGGTCTGTTTCCTAGCTTGTCAGGCTAAGGCCCGCCTTCCTAAACCTTCCTTAATGATCAATGGCGGCCAGAGCACGAAATTTCCAGTATAAATAAGACCTCAAGGGTCTCATAATTCTACACCGCTCACACATCAAGCTCTCGAAAGAGAGGACCAGTCCTCGGGGAAGTGAAACCCTAAAACCGCTGGCCGTCAGGCACCCAGAAGAAGGAAACTCTAGAAGCAGCAGGAAAACATCAGAGACTAAGCTTCTTCTTCTTCTTTTCTTTCTTGCTTTAAGATTTCTGTCTAGTATTACTATGAGTATTCTCTTGTAAAGGCGAACTGCCGTAACTCTTCTTTTGCTACTTCTTTATATACCGTGATATATTAATGAATTAGTTTTAAAACGTAATTTCGTACTTGTTCTTTATTGGTCCGACTCTTTACGTGGGAAATCCTTACTAACTACGACTTGGTAACGAACTTTATATTATCCTGTGTGATTTGTCTGATAACGTGACGAGATAGTGTGTTGAGTGACACAAGACACTGTTGGTATAAGTGAAGGTGTCTGGATTAACTACTACTTGATCCTTTTGACATGTTTCTTTGCGGCTTGTAGATGGCTAGTACGTTGTTTGATTCTAAGTAGTTGGGAATAGCATAGCAGAGGGAGGTTGGGGATCCTTTACACCTTTCCACCATCGATTTGATCTTATTAATTAGGGTTTACTGCGAATCAATCAATCTGTCTGCAATCATTCTGTTTACTTTCTGCATACAATTTACATACGATATTTGCTTGTTCCTATGCTAAGTGTCCGTGGAGAACGACATCCCGAGTCAGCTTTCCGGTATAAAGTGTGGATTTGAGGGCTTCCGACATAAATAAATTTAATCTTTGATTGTATTTAGGGATTACATGTTGTACAACTAAATCAAAATCACTGAGTGCACATCAAAATTTGGCGCCGCTGCTGGGGACACTTGACCGCTCAAGCAAGTTTCGACCGTCCGAGATAAGTTGAAATCTTTCTTTCGCCTTTTAATTTACACATTGTTTTTTAAATTCGTATAGTATAAACCCAAAAAAATAATAAAACCTGTGGGAATCTATCTCCAAAGCAAAAAACTCAAAAATATTTTCTTTTCCGCTTTAGTTCGTTTTCTTATTAAGAAAATCCAAAAATACGTAACTTTAGATTTCTGTTTATTATCTTTCTAGTATCTTCTATTCGTATCTACAAAGGTTTGTCTCTTAGTGTTCATACTAAATAGGAAAAGCATGGAATCACCTAATGACGCAAACAAGGAAGGTATTAGCAATGAGACTCACCCTAGTTACATTCCAATGTGCAAACTTGAAGAACTGCTCAAGGTTCATATCGAGATTAAAACTAAGAGAGAAGAACTAGAACGAGAAAGGCTATGGATAGCCGAGGAAAGACTGAGATTAGATGAGAATAGAAGAAGGGATAACCACGCAAGGGTGGAACTAATGGATGAAGAAGACAAACCCATGCGCGACTATGTTATGCCGAGATTTACGCCGCATACCTCGAGCATCTACCTTGAGAGGTTCGCAAGAGAATATGACCTAAAGGGCACTCATCTGAACCAACAACCGCACTTCTACGGGAACTCGACTGAAAACCCAATACAATTTCTTAGGGAGTTCAACACAGTAGTTGGAGGTATACCACTCAATGGGCTCACAGAATGTTAGCTTCGAAGAAGGGTATTCCCTAATTGGCTTAAGGACAAGGTGAAGGATTGGTTATGGCCACTACCATCAAACAGTCTGAGCACATGGCACGAAGTGGTAAATAAGTTTATGCTCAAGTACTTCCCACTTAAGAAGACATCTGACCTGGAGAACCAAATCCAGAACTTCGGCCAATTTGACGGAGAAACCTTTCACGAAGCGTGGAAAAGATACAAGGATTTACTTGACAACTGCCCAACATACTCATGTGGAACGTTCAACAAGGTCAACAACTTTTACAGGGGAATTGACTCGAATAGCCAGTCACTCATTGATGGAGCATGTTAAGGAAACCTGCTGAACATACCGCCAAGAAGGATTTGGGAGGTATGCAAAAACATAAGTGAAAACTCCAGACATAAAGGACGAGGGAAAAGGAGATCACCTTCAAGGGCAACCTGAACTGAGGAAGCATACTATATTAAGGTCAACCGCCTTGCGAGAAAATCAGTGGGCCAACCCCTAATGCCAATACCAGGAAGAGCATCAGATTTCCTTGTCCAACAGCGGCTGTCGGAACTAGCAAGGAAGGTTGACTTCTTAATGAATGAAATGATGAGGATGGAAGTCACCATAAGAGGACAAGGAGAAGCTATCATGGGATTTGGAACTACATTCGGAGGAGTTGGGGAAAGGTTTGCAAGGATTGAGGAACGTCTTCAATAAAATGAAAGACAGACGTATGAGGTTAGATGGGACATGAACGAGCTCGCATACAACCAACATGAAAGATTTGAATTCGATCGTGAATTTGGCCGAATGGGGCATCCGGAGGAAGGATACGATCTAGACTAAGTGATCATCGAAATCGAACTAGGAGGGAGTGAAGATGACTCGAGAACAGAAGGAATAGAGCAACTCTCTGAGAATCTCTTTAATGAAGATTGGGGTGCCCACCCCAACAACTGAGTCGTGAACCAGGGGTCGAGCTATAAGACCTTAAACAAGCGCTTCTTGGGAGGCAACCCAAGGTCACGTTTACTTTTACGCGTTTACGTTTGCATTTTCAATTTTCATCTTTTTCTCATTTTCTGTGCCAAAATTATATTTCGGAATTATTTTCAAAATTTCTTATTTTTTATGTTTGCTTTTTGAAGAAACGAAAAAACCAAAAAGATTCGAAAAATACGGGATTTATCGCGTTCAAGGTGCAGTGAGGCAGTAGCCTCACTGTGGACGCTAGTGGACCGTAGCAGCTCCCGTCCCCTTTAAAACCCCAAAAACACATTTTTCTCCCTTCCCACCTCAATTCTCTTCCAGAATTCTTCAATTGCTCTATAATTCTATCATCCCCATTGCATTATCAGTTTGCCCATCCATCATCAACATCAAGTAAGTAATCTCTACTCATTATTATCTTCATTACATCTTCAATTCAATGCCTATATCATTCAACTCTTTGCTTGAACTTTCTTCTTGCTTCTTGAGTGCTTGGCAATTATGTGCTTTATTTGATTAATTTGTTGATTCTTGAGATATGTGGATACATGCTTACTTTTAGTATTCACTACATTAACACTTGCTTGATGGAGATTTGACAAATCGTTTGAGAATTTGAAGGTTTTTGTTTGCCTACCAAGTGTTCGATAAAATACCTCAATAGAACAAACTCCTTTGTAGACCCCTTTCTCTCTCGATTACTTGCTTACATGGTTTTAACTTATCGAAGAATGCTTAGAAAACATGTTTGCGTCGTCATACGCTCAAAGAATGGTGATTACATTACAATTTGCCTTTCAACTTGATGCTTGACACAATTTGAAAACTTGAGTTACATGTCTTAGTTCTTTCATGATTTTGAAGTGGCTATTGATCTTATTACAAGCTATAATCTTGCATATACATTGTGCTTCACATTAGGTTTGGGGGAAAAGAAACCCCGTTGGATTTGCATGTAAGCATTAGAATTGATTTAACTCCAAACATGCTATGTCACACACTTTTTGTCCTTGGTACTATGGGAAGAACCAATGGAGGCAAGGATGTAGGTGAACCAAGCACCAAGAGAGCAAAGAAAGGGAAGAAGGTGGCATCAGCGACCCTTTCAAGCAAAGCTCGAAGTTGGCTACTGGTGAATAGTGACCGAGGGGTAATTCCCAAAAAGGACATAGGGATTGGATGGGGATGAACCAGGCCCTTAATTAGATTCACGACATTTTGAGTCTCTATGTTTGGGGAACCTTCACTTCCATCCTCCAAGGGTATTCAACATACCCGAGGAGCACATTCATGGAGAATACAAGGAACCGGCATATCACGAGTTGAAGTACGGAGACATCCTACCAAACATCCCAAGGGTATTACTCGGAGAAAGATTTAGAGAGGATGTAGTGGGATTATCCACCCCGAGGGCTACACTCCACGAAAGAGCAAGGTTTTGGATGCACTTTGTAGAGACTAACTTGAATCTAACCCTACACCACGAAGGGCTTAAAGATGACGTAGCCACACTTGTCTATGCAAATATGGAAGTTCACTACATTTATGTTGGGAGAATCATCATGAAGGTAATGCAACTGGTGAAAGGGAACAAAATAAGGAACTTGCCATTCCCCGGTCTTATCACCACAATATGCAAGAAGAATGGGGTTTCTACTAATGAGTTAGGATTTGCTAAGCTCCTAGAACCTTTTGATGAAGACAGTACCAACCACCTCCTTGAGATGCACGAGAAGGCTGCCAAAGCCGAACTTAGGAGAATAGGAATAGCGGATCCGCCGCAAGGAGCTTTTAACATGAATTCGATCAACGAATTTTTGAACCAGCAGATGGGGAGTCAAGGGAGTGCGCAAAGGCGAGATGAGATGAACGGAATTGGCCAGAGGTCGGAGTGGAACAATCATGTTACCCACCTACACCCCTATGAGCAGATCTCCTTCCAGCAGGAGAACTTTGACGGGTATGGTCACTATGAGTATCCACCTTATTATCCACCACCGCAGCTCTATCCACTGCCCGAGGTCGATCCATCGCTGTACTACTAAGGCTATCAAGAATTTTATCCTCCACCGCCTCCTGGAGGATCTTCGTCCTGAACCACCATCTGGATTGGAAGAAACAACACCGAGAGGGGAGTATCTTTTATTTTTCTCTTTACTTTCCTTGTTTCCTATATGCTCTTAGCTAGGTTTGGGGAGAGTAATTTGACTATTTCTTGCTCAGTCTGTAATAACTTTAAATACTCGCACTTAGTAGTTTGAATTTTAATTTATGCTTAGGGAAAATTACAAATACCACCCCTGCAATATAGCCTCTTTTCAATTTAGCCCCTTCTATTCAAACAATTACAGATGAATCCATTTTTTACGCACGAAAAAAAATGTAATTACATATAGGCCCAAAAGTCAACTTTTTCACTCATTTTATCTTTTCTTTAGAATTCAAAAATTCATTAATTCTCCATTATTGGAAAATAAACCCAAAAATATTTTCAACACTCACAAACAAATCCTAACATTTTTTATTCTTCAAATTTACTACCCACCATCTCCTACCATCTTCCACCACCTCCAACCACCATCTTCCACCACCACCATTCTTCCACCACCACTTCTAACCACCAACTCCAATCTCGGACCACTTATTCTTCCTCCCTCCATCTTCTTCTTCCTTCTTAAAAAAGCTCCGATCGGAGCTATGAATAGCTCCGATCGAGTATAAAATACTCAAACCGAGTCATAGCGACTCATGAGTCTGACAGTCGGGCCGAGTCACATGACTCAAAATGTTTGAGCTGGTAGCAGCGCCTTGATTTAGAGCTTCTGGCTCAATCCGGAGTCGCTAATACCAAAGTGGAGTCAGACTCCTCGTCGAGTTTGCACTCCGATTGAGTCAGAATGAAGGTGAAGAAGAAACAATGGGGGAAGAATAAGAAAAAAAAATGGAAGAAGAAATGGAGGAGGAAGAAGAAATGGGGGAGAAAGAAGAAAAAAATTGGGTATATTTAGAAAACAAATTTTATTGGGGTTTAATGTGTAGTAAATTGAAGATTAGAGTCCAATGTGTAGTAAATTGAAGATTGTAAATTTCAACTAAGTCTTTTCTTTTCAATTTATTTTATTTCTAGTCAACTAAAAAATCAAGTTTTGGGTGTATCTGTAATTGTTTGAATAGAAGGGACTAAACTGTAATTGGCCCAAATTTAAGGGGTAGGAAACGTAATTTCCCCCAAACGTAATTACGTCTAAGTGTTTTACTTGTTGAAAAAAGTTTTGATCTGTGGAAGAGTACCGAGTGTGAACTATAACTCAGATGAGGGGCTGTGGATTTATTTTCTTGCTTCGCTGCTTGCTGAATATATGCTCTGACCAAATCCGACCCATGCTACTTTGATGAGTGAGTTTACTTACTACTCTAATTGAAGTCCTGTGTGCAACCGTGTGAACACTGCTACTCTTGATTCTTTATTTGTCAGCAGCATGAATATGATTAGTAGTACTCACCTTTCTGAATCCTTTTCTATACCTTTCACTAACCCTGCTGAAAGTTTTTTTTAAAGCCCTTATGAAACTCCACCATATATCCTATACATGCTTTACATAAGCAGTGACAGCAACCTACCGCCGAGCTTGAATGAAGAAACAAAGCAACGAGTTCCAAAGAATGGAGGAGAATCATGTTTTGATCATGATTGAGAATTGGTTTGGGGGAAAATAGAGAAGAAAACCTTAACCCTTGTTCGAGAAATTGGTTTGTGGGAGAAGTGGAAGATGATCATCATAGAAAGGTAACCTTGCTGGCCCTACTGTTATTATCAGTGCTAAAAATCACTAGCTCTTTCTCCAGAAAAAATATAAAAGAAAGTACCGAAAAAAGCAAAGGTACAAAAGTCTCGGTGTGGACCTGTGGTCCTTGTGATCACCGTTTTCGTGTTGGGCATGTTACAGATACTGCCCACATACTGGCATGGCCCTAAAAAGCTACATGTCTGTGAGAGTTGATGGCATGTATACCAAACCAGCACGCACAAAAGTGCGGAATTCGGTAAAACAGATACTACCAAAAAATGTAGAGACTAAAAGAGCCCAATGATGGCCAACCAAAAAGCATTCGAGTCAGTAAAACAACTGGAAAAAATAGTATGTCAAAAGAAAAAGAAAAAGGAAAAAGAAAAAATTAAGGAGAAAGTATTCTATGTGTGAAGCAACTATTGAAGTAGTTACGATGATAATGGAGAAGTTGAAGTTGTCGTTGAGAGTGGACGAAGTCGAAGGATGGAACTCGGTATCCGAAAGGATAAGTCCCCCTGAAATACTCTTTATTCTACCTTGTTATCTTTTAATGATGCTTAGCCAAACACCCCTCTATATTATCCTACCTATTTCACTTACCAATCCAACCTGAGTACTACTTTGATTTGTGTCTTGACTTTCGGGAGCAGGATTGCATAACGTTACTGCGAGGTAATGATTTTGAAGTACACCTATAAGGACATTGGGTTACACTTGTAACCGTTGGCTGTAGTGAGTAATGCTTACTTGTTACTTGTTTGATGTGGAGTCATAAGTTGGAGTTGAGACTAAGCGAGTCAGTAGAGTTTTGAAACCCTAGAAACTGGCTGCTTGCCTATGTGGTGGTTTATTCTTGTTGCTCATTTCATGGTCACCTCTTGATTATCATTATTTCCTTGCTCAAGGATGAGGAAGAAACTGGTTTGGGGGTGTGATGTGACAATTAAATCTGCGATATAGCATGCTTTTAGAACCTCGTTTTGGCCTTAAATGCAATATTTGTATCGTTTTATGGTCAATTACCAACTTCGCGAGTTTTCTGTAGGTCATGATTGCGTTTTTGAGGAATTGCACGATTTCAGGCACCAAAACGACATAATTGTGTGAAATCGAGAAAGTTAAGCGAATACGATGGATTGACCGTTGCACGGAGTTTGAGGAGTCAAAACATGTCATGAGACCAAATAATGCGTAGATAATTGAAGACACAATAACTTTGTAGAAGACCACTTTTCGAGGAAACGAAGTTACGAAGCCCGAAATTGAAGAACGAAGAAAACAGATTCGAACTGCAGTAATTGCACTTGGTGATCCACAGGTGGCCGCAGAAGGCACCACTGCGGTCCACAGGTGACCGCAATCAAGGCTCTAATTTCTTCTGGGTCTGTTTCCTGGCCTGTCAGGCGAAGGCCCGCCTTCCTAAACCTTCCTTATTGATCAATGGCGGCCAGAGCACGAAATTTCCTGTATAAATAAGACCTCAGGGGTCTCATAATTCTACACCGCTCACACAACAAGCTCTCGAAAGAGAGGACCAGTCCTCGGGGAAGTGAAACCCCAAAACCGTTGGCCGTCAGGCACCCAGAAGAAGGAAACCCTAGATGCAGCACGAAGACATCAGAGACTAAGCTTCTTCTTTTCTTTCTTGCTTTTCAATTTCTATCTAGTATTACTATGAGTAGCTAACTTTCTCTTGTAAAGGTGAACCCCCATAACTCTGCTTTTTCTACTTCTTTATATACCGTGATATATTAATGAATTAGTTTTAAAACGTAAATTCATAATTGTTCTTTATTCGTCCGACTCTTTACGTGGAAAATCCTTACTAACTATGACTTGGTAACTGACTTTATATTATCCTCTGTGATTTGTCTGAAAACGTGACGAGATAGTGTGTTGAGTGACACAAGACATTGTTGGTATAAATGAAGGTGTCTGGATTAACTACGACTTGATCCTTTTAGCATGTTTCTTTGCTGCTTGTAGACGGCTAGTACGTTGTTTGATTCTAAGTAGTTCGGAATAGTATAGCAGAGGGAGGTTGGGGATCCTTTACACCTTTCCACCATCGATTTCATCTTATTAATTAGGGTTTACTGCGAATCAATCAATCTGTCTGTAATCATTCTGTTTACTTTCTGCATACAATTTACATACGATATTTGGTTGTTCATATGCTAAGTGTCCGTGGATAACGACATCCTGAGTCAGCTTTCCGCTATAAACTGTGGATTTGACGGTTTTCAACATAAATAAATTTAATCTTTGATTTTATTTAGGGATTATAGGTTCTACAACGAAATCAAAATATCTGAGTGCACATCATCACATCAGTTATCTTTCTACTATACTAACTTACTTGTTTGTGGATTGTAGGCTACCACTCTTATAAATTACGAATATTTGAGAGTGATTGGTAATGCGTTTCATTTCAATGACATTCGCCTAACCAAACACCCGTCATCGACCCTCACCATCTTCTCTCTATCTCCTCCTTTTTATACAGTTGCGGTATACTAACTTGAGCGTCGAAGTCCATACGGTCGGCACCACACCGGTGTCCACGAATTAACGAATCTTGATTGTAGGTTTCCAGAGCATCTACGTAGCGCAGCGCCAAACAGTGGGACTAGCACTGCCATTTTTCTTTTTGATATTTTTCTTTTTCTATTTTCTTTTATTCCTTACTCTTCTTTTATTTTCTTTTTATTATTTATTTCTTTAGTTTTTTTCTTTTTTTCTTTTATTATAAAGTATTGTAATTTTTATTTTCAAGGAAACGTGAAAGAATATAAGGACTCAGACTTTGTACTAAACTGCAATCACACCACAATATACACCAATGTTGATGTAACTGTTAATGTAACAGTGACTCAAATCAGAAAAACAAAACACAGTGGAAATAAAATTAAAGAACACAGAGTTGTTTTTCTTAGCTGGTATAAAAATACCAGCCGAGCAAATATTCACTATATTGATCAAGTGAATTTATGAAATCAATGTTAAAGGTTTCACAAGTCGAAACCTTGAACTTCAAAACCTAAACATCTTAGAATAGTGCTACCTATTCTATGGTTGGCAGATCTAGACAAACCTAGATGATCGAGAAATCAATCGCTATCAAAAGATAACTGCAAAGTCTAGTAAAAAGTAACTCGACTGTTTGATAGAATAAAGTGCAAGTGTTCACTCTAGTCTGGTTACTTTGAATCCATTCTTGACCTTGTATATATATCATCATTCTTCAGCCAGTCCAAGATCTTCCAGATTCTTCTTTCCATGCTTATCAAATCTTCAAGCTTCCAGTCCAAGATATTGTCTTTAAAGAATCCAATCTTTGATATTTTTCCTTAAATACACCAAGTTAAGTAGGACTTCTTTATTTCTTCCGAATCTCTGAAATATACAGCCTGTTAATACACGAAACCACAACTAGTCGAACTAGGTTAAGAATTAGTGAAGAAGGCAATATTACAAGAATACCCTGCAACAAACCAAAAGGGTTGTTAAGTTAACTGTTGATGTAACACTGAACAAAAATAGTGAACTTTCAATCTCCCCCTTATTGCCTTTCTTCACAATACCTCCCCCTTAACAGCACAATCCCCCCCTTGCTGTGATGAAACACCCAAACAACTAGTTAGGTCTGTAATGAAACATAAACTCATACTATGTATCTGGTAAACTGTAATCCAAAGAGAGTTTCATTTTCTGAAAAAGCTGCAGAAAAGACAAAGACAACCAAGATTTCCAAGAGTGGTAATAGTCTGCACCTGTTAGAGACTCCTAGTATCATGGTCCGAGAAACAAGCCTAAGTTTCCATAGTTACTACTGAGTGAACAGTGACACCAACTAGGTTGCAACCTAATAGACAATCAATCAAAGCAAATTCCCACTCCACCTCAAGTAAACCCACCAGGCAAAAGACTATCTTATCAGAGGAGAAATAATGTAAAATGTCGTATCTCACTGGAGGAGAAAATACAAGGTAACTGATGAGTCGATATTTTAACGACTCATTAATTAGTGCCTTTTTCCGTATTTTGTTAAGTCTTTTAGCCTTTATTTAGTGTTTTTTTTTTCCGTGTCACGTTTGGGTTTTTTGTGTGTTTTTGTGCATTTTTAGGAGTCTTAGCGTCATTGGCAAGGAAATGGAGGACCAAAGTGCAAAGAAGACTTCAAATCCTACTAGAAGCACCACAAGGCCAAGTTAGTGGGACACTACTCCAAGAGAGGTGACATGGAGGTTGGAAAAAGGAGAGAAAAGTGGAGAAAATGGGAAAAATGGAGGAGTTCCCGGAGACAAAGCTCACCGCGGTGAGCCCCACATCCAAATGGGCTCACCGTGGTACAATGAAGCAGAAAACAAGCCAGAAAGTCCAGACCGCGGTGAGGAGGAATAGGCTAAAAAAAAAAAAGAAGAAGAAAAAAAGTTACTACCCGGAAAATGAGAGAACTAATCGTCTCCACCGTCCTCCTCTCCTGGCTGATGTGAGGGTCCTGCATGCGAAGCCCATCCCTGCATATCCTCGTGGTATCCATGCATGTCCTGGTGCCATCCGCTTATGTCTGTATGCCAGCCACGTAGCTCGTCATATTGCACAGTCCATCCCTATGTAAATGTCCCCCAAAGAGCCTCACCGCAGTGAGCTCTGTTTGACAGAATCAACCCACATTTTTCTGGCAGTTTTTCCCATGATTTCGAGTTTCTTCTTCCTTGGTCTTATAAATAGACCACTTGTATCAGTCATTAGGACATATCTTCACTTACTTCTACTTTCATATTTTCAATTCCAATCATTGTAAACACTTAGAGATTTCAATCTCTCTTTTAATCCGAATAAGCATTATTGATCTTTCTGACGATTGCAGAGACCAATTGGCGCTCAGGTATTCAATAGTATGAGTTAGGCGGTTGCTGTTAATAACTTGTATTGTGACATATTGTTATCTGGTCATTGAACGCATGCTTGATCGTTGTGAACTTGCATCAGTCTTTACCGCTAATTAGTATATATCCGGATGAGGGCATAGCTAGTGACAAGCTTTTTGCCGTAACTCATACATACTTATAATCTGTATCTGGTTCAATTTTGCAATAGCAAAGTTGTTGCATTCGCGGGCAGTGTACCATTAGCTATACCGCGTCAGCACTTTTGAAAGATCCGCTTGCTTCGTTTTAATTGTAGAAATTGCATGATCTAGGTATTACCTTGTCTTGTAATTGTAATTTGTTGTAGGGTTTTGAAGTATCTACCATACCCACACTATCTGTTTACAACTCACACATTGAGCCTACACCTTAGAACTAGCTTAATCAATTCCTCGAGAGAACGACCCTCTGGTTTAAGCCTTGTTGTACTACGACAACCGCTTTACTACTTGTGTTATTTTACAAGTATTAATTTTGAGCGCATCAAAATTTGGCACTGCTGCCGTGGAATTGATTCCTACGTTCTTCAATAAGTAGGATAAGTGTGTAGTTGTGTATTTTTATTTTTATCTTATTTGAAAACTAAAGGAAATCTGAAAATTTCAAACAAATAAAAAAGAAATTATCTTGTGGATTATTTTTTTGGTACTAACAGAAACTAACAATGTATTTAGTTTTGTTGGGATAGATGATGAGTCGATTTTATATCGTCTCATTTGGTCTTTTTTACCATCTTATTGCCATTCTCAAGTATAGTTTTTATGTGCTTTATTGGTATTTTGTTACGTTTTCATGTTTTGTGTATATTGTAGGTATTTGGCTAAATTGCGCTAATTGAAGGCAAAATGGTGCATTTTATATGCATCTACAAGATATGGAGTTTCAATGCCTCGGATGGATGCTAGAAGTGGAGTGGGAAGGCCAAAATATCAAGAATTGGAGTGAAAAGGAGTCAAAAGGGCAAAACCATCATTCCAGGAAGAACGGGCGACGCCAGTTATTAAATTGGCGTACGCCAGTAACTCTCTGCTTCCCTGCGCTAAGAAACTGGCGACGCCAGTTTTTTTTTTCACGCCAGATTCCGATTTTCTCCGCCTTTTTCCTAGTTCGTTTAGAATTAGATTATTTCACCTATATATATTAGATAAAAACACCCTTTTTAGAGAACTTTTTGCACAACTTCATGAATATTCTTCTCTTCTTATTGCTTTTCGACCTAGAACCTTTCCAAAGCAATCACCTACCTATTATTGGAGGTAATTGAACCGTTTATCTTGTAATCCGAAGATTGACATTGATTGGGAGATTATCTACTTAGCTTTTCGCATCGATTCGTTTCAGTTCTTCAGTTCTACCTAGGGTTTGTGACAACGAAGGGTAAATTTATATGAATCCATTCGAATCTTTATTTCTTGCTTTAGATTATGTTTGAAGCCTTTTTATATACAATATTGATTATGTTTTCGCATAATATGAGTAGCTAAACACCCCGATTATAGGGTGGTGACTGATTCAATGCTTGCTAGCTAGGGTTCATGAGATTCGAAGTGCATCGGGTTTAGATTACTTGTGCTTTTTAGATTAATCACATATCTTGCTATTCTGTTTGTCGAGCATGCCAGCAAAATCACTGTTAGATTAAGCATTTAATCAATACACCAAAATATCTTTCGTCTTGCTTGATCTAACAGTTTAGATTACAAACAGTAATAGTAGGATTAGCTAGATTGATTGTAGCCTAGTGGAATTGACGCCTCCACTAGTGCTATTTGTTTTTGAACTCAAGATTGTGACAACTTGCGTGATCTATCTTGTGAATCGTATGTATCCTGCTAGCTAGCATGTTTCACGTTACCGCTCCATAATTCTCCTTATTCATATCATTGTCGTTTAGATTAATCTGTTTTCTAGTTAGATTGCATAAGTAGATAGATAATATAGAACAAATTCGCTGCCGAAGCAAACAACCCTTTTACTGCTTTCTTTACTGTAATTACTATTCGTAAACAAGACTCAGCTTAGTTAAGTCCTTCGAGACCGACCTTGGGGTTAACTCCACTACACTACAGGTTTTCGTAGTGTTGAGGATTAACTCTTGGCTTAAAACAAATTTAGAACTTTGATTTGACACATCAATAGAGAAATTTTTTCTGCAGGTGTATGTATGGCAAAGTTATGGCTACGTACAGAGAATATTTCATACCTCAGCTGGTGGTAAGAAAACCATCAATATTCCTTGAGTTAGGAAATACGATCTAGACGATGATTGGGGGTGTTCACTTCCATACTTCTGGGGAAGGCCGATGGAAGATGCTTTTGGGTTTATTCATCAGTTCGAAAAATTCGTGACGGAGTTACCACCCAGTGGATTGAGTGGGGACCAACTAAAGAGGAGGTTGTTTCCTTTTGCCGTTAGATCCCAAGCCAGAGAATGGTTGCATTTGCTAGAGCCAGAGTCAATGAGGACATGGGAGGAAGTGCTTAGAGTATTCTATGACGAATACTCCCCGTACTCTTTGATGGAGAGCTTGGAGGATCGCATAACGAATTTCGAACAAAAGGAAGAAGAGAAGTTAGACAAAGGAAGCGTGAATACTCTGGATTTAGAAATCACTCCCATCCCACTGGTGTCTTTAGTGAGCGTTTCCACGCCACCAGAGACCACAGAGAGCCAGGTGCCCCATCACCCCGACATTGTACATATGTCATTAGCAAAGGGGAGTTTTGTTGATCCTTTTTGCCATTTTTCTTTGTTTCCTGTTTATGAGTGTTATGTGCTTAAATTTGAACATATTAACTCTCGACATACTCGTTTGCAGGATTACATGAGTATTGTGGGATCAACACACAATGGAGCAGAAGATATTCACTGGAAGCTCCAAGTAGGTTCGACGCCTGCTCAAAATTTGTTCTAGTATGAGAACGGATAACGGTAATGTACAGCAGTCGAGCCAACGACTATAAGAAAAGGCGCTTCCTGGGAGGCAACCCGGGGGTTCAGAATGAAGAACGGAAGAGTCGATGCTAACGACTATAACCAAAGCATGACTTATTGCTTTGCATATAGATATAGGTGCATATTGCATTTAGGATAGATTTTATTTATTAATTTTTTCTTATAAAAAAAACAATTTGCGGGAGAACAGATCTCACCCCAGTGAGCCAGGGAAAAAGGCGGCTCACCGTGGTCTGCAGAAGGCAGAAAGTTTGCCTCTCTGCTGGACCGCGGTGAGGGGCACCCTAGCCCCTGCCTCACCGCGGTGAGGCCTGACGATTAAAGATGTTGGTCCAGATAACGACAAAGTAAAAGACTAGAGGGGGGGGGTGAATAGTCTTTTAAAACTTTTGTCGATAAACACGGTTTCTCAGATATCTGTGAAGATTTCTGATACTTAATTTCAGAGAGCGGAAGACTTCAGCAAGATAGGTGTAAATACTTTTGCAAGGTAAATAAAGCAAGTAATAAAATGCAGAAAGTAAATAACACAAGTCTTTTTATAGTGGTATCTGAAGGTGGCGTAATCCTTCAACTAATCCACTTCGGCCTTTCTCAGACCTAGAATCCACTAAGACAGATAATTGATGTAACCTTACAAATATATTCTCTTGATTCCTAATTACACTAGGTTCCCAACCAAGTGTCCCCCCTGAGTTATTCCCCGGCTTTCACAGCAAAGTACTTCCTGTACTCAGAAACCTCTTTCCTGGAGTTGTTCCTTAGTTACCCAAACTAAGTACTTCCTGTACTCCACGCCAATTAAGGTGTTGGTTAAGGTAGTTTGTTAGGTGAGCTTCTTTAATAACTTGTTCAGTTATGCAGATAGCTTTGAGAATCAAGTATACTTAATACACTTTGCAATGTATGGTATCTTGTTCTTTACTGACCCAAGTCTATGATAAATGTTCAAGAGAATGAATCTCAGATATCAAATCTTAATTCAACTCTTTCACAAATAGCAATGCTTGTTAAGTATCAGGACACTTAGAACTTTTGTGCTACTTACAATCAAGAGCTTTGGCGCAACAGAAAGCTTGAAGGTAAGTAGTGTGCTTGAGAGAGCTTGTGTGAGAGTATTCAATGCAAGTTTAGTGTTCTAAGGTGTAAGTTCTGTGTGTGTTCTCAAGCAGTCTAAGTGTTGATATTTATAGATGAATTTGAGTGCCGTTTGAATAGTATCCGTTAGGCTTAAATCAAATTCAAACTATTGATATCTGAGTATAGTACTGTAGTACGTTTGTCTTCTTCTTCAGAAGCTACCGTTTTTGTTCATATCTCTCGTCTGCATTTAATGCATTGTACTATACTTTGTCCTGTAGTGCCAACGAAACTATGCATTGTATCAGAGATCGTTTACAATCAGAGTTCTCTGAAGCTTTGCACGTCCTTTTCCAGAAATTATCACAACTCCAGATACCACTTGTTGAAACAACTTGTTATAATATATTTCTTTTTAGAAACATAGTTTATGTCCAAGGTATCTGAGTGTAGTTATATGTGGGAACTGTCCTCGTCTCAGAAACCTTTTATTTCTCAGATATCTTTTGCAACACTGTTTATTTAAAAACGCTTGTGTCTTCAAGATATCTGGTCATAGGTATCTGAAAACCCTTGTCTTCAGCAATCTTATGCAGAGACCTAACATCCTATACAAGATTTGCTAGACTATCATACTTAGTGAGTTTCCTCTTTTACAGCGTTAAAGTGAACCATGAGTACTAACCACCTTTCTGAGCTAAGATAAGTCATTAGGTTGCTGATCAAAATCTAAACAGATATTCCTAACAAATTTCCCGCATTTTGATCAGTCAACAATGACTATCTGACCTATTACAAATCTGGATAAGGAAACAATCCACTATTTAATCATTTCTTATGATCTTTCAATTCATATAATTAAGTGCAGAAAGTAAACATCAACCAAATCACAAGGTGTGATCTTTGCTGACAAATTATCTTTTATAGATTGATATCTGAGAGTAGGTTCATCAGATATGGTACAATGAAAGTTCAGATAACTTTTACAAGATAAAACAACAATAAGGTACAGTTAGCAAGATACAAAAAATAATTACATAGTTAATTAGGACAACAGGAGTAACCAAGCTCCAAGTAGACATCCTAATAAACTAGTCTTCAAGTCTTCAAATCTTCAGCAGCTCCAAGGATCAATTTACATACTCCCTATCTCCTAATATTTTGATATCATCTGAGTAGTCATAGAGCAAGGTTCTGACCAACATCTCAGTGTCTCTGGCATAACCACATACTTCTTTGTATGATTTGGTGGGATACTTCTTGGCAAAGTGTTTGACCCATAAATACTTTCCCCATTTCCACGCATACTCAATTCTGATATCTGATAGCTTGAAGTAATCATATATGATCCTCAGATATCTGATGTCACCCTTGTATTGATCTTCAGTCATGTAGAATGACTCAAAGGGTTCCACAACAAGTCTTGGCCTTGTGCCTGTTCCAGTGAGGTTTGGGACTTTATGCACATCATCAGGTTTTCCATAAGGACATTCATCATTAAGGTCCTTCCTCATGACTTCAACTCTCTTGACAACTTCAAAATCCAACCAAGCTTTGACATGATTGGTGTTGATCAAGATTGGCTTATCTTTTCTCCATGCCATAAGTTGTTGATGGATGGGTACTGGAAATCCTTTTTCATTTACAAGCAAGTGCTTGAGTTCCA
The DNA here is from genome assembly GCA_026545765.1 of Plantago major. Classification (NCBI taxonomy): domain Eukaryota; kingdom Viridiplantae; phylum Streptophyta; class Magnoliopsida; order Lamiales; family Plantaginaceae; genus Plantago; species Plantago major. The sequence continues at coordinate 61,648,868 of CM048839.1, read as the reverse complement.
GTATCCAGTATCCATTCCTCTGATGAATACACCTGTAGGAGGAGGAGTTGTTGTCAGTCTTCACATACTCAATTCTGGCTTCTTCTAGCCTGAGTGGAAGTTGACCTTTTCTTCTTTCAGCTCTCAATCTATTCCTCCTTTACCTTGAGTTTTCCCTTGAATTGCTTGAAGAACCACCCTGGATTGACTTGGTATTTCTAGAGGGTGTTTTAGCTGCCAAGGGCTTTGCAGCTATGGGCTCAGTTAGGCTATCAATTTTTCTTTTTCTGTGAAGAGGAGCTTCATCTTCATCAATCTCTTCATCATCATCATCAAGATTAATTCTTGTGAGAGTTTTACAGCCTTCTTCATTGCCCTGGGATTTCATTTGGCCTTCTTCTTCTTCTTCTTCTACTTCAGAAGACTCATCAATCCCTCTTACTTGTCTTCTCATTGGATCCTTGGTAATCCTTGGAGATTTCTGTGCTCTGGCCCTTGTTGTCATTCCTTTTTTAGGAAGTTGCTGAGTGGTGGCCACTATCTGTAGGGCAGTCTGACTGGAGGAGGGCTCATTAATTCTGAGAGGTGGTTGTTCAGATTTTCTTTTGTTTCCTCTTCCTCTTCCTCTCTGAGCATCTTGAAATCCTTCCCCCTTAGTCATTGTTGTCTGACTAAGAATCACAAAGGATTCTGAAAGGGAGTCAAAATTACCTTGCAGATAGTTGTAAGCAGCAACCAACTGTTCCAGATTGGCCTTGAGCTCCTGATTTTGTTTGATAAGACCTGTTTCCTTATCAGTGAGCTCTGCCAGTGGGCCTTGAGTAGCATCTGCTTTTCCAGCAGCTTAGCTAGCCTCATTGAGGGCTTTTTCAGCAAGATTATTGTCATCATCCCTTACCTTACCTAGTTCTCTCTGAGCAATGACCAAGCTTGTTGTTCTTTGAGTGATTAACTCAGTGAACTTTTTCATTTCAGCAGGGACTGATGCAATTACTTCTTCATTTTGTTGAGACAACTCCTTTCTTAGAGTTGCCAGAACCTGGTATCTGGCCATGTAATCATGGGAGTTGAGATTTGGCTTCTTATTGAAGCTTTTAGGAGCTATCAGTTTTCTCTTTAAGTGAGAAACTCCCAAGTGAACATTTTCATGTTCTGCCAAGGTTCTGTCTTCTTCATCATCTGAGTCATCAGCCCAGTGATCTTCAACCTCTTGTACTTCTTCATCAAGGTTTCTAAAGGCGGCAACCATCTCAGATATGGGTTTCTTGCCTTTGGAGGATGGTTTCTTTGGTGAAGATGCAGCCTTAGCATCATGCTTTGCTTCAGATGCTTATTCAGCATCTAGCTCCTTAGCAATATAGTTAACAGCGTCCCGGAGCTCTGTAATCTCAGAGTAAGCTTGCGTTTCCTTGCGTGTTTGTTCTTCAAGTTTGTCTAGCTTGACTCTGGATTCAGGTAACTTTTCTTCTAGTTGAAGATGTAGCTGTTGTTCTTCCTCCAACAGTTGTTTGAGTTGAGCAACTCTGGCTTGTGTATCTGATATTTTCTGAGTGTTGTTCACATAGTGCTCAACTACTTGTTCAGTAGAGTCCTTGTGTTGGGGAGATAGATGGGTAGATTTCTGAGGAGATGGAGGAGGGGATTGTTGTGATATCCTCTCATTGTGCTTTTCAGCAACTGAGGCATTGTTTCCTTGTGGAATCCCTCCTGTCCCTGGTGCAGGGGCATCATCATCATCTTTCTTATCCTCATCCTTGTGATGGTCAGAAGGAGGATCTTCATAATTGTTCTCATCAGTCTCCTTCTCTTCTTCATCTTCCGAGACCAGGTTGATCCCTTCTGGAATAGTGACCGTTTGCCCATTAACTTCCTCTTGTTCAGAGGGTATGTACTATAGAGTCCGGGGCAAAGTAGGCTTGAAGGCCATCTGCAGTCTGGTCTGACCATCCGCTTGGTTGAAGCTTGAATCAGCTTTCTGGCCACTTCCTTGACAAAATCCTTATCCATCAATGTTCCGAAAGAGTATTGTTCAGTGGGGAACATTGCATGGATGTAGTTTTACAAGTCAAGGGCTCGTGCTCTCCTTGTGTGGTGATCAGTCACCTTTAAGATCTCAGATAGATCGGAGCATCGGAGCTTTTGACATTTCTTGAAGAATTTCAGATGCTTTGGCAAAGTGTGTTCCTTGAAGAAAGGAAGCAGGTCCTCTTTCTCATCAACAGGGACCTTAGTGGCACTTGTTTGAGCCTGAAAGAAAGCGTTCTGAATTAATTTCAAAACTTTAGTAGATATCTGGGCTTTAGAGTAGAAAGGTATCTGAGTTACCTGTGTGACAGGCTCAGATGACTTGACTATTGAGGTTCCAGGTGCCTCAGATATCTGGATATGAGGAGGAGACTGGGAAGTCTGATCCTCAGTTGTCTTTCTTTCTATTTGAACCTGAGATTACAAACATACCACTTAGGAAATTTTATCAAGAAAAAAAAATTTAGTGACAAATCAGATATCTGAGAGGTCAATTACCTCCGTTGGAGGCTCAAATACTTGTCTTTCAGAGACTTGTGCAGTCTCTGGAATCTTTTCTTGTGATGAAGGCCTTGATGCCTCATCAATTTCCATATGTTGTGAGGATTGAGTGGGCAACTCCTCAACAACTTCTACTTCTTTTTGAACCTGTTAAGTAGAATGTGTTAGTTTGAGAAAAATGATCAGAGATTTGTTCTTTGAAGAATATAGATATGTGAATGAAATACCTTCTCTACAGAAGGTTCATTCCTCTCTGAAGAGATAGACTTTTCAGTCTCTTCATTTTTCTTCTCAGTTGGAGCCTATTAGAAACAAACACTTATTAGTCAAGTGTATAAACCACATATCGGAGTTATATCTTAAGGAACTATTTTCTACCTGTAAGACAGGCTCCTGTTCCTTAAGTGGTGTGGCTATGGAATCCTCCTTCTCAGATTCTGAGGTAAGCTTTGCAGCTTCCTCTTATTGTTGTGTTTCTAAATCAGCCTGCAACAAAGAAATTATAATAAGTAACAAGATTTAGGCATAAGTTATCACAAGTAAAGAGTTAAACCATTCAGCTACCTGAGCTTTGTCAGGCTGACTGGTCTCTGGAACTTGTGAAGTTTCCATGCATTGGTCTTGTTGTTCTTGTAACACTTCTTTGTTGGAAGTTTGAGGTACTTCAGACCTTTCCTGAGTATGCAACTCAGTTGCCTCCCCTGGTTGATCATTCTGAGTAGATGCCTCAGTTTGATCCCTCTCATTGAGTTGGGGAACCTGCTCTTTTGCAGGATTTTCTTCAGCAATGAAAGATGCTGGTATCTGTAACTCAAGTACCATTTCAGTAGTATCCACATCTGGCTGTTGTGGTTGTTGTGCTTGAGACAAACTTTTGAGTGTTGAGGCAATGGCAGTATCCTCCAACACTAAGCTATCACTCATCAGAGCATCTTCAATATGCTTTAGTCTTTCTTGCTCTGATGGTGTAATTTGTCCAGTGACCATGGACAAAGTTGCTTCTTCAGCAACCTTTGAAACAGGTGCTTGTTCAGCAACCTGTGGTGTAGGTTCTTCTTCAGATACCTCTACACTAGTTACTTTTTCAGTAACCTTAGCCCTTTTTTATTTCTCTAGGACTTGAGAGATGACTAATTCATCATCTTCATTGTTAGAGCTCTCATCAGCAGTAGGAACTGATTGGTCCATAATCCCTGCGGTTTCTACAGATAGGGCTTGGTATCTATTACTACTTTCTTTAGCAGCATTGATAAGTTCATCAGCAAGGCTTTCGGCAGTAGTCTTGACGTTTCAGAAAGCACTTTCTCTTGCTGAGTCTACTTATTCAGTAGTCGATACTTCTTTTGCAGCATTGATGAGTTCATCTGCAGCGGCGGTAGGTATCTGGGAATCGACAACCACAATGGGTATGCCTTCTGATTTGCCAGCAGACTTCTTTCGTGAAGTTCTGGGCTTCTTGGTCGCAACCTTTCTCTCAGATACCTCTTCAGTCTTTTGCTTCTTGGAACCTTTTTGAGATCCAGTAACCTTTTTCATGAAGTTCGTATACTCATATTTGTAGAGTAGGTTACTGTTGGCTATGTCAGCCTTCTCTCTGAGCTCAATGCCAAGCTTCTCCAGCAAGTAGCATATCTTTAGACCATAGCTCACTGTGGCCTTTGGCTCAGCAAGTCCCTTAGCGATTTTAGGCTAAAAGCCTTGAATCTTCTTCACAAACTTCATAAAGGCGTACTTTCCCCAATTGAAAGGGTTTTCCAGCCTTTTGTCTTGTTGTTGCAACAAGAACATCATCATCAAGCGTTCTTGGCTTATCTGGTCAGCACCTCCTTGTAGACCATCAAAGCATCTGTTAAGAATGCATGCCAACACATCCCAGTGAACCAACAGATGTCTGGTTCTTATGTCAGCAAGTTTGAAATCAGTGGGTGTATCTGGTTTTTCAAGATCACACACATCACTGTACAGCTGTATTACACCTTCAAGGAGATCATCATCCTTGGTGTTTATTTCAAAATCCTTTCCAAGATTTTGAAGTTCAAACAACTTACAGAAAGTTGTTAAGTCCAAAAGGATTTCCTTTCCTTGGACCTTTATTTTTATAGACACTATTTCAGTGCCTTCAGAAACACAGGATATAATCCTGGAGTTATTGTAGAATTCTAACACATCCAGTGAAGAAACTCCACTGGGAAGAGCAGATAAAAAACCCTTGATTTATGCCTTTTCAAGCATGTCAAGAATCAGTTTCCTATCGGCTTGGTTTTCAACAGCAGCCGTGAGGTACTCCTCAATCATGGCACCACCCCAAATCATCCTGTGATTTGAATTCCAATGATCGGGATTAAAGTCTCCTACCAATCGATTGTTCACTATAACCAACTCTGGTGCTTGCTTTTCAGCAGTACCAGTGGTAGAAGGTTGGGATTTCTGGGTAGACGAACGTTTAGAAGGCATTTCTTTATATAGTGCAAGTGTTTGAAAGTCTGAAAGAGATTTGGGTGAGAGATTAGTGATTCTTTGCAGAAAAACTAACAGAGATTTGCAGAGGTTGAAGAATGATTTTCGCTATTCTTGTGCAAGTCTGAATGTTGGATTAGGCGAAAGTGATTTCTTTTGCCAAAATCCTATATATATATATATAGCAACGTAACTCTAACAAACATATACACAAATCATTTTGTATATGCGTGTCATGAGTTGCGATGGTGGGTAAAAGTTTGTTCGACATTAAATGCATAGTGGACCATGTCGGAATTTCAACAGTTCACTTCCTACAGAGAATTAATCTCCGCTGTTAAGATCAATTGCCCATTTCATCAAGGGCCACCATTTCTTCCTCAGCAATGATCACAATCAACAATTGTAATTGTGCCCATTTAATGAATTTTGGCTAATAGCTATCTGAGTCACGTTTTTGTGTGAATGAGAATACTGTTTGTATCTGAGTCTATCTTATACTTGTTGTCTTTTCACAATTTTACACAAAGATAGAAATAATACAAATTTCAAGATAGTAGTTGACTGCAGACAGTTGTACTATTCTCTTTTGTGTTCCCCCTCACTGAGTGATCTAGATATCTGAGTACCCGTCTCAGAAATCTTCAAATAGCCATTTTACCCTTTAGCCTTTGGTTTCTGGATACCCGTTCCAGATTCTTCTTTTCTGGATACCCGTTCCAGATTCCTCTTTTCTGTCTCCTTTGATATCTTCTTCAGATATATGAACTTTTTCAGTTCTTTGGTAGCTCCATTAGTCCAAGACTATGTCTTAAGGCTGAGAATCTACTTTCTTGTAGTGACTTAGTGAAGATGTCTGCAAGTTGGTCTTCAGTGCCAATCTTGAGTATCTCTATATTGCCTTTTTCAACATGGTCTCTGATCAAGTGGTGTCTAACATCAATGTGCTTTGTTCTTGCATGAAACTTAGGATTCTGAGTTATGGCAATAGCACTTGTGTTGTCACAGAAAATGAAAGTTTTCTCTTCATTGAGTCCATAGTCTCTGAGTTGTTGTTGTATCCACAATATTGTGAAGCACAACACCCAGCAGCAATATATTCAGCCTCTGTGGTAGATGTAGCAATTGATTTTTGTTTCTTGTTGAACCATGATATCAATCTGGCACCAAGAAATTGACATGTTCCTGAGGTGCTTTTTCTATCAAGCAATGACCCAGCATATTCAGCATCTGAATAGCCAACCAAACTCAATCCACTATCTTTTGGATACCACAATCTAACTTCTACACTACCTTTTACATGCCTCAATATTTTCATAGAAATGTTGTAGTGTGATTGCATTGGATTTGTTTGAAATCTAGCACACACTCCAACTGCATATTGAATATCAGGTCTACTTGCAGTGAGGTATAGTAGAGACCCAATCAATTTCCTATACTTGTGTTCTTCAACACTCTTGTCAGATTCAGTATAGGTCATTTTGGTTCCAATGCTCATAGGTATCTTAGCATTCTTTTCAGAACGCTTTAGATTAAACTTGTTGAGCATGTCCTTTGCATACTTTGTTGACTAATGAATATTCCATTATTGAGTTGCTTGACTTGCAGCCCTAGGAAGTAATTCAATTCTCCCATTATGCTGATCTCAAATTTACATTTCGTGAGTTCAGCAAATTCTTCACAAAGTTGCTTGTCTTTAGATCCAAATATAATGTCATCAACATATACTTGAACTAAAAGTAGTTTCCCATCATGGTTCAATGTGAAGTGTGTTTTATCAACATCTCCTTTCTTGAAACCATTTTCTAGTAGGTATCTGGCCAATGTATCATACCATGCTCTTGGAGCTTGTTTCAGTCCATACAGAGCTTTCTGAAGCTTATAGACCATCCTACTTTCTGAGGAAACTTCAAAACCTGGTGGTTGCTCAACATAGACTTCCTCAGCAAGTTCACCATTTAGGAATGCACTCTTGACATCCATTTGATAAACTGTAAAGTCATTATGAGCTGCAAAGGCTAGAAAGAGTCTTATTGCATCCAATCTTGCAACTGGTGCATAAGATTCATCAAAATCTAGTCCTTGATGCAGGTGAATCCCTTGGCAACCAACCTAGCTTTGTTTCTGGTTATTTCACCAGACTCATTCATTTTGTTTCTGAAAACCCACTTGGTTCTGATTACAGATATTCCGTCAACAAATGGAACCAGTTTCCAGACTTTGTTTCTCTCAAATTGATCCAACTCTCTTTGCATTGCAGAGATCCAATCTTGATCCTTTAATGCTTCTTCTATAGTTTTAGGTTCAATATTTGATATGAAACATCCATAGAGACAATTTGCATTTTCAGCGATTGCTCTTCTAGTTCTAACTCCTTGGTTTATGGGACCAAACACATCCTTTGCAAGATGATTTCTTATCCATTTCATAATGGATTTTGAACTAGTAGGATCAATATCATTTTGATTTGAATGTGAATCAATATGATCTTGATGGGTACTTGTGCAGTATCTGAGATATCTGACACATGGGAAATGCCATGGATATCTGACACTTTTTCAGTGTTAGGGATATCTGGATCTTGCATTTCAGCAATCTCATTTTCAGACACCTTTACATGATGAAGGTTCTCAGTAACCTGTTCCATTTCTAGAATTTTCATAGGAAATTCTTCATCATGTCTTAGAGTCATCTGGTTGTTACTAAGCATAGGTTGCTTTTCATCGTCAGATTCATCCTCTAATTGCATAATAGAATTGTTTCCTTTTGAGGATCCTTTTTCAGAATCTTTGATCATCAGTTCTTTGAACCTATCTGAGAGATCATCATTCAAGGGTGCTTTCTTATTTCCTTCATAGAATACTACATGAACGGATTCCTCAATCTTTTGCGTTCTTTTGTTGTAGATTCTTTAGGCTTTGCTATTTAGAGAATAACCAAGAAATACTCCTTCATCTTCCTTTGGTTGAAATGTTCTCAAGTATTCTTTTCCATTGTTAAGAACGAAACATCTGCAACCAAACACTCTTAGATGTTTGATACTAGCGGTTCTACCAATGAAAAGCTCGTAAGGAGTTTTGTCATGGTGTTTGTTAATCAAACATCTATTTTGTGTGTAGCAGGCTGTGTTTACAGCTTCAACCCAATAGATTTCACTTATTTCAGTGTCAGCGAGCATTATTCTTGCCGCTTCTTTTACGGTCCTATTCTTCCTTTCAGCAACACCATTTTGTTGTGGTGTTCTTACGGAAGATAGTTGATGCTGTATACCTTTGCAGGAACAAAACTCTTTTATGTACTGGTTCACAAACTCAGTACCATGGTCTGCGATACGATTCTGATACCTTGTCATTTTTCATGACTTCGAGCTTATTCAGCAAGTTGGGTATCTAAACCCTTGCATCAGATTTGTGTTTGAGAAAGACAACCCAAGTGAATCTTGAGTAATCATCAACAACAACCAGACCATACTTCTTTCCTGCATAACTAGTTACAAAGGATTCAAAAAGATCCATATGTAACATTTGCAGTGGCCTTTCACTGGAATGTCTAGTTTTAGACTTGAAAGATGTTTTGGATTGTTTTCCCATTTGGCAAGCTGAGCATATACCATCTTTTCTATCTGCCATTTTGGGTAAACCAACCACCAACTCTTTCTTGGCTAGCTTGTCCAGAGTTTTGAAATTCAAGTGACTCATTCTTTTATTCCATAGCCAATTTTTTTCAGTGTGGCCAGATTGACTCACCATGAGACATTCTTCAGTTGTGGCGGATGCCTAATCAGCAACATAAAGATTTCCTTTACGCCTTGCAACCAAGACTGTCTTCTTTGACTCATCGTCAATCACGTTGCATAGTTTTGACTTGATCTTGACAGTGTACCCTTTGTCTACCAGTTGACTCATGCTTAGGAGATTATATTTCAATCCCTTTATATGTAGTACTTCAGAGATTGTAAGGGCTCCAAACTTTAGATTGCCAAATCCTATGGTTGGATTTTCATCTCCTCCAACAAACCTGATAATTGGTCCATCATTGCACTTTCTGTAGTCAATCAGATTTGCTTTGTCTCCTGTCATGTGCTTCCCACATCCATTATCAAAATGCCACTTTGGATTAGTCTTTAGAGTGTTCTGCACAAAACAGGATTAGGTTCTCATACCAACAATGGAACCATCTGGACTAAAGAATCTTCCAGTAGGAATCCATTTTTGAATGAATTTCTTAGGAACATTCTTTTGTCTAACAGGAACATAAGGAGGAATTCTAGTTAAATGATTAGTATCATTGTGATTAAGAACTATTTTCTTCCTTGGTGTGTTCCTTGGTGCTCCATTTGGTGCTTTCAGATACTTGTCAGGTTTAAAGTGCGCTTCTCAAACAAACTTAGCTTTCCTAGCGATTTCTTCTAGCCCACGGCATTGATTTTCAGTGGCTTGATTCATCTTCCACTTCTGATAATTGCTGTGAGCAATTCTAGCTTTTAACCATCGTTCTTGCTCTTGTTTGTACTCACGAGCAAGTTGTTTCCCGATGGCTTTATAGCCAATACCATTCCGAGAACCTGGTGCTATCTGAGATCTTTTCTCAGCAACTTTGCTAGTCTCTGGGTAATCTATTTTCTTTCCAGAAAACGTGACATAGGAGAATTTGTCAGCTCCTGTAATTTTTCCTTTCTGAGAGACATAGCACTGTGGGTGATTACACTTTTCATTGTTATGTTTCTTTTCAGAAATATTCCCAGTAGATTTCTTTTGGACTTGTTTTTCCCACAAAGGTTTGGTTGCAACTGCCTTTCCTTTGTCAACAACCTTAGCTTTCTGACCGATACTGTAGGTTGTTTGGGAACCATCTTGTTGAGCACTGACAAATGTTCTTCTTTCATCACTCTTATTCAGAGTGGTAGAACTATCTGTCTGTGTGTCCAGCCCAAGTCCTCTCTTTTCTGAAGGATCTCTTAAATAAGATTGTACTTCAATAAGAGTGTCCTAGCTTTGGCATAAAATTGAAAAGATAGTTCTTTCTTTTTGAGTTCTTCATTCTCAGAAAGAAGATCTTCATATTTCTTTTGAAGATTGGCCAATGCTTCTTCATGTGACTTTTCAGTCTCAGATATCTGAGCTTTGAGAAATGCAATTTCGGCATCCTTTTCCTCAGATATCTTGAGTAATTTTGAATTTTCCTTTTCAAGAGAATTCTTTTCTTCTTCAAAGATTTCTGCTCTAGCTCGGTCCATTAGAAACTCTCTTTCGTAGAGATCAAGCTCTCTTCTGAGATGTTCCAGATCTTTGATTCCTTCCTCATCACTTTCATATGTATAACAAGAAGTATGTGTTACCTCATCAGCCATTAGACAAGGTTCAATGTTGGAGATATCTGGAAAGATTTCTTTAGCCACTCCACACACTTCTTTCTTCTTTTGACCAAAGTCGATCACTTCATGAGAAACACCGCACATTTCTGGAGAAGGCAGTGTGGAATCATCTGAGTCTTCATCCTCAGAATCAGACTCAATGTCTAGAGCATCCAGTTGGAGTTGAATCTTTTTCCTTTCTTCAGTGAGCATAGCTCTTCGACTTCTCTTGAAGTTTCTTCTATCTTTCTTGTCACCTGTCTTTTGTTTGTTGAAGGCAGGGCAATCCTTCTTGAAATGACCAGGTTTCTGATAATAGAAACAGATATCGTTTCCGATTTCTGCTTCCTCAGTACTTGATGCTTTCTGAGCCGGCTTGTTCAGCGAGCTTTGCATATTTTTGTACTGGTGATAGTTTGAGCCTAGATGCTTTTTCAGCTTCTCTTTGGCTTTTCTTCTCTCAATTTCTCGATTGACATATTTTCTCATTTGCTTTACAGCAAGAGCTTCCTCAGTCATCTCCTTGCCTTCTTTCTTTTCAGAAGTTCCTTGAGCAACTAGAACAACATTCTGCAACTTTTCAGTTGTTTGTTCTCTTTGAGTTGTCTCATAGTCAACAGTGGCAAGGTGAGAGAAAAGTTCCACTGGAGTGATATCTGGCATTCCTTGGTTAAATTAGAAAAACTTTGTGTGCTCCCAGTTATGATTTAGACTTCTCACAATAGTCTTAATCTTTTCTGACTGGGTATATCTATTATTTTCACCAAGTGCAGCCATGTCACTCATAAGTGTTGTAAATCGGAAATCTAGTTCTTCAAGAGTCTCTGTGGGACTTTGTTTAATGTTTTGGAATTTGAGCTTCAAAACTTCGAACTTATTTTCCTTCGTTTTCTCAGTGCCGGCACAGATTTCTTCAATCAGTTGCCAGGCCACTTTCACCGTTTTTGCACCCCACAGTTTACACTATATGTGCTATGGAGTAGAACTATGATGATATTGCGAGCCTGACCATCCAGTCGATTTCTCTTGGCATCCTCCGATCTCCAGAGCTCTTTGGGCTTTGGTTCAGAATAACTTGACCGCGGGTCTCCCAATCGTTGACGATCCGTCTGCGGAAGACCCATTGCTTTGTTCTCTGTCTCTACCATTAGAAACCTCTATGACTTGCTTGAGTTGTTGAATGACTATTGGTCCATTCTTTATCACGTCGATCATTTCGTCACTGATGGCTTCTAAGTGGAGCATCATGTTGTTCTTCCATTTCTCATAATTCTCTGGCTTGAGAATTGGGGCATCACTTAAAGACATCCTACAGCAAACACACTAAACAAACAAATCGAGTGTAGGTGATAAGCAGTTTGTGGGCACTTATCTGGGATCTAGGTTCAGTGCAGAAGGCTTGGGAACCTCCTGCTCTGATACCACTTGTTGGTCCAGATAATGGCAAGTAAAAGACTAGAGGGGGGGAGGGTGAATAGTCTTTTAAAACTTTTATCGATAAACACGGTTTCTCAGATATCTGTGAAGATTTCTGATACTTAATTTCAGAGAGCGGAAGACTACAACAAGATAGGTGTAAATACTTTTGCAAGGTAAATAAAACAAGTAATAAAATGCAGAAAGTAAATAACACAAGTCTTTTTATAGTGGTATCTGAAGGTGGCGTAATCCTTCAACTAATCTACTTCGGCCTTTCTCAGACCTAGAATCCACTAAGACAGATAATTGATGTAACCTTACAAATATCTTCTCTTGATTCCTAATTACATTAGGTTCCCAACCAAGTTTTCCCCCAGAGTTATTCCCCGGCTTTCACAGCCAAGTACTTCTTTTACTCAGAAATCTCTTTCCTGGAGTTGTTCCTTAGTTTTCCAAACTAAGTACTTCATGTACTCCACGCCAATTAAAGTGTTGGTTAAGGTAGTTTATCAGGTGAGCTTCTTTAATAACTTGTTCAGTTATGCAGATAGCTCTGAGAATCAAGTATACTTAATACACTTTGCAATGTATGGTATCTTGTTCTTTACTAACCCAAGTCTATGATAAATGTTCAAGAGAATGAATCTCAGATATCAAATCTTAATTCAACTCTTTCACAAATAGCAATGCTTGTTAAGGATCAGGACACTTAGAACTTTTGTGCTACTTAGAATCAAGAGCTTTGGTCGCAACAGAAAGCTTGAAGGTAAGTAGTGTGCTTGAGAGAGCTTGTGTGAGAGTATTCAATGCAAGTTCAGTGTTCTAAGGTGTAAGTTCTGTGTGTGTTCTCAAGCAGTCTAAGTGTTGATATTTATAGATGAATTTGAGTGCCGTTTGAATAGTATCCGTTAGGCTTAAATCAAATTCAAACTATTGATATCTGAGTATAGTACTGTAGTATGTTTGTCTTCTTCTTCAGAAGCTACCGTTTTTGTTCAGACATCTATGTCCACGCATTTAATGCATTGTACTATACTTTGTCATGTAGTGCCAACGGAACTATGCATTGTATCAGGGATCTTTTACAATCAGAGTTCTCTGAAGCTTTGCACGTCCTTTTCCAGAAATTATCACAACTCCAGGTACCACTTGTTGAAACAACTTGTTATAATATATTTCTTTTCAGAAACATAGTTTATGTCCAAGATATCTGAGTGTAGATATCTGTGGGCACTTTCCTCGTCTCAGAAACCTTTTATTTCTCAGATATCTTTTGCAACACTATTTATTTAAAAACGCTTGTGTCTTCAAGATATCTGGTCATAAGTATCTGAAAACCCTTGTCTTCAGCAATCTTGTGCAGTCTTCAAATCTTCAAATCCGTTGAACTTTTCCTGCTGGATGCCTTCTTCTTGGTCTTCTTTAGAGGAATAAAAATTACATTCAGAGACCTAACATCCTATACAAGATTTGCTAGACTATCATACTTAGTGAGTTTCCTCTTTTACAGTTTTAAAGTGAACCAAGAGTACTAACCACCTTTCTGAGCTAAGATAAGTCATTAGGTTGCTGATCAAAATCTAAACAGATATTCCTAACAAAAGAGAAGGAGGGACCCTCCTTCATCTTTTTTCACTCTCCTTACCCGTCTTTCCCCCAATTTTTGAGATTTTCACCAATTCTCCACCATTTAACTTGGGTAATAAACCGTTGCGAAGGTAGTGAGTTTCTCCACTACTTGGAGACTTCAATCAGTGTTTATATCCATTAATTATTCAGGAATCGAGGTACTTCTTTCTACTATCTTTATTTTGCAAACTTGGATTTCTATACTTGATTGATTGTTATTGAGTATGTGGCTGTGCTTATGAGGTATGAAATTGTCTAGATATGTCATAATCCAAGTTAGCTTAGTTAGATTTTCTGGAGATTTATGATGTTTTTGGTGGAAGGGTATTATTGTGCTAGCTTGTTCATCTTAGAATCTGTATTCGTGCTGCATATTTGATGATAGGATTGAGCCTGCTACTGTTTCAATTGGGAAAATCCTTGTAGTAACAAATGTTTGCACTATGGTAAGCACGATTATGTTGTAGGATAAGGCATTGTTGTTACTACTTGCAAGAATTGGTTTGTGGAAGACATTGTTGTGGCCACATTTGAATGCACTATGGTTTGCATGTAACTATGAGTTAGGATTAGGCATTCGTGTAGCTACATTTTCATATGGGTGTAGCGCTGACATTTTCTATCCAGGTACTATGGCACCCAGGCGAAAAAGTGTGTCCAATAAGAAGCAGAAGGTAGGAGAAGAAGGCTCCTGGGCCCCATCTCCAAGGATTAGGACAGACGCTTACGGAGTAAACCTGAGTAGGGAAGCAGATGACTTTAGGATCAAGCACTTCAGAACCCCGAGAGATTTTATAGCGGAGCGAGGGATAAGTATCTTTGGGGCTCTTCACCCAATGATAGAGACTATCAACGCGAGCACAAGGAGGTTAGGATGGCAAAGGTTGGTAGGTTTGAGGAGAATGTACGATCCGGTCTTGGTCAGAGAGTTCTACATCATCCTCGCCGATCAAGATATCAATGGATTTGTGCCCATCCGCGGGAAGAAGGTGGAATACACTCGTAACTCAATCAATGACTTTCTTAGAGTACAGACGGTGACACATGCTCACGCGGATGGGATTTTTAACTCGACCCCTGGACTCAAGATGGAGGGAGAAGACATAGCTACCATCTGCAACTCTGGGCACAAGGTAGCCGATGGAAGCAGCAAGCTTAAACTCAGGAACCTCAATCCACTTGCGAGGGTTTGGGTGCATTGGGTACAGTACAACATAGTACCAAACTCCACCTTCAGTAGTATATATGCGCAGACAGTCCGATTGGTATCAGCATTGATGAGAGGGCAGCATATCGATGTAGGAGAGATCATTTTGGCGGAGACGTTCGCCCACAGACACAGCCCCAAGGCATTGAGATTTCCATGTTTGATCACCGAGATGTGTGAGGCAGTCGGTGTGCCAGACATCGTCAAAAATGGCCGCCCGAAGAGTTGCCTAGACTTGAAAGAGCTACAAAGAATAAAGGCAAAATGTGAGGGACTGGGGAAATATGTTGTGAAGATCATCGGGCAAAAGCGATGAGGAATATGATCCCGAGGTGGATACCGGATACGAAGAGGTATCTGTGGAGGAGACCGACGACGAGGCTGAAGATCCACCACCTTCCGAAAATGGGAAAGATCTCACCGCAGACTTTCAATGGCTGAGCACGAGACTCCAGGAATCGATGGGACCCCAGTTTGGGCACATCGAGAGGAGGCAAAGCACGCTAGCCTCCGATCTTTCACTATTGGGAGAGTGTTACCATGGACTTACCGCGGACCTCGGAGGCATACATGGAGTATCGCAGCGGTTGGGTATGCACATGGATCAGTGGGACTAATGCTATTCGAGTTTCACACAGCACATGTCTACAGTGGACACACGGGCAACTGAGCGCCTAGCGCATATGGAGCAAATGCGCAAAGCTCAGATGGATGACCGGCAACAACAAAGAGGAGGCTCATCTTCAGGACCCCATGGTCCGCCTTCCTCTTAGTAATCATGCCGACCGAGGCATACTACGGGCGGTAACTCTATAACTCCCTCTTTTTATTTATTCCCTAGGCTAGGGACTAGCTATCAAATAGGTTTGGGGAGGGAAGTTGTATCATATGTTTACATGCCTCGGATTATTTGCTGCCTTGTATATATTGTATATATGTGTTTTTCCTTTTCTTTTTCATTTTTGTGATTATGTGGGGTGGTATGTTAGCCACCTTTGTGTGATTGCAGTTGAGTCGAGTCTTTTGGCCTATTTCAAAAATTTTGTGTCGAGTCTTAAGTTCTTTTGACAAGTCTGGTTATCTATTGCCTTAGTTAAGCCTTTTTACTGATGTGATCTTAGATGGCCTTTGGCTGAGTGCTAAGGAATTTTTCGAAAATCACTCTAGTTCGTTTCACTTGTAAATAAAAAGTCTTCCTGTTTTAGTAGTCAAAAAGCCGGTGAGAAGCCTTAAAGCCGATGAAAAAATCTTGTACCGGCAAATGTGTGATTCTAATAGGATGAGCAAGGTTTTTTAACTTGCGCCACTTCATATACATGTGCACTCTTTTTAAAACGAGTATGACGAACGGAATTTTCGACTTGGTGTCTCGATTCTCGAACCTGTTCCAAGGAACAGGTTTGGGGAGGAGGATTCTTGTCAACTTCATACTCAGGCTCACTACTTTCTATATTTGAGCTATGGTCGATTTTAAAATTTTTTTGTATTGCTATGCTGCCGTTCTAAAAAAATAGAAAAAATCTCGAAGTGTTTTTCCAGGATCACTTGTGATCGTCTAAGATCGTGTTGGGCATTTCCAAATACTACCTATAAACCAACGCGGGGCTGATTGTGCGTATGATGTGAGGGTTGATGGTTTTTATCCCAAAATGCATGCCAAATACTACCTATAAACCAGCGCGTGGGCGGTGCTCGTATGTTGTGAGGGTTGATGGGTGTGTATACCAAACCGACACGTACGAAATTACGGATCTTAGGCAACCTATTGGGATACACTTGCAACATTGAGATAGAAATTTTTTTTTTTTAAAATAGAAAATATGTGCAAAAAGAGCAAAGCACAAGAAAAGAAAAGAGAAAGAAATAAACGTGCAAAAAGAGCAAAGCACGAGAACGACAACTAATTTTATTTCCTTGTATTTGATTTCGACCCCTTTCCTAAAAAGTCCTTTCTGACTCGTTTGATTTGAGTGCAAAAGCATGTAATATTAGTGGCAGCTTGTGACATTTGTTGTCACCATCCTACGTTAAGTCTTGAGCGAATACCCTTATTCACTGGACACTTCCAGATGAGAGACTTGAGAGTTGCACTATTATCTTCCTTCGTGAGGGACTACTAGGATATGATTAAGTTTTATTTACTTGTGCAATGGAAGATTGTGATCTTTGCAAAGCTACTTGTCAAAGTTAGAGGGGATAGAAGTTTACATCAGTATAAGGGCTTATCTCTGGCAATACTTGTCCCGGTAGCTTGTCGATCGAACTCTTCTGTTTGTTTCATCATGTCTATCTGTTTTTTCTTTTTCTAGGTTTTAGAGTTATTTGCTCGAGGACGAGCAAGGTTTGGGGAGTTTGATGAGTCGATATTTAAACGACTCATTTAGTGCCTTTTTTCGTATTTTGTTGCGTCTTTTAGCCTTTATTTAGTGTTTTTTGTTCCGTGTCACGTTTGGGTTTTTGTGCGTTTTTGTGCATTTTTAGGTGTCTTAGCGTCATTGGCAAGGAAATGGAGGACCAAAGTGCAAAGAAGACTTCAAAACCTTCTAGAAGCACCACAAGGCCAAGTTAGTGGGCCACTACTCCAAGAGAGGTGACATGGAAGTTGGAAAAGGGAGAGAAAAGTGGAGAAAATGGGAAAAATGGAGGAGTTCCCGGAGACAAGGCTCACCGCGGTGAACCCCACATCCAAACGGACTCACCGTGGTACAACGAAGCAGAAAACAAGGTAGAAAGTCCAGACCGCGGTGAGGAGGATTCCCCAAAGAGCCTCACCGCGGTGAGCTCTGTTTGACAGAATCAACCCACGTTTTTCTGGTAGTTTTTCCCATGATTTC
Organism: Plantago major; assembly: GCA_026545765.1. NCBI lineage: Eukaryota > Viridiplantae > Streptophyta > Magnoliopsida > Lamiales > Plantaginaceae > Plantago > Plantago major. The sequence goes on along the minus strand of CM048839.1, from coordinate 61,631,464 downwards.
TAGTTTCTTCTTCCTTGGTCTTATAAATATACCACTTGTATCAGTTATTAGGACATATTTTCACGTACTTCTTCTTTCATATTTTCAATTCCAAGCATTGTAAACACTTAGAGATTTCAATCTCTATTTTAATTCGAAGAAGCATTATTGATCTTTCTGACGATCGCAGAGACCAATAGGCGCCCAGGTATTCAATAGTATGAGTTAGGCGGTTGCTGTTAATAGCTTGTATTGTGACATATTGTTATCTGGTCATTGAACGCATTCTTGATTGTTGTGAACTTGCATCAGTCTTTACCTCTAATTAGTATATATCCGGATGAGGGCATAGCTAGTAACAAGCTTTTTGCCATAACTCATACGTACTTATAATTTGTATCTAGTTCGATTTTGAAATAGCAAAGTTGTTGCATTCGCGGGCAGTGTACCATTAGCTATATCGCGTCAGCACTTTTGAAAGATCCGCTGTTTTCGTTTTAATTGTAGAAATTGCATGATCTAGGTATTACCTTGTCTTGTAATTATAATTTGTTGTAGGGTTTTGAAGTATCAACCTTACCCACACTATCTGTGTACAACTCACACCTTGAGCCTACACCTTAGAACTAGCTTAATCAATTCCTCGAGAGAACGACCCTGTGGTTTAAGCCTTGTTGTACTACGACAACCGCTTTACTACTTGTGTTATTTTACAAGTATTAATTTTGAGCGCATCACTAACTTCACACTGGATTTTGAGAACAAAGAGTCAGCACTCAAGAGGAGAAGAAGAGTTCAAACACAGACTGCAGATTCATTAAAAACAAGAAGCAAGTGTTGGGCTCCGTATAAGTTTCCAATAAAGGGACTCAATGTAGTCTTAGAGAGTCAAAATTCCAAGATTTTAAGGAAGTGTGGTAAACTCAGAGATTGCAAACAAATATAAAGTAAAAATATGCCTCCATTGGGCTCCTTTTCCATTTGGCCAACTTTGGGCTCTTTTGCATTGGACTCTTTTTCCATCTTTTTTGCTTCCATAACAAGTAAACTGCAGTCTAGTGCGAGGGATTGAGGATGAAAGAAAGTGCCAAAACCAGAATCAAAATCTAAAGGACTTCCCAAGTACTCACTTCCAGCAAGATGCATAATACATAGCAAGGAAGAAGAAACAGATAAGCAGGTATGAACATCAAAAACAAAAATCAATGTTGGACCGTAATGTTAAGTCAACAGTGTAACCAACACTTTAGATTACATAGAGCTCAAACCAAGAGATCTTCTCAGACTGGAAAATCTCTTAACATCTAAGGGTTTAGTGAAAATGTCTGCTAGTTGATTATTGGTTTCTATATGCGGGATATCAACCACCTGCAGATTAACTATGTCCCTAAGAAAATGATGCCTTATATCTATATGCTTGGTGTGTGAATGTTGCACAGGATTCTTAGAAATTTTGATGGCACTAAGGTTGTCACAGAACATGAGTAGTGTGTCACTCTTGAGACCATAGTCACATAGCATATTTTTCAACCAAATTAGTTGAGTGACACAACTACCTGCAGCCACATATTTAGACTCAATAATAGATAAAGAAACACAATTTTGCTTTCTACTGTACCATGATACTAAGTTTCTCCGTAGATAAAAACAACCACCACTGGTGGACTTTCGATCGTCAACATCTGCTGTCCAATCTGAATCACTGAACCCAATGAGATCAGCGTTCGATTCTTTAGTATACCATAAACCACGATTTGCAGTACCAGAGACATATTTGAGTATGCGTTTAACTGTAGACATATGAGTTGTTAATGGGTTAGCTTGATACCTGGCACATACACATACTGCGAACATAATATCTGGTCTGCTGGCAGAGAGATACATGAGACTGCCTATCATGGAACGATACAGTGTTGAATCAACAGCTTCACCAACATTCAGTTTTATGGCAGTGGACATAGGTGTGGAAGAGCTTTTATAGCTGTCCATGCCAAACTTCTTGATCAGGTTTCGAGCATATTTCTCTTGGGACATAAAGATTCCATCCTTGCTTTGCTTGATTTGTAATCCAAGAAAGTAACTGAGTTCACCAATCAAACTCATCTCAAATGTACCTTTCATAGCTTCAACAAACTTCTTGACCAACAAGGGATTAGTGCAACCAAACACTATATCATCAACATAGATCTGTGCCACACATATATCATTTCCTTTGCGAAGGATAAACAAAGTTCTATCAACCACTCCTCTAGTAAAACCAAGATCAATAAAAAAAGGTAGTTAACCTATCATACCAAGCACGGGGTGCCTGTTTCAAGCCATAAAAAGCCTTCTTAAGTTTGAAAACATGATTTGGAAAATGTGGATCTTCGAATCCTTTAGGTTGTTCAACAAAAACATCCTTATCAATCAAATAGCAAGAAGTAATCTAATAGATTCTAGCCTAGCCACAGGAGCAAAAGTCTCATCAAAATCAACCCCTTCAATTTGAGTAAATCCTTGTGCCACTAATCGAGCCTTGTTTCGAGTCACTACACCATTTTCATTACTTTTGTTTTTGAAAATCCATTTGGTGCCAATGACATTTAAGTCAGAAGGTCTTGGAACTAAAGTCCATACATCATTAGTTCTGAATTGGTGTAGTTTCTCTTGCATGGATTCAATCAAAAAATCATCTTTCAGGGCTTCTTTGATGTTTTTGGGTTCCACTAAGGACACAAAGCACATAGAGCTAACCTTACTACCTTCATGTTCAGTGCAGATGTTGGATTTCATCATGTCGTTATAGTCGATTCTAGGTTTGGCTCTCAACTGCCTGCTGTCATTGGGATTGCCAATGATTCGTGAGGATGGATGATCCTTTTAAATTCTTGCAGGTGGATCTCGTCTCACATTATCCAAGTTTGATCCAATTACATGTTCATTAAACTGTGTGAGAGGTTCTTTATCATCAGACTCATCAGAAGAGCTGGATTCATCTGGAGTGGACCATGTTGCATCAACAGTGGGTTCAACAGTTGCTTGTACATCTGGTTTGATCGGCTCCATTGGTTCAGATTGCACCATCTGATAACCTGAAGTGTCCTGTTCTTGTGAAAAACAAGTAGAATCATCAAATTTGACACTGACTGACTCTTGAATAGTCTTGGTCCTAGGATTATAAACCCTATAAGCATGATTGTTCAAAGAGTAGCCAACAAAGATCCCTTTCTCACTTTTATCATCAAATTTACCCAAGTAATCCCTATCATTCAGAATGTAACACACATAGCCAAACACATGCATATACTTGAGATTGGGTTTCTTGCCATTTAAGAGCTCATAAGGAGTAGCATTTGTTCCAGGCCTAAGATAGACACGATTGATTATATGACAGGCAGTATTGATAGCCTCAGGCCTAACATAGACACGATTGATTATATGACAGGCAGTATTGATAGCCTCAGCCCATAACCTCTTAGACAACTTCATTGAGCTAAGCATAACTCGACCCATTTCCTGAAGAGTTCTATTCTTTCGTTCCGCAACTCCATTTTCTGAGGAGTTTTGGGAGCATAGAATTCTTGAGATATTCCTTTCTTTTCACAGAATCGAGAAAAAAATTGATTTTCAAACTCTCTTCCATGATCAGATCGAATTCTTTTTACACAGGAATTAAGCACATTCTTAAAACTCTGATGAGACTATAATTTAGAGTCTCATTTGGTCCTTTTTAGCGGTCTTTGCGAGTCTTTGTCTTTAGTTTTATAGTTGTTTTTCGTACAATTTTATGCTTTGGTGTTTTGATCTTATTCTGTAGGAATTCAGGTTTTTAAGCTCAATTGGAGGATTTAAGCTCGCCCAATCTCGCCGCACCGGAGTATTTGGCTCGCCGCGGCGAGATTTTATGAAGCTGGAAACTGAAGCTATTGAGAGGCTCGCCGCGGCGAGAAATTACGAGGGATATATATCTGCGATAACAGAAGACTTGTCGCGGAAAGGTTTATTGCCTGCCGCGGCGAGTGTCGGCATCCAGAATTCGTTTTTCCTTATTAGCTTAAAATCAGTAATACTTTCTCATATTTTCTTTTAACCTAGTTCTTAGAAAGGCTGCAATTTGATACTTTTTGACATTGAGACATATGTTGGAACTTGGTTTTATCCTTGATTGATTTATCGATATCGAATTCCTGATCACCGTGGTAATTCTCTATTGTTTATCTCTTTACAATTCGTTCTTGTTCTGGTTTGTCAAATTGTATGAGCTTGCACGCGATTATCATTATGTTTATGTTTATCATGAGCAATATCTTGAAGTCTTTCATCTTTCAATCTATCATTTGTAGCTAAACCACTCCGAACATGGTAGTTGTGTGATAGCTTTGCGTATTCGCTTCTAGGGTTTGAAATCGTCAATATAGGTTAGGCTCATTCAAAGATCTTCGTAAAAACCCTTCAATTCAATACTCTCGTTCAAAGATTCTCCAAAATGTTTTGGTTAAGGATCGTGGATTGACGACCCACGATTACTCTAGTTCAAATATCTTCAAATTCGTTTGGTAAAGGTTGAATTGATAGTTTTTTGTACACCGACCGTGTGACAGTATGAACGTATCCCTAGAGCGAATTAGCATTTCTTGATCATAACTACTGTGTTCCTTCTACCTTAATCTTACAAACAACTACATTGCTAATTTTCGTTTTCTAATTTTAAGAAGTACTCAAATTCAAACAAATCAACATTGTTTCACAAGTAATTGTTTGTTTTCGATCGTTGCGATAGCCTAATTGATTTCTTAGCGAACGATCTCATGGTTAGCGTTGTCTATTTACAGCAACTTCTCTCTACTTGTTTCCTAAGTAGTAATTTGAGCACATCAAATTTGGCGCCGTTGTCGGGGATATGTTGCTGCTTGGGCGACCATTCATCAAAACCACTCGCATGATTGTCAACCTCCACGCTCGTGCCTGCACTATGGAGGTACATGGCAAGCAATGTGAGTTGCATGCCACCACTACACCATACTCACCCCTGCAGGTTGATACCAGGAACTATATAGGGGCGCACACTGGACCCTTGTATATACACACTTATCTGAAGGGGAGGAAAAGGAGCTACAACAACATGAAGAACCAAGAACTTCCATAGTACCCGTTAGCCAACACGGAAGAGTCTTGTACATGACTGTAAAGGCACATTAGCAGGCAAGTCACTATAGCACCCATTCTCTTTTCTATTTCACTCTACGCTTGAGGACATGCTTGAGTTTAGGTTTGGGGAGGGTGAATGTGCTCTCTAGTGTTTTGTCTGCATTTTTCTCTATTATCTTTGTCTTTAGAGGTTTCGTCTTTATTTCTATGTATTCTGTTCTAGTGGCATGTTAGCCACTTTGTGTGTTATGTGACTGTGGTGGTATGTTAGCCACCCTTCTCTGTTACAGTTTCTTTGTCAGTCTAGGTCTAGTTAATTTCCTTTTAAGTGTTTTCGTGGTGAGTCTGAGTCTTTAACCAAGTCGAACGTCAATTGTAGATGTTAAATCCACTTGCTGCTTATATTTTGTTTGATGATTAGTCGGAAGTAGGATAGCGTATTTTTAATCCTGCAAGGTCGTTTCTATTTTAAATAGCAAGTTTTTTTAGCTCCTTGGTCCAAAAAGCCTGTCAGAAGACTGAGAGCCGATGAAAAAATTTTGTACCGGCAAATGTATTTTGTGATTTCTTGGGTTGTGCAAGTTTTTACGAATTACTTGCGCCTTTTCATACTTATGCTCAGTCTTGTTAGGGATGATGAACGGCATGCTCTTTTTAAGCTCTTCCCCCTATTCCAAGGAACAGGTTTTGGGGAGAGAACTGTTATCTTGCGACTTTTATGTGCTGTTTTGCATTATTGCTGAAAAGTTTGTTTACTGCTCCCTAAAAGCTTATTGATATTTGAATCTCGGGGTGGATCTATGGTCTTCATTGATCACTGTTAGTCGTGTTAGACTTATTTCAAATACTACCTATATACCGGCGTGGTCTTAAAAAGCCATATGTCCGTGAGGGTTGATGGCACGTACACCAAACTGACAGCACAAAAGTGCGTACTTTCGGTAAAATAGACACTTACAAAAAATTGAGATTAAAAGAGCCCAATGAGGCCAAGCACTGAATATACAGTGAAGAATTTGATTGAGATACGAATCGGTTGACGTGATTAGGGGGAGCTGTTTCAGCTTTTATTTTCTGAAAAAAATGAGTCGCCTGTTAAGTCCCTTTCGATCTAATGAGACGAGTGCAAAAGCATAAGATATTCTAGGCACCTTTGTGACGCAAGTCACCTTCCTAGTTTATTTTTGAGCTTATACCCCATTTGGATACTTCCAAGAGAGTGAGAGATACACTGCATTCACCTGTGAGGGACTAGTGAGCTACACTTAAGTGCTATTTGTCTGGGAAACGATTGTGTTTGATTTCTGTACACTGTTTTGCTAAAGTTGGTTTGATAACAAAATTTTTGCATCTCGTGGACTTACTGTTTACAATGGTAGATTCGGTCACTTGGGACCTTCACTCTTTGTCTGTTTTTGTGGTTTGAGTCTAGTTTTTATCTAGGTTTGTTTGTTTGCTCGAGGACGAGCAATGGTTCGGTTTGGGGTGTTTCATGAGACTATAATTTAGAGTCTCATTTGGTCCTTTTTAGCGTTATTTGTGAGTCTTTGTCTTTAGTTTTATAGTTGTTTTTTGTACAATTTTATGCTTTGGTGTTTTGATCTTGTTTTGTAGGAATTCAGATTTTTAAGCTCAATTGGAGGATTTAAGCTCGCCCAATCTCGCCGTGGCGGAGTATTTGGCTCGCTGAGGCGAGATTTTACAATGGCACCTGGAATTCTGGAAAGTTGAGCTCATGCCATGAGTATCCCGCCACCATGGGAGATTTTACTGTCGAAACTAAGTTGTTGAGAGGCTACATGGCAGGAATTTGGTCCGCCGCGGTGAGAAATTACGAGGGATATATATCTGCGATAACAGACTCGCCGCGGCGAGGTTTATTGCCCACCCCGGCTAGTGTCGGCCTCCAAAATTCGTTTTTCCTTATTAGCTTAGAATCAGTAATACTTTCTCATACATTATTTTAACCTAGTTATTAGAAAGGCTCCAATTTGATACTTTTTTGACATTGAGACATATTTTGGAGCTTGGTTTTATCTTTGATTGATTTATCTATATCGAATTCCTGATCACCGTGGTAATTCTCTATTGTTTATCTCTTTACAATTCGTTTTTGTTCTTGTTTGTCGAATTGTATGAGCTTGCATGCGATTATCATTATGTTTATATTTATCATGAGCAATATCTTGAAGTCTTTCATCTTTCAATCTATCATGAGTAGCTAAACCACTTCGAACATGGTCGTTGCGTGATAGCTTTGCCTATTCGCTTCTAGGGTTTGAAATCGTTCATATAGGTTAGGCTCGTTCAAAGATCTTCGTAAGAACCCTTCAATTCAATACTCTCGTTCAAAGATTCTCTAAACCGTTTTGGTTAAGGATCGTGGATTGACGACCCACGATTACTCTAGTTCAAATATGTACAAACTCGTTTGGTAAAGGTTGAATTGATAGTTTTTTATACACCGACCGTGTGACAGTATGAACGTATCCCTAGAGCGAATTAGCATTGCTTGATCGTAACTACTGTGTTCCTTCTACCTCAATCTTACAAACAACTACATTGCTAATTTCCGTTTTCTAGTTTTAAGAAGTACTCAAATTCAAACAAATCAACATTGTTTCACAAGTAACTGTTTGTTTTCAATTGTTGCGATAGCCTAATTGATTCCTTAGCGAATGATCTCGTGGTTAGCATTGTTTATTTACAGCAACTGCTTTCTACTTGTTTCCTAAGTAGTAATTTGAGCACATCAAACACACACAAAGAGTTTTGAAGATGTCAAAAGTCTCATATTTTTCTTTGAGAAAAGATACCCAAGTAAAACGAGAAAAATCATCTACAGTCACAAATATGTAGAGTTTACCACCCAGACTAGCAACTTCAATAGGACCCATCAAGTCCATATGCAACAGTTCAAAACATGCATGAATTTCACCCTTTTGACTTTCAACAGTTAGAGGTTGAGGAGAAGCACGAACTTGTTCTCTTTTCATACAGTCCCCACAAACAAGTTTGCCAAGGCTTGTTAGTTTTGGAATGCCTAACACAACTTCAGTTTTAACCAGTTTTTCTAAATTTCTTAGGCCACAAAACAGATTCATTCAGATGAACAGAATTGCACTTTAAACTGGAATTCATCACATAACAATTATCCTGAGACCTAGTACATGACAAGATTTTTTGTTAAAGTGCACACGAAGATCATTGATGAGACAATATTCTAACGTCTCATTTGGTCCTTTTTAGCGGTCTTTGTGAGTCTTTGTCTTTAGTTTTGCAGTCTTTTTAGTTCGTTTTTATGCTTTGCTGTTGTGTTTACATTTTGCAGAAATCGATGTCTTTTGAGCTAAATGAGAACAGGCCGCTTAGCATGGCTCGCCGTGGCGAGATTTTACGAGCTTGCAACTGGAAATTGAAAGAAGGCTCGCCGCGGCGAGATTTTGCGAATGGAGCCTCTGATTTGGAGATCGAAGCTCGCCGCGGCGGAGATTATGCGAAGGCTATATATATTGCGATAAAGAAGGCTCGTCGCGGCGAGGCAATTGGGCCGCGGCGGCGAGAATTTGCGATTGGCTCCCCTGTTTTGAAGGAAGACGCTCCCCGCGGCGAGGGATTCAATCCGCCGTGGCGAGAATTTGCGAGCTCGATATATAATCGACAAAAGGAAGCTCGCCGCGGCGAACTATTCCTTCCGCCGCGGCAAGAGATGCGCAAATCCAGAATTTGTTTTCCTTATTAAATTAGAATTTTAATTTTTTCTTTCATACTTCTTTTAACCTAGTTTTGAGAAAAGCTCCTAGATTCACACATTGACATTGAGACATCTTTGGAGCTCGGTTACTCATTGATTTTATTCATCAAGATTATTGGTATTGATTTCTCCATTGCTTTGTTCTTTACAATTCGTTCTTTATCTTCATCGATTGAATTGTATGTTACTGCATGCGAGTTTATCATCTATGTTTCATATGATTTTTACCATGAATCTCTGTATGCAATCATCCATTATGAGTAGCTAAACACCTTTGAATACATTAGTATGTGAAGATTATCCATATTCGTTCTAGGGTTTATCAAAGCACTCATATAGGTTAGTCTCGTATAAAATCTTCGTAAAAACCTTCAATTCGATAAGTCCGTATTAAATTCTCTAAAGTGTTCATGTTTAAGGATCGTGAATTGACGACTCACGATTTCTCCAGTATAATATTTTCTAAGAACAATTGGTTGAATCGAATTGATTGATTTGTTGTACAACAACCGTGTGACAAATATGAGTGTTATCCCTAGTTTGAATTAGCATAATCGGATCTTGCTACTGTATTCATCTTTCTCTCATTGTTAATCGTAATCTTTGATGTAGTTAAACTAGTTAGAAGTACAACCAAACCATCAATCAAATTGTTACTCGCAAGTATCTATTTACTCTCACTGCTACGTAGCTTAATTAATTCCTTAGCGAACGACTCTGTGGTTTAGTTTTGTCTGTCTATAGCAACTGCTTACTACTTGGTTTTCTAAGTATTAATTTGAGCACATCAAATTTGGCGCCGCTGCCGAGGACTTAATTCCTATTGTAGCGCTGAGAGCCGGCGGTTACTTGTCGTGATTTCATTTTAGTTGGACTAACAGAAACTAAGCATTTGTTGAGTTACTGTTGTTGAGATCCAGGAATGGAGTCCTTTTCCAGCTACTACGCACCCTCTGCAAGGGAAATGGTGAATAGTGAAAATATTTTACCGGAGAGTAGCTCATTTAGCGAATGCACATTGATGGCCTTAATTGCCCATGATGAATAATTTATGCAAGTTGTTATGAAGGGGCAAGAGAGAACAGGACAGCAGATTGAGGGGATGATGCGCAGAATAGAGGACTTAGCATATAGTTTGGCTAACTTCATAGTTGGTCTAGAATTTTGGGATGAAGTTGAATTGGAAGAGGAGATTCAAGCAACTACAGTACTGCGTAGTGGTAAGGTTGTTGAGAAGCCAGATATGATGACTAAACCGGAAACTCCACCAACACCAGCTATCGACGTTACTGAGGAGGAAGCTGAGGAGATTATTGAGGACCCAAGAAGCAGCACTGAGGTTCTACATAAATCTAATAACCCCTTCCGCCACCCAGGACCACCAGTGCCCAAGCTATTACCATACCCTGGGAGAGTTAAGAAGCCAAAAGACGACAGTAAGTTCAAATCTATTCTGGCAATGCTTTCGAAAGTTAACATGAACATGCCACTGCTGGATCTTATCGATAATGTCCCCTCCTATGCTAAGTTCTTCAAGGACCTAAATGCTAATAAGAAGAAACTTTCGTCTACTGAAAAGTTGATTCTTCCAGAAACAGCAAATTCTGTGATCGGATTACCAGTGAAACAACAAGACCCAGTGAGTTTCGTGATTGATATACAAATGGAGAATGGGAAGGTAGCAAAAGGTATGCTCGACTTTGGAGCGACCATTAATCTTATTACCCATGACCTTTATCAGGAGCTCAGTTTAGGGAAGTTGGAACCAGTGAATATGACGTTGCAGATGGCTGATTGTAGTATCCAGCGACCACTTGGTATTATACGGGATGCTTTGGTCAAGGTTGACACATACTTGGTACCAGCAGATTTTGTAGTTCTACCTCCCAGCAATGCAACAACCAGCAGCAGAAACCATGTGATTTTGCTGGGAAGGCCGTTCATGAAAACTGTCAAACTTCAAGTTGATGTTGCAGAAGGGAAGATAGAGATGGATATCGGAGGCAATCGAATCAGCAAGGACGCAGTTCGTCCTGCAGGTAACTCTAATGCCTATTCTGTTACAGATTGTGAAACTGAACATGAGATTGCCAAAGAATTTCATTGCAACATTGATGACTGTGTATATACTACTTTGCTTGATGATATTGCTAGCGATAAGTTAGAGTCCACTTTGACACTAGATCCTAATAAGGGAATTGTGAGTGAGGTAAGTCATGAGCTAATTTGTACTTTAGATTCAGCTGAAACTGAACCGGCAAGTGAACTCGATCCCCCTAGTGAACCATTAGGTGAATTTGACTCCCTTAGTAGCAATACTGGGGAAATCAAACCCCGTAGGCCTGACCTTAAGGAACTCCCATCCCACCTTAAGTATGCTTTCCTTGGTGAAAATCGGTCTAAACCTGTGATAATCTCTTCGAAATTGCAAAAGGAAGAAGAGAACCAACTTGTTGAGCTTCTTAAGGAGAATTCTGTGGCCATAGGATGGGGAATTGGAGACATTAAGGGCATTAGCGCAACCCGTTGCACACACAGGATAAGTTTAGAAGATGATGTTAAACCTGTTAGGCAACCCCAGCGCAGGCTTAATCCTTTCATGCAAGATGTAGTGAAAACTGAGATCCTTAAGATGCTTGAGCACGACATAATTTACCCCATAGCTGATAGTAGATGGGTGAGTCATGTTCATGTAGTTCCTAAGAAGTCGGGGGTGACTGTCGAAACAAATGAGAAGGGCATAGAGGTCCCGGTAAGAAAAACCACTGGGTGGCGTGTGTGCATTGACTACAGGAAACTAAACGCATCCACTAAGAAAGACCACTTCCCTCTGCCATTCATTGATGAGATGCTTAAATGCCTTGCTGGGCGAGAGTTCTATTGTTTTTTGGATGGTCGTTCAGGTTTCTACCAAATACCCATTGCTCAGGAGGATCAGGAGAAGACGACATTTACTTGTCCCTATGGGACTTTTGCCTATCGCCGAATGCCTTTCGGACTGTGCAACGCTCCTGCTACTTTTCAAAGATGCATGCTTTCTATATTTTCTGACATGGTGCAGGATTTTATAGAGGTCTTCATGGATGACTTCTCTCTTTTTGGAGATTCTTTTGCTGATTGCTTACATAAACTTGATAAAGTGCTTAAATGCTGCATTGAGTGTAACTTAACTCTTAGCTGGGAAAAAGTCACTTTATGGTTAGAGAAGGAATTGTCTTAGGACATGTAGTCTCAAAACGTGGGATAGAAGTTGATAGAGCAAAGCTTGATGTGATTGTTAAACTTCCCGCTCCCACTTGTGTGAAAGACCTGCAATCTTTTCTTGGGCATGTTGGTTTTCATAGGAGATTCATTAAGGATGTTTCAAAAATTGCTAAGTGTTTGAGCAACTTGCTTATGAAAGATGTGCCTTTTGTTTTCAATGATGAATGCATGCAGGCTTTTAACATCTTGAAAGAGCTGCTTGTTTCCGCTCCCATTGTTGTTGCCCCTAACTGGTCCTTACCCTTAGAGATTATGTGCGATGCCTCTGATTTCGCTTTAGGTGTTGTTTTAGGACAAAGGATAAATGGACATTTTCATGTGATTTACTATGCCAGCAAGACACTTAACCCTGCGCAGGTTAACTACACCACAACTGAGAAAGAATTCCTAGCTGTTCTTTTCGCATTGGATAAATTTCGTTCGTATCTGAAAGGGTTCAAAGTGATCATCCACACGGATCACGCTGCGATCTGTCACCTCATGGCCAAGAGTGATTCTAAGCCGCGCCTCATTCGGTGGGTTTTGATGTTACAGGAGTTCGATTGCGAAATAGTTGATAAATGTGGGAAAGATAATCTTGTTGCTAACCATTTATCTAGGCTTGATCCTAAGACAATCTCCCCTTCTCCACCTATTCCCGATGACCTACCTGATGAGCATCTATTCTCTGTTAGCTTAGAGCCTTGGTTTGCAGATATTTTGAATTTTCTTGTTGCAGGTGTTTTCCCCGCTAACATGTCTTCGCAGGAAAGAAGGAACTTTGCGCTCCGAACCAATGGCTACTTTCGGGATGACCCCCACCTTTTCAAGGAGGGAGCTGATGGCATCCTTCGGCGCTGCATTCTAGAGAGTGAAGTAGGCAGTGTTCTCACCCTTTGTCATACCATGCAGTGTGGAGGGCACTACAGCGGGAAGAAAACCGCTCTGAAGGTTCTTCAATCAGGTTTCTTTTGGCCCTCTCTGTTTAAAGATGCTCATAAGTTTTGTGCTAGTTGTGATGCATGTCAGCGTAGTGGTAACATTAGCAAGCGTAATGAGATGCCTTTGACCAGCAATCTTGTGGTAGAACCCTTTGATGTGTGGGGTATTGACTTTATGGGACCCTTTCCCAAAAGTAATGGTAATGAATATATTCTTGTTCCTGTGGACTATGTGACTAAGTGGGTGGAGGCTATTGCCACCAGAACTAACGATTCCAAAGTTGTGCTCTCTTTCTTGTCCAAGAATATTTTCAGCAGGTTTGGTACACCCAGAGCAATCATTAGCGATGGCGGATCTCATTTTATTAACCGTTCATTTGCGAACCTACTTGTGAAGTATGGAGTGCAACACCGTGTCGCAATTGCATACCACCCACAAACTTCTGGTCAAGTGGAAGTCAGCAATAGGCAAATCAAGATCATTCTCACAAGGGTCATAAAACCAAATCATAAGGATTGGTCAACCAAGCTATTTGATGCACTGTGGGCTTATAGAACCTGTTACAAGACTGTTATTGGTACAACCCCCTACCGGTTGGTTTATGGCAAAGCTTGTCATCTTCCCATGGAGTTGGAGCACAAAGCGGCATGGGCCACCAAGGAGCTAAATCTCGATATGCAGGCAGCTGGGGAAGAACGATTGCTGCAGATCTCCGAGCTAGAAGAACTCCGCCACCTTTCCTTTGAGAATGCAAAGATTTACAAGCAGAAGACAAAAGAGTATCATGACAAGGGGATAATCCGCAAGGACTTGCACCCAGGTATGAAAGTTTTGGTTTTTAACTCTCGTCTTAAACTGTTTCCAGGAAAGTTGTGTTCGCGTTGGGATGGACCGTACACGATAATTCATGTGACATCGCATGGTGCTGTCGAACTCTTGAATTCCGTTGACGGAACCACCTTCAAGGTCAATGGGCAGCGAGTTAAACCATACTTTCAAGGGTACATTGAGCAACCGGAAGAAGTGGTCGAACTCTCCGAGTCCAGTACATAACTCTAAACTGTACATCACAAGCAAGTCACTGTTGACCACATTCTTTTTTCTTCATTAATCTACGCTTGAGGACATGCTTGAGTTTAGGTTTGGGGAGGGGAATGTGCTCTTTGGTGTCTTGTCTACGTTTTCTCTATTTTCTGAGTCTCTAGTGTCTTTCGTCCTTTACTTTCTATTTGTTTTGGTCATTTTTCTTTTCTTCTCTAGAGTCTTTCGTGAGTCATTCTTCCAAGTTACGAAAACTTCTATTGTGATCGTTAAATTTGCTTGTTGCTTACGTTTTGCACGATTCTCGGCTTAGATAGTAGTGGCCTTAAGATCTCGTAAGTTTGTTTTTCCTGTAAATAGCAAGTTTGTTTAACTCTTTAGTCCAAAAAAGCTGGTGAGAAACTTTAAGCCGATGAAAAAATATTGTACCGGCGCTTGTGTGATCCTTTCGGGAATTAGTGCAAACCCTCTTGTTTGCGCCTTTTCATTCTCATGTGTACTCAGTTAAGTTAAGTATGATGAACGGCATGCTCTTCATGTTTCATTTTGTCGAAATCCAGTACATTGCGAAGAACCGGTTTGGGGAGAAGAAATCTACTGCATTATGATGTTATTGTTCAAATCTTGTAATATGAATTCCCCCTGATTAGTTGAATTGTCTCGGAGTGTATTTATGGCGCTTGTCATCACCGTAGTCGTGTTGGGCATGTTTCAAATACTACCTATATACCGGTGTGGTCCTAAAAAGACATATGTCCGTGAGGGTTGATGGCACGTACACCAAACTAACACGCACAAAAGTGCGGATTTCGGTAAAACAGACACTACCAAAAAAGTAAGACTAAAAGAGTCCATAGTGGCCAAATTGATTAGAATTTAATTCATTTGATGCAAATGTTTCGTTTATGGAAGTTGGTTGTATGTCTTGGCAAGCTGCTATACGCAAGGAAAAAGTCCCTTCTGACTTAACTAATTGAGTACACTGCATGAGGTATTTGAGGCACCATTGTGAAGAAAGTCACCTTCCTTTTCTCTTATTGTTCTTGAGTGTTTAACCCACTGGACACTTCCAGAGTGCGAGAGAGAATAGTGTAGGAATTCCTTGCGAGGGATTGGAGAGTTAGACTTAAGTGTTATTTATTTGAAAAATTCTCTTGCATGATTTTTTGTGCACTATTTCTGTCAACGTCAGTTGAGTGCAAACCTTTTGCATCTTGTGAATTTAACGCTTACAATAGTAGAGTTCAGTCACTTGGAAGATTGACTCGTTTGAGTGCTATTTTATGTCGTAGTCTAAAGTCTAGTTTGTCTTTAATTTGTTTGTTTGCTCGGGGACGAGCAAAGGTTCGGTTTGGGGATTTTGATGAGACAATATTCTAACGTCTCATTTGGTCCTTTTTAGCGGTCTTGGTGAGTCTTTGTCTTTAGTTTTGTAGTCTTTTTAGTTCGTTTTTACGCTTTGGTGTTGTGTTTACATTTTGCAGAAATCGATGTCTTTTGAGATAAATGAGAACATGCAGCTTAGCATAGCTCGCCGCGGCGACATTTTACGAGCTTGCAACTGGAAATTGAAAGAAGGCTCGCCCCGGTGAAGGAATTGGTCCGCCGCGGTGAGATTTTGCGAATGGAGCCTCTTATTTGGAGATCGAAGCTCGCCGCGGCGGAGCACCTTGCTCGTCGCGGTGAGATTATGCAAAGGCTATATATATTGCGATAAAGAAGGCTCGCCGCGGCGAGATTTTGCGATTGGCTCCCCTGTTTTGAAGGAAGACGCTCGCTGCGGCGAGGGATTCAATCTGCCGCGGTGAAAATTTGTGAGCTGGATATATAATCGACAAGAGGAAGCTCGCCCCGCCGCAGCGAGAGACGCGCAAATCCATAATTTGTTTTTCTTATTAGATTAGAATTTTAATTTTTTCTTTCATACTTCTTTTAACCTAGTTTTGAGAAAAGCTCATAGATTCACACATTGACATTGAGACATCTTTCGAGCTTGGTTACTCATTGATTTTATTCATCAAGATTATTGGTATTGATTTCTCCATTACTTTGTTCTTTACAATTCGTTCTTTATCTTCATCGATTGAATTGTATGTTACTGCATGCGAGTTTATCATCTATGTTTCATATGATTTTTACCATGAATCTCTGTATGCAATCATCCGTTATGTGTAGCTAAACACGTTTGAATACAGTAGTATGTGAAGATTATGCATATTCGTTCTAGGGTTTATCAAAACACTCATATAGGTTAGTCTCGTATAAAATCTTCGTAAAAACCTTCAATTCTAAGTCCGTATTAAATTCTCTAAAGTGTTCATGTTTAAGGATCGTGAATTGACGACTCACGATTTCTCCAGTATAATATTTTCTAAGAACAATTGGTTGAATCGAATTGATTGATTTGTTGTGCAACAACCGTGTGACAAATATGAGTGTTATCCCTAGTTCGAATTAGCATAATTGGATCTTGCTACTGTATTCATCTTTCTCTCATTGTTACTCGTAATCTTTGCTTTAGTTAATCTAGTTAGAAGTACAACCAAACCATCAATCAAATTGTTACTCGCAAGTATCTGTTTACTCTCACTGCTACGTAGCTTAATTAATTCCTTTGCGAATGACTCTGTGGTTTAGCTTTGTTTGTCTACAACAACTGCTTACTACTTGGTTTTCTAAATATTAATTTGAGCACATCAATCATCATCACATATATGACTTATAATTAGCAGGTTAGCAGTCAAGCCATCAATCAGTAACACATTCATCAAATTTAGAATTCCTTCAAGATTCAGAACTCCCTTACCTAGGACCTTACCTTGTGTGCCACCTCCATATGTGACTAGTCCAGACGATTGAGGAACAACATCCTTTAGATAGTCCTTAGTACCAGTCATATGTCGTGAGCATCCACTATCAAAATACCACAATCCTACATTGTTAGTGTTGACAGCAGTCAGGGCAACATGACACACAAGATCTGACTTGGATTTCCAACCCTTCTAACTGTTGTTTTCGGAAGATGTTGATACAACAGTTGACTCAACGTTCTTAGACCTAGATTCTTGTGTGCAAATATCTCCAATGTTTTCAAATTTATCTGTTCTTTCATCAGTTTTGAATTATGATGTTTAGCCAAAGATTTTCTATAAAGTAAACAAAACCATTTTTTATGACCAGTTTTAAGACAAAATTGACACACAAAAATTTTCTTAAAATTCTTCTTTTTGTTACCAGTATCATATACTAGATCAGGAGCTTCCTTTAACACACTAGCAGATTCAGAGATGACTAATGTAGAGTTTAATTTAACAGTTGCATTTACAGTGGAAACCTCACTGATATGCTCAAATTACTACTTAGGAAAACAAGTAGGAAGCAGTCGTTGTAAACAGACTATGCTAACTATGAGATCGTTCGCTAAGGAATCAATTAGGCTACCACACAGTTGAAAGCAAACAATTACTTGTAGAAACAGTTTGATTTGTTTGAAATAAGTACTTCTAATAATAAGGAAACAGAAAATGCAATGTAGTTGTTTGTAAGAATGAGGTAGAAAGAACACGGTAGTTACGATCAAGCAATGCTAATTCGCTCTAGGGATAGGTTCATACTGTCACACGGTCGGTGTACATAAAACTATCAATTCAACCTTTACCAAACAAGTTTGAAGATATTTGAACTAGCGTAATTGTGGGTCGTCAATCCACAATCCTTAACCAAAACGTTTTATAGAATCTTTGAACGAGAGTATTGAATTGAAAGGTTTTTACGAAGATCTTTGAACTAGCCTAACCTATATGAACGATTTCAAACCCTAGAGGCGAATTTGCAAAGCTATCACGAAACTACCATGTTTGGAGTGATTTAGCTACTCATAATCGAAGCAAGGATGAAAGAATACAAGATATTGTTCATGATTAACACAAACATACTGATAATCACATGCAAGCTTAAACAATTCAAGAAACTAAGCAAGAGCGAATTGAATAAGATTAAACAATAGAGATATACCACAATAATCAGGGATTCGATATCAATCCTTCGTTAAACAAGCAAAACCAAAATCCAAAATTGTCAAAGTATGATCTGGATTTTTTTCTATGAACTAGGTTAAAAGAAATATCCCCGAAGAGAAAAACAAATTCTAAGCTAATAAGGAAAATGGATTCTGAGCCTGCGCGTCTCGCCGCGGCGGGCCAATTACTTCGTCGTGGTGAGCTTTCTTTTGTCGATTATATATCCAGCTCGCAAATTCTCGCCGCGGCGAGCATCTTCCTTCAAAATAGGGGAGCCACTCGCAAAATCTTGCCGCGGCGAGCTATGCTAAGCCGCTCGTCCTCATTTAGCTCAAAAGACATCAAATCATGCAAAATGTAAATAAAACACCAAAGCATAAAAACGTACAAAAACACTAAAAAACATAAACGAAGACCAACAAAGACCGCTAAAAAGGACCCAATGAGACTATAAATTATCGTCTCATCAAACTCTCCAAACCGAACCTTTGCTCGTCCTCGAGCAAACAAATAAACCTAGACATAAACTAGGCTCAAACCACGAAAACAAACAAGGAGTCAAGGTCCCAAGTGACCGAATCTACCATTGTAAACAGTAGGTCCACGAGATGCAAAAATTTTGTCATCAAACCAAATTTGGCAAACAATGTACAGAAAATGAAACACAATCGTTTCCTAGTGAAATAGCACTTAAGTGTAGCTCGCTAGTCCCTCACATGTGAATGCAGTGTATCTCTCACTCTCTTGGAAGTTTCCAAATGAGGTATAAGCTCAAAATTAATCTGGGAAGGTGACTTGCATCACAAAGGTGCCTAAAATATCTTATGCTTCTGTACTCATCTCACTAGATCGAAAGGGACTTACCAGGCGACTCAAGTTTTCAGAAAACAAAAGCTGAAACTGCTCCCCCTAATTACATCAACCGATTCAAATCTCAATCAAATTCTTCACTGTATATTCACTATCTCGCTACTCTCCTCACAAAGCATATCCTCATCAGAACTAAGAGTTAAAGCTTATTATCTGTGTCTTTAGAGTCTTTCGTCTTTACTTCTATGTATTCTGTTCTATTGTGTGTTATGTGACCCTTCTCTGTTACAGTTTCTTTGTCAGTCTAGGTCTAGTTAATTTCCCTTTAAGTACTTTCGTGGTGAGTCTGAGTCTTTGACCAAGTCGAACGTCCATTGTAGGTGTTAAATCCACTTGTTGCTTACGTTTTGTTAGATGATTAGCTAGAAGTAGGACAGTGTATTTTAAATCTTGCAAGGTCGTTTCTCTTTTAAATAGCAAGTTTGTTTAGCTCCTTGGTCCAAAAAACCTGTGAGAAGCCTGAGAGCCGATGAAAAAATTTTGTACCAGCAAATGTATTGTGTAATTTCCTGGGTTGTGCAAGTTTTTACGTATTACTTGCGCCTTTTCATACTTTTGTGTACTTAGTCTTGTTAGGGATGACGAACGGCATGCTATTTTTAAGCTCTTCCCCCTGTTCCAAGGAACAGGTTTGGGGAGAGAACTGTTATCTTGTGACTTTTATGTGCTGTTTTGCATTATTGCTGAAAAGTTTGTTTACTGCTCCTTAAAAGCTTATTGATATTTGAATCTCGGGGTGGATATATGGTCTTCATTGATCACCGTTAGTCGTGTTAGGCGTGTTTTAAATACTACCTATATACCGGCATGGTCCTAAAAAGCCATATGTCTGTGAGTGTTGATGGCACGTACACCAAACTGACACGCACAAAAGTGCGGAATTTCGGTAAAATAGACACCTGCAAAAATTATGTTTAAAAGAGCCCAATGAGGCCAAGCACTGAATATACAGTGAAGAATTTGATTGAGATTTGAATCGGTTGACGTAATTAGGGGGAGTAGTTTCAGCTTTTGTTTTCTGAAAACTTGAGTCACCTGGTAAGTCCCTTTTGATCTAGTGAGATGAGTACAGAAGCATAAGATATTTTAGGCACCTTTGTGATGCAAGTCACCTTCCCAATTTATTTTTGAGCTTATACTCCATTTGGATACTTCCAAGAGAGTGAGAGATACACTGCATTCACCTGTGAGGGACTAGCGAGCTACACTTAAGTGCTATTTGACTAGGAAACGATTGTGTTTCATTTTCTGTACACTGTTTGCCAAAGTTGGTTTGATGACAAAATTTTTGCATCTCGTGGACTTACTGTTTACAATGGTAGATTCGGTCACTTGGGACATTGACTCCTTGTTTGTTTTCGTGGTTTGAGTCTAGTTTATGTCTAGGTTTATTTGTTTGCTCGAGGACGAGCAAAGGTTCGGTTTGGGGAGTTTGATGAGACTATAATTTAGAGTCTCATGTGGTTCTTTTTAGCGGTCTTTTTGAGTCTGTCTTTAGTTTCTTAGTCTTTTTAGTTCGTTTTTACGCTTTGGTGTTTTGTTTCTATCTTGCAGGAATCATTGTTTTTTAGCCAAATTGAGGGCAAGTTTGTTAACAGGGCTCGCCGCGGCGAGGGCTTCAGTCTGCCGCAGCGAGATTTCCCGAATGTGAAGGAAGTGAATGCAAGAAGGCTCGCCGCGGCGAGAATTGCCGAGAGTTAACTATTTCTGTGAAGGGAGCTCGCCGCAGCGGAGCATTTGTTCCGCCGTGGCAGGATTTCACGAATGCTAAATCGAATCCGCATAAGAGAAGCTCGCCGCGGCGAAGGAATTTGCCCTCCGCGGCGAGATTTTGCGAAGGGCTCCCCTGTTCTGGAGATTGAAGCTCGCTGCGGTGGAGTATTTTGCCCGCCGTGGCGGAAGTTAATTATGGGATATATATTTCGATCGAAGAAGACTCGCCGCAGCGAGGAAATCAATCCGCCGCGGTGAGATGCGCAGATGGGAATTTCGATTTCCTTATTACTTTTGGATTTTATAATTTCTTTCATACTTCTTTTAACCTAGTTCATAGAAAAAGCTCCACATTCATACTTTGACATTGATAACAATTTGGAGCTTGAGTTTGATTATTCATCGAAGGATTGATATCGAATCCCTGATTACTTTGGTAAATCTCTATTGTTTTATCTTATTCAATTCGTTCTTATTCTGTTTCTAGAATTGTTTGAGCTTGCAAGCAATTATCATTCTGTTTGTGTTAAACATGAGCAATATCTTGTACTCTTTCATCCTTGCTTCGATTATGAGTAGCTAAATCACTCCGAACATGGTAGTTGCGTGATAGCTTTGTGTATTCGCTTCTAGAGTTTGAAATCGTTCATATAGGTTAGGCTCGTTCAAAGATCTTCGTAAAAACCCTTCAATTCAATACTCACGTTCAAAGATCGTGGATTGACGACTCACGATTACTCTAGTTCAAATATCTTCAAACTCGTTTGGTAAAGGTTGAATTGATAGTTTTTTTGTACACCGACCGTGTGACAGTATGAACGTATCCCTAGAGTGAATTAGCATTGCTTTATCGTAACTACTGTGTTCTTTCTATCTCATTCAAATCAACTACATTGCATTTTCTGGTAAAGACTTGGTTAAGGGTTTCAGCCCAAGTGGCACCCATGGTTTTGGAAGGGGAGGAGTTAGATGGTTCCACTACTTGATCCAAGCACGCCGGCGGGGCTCTGTCAAGAGTCGGATCCAGGTCATGGGTGATGTGACAATGAAATGTGCAATATTGCATGCTTTTAGACCCTCGTTTTTTGCCTTAGATTCAATATTTGTATCGTTTTATGGTCAATGAACAACTTCGTGTGTATTTTGTAGGTCATGATAGCGTTTTTGAGGAATTGCACGATTTCTGGCGCCAAAACGACATAATTGTGCGAAATCGAGAAAGTTAAGCAAATACGCCGGATTGGCCGTTGCACGAAGTTCGAGGAGTCAAAACATGTCATAAGATAAACCAATGCAAAGGTAGTTGAAGATGCTACAACTTTGTAGAAGACATGTTCAAAAGTGCAAAACCGAGGAAAGTAAGGGAATACGACAATTCTACTTGGAGCTAGAGAAGTCCGATGAGGTTGTGCTACCTACGGTTGCGAAGATCTCGAAAAAACATGAAGTGCTGAAGAAGGGCACTTTTGAATATAACAAGTTTACGAGGCTCGAAATCGAAGAACGAAGAAGACCTGTATATATATAACCTGGAAGAAATAGACCAGGATGCACTGTTTTGGCTGTACACGGAGTTATAGAAGTCCAATTTAAGTTCATAAGCTATCGATGGAAAGCTTATTGAAAATTCTAAAACTTTTCTGCCTATAACTTTCCAAGAAAACTTTCCAGCATATTGTAGAATACTATGAGTAGCTAACTTTCTTTTGTAAAGGCGAACCGCCGAAGCTCTGTTGTGCTACTTCTTTATATGTCGTGTTATATTAATGGAATACTTCTTAGACGTAATTCGTGGTTATACAACTCTATACATCCTTCGTGGTGTGATGTTCGGCTGAGTGACACAGTAATTTCATTGAACTGACTAGGGGTACTCGTGCCGACTGTACCTTGGCACCATAGTATTATGCCCTGCTGTCGTTAGAGGTAATCGCATAGGATATTAACTAGGAAGTTGGGAGTAGCATAGAAAGAGTGAGGTCGGGGATCCTTTAGATCATCACCATCTTAGAATTCATCACTAGATTAGGGTTTAATTTTGATTCAGTGGATCGCCTTTAAAATAGAAAGTTAGCTACTCATAGTATTAATTTGAGCACTGAAATCGAAAACAGGAAAGAAGAAGAAGAAAAGAGAAGCTTAGTCTTTGATTTTTTTCGTGCTGCTTTTAAGGTTTCCTTCTTTTCATTGCTGACGGCTAGGGTTTTGGGTTTTCACTTACCCGAGGACTGGTTCTCTCTCAAGAGAGTTGCCTTGAAAGTGGTGAATGATTATGAGACCCCAAGTGTCTTATATATACTGTGATAAGAGAGTTCTGGATGCCACTTATCATTAAGGAAGGTTAGAAATGCGGGCTTTAGCCTGACAGGCCAGAAGAAAGCCTGAAATCTAGAAAATTCCATTGACTACGGCCGCAAGGCAGCAGCCTGCAGTGGCCCCGCAGTCCATCGATTTGCCTAGGTTTATGTCTGTTTTATTCGTTCTTCAATTTCGGGCTTCGTAACTTCGTTTCCTCGAAAAGTGGTCTTCGACAATGATGTAGAATCTTCAATTATCTTCACATTGGTTTGTCACATGATATGTTTTGACACCTCGAACTCCATTCAACGGCCAAATCTGCGTATTTTCTTATTTTCCTCGATTTCGCCTAAATATGACGTTTTGGCACCGAAAATCGTGCAATTCCTCAAAAACGCTATCATGACCTGCAAAATATGCAAGAGGTTGGTAATTGGCCATAATATGATTTAAATATTGCATCTTGGGCAAAAAACGAGGGTCTAAAAGCATGCAAAATCGCACATTTCATTGTCACATCAGATCTCTCCACCAAGAAGACCAATTTTTTCCCCAAGGTTTATCGTTCCTATTTTCCTCCACTAAAGACACGAAATTCCCATATTTTGATTCTAAAACTTCACCCCAAAAAGAATTTTTTTTTCTTCCAAGATCCTTCACGCCCATTTTCCTAAGAGTGCCAAATTGAACAATTCTAGATCTTTAACTCCTAACCCCCCTTGTTCCTTAATCTTACACACATCCTTCCATTTAACCCAAACAATTTTCCTCTTCCCACCCAAAGACCCACCCCATAAAAAATTTCTTTGAAGTTTTTTGAGATGTTTTAGGATGAAAGAAGGGGCTTTGAAAAAAGAGAGGAAGTATGTAGGTAAAGAAGCAAGTACCGCGTTTATCATCACCAATCTTCCACCAAAGGAAAGATAGTTGTGTTCCCATTTTTCATGTCTCTTTTCCATATGCTCCACCACTGACTTCCAAATTCTTTTGTCACTAAGTCTTGCACCCACTGGAAGGCCCAAGTACACAAATGGTATTTTTCCCATATTGCAGTTTAATCTTGCTGCCCAAGAATCAAGAGTCTCTTTCTCAATGCCAATTCCCATTTGGCAGCTCTTTCTAACGTTGATTTTAAGACCTGAGAACCATTCAAAACATAACAAAACACACTTGAGAGCCATAATGTTTGACTCCTTTGCTTCCCTAAACAAAATTGATACGTCGACATATTGTAGATGGGACATGTAACATCCCACATCGCTTAAAAACGGTTGTGGTGAATAGTATATATGCAAACCACCACTCTTCTATGGTATGAGGCCTTTTGGGAATACCAAAAACAAATCCGTGCGGGCTCCGGCCCAAAGCGGACAATATCATACCAATGAGATGTGTGTGGGCCAGTCATGAGTAACCTCGCCGGACCAACGGGCCGGGTCGTTACAAGTGGTATCAGAGCGGGATGATCCAGTCCCGCAGGGACTAAGTGCCATGCGGGGCAAAGTGCTACACCGTATGGGCGATGGGAGCCACCTCAGCCCGTAGGCGCCACCTCTAGAATCCTGCACGGCTGGATGATCTCTGGACCGATTGTCAGCCATGAAAGCTCGACAAGGACGTCGAGCCCTTAAGAGGGGTAGTTTGTAACATTCCACATCGCTTAAAAACGGTTGTTGTGAATAGTATATATACAAACCACCACTCTTCTATGGTATGAGGCCTTTTGGGAATACCAAAAATAAATTCGTGCGGGCTCCGGCCCAAAGCGGACAATATCATACCAACGAGATGTGTGTGGGCCCGTCATGAGTAACCTTGCCGGACCAACGGGCCGGGTCGTTACAGGACACTACTACTTTATCTTTTCCCACCGTCACCGGTTTGAAAATCTCGGAATTACAAGTTCAATTCTCTCCATCAGCCTACTTAATCCCTCCGCCACAATGAGATAAAGGAATGGTGACAACAGGTCCCCTTGTCTTAGAACTCTACCCAATGTGAAAGCTCTAGTTGGGCTTCCATTGATTAACACCTAACTCTCCTCCGTTGAAACACATTCTCATATCCACCCGCAACATTTTTCTCCGAATCCCATTATTTTCAGCATACCCACAAGAAATTCCCAGTTCACCGAGTCATATGCTTTTGCAAAGTCTATCTTAAACATGAAAATACTCTTTTTTTTCCTTTTCTAGCTTCATCCACCAATTCATTTTCAATTACTACTCCATCAAGTATATTTCGTCCTCCAACAAAAGCCGATTGATTCCTTACCACCACCTCATTCAACACCTTTGCCATTCTTTTCGAGAGAACTTTCGCCAAAATCTTGTAGACTCCTCCAATTAAGGATTTTGGACCAAATTCCTCCAACCCACTGGCAGTGGAGGAATGGAAGATCAGAACAACAGTTTCAAAAACGTAGTAAATCGAGTTGAAGGGGATATTAAGTACAAGCTGATTTGTGATAAGTGATTCTGGATATTAGCAAAACTCTGTTAGTGTGTGTAGCTTCACTAGGAATTTCAGTAGGATAAAATTGATAAGGTTTTATATATATGGAATAAATCATTACACTACATTGCAACAAGAAACTCTTCATGCAATGAATTCAAACAAACCAGAAGTAAACAATACAAGAAATCAAGCACTCTAGTTAATTATTCTTCCAACAACCATGCAATCGACTCACAAATTAAGTAAAATGAAACCCAATTCTAAGAACTACTATATGGATTATGGAGTATATATTTTGCATCTTGCAGCTTGTT
Organism: Plantago major; assembly: GCA_026545765.1. Lineage (NCBI taxonomy): Eukaryota > Viridiplantae > Streptophyta > Magnoliopsida > Lamiales > Plantaginaceae > Plantago > Plantago major. Next base: position 61,605,704 of record CM048839.1, on the reverse strand, counting down.
TGTCTTGGTGACTAGTAATTCCAACGGATCAATGGCCAGACGGCGAACTTCATCATCCCATCCCTGCAATGAATTCCGTTGTGTTCGCCACAGACGAAGTAATACGGCTGCCACCTCTTCAACACAAACTCGAATCCGTTTCCACCACCTTGGTTCACCTCTCCAACTTTCCTTGCCCATCTCAGGTCACAGCTTTGGAAGCTCCAGAAGTTAGGCACCAAGTATACACTGTGGGGGAATGTTGTATTGCTTGGCGGATCATATTTGAATACTGTACGCAACGAACATAATGGACATTTTAGTACTCGGCTTTACGTATAAATAATCATATTCTTAATCGACATACTTCTTGATGCCCCTTCTCATTTTGGCTTTTTAAGGTCCGTCAATTTGACTAACTGACGTTCATAAAGACGAAATGAAAAGGATTTTCCGAGATGTATTAGCATATGACAATATACTAAGAATGAAGTGAAAGAACAATTAATTAATAGAATATATATGTACTATATATAATAAACATTGATTAATGTTGACTAGCTTTACGTACCAAGAGTGTCATTCATGTAAAAGGGTCCGTTCTTGATAGCCCAATCGGTATAGTTATAACCGAAATGCCAATTCTCCGACCCCCCTACGATGATTCGGTTCGACCTCTGAGTAGCAGTGGCATTCTTGTGCCAAAATCCCCAGAAATTTTGATTGTTGGTGTGGTTCCAGTTTCCTGCAGTTGTTGAGCTATTCCAATTATTCCAATTCCATCCCTTGTTCGCAGTCGCAGAAGCAACCATTGATGCTGCCAAGACTAGAACAAATAGCGCCCCTGCAATTTTCAAACCCATTCTAAATATACTTTTGTTGGTCTTTTTGCTATTTATAAAACAGACGAAGAGAGTTAATAATAATTGAAGTGTTTAATGTAATTGTTGATGTGATGATTCTATTACTTGTGGTTTTTATAGTGATCAATAATAACTAGAAAATTAATTGTCTTGGTTATTGCAATTTTACCAGATAGGAATTGGTCGAAGTTGACAATTTTCGTCAAGTTGGTTGGTATAGAAACTAGGGTTAATTAAATTTTCATGAATGCCCAAGTCTTCCACTTAAACCTATAAGATGGAGCACGTATGCGGCTGGCTCAATTCGTATTTTTAGTAGTGGATCTGTATAACCTCACCACTACTATTCGATTATGACTCGATCCTTTGAACATGTATATTACTCGTGGATTGTTCTATATTATGTGTTTTTAGGCATAAACTTTTTTTTGAAAAATTAAAATTTCATTAACCAGGAACATCAGGAATATTCCACAAAAATACATGGTCCAACGACGCCTCACAGCCGAGACCGGGATCAGTACCCAGAATATAGCAGTAAAAATAAAACTCCCAGTACAAATTTAGACATAAAAACCTACACACTAAACCACCTCCGCACAACCAGAACCACTGTTCATAACCATTTCACGTATTAAACATAGCCAGGTTGTTTTTAAATTAGGGGCGCATGATGTTTTGCTACAAGATATAATATGACTCATAAAGTTTACAAATTTTTATAAGAATCGAGAAATGAACTAAAAAAGGTCTTAAAATTAATTCAAAGAAGGTAAATAAATACAACTACTAATTTTGAGACGTAATTTTAAAATTGCGACTCTTAATTTGTACTTCAATTGAAAGTATGACATACTCCATTTGCGGTCCCTTTGCAATTTACGCCTCTTATAGTTGTAAATTTTAAATACGACTTTTATTTGCATGATACGAATCTTTTTAAAAGTTGAATTAGATAAAATAATCTATCCGATACATATCTTGACTTCGGAGGAGTTCTCCTTTTGGTCTTTCCTTACACCTGACTAGTTAATTAATTAAACGTTAAACGCATTTACGTGTTCATTTTTCAAACAAAGGCCATGAGCTAATGAAGCTCTAGTGCGCTTTCACCTGAAAAGGAAGGTGCAAAATCATCAATACAACATGATGTCTTTATGGCCTCATATTGGCATCATATATATATATATATATATATATATATATATATATATATATATATATATATATATATATTGGTCAGGAAGACTAAGATACACAAAGGATTAGTAATGGAGATTAGATAACCATTGGGATCTGAGATTTGTTGAATTCTTGTCTCGGAATAAACAAAATCCCATCGTTGAGTGACAAATGGAAAATCGTTGGGTTAGACGAATTATCCGAAGAGGATCGTGTGTGTGTGTATATATATGTATTTATATGTATATATATATATATATATATATATATATATATATATATGTATATATATATACATCTATATGTATATAAATATACATCTATATGTATATATACACTATGTATACATATAGATGTATATTTATATACATAAAGATTATTTCTTAGTTATTTGTTAATTAACAAAATAAAATATATATTTATAACCAACTACGTAAAAGCTTCGAATCGATATATTGTACACCTAAAACGGACCTTGGGTTGATACTATTATAGCGAGTGGTTGCATGTGCTTAATACTGCTCTCAATTCGCCTATGCCTTGTGATGCATCGTGCGTGGTTGGATACAAGAACAATAAACTCAAAACTCGTTGATTCAAAAGAATACCGAGAATTGACTCAAAACTCGTTGATTCAACATAATACTGAGAATTGATGGATCAAGATTCGTTGATTTCACATAAATACCAAAAATTGGCAGATTTAGAGGAACACCTCTATTTTTCATAAATTATCTCATAACTAATCTGTCTGATAAAACAATGAACAAGTACTTAAATAGTAAAAAACTCCTAACCAACTCCTAATCAACTACGAACTTCTAATCAACTACGAATAAGGAAAAAATCAAATTTATCCAAAACTAGGAAAACTAAGAAAATATAACGAAAAGCAGTAAACTAAAATAATTTGACGCCATTCATTCCACATCATTCTCTCCAGGGCAGAAAAGTTTCGTCCTCGAATCATAAGCCGCGTCATCATTAGCTGAAGAATCACGTATATGGGTATGTGTAATGCTGGTAACACTCGTCTTGCATGTAGACTACCTTGATCATGGCAACTCCATTGAGATCCTCCAATGATGCAAGCCAAAACGGGTCCTTCTCTAGCATCCTATATTCCATGGAAAAGTGTTGATGCACTTCTTAACCATCTTCCATCTCATCCCCCATACGAATACGAATCGTAATCTTGTTGATAGCACAACTATCCACACATATACGCCAAGTACCATCCTTCTTCGGAGTAAGCAGGGCTGGAACAACACAAAGGCTAAGACTCTCACGAATATGGCCTTTGGCAAGTAATTCTTCCACCTGCCTATGAAACTCCTCGTGTTCCTTAGGGCTCATGCGGTAATGGGGACAGTTAGTTAGTCCAACGCCCGGAACCAAGTCAATGTGATGCTGAATATCACGTAATGGTGGTAAGTCACAAGGCGGGACTCGAGAACACATCAATGAACTCCAGATGATTGTTTAACCCGATAATGGAACAATAGGAGTAAGCGTAATGGCGGGTCACACAATAAGATAAAGACCACACCAGATTCCTCCATGGCAGACTGAAAAGGAACTCAAGATAAGAGGGTGGTTTGGGGTGCAGAAATAATCAGGGAAGCCACACGAGGCTTAGAAGGCACTAACACAATTTTCTTTCCGCAAAACAAGAAAGAATACGTATTCAAACGACCGTCATGTGTAACATAATGAACATATTGCCAAGGGCATCCAAGCAGTAAGTGACAAGCATCCATATGAACCACATCACAGTATACGTCATCAGTATAAGTCAAACCAACAGAAAGATTCACCAGAACACGTTTGGAAACAGTAACATCAGTACCTTTGCTGAGCCATGCAAGCTTGTAAGGCTTGGGATGAGAGTCGGGAACAAGTCCCAATTTCAAAACCGCAACCTTCGAAATCACATTCTCGCAACTGCCTGCATCGTTAATAAAGGTGCAAACTTTCCCGCCCATAGTGCAAGTGGACTGGAACGGGTTATTGCGTAACCACTCGGTCTGATCAGGTGCACAGGGGGTCAAGAAAGTCCGTCGCAACATTAACATAGAAACAACATCTCCCGAAACATAATCCTTGACTACTTCCTCATCATACAGGTCAGCATCTGATGTGACAATGAAATGTGCGATATAACATGCTTTTAGACCCTTGTTTTTTTGCCTTAAATTCATTATTTGTATCGTTTTATGGTCAAATACCAACTTCATGTGTATTTTGTAGGTCATGATCACGGTTTTGAGGAATTGTACGATTTCAGGCGCCAAAATGACATAATTGTGCGAAATCGAGAATGTTAAGCAAATACGCAGAATTGGCCGATGCACGGAGTTCAAGGTGTCAAAATATGTCATGCGACCAGCCAGTGCGAAGATAATTGAAGATGCTACAACTTCGTATAAGACAACTTTTTGAGGAAACGAAGTTACGAAGCCTGAAATTGAAGCATAAAGCAAACAGATTCGAATCTGTGGGAATCGCACTATGTGGTCCCCTGTGGACCGCAGAAGGGGTGTGTGTGGTCCCCTGTAGACCGCAGTGCACTGTCTCTTCATTTTTCAGTTTGTTTTCTGGCTTGTCAGGCTAGGGCCCATCTTCCTGAACCTTCCTTAATGACCAATGGCAGTTTGAGCTCGGAATTTTCAGTATAAATAAGACCATTGGGGTCTCATAATGAAGAGAGAGCGGAATGGAAGGGTTCCGAACAACAGAACGGAACATTAGGGTTCCGAAACACCAAAGCAGCTCTCCTGAGAGAGAACCAGTCATCGGGGAAGTGAAACCCCAAAACACTAGCCGTCAACAAGCAATCAAGAAGACTTCAAGACCACCGAAGACACACCAAGATCGATCAGCAGAGGGAAATCGAAGAGGAGAAGCTGAGGGTCGACACTCGCCATCTTCTTACGGTTTAGTTGTCTCAAACATGATTTTAATTCAGTTTACAGTTTATTTACTTTCAGTTATGTCAGACTAATTTACCTGTGTAAGGGTTAGCCGGGATCTTTGATTGATTGGTTTATATATGATGGAATAGTTTTAGCATCAATGTTGGTTATGCGATTGTTGTTCATACCTGTGCTGTTTGAGGAAAGATGCTTTTTTCATTTATGTTTTCGCGAGACATGAGTATTCATTGCACTAGATTAAGAGATGTCAGCTGTGTCTGTAAGTTGATATTCTGCCTGAGGTTTGTTGTTGAGCTAGCCACTAGTGACAGCTTTGAGCTAGACGATAGTCTACATGGGGTATCTTTACTGACTGCGCCTTGGTATAAGATATGTGACTTGTGTGACTCTTCAGCCGTAACTATCGCTATTTGTTATTCCTGATATAAACCATATATCAAAGTGAAGGTTAACGCTTACATGTTTTTCTCTATATGTTCTTAATTCGTCAATTCTCATTATAATAACTTTCCTGCTTACGTGTTTATTTTGCTTATTCAAAAATACCAAAAATCTGTTATTTACTTTATATTGAAAATCAACCATTTAATATTCTATTTCAATCGAGTGTTATTCCCGAGAGAACGACATCTCGTGTTAACTTGCCGCAATAAACTGTGTGTTAGTGAGCTTCTGGCAATTATAAATTTAATCTTTTGATTGTATTTAGAGATTACAGATTCTACAACGAAAAATAAAATCTCTGAGTCCACATCAGCATCGTAAATGGGGTTAGGAGCAGCAAGGAGTCCGCGGGAACCAGAGGGTGCTTTGCGATAGTCTGCTTGACGACAGCCAAATTCACCGCATTTAAAGCACTTAATACCACTAGGTCGTCCTTGGAAAGTGTTTGACTGGCCACGAACTGGAGGTTGTTGTTCGACAGGTTTGCGAATAGGTGGTGTTGAAGAGCTAGAAGCACTTCTCGAGGCAGGATGTTGTCGAAAGCTCACGTTTGCTCGTCGGGCCAACTATTTTTCTACCTGGGAAGCACGTTGATGCACTTCTGCAACCGTTAGGGGATCAAACATGTTCAAAATGTCTTGCAACTGCATACGTAACCCACCAATATAACGAGAAATCAATTGAAGGGGCGACTCATTAAGATTTGTATGGGCTAGTAACTAGTAAAAATCAATAGTGTAATCAGCAACCGAACGTGATCCTTGGCGAAGGTTTTGAAAACGCTGATATAATTCGCGCTTGAAGTTATAGGGCAAAAACGCAACGCGAATATGTTTCATGAATTTCTCCCAACTGGAAATCTTTTGTTTGCCGGTACGGACACGAGTCTGTTTCAACTACTGCCACCATGCTTGAGCACGACCACGCAGACGGATCGCAACCAATTGGACATGACGATCATCTGGAACCACTTTGAAATCCAGAATCTCTTCAACTTGGGATAACCAATCTATGAACTCCTCAGCTTGAAGGCTACCATCGAAATCCGGGATGTCCACCTTGAAGCCAATTTCCCAACGGCGATCACGTCCAGGACAACCATTTTGTTTAAACCAAGGATTTTCATCCGTCAGAGTTATATCGTCACGCGTCTGGCTGATTTCATCCAAACGTTGGATCCGAATTTCGACCTATCTACGTAGATCATCATTGTCTCTTTGCAGCAGCTCAACATTGATGTGACAATAAAATGTGTGATTTTGCATGCTTTTTTATATTATGTCCAATTACCAAATTCTTGTGTATTTTGTAGTGCATGATTGCATTTTTGATGTATTGCACGATTTCCGGTACCAAAACGTCATATTTAGGCGAAATCGAGAGAAATAAGGAAACATGGCAATTCTACTTGGAGCTAGAGAAGTCCGATGAGGATGTGCATCCTACCGTTGCGAAGCTCTCGAAAAAACATGAAATGTTGAAGGACACTTTTCAAGATAACGAGGTTACGGAGCTCGAAATCGAAGAACGAAGAAAACCTGTAGATATAACCTTGGAGAAATCGACTAGGGTGCTCTGTTTTGACTATAAAAAGAGTTCTAGAAGTACGACCAAGGCTCATGACCTATCGATGTGAAGGTTATTAAAAATTCTAAAACATTGTAGCATATCACTTTCCGCAAAAAACAAAGTTTCGAAGCCCGAAATCAGCCCGGAAGGCAAAACAGTAAACACTTGGACCAAACAGGCTTTTTCCGGTCCGTCAAGCCTCAGCCCACCATTTAACCTTTCTTACTGACCAAGGAAATCCAAAACCATCCCCTTACAGAATAAATAAGACCCTTGAGGTCTCATAATCCTCCACCGCTCACAAAGCAGCTCTCCTAAGAGAGAACCAGTCCTCGGGGAAGTGAAACCCCAAAGCAGCTCTCCTGAGAGAGAACCAGTCCTCGGAGAAGTGAAACTCTAAACCCGTATGCACACCAAGGATCGACACCTACAGGAATCGAAGAGCATCAGGAGGAGAAAACCCTAGAAGCTGCACAAAGACACCAAAGACTAAGCTTCTTTTTTCTCTTTCTTCTTCTTCTGGAATTCGATTTCTTCTTAGTTTCTCTGTTGGATTTCGATTTTAGTATAATGTAGAATACTATGAGTAGCTAATTTTCTCTTGTAAAGACGAACCGCCGAAACTCTGTTGTGCTACTTCTTTATATGCTGGCTTATATTAATGGAATAGTTGTTAGACGTAAATCGTGATTATACAACTCTATACATCCTTCGTGGTGTGATATTCTGCTGAGTGACACAGTAGTTTCATTGAACTGAGTAGGGGTACTCGTGCCGACTACGCCTTGACACCATAGTATTATGCCCTGCTGTCGTTAGAGGTAATCGCGTAGGATATTAACTAGGAAGTTGGGAGTAGCATAGCTAGAGGGAGGTCGGGGGTCCTTTATACAATCACCACCATCGATTACAACTAGGATAATTAGGGTTTATTGCGAATCAATCATCTGTTTGCAATCTGTTTACTTTTAATCTGTCTGCTGTCTGAACGCGAAATCAAAACGTTACTTGTTTGTTCCTATGCTAAGTGTCTGTGGAGAACGACATCCCGAGTTAACTTACTACTATTTTGTTAGTTTGTTATCTTTCGGCAAATATAAATTTAATGTTTGATTGCAATTGAGGATTACAGGTACTACAACGCTTTCAAATCCTTAAGTGCACATCAAAATTTAGCGCCGCTGCCGGGGACACTTTACCGCTCAAGCAAGTTTCGATCATCATAGATAAGTTGAATTCTTTCTTTCGCTTTACTTTACGTCACTGTCTTTCAATTCGTACAGCATAAACCCAAAAAATATATATATATAAGCTGTGGGAATCGATCTCCACAGCAGAATACCCAAAAATATTTTCTGTTTTGTATTTGTTTATTTTCTTATCAAAAAACCTAAAATACGTAATTTCATATTTATGTTATTTCGAAACTAGAATGATCTTTCTCTAGTTTTATCTGTCTGTATCTGCGGAAGTTTGTCCGTTAGTCTCTATGCAAAGAGAAACACCTTGAGAACCATTAAGAGATGACATTGGCAAACTCGAGAAGAAGAAAGGAGCTGGGATGGAAACTATCAATAAGGTCAGAATCCTGCACATACTTGGAAGATGGGTTGAGGAAATATTATGTGAAACCTGAGCATCTCAGATTCTTTCCAAAATTATATGGAGAAGAAGGGGAAGATGAGGTACGGTTCATGGAAGACTTTCACAAGATGGTTCAAGACATACCGAGTGAAAAAAATTCGGAAGTTCCTTTTTCTACATTGCTTGAAAGGAAAAGCAAGAAATTGGCTGAAGACGTTACCGACAAATAGATTGAAGACATGGGAGGAGGTCACAAGAAAATTCCATATACAATATATCCGATATCCATGGTCCTTAACATCCACCTAGGGTGAGGAACTTCAGAGCTTTAAGCAACTAGAAGGGGAGACGTTCCATGAAGTTTGGATGAGATTCAATATTGCATTGCAAAAGGAACCCAAGATCAAGCACGCGCAATTGTTATACTTTGTTGGTCCAGATAACGGCAAAGTAAAAGACTAGAGGGGGGGGGGGGTGAATAGTCTTTTAAAACTTTTGTCGATAACAACTATTTCTCAGATATCTGAATAGATATCTGATACTTAGAATCAGAGTGCGGAAGACTTAATAAAGATAAGTGTAGAAACAGTTAATATGTGTGTGTGTGTTGCTGAAATGTAAATACAGAAAGGTAAATAACACAGCAAGTATAGTGGTATCTGGAGGTGGCGTAATCCTCCAACTAATCCACTTCGGTCTGTCAGAGACCTAGAATTCACTAGAACAAGTAATTGAGTTCTCCTTACAATAATCCTATTCTAAGATTCTTAACAATTGGTTCCCAACCAAATGTTCCCCCTGAGTTGTTCCCCGGCTTTCACAGCCAAGTACTTCCTGTACTCAGAAACCTTTGAGTTATTCCCTAGCTTCCCAAGCTAAGTACTTCCTATACTCAATAACCTTGGAGTTATTCCTTAGTTTCCCAAATCAAGTACTTCCTATACTCCGGTAACCTTGGAGTTATTCCCTGATTTTTCAAACTAAGTACTTCACGACTCCACCTTGATTATGGTGTTGGTTTTTGGTTTGAGTTGTCAGATGAGCTTCTTTAATAACTTTTCAGTTAATCAGATAGCTCTGTGAATCAAGTTACTTAATACACTTTACAGCGTATGGTATCTTGTTCGATTTTACTGACCCAAGTCTTATGATATCTGTTCAAGAGAATGAATCTCAGATAGTTGATCCTTTAATTCAACTCCTTCACAGATAGCTTTGCTTGTTTAGGATCAGGACACTTAGAACTTTAGTGTTACTCAAGATCAAAAGCTTTGGTCGCAACAGAAAGCTTTGTGAGTAAGTAAGTTGCTCTGAGAGAGTAAGACGTTCAGCGTTTGCAGTTCAAGGTGTGTCTAAGGTTCTGTGTGTTCTCTCAAGCAGTCTAAGTGTTGATATTTATAGATGAATTTGAGTGCCGTTTGAATAGTATCCGTTAGGCTCAAATTCAAACTATCGATATCTGTGTATAATCTTGTAGAGTTTTGTCTTCTTCTCGGAAAGTGCGTTGCTTTTATTCAGACATCTCTGTCCGTGCATTAAATGCATTGTACTATACTTTTGTCATGTAGTGTCAACGGAACTATGCTTTGTATCAGAGACTAGTGTTATCTGATTCTTTGCACGTCCTTATCTTCATTCTTCAGATACCACTTGTGTTTATTGAAACAACTTTGTTTGCAATATATATTTATTTTTCAGAAATGTGGTTAAAGCTCAAGGTATCTGAGAATAGATATCTGTGGACACTTTCCTTGTTTTCAGATATGTCTCTTATTTCTCAGATATTTCTTGTGACACAGTTTGTTTGAAACTATTCGTGTCTTTAAGATATCTGGCTAAGATATCTGGCTAAGATATCTGAACAACAGATTCAGTAATCTTGTGCAGTTTTCTTCAAGTCTTCAATGTCGTTGAGCTTTCTGCTTGGATGTCTTCTTCTTGGTCTTCTCTTCATAAAATAAAAATTACTTTTTGAGACCTAACATCCTATACAAGATTAGCTAGACTATCATACTTAGTGGGTTTCCTCTTTTATAATGTTCAAGTGAAGCAAGAGTACTAATCACCTTTCTGAGACTAAGATAAGTCATCATGTTGCTGATCAAAACTAAACAGATATTCTTTACAAAATATCTAACAAATTTCTCAAGAAATTTTCCAACAAATTTCCCAACAAATTTCACAAGAAATTTCCCAACATACTTCTACAAGAAGGTAGAAAAGGATTATAGAGAGTTGATTGACGAGGAGTGCGATGGGGTCATCATGGATATTCACCCGAACGAACTGTTTGAGATATGCAATCGACTTAGCCAGAAGTCTATGAGAGCAATGATAAGGAAGATCGAACTTTACGAGATGAAGAAGAAAGTCCATCATCTATGCGACAAGCTAAAGGACTATGGACAATGGCTCCAAGCGGATGCAGTAGAAAGGTCGGCTAATCAAGTATGGGATTTCGACATCGATGTTACTTCTGTCGACATGAGAGAAGTTATGAGGAAACTACTTGAAGCGGCCAAGGAGATAGTCGGGGAGGCAGAAGAGATAATGAGAACTGAACATGACGAAGTCGTACGCGGAAAACAAATGGAGAGTATGGAGGAGCCGACTGAGACAAAGGTGGGAGATATCAAACCACTCGTACGAACCGAAGCTCAATGGACCAAGCCTGTGGAAGAAGAGGCATACACTGAGCAAGGAGATACTCAAGAGAACCATCAAGTACTCAAAGCTAGTAAATAGGAGGATTGTGGGGAGTTTGAAGATACGATAGGTGGCCTTCATAAGGCCATTGAACCATATACCCCACCACACCTTCGAAGTAAACGATAACCCGGTAAGCTTTCTGCTTCCTACACTGTGACTGATCTTAATTCTATATCGTCTGTCGTTACTTGCATTACTAGTACTACTGTCCATGAATCCGACCCCGTAAGGAATTTAGAAGATATTGAATTTGTTATTCCTGATTTTTATATTATGCCTTACACAGAAAGGACCAGGCATTGGGAAACCCACTCATTCAACGTATTCCCATGATTTTCCAACACAATGATTGGAAGGTTTTCATAACCACCCCTAACCGTAAACTTGATTTTAACTATCTGACTAGCATTGCGCATAAATATAGAACACAGGAATACGAATCATTCTCAAAGGGGTAATGTGAACAAAGGAAGGCAAGATCTCTCAGGGACACATCAATGGAAGGAGTCGAAGGAAGGCCATGGGTTTGCAATCCAAATGATGAGAACAAGTTGTTCGATAGAGATCCAATTAGTTTAGTGGGATCTGATACCATGATAGTACTTAAAGGAATGGGACTTAAGGTGTTCGGTGATCAGCTATGGACTGACATAAGTGTGCTTGGAAGAAGGACTGGATACATTCATAAGAGAAATCGTATCCACGAGTACTCTAAGGATGACGATAACTTCTTCAACGAACCAATCATTTTCCAGCTACGAAGGAAGAAGAAGAAGAGGGCGATACCAAGAAGGAGAGATCTGAGTCGTGAGTTCGACAGGAAAATTGACAGGAACTGGGAATGGGTTGATGGACCTAACATCAATCGAAACCCACCAACAAGGATGCAAAAGCAGAACGTTGCCGGAAGGTGGAGATGGGTGGACGGACCTAACATAGACCACATGCATCCATCCTAAAGGTCATCTCGGAACAGGGGTTGAGCTATAAGACCTAAAACATGCGCTTCTTGGGAGGCAACCCAGGGTCACGTTTATTTTACACACTTGCATTTGTAGTTTTTAATTTTTAATTTTCATTTGCGATTTCTAAACCAGAAAACCTTTTCCAAATTCTATTTTCACAAACCTTGTTTTATAAAATCTTATTTTAAAAGAAGAAAAACCTAAAAACGTTGTCATTGATTTCCCAAGTTTCTTCCCTTGCTCTATATATTTTTATCGTAGCATTGCATTCCTGGCTTGCCCATCTATCGACAACACCAAGTAAGTGACCTCTGCTCAATATTATCTTCATAACATCTTCAATCTCAAGTTTCTATCCTTCACTTTTTGCTTGCGCTTTCTTCTTGCTTCTTAAGTGCTATGCAATTATATGCTTCAATGGATTGAATTGATTATATTTGGGATATGTGAATACATGCTTACATCTAGTAATCACCTTATTAACACTTGCCTGGGTGGAGATTTGACAAATTGATTGAGAATTTGAGAGTTTTAGTTTTTGCTCACCATGTGTTCAATAAAATGTCTCAATAGAACAAATTCCCTTGTCGACCCTTTTCTCCTTCGATTACATGCTCACATGATCTTTACTTGAAGAATTATGATTAGGAAACATGTTTGCATCGTCATATGCTCATTGGATGGAATTTTCATTGCAATATGCTCTACACTTTGATGCTTGACACAATATGAGAATTTGTGCTACATGCATAGTTCATGCATTGATTTGAAATAGCTATTGACTTATCACAAGCTGAAATTTTGCATACATGATGTACCAAACATCAGGTTTGGGGGATGAAGACCCCACGAGATTTGCATGTAAGCTATTGTCTAGAATTCACTCTAAACATGCTATCTCACACACTTTTGAGCCTAGGTACCATGGAAGAATGAAGGAGTATACCCATCGCAAGATGCATAAACTCTTTGTGGAGCTCGTGAGCGATAATGAACCGGGAGACCAAGCTGATGTGCGGAGGAGGAATTAAATGAACAAACATTACTCCTTGGAAGCACAGCACCGAGAGGGGAGTATCTTTCTTTTTTCTTCTTTACTTTACTAGTTTCCTATCTACTCTCTGCTAGGTTTGGGGGAAGAATTTGATTTCACTACTGCCTACTAACTTGCTTGGTCTGTAGTAGATTTTAAATATTCACACTTAATTACGTCTAAGAACTAGATTTACCTTAATCTGTTGCGTCTAGGGTTACTTGCCTTTTTGAAAAGAAGGAAGATCTGTGATAAGAGTACTTAGTATAAAGTATGACTAGATAAGGGGCAGTAGATTTGTTTTCATGCTTCGCTGCTTATTGAATTTATGCTCTGACCTACCCCGACCCATACTACTTTGACGAGTGAGTTTACTTGCTGCTCCAATTAAGTCCTACGTGCAACTGAACACTGCTACCCTTGAGTCCTTATATGTTAATAGCATGAACGTGATTTGTAGTACTCACCTTTCTGAACCCTTTTTCTATACCTTTCACTAACCCCTCTGAAAGCTTTTTGAGCCTTTATGAAACACCACCATATATATCTTACACATGCTTTACTTAAGCGGTGTCAGCAATCTGCCGCTGAGCTTGAACGAAGAAATGAAGCAACGAGTGCCAAAGAATCGAGGAGAATCATGTTTTGACCATGATTGAGAATTGGTTTGGGGGAAAGTAGAGAAGAAAACCTTAACCCTAGTTCAAGAAATTTGTTTGGGGGAGAAGTGGAAGACGAACATCATCGAAAGGTAACCTTGTTGGCCCTACTTTTGTATTACCGGTGCTAAAAATCACTAGCTCTTGCTCTAGAAAAAAAATTGAAAAGAAAGTTGAAAGTGCAAGAATCGATGGCTTTGTCGCAATGATAGTAGTTTACTATCAATGTTTGCCCAAGAATCGCTTCCATCGATGCACTTTATTTTCTATAAATTAGGATTTTGCCTTTATTCACTAACTTAACCTTGTTCCACGATTTTAGTTGTTTGATTGTGTTATAGGAACAGGTTTGGTATGCATCGAAGAAAGAAAGAATGAGATGTGAAGATTTAAGGAAGGAAAGATTTTGAAGATCTAAAGAAGGAATGCAATATGCTGTAAGAAGGAATGTTGAGAAAACAAGGGAAGATCATGTACAAGGCAACAAGATCTATGAAGCCGTGAAGCATCTCTTTTACACGTCCAAGAACTCTATAAATATAAAAGATGGTTTATCGATTCAAGTGTGCAAGAATAGAGCTAGCCGACTACATACTCTCTGTCTTGTAATTTAGCTAAGCTTTATGTTATATTCTATATGTCTAGTGCGTAACCTAGATACCTTAGTGGTGTGTATAACTTGGGTAGTTGTTTTGGCTACACCTGCTTAGTTTATCAGTTTAAGGTTTCTAACTTGTGAAAATTTAAACGTAGTTTTGTAAATCCTCTTTAATTGATGGTGGATATTTCGCCTAAGGCACGGCAAGTATATTCATATATCTGCTAAGATTTATTCTTGGTCTCTAGCGTTACTTTTCGATGTGTTCTGATTATTTACTGTGTTTCAGTAGTATTACTGTTAGGACAACATTTGTCATACCAGTGATCTTTTACTTAGTCAGAGTCTACATATCTTTAACTGTTTGCATAACATTGTTCTTAATAGTGTGTTTGAAGTACAGAGTTCCGGTCCTTTAATTCTTTCAATTAGCATCAAGAGCCAGGCACCTAATTCATAGGTGTGTGGATTTTGTGCTTCTGATGGATTCAGTAAATCCCAATGCAAACAGAATACCAGTGCTAGATGGAACCAACTATCACTATTGGAAGGTCAGGTTGAGGACTTACATCAAGTCAATTGATGTTAAATCATGGAAGATTGTGCTGGAAGGCTACAAGTTACCTCTGTCAACACCTGACAAGGATGGTGATGTTATTCCCAAACTAGAAAATCAATGGACATATGATGAATGGAAAAACTCCTCTCACAATGAGAAAGCCTTAAATGCTATATTTTACCATGTTAACTCTCATATGTTTTCTCTTATACAGAACTATACTACAACTCAAACCGCATGGAAGATCTTACAGAATCATTGTGAAGATGATGCTAGTGTTAGGGAAAGCAAGGTCAAGATGTTGTTGAACAAATTTGAGATCATGAGAATGCGAGAAGATGAAACCATCAACTCTTATTTTGAAAAACTGATCCAACTTTCCAATGAGTGTCAGATGTTAGGAGATCCTATTTCAAACAAGCAACTAGTGTACAAAGCTGTTAGATCCTTATCTTCCAGATTTGACACAAAACGTTGTGTTCTTGAAGACACCAAACACCTAGCCACCATGGAGTTTTCTACCCTTATAAACAATCTCATAAACTATGAGATGATCTTAGATGAACAAAAAGCCAACAAAACCAAAATGAACTCTCTTTACTCCAAAAACAACATAGTTGATGAGGTTAGTGAAGATGAAGAAACAACCTTGGTAACTTTTCAAAAAAGGTACAATAACATAGTCAAAAGATTTACCAAAAACAAGTTTCTTAAAACTCCTGGTCCTTCAAAGACTAATGACAAAGCCAAAAATCCCTCTGAGTTAACCAAGTTTGAGCCAAAAAATCTAGATAAAGTTCAGTGTTTTGAATGCAAGGGCTGGGGACACTATCAAAACGAATGTGCTAATACCCTCAGGAAGAAGGGAAGAACTTACTAGGCTAGCTTGAGTGACAATGAGGAGGAAGATACTGATGATGAAGAGGAACCCGAAGACACCCCTGAAGGATGCACTCAAACTGTGATGTCTCTGTCTGCTGTCCTGAGTAAACAAGAGTGTGAGCAAGCTCCATGTGAGAAGATCTGTTGTCCCAACAGTGTAAAACTTTCTAAACCTGTGACTGTATTTTTTTACTATGATGATTTAGTCAATGTTGAGACAACACTCTTCCAAACAGGTGATAAGGTAAATCTTACTGAAACTAATCTTAAATGCATGCATGGTTCTCTTGATTTGGATGCAGATTACCTTTTAAGGCAGAATTCAGTCAAGAATAGATGATTGAGGAGCTAAAACTGATGTATGAGACTCTACTTGCTGAGATGGAGAAGCTAGAGAAGTTTGTTAAGCCTCTGGAAAAGGAGAATTTCAATCTGAAGAAAACCATAGTGCATCTCGAAGCTCAGCTAAATGAAAAGAGCATTGAATTTGAGAGGTTAACCACCAAGCTAAAGGAAGCAGAACTTACCCTGACCAAGTGGAACTCAAATACAACCAAGCGGAAAATGGTAATGGAGCAAGAGAGTGATGATACAACAGGTAAAACCCAGCAAGATACTTCCACTGTTGAAATCCATAGAACTACTGCTGCTTCTAATACTCTCTCCTATTGCAAAAATGCTCTTGTGTTTGGAAAAGAAAATGGAATCATGAACAAACCTCCCAAGAAAACTTATGTGTGCCAATATTGTTTCAAAACAGGTCACACTAAGCTTTATTGCTACCTTTTTCTAATAACCATTTCAAAACCCAACAGTACCCCCACTACTGTTGAGACCAGTTTTGATTCACCTGTCACTAATCATATTTCTCAGAAAACCAAGTCTATAGTGACTGTTGAACAAACAGTGCTGGCATCACTCAAAGCAAAAAAAGGTAAATATGTCAAGAAAAACAATACAGGAAGTCCCAAACCTAACTTACAGTGCAAAGTTGTTCTATCTACTATAGAATCTAACAATGCAGGTATGTGGTAATTCGACAGTGGGTGCTTAAGGCACATGACAGGTACAGAAGAATACCTCAAGAGCCTAGTACCTCAACAGACTGGGATAGTGACATATGGAGGAGGTACTCAAGGTAAAGTCTTGGGAAAAGGAACTTTGAACATTCCAGGATTTCCTGATCTCAATAATGTTCTTTTGATTCAAGGATTAACTGCCAACTTGTTGAGTGTGAGTCAATTATGTGATGATGATTTGAAAGTACACTTTGATAAACATTCTTGTGTTGTGGTTGATCTAAATGGTATGAGTGTGCTAACTAGAGTCAGATCTCACAATAATTGTTATGTCATGAGTAGGATTGTAAAACCTGTGTCTGTGAAATCTACTGCTAGTCTAACCATTTCTGGTGAAGAAAAAAAGGAACGAGTGAAAAGGTCTGATAAGGCAACAACTACAACAACAGTGGATTGTTCAAATTTCTCAGGGGATTCCCAAGAAAGTGACATAGATGAAGGAATTATTTTTGAGTCACAGAAATATGTTATACTACTGCAGGATCTGAACCACAAAAATAAGTGGTTATCATCTGAAGAAACACATCAGGTCAATGTTAGGAGAACAGTGACAACAACACTGGAAAGAACTGTGATAGAAAGGTCACTTTATCTACCAAACTGCGAATCAAAGGTCAAATTCTCAGCATGTACAAGGTACTACCATAATTCCAAGTCCTCCTACGTAACTCTTAAGGGCTCTTTGCTATCTATATTTGGGGATGTTAGCTTAAAATTATGGTATAGTAGAAAAACAGACACTAATCAATGGAGATTTAGTGATGCTGAATGGTCTGGAGAATTGGATGACATGAAATCTACCAGTGGTGAATGTTTTTATCTTGATAAAAAATTGGTTTCATGGTTTGACAAGGAACAAAACTGTGTCTTATTATCCACCAAGTCTCAATGTGTTCAAAAAGGGGGTAGTGTCACTCGATTTACTTGGTTGAAAAATGTGTTATTGGTTATAGTCTAACGAGTGACATTTTGTTGATATTGTTAGATTATCTGACTACTCCAATCATCCTTAAGAATCCAGATCATTACTCCATAATCTTAAACATATACTGTCTTAAGGAACCTATAAACATGCAAGTTGTTCACCCAGAACCTATAAAAACCATTGATCAACTTGCTTATGTGCTGACAAAATCCTTAGATAGAAAGAGACTTCTCAATTTGAGAAGATCTCTAGGTCTTCACCCTAACTGATTATGTGAAAAGCACAGCTGTTGTCTTAACACCACAGCCAACAATATTGTGCAAAGTTTGTGGTGTTTCTTGTTCTTTTGTTTTTGTTTTTTTTTTTTTTTCTATCTCTTCTCTCTTTTGGTGACGTTTTTGAACTGATCTTGCATTGCACTTGAACCAAGTACTTGAAAACTCTTTCGAAATAAAAGTTTGAGGGTACTCTTGTCATCTCTTGTTTGCTAAAAATTGCACTATTGTATTATTTGTTGGAAGAAAAATAAAAGAGCCCAATGAAGGCCACCAAAAAGAGCCCAAAGGGGGCCAAACCAAAAAGAGTCCAATGGGGACCAAACTTTTGTTGATGTATGCTATTTCCCGACTTATCTAAGTCCAAGATTCTCTAAGACTACATTGAATCATCTCTGAAATTAGCACTCAACCATTTGCTTCTGTTTTAATTTACTTTTCTAAAGTGCGTAAAAAGGTGACAACTTTGGTCTTGAACCCTTTCTCTCAAAATATAAATGAGTCTAATTAAGGTATGAAAGTTCAAGTGTTATATGGCAATGCGATGTTCCGATTCTTAAGTATTCTTTCTTGTCTCTTGTCCTTTTGTCAGGGAGCCTGGGTGTACTCTGCCAATCTTTAGGGGGAGGGTGTTTGTGTTTTCTCAATTTGTTTCTCTGTGTGTTTTGGTTTTTGGGTAGACCCTGTTAAGAGAACAATGAACCAATGTTTGGACAACAGTGGATGTTTGACAAGAAATGTGATTTGAAAAATTATGATACTCGATTTTCTCTTGACAAATTCATTCAGTATTGTTTAACTAAGTGTCAAAATCTTCTCTAGTCTTTATTGGTTACTTGTTGATCGAAGTTTGCTATAATTTTAGTCTAACATTCTTACATACACTTGTATGGAATGATATATTGTGCAAATCTCTTTCCTTAAACATGCAGTTATAGATCTGTCAAATCAGAGTTTTAATATTTTTTTAAGCCAAGAGTTAATTCTCAACACTACGAAAACTTGTAGTGCAGTGAAGTTAACCCCGAGGTCGGTCTCTAAGGACTTAACTAGGCTAAGTTGCGTTTACGAATAGTAATGACAGTACGAAAAGCAGTAAAGTTTGTTTTCTTCGGCAACATAATGATAATCTAACTCCGATGCTGACTAACTAGAAAACAAATTAACTTATGGAGACGAATATATGAGAGGGAATTATGGTGTGATGACAGAAATCAAGCTAGCTAGCAGGAAGACATTCAACAATAACGATGTCGATATACTCTAGTTATCACTAGGACACATCCTAACGATTATTACACTGCTCTAGCTCTCTAGGCAGACACCTTATATCAGATAAGGTACGAAGGACTATGACAATGAGCTAACTTATTTTGTTCTACAAAACATATAGCATTAGTGAAGGCGTCAATTTCACTAAGCTACAATTAATAAGCTAATGTAGTTATGTGTTTGCTACGAACCTATGGATTATGCAATCTCTAGACGTTTTGGTGGATAACTCAGATTGCATAGTCCTTTGATAATTTTGGGGGTAAAAACAAAATACACATAACTACATATGCATTTAATCAAAATGGCATATATTAAATCGCATCTTACATGTTATTGAATTGCATAAATCCTAACTAGCATGCATTGAATCCATCACCACCCCATAACTGGGTGTTTAGCTGCTCATGATATGCATAGACATAATCAATATCATATATGAACAGATATTAAACATAAACGAATACTAAATACCAGGAATCGAAAGTTGATACAGATTTTACCAAATTGTGTCACGAACCCTAAGTAAAAACTAAAGAAACTGGAATACAATCAGTTGAAAAGTATGTATATATTCTCCCAATCAAGAATCAATCATCAAATACAAGAGAAATAGGTTCAATTACCTCCAGTAATAGGTAGGTAATTGCCTTGGAAAAGATCTAGGTTGAGAGCAAAAAGATGTAAAGAAGATTATGAATACAATTGTCTTTGTTCAAAACTAATAGAAAACTGGAACAAACGAATTACGACTAAAAACGGCGAACTGGAACATTACTGGTGTACAATCTTGGCGTCGCCAGTAAACCACCTGGCGTACACCAGGCAGCCGGCTGGCGTCGCTAGTTATGATGCAGGCGTACGCCAGCCTTATGACTGACGCGCTCCAGGTACTCTGGTTGGCTCCGATCCGCACTTTGACTCCAACTTTGGTATTTTTGGCCTTCCCGCTCCACTTCTAGCATCCTTTCGAGGCATTACAACTCCATATCCTGTAAATGCATATAAAATGCATCCTTTTGCCTCTAATTAACGCGGTTTAGCCAAATACCTACAAAACACATAAAGAACAAAACAGGTAAAAATACTCTAGGAAAACTAATAAAAACTATACTTAAGGACGACAATAAGACGGTAAAAACAACCAAATAAGACGGTGTAAAACCGACTCATCAGTTATTACCAAAGCACCTTTTGCCAAACAAGACACATTTGTTCATTCAAAAAGAGAAACTTTTGGGAACAGGCGTCATCATTGGGTTTTATTACCAAAACCACACTCTTTTCCCTCTTCCCTCCATTCGCCTTCTTCTCTCGTTTCTGTAAAAAGCATCCTCTGCATCTCTTCTTCTTCTGCCTTGAGATATAGCCTTGGGTTAATGGAATTACCAAGGTGCTAATTTGGTCACTGAGACGGGAACTCAGTAAGCCAAAAAGAGAAGAGAAAGGATTTTTGAAAAGAAAGGTACTTTTAAAAGAGAAAGAGATATCTGAGACAGGTATTCAGATGTTAGGGCTTTGAGTGAAATTGGTTAAAGAGGTATCTGAAACGGGTATTCAAATATGTGAGGCCACTGAGTAAGGGGGAACACAAAAGAAGAGAAGTCGACAAACAGTATTATCTATCAGAAGTCAACTATCTCGTGTTTTGTAAAATTTCCATTTTTGTGATAATTTTCAAATATACTGGAAGCTTAATTAATAGGCTCAGAAACCAGTTTGTCTCCTAGTTACAGATTACTGAGAATTGAAAGCGACTCAGATAGCTATTAGCCAAATAGCATTAAGTGGGCACAATTACATGTGTTGATTGTGATCATTGCTGAGAAAGCAATCTCAACCATTGAAAGACATGGCGTTAGCAATTCAACGGATCAGATGCGTCCCAAATGCCCACTAGCACAGTAACCCAGAACAAGGCCCACTCGCATTTAATGCAAAATCGCTTTTTCACCCACGCCTAATGCAGACTTCGAGATATGTAGATACAAAATTCATTTGTATCTATGTAATTGCATTGCTATATAAAGCAGTTTATGGCAAAGAAATTACTTTCGCCTAAACTCACAAATTTTTCAAGCACCAAAATAGCAAATTTCTCTAACTTTCTCTGCAAATCGTCTGATTTTCTGCTAAGTTTTTCTGCAAAGAATCACTTGAAAGAATTTGACACTAATCTCTTTTATTCTCATCTTCACTACTTCTATATAAAGAGATGGAACCCAAGAGAGCTAGATCCCAGAAATTCCAAGTGTCCACATCTGGAACTGCTGAGAAGCAAAATCCAGCATTGGTTGTGACCAACAGGAGATTGGTTGGTGATTTCAACTTCTCCATGTGGAACCCATAATCGAAAGTACAATGGGGAGGAATAATGGTTGATGATTACCTGCTTGGTGCTGCAAAGAATCAAGCAGATGTTAGAAGAGCACTTGACTTACTTGAAAACGTAAAGATCAAGGATTTTTGCTCTGCAAGACCCAGTGGTAAATCCACTGAAGATGTGTTTGAATTTTGTAACAATTCCACCTTCTTAAACACTACTGTTGCTGATGGCACTGAAGAAGTGCACATCAAAACAAAGGTCCAAGGTTTAGACATAAACCTTAGTGTTGAGACCTTCAGCAATCTATTTGGGTTACCCACACAAGGTGATGATTGTTTACCAGACACCTCAATTAAGAGTGCAGGACACTTCTACTCTCTCTAGATGAATCCTGACCAAGAGGACTCTCCAACAGATTTTGACAACTCGATTGTTAGGAGAAAACATCTTGTTGAACCCTGGGATTTGGTAGCAGTTATACTGCATAGGTGCTTTGATTCAAATTAGGGTGGAGCTGACCAAATCAGCATGGAGAGATGGATAATGATGACTTTCCTCAATACTTTGGAGGATAGAGATGAGCCCTTCAATTGGGGGGAAGTACATCTATCTAAGGTTTGTTGACAAACTTCAAGGCTTTGAGTCTGTGGTAGATGGTGACCTTGCTGAGCCGAAGTACTCAATCAGCTTTGGTCTAAAAATCTGCTACATTCTGGAGAAGCTAGGCCTGCAGCTCAGGGGGAAGGCAGAAATTTCCAATAGTGATCTCATATGCAAATATGATTCTGAGCTCAAGCAGAAGCAGCTGACAAGAGAGGCCAAGCAAAAGAGGCCAGTAGAAGAAGAGGTTTCTGAGGCAATTGTTGTGCCAAAGAAGAAACCTAGAACTGGAGGCAAGAAGAAGGCAACTGCAAAGAAGACCACATCTGTGGTGGATACTGATACACAGGTATCTAAACCTAGTGTCGCAGATAATACTGGAGGAGTTAAGATACAACTCCAGAGTGTTGCAGATACCACTGCCTTTGTCCAGCAAGCACTCTATAGTGTTGAAGATACCACTCTTGTTGACAAGAGGGTTGATGCGTCCCAGCCATTGTCTGCTGAACAAGCAGATGATTTAGACTTTGACCCATTCTTGGAAAGGAATGTGGTTACTGATGAAGTCCCTGTATCACAGGCTGCTGAGCAAGCAACCATGTCCAAAGGAAATAATCCAAGGCCATACACTTTCCAAGATATAAATGATGCCCTGATGAGTGATGCACTTGTACTTGATGACACTGCCAATGCATCAGTACAAAACATGGCTGCTGATCTGGAGAGAACTATCACTGCTATCTAAGGCAAGATTATATGGTAGAAGTGATTGAAATGCGCCAGGGTGTTGATGGTGTTGTTGAAGTAAATCCTGTGATTGAGCAGGTTCCCAACTCTCACCTGAGAGGGATTAACCTGATGTTGCGACTTAGGGAGATCAAACAAGGGAGGCAACTGAGCCAAAGACTCAGGAAAGGCTTGAAGTGCCTGAAACTTCAAACAGAGCTGAGGTCACTGGACAACAAGACCAGCGCATGGAACCCATACAAGTTCCAGATACCAATCAGCCTGACATTGATCAGGTTACTGAGTGGTTTAAATCTCTACTTGTTAAATTTCTACGTTATATGTTTTGTTATTAATGTAATTAATCTTTGTTACAGGCTGAAAAAGAAACTAATTAAGGAAGGAGAGGAAGCTGAAAAGCTAAGAGGAAGCTGGAAAGCTTCCTTCACAATCTGAAAAAGGAGGACTCTTTACCCTCCATCAACAAGGAATCTGAGCCTGTTACACAAGTAGCTAAAGATTCTAGTTTGTATTCTCAGAGATCTCCATCCCATGATCTTACTCATAATTTCTTATGTTTCTTAAAGGCTCCAAATCAGAAGAAAGATGATGTGGCTGAAAAGCCAAAGACATCAGAGGATATACCAGAGACCTCACAGGTCTCTGAGAAACACATATATGAGCCTCCTATCAGAGAGGTAGATATCTCAGATACCAATGTGTGTGAAATCCTACTAAATCTTTCTAAGTGTACTAACACTTGTCATTCTCAAGTTCAGAAAGAAATGGAAGTTGAAGAGGATAAGACGCCCAAGTCTCCTCCAAAGATATCTGAGGGTCCTTCCACCTCACAAGTCAAGCCATCTGAGCCTGTTGTTGCGACACAGGTAACTCAGAAACCTGACACCTTTGATACTCAGATATCTGAACAAGTTTTGATACTTAATCAAAACTCCAATCTCTTTCAGGCTCCTTCACGCGCTATAAGGATTCCTGAGGATAAATTCCAGGATCTCCTTCCATTCTGCAAGAATCATACTTTGCCCAGACACCTTCGCTGCTTCAAATAGTGGCAGAAAATAAGGAGGTCAGATATCCATGAAGTCATCAGGATCCTTGACGACCCCACAAGAAGGGACATTGATTTGGAGAATCATATGCACAACATGTTCCCTTGTGAACAATATTCTTTTTCCAAGCTGATGGAAAAGAAGTTCACTAAGGAAGTAGCGCGAAAGCTCATTAAAACTTTTGAGCAAGCAGATGGCCAGACCAGATTGGAAATGACTATAAGGCCAGTACTCCCTAAGACACTGTAGATTGCTCCCACTTAGCAAGAAGAAGTCAATGGTCAAATGGTCACTATACCAGAGGTCATCAACCTGGTATCTGAAGATGAAGAAGATGATGAGACTGGTCAAAATGATGTTGAAAAACCAAAATCTCCATCTCCATCTGCTCACAAGAAGGATGACCCCAAGGATGATGATGATGCCCCTGCACCAGGAACAGGAGGAGTTGCTACAACTAATAATGCCTCAGCTGCTGAAAAGCATCCTGAGAGGAAATCACACAACTCTCCTCCTCCTTCTCATCAAGGATCATCAAATCCTAATCCCCAACCGCAAGATACTACTGAACAAGTACTTGAGCACTCTGAAGGTACTTCACAGAAGATCAAGGAAGCTGAGTACAGAGTAGCTCAACTCAAAGCTTTGTTGGAAGAAGAAGCAAGACTGCATCTTGAGTTGGAAACCAAGATGGCAGAAAGACAAGCCAACCTAAGAAAGGTTTAGGAAATGACTCGCAAGGCAGAAGAAGCCCTTGATGAGCAAAAGCAAATCTAACTTGTTGCACAAGCATTTGCTGAGCAAATGGATGCTGAAGAAACTCCAGAGGAAGATACTGGAAGAGTATTGCCCTCATCTAGCAAAGGGAAGAAGACTTTGCCACCAAAGGTTGCTGACTTAGACAATGAGGAAGACTGGAGTGATGAAGAAGAAGAAGAAGACAAGGAGGATAACACTCAGAAAGTACATGACCATAGTCAACCTTAGACTACTGTGTCTAAAAAGATTTTGGTTCCTCTTGTCCACATCCAAGTTCCTGATGATGAGACAGAGGATTATGAGATGAGATCCCAGCACATGAAAGAGCAGTTCAAGGAGTTAGAAGATCAAAATAAGCAATTGATTGAATATGTTCCTCCTACATACCGCAAGCTTGCTGAAATGATTGCAAGAAGAACTTCCAGCATTGCTCTGGAACATCAAGATCTTGCCATGCTGAGAAAAGCAGATGAATAGCTCATGCAGTTTGCAAATACTCATGCTAACCTTGCCATGACTAGCCAAGTAGTTGCTGAAGTTTCCAAACTGACAGATGAAGAAAATGGCTTTGCACAATAGAATATTGCACTCAGAGCAGAATTGCAACAATTATCCCAAGCCTACTACAACCTACATAGGAATTTTGAATCATTGTCAGATTCCTTTGTCAAAATGGTGGATAATTTTGATCAGTCTCCTATGACTAAGGGGGAAAGAGCTAGAAAAGTTACCAAGGGGAAAGGCAAAAAAAGATGATATCTGAAGATGCCCAACCTCATTCTGCAACCCCTAGTCAACTTCAATTAGTCACTGCTACTGAAAGAAAAGTCATTAGAACAAGGTCCCAGAAACCTCCTGTTGTTGCCAAGAGCTCAAGGAGAAGACACAGAGACCATGTTGAGGATGAAGATGAGATCTCTGAAAAGAGAAGAAAAGGCAACAATGATTTCTCAGAAACCCATCAAGATGATGATGATGATGATGAGGAAGATGAATAAAATGTTCTTTACCTGCAGTTCCCTTAGCAACAACAACTCCTTCTGGAAATACCAAGTCTATCCAGCAAGGTACTTCTAGTGACAAACTCTCAAGAAGAGAAGCTGCAAGACAGAAGAAGATCAGAGAAAGGATTAGAGAATTCAGAAGAGTTGATATTACTAGCCCTGAGGAAGCTATGATCAAATATACTCCAAGTCAATCCGATCTAAACTCTGAAATTTACAAGTGCAAGAATGGTTACTGGATAATGTTCATGAAAAATTTGCTACTGAACAAAGAAGGCTTCCCAGTATCAGTCTACCTTCAAATGATGGCATGGAGGAAGTACAGAGAAGATCTAGTGCCAAAGGATAAAATCAAGGGTGCACTTGCCTATGAAATTTATGTCAGACAGATAGCTAGGAAGAAGGAGCTATCTGAATCCTGCCCATACTATAAGCCAGATGAGGTACACAAAGTTGCAAATGTTCTTGGCACTGGAACAAAAACTAAATTTGTAGTACATGCTTATGAATCCTACCTCACTGAAGAAGATTACCAGCAAGATCTGAAGTATCTGAAGACAAATCTATGAAAGATTCAAGATGTCTCCTATTTAGATTGATCATGCTTGGATCTGGGCAAGATACTACTGGGTTGAACAAACTAGCAAGAGACGACCCACCAAATCTTACAGAGATAATGTTGAGTTCTCAAGAAGAGTTGAAATGGCTGTAAGAACCTACCTACTTGATTACTCTAATGACATTATCAGATATGGTGACTTTATATACCCAGATAAAGGAAGCTGACGAAGATGATGACTTGAAGACCAACTTATAGGATGTTCACTTGGAACTTGGAAATTCCTGTTGTCCTATATAGTTGTGTAATTTTTTGATTTTTGTTGATTGTAATTTATTGTTTATCTTGTAAAAGTTACCTATGTACTCAATTGTAATTATTTGATGAACCTACACTCAGATATCATTCTAATGAAAAGATAACTTGTCAGCAAAGATCACACCTTGTGATTTGGTTGATGTTTAATTTCTGCACTTAAATAAATGAAATGAAAGATCATAAGAAATGTTTAAGTGTTGGATTGTTTCCTCATCCAGTTTCATGATAGGTTTTAGATAGTCATAG
This sequence comes from Plantago major, assembly GCA_026545765.1. Taxonomy (NCBI): domain Eukaryota; kingdom Viridiplantae; phylum Streptophyta; class Magnoliopsida; order Lamiales; family Plantaginaceae; genus Plantago; species Plantago major. The sequence continues at coordinate 61,578,583 of CM048839.1, read as the reverse complement.
GTGACTGATCAAAAAGGGGAAAATTTGTTAGGAATATCTGTTTAGATTTTGATCAGTAAACCCTAATGACTTATCTTAGTTCAGAAAGGTAACTAGTACTCTTAGTTCACTTGAACATTGTAAAGGAGGAAGCTTACTGAGTATGTTAGTCTAGCAAATCTTGTATAGGATGTTAAGTCTCAGAATGTAAGTTTTATATCTTTGAAGAAGACCAAGAAGCATGCATCCAACAGAAGGAACTCATTATTGAAGATCAAGAGACTGCACAAGATTTCTGAAGACTAAGGAGAAATGTCTCCTCAGAATGCTTGGCTCACATACCTTGAAGAAATCAAGTGTCTTTGGAAGACAAGTATTTCAATAGGTCTCTGACACCCAATGCTCACTGAGTAAGGATATGCAAAGCCCCAGATAGCTTGCATTGTTTCGTTGAGACTACAGGACAAAAGTTAGTACAGTGCATTTATTACGTAGACAGAGATGTCTGAGCAAAAGAGGAAATCTCTGTAAAGAGACAAAGCTCACTGCCGTACTATCTTCAGATATCAATAGTTTGAATTACATTGTGCCTAATGGATACTATTCAAACGGCATGATTTTCAACTATAAATATGTATCACCACTTAGAATACTTGAAAGACACACTTGAACATAGAACTACATTGAACACAATCTTTCATTCAAGCATACAAGCCTTCTACCTACTTACTCTCAAGCTTTCTGTTGCGACTAAAGCTCTTGAATTCTAAGTAGCACGAAAGTTCTAAGTGTCCTGATTCTTAAACAAGAATTGCATATTGTGAAAGAGTTGAATCCAAGGATAAAGTTGCAACTTATACCTGAGATTCATTCTCTTGAACAACATCAAGACTTAGGTCAGTAAAGAACAACTTACCGTACATTGTGAAGTGTATTAAGTAAATTTGATTCTATAGAGCTCTCTGAGATAACTGAATAAGTTATAAGAGATAGCTCACCTGACAAACTACCATAACTAACACCAAACAGGCGTTGAGCACAGGAAGTACTTAGTTTGGAAAACTAAGGAATAGCTCAAAGGTTACTGAGTAGAGGAAGTACTTGGCTGAGAAAGCTAGGGAATAACTCAGGGGGAACACTTGGTTGGGAACGTAGTCTAAAAGGGATCAAGAGATAGGACTTTGTAAGGGGAATTCAATTTCTTATCTTAGTGGATTCAAGTCCTGAGAAAGGGCGAGTGGAAGGGATTACACCACCTTCAGATACCACTATAAAGCACTGTGTTATCTACTTACTGCACTTTACTTACTGCTTATTTATCGCTTGCTGAGTATTTACACACCTTATAGTTTGCTGAGCACGTGCACTTATCACAAAAGTCTTCCACTTTCTAATTATAAGTATCAAATACCTTCACAGATATCTGAGAAACCGTTTTATCAACAAAAGTTTGAAAAGACTATTCACCCCCCCCCCCCCTCTAGTCTTTTACTTTGCCGTTATCTGGACCAACAAGTAGAACAAAAGTCATCGTGTATCTGAGTCTATCTTGAAAAATCTCAAACGAAAGATATATATATATATATATATATATCGATCAGACTTAACGTATGCCAAGCTTGCGTATGGCATACGCCAAGTTGCTGCATGGCGGACGCCATGCGCTGCCATGGCTCCATGGCGCACGCCATGCGCAACCATGGCGTATGCCAAGTGATATTTGGCGTGCGCCAAAGCATTATGGCGAGCTTTTCCGCATTTTGACTTCAAATTTGGTATTTTTGGCCTTCCCGCTCCGTTTTCGTCATCCGTTCGAGGCATTGAAACTTCTTACTCCTGTAAATGCATATAAAATGCATCTTTTGCCTCCAAATCATGCGGTTTAGCCAAATACCTACAAAACACACAAAACACGAAAACGTAACAAAACTACTAAAAAACTGTACTTGAGAACGATAATAATACGGTTAAAAAGACCAAATGAGACGGTGTAAAATCGACTCATCAGTACCATCATATTCAGAGTGGAGAGACATATTAGACAATTCACTAGTAAGGTGATGGGATGCACCATAATCCATCAACGAAGGACATGTTGGTGAGTGAGCAAGATTGGCCATCGGACGTCGGCACTGTGGAGATGTATGGCCTGGTTTCTCACAATTCTGGCAAATAAGAGGTGGGCGAAAATATTGACCACCAGGCAGCATAAAGTATCCATAGTTATAACCTCCATAATTTCAGCCATGGTTATTGTTATAGCCATCATTGTCGTTATAGCCACGACTACTGCTACGACCACCACCGCGGCCACCTCTACCTCCACGACCCATGTTGTTGCTTCCACGGGAATCATTAATTATAATTGTTGTTGTTATAATAGGGACGAGAAGAGTGATTTTAACGAGATGATTGCACAACGTTTGCCGTAGCAACAAGAGATGATTAGGCAGATTCTTGATTGTTCAAATAGATCTCCTGGGAGATCACTTTGTCATGTAAATCTTTAAAGGAGATGGAGGTATCCCTTACTCAAACTGCCGATGCCATATCACCATAAGCAAGGCCTAAACCATTAATGATATACAATGTAAGGTAATCATCACTCAACGGTGTGTCAATAAGGGCAAGTTCATCGGCTTTTAATTTCATGAAAGTAAGAAATTATCGAGCAGATTGAGCCAATATTAGCACGTGAGAGGTCATCTTTTAACTGCATCACCCTTGCACGAGACCTGTTTGCGAATAGACGAGATAGAGTATCCCAAACTTCAGCCGACGTTTCGCACGAACAAGCCAATGGAGCAACATCATATTCGAAGGTGTCGGTGAGTGCGCCAAGGATCAATTGATCCTTTGGCGGAGGTTTGTTCTTTGAGTCAACAAAGGAGCTGAGGTTGAAGCCGTTCAAAACCGAACAGACATGGTTGCGCCATATTATATAGTTGGAGGAATTGAGGGGTATTTTGAGGTGAGTAATGGCTGTGATGGGAACAATAATTGGTGAGGAAGAAGCTGTTTTGGTTGTTGTGTCACTCTGAATAGTTGAAGAATTTGCAGACTGGGACATGGTAAAGAAGAAGGTTGAGGCGGCTGAATAGAGTGATGAGTCGATATTTTAACTACTCATTTAGTCTTTTTTAACCGTATTTTGTTATGTCCTTTAGCCTTTTTTGTAGTATTTTAGTGCATTTTCACGTTTGGGTATTTTATGTGTTTTTGTACTTTTTCCTGGTGTTTTAGTGTAAAAGGCAAGGATTTGGAGGAGCGTACACAAAATCGAAGCTTATCCAAGCTTCTAGAAGCACACCAAGGCCAAGTAGTGGGCCACTACTCCAAGGAGGTGACAAGGAGGTTGAGAAAACGGAGTAAAAATAGGAAGAAGTGGGAAAAATGGGAATTTCCCCGGATGGGAGGCTCACCGCGGTCCAGAAGTGCAAAACAGAATCGAACAGTCTCGGAGCATAGCAGACCGCGGCGAGCCAGGAACCATCGAGAGGCTCACCGCGGTGAGTGCTAATCAAGACCAGTTCCACCTATGTTTTCTGGCAGTTTTTTTTCCCATGATTTCAAATTTCTACTTCCTTGGTTCTATAAATAGGTCACTTGTATTTAGTCTTTCACATATCTTCATACCTTCGAAGTCTATTTTCTTTCAGTTCAAGCATTGTAAACACTCTAGAGATTCAATCTCTCTTGCAATAGAAGTATTGTTTCCTTTAAGACGATCTCTTGTCACTGACGTATACAGGTATCAATCGTGCAAATTTTTGTTTAAGTTTGTATGTTACAGGTTGTTACTTTGATTACTCAATCTTGGTGTATCGGTGTGAACTTGTTAGTGTCTTAATCATTAATTAGGCTATATCTGTATGATTGCATAGCTCGTGACAGGCTCTTTGTAGTGATTACGTACTTATAGACCGTATTTGGTTGAACTTTCAATAGCAAGGTGATGAACTGCGATTAGTGCATCTTTAATTGGTCATCTTCGTATCAGCACACTTTATGAAAGGATTTATTTGCTTCATTGTTTATAGAATTGCATGATCTAGGTTTTACTTTGTCTTGTGCACGTTAGATTATATTCTAGGGTTGAAGTATCACAATCCACACTATCTGTTTACAAACAACACAAGCTAGTCTATTTTATAGAACTAGCTTAATCAATTCCTCGAGAGAACGATCATGTGGTTAAACGCCTTGTCTGTCTGTAACAATCGCTTTTTCTACTTGTGTTAATATAAGTAGTAATTTCTAAGCGCATCAGAAATTTTGGCGCCACTGCCAGGGAGTTGATTCCAACGTTCTTATAGATTAGAATCAATTGTGTTAGTTGCGTATCTTTTTATTCAAAAAAAAAAAAAGGAAAAAATCAGAAAATCTTTCAAACCCAAAATTTTTTATTTGAATCCTTGTGTTTGTTTTTGTGATTTTAGTTTTTCGATTTTTGTTTATTAGTTAGATTTTTATTTTTGATGTCTTTTTTGTTTTCAATTATTTTGGCGGAACTACTCCTGGTTTCTTGTTTTTGTGTGTGTAGGGTAATATGAATGATTCTTACTGTGAAGTGTGTGACAATGGAGAATATGGACACAATGAGAGATACTGCATTGCTAAGAGGAATATCTTTCACTTCGAGCAAGGAGAGGATGAAAAATTCCATGATACTTGTTACAGGTATTTGGAATTTGAGTTGGAGTGGCCGGATCATGATTTGTCAGAGGAGTGCATGATGTTCTATTTTCGCAAGGCACTGAGAGGGGAAAATAGGAAGGTAGTGGATGTTATTGCCGGTGGTTACATTGAGGGTGTGGATCTAGATCAGCCAAGAGAGTTATTTGAACTGACTGCTTATCTGACTAGGTTGGATTCCATGGGGTTCGTGCCCACATGTCTGCTTCGAAGGGAACTAGTTGAGTCTGAAGTGATGGAAGAAGAGACGTCAGATTCCATTACTACGCTAGACAAAGATACTTCTTCCATGTTTGATGATAGAGGCATGGATACCGCGGATTTAGAAAGCACTTCCATGTCACTGGAGCCCATAGAGAGCACTTCCATGCCACCGGAACCCATAGAGAGCCATGTGCCTCATCACCCCACACCACACATATGACGTTGCTCGAGGGGAGTTTTGTTGATCATTTCTGCCCTTTTTCTTTGTTTCCAATTTATGAGTGTTATGTGCTTAAATTTGAATATATTAACTCTCGACATACTTGTTTGCAGGATTACATGAGTATTGTGGGATCAACACACAATGGAGCATAAGGAATTCACTGGAAGCTCCAAGTAGGCTCGACGCCTGCTCAAAATTCGTTCCCGTATGAGAACGGATAACAGCAATCTACAACAGTCGAGCCAACGACTATAAGAAAAGGTGCTTCCCGGGAGGCAACCCGGGAGTTCAAGTTTGAAGAGAGAGGAGATTTGATTGGCAACAGCGGTATGGAGGAGGATCTTCTTCCGAACCCCAAGGTCAGCCCTCTTTCCATTGATCATGCCCATGGAGGCATACTACGGGCGGTAACTCTACAACTTAATCTTTTATTTATTCTTTATGCTAGGGTCTAGCTATCGAATAGGTTTTGGGAGGGAAGTTGTATGTTCTTTTGATTAAATGCCTCGGTATGAACTTTTTACGCTGCTTTGTATATATGTATATGTGTTTATTTGTTTTTTTCTATTTTTAGTTTGGTGGTGTTGAGTGGTATGTTAGCCACTTTTGCGTAGTCTTGTGTGAGCCGTCTTTTGACCTAATTTTTTGGCCTATTTTAAAAAATTTTGTGTGTTGAGTTCGAGTTCTTTTTACAAGTCGGTTATCTATTGCAATAGATAAGCCTTTTTACTGATGTGATCTTTTATGGCCTTTAACTAGTATTAAGGAATTTTCAAAAATCACTTTAGTCCGTTTCACTTGTAAATAGAAAGTCTTCCTATTCTAGTAGTCAAAAAGCCGGTGAGAAGCCTTATTGAGCCGATGAAAAAATATTGTACCGGCAAATGTGTGATTCTAGTAGGATGAGCAAGGGAAATCCTTGCGCCACTTCATATACATGTGCACTCTTTTCAAAACGGGTATGACGAATGGCATTTTCGACTTGATATCTCGATTCTCAAACCCATTCCAAGGAACAGGTTTGTGGAGAAGGGTACTTGTTACTTCATACTCAAGCTCACTACACTCTATATTTTGAGCATTTGGTCGATTTTGAAAATTGTTTTGTATTGCTTGCTGCCGTTCTAAAAAAAAAAAAAGAAAAAATCTCGAAGTGTTTTTCCAGGATCACTTATGATCGTTTGAGATAGTGTTGCGCATTCCCAAATACTACCTATAAACCAAGGCGTGGCTGATTGTGCGTATGCTGTGAGGGTTGATGGTTTTTTTCTCAAATTGCATGCCAAATACTACCTATAAACCAGCGTGTGGGCGGTTCTCGTATGTTGTGAGGGTTGATGGGATGTACTCCAAACCGATACGCAAAAAAGTGCGGATCTTGAGCAACCTATTGGGATACACTTGCAACATTGAGATAAAAAAAATGAAAAAATATGAAAATCTGTGCAAAAAGAGCAAAGCACAAGAAAAAAAAAGAGAAATAATACGTGCGAAAAGAGCAAAGCACGAGTACGACAGTTATTTCTATTCTATGTATTGATTTCGACCCTTTTCACTAAAAAGTCCTTTTAGATTCGTTTAAATTGAGTGCAAAAGCATGTAATATTAGTGGCAACTTTGTGACGTTTGTTGTCATCTTCCTAAATTAAGTCTTGAGCGATTACCTTTATTTACTAGACACTTCCAGAAGAGAGACTTGAGTTGCACTTATATTATCCTTTGTGAGGGACTGCTAGGGTAAGTCGAAGTTTTATTTACTTGTGAAACGGAAGATTGTGATCTTTGCTAAGCTACTTGCCAACGTTAGAGGGGATACAAGTTTACATCAGTTATAGGTTTGACTCTTGCAACAGTTGTTCCGGTAGCTTGTTGATTGAACTCTTTTGTGTTGTGTCGTGTCTATGTATTTTTTCTTTTCTAGGATGTTTTAGAGTTTTGTTTGCTCGAGTACGGGCAAATGTCCGTTTTGGGGAGTTTGATGAGTCGATATTTTAACAACTCATTTAATCTTTTTTAACTGTATTTTGTTATGTCCTTTAACCTTTTTTTGTAGTATTTTAGTGATTTTCACGTTTGGGTATTTTTTGTGTTTTTGTACTTTTTCAGGTGTTTTAGTGTAAAAGGCAAGCATCTGGAGGAGAGTACGCAAAATCGAAGCTTATCCAAGCTTCTAGAAGCACACCAAGGCCAAGTAGTGGGCCACTACTCCAAGGACGAGACAAGTAGGTTGAGAAAAGGGAGTAAAAATAGGAAGAAGTGGGAAAAATGAGAGTTTCCCCGGATGGGAGGCTCACCGCGATGAGCTCCAGTAACACAGAGCCTCACCGCGGTCCAGAAGTGCAAAACAGAATCGAACAGTCTCGGAGCATAGCAGACCGCGGCGAGCCAGGCACCATCCAGAGGCTCATCGCAGTGAGAGCTGATCAAGACCAGTTCAACCCACGTTTTCTGGCAGTTTTTTTTCCCATGATTTCAAATTTCTACTTCCTTGGTTCTATAAATAGGTCACTTGTATTCAGTCTTTAACATATCTTCATACCTTCTAAGTCTATTTTCTTTCAATTTAAGCATTGTAAACACTTTAAAGATTCAATCTCGCTTGCAATAGAAGTATTATTTCCTTTCAGACGATCTCTTGTCACTGACGTATCCAGGTATCAATCGTGCGAGTTGTTGTTTAAGTTTGTACGTGACAGGTTGTTACTTTGATTACAGAATCTTGGTGTATCGGTATGAACTTGTTAGTATCTTAATCATTAATTAGGCTATATCCGTATGATTGCATAGCTCGTGACCGGCTCTTTGTAGTGATTACGTACTTATAGCCCGTATTTGGTTGACCTTTCAATAGCAAGGTGATGAACTGCGATTAGTGTATCCTTAATTGGTCATCTTCGTATAAGCACACTTCATGAAAGGATTTATTTGCTTCATTGTTTGTAGAATTGCATGATCTATGTTTTACCTTGTCTTGTGCATGTTAGATTATATTCTAGGGTTGAAGTATCACAATGCACACTATCTATTTACAACCAACACAAGTGAGTCTATTCTATAGTACTAGCTTAATCAATTCCTCGAGAGAACGATCATGTGTTTAAAAGCCTTGTCTGTCTATAACAATCGCTTTTTCTACTTTTGTCAATATAAGTAGTAATTTCTAAGCGCATCATAGAGTTTATGTTTTGATGGTGCTCGGTAGAGTCTTTAGCTGACTCGTGATACTATATATAAAGGAAGAATATGTTCTGAATTTCCCATCTTTCACATATTACATAAGTCCCTATTTATACATCTAAAGATCTCTACTATTATGTTAACAACATATGAGAAAATATATACAAGTTACTAGAATATTCTCAATCAAGACTCCTTAATAATTTCATCCACCAGTCGTGTCAGAAACGGGTGGATATACACTAAAACTCTCGTTTATATTTGAATCTGCCGTTGAATCAACTACTACGAAACATGATTATTCAGAAGAAGATTCATGTTACTGTCTCCCTGATCAAATGGGAAAAAGTATTTGCAATTGTAGTAAGAAACTTTTAGTAATTACAAAACAAAGTCAATATGAATTAATATTTGAAATGATTGATCAGGTAAAAGACCCTCAACAAAAAGATAATTATCTAAAGAAATTAGAAGATATGATTTTAGAAAAAGGACAAGAAACTTCTACTTCAAATAAATAAAAAACATATTTCAAAGATGTAATAAAAACATTCAATACCCACAAGACAAGTAGCATCTCTGTTAATGATATTCAACGAGAGATTAAGCAAGTTAAAATAGAAATACGACAATTATGGCAGGAAAATGAAGAAATGAAACAAGATATTTTAATTTTAAAACTAAAAGATGAATTAAAAGAAGAAAGCATTACCAACAATATTGATAATGATAATACAGAAAATAAGAAAGATAATGAGGTTTTTCGTAATGTATTGCCTTGACATTAAGGCCCGTATATATTCATAACTTTGTAGTGTATCCTATAAAATATCTCATAAATATGAGAACCATGTTTCATTTTGTAATTATGAGTTTTTACATTTAGGGTTAAAATGTCTAAAATATGTGGATCTGAAAGAGATATGGTGAAATTCGGATAACAATTAAAGTAAATTGGTCAATTACAAAGACTGGTTTCAATTAAACCTAAGAGAGAATCTTGAAAATCAAGATGTCTAGCATCTCTAAGTGCTACAAATATGCTTGTATCTAATCCTTCTCTTGTTAATGGTTTAATAGCAATTTGTACGAGACCTATATGTAAGAATTTGTAACCACTGGCTATATGCTTTCTAATTGACTTTTTAGTGAATAAATGTAAAGTTTGTTGATCACTTACTAAAGGAAGGACTTGTTCTTCTGTTTTTATAGTATAAGCTGATCTAAAATCTAATATGCTTTGTTTATATATTGTACTCTTATCTACATTTGGTGGTTTACAATTGAACAAATCTTTATCTTCCCAAGTATTTTCAATAGTAGATACTACATTTTCATTAGTATCTGGTGCAGATGATGAGGCAGAAGCCATATTGTTCCCAAAAAGTCTATCCATTAATCTTACTAGATTGTTTCGTAAAAGCTAATTCAGACAAACTATCTTCTGGGAAATTAATAAGTCAAAGTCTAATCTTACAGTCCCTAAGACTATAGAATGGAAAAATGTTAATCTTCCTGAAGCATGGTTACTTCCTTCTGGAACGATACCAAGATCCCAACCAATAGAGAATACTGAAATAGAAAATATAGTAGATCACCCAGATAGAGGGGTTAGTATAATATTTAACAGACAAAGTTCTATGTCATTTAGAGACTATAGCTCACAAAGAAATAGTGACTATTTATCCCGGAGTAATTCCCATAGAAATTCTTTTAGTACTTTTGAAAGGGATAGACATAATTTCCAAGGAGTGAGAACACATAAAAATGTAGCTCAACCAGTTTATACTTCACAAGGCCTTAGTGATAATTACATAAATGATTTAGATCAACAAGAAGAAGATAAACCCACTTCACCAAATCTTTCAAGCATATATGTTTTGACAAAAGAATTTTGTATAGACAAGAGTTTGATTAAAAAAGATTTTATGAGTGACAATAACAAACAAGAAAGAAAATGGTTCATGGAAACATTCTCTGAAAAACAAAGAAATGTCATAAGAAATAGTTGGTATGATTTTATGATTACTACACAAAACCATATACCATTTTTTACTTATTTTTTTTCAAAAGTATGATAAACTTTCAGTTTTAACCAAAACAAAATCCTATTTTACAAAGAAAGATGGGTCAAGTACCTCGCATGAATTTCCTCCTTTAGAGCCTGTCAGAACAAAGGTTTTAGCAAATGTCATAGATTGTACACCAGTCCTTACTGGCAATAAAGAAGATGAGTCAGGAATGAAACAAAGGAATTACACTAATATAGGTTTACATTGCCTAAGAAAACAATTAGAAAGAATAGAAGATACTATAGAAAGGAAATTAAGCAACCAATATCCAGTTGATACAAACTTAGCATCCTCGAGTAAAGAACATACCTTACCAGATAAACAGATATACAAATTTTCTCTTAAGATCAATGAGTACAAACCTAAGTTAACAGAAACAGAGATACTCCAGAAAATAAATTCTAAGTTAGGAGACTTAAATTTAGAAAAATTAAATACTTTAGAAAAATCCTTAGAAACTGCCCATTCAAGTGACGAGTCTGAAGATAGTAACCATATATTCCCAGTTACTAAAACAGAACATAAAAATTTCTATCCTATACCTACTCCCCCAGATATTCAATTAGAAGAAACACACACACAAAGGAATTTTAATGGGTCAACAGTTTACGAGTGGAATATAGATGGGCTAGCAGAATACCAGATTATAAAAACTTGTCAAGAAATGGTAGTCATTTCAAATATATATGGAAATAGAATGGATCAGGTTGATTGTGCAAAAACTTTAATCTTAGGATTTAATGGACAATTAAAAGGATGGTGGGATAACTCCCTTAATACTAGATAGTATTAAACAAGATGACAATGGAATGCCAATTCTAGATGATAATAATAGACAAATTTCGGTTGCAGTTACTTCCCTTATTTATACTATATTACTTCATTTTGTTGGTGATCCTAATTGGTATAGTAAAAGAAATACTGAAATTTTACAAAATCTAAAATGTAGAAAACTTCAGGATTTCAAATGGTACAAAGATGTTTTTCTTACAAAAATTTATGAGAGGGATGATCCGAATAATTATTATTGGAAAGAAAAATTTATTTCAGGATTACCAAAGTTATTTGCAGAAAAAGTAAGGGAAAAAATTAAAAGCATCAATGGAAATATAGAAACAATGCCTTATGGAGAAATTATAAATCAAATAAACTTGACAGGATTACAAATTTGTAATGATTTAAAATTAAAATCTCAGCTAAAGAAACAAAATATGGTAAGCATAAAGGAATTAGGAAGCTGGTGCGAACAGTTTGGTTTTGATAAATTCAAACCCCCAACTCATAACCATGATAGAAAACCTTACAAGAGAACACATTTCAATAAAAAGGTTAATAAACAAAATTACAAACCAAATAATAAAAATAGTTCTTATAAGAAAAAAGAAAGTTTTTATAAAAAAGAAAGAGTCCCTCTAGATAAAATAATATGTCATAAATGTAAGAACCTGGACATTATGCCGATACCTTTAGAGTAAGGCAAAAGATACAAGAATTAATTTCAGACGAACAATTAAAAACCCAGATTTTAAACATAATTTCTGAAATAAGTTCTGATGAAGAAGGAATAAGAACAGATAAAGAAGATTATCAATTTAATCAGATACAATCAGATAATGATGAAACTTCTGATTATTCAGAAGAAGAAGAAGATTCATGTTATTGTCTCCCTGATCAAATGGGAAAAAGTATTTGCAATTGTAGTAAGAAACTTTTAGTAATTACAAAACAAAGTCAATATGAATTAATATTTGAAATGATTGATCAGGTAAAAGACCCTCAACAAAAAGATAATTATCTAAAGAAATTAAAAGATATGATTTTAGAAAAAGGACAATAAACTTCTACTTCAAATAAACAAAAAACAGATTTCAAAGATGTAATAAAAACATTCAATACCCACAAGACAAGTAGCATCTCTGTTAATGATATTCAACGAGAGATTAAGGAAGTTAAAACAGAAATACGACAATTAAGGCAGGAAAATGAAGAAATGAAACAAGATATTTTAATTTTAAAACTAAAAGATGAATTAAAAGAAGAAAGCATTACCAACAATATTGATAATGATAATACATAAAATAAGAAAGATAATGAAGAATCATTCATAAATGCTCTATCACAAATTACCTATCAGAGGTGGTATGTCAAAATTAAAATTGTTATAGGAACATTTACCTTAGAAACAATAGCCTTAATGGAGAGTGGGGCAGACATGAATTGCATACAAGAAGGGTTGATACCTACAAAATATTTTGAAAAAACAAAAGAAAGGCTATCAACTGCAGATGCAACAAACCTAAAGATAAATTACAAACTTTCAAGTGCACACATTTGCAATGATGAAATTTGTTTCCGAGCAAGTTTTGTTTTACTAAAAAACTTGAACACCAAAGTCATTTTAGGAAACCCATTCTTACAAATGTTATTTCCTCTACATGTAGATAACCAAGGTGTAGGAACTACTGTCTTAGGAAAGAAAATACTTTTCCAATTCCAATATCCGGTAACAACCAGAGATGTAAATCTTTTACAAGAAACTGGAATCTTTCAAAAGATAAAAAATAAGGAAAAACAAATTATGTATCTCAAAGAAGAGCTCAGCCTGATTTTGTAAAATTTCAGTATTTCTTTCACTATACCAATTAGGATCACCAACAAAATAAAGTAATATAGTATAAATAAGGGAAGTAACTGCTAAAGGTTATGAATGATATATTCACTCCTTACACTACTTTTCCCACACAAAGTTCAAAAATCGTTTGAGTACTTTTCAGATAGGTACAAAAGATGGACTCTCTCTATATTATGACAACAATCAGTCGGGAATTGATTGAGCAATTTTGTTCAGAAAAATGCTCTATCACAAATTACCTATCAGAGGAAAAAATGATCCTTCCGCAGGTAATGCATAAGACTATTGAAAGTAGTTCTTATAAGAAAAAAGAAAGTTTTTATAAAAAAGAATTCTATATCAAAATCAAAAATAGATAAGATAGCTTGCCATCTAGCAAATATCTGTTTTGACGCCAAATTTTGTACTTCTTTTGTCAAAACTTCTTTTGTTGCTTTACAATCTATGTCATAAATGTAAGACACCTGGGGAGTTCCTCTTTCAAGTTCAGCATTCTTTTGTACAACCCACACAAAGTTCAAAAATCATTTGAGTACTTTTCATATAGGTACAAAAGATGGACTCTCTCTATATTATGACAACAATCAGTGCTTTACAATCTAGGTTGAATAATTTTGTTGTGCTCCTGACTTCCAAGTACCAGAATGATATCTAATAATTGTTTCTTTATTATCAATAATTTGTTTAAGAATGCCTCCATACCCTAATTCGGATGCATCTGTTTGCACAATCTTAAGAGTATTAGGGTGACAAATGGTTAAACAGGGAAGAGTTTTGACTTTTGTTTTTATTTCTCTAACTATCTCAGTATGTTTGTTTGACCAAATTGGCGGGTTCTTTTTTAGTCTTTCAAATAAAGGTTTACAAACTTGCCTTAAATTAGGATAAAAATCCCCTACATAATTCAAAGCTCCAAGGAACCTTTGTAATTGGGTTTTATCTCTAATTTCGTCTGGGAACTTATCTCCGAATTCTAAGGACCGTTGGATGGGTATGATAGTATTTTCATGAATTTGATGTCCTAGAAATCTTATGTTTACTTGAAATAGTTTTATCTTCCTTGCAGAGACAACTAAACCATTTTCTTTTATAATTTTTAAGAAAATATTTAGATGTTTCCAATGTTGTTCTATGTCTTGGCTAAAAACTAAAACATCATCTATGTAAACAATTGTAAAAGTAGTGTAAGGAGTGAATATATCATTCATAACCTTTTGAAATTCTGATGGAGCATTTTTTAATCCAAAGACTCAAACGATTTTTGAACTTTGTGTGGGTGGTGGCATGATTTTGGACCATTACAGAATTGGATATCTAATCCATTTGAGAACTTTGTTCAAAGGTTTGGTGGGCCACCATGCATAGCTCTGAAATTTCTTTCTTACAATATTCTAATAATTCCTGGACCAGTTTTTACTGGTTAACAAAAGTAGCCGAAGAGATTATTTGACAAGAGAATTTCTTCAGGGATGGTCTTATGAAAATGATTTCGAAGAAAGTAAAATTCATTCTATTTCCATATATATTTGATATGACTACCATTTCTTGACAAGTTTTTATAATCTGGTATTCTGCTAGCCCATCTATATTCCACTCGTAAACTGTTGACCCATTAAAAGTCCTTTGTGTGTGTGTTTCTTCTAGTTGAATATCTGGGGGAGTAGGTATAGGATATAAATTTTTATGTTCTGTTTTAGTAACAGGGAATATATGGTTACTATCTTCAGACTCGTCACTTGAATGGGCAGTTTCTAAGGATTTTTCTAAAGTATTTAATTTTTCTAAATTTAAGTCTCCTAACTTAGAATTTATTTTCTGGAGTATCTCTGTTTCTGTTAACTTAGGTTTTTACTCATTGATCTTAAAAGAAAATTTGTATATCTGTTTATCTGGCAAGGTATGTTCTTTACTCGAGGATGCTAAGTTTGTATCAACTGGAGATTGGTTGCCTAATTTCCTTTCTATAGTATCTTCTATTCTTTCTAATTGTTTTCTTAGGCAATGTAAACCTATATTAGTGTAATTCCTTTGTTTCATTCCTGACTCATCTTCTTTATTGTCAGTAAGGACTGGTGTACAATCTATGACATCTGATAAAACCTTTGTTCTGAAAGGCTCTAAAGGAGGAAATTCATGCAAGATATTTGACCCATCTTTCTTTGTAAAATAGGATTTTGTTTTGGTTAAAACTGAAAGTTTATCATACTTTTGAAAAAAATAAGTAAAAAATGGTATATGGTTTTGTGTAGTAATCATAAAATCATACCAACTATTTCTTATGACATTTCTTTGTTTTTCAGAGAATGTTTCCAAAATCTAAAATGTAGAAAACTTCAGGATTTCAAATGGTACAAAGATGTTTTTCTTACAAAAATTTATGAGAGGGATGATCCGAATCATTATTATTGGAAAGAAAAATTTATTTCAGGATTACCAAAGTTATTTGCAGAAAAAGTAAGGGAAAAAATTAAAAGCATCAATGGAAATATAGAAACAATGCCTTATGGAGAAATTATAAATCAAATAAAATTGACAGGATTACAAATTTGTAATGATTTAAAATTAAAATCCCAGTTAAAGAAACAAAATATGGTAAGCAGAAAGGAATTAGGAAGCTGGTGCGAACAGTTTGGTTTTGATAAATTCAAACCCCCAACTCATAACCATGATAGAAAACCTCACAAGAGAAAATATTTCAATAAAATGGTTAATAAACAAAATTACAAACCAAATAATATATCCAATGTTTGCGATTTTTCATCATATTCTCATTATTTTTGTTTTATTCTCTTCTAAAAAACCCTAGATTTCATTCTTGGGCAATTCATTCACCACCTATTACTGGAGAATCGAACCCGATTTACATTGTATTTGTTCGTGATTGTCAATTATCAATACATTGGTTATATTCTACCGATTGATTTAGGGATTTGTCATCCTCCAAGCGTAGTGACAGCCTCTTGGTAACAATTTCTCCTTTTTCTTAGTTTAATATTATTGATGTTGGATTGTTTGATTATTTCTTGGTTACTGGTGATGAGCATGAGTAGCTAGACACCCCTTTATGGGGTGGTGATGATTCAATGCATGCTAGTTAGGGTTTATGCAATTCAATAAAAGTAAGATGGGATTTACTCTGTGCCTTTTTTATTAAATGCGTATGCAGTTATGTGTATTGTGTTTTACCCCCAAAATCATCAAAGGATTATGCAACTGATTTACCACCAAAACGTCCAGAGATTGCATAATCTGTAGGTTCGTAGCAAACACATAACTGCATTAGCTTATTAATTGTAGTTCAGTGAAATTGACGCCTTCACTAATGATATATGTTTTGTAGAACAAATTCAGTTAGTTCATTGTCATAGTCCTTCATACCTTATCTGATATAAGGTGTTTGCCTAGAAAAGACTAGAGCAGTGTAATAATCGTTAGGACGTGTCCCAGTGATAACTAGAGTAAATCGACATCGTTATTATTGCATCTATTCCTGCTAGCTAGCATTCGATTATTCATTACCACTCTGTAATTTGATAACTTATCTTGATAAGATCGATATACATGTGTTTGATTTCTTTGCGTTGAGAGTTAGAGTTAGATTAGTAATTAGAACTCGCTGCCGAAGCAAAAAAACCAACCTTTTACTGCTTTCATGTTGATAATTATATCCCGTGAAAAGAACAAAGCTTAGTCAAGTCCTGAGAGACCAACCTCGGAGTTAACTTCACTGCACTACAAGTTTTCGTAGTGTTGAGAATTAACTCTTGGCTAATTAAACAAATTTAAAACATTGATTTGACACATCAAAACACAAGACAAAAAATTATGAACAACAAACTTCGAGAACTCAAAATAGTAAATTCGAAATAAATCAAGATCAAATATGTGAATCGTGAGCTGAAATTTGCAACCTAATTGATCTTCAAAATCGCCAGAGAGAAAGCGTTGGAGGAAAAAACGGAACAGATGAAAATGAAATAAAAAAACACGTTAAATACTCCCTCCGTCCTGGACTCAACTTCTCACTTTCTATTTTGGTTCGTTCCAAACTTAAATTTCCCTTCCTACTTTGGAAACTTTTATGCCCCACTATGGAAACCTTTTGTGAGACGGTCTTATGAAGAGACTAAAAGACACGAACAAACATTACAGTTATATTCAAAAACATTAAAGGCTTAACTAAGAATATTGGTGATATACATACATAAAAACTAATATAAAATGTGCACTCATAAAACATTGCTGATATTGTTGAAAACATTATACATATAATTAAGAGCATCAATCCATCTCCCGGGTTTCTCACTAATACACATTTATTACAAGACTTTGTGCCCACTTTTACTTATAATAATATTATCACATTTTATTCACACTCTCTGTACTTTATTCACTATTTTTCCTACTTTATTCAATCTATTTTCACTTTATCCCCTTTTCTCATACTTTATCCACTCTTCTTGGGTCCGGGACAAAGGGAGTATCTTTTATTCGAGATCGGAAATAACAATCCCCGATCAAGATCTGAAAATTTTAAAAATCCATCCGAAATCGAATTCGTCAAATTCATGGTAAACCAGAGTCACGCAAGAATATTTGGACTTTCCTATCAACTAGTACTCCTTTTTAGTTTTTGTAGGAATTATAACATGTAATATGATGTAGCATGGGTAGTGCTATTAAACGAGCTCGACTCCCAGCTCGACTCGTTAATAAAAACGAGTAAAAAATGGGTTTTAGCTTGAATAACTTATAACGAGCTCAACTGGAACTCGAAAAAATAATGAACATTAACGAGTTTTATCGAGCCGAATTCGACTCAACTCGACTCGTTAGTTAAACGAGCACAAAATAAATATCTAGTTCGGCTCGTTTAATTTCTCGAGCGAGCTTACGAACTCGACCATTAACAAGTCGAGCTATATTTAGGCTGGACTCGTGTATTCAATTTTTTTCAAAGCGAAGGCTGAAAGATTAAGGAGCCAAGTTCTGAAATCAACTCAAACCTTGTCGTTTTAACAAAAAAAATAGGGATTTAGGGTTTGTTTCGAAATTCGCAGACGTGATTTCTCCAATTGGCGATTCGTTCTGAATTTGCAATTCTACAGGGCTCAGGTTGAAGAAAGTGATTCGCAGCCATGACGGAGGTATGTCATTGCCTTTACTTTATGTATTTCGATCAATACCCGATCAATGAAAATCAAACAAAGTATGAAGCTTTTGTATACGGCCTTTTCCTCTGTTTCCACGGTGAAATCTAATATACGTGTGTACATAGAGAAAGAACATATTTGAGCTACTTATTAACATAGATTAACAAGCTGTGAATTCGATTGTAACTTGTTTATGCGGAATTTCTAATGACAGTATATTGGTTACAGATCACATCTGCTTCTGTCTCAGTTCCCAATGCCTAAGATGGGTTTTGTCATCGCGAAGTAGATCTTGTTGTGCATAATGTGTTGGCCTATAATCTATTATGATGTGTTCTCGTCTCTGAATTAAACTTTCAAGTTTTATGTCCCGAATACATTTTGTTCTCTGTTGTGTCGCTTAACTTGCAAGTATTAGTTTGGTTCTTGATACAACAGTGACGCTGAGTGATCGTGATGTGTGCTTACACGTGTACTATGTTCGAGATAAAATAGTCTTTTTATGGATGCATAAGGCAGTTGGTTATTTGCATCCAGTTAATCTTTGTTCTGTTACCTTCGTTTTCTTTAGTGCATTTTCTTGTTATTGTTATCTTAGAGAACCTTCTTTCCTGTTTTCAGTACTGGGTCAGTCAGGGTAACAAGTGGTGCGATACCTGTAAAATCTTCATATCAAATAATCCAGCCAGCATTAGAAATCATGAGCTTGGACAGAGGCATAAGGATGCTGTTGCGAAGAGGCTTAGCACAATGCGAGAAGACAAGGCTAAGAAAGACAAAGAAGATAAACAAGCAGCTCGTGTCCTGGAGCAGATCGAAGCGGTAAAGTGACTGGCATATCCAACTTCTGATTATTTGTTTTTTCAGTTATAGTATTTTACCTTACTCATCTAACTCTTGCCCAACACGTACCAGAAAGCTAACCGCAGCTATCAGAAGGATTTGGCAACTTTCCGGGAAGCAAAAGACTACAATGAGCAGGTTCTCGGCTCTGAAGATATTGACCAAGGAGCTACAAACGGTTTCAATATGTCTGGAGGTGAGTCTGGTCTCTCTGAAACTTTATTTATGTGTTTTAGCTTTGAATGATCTTACATCACCTACTTGTGTCTGGAGGTGAGCATGTTTTCACACTTTGAGAGCTCAAAGAGTGGTTTTGTATATCTTAATTCACACTTTAAGGAGTGCAAATGCTCATCTTGTAAAGTCTCATTTTCTTCTCCCTAAGTTATCAAGCTAACATGTAATTATGAGATATCTCTTCATGTTCTTGGTTCCATTCTTGTTATTTCCTTTTGTTAGCTCTTACTTTCTACTATGATTACATGCCAAATGGAACCAATTATTGGTAGCTAAGCCTCATCTTTATGCGATTGTGATGTACAAATGATTATATAAATTATCAACTAGTTTACTGACATAGTATATTTTTTGCTCCAAGGAGACTGGAGTAACATGTATGTAATCGAAATTACCAATTTTGGCTGTTGTGATCTATTTAAAACATGTATTTTAAATATATGAAATTATCTATATATGTCTAATTATTTATTATTCTAAGTGCTTTATGAGCACTTGTGCTTTCAACTCTTTTAAACTTTTGGTCTCACGCCTGTGCTTGTGATTTTGCTCGCGCTTTGGCTTTAGCTGACTTGGAAATGAACTATTGGTTATGCACATACGATTCTGTTACCTAGTTTCTCTAGAAGATACATTAGTTTATTATCTCCTCCAGATGATACCTTTTGGTTGCTCTTTGAATTTCTTGTACAATCTGTGGGAATAATTAATGCGACATTTACTGTATAGTTTTCTAATGTTGCAGTCAGTATTGTTATAATACCATCAATTTTATTTGAAACCACAAAATACTTTGTTCAATGGGATTATTTTACTGACACTTGAAAATTATAGAGACCTGCTATTGATTAATTTTTTTGGTCAATCCTTCATAGTTTGTAGTAGAAAGCTGTGAAGCATCGATACGTGATGGAGGCTGGCTGCCATCCCCGTATTAATATTTAATACGCGTCGGATACACACGGATACATTATTGACACGGTCATACGTATCCCTTTTTTTTTCTTTTGAAAACCAATTAACCCGCGTCGGATAACCCATATTCGACCCGACCCCCCCCCCCCTCCGCCCCTCGTTTTTTCCCTTTCTTTTGGCAGCTTGATCAGGTTTAGCTAGTGTCGGAGTGTTGGCCTATGATATTGCAAAATCCCATTGTTGAGCAGTGCTGGGCTTATTTATAGCAAAGCCCATTTCTTATTACACTAAGTAGGCATCTCCATTTCGTAATTCGTTGTTTAATGTTCACATATATAACAAGTTAGATGTATCCTACATGTATCCATATCCTACTTTTTTGGATTTTGGCGTCCCCATGTATTTGTCTCCGGTGCTTTCTAGACTAGAATATCTGTTTTTTTCTATTAACTTTTATCTGCCTGTTTGTTGGTTATTATGTTTTTGTTTTCTAACATTACATATCGCTATCGCTCACAAAATGTGCACTGTTTTCCTAATTATTTCTTTATGTTCCTTTTGAGGCCAGATTGGGAGCATGACAGTTCGTCGGGCTATTACTATAACAAAGAGGCTAATTGTTACTATGATTCTAACTCCGGTTTCTATTACACGGATTCTCTAGGTATACAACATCTCTCCTTTGTGATACATCCAGACAAGATTCTCTTTTGGTACATGTTATAGCAGTTTGTGAATGAAACAGGTAAGTGGGTGACACGAGATGAGGCCTTTGCTGCATCTAAAGCATCATCAGGGTCTATTCAGAAGAAAACTAGTTTCGGAAAGCCAATGGCTGCTTCCAAAGTTGAAACTAAAAGTGCTTCAACCTCTGAAAGTGGACCTCCACCTGGACGTGTGGTATCTTCCCCACTCAATCCCATGAGATCCGTCAAAGGTGCAACGTCCTCCATCGCTGTGAAGAGAAAAAGGCAAGATGAAAAGCCAAAAGTTGTATCTAAGGAGGAGGCAGCTGCGCTTAAGGCCAGGGAGGCTGCATTGAAGAGAGTTCAAGATAGAGAGAAACCATTGCTTGGTCTTTACAAGCGCTGATTTGGCTTCAGTTTCCTGCTTGCACTTGAAGTATGTCTTACATATTTATTTTCTTCTAGATTTACTGATGTCATTGCAATTAATCATCTTCACAAAATTTTGCCTTTCAAATATAATGTCCCAGATGTCATGTTGCAGGGTGCTCTAGTAGAACGATTGTTGGAAAGTTAATATGAAGTGACAGGACTCTACTGATCGTAATTTTCCTTCTTCACAAGCATTTTGCCTTTTTATTAACTCCTACATAATGAAGCCTGAATCTGAAACGGAAGGGGAAATTTGCTCTTAGACATTGTGACTTGTTATTCTCTGCTACTGGTATGATACGCTGAGAACTGATTTACTGTTTACAAGGATATTGATGTCTGTATTTTGAAAAGAGGTGGAATTTCCTGTTTCTGTCGAGAGCTGCCACCCTATAACAAGGTCTCGACGTTCCCTGTGTGTTATGATTTCAATATGAGGGCTAAAATTTAAGATTATTCTCTTTTAGTTTTATATTTCAGAGGCGTGACATTGAGGAAGTTTTGGCGTCTCTTTTACTTCACAATTTGTACCATAGATAACCTGCCTTGCTCACTTTGATTTCTGCTGTCACATTTAGCATATGTTCCATATGACAGCATAGCAGCCCTACAGAGTGACCAGAGGGGTTTGTTTTGCAGTCAGTTTATAAGCTGCTTGGCTTATGATATAAACCATGTTTCAGCATTTTCTATATAAACCAACGTGTTTGAGTCTAATGGATGCACCGATGATACATAGGTACCAAATTCCAAGTATGATCTTTTCATTGTTGTTCCAGGCAACATCATAAATTCATAATTGATGAGAATAGAATTGAATCCCCCCTTTATTTGACTTGACATGTCTATAAAATCGGCTCCCTAGTTCAGTTGGCACGTGTTATGGGCTGTAGTCTGTACCTACTGTAACTTGGTTTCATTTTCTTCAACGTTGGCAGATATATGTCAGTCTGTTCACACTTGAATGGTCCATTAGGAGTCAATTAGTCAACCTCGGTGTAAATACCCTTTTAGTAGTTGGGGACGGGTCACAGATTTGTTTTCCTCTCAGACTGGAGTCTTCCACTCTACTGGAAAACCCTAACTATCCGTTTGATTAGAATATGGTATTTGCTATTTACAAATTCATGGTATTTGAGCCCGTTTAAAAAATCAAGGTAATTCAAGTGGTATTTGAGTATAAATACCATGTTTGGTATCATTTAGCGGATATGGTATTTGGGTAGAAATACCATGTTTGGTTCAAAAAAGATTTTTCTGGGTTTCTTGTGATGTACTAAATTACCCTTCTACTATTGGTTTTATTATGGAATTAATACCTATTTTAATCAAAGATTTTCACAAAATAAATTATATCTGCTACAACACGTGAAGATATAACAGGCTATCAACCAAAAAAAAAAGAATAGAGTCCAATGAGTCAAATCTTGTAGGCAGTGAAGAATAGAGTCCAATATGGCTTCAACTAATTTGATTGATGTGAAGAATCACTGTGATTCTTTATTATCTCATCCTTATCAACTCATGGAGATGAGATTTCAAAGAATCACAATAGTGATTCACCAAATCACGTTTCATGAGGTAGTGAGTCTATCAAACCTATAAAAAACATGGGGCATCAGAAAACGTCTGTGCACCTATTGTTTATTTACCGAAAAAAACAAACAGCCGCTCGATGGATCAAAAAAATCAAGACAAAGCTTTTTATGATGGTTGCAAATTAGGTAAGGCACACGTTGAGATCATGGTGGACAAACTAGTGAAGATGGTTGACTTGGGAATATGGAGATGGCCAAACAAGGTTGATGAAGGTCTTGAGATTCTCAAGAATTGGTTTGCAAATCATTTGCAGAGGGAGTTCACCAAGGAGGACATCTTGGCTGCTATTGATAAGCTTCATGTGAGGTATACGGTTTTCGACGCCTCATTGAATTTCCAGGAGTGGTCATGAACCCAAATAGGCAGAACAAACTCTTGTTGAGCAAGGACGTTTTGCTCGATACCCGGAATGTAAGTGCTAATTTCTAGTGTTCTTGTTGGTTCATTATCATATCATGTTTGAAGAGTTAAATTCGCTTACAAGTAGCATAGTTTAAGACAATTGATACTCGTATTTTTGTAGTACGATTCGAGATTTGCTTGGTACAAGGAAGATGGGGAACCATTGTGGATGAACATGAAGCTCATCTTCTATGACAACACTGTGCCACACTCCCGTGTGATTCCCATTTCGGACGAAGTTGAAGACGAAGTGGAGAGTGAAGAATCGACATCTCCTTTGAACCTCACACTAACCACTACCCACTTCAGCTTGGCCAATCTCCCAATGGACTCGCCTACTTACGGACCAAAAGAAGAACCGGCTTGCATTGATCTCACTGCAACCCCAAGTCCTTTGAAGATCTGGCCAGCCGAATCCTACAGCCCATATCCACCCATGTCCCCGGGCTTTATTGCACAAGCTATGCAATCTCCGGGAGTTCAATACATATCCGAGGAGCAATTTGAGAAGGCAAGGTTGGCTAGTGAGGAGAGGAAGAGTGCAAAGAAGCAGCTGTTTATAGTTCCCAAGTCTCCAGCATCGTCTTCCGGTAGTACCAGTGTTAACATCAAGAACAACACGTCCGGAGATGTAAAGAAGGGGATATTTGAGAAGTTGTTGCCTAAGTTCGAGAAGAAGTAGTCTTTATCATCAATTATCGTAGCCATTGGTCTCAGTTGCGTTTTGGTTTGGGGTGATTCTATTTGTGTTTCTTTTGATTCTCGTTCAATAAGTTCGTGTTGCAAGAGTAGTTTTTCATATTTTCATTCAATGAATAAAATCAAACTTCAAGTTCTTTTAGCTTGTTTAGTTCAGACATATTTTTTTCAGAAGAAACAAAATGCAAAGCAACAGTGTTGTTATAATCTTTTCCAATCGTCATATAGAGAAATGCAAAGTTCTGATTCAATAGAATCAAGATTTTTTCCTGCAGTTGAAAATGAACTGTATGAGCTGATTTTGAGAATCTGCTTTGGACTGGTTAGGGCAAAAGTTGATTATATCTTAGCTCAATTTATTGGGTTTAATGCTTATTTTTGTTTATTTTTGGTACTAGATAGTTTATTTGGAATTCTGATGAGAATTTTGTAAAATATGTCCTGTTTCGGCGAAAAATAATTGATGTAAGTTGTAGAATGAAACTAATGCTTACATCTTTCATGTGATTGATTATCTTATTTACATGTTGTGATTGATTATCTCGTTCATTCAGACAGATTCGACCTCAAGTGGAATTATTTGATATGTTTATTAACCATATCATGAATGGTATCCACTTTCATCTTTGCTCTTGTATATTCTGTCGTTTGTGTACCTTTTGATTTAGAATTTAGAAAAGCATTACTGCTTTCTCTTCATTTCGAAAGTCTCATAGACACAGCATGAGACTGTAGAGAGGGTACAAATATATTTTGGCTTAGCCATGTTAATGACTTAGTTCAGATTAAGCAATTGACTATATCTAGTACTCTTGTCTCTTGGTACTCATGCTTCATACACCTATGAGTGAAGTCCAGATGTAGCTTATGGCACCATTGACCCAGTATTTTGCTGCAATAAATTTTGTTTCTTTACTCGAAATGCATTATGCTTGATAAATTGATGTAGTTGTTTGTGATGATAATATGCATTTTTTTTGGTGATTACTATTTCAAAGGTTGCAAGTTTAAAACTGTCTGTTTTTTTGGCAACTTTTGCAACTCGAGGAATTTTTGACTTTTTGACATCAGATCACTCTATAAAAATACACAAGAGTTGATCTTTTTGCCCTGTTTCTTGGCATGTTTAACCAAATATTCAACACCGGACCAGACGTGCAGAAAAGACAATGTAGATGAAGCCAAAGCAATGCAAATGACATATCTGGAACCGTTTTCGAAATTTCAAGAAACCAATGCCAAACCCATGTAAATCTTTGAGCTTTCTAATCATTAAAAGGTCCCATTACATATCAGCAAACTGAACACTAGCCATCAGCATAATGGAAATTTTATTCTGTTCGAAATGCTTCACAGACAAAATTAAGCTTTCTGTTAGCTTCACAGACAAAAAATTCTAGAAATTCTAGAAATAGCAAACAAAAAATTCAACGCAATTGCAAACATACTGTAGCATTCTAATTGACCATTCAATCCTCCCATGGATCAGTCCCCATGTCCATAAGTTCAAGTTTGAGCCACTCGTCACGATCTTCATGGTTGAGTGAGTAGAAATACCTAAGCAGACCAGACTTCTCCGCAAGTTTACTTCCAATGACTAGACGCAGCATTGGATGCAACTTAACATGCTTTTTGAGCTCATTGTTGATGTTGTCACGCATTTCTTCGACACGATCCACCGGTGTTTGTACTATGACAGGCTTGTCATTTGATCCATTCATGATTTTGTGTACATTAGCTAGGAAAATCTCATCACTCTGATTAACCGATCTTGTTCGCTGTCTTTTGATCTTTGTGGTGGAGTGACTAGCTTCGGGTACTTGACTACCATCAGCAGGCCCTTCACCTTCTCCAGTCATGGTGCAATCACAATCTAGAATGGATCGATAACGATCATCCGCAAGTATCTTCTTTGCAGCAAATTCAACATCATTAGCACATGCTCCCACTGCTCGGTCTGTCCCATAGATATCAACCCATTCATCGAAGTACACCCAAGCAGTGTTTTTCTTCCCCTTGAGGATTGAATGTTTCTGCATCAACAATTTTATCAATACTACTAGCAGCTAACTAGTGAAGTTTACGCATACTCGCAGCAAGCAATAATTTAGTAGTCCGGCATGAAATCACGATAGTCACCAACACAACGACATAACAAAGTAATAATATACATGCACTTTGTTTTAAAATACTCCAAAACTATTAAAACAGCAATAATAACATTTTGAAATTAGATACCTTGGTGAAATACTTCCATTCTTCATCTGTGCAGTTAAACGTTTTAGTTTGTTCATCCCAACCAATGTTGCTTAAAGCTTTCAAATCCAATATGGCACTGAATTGACGACGCCAAATCTTCAAGTGATTGCGGATAGGAACAACCTTCAACTTGGTGTCAGGACACACCTTTCGTATCTGTTCATGAAAGGTGCACCTGAGGACCTGAATCCTTGTGGGGACTTGTAACCGGCAGCCTTGGCCAATACCATTGCTTTCAACAACTCCTTCTCTTCTTCCACAGTCCACTTATGATAGTCTTTTTCACTTTCCTTGCCTCCATCAGCTTGTTCCATCTAAAAGAACAACAATAATAACAAATGTATTAGATTCACCTTCATTCCAAGAAACCAAATATTAATAAGCATTAAAACAATCAATTATAGTAGCACAACGTAGAAGAAAGATAGAATTGTTCCAATCAAGCTAAATAGGCAGATAGCAAATATGTAAGATGGATATGGACCAATCAAGCCGAATAGGCAGATATCAATTATACTTTACAATCACGCTAAAAGAGTATGAAATGATATCAATTAAGCAACATAAGTCCACATTAAATGGGTTATTACAATAAATCAACTATGTTTTAAAATGAAAATAAAACATAAATTTAATGGAGGTTTCTATTAGCCAATGCATTTCTCCAACGATTATACATCAATGTCGCCAGCATCTCTCGCACATTGTCCCACGCAAGATTCTGTGAGTCAACATCAGCTACATAGTCAGTATTAGGAGGAGGATGTTGTGACGCTCTAGGCTCATCATCCTCATCCTCCAATTCTGAATCAGAATCAGTATCCTCGTCTTGCAAAAGATCAGTCGGAGCAACATTTCTTAAGAAGTTGTGAAGAAGAGAACATGCAAGAATGATGTGATTGTGGGTCTCAATGGAATAGAAAGATGGAGATCTGAGTATGCCCCATCTTTTCTTCCATAAGCCAAATGTCCTCTCAATAACATTACGAGCCGATGAATGCTTCATGTTGTAGTATTCATGAGCAGTTTGGGGTGCTCTCCTTCCAGTACCCCATTCTTGAAGATGGTAGCGCTCGCCTCGAAATGGAGCAAGAAATCCAGGTGCATTGGCATATCCACTATCAACAAGGTAGTAATTACCTATTGTATAAAGAGAAACATCAACACGGACCAAAAGAAAGCAAACTAAAGACAAAACTAAGCAAAATAGACAATTATAATATTCAAACCAGACATTAAACATACCTATAGGAATCTTCAACCCGGATTCTCTATCCATAGCTTCTCGTAAAACTTTAGAATCAGCGGCAGACCCTTCCCAACCAGTTAGGATATAGATGAAACGCATATTTCGGTCACACACACCAAGTACATTTACAGAAATATTACCCTTGCGGTTTCGAAAAAATACTTGTTGCTTTTTCCTAACCTCAACTGACACATAGGTTCCATCAAGGGCTCCCAAACAACCCTTCAAAATAGAAAGTGAAATATTTGTTATATACATAAACAACAAATAGACAACATATAAAGGAATAAACGATAAATTGTTATGCTGAAATTACCTTGAAGTGCCTCCACGGCTCGTCTTCACACTCCGAAGTGATAGGCTCAGGCTTTGCAAGAAGAATGTCATGCAATTGTAACACTGCCTTCAACACCTCATGAAAATAAATGCTAACCGTATGACCGGACCGCCTAAATGCAAACTTATTGACGCGGTTCTTTGTGTGGTGTCCTAAGGTAGTCAAGAAAGTTGCTACCTTTTCCCTCACTTTGACATACTTACTATCTACCAAACCACCTCGTGCACATAGTATATAACATAGCTGACGGAATGAGTCCTTGCTCATCCTAAGGACATCCTTACAGTCGGAGTCATTCATGTCAGTGAGCCTATCCATATACTCAATCTGCTTAGGTATTTTGGATATCAAGCTATATCTAACAGGACCAGTTCTCTTATTATTAGCTTTTAACACACGCGGACGAATATGTTTAAGGTAGTACCAAGTTAACAAAATAATCAAACATTGTTTCTTTGACTTCTCAACATGTCTTCTTGCAACTTCATTCCTGTATGCCATGGTCCTTAGCACAACCAACATATAAAATCTATTTTAGCGAATTAATCCGTCTACTCAGTCTAATTCAAATAAGAACAGGATAATATCAAAACAATAATCTCAGACTCGATGAATATAATTTCAACATCAACATAGAACATACACCAATTAATCCATCTTTGACTATAATCAGCTTTCATCATTATCAATTCATGGATGTATGTAAAGATTATAATGAATCACAAAAGTGATTTAACATTATCAATTCCCTGTGATTGAAACAACAGAGCAAGAAGCCATTATACTATGTTCCTACACGTTATATGCTCCTTACTTTTTTGGTTAGTGAGTACTTTTTTCTTTGCCTTGTATCTTTCCTTATCAACGCTTACCAAATCTTATATATTATAGATAGAGGAGAACAGGAGTTAAGGGAGTTCTTTCTGTAGATTACCTATAACAGGGCGAGTTTAACTTAATTAAATCATATGAGACAAGGCACTTCGTGTAGATTCTAAAAAGGAGTATATGTAAATTAAGGAGATGAAATTAAATCAAGCCAAACACAATAACAAGCAATTCACGAATAAACAAGAAATCGATGTGAAGAAGAAAGAGTGAAGCAATCGATGTGAAGAAGAAAAAGAAACGTTAAGAATAACCTCAGTTGAACGATTTTCCTGGTGGCGGGACGGCCGACGGCGAGGATGGCGTGAAGAAGATAAAGAAGAATGGCGTGAAGGCGTGAAACAGTGAAGAAGATGATTTAATCGTTTCTCTTCTTTTATCAGATCTGATGATGATGATTGATTTTCCAGGGTCAAATGTGTAATTACATGTAAGAAGTATTTTGGGATCAAAATACCATATCTCAATAACCCACTCTAGGATGGTTATTCTTGAAGGTATTTCGAAGTACAAATCGTGCGGGCCAGAAATTCCGGTATTTGATGAGTTTGGGTTTTTTGAGGGCTGTGGTATTTCAGATTTGTGCAACCAAACATGGTATTTCATAGGGTGTTTTCAAAATACCACTACAAAACACCCCAAACCAAACGGCCTGTAAGTCTCGATCATTAGAGGTATTCATTCCGTTTTGGAGAACTCAATACTCAAGATTTATGTGTAAACAAACTTAATTTTTTCTTTATTGATTTGCAAAATAATTTTATTGATTCAGATAATTTACACGAGCATAAGAAATGTTCAAAGAGTACAATATATTGATATAATTTCAATTCTAAACCACTCATGGCATATTTTACGCTATGTCAAGGGAACCACTCATTATGGTGTATCATTCACTTGGTCTTTTTATTGAATTATTGGCTTATCCCGATATCGACTGGGCTACTTGTCTTGACACTTGTCGTTCAACTTTTGGATATTCTTTTTTTTTTTTTTTTTTTTTTTTTATCTAATTTGGTTTTATGGAGCTCCAAAGCACACCGCCTCTCGATAGAGTTATGAGTCATAATATCATGCTCTTGCAAACGTTGCTGCCAACATTATTTGGCTAACTCACTTGCTTCATGACTTTTGTGTTTCTACTTCTTTCGTCCCTCAGTTATTATATTATGTGTCAACAAATGAGCCAGACATATTGACCGTGACTATCACTTTACTTGAGAACTTATCACAGCAGGCCGTTTAGGCACAAAATTTGATCCTACATCTCAACATTGCTGACATTTTCACTAAGGCGTTGGCCACGCCTCTGTTCACCTTCTTCCGTTCCAAGCTCTTCATCTCACCCACTGCAACGCTTCGCTTGAGGGGGGAAAGGGGTATTGAAGATATTCGAGAAGATCCCAAAGATATTCGAGAATCATCTTAATATTTTGTCTTAAGGTATTTATTATGTTTTGATTAGTAATGTTAAACGAGTCGAGTATTGTGATACTCGACTCGAGCTCTACTCGAACTCGAAAAAATAACGAGCCTTATCTATTGAAAATATTGAAAATAAGTATAAAAAATATAAATTTATTAAAATAATGAGCCTTAACGAGCCGAGCGGAGGTCGGCTCGTAAGATAAACGAGTATAATATGAGGCTCGAGCTCGGCTCGTTTACCTTGTTAAGGCTCAACTCGATTAACAGCTCTAGTTTTGATTTGTTTTTGTAGATATTTTCCTCATATTGTAACATGTGCATACTCCAGTAAATTTAATAGAAACAAAGACAATATGTCATTGTGGTGAAATAAATTTTCTTCATATTCGATCAAATTAGTGATACTTAACGAATACCTTAGAAAAACACGTCCAATAGGAATGAGTTAACGTTCAGTTTGTTTCCATTTTTTACTGGTATCTGCTTCATACAACTAATCCTACTTTCATTTTAAAATTGTTGTTAAGAATTAAGATGGTAAAACAAAACGTTTGACCAGTGATATGATGTTACAAGTTTCACTCCTTGCCATTCTTTTTGTCTCAAAAGATGAAAAGGAGTTGGATAGAGCTCCTGAAAGATATATAATGGCAAAACCAAACAAGCAATTGATTCATCATTTCGAGTTTTCAAATGCATATTGATCATCGAACTGTTTCATGGTCGCGTAACTAATTTGAATTAGTAGCTAGTATATCGCATGAGCTAGCAAAGCATCATCATTAATAATTCATGCCCTTTTTTTATCATCAATCATCATGATTGAAAAAGCATTTATTTCGAACTTTTGGTCGATTCTTTTCAACAAAAACAAAAAACTTTTGAATGGTTTTCTTTTTAGAATACGAATGTTACAATTACCATTAACCATATAATTACCAATTGTTAAGAGAAACACAAAATAGTATTATAGGAGACTAAGAGTAGAAGAAACAAGAGCGGATGGAAAATAAAATGGAGAGAATGTAGAGTTCATTCTTCACTTCAAAATGGGAGCACATGATGGGTATTTATATAAATGGAAATGTATATCAAGAGCCTAATAGTATATGAATAGACAAAGACATCCGCTACTCTTGTACATTGATTTCTTCATCCACTAACTATAATGCATTCATCTCTTCATCCACTAACTCATTGTGCATTTATCCATAACACTCCCCTTGAATGAACATGAGTTGGTGATGGTTGGTACGCCAAAAATATACTGCCTCATTAAAAACCTTGCTAAGAAAAATCCTTTGGGATAAAAACTTAGTCAAGGGAAAAAGAGTGCAGTGTGTATCCAGCTCCCCTGATCGATGCATCATTGTAATTCTTCAAACTGCTGCAATTCCAATTTTTCGGACCAAGTTCTAAAATGAAGATGTCTGATATGATTTTGTGAGCAAATCTTCAAACCTTTTGTACTTGGATGAAATCTTCTTCTCATAGATAATGGTGGAGAAGAAAGCCTGTAATATGTGGTTCGTCTTCGTGTGGAAGAATTTTTTAAATACTTGGAACATCATGTAGTTTCAACGTTCCATAACATCACTCCATAATATTGTAAGGTGTGACCAATAAGTCTCATGACCTTATCTTTATCACATGTATCAAAGATATGGAGATGTGGAGATAATTATATGCGCTTATAATGTTGCCTCGTTAAAATCCTTGCTAGGAAAAATTCAATGGGATAAAAAACCTAGTCGAAGGAAAAAAAAAGAGTGCAACAATTCTCATGCAATGTGCAAACGTGTTATCTCCATTTACATGACAAGATAAACATACCTTCTTCAGGAGGTATAGTTAGGAATATAAAATTCTTGCTAACTCAAAAGGTTAGAAATTTGAATTCTTATTTGATAAGGTACTTCTGTACCATGTCAATCTCAATATTTACAAGACGTAATCTTTGTAAATGTTCCTGCATATGCACAAACTTCAGGTTGAGCTAATATTGGTGTAGCCAATACTACTCTTCACGAGTATTGAGAATTTATCTCATACTTCAATAGTTCACTGCGGTGACACTACGAAAAAACATCTGTCGCTAAAAAGCTACCGATCCGTCGTTTAATCCATAGCGACGGATAAATGCCCTGTCTCTGTTTTGCGCCTCGCTAGCCATTTAACGACGGGTAAACTATCCGTCGCCAAATAGCAACAAATCGGCGACGGATTAGTGACGGGCTAATCCGTTGACCAATCCGTTGCATTTAGCGACGGATAGGTTTATCCGTCGCTAATTTAGGTTTTTTGTTTTTTTTTTGTTTTATATTAATCTGTAGATCGATAATACAATCGACAAATCGACAATTTATACGGATATACAATAAATCGACAAATCGACAATTTTATACGGATATACAATAAATCGACAAATCGACAATTTGGAGACGAACACGATTTGGAGACGAATCGGATAAATCGACAATTTTATACGGATATACAATAAATCGATAATTTTATACAATATTTAATACGGATATACAATATTCAATACGTACTTACATAAATCTACAATTTTATCCAATAATACAATATTAATTCAATATCCAATAATACAAAGAATTTATACAAAATTAATAAGAAAAAACGAAAAATGAGATCTTGGTGGATCTTGATGAGATCTTGACGAATCGAACGAGATCTTGACAAATCGGAGGAATTGGAGTAAGGAGGTGGTGGTGGCGGCGTGGTGATGCGGAGGTGGTGGCTGTGGTGGTGGTGGTGGCAGGTAGTGGCAGTGTGGCAGTGGTGGTGGGAGGAAGGTGGTGGTGGTGGTGGCGGAAGGGAGGTGGTGGCCAGTGGCAATGTGGTGGTGGGAGGAAGGTGGTGGTGGTGGGAGGAAGGTGGTGGTGGTGGTGGTGGTTGGAAGGGTGGTGGTGGAAGGAGAGAAGGGGGGAGTTGTGTGGAGGCTGAGAAAGGGGGAAGGAGTATTTAGGGTTTTGGTTAGGGTTTTAGCGAGGGATAGTTTTATCCATCGCTAAATAGCGACGGATAAACCTATCCGTCGCTAAATTTTCTTTTTTTTTTCTTTTGGTCAACGAATTAGAGACGGATAGATTTATCCGTCTCTAATCCTGCCGATTCGTCGCTATTTAGCGATTTTCTTGTAGTGTGAATAACATTCTTATTTTTGTCAACATGAAGTTGATTAGGAAATGAATATAGAAATCAAAATAGTTTTTCAAGAACTTTCCTCATTCAATCAATGTTTGTTTACATGATACTTTTAGTCTCCTTTTGGGACTAACTGTCGCAGATGATATCTCCCCTCATTGAACTTTCTTGAACCATATGACTTGTAAGTCAAACAATCATTTTCATGTGCACAACCTGAGGGTTGTGTATGAGAGTGTAGCATTCACAATATAAGAATAAACATGCGAGTATACAACATCATGCCTAAGTATACTAGGAAAAACTAAATAATGTAAACTATGCAAGAATAAACATATTATGATGCAATGTTTAGTGTCTAAATGCACATCAAATTTGACTCGATAATGCAACGGTACCGTACGTATTTCGAATTCGTTAATTAAAAGGACTTCAGGTCCATGAGCTCATTTTCTATCATTTGAACATATCTTGATATAGTAACATGAAGCTGGAGAGTCAATCTTTATCAAGTTTGAACTTTCAAATATATGGGATCAATTCTCTCTACGAATTTGTTTTTACCAGCTTATTCATGTTCTTCCTCCCCTAAGCTGGGAAAACTAGGGCTCATGATATTATATTGCCCAGCTTAGAACTTGATATAAGCATACAACCATTTTGGATGCTTCACGCATTAGTTTTCTGCGGAGAACAATATTGTAGGGAGTTAATATATTTGCACAGTTGGAGTTTTCTTGTGTTGAAAATAAATTTGCCCTCAAATTGGTGATCATACTTTAGGGCTTCTGGCCATAATCATAGTCAACTTTAAAAGAGTGACTCTTGCTCATTTCATGATCTCCATTTTCATGCTTAATCTCAGTGTTGTGTCTTTCCATAATATAATTTACAACACGAGATAGCTTTCAACACATTATCATATGGAAACTTCAGGTTTCACAACAACGGTTAAGTTATAACCGGATGGCCTAATTTGTCACATCAAATTTGCATATGTCAATATACGTATATATATTCACTTTTGACATGTATACATAAGTTTTTTTGTTTTTTAAACTGGCCAGAATGATGTGATGAAAAGACATAAATCTTTGTCTTTTTTTATTTGTCAAGACTTATAATACTCATTCAATGAGTAAGTCTAATATGTGCTTTTCTGTGGCACAAAGTTTTGCTTGTAAACATGCATTATAATATGTCTGCTGAACATATTGCTTATAATATGTATACTTGTCATGAGCAATAGTTATATGCGTACAAAAATTTTCATTTCTGTTTTTAGAAGTCTTTGTTGTGGGAATTGTTACACCTACTTAGCCCCAACACTCCATTCGGAGAGTATAAATGACATGTCAGTTTTCCACCCAAACGCTCGGACAACAGATTTTAGCATATTATATAAAACATTTTTGAGAATAAAATGTTTACTTCTCATTCTCCCAACTTCAAGTTGGTGAGATATATTTAATCACCTGTATATTTCTCTCAACTTGAGGTTGATGAGTTCTTCTTTTTCATGCTTACTTCTGGTGAAGCTTTGATACATGTATAAACAAGCAAAATGTTCACATTCACTTAAGGGAATGAGAAGAATCAATTTTGAGAAATTGATCTTGATCATGCATTTAAAGTTTTAAAACTTTATTATTTTTCTAATCACCTCTTGGGGTCTGATCATGGATGCACTTAGCATAGATCAAATAATGATGGTTCATTTATAATATATCAACTTGCTATTAGCTCATTTTGCAACCCTCTTAATTTTTTTCCAAGTATCTTCAATCACTTCGGGGAAAGGAGAACATAATTTGTATTTGTTATTCATTATACAAGCTGACAACTTTTTACGAATAAACTGAATTTCTAATTCATCATCATGTAAAATATGTATGAATAACAATAGTTGCACTCATATTATAGGACTATGGTCTAAGAGACCAAACATTGTTCTTGTGAGCTAGGGTATATCTTTACCACATACATATCAAGTTTATAGTGGACTTCAATATCCATACTATTTAGTATGCACGTGATTGCTACTTCGAGAGCAATAATAAGAAATCGTGCTTTTATAAGAATGACTTCAAATCCACTTGTACACATATGATTCCAACTTCTAGTTGGGCAAGTTATAAAGATTAATACTACCTGATATGCTCAAATTACTACTTAGGAAACAAGTAGAAAGCAGTTGCTGTAAATAGACAATACTAACCACGAGGTCGTTCGCTAAGGAATCAATTAGGCTATCGCAACGATTGAAAACAAACAGTTACTTGCGAAACAATGTTGATTTGTTTGAATTCGAGTCTTCTTAAAACTAGAAAACGGAAATTAACAATGTAGTTGTTTGTAAGAATGAGGTAGGAGGAACACAGTAGTTACGATCAGGCAATGCTAATTCTCTCTAGGGATACGTTAATACTGTCACACGGTCGGTGTACGGAAAACTATCAATTCAACCTTTACCAAACGAGTTTGAAGGTATTTGAACTAGAGTGATCGTGGGTTGTCAATCCACGATCCTTAACCAAAACGTTTTAGAGAATCTTTGAACGAGACTATTGAATTGAAGGGTTTTTACGAAGATCTTTGAACGAGCCTAACCTATATGAACGATTTCGAACCCTAGAAGCGAATACGCAAAGCTATGACGCAAATACCATGTTCGGAGTGATTTAGCTACTCATAATCGAAGAAAGGATGAAAGAATACAAGATATTGCCCATGTTTAACATAAACAGAATGATAACCGCATGCAAGCTCAAACAATTCGAGAGACAGAGTAAGAACGAATTGAATAAGATAAAATAATAGAGATTTACCACATTAATAAGGGATTCGATATCAATCCTTCAATGAATAATCAAAATCAAGCTCCAAATTGTTATCAATTTCAAAGTATGGATGTGTGGAGCTTTTTCTATCAACTCCGTTTAGATCTAGGGCAAAGTGTGTTTTTTGACAATCGAATGAATGTCTCCAATAAAAACGTCTGACTTCTTCTAACTAAAATCGTAGAAAAACGGAAAAGAAGAAACTGGCGTCGCCAGTTTGGGCCAAAACCAAACAGAAAGTTATCTTGGCGTCGCTTTGATAATCAGCGTCAGATTCTTACGAATGACTGTTTTACCCTTTTGACGCCTTTTGACCCCAATTCTTGGTATTTTGGCCTTCCCGCTCCACTTCTAGCATCCATACGAGGCATTGGAACTCCATATCTTGTAGATGCATATAAAATAAACCATTTTGCCTTGAATTAGCACGGTTTAGCCAAATACCTACAAAACACACAAAGAACAAAACAAGTAAAAATACTCTAGGAAAACTAATAAAACTATACTCAAGGATGACAAAAAGGCGGTAAAAAAGATGAGACGGTATAAAACTGACTCATCACTACCAACTTCAGGTTGGAAGTTGTCACTTTCTTTTCACCATCAATAAAATTTCGTAATATGGGTGTGCATTCCATCTTTGCCTAGCTAATCAAAGCTAGAATATTGACCCATACGTTGATGGATTTATGGCTAGAATATTAACCATATGTTGATGGATTTATGATATGTCTGTGGACATATATATTTAACAAAGGAATTTCAATGATTTTGAACCATCAATTGTAGCCACTTCTGGTGGTTTGCAATTCTTGAAAATTTTTGGATCAAATATCCGTGTGAATGATAATTTCACATTCACTTCATTGTCAATATATAACCACATCAACTTTCATTTTGTATCTCATATTCACTTCAGGGGATATGGTTTTGTATTTTATCACCGCTTGAAAAGCTTCATCCAATATATGAGTTTGGATATGATTTACAACTTCAAGAAAAATAGAGTGGTTAGATAATATCATAGGATGAGAAAATGAAATTCAAGTAAGATAAATTATAAACAAAATAAAATTTATCTTGAAAGATGATAAATAATTTTTATTGTTTCAAAGGATATGTAGCTCCATTGATTGTATCATCCATATCTTAGCTCCACCGGCAGAACCTTGTAAGTGGTCATACTAACACACATGGCATCGTCTATCAAAATTCTTTGCCATGATCTTAAGTATGTCATAAGTATGCCATCGTTTAAGGTTGCTTCATGCATCTTTAGGATGGCACTACAAAAATAAAAAAACTTATTAGTATATAATCTCAAACAGAAACATGATAAAATGAATCAATGTAATTGAGAGGTGGAGGGTTGATGTAATAAGAAATCCCCATTCATGATGATCATCATCAACCGCATGCTTTCTTCCACAATTATTCGATCATGACTCATGATTTACTCATCGTTCATGGCCAATCCGAACTCTCCTCTTCTTCTAGCTTTTCCCTCGGGCCACAGTTTACATTTTCTATCAGTTGGTTGAGCACTATCGTGCTGATAACGTGTTTAGAGAAAATACAAAATAGTATTGTAGGAGACTAAGAGTAGAAGAAACAAGAGAGAATGAAAAATAGAATGGAGAGAATGTAGAGTTCATTCTTCACTTCAAGAATGGGAGCACATGATGGGTATTTATACAAGTGGAAATGTATATCAAGAGCCTAATAGTATATGAATAGACAAAGACATCCACTACTATTGTACATTGATTTCTTCATCCACTAACTATAATGCATTCATCCACTAACTCCCATGCACTAACTCATTGTGCATTTATCCATAACACCAATAAGATTTTCTTTTTCTTTATTACTAATGTAAATATTTCAATCATCTACTATACGATCATCAATAAGATTTGGATTTTAAATTTTAGAATAGCATATCTAATCAAACTCAGTCATGATATGTAATACTAGAACCCCATGTGGGTCGAGGTTTGATTGGGCCGACGCAATTACTCATAAGCATCTCTTCGGATGAAAATCAACACATATGTTCTTTCTCCTATAAAATTGAAAGCGTATGAAGTCTCCTGAAAAGATTGTGTAGAAAATATGTGAACATGTACTCCCCGTTCCACTGTTTCATTAATGTTTTAAGAGAAGATGTGATGGATTTAAGGAGTTACATGATAGTTTTAAGATGGTTTGTTATAGTTTTAAGGGACAATCTAAAATCATTCACAAACATCATTAAACCACCATTAAATAAGTTTAAAAGTTTTAGGGTAATATCAATGAACAAGCTTAAACTAAGCTACTTGATACCTTCGATCATTTTAATATTTAAAATTCAGTCAGTACAATGTTGAAATAGCTTCTTTTTTTTTTTTTTCCGATTAAACATGTTGGTGAACTTTAGCTTCCTGCCTTTTGTTGCTTGTACTTGTTGCTTCAATACTGCAATGACACCTTTGAGAGACAATCGTCAAACTCGATGTCATCATCAGTGCCTGCTTAAAATATTCACTAACTAGGTTAAAACCATAACAACTTTCATTAAAACTATCTATTGGTCCAGATAACGGCAAAGTAAAAGACTGGGGGGGGGGGGTGTATAGTCTTTTTCAAACTTTTGTCGATAAATACAATTTCTCAGATATCTGTGAAGATATCTAATACTTATTTTCAGAGAGCGAAAGACTTTTTGTGATAAGTGCACGTGTTCAGCAAGATATGTGTAAAAACTTAGCAAAGTAAATAAATCAAGTAATAAATTGCAGAAAGTAAATAACACAAGTCTTTATAGTGGTATCTGAAGGTGGCGTAATCCTTCAACTAATCCACTTCGGCCTTTCTCAGACCTAGAATCCACTAAGACAGATAATTGAGTTAACCTTACAAATATCTTCTCTCGATTCCTAAATACACTAGGTTCCCAACCAAGTGTTCCCCCTGAGTTATTCCCCGGATTTCTCAGCCAAGTACTTCCTGTACTCAGAAACCTTTTGAGCTATTCCTTAGTTTCCCAAACTAAGTACTTCCTATGCTCAGTAACCTTGGAGTTATTCCTTAGTTTCCCAAACTAAGTACTTCCTGTACTCCACGCCAATTAAGGTGTTGGTTAAGGTAGTTTGTCAGGTGAGCTTCTTTAATAACTTATTTAGTTATGCAGATAGCTCTATGAATCAAGTATACTTAATACACTTTTCAATGTATGGTATCTTGTTCTTTACTGACCCAAGTCTATGATAAGTGTTCAAGAGAATGAATCTCAGATATGAAATCTTAATTCAACTCCTTCACAGATAACAATGCTTGTTAAGAATCAGGACACTTAGAACTTTTTTGCTACTTAGGATCAAGAGCTTTGGTCGCAACAGAAAGCTTGAAGGTAAGTAGTATGAGAGTTTAAAAGATAGTGTTTTTGGTGTAAGTTCTGTGTATAAGTTTTGTGTATTAGTTCTGTGTATAAGTTCTGTGTATGAGTTCTGTGTATTTTTCAAGCATTCTAAGTGTTGATATTTATAGTTGAAAATCATGCCGTTTGAATAGTATCCATTAGGCTCAATGAAATTCAAACTATTGATATCTGAGTATAGTACTGTTGTACGTTTGTCTTCTTCTCAGAGACTGCCATTTTTGTTCAGACATTTCTGTCCGCGCATTTAATGCACTGTACTATACTTTGTCCTGTAGTGCCAACGGAACTGCGCATGCTTTCTGAAGCATTGCACGTCCCTTTCCAGAGACCTTCACATCTCCAGATACTTGTTACAACATTGTTTCCCAGAAATATAGTTTTTATCCAAGGTATTTGAGTGTATATATATGTGGGCACTTTTCCTCATTCAGAAACCTTGTATTCTCAGATATCTTTTGCAACACTTGTTTATTGAAAAACACTTGTTTCTTCAAGATATCTGGACATAGGTATCTGATGACCTTAGTCTCCAGCAATCTTGTGCAGCCTTCAAATCTTCAAAAATGTTGAGCTCTTCTGCCGGATGCCTTCTTCTTGGTCTTCTTCAGAGAAATAAAAAATTACATTCAAAGACCTAACATCCTATATAAGATTTGCTAGACTATCATACTTAGTGATTTTCCTCTTTTACAGTGTTCAAGTGAACTAAGAGTACTAACCACCTTTCTAAGCTAAGATAAGTCATTAAGTTGCTGATCAAAATCTAAACAGATATTCCTAACAAATTTCCCCCTTTTTGATCAGGTACCGATGACTATCTGACCTATTACAAATCTGGATGAGGAAACAATCCACCACTTAATCAATTCACAAGATCTTTCAATTCTTTCAATTAAGTGCAGAAAGTAAACATCAACCAAATCACAATATGTGATCTTTGCTGACAAGTTATCTTTTTATAAATTGATATCTGAGAGTAGGTTCATCAGATATGTTACAGAGAAGGTTCACAGATAACTTTAATAAAACACAATTTAGTGCAGTCAGCAAGACACAAAATACATAGTAAATTAGGACAACAGGAGTAACCAAGCTCCAAGTAAACATCCTAATAAACTAGTTTTCAAGTCTTTAAATCTTCAAATCTTCAAAAGCAGTTCCGTGGATCAATCTGCAAATTTCCTATCACCAAACCTTTTGATATCATTAGAGTAGTCATTGAGAAGAGTTCTGACAATCATCTCTGTGTCTCTGGCAAAACCACAGACTTCCTTGTAGGTTTTGGTAGGATTCTTCTTGGCAAAGTGTTTAACCCAAATATACTTTTCCCACTTCCAGGCATGCTCGATTCTAATATCTGATAGCTTGAAGTATTCATATATGATCTTCAGATATCTGATGTCAACCTTGTATCACTACAAAAATCGCTGGCAGTAGCGGATAGATCCGTCACAAAGTTATCTATCCGTCAGCCTCCGGCGGATCGGGCGACGGATAGAAAATCCGCCGCCTCGAGCTATGGCGACGGATAACAATCCGTCGTCCAATTCATGACAGTTGGACGACGGATTGACCTTTTTTTTAAAATTGATAATGGGCGACGGATAGATTCTATCCGTCGCCCACGCATGACGGATAGATCTATCCGTCGCCCCATTTCTATTTTTTTAAAAATAAAATCAGATTCAATTTTTATATTCATAATGGATTAATTCATATCAATTTGTATTCAGATACGAGATATTGATTTGTATTCGTATACGTATTAATTTGTATTCGAATTTTTATATTCGTATCCAATTTGTATTCGTACGGTGCGGTGGTGGGGGGAGGAGACCGGGGGTGCGGTGGTGGCGGTGGTGGTGGTGGTGGCAAGGTGGTGGCGCGGTGGTGGTGGGAGGAGGAAAGGTGGTGGTGGTGGGAGGTGCGTGGTGGGGGTGGTGGTGGTGATGGTGGTGGTGCGGTGGTGGTGGGAGGAGAGAGGTGGTGGTGGTGGTGGTGCGGTGGTGGAGATGGTGGTGGTGCGGTGGTGGTGGGAGGAGAGAGGTGGTGGTGGTGGTGGTGGAGATGGTGGTGGTGCGGTGGTGGTGGGAGGAGAGAGGTGGTGGTGGTGGTGCGGTGGTGGAGATGGTGGTGGTGCGGTGGTGGTGGGAGGAGAGAGGTGGTGGTGGTGGTGGTGGAGATGGTGGTGGGAGGAGGATGGTGGTGGAGGAGGTGGTGGTGGAGGATGGTGGTGGTGGAGGAGAAAGGTGGTGGTGGGAGGAGGAGGAGAGGAGAAATGGAGGAGAAGTGGTGGAGGAAAGGAGGTGGTGGAGGAGATATATGGTTTTTTAGTAGCTTAACGGATAGATCTAGATCTATCCGTCGCTAACTTTTTTTTTTTTTTTTCGGCTATAGCGACGGATAGATCTATCCGTCGCTAAATTTTTTTTTTTTTTTTTTAAATCTTGGTCAACGCTCTGTAGCGACGGATAAACTTATCCGTCGAGACCGAGCGACGGTTAAGTTTATCTGTCGTTGAACGGGCGACGGATAGAATCCGTCGCCCCGTTTGGCGATCCGTCGCTACAGGGGCGACGGATAAAATCCGTCGCCCCTTTCCGTCCCGTTACAGCAGAATTCTTGTAGTGTATTGATCTTCAGTCATGTAGAAAGACTCATAGGGTTCCACAACAAGTCTTGTTCTTGTGCCTGTTCCAGTGATGTTGGGAATTCTATGCACATCATCTGGCTTTCCATAAGGACATTCATCAGAGAGGTCCTTCTTCATGGCTTCTATTCTCTTGATAACTTCAAAATCCAACTAGGCTTTGATGTGGTTGGTGTTAATCAAGATTGGCTTGTCTTTCTCCATGCCATGAGTTGTTTATGGATTGGTTATGGAAATTTTGAATTTGCCAGTAAGTGCTTAAGTTCCAGAATCCAGTAGCCATTCTTCTGATTAATGCACATGTAGACAGAGGAGTTGTTGTCAGTCTTCATATACTCAATTCTGGCTTCTTCTGTCCTGAGTGGAAGTTGACTTTTTCTTCTTTCAGCTCTCAGCATGTTCCTCCTTTGTCTTGAATTCTCCCTTGGGGGATTGCTTGAAGAACCACCCTGGATTGACTTGGTATTTCCAGAGGGTGTTTTAGCTGCCAAAGGCTTTGCAGCTATGGGCTCAGATTGGCTATCAACCTTTCTTCTTTTTCTGTAAAGAGGAGCTTCATCCTCATCTTCATCATCATCATCAAGATCAATTCTTGTGAAAATTTTGCAGCCTTCTTCATTGCCCTGGGATTTGATT
The DNA here is from genome assembly GCA_026545765.1 of Plantago major. Lineage (NCBI taxonomy): Eukaryota > Viridiplantae > Streptophyta > Magnoliopsida > Lamiales > Plantaginaceae > Plantago > Plantago major. Next base: position 61,535,756 of record CM048839.1, on the reverse strand, counting down.
TCTTCTTCTTCTTCTTCTTCTTCTTCTTCTTCAGAAGACTCTTCAATCCCTATAACTTGTCTTCTCCTTGGAACCTTGGTACTCCTTGGAGGTCTTTGTGTCATGGACCTTGTTACCATTGTTGTACCTTCAATTAGTTGCTGGGAAGTAGCTACTATTTACAAAGCAGCTTGACTTGATGAGGGCTCAATTATTCTGAGTGGTGGCTGGGAAGTTCTCTTGTGTCCTCTTCCTTTCTGAGCAGCATCAACTCTAGATTTCTTCTTACCTTCCCCCTGACCTTGAGGTCCAAATCCTCCCCCCTTAGTCATTGTTGACTGACTAAGTACCACAAAAGATTCTGAGAGAGACTCAAAATTCCCTTGCAAGTAATTGTAGGCAGTAACCAACTTCTGAAGTTCAGCCTTGAGCTCCTGATTTTGTTTGATAAGTCCATTTTTCTTATCAGTGAGCTCTGCCAATGGGCCTTGTATGGCTTCTGCTTTTCCAGCAACATAGCACGCTTCTTCAAAGGCTTTTATAGCCAAATTTTGGTCATCATCCCTAACCATGCCTAGGTCTTTCTGAGCAATGACCAGACTGGTTGTTCTCTGAGTGATGAGCTCAGTGAATGTCTTCATTTCTTCAGGGACTGATGTAATGGCGGCTTTGTCTTGAGAAGATAACTCCTTTTTCAATTTGGCGATGCTTGAAATCTTTCAAGTGTTCATTGGAGTTGACATTTGGCAGCTTGTTGAAAATTTCAGGAGCAATCAGCTTCCTTTTCAAATGAGAAACCACCAAGTGCTCATTTCGGTGTTCTGCCAATTTCTTCTCTTCTTCATCATCTGAGTCATCAGCCCAGTGATCTTCATCCTCTTGGACATTTTCATCAATGTTTTCTAGTCCAGCAACCATCTCACAGATGGGTTTCTTTCCTTTCAGAGAGGAGGATGGTACATCTTTTGGAGATGCAGCCTTAGCATTATGCTTCTCTTCAGATACTTGCTCAGTATCTAGCTCCTTAGCAATGGAATTTACAGCTTCCTGGAGCTCTCTAATCTCAGAGTAAGCTTGCATTTCCTTGATGGTTTGATTTTCAAGTTTCTTTAGCTTGACTCTGGATTCAGCTATCTTTTCATCCAGTTGAAGATTTAGCTGTTGTTCTTCTTCCAACAATTGTTTGAGTTGAGCAACTTTGGCTTGTGCATCCAATATTTTCTGAGTTGTTTCTTCAGATTGCTCAACTACTTGTTCAGTAGTGTCCTTTTGTTGGGAAGATGGATGGGTAGATTTCTGAGGAGATGGAGGAGGGGATTGTTGTGATGTCCTCAGAAATGGAGGAGCGGATTGTTGTGATGTCCTCTCAGTGTGCTTTTCAGCAACTGAGGCATTAGTTCCTTGTGCAATCCCTCCTGTCCCTGGTGCAGGGGCATCATCATCATCCTTCTTATCATTATCATCCTTGTGATGGTCAGAAGGAGATTCTTCATAATCATTCTCATCAGTCTCCTTCTCTTCTTCATCTTCAGAGACCAGATTGATCACTTCTTGAATATTGACCATTTGCCCATTAACTTCCTCTTGTTTAGAGGGTATGTACTATAGGGTCTGGGGCAAGATAGGCTTGAATGCCATCTGCATTCTGGTCTGACCATCTGCTTGGTTAAAAGCTTGAATCAGCTTTCTGGCCATTTCCTTGTCAAAGTCCTTATGCATCAATGTTCCAAAGGAATATTGTTCAGTGGGGAACAAGGCATGGACATAGTTTTCCAAGTCAAGGGCTCATGCTCTCCTTGTGTGGTGATCAGTCACCTTTATGATCTCAGATAGATCGGAGCATCGAAGCTTTTGCCATCTCTTGAAGCATTTTAGGTGCTTTGGCAAAGTGTGTTCCTTGAAGAAAGGAAGCAGGTCCTTTTTCTCATCAACAGGGACCTTAGTGGCACTTGATTGAGCCTGAAAGAAAGTGTTCTGAATTAATTTCAAAACTATAGGGGATATCTGGGCTTTAGAATAGAAAGGTATCTGAGTTACCTGTGTGACAGGCTCAGATGACTTGACTACTGAGGTTCTAGGTGCCTCAGATATCTGGATATGAGGAGGAGACTGGGAAGTTTGATCCTCAGTGATCTTTCTTTCTGCTTGAACCTAAGATTAGAAACATAACACTTAGGATATTTTATCAAGAAAAATTATGTTTACAAAATCAGATATCTAAGAGGTCAATTACCTCCAGTATTGGAGGCTCAGATACTTGTTGCTCAGAGACTTGTGCAGTCTCTGGAAATTTTTCTTGTGATGAAGGCTTTGATGCCTCATCAATTTCCATTTGTTGTGGGGATTGAGCGGGCAATTCCCCAGCAACTTCTACTTCTTTTTGAACCTGTTAAGTAGAAAGTGTTAGTTTGAGAAAAATGATCAGAGATTTTTCTTTGAAGATTATAGGTATCTGAATGAAATACCTTCTCTGCAGAAGGTTCAGATACTTGTTTCTCAGAGACCTTAGAAGTCTCTAGATTCTTTTCTGAAGAGATAGACTTTTCAGTTTCTTCATTTTTCTTCTCAGTTGGAGCCTATTAGAAACAAACACTTAATAGTATTAGTCAAGTGTATAAAGCACATATCTGAGATGTTATATCTTAAGGAACTATCTTCTACCTGTGAGACATGCTCCTGTTCCTTAAGTGGTGAGGCTATGGAAGCCTCCTTCTCAGATTCTGAGGCAAGCTTTGCAGCTTCCTCTTGATGTTGTGTTTCTAAATCAGCATGTAACAAAGAAATGTTATTAAATAACAAGATTAACAAACACAAAAATATCACAAGTGAAGAGTTAAGCCATTCAGCTACCTGAGCAGTGTCAGGCTGATTGGTCTCTGGAACTTGTGACCCTTCTATGCGTTGGTCTTGTTGTTCCATTTCAGCTTCTTTGTTTGAAGTTTTAGGTACTTCAGACCTTTCCTGAGTGTGCGACTCAGTTGCCTCCCCTGGTTGATCATTCTGAGCAGATGCCTCAGTTTGATCCCTCTCATTGAGTTGGGGAACCTGCTCTTTTGCAGGATTTTCTTCAGCAAAGAAAGATGCTGGTATCTCATGATGTAACTCAAGTATCATTTCAGCAACATCCACTACTGGTTGTTGTGGTTGATGTGATGGTTCTGATCTGGATGAAGAAGGTGATGCTATATGAGGCCTATCCAGATCTGCTTGAGACAGATTTTTAAGTGTTGAGGCAATGGCAGTTTCCTCCAACACTAAGTTATCACTCATCAAAGAATCTCTTCAATAAGCTTAAGTGTTTCTTGCTCTGATGGTGTGTTTTGTCCAGTGACTTTGGACACAGTTGCTTGTTCAGCAACCTTTGAAACAGGTGCTTGTTCAGCAACATGTGGTGTAGGTTCTTCTTCAGATACCTCTACACTTGTTACTTTTTCAGCAACCTTAGCCCTCTTTGATTTCTGTAGGCCTTGAGAGATAACTAACTCATCATCATCATCGTCAGAGCTCTCATCATCATTAGGAACTGATTGGTCCATAATCCATGCGGTTTTTGCAGATGGGGCTTGGTACCTGCCACTACTCTCATTTTTACCAATGAGTTCATCAGCAAGGCTCTCCTTGGCAACATTGATGAGTTCATAAGCAGTTGTGTCTTTTGCAGCATTGATGTGTTCATCTTCATTGATGAGTTCATCAGCAGTGGCGGCAGATATATGAGAGTTGACATCCACAATTGGTATGCCTTCTGATTTTCCAGCAGACTTCTTTCGTGAAGTTCTGGGCTTTTTGGTCGCAACGGAACCCTCAGATACCTCTTCAGTCTTTCGTTTCTTGGAACCTTTCTGAGATGCAGTAACCTTTTTCATCATGTTTGTATACTCATATTTGTAGAGTAGGTTACTGTTGGCTATGTCAGCCTTCTCTCTGAGCTCAATGCCAAGCTTCTCCAGCAAGAAGTATATCTTTAGTCCATAGCTCACTGTGGCTTTGGCTCAGCAAGGACCTTAACGATTTTAGGCTCAAAGCCTTGAATCTTCTTCACAAATTTCATAAAGGCGTACTTTCCCCAGTTGAAGGGGTTTTCCAGCCTTTTTCTTGTTGTTTCAACAAGAACATCATGATCCAGCGTTCTTGGCTTATTTGGTCGGCACCTCCTTGTAGACCATCAAAGAATCTGTGAAGAATACATGCCAACACATCCCAGTGAACCAACAAATGTCTGGTTGAAGTCTGTGGGTGTATCTGGTTTTTCAAAATCACACACATCACTGTACAGTTGCTTCACACCTTCAAGGAAATCATCATCCTTGGTGTTTACTTCAAAATCATTTCCAAGATTTTGAAGTCCAAACAACTCACAGAAAGTTGTCAAGTCCAAAAAGATGTCCTTTCCTTGAACTTTTGACTTTATAGACACTATTTCAGTGCCTTCAGATACACATGAAATAATCCTGGAATTTTTGTAGAATTCCAACACATCTAGTGAAGAAACTCCACTGGGAATAGTAGACAGGAAACCCTTGATTTGTGCCTTTTCAAGCATATCAAGGATTAGCTTCCTACCGGCTTGATTTTCAATAGCAGCAGTAAGATATTCCTCAATCATGGCACCACCCCAAATCATCTTGTGATTTGAAGTCCAATGATTAGGATTTAAGTCTCCTACCAAACAATTGTTTATGACAACCAACTCTGGTGCTTGCTTTTCAGCAGTACCAGAGGTAGTAGATTGGGATTTCTGGGTAGAAGCACGTTTTGGAGCCATCTCTTTATATAGTGAAAGTTTTCGAAAGTCTGAAAGAGATTAAGGTGGGGGATTAGTAATTCTTTGCAGAAGACTAATCGAAGAACAGAGTTTTGCAGAAAAGTTTGAAGGATTGTTTTTGCTATTCTTGTGCAACTATGAATGTTGGATTACTGCCGAAATTGGTGTGTCTAGAGGTTTTGCTGATATTCCTCTTAATTTGATTGATACTGAGGTTGAAGATTTTTCTTTGAGATTCGAAAACTACTTTGATCCCGAACCTGGGGATTCTAGTGTGTGCAAAGATAGTGATGATCTTTTACTTATGGTTGTTGGTGAAAATTCGTTGGAAAAATTTGAGTATGAAGACTCTTTTGGAAAATGCTTTATCTATCCAAAGCCTTTGGTGGTGGACTACAGTAGTAGAGTACCTGAGTTCGAGCCTTGTGTTCTAAAACATAAAAGAAGAAAATCTGAAGGCTCGTTTCCTTCATTTGGTGATAGATTTGTATCCTTTGGTTCTCGTTCAGTTGGTTCTAGAGATGATTCACAGTGGTCTGATCATGAGGACTGTTTCTCGCCATGTTTCTCCACTTATGACACCTATGATTGAAGACTAAGCAAGTTGGGTTTTTGGCACCGTTTCTCTGTTTGGTTCTTGTGAGCTATTTGTTTGCTCGTAGTGTTTCTTTTGGATTTGTGGTTTTCCTTGTTGCTGTTGTATGTTCCACGGGTTCCTATATTCCCCCGTGTTTGCCCTTTATCTATTTATAAAACTTGAGCTCCGACTCTTAAAAAAAAAAAAAAAAAAGTATGAATATTGGATTAGGCGAAAGTGATTTCTTTTGCCAAAATTCTATATATATATAGCAATGTAAATCTCAACAGACATATATACATACAAATTGATTTTGTATGTAAGTATTTGTGTACTTGCAGATAGGCGTGGGTAAAGTTTGTTTGACATTAAATGCTTAGTGGGCCACGTCTGATTTTTTACAGTCCACTATTTTACAAAGAAATAATCTCGTCCGCAAGATCAAACGCCCATTTCATCAAGGGTCACTATTGCTTCTTCAGCAATGATCACAATCAGCTATCTGAATTACATTTCTTCTGTGTGAATAAGAACACTTTTTGTATCTGAGTCTATCTCACACTCAGTATATGTCCAAGTTTTACACAAAGATAGAAATAATACAAATTTCAAGAGAGTAGTTGACTGCAGACAGTTGTACTATTCTCTTTTGTGTTCCCCCTCACTAAGTGATATAGATATCTGAGTACCTATCCCAGAAATCTTCAAATAGTCATTTTACCCTTTTGCCTGTGGTTTCTGGATACCCGTTCCAGATACCTCTTTTCTGGATACCCGTTCTAGATTTCTCTTTTCTCTTTATATCTGGATACCCGTTCCAGATATCTCTTTCCCTCCTTTGATATCTTCTTCAGATATCTGAACTTTTTCAGTTCTTTGGTAGCTCCATTAGTCCAAGACTATGTCTTAAAGCTAAGAATCTACATTCTTGTAGTGGCTTAGTGAAGATATCTGCAAGTTGGTCTTCAGTGTCAATCTTGAGTATCTCTATATTGCCTTTTTCAACATGGTCTCTAATGAAGTGGTGTCTAACATCAATGTGCTTTGTTCTTGCATGAAACTTAGGATTCTGAATTATGGCAATAGCACTTGTGTTGTCACAGAAAATTGGAGTTTTCTCTTCATTGAGTCCATAGTCTCTGAGTTGTTGTTGTATCCACAATATTTGTGAAGCACAACACCCAAAGAATATATTCAAATACATGGTAGATGTGGCAATTGAGTTTTGTTTCTTACTGAACCATGATATCAATCTGGCACCAAGAAATTGACAAGTTCCTGAGGTGCTTTTTCTATCAAGCAATGATCCAGCATAGTCAGCATCAGAATAGCCAACTAAACTCAATCCACTGTCTTTTGGATACCACAATCCAACTTCTACAGTACTCTTTACATACCTTAATATTTTCATGGTAATGTTGTAATGTGATTGCATTGGATTTGTCTGAAATCTGGCACACACTCCAACTGCATATTGAATATCAGGTCTACTCGCAGTGAGGTACAGTAGAGACCTAATCAATTTCCTATACTTGAGTTCTTCAACACTCTTGTCAGATTCAGTATAGGTCATTTTGGTTCCAATGCTCATAGGTATCTTAGCATTCTTTTCAGAAGGCTTTAGATTAAATTTGTTGAGCATGTCTTTTGCATACTTTGTTTGACTAATGAATATTCCATCATTAAGTTGCTTGACTTGCAGCCCTAGGAAATAATTCAATTCTCCCATCATGCTCATTTCAAATTTACTTTTCATGAGCTCAGCAAAGTCTTCACAAAGTTGCTTGTCTTTAGATCCAAATATAATGTCATCAACATATACTTGAACTAAAAGTAGTTTCCCATCATGGTTCAATGTAAAGAGTGCTTTATCAACATCTCCTTTCTTGAAACCACTTTCTAGTAGGTATCTGGCCAATGTATCATACCATGCTCTTGGAGCTTGTTTCAGCCCATACAGAGTTTTCTGAAGCTTATAGACCATCCTACATTCTGAGGAAACCTCAAAGCCTGGTGGTTGCTCAACATAGACTTCCTCAGCAAGTTCACCATTTAGGAATGCACTCTTGACATCCATTTGATAAACTATAAAGTCATTATGAGCTGCAAAGGCTAGAAAGAGTCTTATTGCATCCAATCTTGCAACTGGTGCATAAGATTCATCAAAATCTAGTCCTTGATGCAGGTAAATCCCTTGGCAACCAGCCTTGCTTTGTTTCTGGTTATTTCACCAGACTCATTCATTTTATTTCTGAAAACCCACTTGGTTCCAATTACAGATATTCCGTCAACAAATGGAACCAGTTTCCAGACTTTGTTTCTCTCAAATTGATCCAACTCTTCTTGCATTGCAGAGATCCAATCTTGATCCTTCAATGCTTCTTCTATAGTTTTAGGTTCAATATTTGAGATGAAACATCCATAGAGCGAATCTGCATTTCCAGCAATTGCTCTCCTAGTTCTAACACCTTGGTCTAAAGGACCGATCACATCCTTGGTAGGATGATTTCTTATCCATTTCATAATGGGTTTTGAACTAGTAGGATCAATATCATTTTGATCTGAATGTGAATCAATATGATTTTGATAGAATACTTGTGCAGTATCTGAGATATCTGACACATGGGAAGTGCCATAGATATCTGACACTTTTTCAGTGTTAGAGATATCTGGAATTTGATTTTCAGCAATCTCAATCTCAGAAACCTCTTCATGGTGAAGGTTCTCAGTAACCTGTTCCATTTCTGGAATTCTCATAGGAAATTCTTCATCATATCTTAGAGTCATCTAGTTGTTACTAAGCAATGGTTGCTTTTCATCGTCAGACTCATCCTCTAAGTGAACGATAGATTTGTTTCCTATTGAGGATTCTTCTTCAGAATCTTTAATCATCAACTCTTTGAACCTTTCTGAGAGATCATCATTGAAGGGTATTTTCTTGTTTCCTTCGTAGAAAACTACATGAACAAATTCTTCAATCTTTTGCGTTCTTTTGTTGTAGATTCTATAGGCTTTGCTATTCAGAGAATAACCAAGAAATACCCCTTCATCTGCTTTTGATTGAAATGTTCTCAAGTATTCCTTTCCATTGTTAAGAACAAAACATCTGCAACCAAACACCCTTAGATGTTCGATACTGGTGGGTCTACCAATCAAAAGCTCGTAAGGAGTTTTGTCATGGTGTTTGTTAATCAAGCATCTATTTTGAGTGTAGCAGGCTGTGTTAACAGCTTCAACCCAATAGATTTCACTTATTTCAGTGTCAGCAAGCATTGTTCTTGCTGCTTCTTTTAGGGTCCTATTCTTTCTTTCAGCAACACCATTTTGTTGTGGTGTCCTTACGGAAGATATTTGATGTTGTATACCTTTGCAGGTACAAAACTCTTTTATGTACTGGTTCACAAACTCAGTACCATGGTCTGTTCTGATTACAGATACCTTGTCATTTTTCATGACTTCAAGCTTATTCAGCAAGTTGGGTATCTCAACCCTTGCATCAGATTTTTATTTGAGAAATACAACCCAAGTGAATCTTGAGTAATCATCAACAACAACCAGACCATACTTCTTTCCTGCATAGCTAGTTACAGAGGATTCAAAAAGATCCATATGTAACATTTGCAGAGGCCTTTCACTAGAGTGTCTAGTTTTAGACTTGAAAGATGTTTTGGATTGTTTTTCCATTTGGCAAGCTGAGCATATACCATCTTTTCTATATGTCATTTTGGGTAAACCAACCACCAATTCTTTCTTGGCTAGCTTGTTCAGAGTTTTGAAATTCAAGTGACTCAATCTTTTATGCCATAGCCAATTTTCTCCAGTGTGGCCAGATTGACTCACCATGAGACATTCTTCAGATGTGGCGGATGCCCAATCAGCAACATAAAGATTTCCTTTTCGCCTAGCAACCAAGACTGTCTGCTTTGACTCATTGTCAATAACTTTGCATAGTTTTGACTTGATCTTGACAGTGTACCCTTTGTCTACTAATTGACTCATGCTTAGGAGATTATATTTCAATCACTTTACATGCAGTATTTCAGAGATTGTAAGGGCTCCAAACTTCAGATTGCCAAATCCTATGGTTGGATTTTCATCTCCTCCAGCAAATCTAATAATTGGTCCATCATCGTATTTTCTGTAGTTAATCAGATTTACTTTGTCTCCTGTCATGTGCTTCCCACATCCGCTATCAAAATGCCACTTTGGATTAGTTTTTAGAGTGTTCTGCACAAAACAGGAAACAGGAGATTAGGTTCTCATACCAACAATGGAACCATCTGGACTAAAGAATCTTCTTGTAGGAATCCATTTCTGAATGAATTTCTTAGGGACATTCTTTTGTCTAACGGGAACATAAAGAGGAATTCTAGGTAAATGATTAGTATCATTGCTATTAAGAATTATTTTCTTCCTAGGTGTGTTCCTTGGTGCTCTTTGTGGTGCTTTCAGATACCTGTCAGGTTGCTGAGTCTGCTTGTAAGCAAACTTAGCTTTCCTTGCCAGATTTCTTCTAGCCCTGGCATTCAGATTTTCAGTGGCTTGACTTTTCTTCCACTTCTAATAATTGTTGTGAGCAATCCTAGCCTTTATCCATCGTTCTTGCTCTTGTTTATACTCACGAGCAAGTTTTTTCCCGATGGCTTTATAGCCAATGCCATTTTGAGCACCTGGTGCTATCTGAGTTCTCATCTCAGCAGCTTTGCTAGTCTCTGGGTAGTCTTTTTTTTTTTTTTTTTTCAAAAAACGTGACATAGGAGAATTTGCCAGCTCCTGCAATTCTTCCTTTCTGAGAGACATAGCACTGTAGGTGATTACACTTTTCAGTGTTATGTTTCTTTTCAGAAATATTCCCAATAGTTTTCTTTTGGACTTGTTTTTCCCACAAAGGTTTGGTCGCAACTGCCTTTCCTTTGTCAACAGCCTTAGCTTTCTGACCAATGCTATAGGTTGTTTGGGAACCATTTTGCTGAGCACTGACAAATGTTATTCTTTCATCACTCTTATTCAGAGTGGTAGAACTATTTATTTGTGTGTCCAGCCCAAGTCCTCCCTTTTCTGAAGGATCTCTTAAATAAGATTGTACTTCAGTAAGAGTGTCACTAGCTTCGACATAAGATTGGAAAGATACTTCCTTCTTTTTGAGTTCCTCATTCTCAGAAAGAAGACCTTCACATTTTTTTTTGAAGTTTGGCCAATGCTTCTTTATGTGACATTTCTGTCTCAGATATCTGAGCTTTGAGAAATGCATTTTCAGCATCCTTTTTCTCAGATATCTTGAGTAATTGTGAATTTTCTCTTTCAAGAGAATTCTTTTCTTCTTCAAAGATTTTGGCTCTAGCTCGGACCATTGGAAATTCTCTTTCGTAGAGATCAAGTTCTCTTCTGAGATGTTCTAGATCTTTGATTCCTTCCTCATCACTTTCATATGTATAACAAGAAGTATGTGTTACCTCATCAGCCATTAGACAAGGTTCAATGTTAGAGATATCTGGAAAGATTTCTTCAGCCACTCCACACACTTCTTTCTTCTTTTGACCAAAGTCAACCACTTCATGAGAAACACCACACAACTCTGGAGAAGGCAGTGTGGAATCATCTGAGTCTTCATCCTCAGAATCAGACTCAATGTCTAGAGCATCCAGTTGGATTTGTATCTTCTTTCTTTCTTCAGTGAGCATAGCTCTCTGACCTCTCTTTAAGTTTCTTCTATCTTTCTTGTCACCTGTCTTTAGCTTGTTGAAGGCAGGGGAATCCTTTTTTAAATGACCAGGTTTCTGACAATAGAAACAGATATCGTTTCCGATTTACCTTCCTCGAGACTAGATGCTTTCTGGAAGCTTGTCCAGCGAGCTAGACAGTTGCATATTTTTGTACTGATGATAATTTGAGCCTAGATGCTTTTTCAGCTTCTCTTTGGCTTTTCTTCTCTCAATCTCCTGACTGACATATTTTCTCATTTGCTTTACAGCAAGAGCATTCTCCTCAGTCACCTCCTTTCCTTGCTTCTTTTCAGAAGTTCCTTGAGCAACTAGAGCAACATTCTGCAACTTTTCAGTTGTTAGATCTCTTTGAGTTGTCTCATAGTCAACAGTGGCAAGGTGAGAGAAAAGTTCCACTGGAGTGATATCTGGCATCCCTTGCTTAAAGTAGAAAAACTTTGTATGCTCCCAGTTATGATTTAGACTTCTTACAATAGTCTTAATTTTTTCCGGTTGGGTATATCTATTACTTTAACCAATTGCAGCCATGTCACTCATGAGTGTTGTAAACCGGAAATCTAGTTCTTCAAGAGTCTCTGTGGGACCTTGTTTAAAGTTTTGGAATTTGAGCTTCAAAACTTCGAACTAATTTTCCTTTGTTTTCTCAGTGCCAACACAAATTTCCTCAATCAGTTGCCAGGCCACTTTCGCCGTTTTTGCACCCATAGTTTACACTATATGTGCTCTGGAGTAGAACGTATGATGATATTACGAGCCTGACCATCCAGTCGATTTCTCTTGGCATCTTCCGATGTCCAGAGCTCTCTGGGCTTTGGCTCGTAAATAACTTGACTGGTAGGTCTCCCACTGGTTGACGCATCTGTCTGTGAGGAGCCATCACTTGGTTCTCTGTCTTTACCATTAGAAATCTCCATGACCTACTTGAGTTGTTGAATGACTATGGGGCCATTCTTTATCACGTCGATCATTTCGTCACTGATGGCTTCTAGGTGCAGCATCATGTTGTTCTTCCATTTCTCATAATTCTCTGGTTTGAGAATTGGGGCGTCACTTAAAAACATCCTACAACAAACATACTAAACAAACAAATCAAGTGTAGGTGAAAGGCAGTTAGTGGGCACTTATCTGGGATCTAGGTTGAGTGCAGAAGGCTTGGAAACATCCTGCTCTGATACCACTTGTTGGTCCAGGTAACGGCAAAGTAAAAGACTAGAGGGGGTGGGGTTGAATAGTCTTTTTCAAACTTTTGTCGATAAATACAATTTCTCAGATATCTGATACTTATTTTCAGAGAGCGGAAGACTTTTTGTGATAAGTGCACGTGCTCAGCAAGATATGTGTAAAAACTTTGCAAAGTAAATAAAGCAAGTAATAAATTGCAGAAAGTAAATAACACAAGTCTTTATAGTGGTATCTGAAGGTGGCGTAATCCTTCAACTAATCCACTTCGGCCTTTCTCAGACCTAGAATCCACTAAGACAGATAATTGAGTTAACCTTACAAATATCTTCTCTCGATTCCTAAATACACTAGGTTCCCAACCAAGTGTTCCCCTGAGTTATTCCCCGGATTTCTCAGCCAAGTACTTCCTATACTCAGAAACCTTTTAAGCTATTCCTTAGTTTCCAAAACTAAGTACTTCCTATGCTCAGTAACCTTGGAGTTATTCCTTAGTTTCCCAAACTAAGTACTTTCTGTACTCCACGCCGATTAAGGTGTTGGATAAGGTAGTTTGTCAGGTGAGCTTCTTTAATAACTTATTCAGTTATGCAGATAGCTCTATGAATCAAGTATACTTAATACACTTTTCAATGTATTGTATCTTACTCTTTACTGACCCAAGTCTATGATAAGTGTTGAAGAGAATGAATCTCAGATATGAAATCTTAATTCAACTCCTTCACAGATAACAATGCTTGTTAAGGATCAGGACACTTAGAACTTTTTTGCTACTTAGGATCAAGAGCTTTGGTCGCAACAGAAAGCTTGAAGGTAAGTAGTATGCTTGAGAGTTTGAAAGATAGTGTTTTTGGTGTAAGTTCTGTGTATAAGTTCTGTGTATTAGTTCTGTGTATAAGTTTTGTGTATGAGTTCTGTGTATTTTTCAAGCATTATAAGTGTTGATATCTATAGTTGAAAATCATGCCGTTTGAATAGTATCCGTTAAGCTCAATGAAATTCAAACTATTGATATCTGAGTATAGTACTGTTGTACGTTTGTCTTCTTCTCAGAGACTGCCATTTTTGTTCAGACATTTTTGTCCGCGCATTTAATGCACTGTACTATACTTTGTCCTGTAGTGCCAACGGAACTATGCATGCTTTCTAAAGCATTGCACGTCCCTTTCCAGAGACCTTCACATCTCCAGATACTTGTTACAACATTGTTTCCCAGAATCATAGTTTTTATCCAAGGTATCTGAGTGTAGATATATGTGAGCACTTTTCCTCATTCAGGAACCTTGTATTCTCAGATATCTTTTGCAACACTTGTTTATTGAAAAACACTTGTTTCTTCAAGATATCTGGACATAGGTATCTGATGACCTTAGTCTCCAGCAATCTTGTGCAGTCTTCAAATCTTCAAAAATGTTGAGCTCTTCTGCCGGATGCCTTCTTCTTGGTCTTCTTCAGAGAAATAAAAAATTACATTCAGAGACCTAACATCCTATACAAGATTTGCTAGACTATCATACTTAGTGATTTTCCTCTTTTATAGTGTTCAAGTGAACCAAGAGTACTAACCACCTTTCTGAGCTAAGATAAGTCATTAAGTTGCTGATCAAAATCTAAATAGATATTCCTAACACTGTCACATTCGTGTTTAAAACAATAACAAAGTGGGAACATGCAACACAAACTAAAGAAAGTAACATTGATGCTAAAACCATAACCGTGCACATGTGAAACTATAACAATACCTCCTAAACCTATAACAATTCAGGAACTTGTTACACAAGCTAAAAACAATTCCATTGATGCTTAGAACCTTAAAAATGACTCTTAAAACTATATCAATACCTCTTAAAACTATAACAAAGCAGGAGCACGCAACACAAGCTAAAAACAGTAACATTGATGCTTAAAACTATAATAGTGCCTCCTAAACTATAATAGTGCCTCTTAAAACTATAACAAAGCAGAAACATGCAACACAAGCTAAAAACAGTAACATTGATGCTTAAAACTATAACATTGCCTCTTAAAACTATAACCAGCAGAAACATGCAACACAAACTAAAAACAGTAACATAGGCCTCCTCAGAATTCCTTTTCGTGTCTTCTTCTGGATCTAGTTATGATGCTTAAAACTAGAACAGAGCCTTTTAAAATTATAACAATGCCTCTAAAAACTATAACAATGCATAAACATGCAACACAAACTAAAAACCATAACGATGGTTGTTAAAAAAGTAAGGAACGTACGGATTTGCTGTTCAGATCTGATATATTTCCAAATCTGAACATATTTTCTGGAATGACTTCCAGATTTGATGAGCTAGCTTCTTCATCGTTCTGGATTTGTGGATTTGAACATCCTAACAACTGAATCTGAAAATTTTACACAATAAATAATCAAAACTGAATCGAAATAATGAAACACACACACAAAAAAACACTCAAAACACGCACAAAACTCATAATAACGCACAATAACATACAAAAAATGGGGAGGTTTTTACCTGATTCATGTCGATAGAAGCTAGGAAGGTGAAATCCGGTGGAAATGGCAAGATTCCGACGCAAAAACAGTAGATGGTAGAGAGGAACGTAAAAAACACGCACAAAACACCTTTTTGTATGTGTTTTTCTTTTCCAGGGTTTTAGCATGTTTTGTGGCCTATATTTAGGCAACCGGTCTGGTTAAAAATCACTTGCTGGTTCATTTGGTTGGTTTTGATATGAAAACCGGACTTTCCTATATAATAGAAAGTCTAATCTTTACTATACTTACTCTTGAGTATATGATATTGCTTATAAAGTAGGTATGCATGTAAATATGCCTAAAAAAAACCTTTCCCCCCCTCAACTTTGTCTGTTTGTGCCCTCGAACTTTTAAATGTATTGCAAGTTGCCCTCTAAGTTGTGAGACCCATAATCGGAGCGTGTATCACACCCCCAGTCAAAAAGCATTTGTAAGGGGTATATCGCTACACATTTAAAAGTCAAAGGGGGGAAGCTCACAACCAACCAAAGATTAGGGGCAAATCACTCATACAATCTTCAAGGGGAAGAATGCTTTTTTGCTTATAAATATTGGTGATAATGTCAACAAATGAAAGAAAAGTATTTAAAGTTTGTAACCAAAATTCTTGGACCATTTGTGTCTATATGCATGAGAATCCTGATTCATCGATCTCTAGGTTCGAGGAATCAAAATAAGAGGATTGAATCATTCTTTTGACTTTTTTTTTCTTTTCAAATTCTATAAAACTCTTTTGCACATATATTAATTATATAAAAGAAAAATGACTTAGATCAATCGTTATACCACCTTTAATTATGCATATGTTACATAATTACATTTAGAGTAGGTATCTGTGAGACGACCTCTAAATAATTTATTTGAAGACGGACTTATATTGTCAAGAAAATCATCGATGTTATTAATCAAAACATCTCTGTTCTCAACATTAGTGTTTTTTCATATTACAGCAAGACTTATTTCGTTAACAACATATACGTTTTGATTAATAATATTGGTGATTTTATTGATAACATAGTCCGTCTTTAGATAAGTTATCTAGAGACCGTCTCTTATGAGATTTTGTGTTACATTTATACTATTATATATGAACATGAGCATTACAACAAGCACTTCAACTATATTATATTCACTCCTTCCCGGACTTAACTTTCTGTTAGACTGAACACAAGTTTTAAGAAAAGAATAAATAAAGTAGGAGATATGAGAATAACGTATGAAAAAGAGTGAATAAAGTATGAGGAAGGAAAGTATGAAAAAAAGTGAATAACGTATAAAAATAGAAGATATATTATTATAATAATGATAGTGGAGTATAAAACTTTTCAAATTGGGAAGGAAAGTTAAATTTAAACGGACGAAAATTAAAAATGGAAAGTTAGAGTTCGGGAAAGTGGAAATATATGACATCAATTTCATGTAATAATGGACGTACAAAGACTTTTCAACTTCATATGACAAGGTATTCTTCCAAGTTCCAACCAAACTTCAAAAGGGCACATAAATTCTCTAAATGTATATCTGGAAATTCAATTTTCAACAATACTTAAATATCTACTCACTCCGTCTGGCTATTACTCACTTTTATTTAATATACTAGTTCTAACCCGTGGCGACGCCACGACATAGTTAACTTATTCTTCAGATTTAAGGTAGGATGATATAATTATAATTCAAAAGTCAAATAAAATAGAAACAATCTAAAATTCGATACTCTGTATAATATAAAGAAACAATCAACTTTAGTAATTCCAGTCTGTATCAAGAAGAGAAGTCGTCCACTGCAAAACAACATATGGAAGATTAGTTAATAAATGAAAGCAAATCAATCAATGATTATAAATATAGCTGAGCATGACTGAACACAGGATTTGGAAGATAGAGTCCAATATGAGATAGTGATTGTCCCTGGCTCTTGTTGATTGTCATTGCATAGCAAACTGAGATTAAAAATTGTCTCCTTTGGAATCTAATAGGAAACTTAGTAAGATCGGAAGGTGTTAGTACCATTCGAGGTATGAACACCTTCTTTCCGGCATTCTTTCCATGTATAGTCTTCGCCTCAAGAACATGTTTCCCAATTGAAGTGACAATCAATCTGGTTCCATTACACAACTCTTCTGATTGGTCAATGTTCCTGAGAACAGGTTTGCCAATCTTCAATCGAATAATATGATTTGGTATTCTAGATGCCTTAATAGGGTTTAGAAACTCAACGGAGTAAACATCTTCTCTATTTACAATATCATCTTCGTCTGGACATATGGAATCTGAATTCTTGAACTCAACGACATCTCTAGGTAACATGGACATGATGTAATCATTAACCTCCTGTACTATCTCATTAGTAGGAGCAAGAATTGCTCTATCCTGGAAGTACCTCCCATCACCAATATGAGATAATAAGCTCGGATACGTGCTCTTAACGATTGCATCAATTTGCTCACCATTAGAACGTATCAAAATGTCTTCGGGTAGTTTGAAATCTACCTCACCATCATTTTCACCACCAACTTCACCATCTCCAACTTTCAACAACCATTCAGCAAAATCTTTGATTGTTTCTTTCTCAGTAGGTGACATGCCAGCCTGATTACAAATATCATGAAGTCAACACTCATGCAACAAAATAAATACTATACATGTTTATCTGCATAAATTAGAATAAACACAAAAATAATTATGATGGGAAGTATGATACCTACAGTCGCATGTTCTTTGTGAGTTTAAGTACACGACATGAACTCTAAAGCCTTTTAGATGAGCAAAGAGCGGCGTGTACTATATCCTGTGTACTACCCTTTGGTATGACGGGTAAGATTTGTCTGAAATCCCCACCAATCTGACCAATCCACCAAATGGCTTGTTCAACTCCCTTCCATCAGGACCTCTCATTATATCACTTAGGCTACGATCAAGGGCCTCAAAGCAGAACTTATTGGTCATGGGTGCTTCATCCCAAATGATCAACTTTGTATTTTTAAGCAGTTCTGTTAGTTCGCTTCCAGGTGTAATTCTACTACACATGATAGTCTCATCTACCTGACGTGGAATACTAAATCTAGAATGGGCTGTGCAACCACCTGGAAGAAGAAGAGAGGCTATGCCACTCGATGCAACTGTTAGAACAATGTCGCGTCTACCACGTAACGCAAAGAATAATGTATTCCATAGATACGTTTTTTCCGTGCCACCATAACCATATAGGAAGAAAACTCCACCATTACCAGAATCAACATCATCCATAACAGTATGGTATACAGACCTTTGCTAATCAGTTAGACACGGATATAAACGATTGTGCTGCTCTATCATTTCATCAGAATCATAAGACATCTCTTCAACAATCAAATTGTTCATACCATTATTAATTACTACATTGTCTGGAATTGGCATACCTTCTATACCACTCAAGCTAAATCCATTCCTCGAGGGCAAACCTTCAATCTCAGCAGGAGCGAAATTCTTCAACTGTTCTTCGCTAAGTTCCAGCTCTATTATATTTTCTGTGTAGTAATATCTCTTATTGTATTTCAAAAAAAAATAAAAAAATCTCTTATTCAAAATAATAAAAACTAAACTTCACTAACCACTGTTTTTCTTACTCTATTATTTATTTTTCATACTTTTTTTTTTCTATTATTTTTATTTCATACTTATAGCCACGGAACAATTTTTTCTTTATTTATTCATATTCTTTAAAAGACTATACAAAATAAGGGTGTACAAAGATAAAAACGGACAACCCCGCTTTTGCCTGCCGGCCAACTACACCGCGGGTTATTGTTTGGCACACCACTTTTAATTTTTTTGGTTACCAGCTACTAGGTGGGTGGGTGGGTGGCGGTATCCACTCACATAGTACTATATATATATATATATATATATATATATATATATATATATATATATATATATATATATATATATGTATTTTTTTTTTTTTAGAAATAAATAGTACTACTATAATAATTAAGTTATAGGTTTACTGTACAAATTCATTTTAGATTTTTCTCTACCTACACTTTTTTTTTATTATACCTAAAGAACTACAAGGAGCATAAGGAGTCTTAACTTCAGCATTACAACTCAGAAACCATAGCCACAAACTCACCCGATAGAGAGAAAAAATGTGTAATTATATAATTTAATTCTAACATTTTATATTTACGGTTTAATATTAATTCATAGTCAAAATTGTTGACGGCTGACCAAAAAAGTTAAACGTGGACTAACGAAGTGGGGTAAAAGTAGTATAATACATAAAAATAATCAACTAACTTATTTTTGTGTAAGCTAACTAAATAAGCTTATCAGATCAACTATCTTATAACAGACCTACCAGCTATGCGTTTAACATGTAAAAATAAGGTTATCGAATCGATATGTTGATGCTAAGAGAGCCTTGGTATAAAATCAAGAGACGTTTGTGTAAAATCGAGTTGCTCGAACAAATGTATGTTAAAATAACTCTATTAAAACTATTATTACAAACAAAATTCTTGGAAGGGAAGCACCAAGTAAACATATACAACAAAGTCATCCGATGAACAAATTGAATAGCTTTCACTAATACTCTTGAAATTCTCAATTCCTGTTATGAACAAAGTACATAGTATTTAAAGTGTAGTTATAAGGTGCAGACAAGAAGGGGCGGACCTAGGATTTCAACTTCGAGGTTTTTCTGATGGTTAAGGGGGCGAAATCCAAAATTTTCGATAATATTATCTATAAATTTTTTTTTTCAAAATTTTAGGGGGAGAACGTCCCCTGCCCCAGGTCCGCCCCTGCAGACAAGTCTGTGCAGAAACGAAGAATTGACTAGGCTCTGGACATGGAAGAAGCAGCTGATCTGGAAATGGATGATTGAAACCCCAAACAACCCAACAATCCATGCTTATACGGCAATGAAGTCCTCTTCTTCATTTCCACTGAAACTGCTCTGTTTATCTTATAATGCAACTCATGTGCCGATACCGGAGGACCTCTCCTAGACGACACCGATCCACCACTCGACTCCGTTGATCGAAAACTCGAATTCTTCACTTCCGTTCTCCTCAACAAGTTATACTTGTTCATCTGATCACTCTCGTTCCCTCTCCCTTCCGACACGCTCCTGAACAATAACAGATCCTTTATCTTCCATTTCTTGTACCAAACCGACGAATTGTTGTTGCTGTTGTTGTTGCTGCTGTTGTTGCTGCTGTTGTTGAAGCTGTCTGATGAAACTTTGGCAGGTTCTGCTTCTGGATCGTCGAACAACAAATCCGACACTCTGAAAGGAGACAATGATCTTGCAGACTCTCTGTTCCTCGATCTTTTGGCCTTCTCTCTACCTCTCTTAAACTCTTCTATAATCCCCTGTTTTCTTGTTTCCTCCATCGCCTTTGCAAAAGGGTCGAAGTTGTTAATTCTCTTCCGTGGAGAGAACGCTTCCCTGATGAATCTCTTCGGAGACTTCGGAGAATCAAATTCCATCTTTTTGTTGCTGCAAGTGCCACCAGGCGGAGGCTTGAGAGGTCTGATTTTCCCGCCATCGAAAAGCTCGTCGGCAGGTAAGGTGATGACACTCCTGTTGTCGAACTGGCTGCTGAAATCGAAAGCGAAGTCGTCGATTTCCTCGAGGTCTTGGTCTTGTTGTTCTGCTGCATCGCCGTAGTTCGAGGAAGTGGCCGAGCTATGTTGGATTTTTGGGGTGCCAGGAGTTTGTTCCCATTGGAAAGGGATTGAAGAACGGTAGGGGCTGGTGGGGACACTATAGAAAAAGCGGTGAGGGCTCGTCGGAGCGGAGATGAAGGTGGGTGAAGTGCAGGTGCTGTCGAAGTTGAAGTCTGTCAAAACTTCCATCGCCATTTTTGACAATGTTGGAGGAAGAAGATCTTGAGAGATGATAAGCAAGGAGAAAAGTGGAGTGAGGTTTTGTTCTTATATGTGGAATTAATGGTTTCATCAAGAAATGAGATGGAAGGTGGATTTGGCTGACTAAATGACTTACTGGCCTGCCCGCCTTTTACATCATGAATAAACATTCCTTCCGTCCTAATTAGATAAAGAAACTAGTGATATCGAATTTTTACACCAAATTACTCTTTAATTTATAATTGTAAATTATTCTAAAAAGATCAAGTTTCCTGAAATACAGTCTCTAGATAATTTATTTAGAGACGGACCTATATAATCAATAAAATTATTGATGTTATTAAGCTAAACGTTTATATTATTAACATTGAAATTTTTTTTATATTACAAAAAAAAGGATTTCTTTATACATTTTGATTAATAACATAGATCATTTTCCTAAAAACATTAGTCGTCTCCAGATAAGTTATTTTGAGACGTTTCATGAGACTTTGTGTTCTAAAAAAGGTTATACTATTACGGACGAATAATTTACAGTAATTTTTTAGCATAATCGTGTAGTTTACTGTCATTCGTGGTCAAAGTGTGACCGGCAAACCATGAATTGTAAATTTGTAATAGGGTGGGAATAATTCAACATTTTGTTAGGAAAAAGGCACACTTGGATTTTATTATGTTTGTCTGTTGATTGATTGTGCCGTGTGCCTTTATTAAATGTTGTTTGATTGCTACTTCTAACAACTTTCTTCTAGGATTCAATTTTTGATGGGGCGCCCGGTTCACATCTATGCGGGCTGAATTATTTGGATTCTCCTTCATGGGAAGTCTGCCTGCCCTCATAATATCATGATTTGTTGTTTTGCAAAAGATTGCATGATATTTATTGGAATTTACGGAAACTAAAAAGGACCTAATAATGTAATTTGGTTGGATCCAATTGTGAAGACTTTGAAAGAGTAGGGACTCAAAGAAAAGGAAAAGAGGTCAAGGGACCAAAAGGAGAAAGAAGAAACCAAAATACCTATACTACTAGCACTTTGAGAATCGAGAAGCAACTTTGTTTTAGGCTTCATTTGGTTTGAGGGAAAATGGAGAAAATAAAAAAAAATAGGGAAAAATAAGATTTTCCTGAAAAATGTGAGGGAAAAATAACTTTCCTTATTTTGTGGAGATTGATGTATTTTGTATAAATTTTGATAAATTTTCCAGGATTTCCTGAGAACTACCAAATGGTTGGAAAACAATATTTTCTCCTATTTTTTTCTTTTCCCTCATTTTTCCTCAAATCAAATGAAGCCTTAAAGGAAAGGCTACCTTCTGTCATAAGATTTAGTTGTCACCTTGGTCAACCCCATCGTTTATTATATCTACACCGAAATCTAGCAAAAAGTGAGGGGTCGTGGACGAATCCTGAACCAAGACCACTAAGGCTGAATACTCTTTCTATGCATTCATAAAAAGAGTGATGTTTATTAGTGGCAACCAAAAATACATAACTAGAAGCGACTTATACAAGAACGGATAGAGAAGCCACGCCTAATTTATTTTATATCGTCTTCTTCCTCCTTCTCGGCGCAAACAAAAGAGCTCTCTAAACCAAGTTCTGTAGAACGACTTTATAGCCACCAATTGGAATCAACAGTTCGATGTTAAAGCTTGGAGCACACGCTGATAGAATTTCAACATCCTCATACTATGGCTTTAAATTTGTGTATGCATTTTTGTGAATTGTTGTTCAAGAATAGAGTTTCTCTACTTGTATAAATAGAGGCATAATGTAGGGTTTATTTTAAGCTTTTGAACATATTTCAAGTTAATAAACACAAAGTTTCTCCCGAGCTTTCTCGCTTTATTGTGTTCAATTTCTTAACATGGCACCAGAGATTCATGTTTTTACCTAATGATGCGTGTTCTTGTGTCTTCAAAACACCGATTTCTTTTTCTAAGTTTTAAAATCTATTCTCTTTTTTTTTTTGGTGTTCATCTTCTTTTAAAAACTCTTTTCAAACCTAAGATCATGGCGACTGGTGATGCTTCCGCTACTCTTATCAATCCTCATGTGGTTGAACTACATGATGCTTACTCAGATTCTCCTTTTTATTTTCACCACTCTGAAATGCAATTTCCAGAGCTATTACGCATGTTCTGAACAAAAAAAATTACCATATTTGGTTTCGTGCTTTTCTCATGTCTCTGTCCATCAGAAAAAAGGTAGGATTCATTGATGGATCAGTTTCTAAGCCTAAAACTGATGATGAGAAAAAAGCTTAAAGCTTGGAAAAGACACAACACGATCCTCATGTCTTGGATGGTGCATTATGTGTCTGTTGAAATAAAGAGTGCTTTACTGTATGTTCATGATGCTAAAGAAAGATGGCTTAAGCTAATGTTGAGTTATGCACTACCTGATGATGTCAGGATTTTCGAACTGCAACAAGAACTCGATACAGTCACTAAAAGGAAACAATTTTGTTATTGATTTTTTCATCAGTCTCACCTACTTATGGGAAGAATTGGAATATTACAGGCCTAATCTTGCTTGTGAATGCACTAATTGTGCATGTAAGATGACTGGAAAACTTGAGAAAACTCAAGACCAAGAAAAAATCTTCAAGTTACTATATGAGCTTGTTGAGTCTTTTGACATGATAACAGGACAAATAATCCTCATGAATCCTAAACCACCACCTCTTGAAAAGGCTTAAGCCCTTGTTCTTCAAGAAGAGAGACAAAAAATGACTAGAAACATGAATGTTGGCAGTAAGAGAAAGGATAAGAAAGATTTTGTCTTGTGCAAATTGTCTGAACATGTCAAATCACACCATTGACACTTGCTTCAAGGTGCATGGCTATCCTAAGGGTTATGAGAAGAGATCCAACAATTGGAGTACCATAGGAGCCTACAGAGGAGAAGAGGAAGTAGGACTTGTGGTTATGGGAGAGGATCTTACCAGAACAGCTACACTAATGTAGTAACCACTAGCCATGCTCCCATGCCCTTCACCAATGAGCAAATACAACAGATCATGAACTATGCTTCAAATCAGGAATCCAACAATGGCAACAATAAGCTCCTCAATGCACCACCCACTGGAGGCTCAAATGGCGCAGACAATTCTTCCACTCCGAATGCAGATGCCACAACTGCTCTTAGCTATGCATGTACATCTCTTTCTGTTAATTTTCTTTCTAGAGATGGGTTTTAGATTCAGGATCTTTTTACTAAATAGTGTACTCAGAAGTTTTTTACTAAAAATATAGAGAAAGTTAAAACTTCTGTGCATTTGCCAGATTTAGTTAAAATACCTATAACATATATGGGAGACATAGAGATTTCAGATAGAATCATAGTCAAAGATTTATTGTACTATCTTTTAAAACTAATGTCATGTCTATAAATAAATTTTGCAAAGAGAATTATATTGCTTTCTTGTTTGCTGGAAACAAAGGTCTCCATGTCATGAAGAATGGTTTGAAATCCCTAAAAGGCACTAGCCATTGCCAACCTAGAAAGCAATGGTTCATTCGCAGCAGAATTAAAGAACCAATTGTGGTAGACGATAAGTATAATCCATCCCTAAGTACTGACGGATTAGAGATGGTTCTTCTTTCCGTTGTTAAATAGCGACGGATCAGAGGCTGTTTTTTCAATGAACTAGGGTGAACTGACATTCCGTCTCCATTCCGTCGCCAATCCATCTACTTAGATTTATCCATCGCTAATACATTGCTGATTAGTGACGACTATATATTTGTCGCTATACAATTTTTTATAGTGAACAGACAAATGAAACATTTAACATTCAAATACAGTCGCCTGAATATTTATATAAAGAATAAAAAAAGGCATTCTCAAGAAACAAAGGAAAATAAAATTGCTTTTGATCAAGAAACAGATGATCATTCTAAACAAAACTTACAGGTAAATGAAAATAATATTTAAGTTTCCACTTTATCAATCCACTTCATCTTTATTCATTCCTTATTTTCCATTTGAATAATACTAAATTTCCTGTCTCTCCTTATTTTGTTGACCACAAAAGTAAATGGAAAACTTATCCCGGGCGAAAGAGGTAATAAATATTGTACTACTTCTGTCCTAGACTCAACTTCACGTGGATCTGGGCACATGTTTTAATACTAAATTATATAAATGATTAGAGTTTATAAAATGTAAGTATAGTGGATAAAAGTATGAGAGGGATGAATAAAGTATGCCTGATAGTGAATGAAATAGAAGTGGTAGTGAATACAATAGCTAGGAGAAATGTTTTATATTTAAGGTATGAGAAGTTGAGATCTTGACGACCAAAAAGAAAGCTGGGAAGTTGAGATTGAGATTGACGGAAAGAAGCAGACTCACACTCTCATGTGGTATGAGGCATTATGGATGATTCTTGCGGACTCCGACACAGAGTGAGTAGCATTGTGTGTATGTCTGAAGTCATGAGCAAGTGTGCAGTTCAGAGGGCCGGGTTTTGATCGATTAGTGGTCGGGTCGTTAGAAATTGTATCAGAGCGGGAGCGTTTCCAAACCCGTCAGGGGTGTGGATTGTTGGTCATGGGACATTGCTAGCTCCCGTACACACTCTCAAATGACATGAGACAAATAGGTCATTATAAAAACAAATATGTGCAGGCTCGACTAAAAGCGGGCCACATCATAGCAACGTGTGATTCGATCAAATAGTTAATGTCACCCCAGTAGACACTAGAAAAGGACATTGTGCTAAATAAGTAGGGCATACTTTTATTTAGATACACGTTTAATGGAATTAATATTAGTATTTAGTGTCTCGTTGTTTTGCATATCATGAGCACAAAGTTTTAGAATTATAGATACAAAAACAAATGACGTATGCTGATTGCTGGATAACTGATAAAATAATCCAATGTACACGTTGCAAATAAATTAATTAATACAGATTTCTATTTTGCAAAATTCAACATGTAATTGTGATTCATGGTATTAGTCAGCTCTGTACAACGATAATTGCTTGTTGCGGAATATCTCTAGTATTATATGTTTTCTGTGATAGTGATTTCAAAAGCTTATATCTCACACGCTATTTAATTGACTGTAATTAATTATATAATTTTAATCTTCAAAGTTTGTCTGGTTAGAATTAAGCTTATGTGAAGTTCAGTTGTAATTTGTTTGTTCTCATTAAAACTAGCTATCCAAAACGTGCGTATTTCAAACATTAATTTTGTCATTAATAAAATTAATGCATTTCAGGATAAAAAAAACTATGATTCATATATATCAATATTTAAAGGCTTGAGCAACTTTTGTGAGAGATCAATTTTCTCGAGGATACCAGAGGAAATATCACATATTTTGTTAAAAACATCGCATCGCATGTTTACCTATAAACATCTGATGTTTATAGATGCAGATAATATAATTATTATTCAGGTTTAGTATACACACGATGTTTGAAGTTAATTATACATCTGATATTTGTAATTAAATATGTAATGTTAATCTGGTCTCTCCGAAATACGGTTGTCTAAAGTTTGTATAAGTGCGCGACAACTTTCTCACATAGTAAGTGAATCCAACGTGTACTATCCACATTATGTATTAGAGGGTCCGAGAGTGGTTATACCCTTACTTTCTACAAATCACTTTAACAAGTTAGAGATGCACTATACTAACAACTGCCTGAACATTTGATGCATGCAGTTGCAGATATTGCCTTTCAGAGGAGAAATACCTTGAGTTATTGATCTTATTAGGAAACAACTAAAGATTCTCAACAATATTCTTAGAAGATTCTTTGATCTTTACAACTCTGAGGAGGAGGTAGCTTTCTGTCGAAGAAGGAGGAGAACAAGTTAAATGCACTTTCAGGCTTGTAACTTGGAACAAAATGTCCAGATCCCCTTACAGTAACAAATGTCACATTTTCATATTCGATCACGTATCCTCCAGGCTCCAACCTGTGAGAAAGTAGAACATAAATTGTTACATCAGAACGGAGGTAGATTTTGGTAGAACTCATGACATGTGAATAAAATGTCAAAAGATATCATGAAAAAGTTCCGTACTTCACCCTGAGAGTTCCGGGGGTATTATATATGGAGTCTTTATTGGCGCGCCTAGTTTGGGCATTGAGTATCTAGTTGTTGTCCCTGGTATTATTGCATCTGTATCTCCACTACAAGTTCAATCAAAATAACAGATTAAATTAAAACTGTATAGGAATTGTTACATCAATCCGCTGAGATTTAGCTCTTGTTAGTTAGGAATTATTAACGGGATATAGGATTGTGTTCACTAGTTCTTTAACAATTATATTGTAGCAGATACCTGTAGATATATATCCAAACGCAAATACCAGTTGCCAATTTCCACGAAGCGTATGTCTCTGGTTTAGAGCTTCCTATATTGAATGAGATTAATGTATACGAATATTAAGAACTTTATTACTTGCAAGCACTCCAAGGCCCAGGAATTCCATTATTCCAGTGACATTCACATGTACTGCCGTTCACACTTCAGTTAAGTACGTGTTAGGATAGGTGACTGCATAATTGTCGGAACATGGATCAAATCCAGATATCTGATTTCAGATTTAGATACCTTTTATAAATTTTAGTTGAAGAAATTATTATAGGAAGTTCCTGCATGTATTCCTGGAGAAGTTGAACCGGAATCACATAAGGGAGCATATATGTCGTAAATGTATATGTTGCTAAACTATATATTTGCTTAATAGGTGTAGTTACCACAGGCTTCTGTTGTTTCTAATGACGAAAAGTTGAAACCTGAGGAATAGCCTTTCTGGGTTTTAGTTCTTATATTTTTGAAGTAAGCCAGACTAAATTGTCATTATTTCTTCGATCCATCAATATGGACATGTATATGGTTGCTCTATGATAGTTTTTTTTTGACAACAAAGCTCGGTTAATGATTAAAGTAACTTCCTCTAAGTTTGAAATATTACTGTACAATTCTATACCAAACAGTTATGACAAATAGGCATGATCAACAAAGCAGGCTGCATCAGTTTAGAGTACCTACAGTTACTCTATGATAGCTTTCATGAATTCGGTTAATGATTACATAAACTTCCCTTCTTACAATAAAAGTTGGAAGTGTTGTACTCATAAACAGTACCAATCTGTAACGAAAAATAGACATGAACAAAGCTGGTTGTATCAGTTTGAATACATACAGCTACTCTATGATAGATTTCTTGACTATAGCTTCAGTTATTCCGTTTAATGATTACATTAACTTCCCATTTTTACAATAAAAGTTGGAAGTGTTGTACTCATAATCTGTACCAATAACTAATGAAAAATGGAAAATGAACAAAGCTGGTTGTATCAGTTTGAATACATAATACAGTTACTCTATATATGATAGATTATTGAATATAGCTTCAGTTCTTGTGGTTAATGAATACATTTACTTCCCATTTTCACAATAAATTTGGAAGTGTTTTATTCATCATATGTACCAATCAGAAACGAAAAATCAGAAATGAACAAAGCTGTCTGCATCGTCTTTGAATACTTATGGCTACTACTCTATAATTGCTTTCTTGAACATAGCTTTGGACAAGTCTTTTGAAAAAGGTTGTAATAGTCTTTTCATGTCCAATAAACACGGAGTAGCCAGTACTCGCCCTGGATGCAACGAATGATGAAATTACTACGAGATCGTTTATGGATCCGTGTATAGTAAGTTACTTGGCATCTTATAATATAGTATAGTGGCGTCTTTAGAAATGTGGTCTTTATACAGCTTATGTGTAAACTAATTATGACAAGGCTTAAATGTTTTTAACAAGAACATCGTTGCCTAGCTAGGAATCAACAGTAACATAGCCAGAGCAAAAAATCTGAAAACTGTGAGAAAAGTTGGACAGAAATTGGTCGAGAACAATGTCAATGACCGAGCTGAAAAAATGGTTCTTTTATTTGTGATTTTAGTCAGATCTATTTGCCATTATGTCTCTGATCCATTCAACTGACGGTAAACAAAGCGGGCTGCACCATTTTAAGCTATACATATATAGTCTTCTATGTCCGACTCGATGCACCTTGATGGATTGCTACCTGAAGTGCACTGCACCTAGTTTTTGTACAAGACTTCGGTTTAGATCCTTAAACAACCATAGTTGTGGAAACGAAGAATTCAGCTGGAAGAGTGAAAATCGGAATCTATGAAAAGAACAATTTAGCACATTATTGTAGTGTGGTATGATTGAGGACCTGGATTGGTACCTTAGAAATTTATAGCACCAGAATCCGACTAGGTATGGAATAATTCTGGCCTGGATTTGAATCCTGAGTTTATGTCGTTGCTGAAGTGAACATTATGTCACAAATGACTGAATGGATCGAATTAAAGTTCCTCCTTTTTTTTGTTTTTTGCGAACGATGTTATAATTCTTGCTGATTGTATAGAACTGCGGATGCAGTAGCTAAGCTTAACACAGCTGGTGGAGGAGTGATACTATCATTTTATTTGAAACTTAACATCTGTAACAAGCTAGCACAGTACAGTCTCTCATAAAGTGCCTTGATCATCAGAAAACTGTAAGGATTCTCAAACAACATTCTTTGAATACTTCTTCATCATTCCTTCAGACTTTCAAACGAGGAGGTAGCTTTCCTTCTAGGAAGGATGAGAATAAAACAAGCGCACGTTCAGGCTGGTAACTTGGAACAAAATGCCCTGCTCCCCTCACACTCACGAATGTCACATTTTCATATTCAACAACGTATCCTCCAACCTTTTGAAAAACATAAGGGAGCATCTTTACATCTAGTAAAGAATAGAACATATATCGCCAGGATATGGATGTAAGCAGATAAAATATTATGGTGCGTATATTAGGAAAGTAAGAAAGAAATAATAAGATCGTTCTAACCTCGCCAAGGGTGTCCCAGGGATACCATGGGGTTTTTACTGGCGCACCAAGTTTGGGCATTGAGTACCTAGTTGTCGTCACTGGTACTATACCATCTGTATCTCCACTGCAAAATTCAGTGAAAAACATATCAAGTTGTGATCACGAGTCAGGACTTGTTTTGTTTCATGATATAGGTATTTTTTTTGGCACTTGCCTATAGATCCAAATACGAATGCCAGTACTCAACAACTCCTTGACGACAGGTAGAACTGTATCAGGACTGTCCTCGATATAATTTACAAAGCGACTGCAGGAAATTAAGGCCATGCATGTCAGATAAAAATCTGATATTATCATGACTTCTAAAATTAAGACATTGTCATATATACCTGCAATCTCTCCAAGGGCCTTGAATTCCACTAACATTGGCATGGAACGCCTTTTGTACGTCTGGCGTGTTCAAGTATGTCATCACATAGTTATCAGAGCAAGGATCGAATCTAGCAAACTGCTTTCGAAACAGAAGAAATTAGTGCATTTAGATTAGAAGAATCTTGTAGTATATTAAATATCATGTGTCTGTCTTACTAACAGATGTATGATTGGAGCATATTGGAGCATAGATGTCGTAAATGTATATGTTGCTGAAAGCATCTTCTGCTTGTTTCTGGAAGTTGTTGCAGACATCAGATGTTTCTGATGACGACCAATTACAATTTTGAACGATTCCATGATAAATTTCATCCGATATAAGTGAACTTTTCCAGAAATGTTCGTAGATTCCAACCTCCTGGTCTACCTTGTCAGTGTATGCATTGCCAACCTGTTAATAGATTAATAAATAGATTAAATAGAACAAAATTAAGTTTAAGGATATTATATATCACAATGCAAACAGACTGATCAAACTGTTCCAAGATCAACTTACAGCAATCCCTTTTAGGTTGATGACAGTCTGGTTTGTTACTTTGTTGTTCTTTATGATTAAAGCCGCAAGCTGGGGCACATAATGACCAGCATAGCTCTCTCCGGTTATATAGAAGTCTCGGGTTTTGTATTCTGGGAATCTTTCCAGCCAGTTAACTAGAAATGTATAAGCATCTGCTGCTGTTTTTGTGTCACCAGTGTTGTAATCTGAAGAGGTATTCGAGTATGAAAATCCAACACCAGCAGGGGATTCCAGAAATAGCACATTTGCGACTGCATCATTTTAAAATCAATACAACTTACAGCCAGTATAAGAGTTTACATAATCACTTCGCTGGTATACTTGATATCATGTTCCTTCACTTACGTTTGTTCCAAGCAAATTCGTTGGACCATAGTGTTTTACCATCTGGATTCACTCGGAAAGGTCCAAGTTCTGTCATTGCTCCACCTCCTAGAGATGAGCAGCCCGGCCCTGAAGTTAAAGAACAACTTATGATCCCATGTTACAGTTCATCAAGATATTTATGCTATTCTTGCTATTATTATTAAATGGTTTCTTTAGCAAAACTAACTGAAACCTGATAAGACTGCGGATAAATTAAAATGATGAAGAGTTATAAAAAGTCGATATGTACCTCCATTTAGCCAGAGGACAAGAGGCTTGGTGGCAGGATCTTCCGCCTCAGTGAAATAATAAAACAATGCCTTTCCGGTCATAGGATCAATTGTGACATAGCCACCATATTGGTCGAAGTTTACTGATGGTTGGCCCGGCAATGCAGCAATTTTGTCGACCTCCTTGAGTCCATCCTGAAGTCCTACAAAGACAGGGGAATAGTCGGTTGTTAAGGAAGCCTCAACAGCTTGATCGACAGGTTTCATCTGGCGTCGTTCCTTGATGAATTTTCCCAGAGGGTCGAATCCATTGGATCCATAACAATGTACTGAAGCCAAGAGGGATAAGAGACAAATAAGACACAGGAATATTGTTGCAGCATTCATCTTAATGTTGAGTGCTGCAAGTTGTGTCTTTCTATCAAAACAGTTGCTTCTATTTATAGCGTTCAAGCAACGGAACCTACTGTTTTGTCCATTTTCTTGGATAGACTGTCGATGCACAGGGCTGCCTGCCCAAACATTTTGAGGCGCCGTGCAAAATGTTCGAAATAGGCCTAAATTGTAAACGAAATATATCACTTTTTTAAGAATAGAAAACTTCAAGGGTTATTTTAAGTAAAATTATAGATTAGTTTTTATTATATAGTATGATTTTGTTGGCCGTAAAAAGTCAACACTGGACGGCTTATAAAGAACCGATGGAGTATACTAAATAGTTATTTTTACTAAGGTGTTAGAACAACATCATCATCATAGTTCAAAACTTTAAATCACAGAAGTTGAGTGAAAATTACTAATAAGTCTTATTTTTTTAGCTTACCAAGATGAAATGACAATAAAATTCAAAACTAGTTTAACTTAATTTTCAAAATCTTACAAGACATTCATACAAACACCAAAACATATAAAAAAAAATTAAAACTCAAAACTTAATCCAAAAATCGAAATTTAATCCATCTTCATCATCTATTTGTTTACACAATAACGACAATAGTTCATATTCATGTGTTCGAAATAAAATTGCAACACGTAACTATTTTGCAGATTATACTATACATGACAAAATTTAAAAGTTATACTTGCTTGTTAAGTTGTGTTAAGCCACAAATCCATATTGGATTTTATTGGAATGAGAATATTGTATATGGTCCATTCTTTTGTGGGACAAGAAGAGAGAAAATAAGAAAAAACACGTCCCAAGCAAATGATGAATAATTCCATGAGCGTGCAAAGGCTCAGATGGGACTCTTATCGCGCACCATTTTGATCAGGACTAGGCTAGCTACTTTTATGCATGAAACTACAACACACTACACCTGATACTTAGCGTGCGTATTTTAAAGGTAAATATTATCCAATTTTATAATTAAACATGAAAGTGCACAGTGTTTCATCAACTGTTGTACCAAGTTGTCATAATAGCACCTGTTCAAAATATGTGCACTTTACAGGGTTATTATATTATATTGTCTTTTTCACTAACCTTAACTTAGTTCCACGTGTTTAGTTATGTTTCTATGACAGGAGTTCGACTAATAGAGGTTGAGAAAGATAAGGAAGCTTAGTGCAACAGGACTCTTGATAGAAAAGAAGTTTAGTGCAACGGGACTCTTTGAAGTAAAGATAGGCTTGGACTCTTGGAAGAAAAGATATGCTGGACTCTTGAAGATAAGGATGAGCAACAAGATCTTTCTGACTTGATCTACTGATCATTAACGCTTCTATATATACAAGATCAAGACCAGAACGTAGATTAAGGAAAGCAAGTATAGAGCAATAGAGCAATCATATACATCATTCTCTCTTTACTTGTAAACCTAGTTTGCTAGTATTTGGTGTTACTATTGGAACGGGTGTGTGGTCTTGGTCATCTACGTGTGTCTAGATTAGTAACATTAGAATAGGTGTTTCTATTCTGATTAGCCTTGTAGTTTAAGCTTTTCTCATAGAAAAGTCTTAAATTTAGTTTGTATAAATCCTCTTTCAAATAGTGTATATTTTGCCTATGGCTACCTGGGTATATTCATATACATTCTAGAAATTCTTTTGTGTTTTATTGGTTTTATTTCCATTGCATATCTGATTGTTTACCTATTCGTCAGTAACTGTTTCACCAATTATTGTACCAACATTGATATCAACAGTAGTGTATCAGTAAAGAAGTAAAAGTCTAGGTTATTATATTCTTTCAAAATAAAATGTTTCATCAATTTATTAAAGACTTTTTACTTAATAATACAACATTCGAAAACGAAACCAATTAAATTAGTAGGCACTAGATGTGTTATGAGTACTACATTTGGGGAGAATAATAGGAAAAACTAACTAAATAATCTTGTTAATCTTCCTTTTTATAATACTAATCGATTATATGGGAAAGCTCTAGTTAGGGCTGCTCATATTATCCGTATCCGGAGATTCGGTCCGTTTATCCGCATTTACGGATCGGATCGATCCGATCCGTTAGCTAATGGATGCGATTTTCGCTTATCCGTAGGAAACGGATAAAACGTATATATCTGGCGGATATCTGCGGATATCCGGTATCCGTTTATTTTTTTAATATTAAATAATTATAATTACATAATAAATCAAAAAGCCAAATCCCAAATAGGTTAGGTCACAGACAGTTCACACTCACAGACTCACTATCACTCCACCGCCCTGTAACTCTGCCCTCTTCTCTTCTATGCGATCCTTCCTCCCTCCACCTCCCTCCGACTACCGCCTTGCTCCACCTCCGTCCGACCACCGCCTTGCTCCATTATCCATTCTCACCTCAGTTCAGCAAATCCGACTAACCTTCAAATTCAATTCTCAGATCGGTGACATCGGTCCATTATCGATTATCACCTCCCTCCGACCACCGCCTTGCTCCACCTCCGTCCTCCGCACTCCCTCCAACTCACCAACAAACAAGCTCCTCCCTCCGCACTCCCTCCAACTCACCAGCAAACAAGCTCCGCCGTTCTGCTATTCTGCTTCCATCTCTGCTTTCTTACTCAAAACGGTAATTCGATTTGATTTGATTTGTCTTATAAGATTCTATTTGATTTGATTTGTCTCTAATTCGATTTTATCTTTGTGTTTGGAATTTGCAGACCAATGTCGACACCCACACCTTCGGAGAGTGTTGCTAATAACGATGGAAGCAATATTACGTCGGAGAATCCAGGTATGGTGGTTCCCCAAAGAAGAGAAAGAGGTCAGTAGTTTGGGATCACTTTCATGTTTATGAAGAAGATGGTAAGCAGAGAAGTAGATGTAATTATTGTCCTGCAAATTATGTGTATGGTCCTTCCAGTATGGGTACTACAAACTTGATAGCTCATATGAATAAGTGCAAACGTAATCCTAATAATCATAAGAACTCTCATCAGATTGAGGATTTTTGTCGAGCAGCAGAGGATAATGAAGGGGGAATTGAAAAAAGAGAGATGTTTGGTTTGGCTAAATTTGATCAGAAACTTGTATTGGATGCCTTAATCAGGATGATTGTCATAGATGAGTTGCCTTTTCGATTTGTTGAAAATGAAGGGTTTAAGTATTTCGTCTCTGTTGCTTGTCCTTTATTCTACTTGCCATCTAGAAGTAAGGTTGGAAGAGATTGTCTAGCATTGTACAAGATTGAAAAAGAAGCTTTGAAAACCTTTTTCAGAAAATCCAAACAAAGAATTTCGATCACCACTGATTTATGGACATCAAATCAGAACCTTTCTTACATGTGCTTGACTGCTCACTTTATTGATGATGATTGGAAGCTTCAAAAGAGAATAATAAACTTCATGGCATGTCCTAGTCATAAGGGGGAGGAAGTTGGTCTGTTGATAGAGGAACTTTTGAATGATTGGGGGGTTGATAATGTTTTCGCATTAACTGTTGATAATGCAATTGCAAATGACAAAACAGTTGCTTATTTGAAAAAGAAATTTGTGAATAAGGGGACTGCTGTGGCTAGTGGGAAATATCTTCATGTTAGATGTGTTGCTCATATAATAAATCTGTTTGTGAGAAGTGGCTTGAAAGAATATAATGAGTCAATTGAGCGTATACGCCACTTAGTCAAGTATGTCAGAGGTTCTCCTGCTAGATTGATTAAGTTCAATGAGTTTGGTGCAAAAGAAGGTGTCAAAACAAAAAAGTCTCTAGCGGGTGATGTTTCAACAAGATGGAACTCTACTTATTTGATGTTGCATAGGGCTAATCTATACAAGAATGTTTTTGAGAGATACAGGGATGAAGATGCTTCAATGCGTGGGGATTTCCACTTACCGGTGAAGATGCTTTTCCGGAAGAGTTTGATTGGGTTGTTGGAGTTTTTATGGAGAAAGTTCTAGAACCATTTCATGATATTACCATTCGTGTATCCGGTACTTCTTATGTCACCTCTAATATTTTTATGGATGAAATTGGAACTATTTATACCCTTTTGAAGGATTGGCTAGGAAGTGATCTTGAGTATTTGCAGAATCTTGCTAAGAAAATGAAAGACAAGTTCGACAAGTATTGGGGAGTGGAAAATGAGAAGGCTAACTTGATATTTTA
This sequence comes from Plantago major, assembly GCA_026545765.1. Taxonomy (NCBI): domain Eukaryota; kingdom Viridiplantae; phylum Streptophyta; class Magnoliopsida; order Lamiales; family Plantaginaceae; genus Plantago; species Plantago major. Next base: position 61,500,181 of record CM048839.1, on the reverse strand, counting down.
TGTTGCTAGTATCCTTGATCCACGATATAAATTTCACTTGGCGAAGGCAGGTTTGATTCATATGTTTGGCGAGGTGTTGGGAAATCCTTTGGCTCATTTGGCATTGGATTGTTTGAAAGAGTTGTTTGAACACTTCAAGAAAACTACTCCCATTCCAAAATCAGCAGCTAGGAATTCTGGGAGTTCATCTTCTTCCGGCTTTGGTGAGTTGGGTAAGAAACCTTCTAAATTGGTGAAGCCGAATAGATCATTCTATGACAATTTGCAAGCAACTATGGGTAATACTGCATCACAGACCGAGCTTGAGAAATACCTAGCTGCTGATTTACATACACAAGATGAAGATGATTTTTGTGAGTTTCAAATTCTTGAGTGGTGGAAGGATCATAAAAGGGATTATCCTGTTTTAGCAAGATTAGCTCGGGATGTGTATGATATCCCTGTATCTACTGTTGCATCTGAGTCGGCATTTTCCACTGGTGGTCGTGTGATTGATGACTTTAGAGCTTCAATGGCCCCTTTAACCGCAGAGGCTTTGATATGCACACAAGATTGGATTCGCAGTGGACGTATCTTGACGGATGAGGAGGAGTTTGAAATCATTCAAGAGATCGATAATGGTAACTTACTACTTTTGTATGTTTTAAACTTATTGAATTTGGCCATTTATAATTTATATTGTTATATGTTTAATGTATTTCTTGTTTGTTGTTTTTATTTGTTCAGAGTTGTCTCAGATGAAGCTTACTGATGAAGAGTCGGTAAATGGTTGATTGAATTTCTACTTGTCTCATTGAGGTGAGTTTACTGCTCCTTGTTGTATTTCTACTCATTTCTTCTTTTTTCTTCCTTTTGCTGTTCTACTCATTTCTTCTTTTTTCTTCTTTTTTTCTTCCTTCTTATTACTTATTACTGCGTTGTTGCATTTCCGCATTTCTGAATTTTCTGTTATCTTCTTTTTGCCTTCTCTCTGCTGCCTCCTATTATGTTGTGCTGTGCAGATTATGTTGTAAATTTTTTCTTAAAGCATCTATTTGTACTTTGTAGACTTTCGTGGACTTGATGAAGTTGAACAAGACTACAAGAGACTTGAAGGCTTGAAGTTGTTTTATTTACTTTTTGTATGCATTTAATTTGGACATTTGAATCATGTGTAATGTATTATGGATTTATGGTACTATGGACTATGGAGTATGGAATATGGATATTTGAATCGCGTAGTTTGTTTTTGAACTTTTGATATGTAATTCGATTATTCGAAGTTTCGAACCTATGTTGTTTGGTGTTCTTCGTTTTTCGTCATTTTATAGTCTAATAATGTTGATTTTTTTTTTAATATTTCCGGATACGGATATCCGCCGGATTTATCCGTATCCGATCCGTTCTGAACGGATCGGATAACGGATGGACCTTTTCTTCATCCGTTTGACCGGATATCCGGTCAAACGGATGCGGATCGATCCGTATCCGTCCGTTGTGCAGCCCTAGCTCTAGTACTCATTTTAAAAACATTTACATTTGGAACGGTTCCGCTCTGCCTGACAACATGCACTCAATCACAAATTTATCTGTTTATTTCCATCAAATGTAAAAATACTAAAATTAAAAATATAGGTGATTCTAAAAAATATATTTTTTATTTTTTTAACTTTATAGAGTAAATTTGGGTATTTTGATACTATTTGTATTTTTTTAGTTTAAATATTCATAAGGTAGAAGGCGATCGCTTTGCTGCCTATGGCGATTTGATAATTTTTGAAGAAGTTAAATATATTCCATAGAATAAAGAAGAAGGTCAACACCAAAGGTGTTCGAGGTGATCCAGTAAAGTCCAGAAAACAGAGTGACTAGGAAAACACTCCAAAACCTCCAAAACTCTCAACAAAAAACCTCATCCACAAACTATAATGAAAAAGGAGCCAAGAATAACCCGGACACAACCAAAATTTCTAACTAAACACTTTTCGACTAAGAAACGGAATAGATGTAATTTTGGCCATCCCGTCGTCTAGTATGTCTCAACACCGAGATGTCGAGCCAAGAGTGAGGGGGTTGCAACCAAAACCGAAATGGCGGAATATCAACCTTAGAAGATAGAAAGAAAGGTTAATGATGTTCCATGACGGCATCTACACAAGCACCTGAGAAGAAAAGTGAGAAGAAATCTTGATCCAAAACACATCCGACAGACACAAAAAATCAGCAAAGAAACACCATAAAACACAAAATGACGACGGCACACAGCAAGAAGGGCCTGACAGACAACATGGAGCAGCACTATACCGAACCAACCGCAAAAAAACATCACTGAGGAACAGTTCCACCAGAACACAGACCAACTGACAACTCTTAAACCAAGCTCCCATTCCACTACCTAATATTATGAACTCTCGTCGGGCACACCTCCGAATATGTGTAATTATAAGAACAGGAGATTGCACCCTTGCCTTTCAACCATGCCCACAAGTTGAATTTGATCTTTTCCACAATGTCCTTGCTCGAAGAGTCTACCGATCCAAAGCACGCATCATTTCTGGCCCTCCAGATGTTCCAAACTGCACAATGCCACACCACTTGCCATACTTCTTTGCCACTTTCCGAAACCAGATTAGAGAAAGCCTTCATAATGTAACACATATTTCCATCAAAAGAGATATCGCAGTCAAGCCAAGTGCTTTGGCGATTTGATATGGAAATGATATACAATTAATTGTCTGTTGTCAAGCATTGCACTGCCTGACCGTAGAATAGCCCAAAAGACATTATAAAAACTTCAAAGTTAAATATGTTTTATTTTGAAGTATTTTTTTAAGTGGGTGATCCACTGGAAAGTTTCCAATTGTGCATAAGAATGAGGATAAAGCAATCGGGAAAGTACGCGTATTAGTCTGTGATGTGAGCATATCTCTCAAGAGATGTTTAGGGTTAACCATGAGGGTCCAAAGATTGGGCCTCCGCCCACAAATAGCAAGGCGTAACAAAAACTTTGTCACCAATATTTAAATATATAACATAAAGTCTTGTAGAAACTGTGGTGGACTAGCTACTGCAATATGGAAAACTTGTCACGCCCCAAAACCAAAATACTTTGGCGCGACCGGCCGTCTATCGTGAGATGGACTTACACCAAGACGAAGCCTCAATTTTTTATTTACAAATAGTTTTAAAGGTAATACAGAGCGTCTAAAACACAAATACAATTCTAGAAACACCAAACTAGTTACAAGCCTCAGAAATTACAAAACTTTCACTAACACTACTAGTTGCTCTAGACCGACTAGCTTTCACTCGCAACCACCTCAAACCGCAGTCACTTACTCAACTGAAAAAAAAAGTGTAAGGGTGAGCTCCTGACACTTTTACCCGGATCAAGTACATTAGTAAAACATACATATATACACTCGCCAATATATAATATAGTTAAAATCATTTACATGGAACATTATCAAAACAATAGCAATTTACTTTTAGCTCAATCAGACAATACACTATGGCCACACGAACCGTGGTGGCACACAGGTCAGCTTTCACATAACAATAACAATGCCCTACCAAAGGAATAACATAACAATGGGAGATCTCCAAAAGCACGACATTCCCTCGAAAGGGCCCAAACAATTCATAGGCATATCGATGATCATAAACATATTTTAATCCATGCTTTTGAACAAAACAATTTACACACACATCGCAATCACAGTAAAACATTTATGGGTACGCACACTTGATCCTTTTCGAATGGATTATTATACCAAGTCTCATTCCTTGATATAATAACCATAAGTAGTTTGTCAATCATAAAACATACATATATATACGATAACAATAAAATAGAAGCAAAAGTGACAAGAGTTCCCCTTACATCGAAGACGACTCAAATCGAACTTAAACCTAGCCAGACCACAAAAGCTCCTCTAATTTGCACCTAGAATCCTCCGAAAATCACCACTACGATGTAAGAGCCCAAAACAAATATTAAAATTAAATCATAAAGAAACTTAAGCTGGCAACTAAACAAAAATCCGATGACAGGATACATGACTACATCACTAGGCAATGGAATTTTGGTCTGTTTGAATCGATTGACTGATAATAATAAAATTGATAAACTAGCCTTCTTGCATAAGACAAAGTAGTAAATTGAGTTTTGATAAGTTGGACGTGAAAGTGAGAATTGTTTCATGCAACAAAAACAATAATTGGATGGATAAGAGTTTACGAAAACGGAAAACATTGTACTCACAGGCAGGATAGTACTCAATAGACGGTTCATCATGGACGGAGCAAAATAAGAAAGAATTTTCATCAATGAGTTGAAATTAGGTTTTGAAAAAGATATATTACTCTATACGGACTCGGGCCTAAAGTCTGAAAATTGATTTTTAAAAAAATATTGCTAGGCCCAGTCCACTATAAAAATGAAATAAAATCATAAAATCAAATTAAAATAAAAAGTACGGGTTCTTACAAAACTGAATAACATCCAACACCCGCCAAGTGTAAGAATATCAACTCTATTTTATACTTCTTTATCATTCTTTAGGGTTAGAAAATTCCGTGTAAATTTGTATCCAATGTCCTCCAAACTTAGCAAGTTACTTATGACTTGAAATCTGTAAGGATATTTTATCTTCGGGATCCTCCACCATTCTCGTAAAAGAGAATCCGGAAATGTATGATTAAAAATGAAGTAGAGGGCCCTATATATAGATATCCAAAAGATGTGGTGAAGGAAGCAATTGTTCACAAAAAGTATTCTATGACAAAACGAACATGTAGAATTTCCGTTGTATTTGGTATGTTGCTCAACTGGACAGACACAACTCTTGGCCAGTGTACGAAAAACTGGACCTGGTGTAGAACCGGACATGCTACAAAATACCGGTTCAATCGGTTCAACCGGTCAAACCTCTTATTGACCCGGTATGACGTCTTATACATGCGTTTGTTAATAAATCTAATTAATATTGGGTTTGTAATTAATATTTATGAAGTTGAACAATCACAACAAATAGTAAAAAGATTAGACTGCATATAATCAAACTACAACGTAACTAATAAATAAATTGTCTAATATAAACCTATATTGAATTGTAATAATTCGAACTTATATTGAATTATAAAAGAAAAAATTCTAAAATACTAGATCTACCATATTAATTTATGATGGTTCAAATGTTAGAATTTCAAACATGTAAAGTTGTAACTTGTAAAATGAAAAATGAATGTTAAAAATATTAAGTGATTGTTTTTTTACTTAGTAGAGGATTAATATCCTTGAAAAATGTTAACATATATCCAAGTTTGGGTTATTACTTGAATAAAACAAGAATTTGGCACAAATAACTTGTGTTCAAGTGGTAAGTAACTAAGCTATTATATTCTAGACCAAGTTCAATTCCCACAACTTTCATTTTATTCAATATTTATCAAATGAAATAAAAACCAATGAACCGGTCGGTTCTCATCGGTTGGATATCCAGGACGGTTACATGCACTAACCGGATCGCTATTCTCAAAAATTCCGGTTCGCCCGGTCTGACCGGCCGGTCCGGTCCGGTTTTTCAAACACTGTCTTGGCAAGTTGGTTGTCTGTTCTACACCACCAGTCACAATTTTTGGAACAATTGCAACATTTCATTTATGCCTCAACCTTTTGAGGTGTTTCAAGAAGTAGCAAGATCACCCCTCTTCTTCCACGGACGCTTCTAAGGTCCGACTCCACTTGTACGGCTTAATGTACACCCATCACAGTTGTACTCATTCACAATCGTTATATCGTTTATACAAATATTATTTTAAGTTGTAATTAATCATAACCGTCCATTAAACTTGTAACTTTTACAATGGTAATTTTCGTAAATTTTACTATACAAACAGGATTGTAATGTAATTGTTATATATGTATATTTATTTTTTACTAAGGCCCTGTTTACCACTAGCTTTCCAGTTAGCTTTTCAGCTCCATTAGCTTTTTTTTAAAAAGCTTGTTACGTGAACGCGCAGCTTTTTAAATCAGCTAGCTGGTTGAAGAAGCTACCCAGGTTAGCTTTTTAAAAAAAAAAAGCTACTTATTATCTTTTTATTCCGAAAATATCCCTAACCTAAATTAAATAAAGTAAAACCAATCGTTAATTACTTTTCTCAATAGACGACTTATATTTTATATTTGTTGGAACCTTTGTTATACATTTTGTGTACTTGTTTGCAACTTGCATAAGTTACTAAAAAAAATTTCCGTATTAAGTTAGAATGCTCAACGAATATTTATTTCAACTTCTGATAATTTTCAATGATGTTATTAAAATGACAGTGAAAAGTACATTGAATATATATTAAAATAATTAGACAAAAATGTGATGTACTATTATTTAGAAAAATAAGAGTAATGTCCTTTTATGTCATTTTATAAAATCTGACCAATTTGAAATCTAATTTAATTAAACACCTACATTAAAATCATTCACTATTAAATTTAAATTAGCTATTCACCTACCGGCTAGTTAATCAACTAACAGCTAGATTTCCAGCTAGCTTTTGCAGCTAGTTTTGCTAAAAAGTCCTAACTAAAAGTCTGATTATATATACAAACTTGCTGAAAACGTTCTTGTTCCCTTACTTTAAAAAGCACAATTCCCCCAAAAAATTTAAGAACCCTAATTGGGATCGTCATCCCCAATTTCTTTCTCGATCTTCAATCAATTGCCTTTAAGCGGTGTGAATTCTTCAAAGATCCTACGGAATCGAGCAGGAAAAGAGTCTAAATCTAAACAAAAAACTAAGACAAGAGACGATACGAGAGAATTGGAGGAATCATTTATTTGGTTTGAGGGGTTTTTGGGGGTTTTTGTCCGAATACCCTCAATAATCCAGTTTGGTTGTATTTTTGTCGGTCCGAAAAAATGGATTATTTGGAATAATCCAATTTCTCTAGCCCGCCTCAAGCCCTCAAATTTGTACATGAATAATCCAATTTCAAATACCTTCTATGAGGAGGTATTTACTTTTTGATTATCTTCTTTCTCGTGAAATGTTTAATTTTATACAAACTTCCCATCAATTACTAAATATGCTATCCCAATCCAAGAACACCAATCGATTCACATCAATGCACTTTTTTTTCCTTCCTAATTTCCACCTTCCATTTCTTCTTTTATATTTTCCTAGTTTTACACTCTTTCTTTTTCATTTTTTCCGTTTCCTGGTTTCCACCTTCCTTTTTTTTTTCCCCAATGGTTTCCTAGTTTTGCACCCTTTCTTTTCATTTTGTACCCCTGTAATATTTATTTCTCTTTTCTACTCATTTACTCATTAGACCTTTTATACTTTTATTTTTTGGCATATCTTATGTATTTACATCAAAATTAATTTTGTTTGTTTAATAGTATAACCAACTTTTTTATAAGAATGATTAAACAAAACAATACTAATAATTAAAAAAATTGGTTAGCGTTACTTACAAGAATAACGATGATAATTTAGAGTTGTCGGTTCAAGAACGTTTTTTCTTCATCATTTTTTGAAAAAATATTCTAGCATATTAAATATGTGCAAATTTTGACAGAATATAGGCGGAGTATATATGTGTTTTGAATACAAAATATGCATCGTTAATTACATATATGTAAATTTTTTTTACTTTATATATTATAAAAACAACATTTATATAATTAAAAGTTTGAGTTTTTATTTGTGCCCTACCTGACCTAAAATCCTGGCTCCGTAACTGACTTTGGCGTTTTACATGCTTTACACTTTTATGTTTAAAATGTAGGAAATTTTTTGTTTAGATGGGATGATAAACATATGCGATGTCGATTTCAATCGTCAAAAATAATTATTCTACGCATGAGATGAAAAATATGTGATTATAAATTACACTCATATGAAATATCGATCTTATAAGGAAACATGTAATTCGTTAAGATAATTATTACAAAGATTATAAACAATATCTATAAACTAAATTTTATGGTCAAGTCATATAAACTCAAAATCGATGCCAAAGTTATCAACAATGGCAATGTAACTATGGATGCAATAATTTCAAAGATTTTCGGATAATTTTGTATACGAAATTCATATGATCAAAATTCCAGAATTTTCCGATTAAACACGATAAAAATTTGCTCCCCTAAAATTATGTTCACATGTAATTTTCACTAAATCAAATTGAAAATCAAACTCGATTTGATACAATAAGTGGGAAAGCATAGATGCATATCAGTAATTCCACTTTGGTTTATCCTACTGAATAATTCAAAATCAATTCAAAACCAAACTGGATTTTATTGAAAATAGTTCAATTCGTAGAGTCCAACCAAACAAGATTTTTAGGCGAAAACCCCCAAACATAATCCATTTCCTTAAATGGGCCGAATAATCCAGTTTTGCAAAATGAAATACCCCTTTCCAAACCAAACGGGCAATTTAAGGATCAACAAAGAAAAAGAGAGAAGTGGTTTCAATTGGAATCAAGTAGAACATCTCTGATTTAATAAGATACTAAATACTTCTTTCTCTACCGTTCCATCTCCGGAATCTGCCTGAGTAATTTTGTTTATGATTAATAGATATTTAATAGTAACACTTTTCTAGTTTTAGAAACCCATGGATTTTTTCTAATCCTCAATCCCAAGCCCATAATTTTGTGAGCAGGTCCAATTCCCGAAACCCTCCTAGCCCATTTTTGAATCAGCCCATTATCCCGAATTTGAACGAAACTAGACCTGTGCTATTTTCCCCATCCGCTACTATACATTTTGAGCCCAATTTTACTTCACATTCCTTTACCATTCTTCCTAAGCCTACTGACCAAAACAATGATTCCCATATAGCCCAAACCGATATTTCTAGCTCTTCTGGATCAAGAAAGAGAGGCAGACCCCTTGGTTCTGTTAATGTCCCTAAGATATATGCTCCTCGGGTGAATAGAAGGGAGAAGATGAGTAAAGGTATTAAGCAATCTTTGAGTAACAAAAAGTTGAGAATTGAACTCATTTCTAATGATGATGGACCAGAGGCGGGAGTTCCTAAGCAACCCCGCCTAGGATTATGAGTTGTTTATCTTGGAACTGTCGAGGTTTGGGGAACCTTTGGACAGTTCGTACCTTGAATGAGTTTTTCTGTACTCATAACCTCGATCTTATTTTTCTTATGGAGACTCGTTTGGAGTACATGGGATTGATAAGGTAAAACATAAATTACGATTGTTTGGTATTTGTGTACCTTTGATTGGTTGTTAGGAATATCTGTTAGTATTTTTATCACTCATGTTCTTATCTTAGCCAGAAAGGTGATTAAGTACTCTTGGTTCACTTGAACATTGTAAAAGAGGAAATCACTGAGTATGATTAGTCTAGTAAATCTTGTATTAGGATTATAGGTCTTTGAGTGTAATTTTTATTTCCAGAAGACCATGAAGATCAATCCTAGCAATGGAGCTTTTCTGAAGATTAGAAGACTGAAGATTGCACAAGATTTATGAAGATATCAAGGTTAAGTCTCATTTGATTTAAAGTGTCTCTGGACCATGTTATAAGTGTAACATTTGCACATATGCTAAGTCTTGAACATATTAATCAAAGAAGGGAGACATGTGAGCTTCCAGAAAGCCTCATGTATCCGTTGAGACTAAAGGACAATGAACAGTACTATGCATTAAATGCATCGGAAATCTTTAAAAAGCAAGTCCTCTCTGAAACATGAGATAGTGACTTCTGAGTACATAGTTCAAGATATAAACGGATATAATTTGATAGAGAGCACAACGGATACAATTCAAACGCCTCTCAAATTTATCTATATATATCACACACTTAGATGCTTGAAAAACACACCTTAGAACGCTCTATCTTGCAAACTTACCATCAATCAAAGTATTCTCTCAAGCACTCTACTACCCTTACTGAAAGCTTTATGTTGCTCGAAGAATCACTAGTAGTTCTAAGTTGTCCTGAACCTTAACAAGAGACTGTTATTTGTGAAAGAGTTGAACTATCAGATACCCTTTCTGAAGCTTATTCTCCAGAACGGACATCAATTACTTGGGTCAGTAAAGAGCAGACTGCCATCCACTGAACAAGTGTATTAAGTAGTCCTATTCTATTAGGCTCTCTGAAAACATAACTGAAAAGTTATACGAGAAGCCTCTCTGACAAACCTTATCACCAACACCATCAAGGCGTGGAGTAGAGGAAGTACTTGATTTGGGAAATCAGGGAATAACTCCAAGGTTATCTGAGTAGAGGAAATACTTAGCTCTAGGAGCTGGGGAATAACTCAGGGGGAACATTTGGTTGGGAACCATTTGTTTAGGAATCTTAGAATAGGATTATTGTAAGGTGAACTCAATTATCTGTTCTAGTGAATTCTAGGTCTCAGAAAGACCGAAGTGGATTAGTTGGAGGATTATGCCACCTCCAGATACCACTATACTTGTTGTGTCATTTACCTTTCTATATTTACATTTCAGCAAAGCACACACACATACTAATTGTTTCTGCACTTACCTATCTTAAAGTCTTCCGCGCTCTGAATTTAAGTATCAGAAACCCCCAGGTTTCTGAGAAACTGTGTTTATCGACAAAAGTTTTAAAAGACTATTCACCCCCCCTCCTAGTCTTTTACTTTGCCGTTATCTGGACCAACAAGTGGTATCAGAGCAGGAGGTTCACAAGCCTTCTGCACTGAACCTAGATCCCCATATAGGTGAAGGAACTTTGTCCCTTTCTGAGGACTATATAATTTGTGTGTTAAGTGTGCAGGTATGTCTCTGAGTGCTGCACCCGTTCTGAAGCCAGAAAACTACGAGAAATGGAAGAACAACATGATGCTCCATCTGGAGGCCATTAGTGATGAGATGATTTATGTCATCAATGAAGGGCCTATCAAAATCAGACAACTCAAACAAGTTACTGAGGTGTCTGATGGAAGAAAAGCCTCAGACAAGGAAGATGGAAGGGAGGATACGGCTGCTAGTGATAGTGGTCATGTTGCTCGTGGAAGCATTATGTATGAAGACAAGCCAAGAGAGCTCTGGACATCTGAAGATGCCAAGAGACAGAGATTGGATGGTCAAGCTCGTAATATCACCATCAGATCGACACCTGAGCACATACGATTAAAGCGTAGGGTGCTAAAGCAGCGAAAGTCACTGCAGCAATTGATTGAATTAATCATCTTAACCAGAAAACCAAGGCAAACAAGTTCGAAGTTCTTAAATTGAAGTTCCAAAACTTCAAACAAGGTCCCACTGAAACTCTGGAAGAACTTGATTTCAGGTTTACTACACTTATGAGTGATATGGCTGCACTTGGTGAAAGCAACATATACTCCCAGCCAGAAAAGATTAAGACTATTGTCAGAAGTCTCAATCACAACTGGGAGCACACTAAGTTCTTTTATTTCAACGAGGATGCAAATATTATTCCAAGAGAGCTCTTCTCTCATCTTGCTCATCAGAGACTATGAGACAACTCGGAGAGAACAAGCAATTTGAAAAGTTGCAAAGTGTTGCTCTAGTTTCTCAAGGTACTTATGAAAAGAAGGATACCAAAGATGCATCTGAAGAAAATGCTCTTGCAGTAAGACATATGAAGAAATTTGTGAGTCAAGAGATTGAGAGAAGAAAAGCTAAAGAAAAGCTGAAAAAGCATCTTGGCCCAAACTATCATCAGTACAAGAACATACAAATGAACAACTCTCTGAACACTCCCATTCAGAAAGGTGTTAGTACTGAAGCTGCAGAAATAGGAAATGATATCTGCTTCTATTGTCAAAAGCCTGGTCACTTCAAGAGAGATTGTCCTGCTTTAAATAAGCTCAAGACAGGTGACAGAAGAAATTTCAAGAGAAATCAAAGGGCCTTACTGACTGAAGAAAGGAAGAAGATTCAAATTCAACTTGATGCTCTAGACATTGAGACAGATTCTGAAGATGGAGATTCAGATGACTCAAACCTACCATCACTAGAATTGTGTGGAATCACCTACGATGTAATCGACTTTGGCCTTAACAAGAATGAAATGTGTGGAATTGCTGAGATTGCTGGTCCAGACATCTCCAACATTGAAATATGTCTTATGGCTGATGAGGTAACTAACAATTCACAATTTCTGTACTATGAGAGTGATGATGGAATTGAGGATCTGGAGTTGGTCAAGAGTGAATTGGATCGTTATGAGAAAGAATTTCTGGAAGCAAAATCCAAAACCAGAATTCTAGAGGAAAGCAAAGAAACTCTTGAAAAAGAGGTTTCTGAGCTAACCATAGTATCTGAGAACAAGAACGCTGAAATAGCCTTTCGAAGCTCGGATATCGAGAATGAAAATTCTCACAAACTAGCCTTGGATGAACTTAATAAGAAAATGATGAAGCTGCTTTCTGAGAATGAAGAACTCAGAAAGAAAGAGCTATCCTTCCAATCTTATGCAAAGGCTAGTGACACTCTCACTGAGGTTCAATCCTATCTGAGAGATCCCTCTGAGAAAGGTGGACTTGGACTTGATGAACAATCAAGTAATTCATCTCCTCTGAAGAAGAATGATGAAAGGTTGATTTTTGTAAAAAGTCAACAGAATGATTCTTCAACCACCTATAGCATTGGTCAGAAATCTAGGGTAGTTGACAAAGGAAAAGGAGTTGCAACCCAGCCTTTGAAAGAACAACAAGTTCACAAGAAATATGTGGATAAGGTTTCTGAAAAGAAACACAACCCTTAGATATGCAACCATCCACATTGCTGCATTACTAGGAAGGGAAGAATTGCTGGAATAGGCAAATTATCTACTGTACCATTTTATGAAAATAAAGATGGTGCAAAAACTAGTAAGGCTTCTGAAGAGCGCATTCGGAAAGCCAAAGGTGTTCGAAATGGCATTGGCTATCGTGCTATTGGAAAGGTCCTTCTGCAACAATATAAGGAAGGACAACAACAATGGCGCAAGGCTGATATTGCACGTAGCGATAGACAGAAGTGGAAGAAATCTCAAGCCACTGAAAAACTGAATGCCAGAGCTAGAAGGAACCTGGCCAGAAAGGCTAAGTTTGCTGAAAAGCAACCCCACAAACCCAGGGTCCAGAAAGCACCAAAAGGAACACCTAGAAACACCCCAAGAAGGAGGATTGATATCAAAATTACTGATTTTATTGCATCTCCTTCTGATCAAGTTAGACAAAAATAAACTCCCAAGAAATTCACTAAAATATGGATTCCTACTGGAAGAATGTTTAGTCTAAGTGGTTCTATCTCTGAGGCAAGAACCTAACTCCTGTTTCCTGCTTTGTGCAGAACGCCTCTTGGACTAAGGCTCAATGGCTATTTGATAGTGGATGCGGAAAGCACATGACAGGAGACAAAGCAAATCTAGTCAACTACAAAGCTTGCAACACTGGACCAGACATCAGATTTGCTGGAGGAGAATTAAATCCCACTCTGGGATTTGGCAACGTCAAATTAGGATCATTAACAATCACTGACGTATTACATGTTAAAGGTTTGAAATATAATCTATTTAGCATGAGCCAGTTTGCAGACAAGGGATTCACTGTGAAATTCAAAGCAAAGTATTGCAAACTTATAGATAATGAGTCAAAGCAGACAGTCTTGGTTGCTCGGCGGAAAGGTAGTCTTTATGTTACCGATTGGGCATCTGCCACAACTGAAGAATGTCTCATGGTGAGTCAATCAGGTCACACAGAAGAGCACTGGTTATGGCACAAAAGAATGAGTCACTTGAATTTCAAAACTCTGAACAAACTTGCCAAGAAAGAGTTAGTGGTTGCCTTCCCAAAACAACTTTCAGAAAGGATGGTATCTGTTCTGCCTGTCAGATGGGGAAACAATCAAAGATCTCTTTGAAGTCCAAAACCAGACACTCTAGTGTTAGACCACTGCAACTATTACACATGGATCTTTTTGAATCATCTTTAACTAGTTATGCAGGAAAGAAGTATGGTCTGGTTGTTGTAGATGACTTCTCAAGATTCACTTGGGTTGTCTTTCTGAAGCACAAATCTGATGCTAGGGTAGAGATACCAAATTTGCTGAAAAAGCTTGAAGTCATGAAAAATGACAAAGTATCTGCAATCAGAACAGACCATGGTACTGAATTTGTCAACCAGTACATAAAGGAGTTTTATACCAGCAAAGGTATACAACATCAACTTTCCTTTGTAAGAACACCACAACAAAATGGTGTTGCAGAAAGGAAAAATAGAACCCTTAAAGAAGCGGCAAGGACAATGCTAGCTGACACTGAAATAAGTGAAGTTTATTGGGTTGAAGCTGTAAACACAGCATGCTACACTCATAACAGATGTTTGATAAACAAACACCATGACAAGACCCCATATGAGCTCTTGGTTGATAGACCCCCTAATATCAAACATCTGAAAGTGTTTGGTTGTAGATGTTTTGTCCTTAACAATGGAAAAGAGTATCTAAGAACATTTCAACCAAAGGCAGATGAAGGTGTGTTTCTTGGTTATTCTATGAATAACAAAGCATACAGAGTTTACAACAAAATAACAAAGAAGATTGAAGAATCAGTTCATGTTGTATTCTATGAAGGAAGCAAGAAAACACCCCTTGCTGATGAACTCTCAGATTGGTTCAAGGAACTAATGATAAAGGATTCTGAAGAAGAACCCTCAGAAAGGAAAAACATCATTGTGGAAAGAGAGGATGACTCTGATGAAGAAAAGCATGAAATGCCTAGTAACAACCAGATGATTCTCAGACATGATGAAGAATTTCCTATGAGAATTCCAGAAATGGAAACTGAAGATGTTCATCAGAGAGCTAACTCTGGAAATGACCTCTCTGACAGGCATGTCCCAGAAAGCTCTCACACTTAGCAAGTGTCAGACATTCACCGCCCCTCTGAGGTGCAAGATGTCACAGATACTGAAGAAGTATCAAGTCATAATCATAGTGATTCACATTCAAATCACATAGATGTTGACCCTACTAGCCCTAAACCCATGATGAGATGGATCAAGGATCATCCTGCAAAAGATGTGATTGGACCAATCAATCAAGGTGTTAGGACTAGGAGAGCAATAGCTGAAAATGCTAACTCTCTCTTTGGATGTTTCATCTCAAACATTGAACCTAAAACTATACAAGAAGCATTAAGAGACCAAGACTGGATCTCTGCAATGCAAGAAGAGTTGAATCAGTTTGAGAGAAACAAAGTCTGGAAACTAGTTCCATTTGTAGAAGGAATATCTGTGATTGGAACTAAGTGGGTTTTCAGAAACAAGATGAATGAATATGGTGAAATAACCAGAAACAAAGCAAGGTTGGTTGCCAAGGGATTCACCCAGACTGAAGGTTTAGATTTTGATGAGTCATATGCACCAGTTGCCAGATTGGATGCAATAAGACTCTTTCTGGCCTTTGCAGCTCATAAAGACTTTAAAGTTTATCAGATGGATGTCAAGAGTGCATTCTTGAATGGTGAACTTGCTGAGGAAGTCTATGTTGAACAACCACCTGGCTTTGAAGTTTCCTCAGAAAGTAGAATGGTCTATAAGCTACAGAAAGCTCTATATGGACTGAAATGGCTCCAAGAGCATGGTATGACACTTTGGCCAAATACCTTCTGGAAAGTGGTTTCAAGAAAGGTGAAGTTGATAAAACTTTATTTACTTTAAATCATGATGGGAAACTACTCTTAGTTCAAGTATATGTTGATGACATTATATTTGGATCTAAGGACAAGCAACTTTGTGATGACTTTGCAAATCTCATGAAAAGTAAGTTTGAGATGAGCATGATGGGAGAATTGAACTATTTCCTAGGATTGCAAGTCAAGCAACTCAATGATGGAATATTCATTAGTCAGACAAAGTATGCAACAGACATGCTCACAAAGTTCAATCTTAAGCCTTCTGAAAAGAATGCTAAGATACCTATGAGCATGGGAACCAAGATGACCTATAAGAGTGTTGATGAACACAAGTATAGGAAATTGATAGGTTCACTACTTTACCTTACTGCAAGCAGACCTGATATTCAATATGCAGTTGGTGTGTGTGCTAGATTTCAAACAAATCCAATGCAATCACACTACAACATTGCTATGAAAATATTAAGGTATGTGAAAGGTACAGTAGATGTAGGTTTGTGGTATCCTAAAGAAAGTGGATTGAGTTTGGTTGGTTACTCAGATGCTGATTATGCTGGATCAATGCTTGATAGGAAAAGCACCTCAGGAACTTGTCAGTTTCTGGGAACTAGACTTATCTCATGGTTTAGCAAAAAGCAAAACTCAATTGCAACTTCTACCACAGAGGCTGAATATATTGCTGCTGGTTGTTGTGCAACACAAATTCTGTGGATTCAACAACAACTCAGAGACTATGGACTCAATGAAGAGAAAACTCCCATTTTCTGTGATAACACAAGTGCTATTGCAATCACACAGAACCCCAAGTTCCATGCCAGAACAAAGCACATTGATGTTAGACACCACTTCATTAGAGACCATGTTGAGAAAGGCAATATAAAGATACTCAAGATTGGCACAGAAGACCAACTTGCAGATATCTTCACCAAGCCCCTACAAGAAAGCCGGTTCTTGACCTTAAGACATAATCTTGGATTAATGGAGATGCCTAAGGACTGAAAAATGTCCTGAATCTCTAAAGTCTGAGTAAGTGAGGTAGAAAAGAAGTAGGCCTCTGAGGACATGTTCTCAGAAAGCCAAGTTGATAAGAAGTGATGCAAAGGTTTCTGAGTAGCAACACTCAGAAAGGCAAAGGTTGGTACACACTCAATAAGTAAATAAGACTGGAACTTACTTACTGAGAGTGGGTCAATTACATTCAAACAACTGAAGCTTGAATTCAGAAAGCTATTTAGTCATAAAGAGAAAAGGCACACAAAGCTTGAAAAGTATAAGTTCTGAAAGTCAAACATGTCCAATGTCTCGTATTTTTGCCATTTTTATGATAAACAATATAATTAAAGATAAGGACTTGACACTCAGAATGATAAGTTCAAACGATTGAGTGTTCTTACTCTTTACTAAGTGACATAATGGATGTAACTTGTTAAAAATCCATCAAGTCAGCACAATACCATTTGTTGACTGATATCATTACAAGATATTCAATATAAGCCCTTGATGAATAAACGTTTGATCTCAACGGTTGAGATTGAAACAAAGCAAGTAATGTCTGTTGAGAAATGCAGACATGACCCACTACGCATTTAATGAAGTACAAAGGACGTACCACGCCTATGCAGATGCAAAGACACACATTCATATTCAGTTGTATGTATGTTGTATCTATGTACATTTTTTCTGCTATATATAGGATTTGGGCAAAAGACAAACACTTTTACCAATTCCGAAATTTCAAACTTGCATCAAAACAGCAAAATCTCTCAAGATTTCTGCAAAACCCCCTCTGCAAACTCAACTTCTTGTGCTTCGTCTTCTGAAAAGATAGACTAATCTCGATTAATTGTGCAAAATTCATCTGAAAAACACTCACTCAAAACTCTATATAAGAGATGGCACCCAAGAAGATGACCACCAAGAACCCTAAGGCCGTATCATCTGCTCCTGCTGAAAAGCAAGGAGGAAAGGAACTTAAGGTGTTGAATAAACGCCTTCTAGGAAAGTTCACCCCATCTGACTGGAATCCAAACCACAAAATGAATTGGGGAGCTTTACTAGTGAAGAGGTATGTACCAGCAGTTATACCTTCAAGACCAGAAAGGAAACTGATATTGGGAATGCTGAAGAATTCCCATATCTACAAGCTTCTATTTGCTGCACCCAGTGGACTATCCACACTGGATGTACTGGAGTTCTATAACAACTCCAAAATCTTCACAAAGGTTGTGAATGATGAAGAAGAAAAATACATGCAGACTGAAGTCCAAGGACAAGAAATTGTTCTAGACTGCAAGACTTTCTGCAAGATATTCCGATTGAAAAATCGAGGAACAATTGAAGACATCAACATCAATGAAGATTCCATGATTAAAGGCGTCAAAGAGCTATTTGAAGCAATCCAGTTAGAAAATGCAAAGGGTTGTCCAGGAGACTTTGTTCTGAAAGCCATCAGAACTAGTCATCTCCAGAAACACTGGAGTACTTTAGCTCTCATTCTGGTCCGTTGCTTTGATGGCAACAAAGGTGGAGTAGACCAGATAAGCATGGAGAGATGGATGATGATGCATCTTCTGAACAAGAAGCATGAAGGGCAGGAAAACCACTTCAATTGGGGGAAGTACGCCTTCAACAAATTCCTTGGACATATTGAGGAATTTGAGCCCAAAATCATCAATGGCCTTGCTGAGCCAAAGGCCAATATGCACTTTGGTCTCAGAATCTGTTACATTCTGGAAACAATGGGAATCATTCTCAGAGAGAGGCACGAAATCCCAGTCACCAACTCCCTTTTCAGACACGCCTTTGAAGAAAAGGAGAAACTTGCTGTTGAGAACGCAATCAGAAAGGCAGAAGAAGAAGAAACTGCACAGCAAGGTGAGGAGGTCTCTGAGCAAGCTCAAGCTAAACCTCCAGTTTCCAAGAGAAAGAGGACTCAAAGAAAAAGAGCCTCCAAGTCCCTAAGCATACAAGAGGCACAACCTTCTGGAGACAAGGTCTCAGAGGATGTTGGACGCTCAGAAAGGCAACTCCAAAATGCCCCAAGAATCCTGAACTGCATCGCCGTAACTCTCCAGAGATGATAGAAATATCATAGATGGGTCTGCACCAACACAGAATAGTGATTCCGAGGATGATGAAGTACTTGCAAAAGTACTCAAAAGATTCAAGTATGAGACCCATGGAGGAGCATCAAGCTCAGCTCTCCAGAGAGACAAGAGCCCCTCTGTCCAGCAGGAAGAAGAAGGCCTGGGTGAGGAAAATAGAATGCTGGAAGATCCTGACATTGCTTCCACATTCAAAATGCCAGCACTTAATGTTGCTGAAGAAAATCCTGTTTTAACACAGGTTCCTCAACCTTCTGAGAAAGCTCAACTCTCAGAAAGGGATCAAACTGAGATGGAGACTCAGAATGATACTGTAGAGGAGAACAACAATAAGCACAGAGAGACTGTGGAATCACCACAAGTCCAAGAGATTAATGATCAGCCTGACTCTATTCAGGTAACAAAGATGTTTGTATGTAACTTGTGAACATAGGTATATGTTAACCGCTTATTCATAAGCTTTGTTTGTTACTGAGCCAATTTAGAGGCAATCTTCGGGGAAGAAAACTTGTCCACCCTTTGAATCAAGAAGAGGTTCCTCCAACCTCGTAACATCAAGAAGAGCTCTCCACAGGTAGTAAAGTTATCTCTGAACAAGAAATAACTAACTAAAAATGCTCTTATCTTATGTTCTAATATTCTTAATGTCTCTTCTTAGGCTCCAACTGAGGAAGTAGTGGTGGTGGAAAGAACACCCCAAAACCAAGAGATTCCAGAGGCTGAAAAGCTATCTGAGGAAGCATTTACTGAGCCTTCTGCTGAGAAGGTAAGTAATCAGTAATAGTCTCCTTCAAGAATGCTCAGGAAAACCCACTACTAAAATCTCTTATGTTTGTTCTTACAGGCTCAGTCAGAAGAACAATTGGAAGGAAAGACTGTGGTCTTATCTCCTCCAAAAGAACTAAAATCACGAACAAGCAAGATTCGCAGAAAAGGTGCCAGAAACCCCCAAGGTTTCTGAGGAACATGCTACTGAGCTTCCTCACTTGGAAGTAAGTGAAGTCTCAGAAAGCAATTTTCCACCTATCTTTTCTGTTAAAAGTTTCTAAACATATTTGATTTTAATTCTCAGGTTCAAGCAGAAAGAAAGGTTGATGAGGATAAGACTTCTCCTCACACCAAAGTATCTGAGGTCTCTGAGACCAAGCAAGCAGAAGTACATGATAATGAGCCTAGTGTTTCTACACAGGTATGCTTAGAAAGCTTACTTTTGCACAAAGATACTAACACAAGTGGTTTGAACAAAACTAACTTGATCCCTTTCTTTCAGGCTCAAAGTCTAGTGCCAGTTGATTTACTCAAGACCTTCCAGAAGCACACTTTAAAGAAACATCTCAAGTGCTTCAGACAATGGCATAAACTCAGAAAGGCTGACCTTTTTGAATTAGCCAGAGTAATCGACGTCCCAGAAAAGAGAGCGATCGCCTTCAATCTGGAAGATTATATCCATGCATTGTTCCCAACAGAGTCCTACTCATTTGCCACTCTGATGCATGAAGACTTCATTCAAGAAGTAGCACAAAGACTTATAGCAGATTTCAAGTCTGCGGATGCTCAAACCCAAGAGCAGATGGTTACCCATCCTGCCTTGCCCAGCAAGCTCACTACTTATCCTGCTGAACAAGAAGAAGTTAATGGGAGGATGATTACATTCCCAAATGTGATCAACCTGGTTTCAGAAGATGACGAGGAGATGGACGAAAATGATTATCAAGAACCTCCCTCTGAGCATCCAAACCAAGAAGCAAAGAACAAGAGTGATGATGATGATGATGATCAGAATGATGATCCCCAACCTGGATAAGGCGGGATTCAGAAAGCGAGCAAAGGAAGTGGAGAAAAGGCTACTCCTTCAAATGCTCAGAGAGCCCCATCATCATCACCTCCCAAGTCTCATCAAGATATCCAACAGGCTGAGCACAATGATGCCATAGAAGAAATTTCAGCCGCTGAGTTCAGGATTGAACAACTCAGAAAGGTGTTGGAAGAAGAAAAGAGAATCAGCATTGAGTGTCAAGCTCTTGTTGATGAAAAGGAGGCCAAACTCAAAAAGCTCAAAGAAGCTAATGCCAAGGAATTGGCACTCCTAGATGAGCAAAGAAATCTGAAGAATGCCATTGTTGTCACAGCTGCTGAGATAGATGCCATGGATGACAATGATGATGAAGAGGATGTTGCTGAGACTGCATCAGAAAGACCTTCTACATCCTCTCAGAAGGCCAGTATACTCCAAGGAAAACAAAAGATGTTAGCCAGCTTGCAAACAATCCCAGAGAAGGATTATGAGAGTGATGCTGAAGAAGACCACAACTTGATTACTGCAGAAGAAGATGAGAGACTTATCACTCAGCAAAAGAAAGCCCTACTTGCTCCTCATATCTTCTCTGCACCAGGTAATTCAAGAAGTGAAGAGCACCGTGCAAGGAACAGTGTCTTTTTGGAACTCAGAGAGACACTAGTTTCCCAAGACACAGAAGTGCTAAAATCCATCCCAAGAGATGAAGCCACCGCCGCTTTACTCAACAGAGCAACCAACATAGCTCTCTCTCGTAAAGACCTAGGGTTGGTCGTGGATGGGGATTGTAACAATGCTAATGCAAAGATTGAATGAAGCTACCATGTCCGTCGCAAGCCAACGCCATCCTAAGGCCGCTTGAAGAGCTCAATGAAAGGAGCAGAACGGTTAGCGAACAAAGAGTCAAGAAGGAACTTCAAGAATTAGTCAGTGCACAACAATCTCCAAAAGAACTTTGAGTCACTCTGAAGCTTATGCTATCATGAGTCACCATTCATGACTAAGGGAAGAGATGCCACAGAAAGCGAGGAAGAAAAGAAAACAATCAAATCCTCCCTCCTCAAGTCAACTTGTCATTAAGGACACCACCGAGACACCCTTGTCAAGAAGTCGCTCCGGATCAACCGCATAAAAGGTCGAGAAGTATGATAACTAGGGGAGCCAAGTCCCTTAGAATCTCAGAAGAGAAGAAGACTTCTGAAGAAGAAGAAAGGAAGAAGGAGAAGTAAGAGGCCAAGAAAGCGGCAAGTCTCCAATTTTGGACTTCAATGATGATGAGGATGAATCTGATACAGATGAACATCCACTTCACAAGAAAAGGAGACAAGCAACTACTTCACAACCTCCTCTCGGCAAAGAAGGCCTTTCGCCGTAACTCCTTCCGAAATACCAAGTCAATACAAGGAACATCCACCAAAGACAAATTTCAAGGCAGGAA
Organism: Plantago major; assembly: GCA_026545765.1. NCBI lineage: Eukaryota > Viridiplantae > Streptophyta > Magnoliopsida > Lamiales > Plantaginaceae > Plantago > Plantago major. The sequence continues at coordinate 61,478,209 of CM048839.1, read as the reverse complement.
GAAAGGGTTAGAGGATCTCCTGACAGAAGGCCACCTAACAGAAAGGTAAGAAGGGATTCCCAGTTTGGCAGAGTAAACAGAGAAACTCATTAAGAAAGGCCAACTAATGCCCACATTGAGTATGTGAAGACTAGTAATGAAGAGTCTTCATATAGGTGCATTCTGAACAAGAGAGGGTATTGGATTCTGGAACTACAACATCTACTTGTCAATGATAAGTTTCCAACTCCCATCCTCAACCAGATCCTGAAATGGAGAGAAGGCAAGCCAGAATTGCTAAAACCTGAGCACCTTCATGCCCGGCTAAACTTTGAAGTAGAAAAGAGGAATGAAGCCAGAAATATGGATCTTTCTTTTGCCTGTCCTTACCCAAAGCCTGATGATGTACACAAGGTAAGAAAACTTGATGGTAGCTACAGCAGGAAGAACAAACTAGGTGTTTCAACCTATGAGTCATTCTATATGACATTGGATGAATACCTAGATAATTTACACTATCTGGAAAAATATACAAGTATTTCAACCAATCTCAGCTGCATATAGACCACTCCTGGGTCTGGGGAAAGCACTTCTGGGTCAAACACTTTCTGCGGAAGAATCACAAGCTTGGCAAGAGTTACCATGAAATATGTGACTTATCCAGAAAGACAGAGCTCTCTGTCAGAAGGATTCTTTATGACTATGTCCAAGAATGCGGAAAAGTGGATGATCATGTCAACTGATCCAGAAAGGATGCTGAAGAACTTGAGGTATCTGAACCCAAGTTGCATTTCTGAAGACTTGAAGACTAGTAACATTAGAATACTCTCTTGGAGCTTGGATTATCCTTTGTTCTAATTTACTTAGTATGCTTTGTTACTTTTTGTAATCTTGCTGATTGTTTCTGAATTTCTCTATCTGTAAAAGTTGCATCTTATTCTCAGAATCGTACTCTATCTGAAGATCATACTCTCAGATACATTCTAATAGATGACAACTTATCAGCAAAGATCACTTCTTGTGATTTGGTTGATGTTTACTTTCTGCACTTAATTCAACTAAAATTGAATATCATTTGAAATAATTAAGTGGTGGATTGTTTTCTCTTCCAGGGTTACAAATTTGTAATAGGACTTAAAAGATAGTCATGGATGACTGATCAAAAAGGGAAAAATTTGTTAGGAATATCTGTTAGTATTTTGATCACTCATCACATGTTCTTATCTTAGCCAGAAAGGTGATTAAGTACACTTGGTTCACTTGAACATTGTAAAAGAGGAAATCACTGAGTATGATTAGTCTAGTAAATCTTGTATTAGGATTATTGGTCTTTGAGTGTAATTTTTATTTCCAGAAGACCATGAAGATCAATCCTAGCAATGGAGCTTTTCTGAAGATTAGAAGACTGAAGATTGCACAAGATTTATGAAGATATCAAGGTTAAGTCTCATTTGATTTAAAGTGTCTCTGGACCATGTTATAAGTGTAACATTTGCACATATGCTAAGTCTTGAACATATTAATCAAAGAAGGGAGACATGTGAGCTTCCAGAAAGCCTCATGTATCCGTTGAGACTAAAGGACAATGAACAGTACTATGCATTAAATGCATCGGCAGAAATGCTGCAAAAAGCAAGTCCTCTCTGAAACATGAGATAGTGACTTCTGAGTACATTGTTCAAGATATAAACGGATATAATTTGATAGAGAGCACAACGGATACAATTCAAACGCCTCTCAAATTTATCTATATATCACACACTTAGATGCTTGAAAAACACACCTTAGAATGCTCTATCTTGCAAACTTACCATCAAGCAAAGTATTCTCTCAAGCACTCTACTACCCTTTCTGAAAGCTTTCTGTTGCTCGAAGAATCACTAGTAGTTCTAAGTTGTCCTGAACCTTAAGAAGAGATTTGTTGATACGGAAATATGTCCAATCCGTCATAAAGGACCTAGGAACGAATCCTAAGGCGTCCTAAGTCATCCAAAGGATCCGAGGCACTTTAGTCCGAGCCAATGGTCCGATCCGGGCAAACCATCCATGGTCCGACCCACCCTAAAAGAAAGGGACAAAGGATTTGGACCTGCAAGGCCTGACCCGGAACCATAGGTCCGACCCACCTTGGTCCGAGCCTCCCTGGGAAAGGAGCATAGTGCCAAGTCAGTACCTTCTCCGACCCAAGGATTCCGATACGGATGTCAACTCGATCCAGCATAACCATCTCATAAAGCTACCAAGCAAGTGGGCACCAAAGAGTGAGATGTCCGAACCCAGGAGCTCCAAATCGGAAGAGTTGGACAGGCAGGAGAACTTCCTCAGCTGACAACCGGGTACTGTCCGGATCAGGCATCCGGACCAACCTCTCCGAACCTGGGACCTCGCCAGACTCTATCACATCCTCAAAAACTCTCCCAATAATGACCAAACTACCCCTAAAGCTTCATTATTGGGCTATGGGCCTCATCTTAGCATTGGTGGCTCAATCCTAGCCGTACACATGGCGCAATCCTAGCAAGGCCTTCCATTTCAATGATAGCCTATAAATAAGGCACATATCCCAACAAGCAAGACACTTCAAGTAAGTCACTTCGAACAAGTCATCCCGCTAGTCACATCACGAGCATTATACAGAGTTGATCCTCAGTCACTCTCAAGTAAAGTCTCATCCCGGTTTGACACTTAGCAAACCGGGCACTAACCCCCCCACTCAAGTGTGCGTGTCTCACGAGTAGTTGGTCACTGGTTCTTACGCCTTGGCCAATCATCTAGCAAGGAGCCCCTCATCTTGGTACCCATTAGAAGAGTTAAATAAATCTAAGTAGTTGGGGAGTTACACCCTCAGCATTTTGGCGCCGTCTGTGGGAATCTTTACAAAAAGTCCCGTTCTCTTCAGTAATGGTAAGAACAAGAAGGCCCGCAAGAACCAACGCCACTGACATTGGTACGCCTGCTCCGAGACAAAGGGGGAGACCTCCCACTAGAAGAGGGGGAGTAGCAAGAGTCTCAACAAGAGAAGTAGTAGATGATCCAAGTGATGGCCATACCGCTAGTCTTTCTTCTGGCGAGGGAAGAGCCATTAATCCACCAGTAAGGGTCCAGAAACTTGGGGACGAAGGATAGGTTCCTCCGTCAGGAACACATGGTCCTCCCCCAGGTAGAAACTTTACCCTCCCAAATGGACAGATCATCCGTCCTAGTGAGTTCGGGATGAATGAGAATCAGTTTGGCCTCTTACTCACCACTATTCAAGGGTGCTTCGGATCAAACAACCTCCAGCCTCCTCAGCCCACCCCGCCAATCCCAGGGCAAGCTGAACCCACTCAATCAAGAAATGAGCACCGTCCGATCTAACAAAGGTTGGGGGAGCAAGCTCAACCAGAAGATCTGAGACACCTTCTCAATAGAAGAGCCGCTTCTCATGAACAACGAGGAGAAGTCCGTATACATGAGTAGATTTAAATGGGAGCCGGTCGGCAAGGAGCTCAACAACAAGCGCCTAGAGATCAAATGGCGGAAAGCACCCCGATCGTTCCTATCGGTGATCTTCCTCCAGATGTAGCTATCAACCCAGGCTGGTGAAGGACCCATGAGCGCATCTACCTCCAACAGAAGGCCTTGGAAACACAAATTGCCACCTTGAGCAGGATGGTCAAAGCACATGAGAAGGTGGTAGTTAAAACTCCCAACCCTCTGTGCGATGAGATCAAAAAAGAAAGAAAGCGCCCATCGTGTTATCCCAAACCTTGAGCATTACTATGGAGATACTTGCTCGTAGGGCATCTTACTAAATGAAAGTAAGATGGAAAGCAATGGACTCAACGACAACATGAAAGCTCTCAACTTTTCCACCACACTCTTTGGAGAAGCAATGGATTGGTGGACCTCACTACCCAATGGTTCCATCAAATCATATGCGGACGTCGCCTCCGCTTCCTAAAAAGGTTTGAGAAGGCGAAAAGAAGGAAGAGATCAGTTGAGCACCTGGCTGGCATAATCCAGAGAGAGCATGAGGACCTCAGAACCTTCCTTGATCGCTTCAACACTTTCAAGTCTGACAGTAGAACCTCATAGCATCAAAGAGCGGGTCCGACACCTCTATGCCAACACTTATAATGATGAGCTTAGAAGGAAGCTTTCTAACGAAGAAATCACCCGAAAAGTACTTGGAAGAAATCATGCGAGAGTCTTGTATGGAGAAGATTACAAGAAATGTACCGATAAGAGCGAGGATCAAGAAGGAAAAGAACAAGTACGACAGAACTCCTCCTCGTCAAGGGAAGTTTGAGCAAAAAGAGATCTCGAGATGTAAAAGAACATCACAGAAAGAACTCCACCTGTGAGGTTTGCCGAGTATACTCAATGTACCAAGATCCGACATCTTGGCTTCTATTGTTGAGAAGGACTTGGATATACAATGGCCTAAACCAGTCAAGAGCAGCAAGAAGAGTAAATTCTCTAAAGACTACTGTAGGTTCCACAAACAGAAAGGTCACCCAACTGAGGATTGCATCCAGTTCAAGACAGAAATTGAAAGGCTAGTGAGAAGTGGGAAGTTGAAAGAACCACCAGTTGAAGAAGAGCCCTCCAGGCATAGAAGGAATGAGCAAAGAAGAGAGGAGCGTGTTTCTGAACCTCCGACAGGATCTTTACCACCACCTCCCGCCGAAATCCCACCTCGGCAGGCCCAAAGATATCAAGGTTACCGCGAAGAGACAGAAATGGAGAATCTCCCTTACAGTGGAGTTATCAACGCCATTGCGGGAGGACCAACAGGGGGAGATAGCAGAAATGCAAGGGAAAGGACCGCGCAACACTTAAGAAACAACGACAGGGCTTACGGCCCACCAGCCCTAAAAGGCACAAATGCAATCACCTTTGACGATAGCGAGATCCCCCCACCAACGTCTGGCGGAGGAGATCTCAAGGACCCCGATGTCCCTTTGGTTGTTTCTCTAGTGATTGCCACTTACAAAGTCAACAAGGTACTAATCGACACAGGAAGCTCCTCCAATGTCCTATCCAAAAGGACTGTTGAGCAAATGCATCTGGGGCAAATACAATATGGACGAGTATATACCTCATTAGTAGGTTTTGGAGGGTCTGTAGTACGTCCCATTGGAAGTATACCACTGCAAGTCTCCATGGGCACTTTTCCAAGGGTGACCTGCACTATCCTCTTTGTGGTAGTAGATAGCACCTTCGACTATAACGCGATCTTGGGCCGCCTGGGACTTAACCAATTCAGAGCAATCGCTTCTCCCCTACACAACAGGGTGAAGTTTCCAACCCGAGCAGGCGGGGAAGAAATGGGCAACATTAGAGAAGCCTGGGAATGCTACATCATGTCAACCAGAGGGGCCACAGAACCTGTCCTTTCGGTCACCAAGGGCCCTCTTAGCCATTCTCCCATTACTCTAACACCACAAAAGGAAGAGATCGGTATCGGATCGTTCAGAGAAAAGTTCCCCAAGACAGCTAGAATAGAATCCCATGAAGCCTTGAAAGAGGTCCAACTGGTCGAAGAAAATCCGGAGAGAACAACTCGGATTGGAACGGAGATGAGTACGGAAATAGAGCTGAAGCTCATCACTTTCCTTCGTGACAATCGCGACATCTTTGCTTGGAGCACAGATGATCTCAAGGGGATAGACCCAAGGATTGCGGTTCACTGTCTGAACATGGATCCTACGGTCAAGCACATCCGGCAAAAGAGGAAAGACTTCGGACCAGTTGAGGATGCTATCATAGCAGGGGAGGTTGACAAGTTAATGAAAGCAGGTCATATCGAAGAAGTCAGATACTCCGACTGGGTCTGCAACGTGGTCCTCGTCGAAAAAGCCCCAGGAAAGTGGAGAATGTGCAATGACTTCACTAGACTCAACAAGTTTTGTCCGAAGGATCCCTATCCATTGCCACCTATAGATCAGCTGGTTGATTCCACTGCAGGATGTGCACTTCTAAGCTTCATGGATGCATACCAAGGCTTCTACCAAATTAGGATGGCTCAAGAAGACATCAAGAAAACGACATTCTTTGCGGCCGGAGGAGTCTATTGCTTCAAGGTCATGCCCTTTGGCCTCAAGAATGCAGGAGCTACGTACCAACGGCTGGTAAATAAGATGTTCAAGGAAGAATTGGGAAAAACCATGGAAGTCTATGTGGATGACATGCTTGTGAAAAGCAAGACTGAAGAGGAGCACATCGAACACCTCAACAATTGCTTCTCTATTCTCCGGAAATATGGAATGAAGCTGAACCCTGAAAAGTGCACTTTCGGGGAAAAAGGAGGAAAATTCCTTGGTTACATGGTCACAGAAAGAGGCATCAGCGCTAACCCAGAGAAAATAAAGGCAGTCATAGATCTACCACAGCCCAAAACTGTCAATGAAGTTCAAAAAATTCTAGGAAAGGTGATGGCGTTGAGCCGTTTTATCTCCAGGTCCGCCGAGAAGAACCTTCCCTTCTTTAAGATCTTACGAAAAGGAAATAAGTTCGAGTGGACAAAGGAATGCGAAGAGGCCCCCGAAAACTTGAAAAGTATCTCCTCTCGCCCTTCTTCTAAACCCATGGAGGATGAAATCCTTCACCTTTATTTAGCCACCGATGAAGCAATGAGTTCATCTTGAGTATCTACAAGACAACGAGCATTTACCAATTTACTATTTGAGCAAAACTCTTGTAGGCCCCGAAGCCAGATATGTCAGGGTTGAGAATCTCGCCTTCGCACTGGTTTACACTGCACGAAGACTAAAGCCTTACTTCAAGTCGCATCGGATTGTGGTCCTTACAAATGAGCCACTCAAACATGTCTTGGAAAAACCGGATCAGTCGGGGCCTTTGTCAAATGGGCTATTAAGCTAAGTGAATATGATATTGGCTACCAAGCCCCATCTGCCAAGAAAGCACAAGTCCTGGCCGACTTCCTGGTAGACTATCCAGAGAAAGCAGAAAAGGAGAACGAAAACTCCCAGGAAAAGGCTAGTCATGTGGTGATAGCCCAGATCAAGGAATTAAGTGGAGAGAAAGAAGCTGAAGAAACACAAAGAGGTAGCATCCAGCCTAAGACTCAGTATCACCAACCTATGGATGATTCACTGAGAGTGAGGCACATGTTTCTTTTGGACGAAGAACTCAATATCTCAACGACTGCATCTTCCGACAAGAAGCAGAAGGTTGAGAAAGCACTCACTCCGACTTTAGGAGGAAAGGAAGGAAACAAAGAATGTTGGACATTACAAGTGGATGGATCATCAACCGGACGGTTGGGAGGAATAGGAATTTTCCTTGAAAGTCCTGAAGGAGCCAAGCTTGAGTACGCCATCACCCTCAATTTTAAGGTGACGAACAACGAGGCCGAGTATGAAGCACTTATCACCGGCCTCAGAATGGCGAAAGCCCTTCAGGTGAAAAGGATCAAAGCCTACACAGACTCGCAATTGCATAATCCAGTTCTCCGGGTCCTTTACCACCAAAGGACCTAACATGATCAAATACTTGGAGCTCCTCAAGAAAGAGGTTGAGCACTTTGAAGAATTTACTCTCGACCAATTCCACAGATAGTGGAATGAAAAAGCCGACGCTCTCTCCAAGTACGCCTCAGCCTTAGGAGCTTTAGACACAAGAAGTGTCATCCTAATGACCCATGAATCCTTCCTAGCAAACACCAACGAGAAGGTGTTTCTCTTGAGCCTGTAAAGAAACTGGATGACCGATATATTCCGTTACCTCAAGGATGGTACTTTACATGGATCCTAGAGGCGGGAAGATTCAATGTCGAGCTAACAGATACTTTATTTTGGGAGAAGATCTCTACAAAAGATCCTACAAATGAACTCACTTGAGATGCCTAGATCCTCAAGAGGCGTGATGGAAGAGATCCACGGAAGTTGTGGAAGCCATTCGAGGAAGGACTTTGGCACAAAAGATCATAAGGCAAGGATACTATTGGCCAACCATCGACATGGACGCCGAACACCGCCTGTGAAGACTGCCAATACTATGCCAACATACCACACCGTCCGACCAATCCTATGATTCCGTCAATCATAGCTTGCCCATTTGATCAATGGGGCATAGACATAGTTGGTCCCTTTCCACGAGGAACGCATCGAAGAAGTTCTTGATAGTGGCGAGAGTACTTCACTAAGTGTCGGTGAAGCGGTGTCAACCATCACCAAAGCGAGTTCGACATTCATCTGGAAGAACATCATCTTCCGGTTTGGACTCCCACGAGTGTTAGTTTCAGACAATGGAGCACAATTTTCTGGGTCAAGGCTGAAGGAGTGGCTTCAGTCCTTCAAAATAGAACAACGCTTTACTTCCGTTGGCCACCCAATGGTCGTGGAAGCCACCAACAAGACCATAGTCAAAATTCGAGAAAAGGTTGAGAACTTCCCAAGACAGTTAGGCGGATGATCTTGCGGCCCTTTGGGCGCTGAGCAACGACCGAACTGCCACACAAGAAACACCTTTCTCCTTGGTCTATGGATCCGAGGCGGTCATCCCTTCGGAGACAGTGGTGGCAACTCAGAGAATCCAGCAATACAACCCAGCTGATAATGAGCTCGCAAGGATCTATGACCTTGAGCTCCTTGAAGACAAGCGCGATAAGGCATTGGCCAACATCCTTCGGTACCAAGCCATGACTGCTCGAGCCTACAATAAACGTGTCTTTCCCAAGGACATACAAGTTGGAGACTTAGTCCTTAGAAGAGCTGATATACTAAGTCATGTGGGGAAACTTAAACCCAAGTGGGAAGGACCGTACAAAGTTACTGGGGCAAGAGTTAATGGTAGCTTTGAACTAGAAGATGAACAAGGGCGGGCCTTGAAGAGAACTTGGAATGCCAAGAATCTCCAAAAGTTTTACACTTAGAGAAGTATGGCAACGACTGTCACCTTCCTCTATCTTGTCGACCTGTTTTTTGTGTTTGTTTTTTGAAAAAGGCCTCGAAGCCCTCAAGTTGTAATCCGATTTCTGTCAAATCAATACAACTGTGATTTCATAAACATTGTTGACAATCATGTCCTCCGAATCTCATGATTCGAACGGGCCGTGAAGATATTTAACTACTTGATCCGAACCTAGATCATACATTGATCCGGATCGGATTAGCACAATCAAACAGTGTCCAACCTTGACAAAGGCAAAAACGCTCTTATTACAACAGTACAGAGTTACAAAGTCAGGGTCTGAAGAGCCCAAATCGAGCTTACAAAAACAAGCCCCTACTCTATCTCTTTTCTATAATTACAACGAAGCTTCCCAATTAACCCTGAGCTACCAAACCAAACCCCATCCGAACACTGTCAGCTGCATCTGTAGGCGCCGCGAAGGAAGAAGGAACTATACCATCCGAACTTTGATTGCTTACTGGCAGAGGTTTCAAAGCCCCTTCGGACGATCCAAAGTTTAACAGCAACGGGACTATGTAACCTAGGCCATTCATTGATTCCAGAAAGGATCATCACTTCTGAATGACAGAAAGCTCCGAAGCACACTGACCATCCGGATCGCATCATACCAAATACTATGAACACACCCCAGATTCAGCGTATTTGGAAAGCGACCAACCCGGATTGTCGGATCAACACAAATCATTCCGGAGGCCCCCGTTGGTCCGAGTCCCAACAAGACCGGCATTGTCAGGGACTCCGTTCCAGAATTGTAAGTCACTCCCTCGATCCTTCAATTCTGGAACGCAGCCACCGACAAAACCAAGCTGCTCGGACGAAAGACCTTAGGTGCAAGACAAACGAGTCACCAAAAAGGTTACTTCCGAAGGTCCTCAATGATCCGACTCCAAACAAGCTCAGCATTGTTGGAGACCCCATTCCAAAATTGCAAATAGCTCCCTCGAGCCTTCAATCATGGAAATACAGTCACCAACAAAACCAAACCGCTCGGATACACATCCTCAAGGATGATCTAATAAACCTACTCAAAGTGATACGTCTCCCTCCATCCGAGAAACGAGCAACTAGACACAACAGGATTGGTAGAAAGCCTTCCAACATTTCGGGCGGTTTCTTACGACCGAACCACGAAATACTGGAAGGGATTCTATCAAACCAATTCTGCCGACTTGTCGCCCCCCGGGCACATAACCAGAGCAGATTGCCTCGGATGCATTGAGATTCAAAACCAACTATTTGAAGATCCCCGAACCATCCCGCTAATCTACCTCTCCGGGGCTTAAAGTCACGAATATAGACCACAGCCCCTGAGAAAGAAGATTAGCCTGACGATCAGAGGAATTGATTGGCAAAAACTTTGGGCCTCACTCGGTACGGACCATATCCTCGAAGATCCGAAGCTGGCTTTCCGAGCAAACTAATTTCCACGACTCTCACCGAAGAACCAGCCCAGGTAGACTTCCGAATCATCGGAGAAACCCTTGGGACAAGATCACGAGCGAGAGTGATGGCATAAACATACTCACCAGCCACTCGGACTCGAGCTCCGGGCCTTTGATTACTATAAAAGGGGCGACATGTCTTAATCAAAAGCCGTACAAAGCAGGGGTATATATAGAAAGAGAAGACCAATTAAAAGCGGACACGTGCCCCATATTCACCGGAAATGGGCTTGGGCCTGGCTCTTCGGCTTCCATTGGCCCAACCCAACAATCCATCCACACGGTCGGGCATACCGACTAAGCCACTCATTCGACGTGCAAGCTCGGGGCTAACATAACAACATCCGGCAATCGTGATTCGATGAGACACCATGACTTGATCTTGATCGACTTTTCACTATCTCACAAGTCTGCATGACTCGGAAAGACACACCAAGTCAACGTCCGAATCGTCTTAACTTATCACGATACAAGGAGATTCTTTTTCTCGAAAGCCTGACCACTCTAAGACGTGGCTCCGGACCGTTCGTGATCCAGTTTATTTCTATTATAGCTTCCGATTCGGATGGGAACAACGATTGATCATCCCCCAAGACCCGCAAAGGCAAATTTGAATCAGGCAAACTAATGTCCTGGCGGTATGGATCTCAAAGGTCCGAACCCACTATCCGAGCCTACGAGAGTTGATGAGTTACTACGCAAATACGAAATTAAACATGCAAGGATGGAAACAGCAACAATAGTATATCAGCAACAAAAATAGTTCCGAGCCATCAAGGGACCCGAACCAATACCATTCATCAAAGATAAGTATATGTTTGTACAAACAAAAGATGATGGGCAAAAACGACAAACATTTCTTTTTTGGCGGAGGCACCCTATTACAAAAACCCGGCATACCCATCTTCCTACCTCACTTTCGGACGAACTAGGTTGAGACTGAGAGGGGCCGCCCGTATCCTTCTCCGGAGGCGCTTGACCTTGCTGTTGGGCTATCCTCCGTGCTCTCCGAGCCTCAACCTCTTTCAGGAAGGCCGGACACTCCTCCATCAGGTCGAGGTCGCGATCAAAGCCTTGGACAGGCCCGGGCAAAGTCAGCCAGTCTCGGTTGTGCTCCAAGTGGTCCTCCAACGGAACGAAAACACTGGACATGAGCACCCGAGGGACGAAGGATGGGAGATACGGACCGCCATGGTTGTACTTCTTGCCCTCCGACTCGTCGCAAACCAGCTCCACAAATTCACACTTAAGCAAATCTGCATCCAAGACACCTTCCGGAGCAAAGTCCGAGCCATCTCCATTTTTAAAGGCGGATACCCCCTCAGCCTCCAAGTTACAATCATCCGGTATCCAACCCTTCCTCCGGCACTGCTCCACAGCTGCATCAAACCCATCTTGACGGGCCTCATCATACTTTGACTCGAGCAAGAACTTGTAGGAGTCCGAATCAAGGAAATCTTGGACAGCCCTTGTCCGGACTCCCCGAAGCTCTTTCAGCATCTTATCCTTGAAAGTCCGAGAGACGGCCACGAAATCGTCCAAACTATCTTGGTGCACTTTCAAATCAGCCTCCAAAGATCGAATGGCACTCTTCATCTTGGCCGTCTCCGACTCGGCCTCTTGTTTCGCAGCTATGGCCTTCTTCAGGCGCTCCGAAGTGCTGTGCAACCGGGACGCTTCAATCGCCCGGGCAGCCTCAGCCTTGGCTAGATCTTCTTCCAGGGTAGCCCTCCGAGCAGCCACCAAGGAGCATGCTTCAACAGCAGCAGCAAGCTGAAAACAAAAACGGAACATCGGAAGCGTTAGATACCTCCGAATCACAGAAAGATGTGAAACCGACGGAAAGCTTAAACTCACTTTGCGCTGAGCGGCAGTTAACTCCGCAATCCGCTCTAGCTCCGAAGCAGCAACCAACCGAGCAACTTCAGCATCCGACTCCAGCTCAGGAGCCTCGCCCACCTTTCCTTTGCCCTTCTTGGCGGGAGGATTCGGACCTTCGGAGGAGCGCTTTTTTGGAGCTGCAGCGCTCGATCCGCTTCAGGAGGATCTCGACACGGATCTGAGGCTTCTTGAGCCCTTAGTTCACCACCTTACCTTCTGGGTAGGGATAGTCTGGCCTCTTCACCCGCAGCCCTCGAGACTCCTCCACTCGGAACACAAAGACATTCCTTCGCTCGTTCATCGGAAGAACGGTGGAGGTCTTGATAATCGGGTCCGAGAACCTCGCAACTCCTTCCATAAGCGTTACATTGACGCTTGGCTCCGCATGGTCGACATCGTATACTCGAACCGTAAAGTCGCACATCCGAATCACAATAAGTTGCAAGATACAAAAGAATCTACAATTGATCATCATATAGTCGATGCATGCACAACCAACTCGGACAACCAACCAGAGGTAGAGAGAAATCGCTTACTCAAATCCTCCATATTATCGCAAAAACTTGGCTCGGACAAGCCGGCCAAGAAAGGCAGAGGCTGACATATCAGACCTCGGAAAAAGTACTTCTCCGGCTCCTGACTACGATGGAACGCTTGCATCCACAAGGGATGTTCGAGCGGTGGCTTCCAATCTGGCGGTGCCGGAAGAACTTCTTCTCAAAATGCCACGTGGGCCTCTCCGCTTCGGATTGCCCGGGCTTCAGAGCCGGACGGACAAAAATGTACCTCTTGAACCATTGGATTCCCAATGAGGACAAGGGATCGACAAAAAATGTGTACGCCTGGCGACATACAAACGTATAGAACCAGGTGTTCCTACTACTTACACTAATGTTAAACAATTTACGGAAATTGTCAAAGGTGAGCGGGATGCCTTTATATTTACATAACACTCCGAAGCACATCAAATTTCCGAGGGAGTTGGGGAATATCTGGTACGGACTCAAACCTATGCTGTTCAAAATCTCCACAAACTCGGACGATACTGGTCGCCGCCACCCGCAATGGAGACTTACCTCATAGACCGACATATAGCCCGGAGGCGGATTATAAAAAGCATGAGATTCGTCCGGGATGAGAATCTACACACAATCCGGAATCTCATATCTTCTCCGGAGCTCATCTACTTCATCGGCTCGGATGGTTGAGGCACAAGTAGGCAGCGTACCATCTTCGTTCATCTCACCCTCCGGATCGGGGTGAGTGACCTAGTCTCTAGACCGAGGGAACTTCACTTGGAAAACGTCCTCACCCTTCTTTAGCCTCTTCGGACGCTCTTCCTCAGCCACCTGCCGACTCGGCCCTGCTTGCCCAGAAGTTTCCACACGGAGCACATTAGCGGATGGCTCTGCACCTTTTTCCTCCTCGGAACTAGAATCTTCGCCCCGCGCACCTTCTTCTGCCTCATCTTCCTCGGATGAGGACGCTAACTCTACAACAGTCCTAATAGGCGCAGCAACTTGCACACGATCCTCCTCACTCTCTTCGAAGATGCTCAAATTAGGAGGTGCTTCCGAAGTATCATGCACTTCCTCGATAGTTGGCGCCTGCGGATCTGGAATGAACGGGACTCGATTAGGATTACTCCTAAAGTTATAACCTAGGGTGCGAATTAAAGTACGGATCTCTACCGGAAGTTCGGATTCCTGGCCAGCTCGACCCGGGCGACGAGTTCCTATAACTCGCGAGCTTGTCTCTTGAGCCGCTACAATAACCTGCACATGCGACACTCGCAGGTAATCCGGACGCCTCGGAGGACCAGAATCTGGAACAACTAACCGAAGTAAGGAACTTACCTCGGGCTCTTCCCGACTCGGATGGGGCGCTTGCTCCACCTCCAGTACTTCGTCATCATCCATGATCTCAATCTCCTCGGAGCTATCGCTTAAGGATATCGCCTCGGAGTCATATCCCTCAGCCTCGGATCGATTTTGGCTATCACTCTTGGACATCCTAGGGAAAGGAGAAAGCAATATCGTAAGATTTAAGATGGCAGTCCGAGAGGTCGTTTATGTATATTAAAGTGGCCAACTCAAAGCCAAAACTAGCAGCTTACTCGACGCAGTTAGTTCGGAGTCAGTACTACACTTATTCGGTGTTAGTCAACATCAAGTACGTATTGGTTATCAACTATACTACGCATTATAAGCATACATCCGAGTAACTTGAAGAGGAAAGACCACAGAGATAATTTAAGACAAGACGAGTAAACTTACTTGGACTCGGATGATTAGATAGAAATGACTTGACTCTGCACAGGATCACGCGCTTCGAACCGCTCGTCGATCGCTTCGGATTGACTGTAGTTGCTTCGGATGGAATGCAAAAATTCTCTCTCTAAACGGTGAGAAATGAACCGGCCAACCCCTCTATTTATAGAGGGCCATATTGGGAACTCCAACCGTCACAATTTTTCGGATTTAATCTCCACCGTCGATCAAAAACCATCCAACGATATAGTACAATTATATCAAGTGAAATGACGAATGGGTACAAATAATTTACCTCTTGGATAGATGAATACAACAACTCTCCCTCTCTCGGGCGTCAGACAACACGAGAGCTCCGGAGTATCATCTTCTCGGACGCCTAGCGGCTTACCAGTCCCATATACTTTGTCCACACAAGGAACCTCGTATACTCGAGCGACTACCTTTCGGACCCTCCCGCGACCACAGAGGTTGATTCGGACGGGACACCCACCTATGGTCCGCCACCGTAGCTCATCAAAGGTACACTACCGATGTTCGGAGCCTAAACTTAGTCTCCATTACAAATACCCTTTTTTCTTTTTTCTTCACTTCGTTGCCCTTCAGACCTACTCCCTCGGATGGCAACGATGTTTTAGAAAAAGAAAAAAGGGGGGGGGGGGGAGAGAGACTAAGTCAATGGCCACACGAAGTACGGAGTACATCTTTTTTCAACGAGATCGAAACGGATTGGACTGAAGAACGGATTCTTTCCCTCAAAACAGCTTCCCAAACCAATAGTTCCACAACTATCTTCTACTAAGATACTTGGAAACTAGGGGGACATATGTTGATACGGAAATATGTCCAATCCGTCATAAAGGACCTAGGAACGAATCCTAAGGTGTCCTAAGTCATCCAAAGGATCCGAGGCACTTTAGTCCGAGCCAATGGTCCGATCCGGGCAAACCATCCATGGTCCGACCCACCCTAAAAGAAAGGGACAAAGGATTTGGACCTGCAAGGCCCGACCCGGAACCATAGGTCCGACCCACCTTGGTCCGAGCCTCCCTGGGAAAGGAGCATAGTGCCAAGTCAGTACCTTCTCCGACCCAAGGATTCCGATACGGATGTCAACTCGGATCCAGCATGACCATCTCATAAAGCTACCAAGCAAGTGGGCACCAAAGAGTGAGATGTCCGAACCCAGGAGCTCCGAATCGGAAGAGTTGGACAGGCAGGAGAACTTCCTCAGCTGACAACCGGGTACTGTCCGGATCAGGCATCCGGACCAACCTCTCCGAACCTGGGATCTCGCCAGACTCTGTCACATCCTCAAAAACTCTCCCAATAATGACCAAACTACCCCTAAAGCTTCATTATTGGGCTATGGGCCTCATCTTAGCATTGGTGGCTCAATCCTAGCCGTACACATGGCGCAATCCTAGCAAGGCCTTCCATTTCAATGATAGCCTATAAATAAGGCACATATCCCAACAAGCAAGACACTTCAAGTAAGTCACTTCGAACAAGTCATCCCGCTAGTCACATCACGAGCATTATACAGAGTTGATCCTCAGTCACTCTCAAGTAAAGTCTCATCCCGGTTTGACACTTAGCAAACCGGGCACTAACCCCCCCCCCCCACTCAAGTGTGCAGGTCCTTACCGGAGTAGTTGGTCACTGGTTCTTACGCCTTGGCCAATCATCTAGCAAGGAGCCCCTCATCTTGGTACCCATTAGAAGAGTTAAATAAATCTAAGTAGTTGGGGAGTTACACCCTCAGCAAGATTGTTATTCGTGAAAGAGTTGAACTATCAGATACCCTTTCTGAAGCTCATTCTCCAGAACAGACATCAATTACTTGGGTCAGTAAAGAGCAGATTGCCATCCACTGAACAAGTATATTAAGTAGTCCTGTTCTATTAGGCTCTCTGAAAAGATAACTGAAAAGTTATACGAGAAACCTCTCTGACAAACCTTATAACCAACACCATCAAGGCGTGGAGTAGAGGAAGTACTTGATTTGGGAAATCAGGGAATAACTCCAAGGTTATCTAAGTAGAGGAAGTACTTAGCTCTAGGAGCTGGGGAATAACTCAGGGGGAACATTTGGTTGGGAACCATTTTTTTAGGAATCTTAGAATAGGATTATTGTAAGGTGAACTCAATTATCTGTTCTAGTGAATTCTAGGTCTCAGAAAGACCGAAGTGGATTAGTTGGAGGATTACGCCACCTCCAGATACCATTATACTTGCTGTGTCATTTACCTTTCTGTATTTACATTTCAGCAAAGCACACACACATACTAATTGTTTCTTCACTTACCTATCTTAAAGTCTTCCACGCTCTGAATTTAAGTATCAGAAACCCCCAGGTTTATGAGAAACTGTGTTTATCGACAAAAGTTTTAAAAGACTATTCCCCCTCCACCCCCCCCCCCTCTAGTCTTTTACTTTGCCGTTATCTGGACCAACATTGGTCAATCAGGTGGTTTGGCTCTTTTATGGAAGAAGGATGTGATTGTAAACGTGCAAAGTTTTTCAAAAAATCACATTGATGCTCGAGTTAAATTAAATGATATGGAGGATTATTGGAGAGTGATTGGTTTTTATGGAGAGCTGGATAATATTAAAAGGAAACGGACTTGGTCTCTTCTTAAACAATTGGGTGCACATTCAATCTCCCAACTCGTAATTCTGATCATCTTGCGATCTTACTGCGTCTTCGTCATCTAAACCATAGACACATAAGGGGGAATACAAAGAGATTCAGATTTGAAGCAGCATGGCTTAAATATGAGGATTGTGTACGGGTAATCGAGGAAGCTTGGGGCGTGGATGGGGATTTTCTGGGTAATCTTGAAAGCTGTAAGATTGGTTTGATGAATTGGGATAGAATTTCGTTTGGGTCGATCAAAAAGAAGGTGAACGATTTGAAGAGAGAATTAGCAGAGTTATAGTCCAAAAGCTTTTCGGAGGAAGTGAAAGCGAAACGTAAGTCAGTGAAGGCGCAACTGGAATCAGAATTGGATAAGGAGGAGGTTTTATGGAAACAACGAACAAAAGTCCAATGGTTAGCTGAGGGAGATCGTAACACGAAGTTTTTCCACACTCAAGCTACTGCTAGAGCAAGGCGTAATGAGATTCATGGACTGTTTTATGATGAAGGGGTCTGGTATGAGGATGAGGATAGGATGGGGCAAATTGTGAACAAGTACTTCAGTGGTATTTCAAATCTACAAATTCGTCAGAGGCAGAAATTGAAGATGTAGTTGGAACAATGGAAACTCGTGTGACACAGCAGATTAACCAGGAGCTTATCCGTGAGTTCACTTTAGATGAGGAAAAAATTGCACTTTTTGATATGTATCCTTTTAAGTCTCCTGGTCCTGATGGCATGTCTGCCATTTTTTATCAACGTTTTTGGAATACTGTAAATAATCATGTTGTTAGCTGTGTTCTTTCTTTTCTAAATGATAGGCAGTTAGATACTAGACTCAATTTTACCCATGTTTTTTTTATCCTAAATGTAAAAATTCAGTTAAGGTTAATTTATTTCGACCCATTAGTCTGAGTAATGTTATTTTTAAAATAGCTTCTAAAGCTATTACCAACAGACTTAAGCCCCATATGACCTCAATAATTTCTGAGACCCCATCTGCTTTTGTACCTAACAGACTGATAATGTTCTTGTGGCTTATGAAGTGAACAATTTTTTGAAACAAAAAACCAAGGGTAAAGATTCTTTTATGGCTTTAAAACTTGACATGAGTAAGGCTTGTGATCGTGTGGGCTGGTCTTTTCTGAAAAGAGTGTTAGAGAAATTAGGCTTTGAGTCCTCTTTTGTGGATCTTATTATGCTTAGTGTGCGTACTGTCTCCTATTTTGTTTTATTAAATGGAGTCCAGTTAGACCCTATCCAACCGGAAAGGGGATCCGTCAGGAAGATCCCTTGTCACCTTATTTGTTCTTGTTTGTTACTGAGGCGTTTAGTGCTCTTCTTCGGGATGCTGAGTCGAGGGAGATGCTTAGAGGAGTAGCTATATCTCCATGAGCACCAAGGATCTCTCATTTGCTTTTTGCAGATGACACTTTATTGTTTTGTCAAGCTACTAAAGATGTTGCTTTGGGTATTGGTTCCATTCTTTATAGATATAGTCTTGCTTCGGGTCAGGAAATTAATTTGGAGAAGTCGACTGTTGTGTTTAGCCAAAATGCGGGGTGTGATAGGGTGGAGGAGGTAAGGGGTTGTTTGCCAGTTAGGGTGGTGGAAAAGCATGATAAATAATTGGGTCTTCCTACGACTATGGGTAGGTCTAAGAAAGAAGTTTTTAGCTGGTTGCGAGAGAGGGTGTGGAAAAAGATTGATGGTTTTGGTAATAAGTCTCTCTCTAAGGCGGGGAAGGATATTCTTATTAAAGCTGTTATCCAAGCTATTCCCACTTATGTTATGAGTTGCTTTAAGTTACCTGATTTCCTTCTTAATGAAATTAATTGAATCTTCTATTTCTAGATTTTGGTGGGGTAATGAAAAAGATAGGATAATTCATTAATTAGGTTAAGTAGGATTTCCTTTGTGATTCGAAGAGAGGTGGGGGTATGGGATTTCATGATCTTAAAGCTTTTAATCTAGCTATGCTTGGGAAACAACTTTGGAGGATAATTTATTATCTGAATTCTCTTCTTAGTCGGGTGTTGAAAGCCAAATATTTTCCCAACTCGGATGTACTTGATGCAACTATTAAAGCTAATTCTTCTTTTACTTGCAAAAGTATGTGTGGGGCTTTGGATCTTGTTCGTACGGGTATTAGATGGAAAGTGGGAGATGGAACAAGTATTAATATGTGGCAAGATAATTGGATTCCAAGGGATAATTTTTTCAAGCCATTTACTCCTGTTCACGCTAATATAAACAGTAATGTTTCAGATCTTTTAGATAGGAAGTCGGGTACTTGGAATGAGTCTTTGGTTCGGGACACTTTTTGGGACGTTGATGCAGATTGTATTTTGCAGATTCCTGTTCCTTTGTGGGATATGGATGACATGAGAATGTGGCATTATTCATCTAATGGCCATTATTCGGTTCGAAGCGCTTATTATTTGGCTAGAGAGATGAGAACCACGGGTGTTAGGAACCGTATGGGGAGTAGTAGTACAGTAGCGGCTGTGAATTGGAATTGGATTTGGAAGCTTGGTGTTCCTAACAAGATAAAAGTTTTTATTTGGAGAGTTTTGAAACTTTCTCTTCCTGTCAAATCTGCTTTAAGGAGAAGGGGAGTGGGGATAGATGATTTGTGTCCTATTCGTCGGTTATTACCAGAATCTTTGATGCATATTTTTAAGACTTGTGATCTTGCAAGAATGTTTTGGGCTTTTTTCTTGTTGCCGCACTCTGTTATTAGTATTGAAAGTCCTTCAATTTCAATATGGATTGAGCAGATTCGTGGTGCCATAAATAAGGATGAGTTTGATTATTTTGTAACAGGTCTTTGGAGTATTTGGTATTGTCGAAATAAGACGGTCCATGATGCGGAGAAGATTGATATACAAGAAGCTGTTAACTTTGTACAACATTATCTTATAAGGTTCAAGGAGGCGCAATCATTGTTTTCTTCTCCTCGTCCGCCAGATTTGCAGCAGCCATGGTGTCCTCCACCTGATGGTATTATTAAATTGAATTATGACGCATCTTTGAAGGCTCATCAGCAGGGGATTAGTGTTGGGATTGTGGCAAGAGATTCGGCAGGTTCTGTTCTAGTACGTATGAAAACGCCAGTTTTTTTCAGTTTACGAATTCAGTAGAGATTGGAGAGGCTTTGGCAGCAAGATGTGCTGTGATATTAGCATATGACTATGATTTTTAGCATGTTATATTCGAAGGGGACTGTTTATCTGCGGTGAATCAATTGCGTGATACCTCAGTCTCTTTATCAGCAGCTGGATCGATTATTGAAGAAACCAAGAGTTTGTCTTTTTATTTTCGTGTCTTTTAATTTTACTAGGCCTAGTGGAAATAAGTTGGCCCATTCTCTAGCTAATGTTGTTGGGCCAGATGACTTTGGTTTCTCTGATATTTCAGTTGTAAATCCTGATGATTCTTGATTATTGAATGAAATGTTTGTTCTACTAAAAAACAAAAAAAAAGATATATGATATTCAAATTATGTTTTACATTTAAGATTGAATTTGTAATATAATTTAAGTGGTTAAATGACGTTACAATTCATTTGTATATATAAATTACAAAAAAATGCCATTATAAAATTTACAAGTCCAATGAACGGTTGTGATTAATTACAACTGAAAATAATATTTATACAACCGATCTAATGGTTGTGGATGGGTACAACTGGAATGGACGTATGGACGTATGTTAAGCCATTACAGTTGTAGTCGGACCGTAGACTAGGCCTTCTTTCACACCTTTTAATTTATACATTTATGTTTATTTTGTCACAATACATTGCAATTACCTTTGTATCAATAATTACAAATGGTATATCGGTGCATTAATTTCTCATTCATCTTCAATTCGAACAGTGTAATCAAAGACATTAAACACACTTTAATTAATGATTCGAACAAGATCTTCACCCACAGCCTTGAGGGAGAGTGTAGCCAGACCTATTCAAATTACGGTTAGATTCTTATATATATTAGAGTTGTATATTGATTGGATTGCTACATGAAGTGCACTGCACCTAGTTTTTGTATAAGACTTTGTGTTAGATCCTTAAACAACCATAGTAGTGTGGAAATGAAGAATTCAGCCAGAAGATCTTGAAAAATCGGAATGTTCTATGAAAGGAACAAATTCAGCACATTATTGTAGCATGATATGATAGAGGACCTGGATTCGTACCATAGACATTTACATCACCAGAATCAGACTAGGTATGGAATAAATGACAGGATATATATAGATCGAAGTATAATTACTTTTGGTTTTTTTTACGATGTTATAATTCGTGCTGATTGTAGAGAACTGTTGAAGCAGTAGCCAAGTATATAACAGCTTGTGGATGAGACAAGGAAAATGATACTATCATTTTATTTGAAAACAAGAATGGAAAGTCACAAAAACTGCCATAGCTAGTCATGAAAAAACAACATTCTTGAAATACTTCTTGAACAATGTCGTTCAAACTTTCAGAGGAGGAGGTAGCTTTCCGTCTAGGAAGGACGAAAATAAAACAAGTGCACGTTCAGGCTGGTAACTTGGAACAAAATGCCCTGCTCCCCTCACGCTCACGAATGTCACATTTTCATATTCAACAACGTATCCTCCAACCTTTAGAAAAACACAAGGGAACATTTTTACATTTAGTAAAGAATAACACAGACATTGTTAGGAGGGAGAGAAAGAAAGAAATGAAGATCTTTCTTACCTCGCCTAGGGTGTCCCAAGGATACCATGGGGTTTTTACTGGAGCACCAAGTTTGGGCATCGAGTACCTAGTTGTCGTCACTGGTACTATACCATCTGTATCTCCACTGGAAATTCAGTGAAAAACATATCAAGTCATGATCAGAATTTGTTTCTTGATAATTAATATTTTCAGACTTACCTATAGATCCAAACACGAATGCCAGTACTCAACAAATCCTTGATGACAGGTAGAACTGTATCAGGACTGTCCTCGATATAATTTACAAAATCACTACAGGAAAATAAGACCATGTCAGATGAAATTCTGATATTATTAGGACTTCTATAATTAAGACATTGTCATATGTACCTGCATTCATTCCAAGGGCCTGGAATTCCACTAACATTGGCATGGAACGCCTTTTGTACTTCTGGGGTGTTTAAGTATGTCATCACATAGTTGTCAGAGCAAGGATCGAATCTAGCAAACTGATTTCGAAACAGAAAAGAAGTTAGTAAATTTGTATTTAGAAGAATCATGTAGTATAGGAATAACATGCTTGTTGCTCTTTTACTAACTGATGTGTGATTGGAGCATATTGGAGCATAGATGTCGTAAATGTATATGTTGCTGAAAGCATCTCCTGCTTGATTCTGGAAGCTGTTGCAGACATCAGATGTTTCTGATGACGACCAATTACAATTTTGAACAATTCCATGATAAATTTCATCGGATATAAGTGCACTTGTCCAGAAATGTTCGTAGATTCCAACCGCCTGGTCTATTGCGTCAGTGTATGCATTCCCAACCTGGTAATAAATTACAAAACTAGATTAATAATGACGAGAATTAAGGTATAAGGATTTTGTATGTCATTAGGTTATAGTGATATCACTATGCAAACATATGGATCAAACTGTTCCAAGATCAACTTACAGCAATCCCTTTTAGGTTGATGACAGTCTGGTTTGTGAATTTGTTGTTCTTTATGATTAAAGCCGCAAGCTGAGGCACATAATGACCAGCATAGCTCTCTCCGGTTATATAGAAGTCTCGGGTTTTGTATTCTGGGAATCTTTCCAGCCAGTTAACTAGAAATGTATAAGCATCCGCTGCTGTTTTTGTGTCTCCTGTGTTGTAATCTGATGACGTATTCGAGTATGAAAATCCAACACCAGCAGGGGATTCCAGAAACAGCACATTCGCGACTGCATTATTTGAAAGCCAATAGACTTTACGGTCAGTAAATTAAATTGTGTACATAATTATTCCACTGGTATACTTGATATCATGCTCTCTTACTTACGTTTGTTCCAAGCAAATTCGTTGTACCATAGTGTTTTACCATCTGGATTTACACGGAAAGGTCCAAGTTCTGTCATTGCTCCAGCTCCTAGAGATGAGCAGCCCGGTCCTGAAGTTAAAGAACAACTTATGATCCCATGTTACAGTTCATCAAGATATTTACACTTTCCTTGCTATTATTATTAAACGATTTCTTTAGCAAAACTAGCTGAAACCTGATAAGGCCGCAGATAAATTAAAATAATGAAGAGTTATAAAAAGTTGGCATGTACCTCCGTTTAGCCAGAGGACAAGAGGCTTGGTGGCAGGATCTTCGGCCTCGGTGAAATAATAAAACAAGGCCTTTCCAGTCTTAGGATCAATTGTGACATAGCCACCATATTGGTCGAAGTTAACTGATGGTTGGCCAGGCAATGCAACGATTTTGTCGACCTCCTTGAGTCCATCTTGAAGTCCTACATAGACAGGGGAGTAGTCAGTTGTTAAGGAAGCTTCAATAACTTGGTCGACAGATTTCCTTAGGTGTCGTTCCTTGATGAATTTTCCGAGAGGGTCGAATCCATTGGATCCATAACAATGTACTGAAGCCAAGAGGGATGAAAGACTAATAAGACACAGGATTAATATTGTTACAGCTTTCATCTTAATGTTGAGTGCTGGTAAAAGTTGTGTGTTTCTATCAAAACAGTTGCTCTCTATTTATAACGTTCAGGCAATGGAACCTACTGTTTGGTCCATTTTCTTGGATATACTGTAGATGTATTGCAGAAAATACAAAACACCATATCATACTATATATATCATGTCACTGACCATACATACCTTCTGTTCATTTTAGAAGCCATTTAGTTTTTTAAATTTCCTAAGATTCTTATTTCATATACTTAACTTCACGCAGATAACTACAATTCCTGGTATATAGTATTATATTTTAAACTTCATGAACTGAAAATGTGACGAACAATTACAAACGGTAACTAATAGCTCTAGTAGGGAATGTACCGCTTTAAATTTGCGTAATGAAACTCTTTACAGAAAAATGGTACCTAAGTTCGCTTTTAGCTAGGGCGGCTCAAATCATGTGCATCTGTTTATCCGGTTCATTAATTTATTTGATCCGATTGCTAACGGATACAACTTTTTCATATCTGTTAGGAGCGAATCGAATTGGATATAACCGTGGATATACGGGGATATCCGTTTATTATTTGTAGAACCATTTTTATATCCTTCAACGGAACTATTTTGGAGCGTATGCTTATCACTCTTTTTTAGATACAGTAAAACCCGCCTAAAAGAATACTCCATAAAGGAATAAACTCTCTATAATAATAAAAATTTACGGTACCAACTTGTGTATAAAGGCTTTAACTCATTATAAGAATTTTTCCTGTCAGTCCCAACGATATTACTGTATGGAGCTTTTCACGAGCGGCTAAATTAATTTAATAATTATTTAAAATGATATATTTAGCTTAAGAACGGTATTTAATATGTTCATAAATAAATAATGTTTTCAACATTAATATGTTACTTAATTTTTTAATATAAAATATATACCCACATAAAATTATATCTATATATATTTTTAAGAATAACTATATATACATATATACTTATAAATATATTTTTATTTATGTATTCACGAGCTGGATTGATCGCATATATAATTTTAAAGCTCGACAAAGATCGTGCTCGAGATCGACTCGACTTCTATGAGACGATCAGGCACTCGATAAGGTCCACGCTCGATTCGACTCGGTTCGTTAACACCCCTGTTTATAACATTCTTCGTTGTTAAATTAATTGATAAAAACAATGTTTATCCCGGTGATGAGTGTTGGGAGAATGGCAAATCTAGTACAAAAATTTTGGGGGTTTGGCACATGCAGTTTCACGTTTCATCGGGGTGTCAAGTTTAGTCCTAAATTTTCGTAGGGGTGTCAATTTTAGTCCTAAACTTTCTTCGGGATGTCAACTTTAATCCTAAAACTTAAGTTTTTTTAATTTTCATGCACTAATTTACCGAGATGGCAAAATGTTTAACTTTGAATAGAATTACTTGGATTACATGTTATTAAAGGGAAAACCTAATTGATCAACCTTGACAACACATAAACACAAGGTTTATTCTTTCAAACGGCCAAATTAATACTTCTATCCGGCGAAATGCTAATCCGAGAGCATCTAGAATTCTTGAACAATCTTCCGAAACATGTGCACAGTAAGTTCTCTCTGTCCCAACTTTCTTCTTCTAGTTAATTATAGTTTATTATGCCAATTTCGTTCTTCTTCCCATGTACACATGCGACGCTCGAAATTCTTGGCCGAAAAAATCGATAATGCTTGGTTGGATGAGTTGGTATTTTATGTTATGCCGTGTAACAATTTCTGGAATGAAATTCATTTTTCATGCATTTTGTTGAATGGAGTTCATTTTCCATAGGGGTGAGCGCGGGCGGGTATTGGCGTGTATTTACAAAAAATCAAACAACCCACCTATGGCGGGTGATTATTTGTCCGACCCACGGTGGGTAGAATAAATTTTCAACCCGCGGCGGTTCGGGTGATAACAATGGCGGGTGGGTTGGCGGGTAGATTACTACATCAACATATCCATCAAATTAACAAAATATTTTGAAAGCAAGTAAAATGATGAAGTACCATTTTGACTTATGTAGTTTCTTAGTTTATACATGAAATAACCCTTGCTTTACTTTTATTAATCTATTATATATTTCTATATATTCATTTAAATGACAATTAATTCATTTAATATATATACATTTTTTATTATGTAAACAATATGGCGAGTGGGGCGGGTGGGTTGCGGTTTGCACCCAACCAACTCACCACCCACCCACCAGTTGGCGGGTTATAAAAAATTTAACCTGCATAATTTAAAAAAAAAAAAATTAATCGGCGGGTGCGATTGAGATGCGGGCGGTTTGTGCGGACGGGTCGGTCGGGCGGATTGTTTGCACACCCCTAATTTTTCCATGCATTTTCTTCACTTTGTTTAGACTATTTCCCATAAATTGATCACAACTGACATATAATATAAAAACAGGAGTAGTTTGTGTTTTTTTCCTTTTGTTACTTTACCCTTTTTTACTATAATGTTATTTTACTATTTTTAATTCCCATATTTTAATTTTAATATTTCAATTTTTTTACTTACTTACAACTGAATTTGGCGGGAGTTGACATGTATAACATGCGAGCTGGTCAAAGTTAATGGGTGTGTGGTATATATAATTGCCAACTCAACAAATTAGTCCATTAAAGTTGAAAAATCGAAAGTTAAGGACTAAAGTTGACATCTCGATGAAAGTTAAGGACTATAGTTGACACCCCGACAGAACTTTAGGACTAAATTTGACACTCCAACGAAACGTGAAACTGCATGTGCCAAAATTTTGGGATTAAATTTGGCATCCTCCCGATTAGTGTTTGATACCAAGATCTTGTCTTATATAATTACAATACATGGTGGCCAAAAATTAGAAAAGTATTAACAAAGACAACTGTATCTTATAGTTGATGTTGAACGATGGCAAATGAGATAGGAGTGGATACTCAAACATTCAGACGTCAAACACTTTCTCATTCTCATTGATAGGAACAATTAATAAAAGGGAACTTGCCTGACAACGTAATTAGTGATGAGTGAAAATTGCCTGACAACGTCAAACACTTTCTCATTCTCATAAATCTGAAAAAAATGAATGAAATTTTTTTTTTTCCGAAAAATATTTCGTTTATACAAAAAACATTAATATGCACAATTGAATACAAAATAACAACTCTAAACATAAATCGAAAATTTTTTAAAAAAAGATTTCGGAAAATATTTCATTTATAAAATTCAAAACCTGAAAGCTGGTTGAAAACGA
This sequence comes from Plantago major, assembly GCA_026545765.1. Lineage (NCBI taxonomy): Eukaryota > Viridiplantae > Streptophyta > Magnoliopsida > Lamiales > Plantaginaceae > Plantago > Plantago major. Next base: position 61,451,162 of record CM048839.1, on the reverse strand, counting down.
AGTTGATCGGTCGAAACGGAAGTGAATTCGGAGTTCGAACGAATATTTTAAAGCTGTTTAAGTGAAAGCGTGCAAAATTCGAACTACGATGGACCAGCCTTGGCATTTTGGCCATAAATTTATCATATGAACTTCGATTGACCTCATCTTGGTGTCCACGCGTAGATAAGACCAAGATCTACAACTTTCAAGAAGGAATCATGTCCAAATTCCGACGTTAGACACTCAAAAAGAAGGAAAAAGAAAAACCTACGGATGAAGAACTTGCCGGTTTTAAAACCGGCCATTCCCGTTCTTCATCCGCGGATTGTTTCTTTTTTTCCTTCTTTTTCAGTGTCTAAAAGTCGGAATGTGGACATGGTTTCTTCTTGAAAGTTGTAGATCTTAGTCTTATCTACGCGTGGACACCAAGATGAGGTCAATCGGAGTTCATATAAGAAATTTATGGCCAAAATTCCAAGGCTGTTCCATTGTAGTTCGAATTTCGCACACTTTCAACGGCTTTAAAATATTCGTTCGAACTCCGAATCCACTTCCGTTTCAACCGATCAACTTCGTTTTCAACCACCTTTCAGGGATTAGAACTTTCAAGTATATTTTTTATGATTCTTATTAGTTTTTTGTTACGTTTTCGTGTTTTGTGTGTTTTGTAGGTGTTTGGTGAAAACGCATTGAAACAAGGTTAAACCAGTGCATATTAAGCATTAATGGAAGCTTGAAAGTTCCATGATCTAAAAGGTGGTTGAAAACGGAGTTGATTAGTCGAGACGGAAGTGGATTCGGAGTTCGGACGAATATTTTAGAGCCGTTTAAGTGAAAGCGCGCGAAATTCGAACTATGATGGAGCAGCCTTGGAATTTTAGCCATATATTTCTCATATGAACTCCGATTGACCTGATCTTGGTGTCTACGCGTAGATAAGACCAAGATCTACAACTTTCAAGAAGTAATCTTGTCCAAATTTCGACGCTTAGACACTCAAAAAGAAGGAAAAAGAAAAAATCTGCGGATGAAGAACTGGCCGGTTTTAAAACCGGCCAGTTCTTGAAGTGGCCGGTTTCACTTCATGAAATGGCCGGTTTTCAGTTCTTCATCCGCAGGTTCGGAGTTCATATGAGAAATTTATGGCCAAAATACCAAGGCTGCTCCATCGTAGTTCGAATTTCGCGCGCTTCACTTAAACGGCTCTAAAATATCCGTCCGAACTCCGAATCCACTTCCATTTCGACCAATCAACTCCGTTTTCAACCAACTCTCGGGTCTTGGATTGTATAAACAAAATATTTTCTGATTTTTTTTTTAAATTTTCCGATTTATGTTTAGTGTTGTTATTTTGTATTCGATCGTGCATGTTAATGTTTTTGTGTTTGCGTAAACGAAATATTTTTCGAAATTCTTTTTATTTAATTTTTCCAATTTATGTTTAGTGTTGTTATTTTGTGTTCGATCGTGCATGTTAATGTTTTTTTGTTTGCGTAAACGTACGTGCGTTTTCGATTTTTCGTTAAGTTTATAAGATTTTTTTGAGTTAGGGACATTTTGGTCAATTTACAAATATTTTGTGTTGCGTTTAGCGAAAATTGTGTTGCGTTTAACATTGGTGTTATATATGTAATAAATTCAAACTTTATGTGAGTGTTTGGCACACAATTATAGCTCCATTATAATTAAGTAGTAATGCATATTATATTTGTCTACCATTATAATTTACTTATATAGTTAATTGAGCTAACTCAATTAAAACCTGGGAGAATGGCAACTTTGGTCCACTTCTATGGGGTACTTGTGACGCGCAATCACCACTTTGTCAACCGCGTGATTTCGAGTCCACAATTTTTTGAACTTGGCAATTTACATCCAATTTCGGCGAATTAAGGACTAAAACTGCTTAGGTGGCATTAATTGGACTAAAACGCGCAATCGGTTTCGCCGGATTTCTACCGGATGTTGCCGAATTTCCACCGGATTTTCAGATCTAGTTGCTCAAATGTTCAAATCAACAAATTCATCTCGCTTTTTTCCGTTAAAATCTCATTTGGATGTGAAATTTGACCTTTTATTTTTCATTTTTCGTTGATTTTACGATCTGATATTTCCAGATCTGAAATTCCTACAGTGAAAAATCAAATCATGTTATCTGGTGCTTTGTTATGGTTTTAAGAGCTGGTGTTATAGTTTTATGCATCCTTGTTATGGTTTTAGCTTGTATTGAATGTTTCCGCATGTTATTCTTTTAGCGCGTATGTTATAGTTTCAAGACCTATTATTGTAATTTTAAGCAGCAACGTTAGTGTTTTTAGCCTCTGGTGAAATATTTATGATTTGATTTTTTGCAAATGCTTTGTTATAATTTTAAGAGGCATTGATATAGTTTTAAGATGCACTGTTATGGTTTTAAGCAATAATGTTACTGTTTTTAGTTTGTATTATATTCGTGCTTTGTTATTGTTTTAAGAGGCATTGTTATCGTTTTAATATGCATTGGTATGGTTTTAAACATTAATGTTACTATATTTAGCTTATGTTGAATATTTCTGTGTTGGTCCAGATAACGGCAAAGTCAAAGACTGGGGGGGGGGGGGGGGGTGGTGAACAGTCTTTTTCAAACTTTTGTCGATAAATACAATTTCTCAGATATCTGTGAAGATATCTGATACTTATTTTCAGAGAGCGGAAGACTTTTTGTGATAAGTGCACGTGCTCAGCAAGATATGTGTAAATACTTAGAAAAGTAAATAAAGCAAGTAATAAATTGCAGAAAGTAAATAACACAAGTTTTTATAGTGGTATATGAAGGTGGCGTAATCCTTCAACTAATCCACTTCGGCCTTTCTCAGACCTAGAATCCACTAAGACAGATAATTGAGGTAACCTTACAGGTATCTTCCCTCGATTCCTAAATACACTAGGTTCCCAACCAAGTGTTCCCCCTGAGTTATTCCCCGGCTTTCTCAGCCAAGTACTTCCTGTACTCAGAAACCTTTTGAGCTATTCCTTAGTTTCCCAAACTAAGTACTTCTTATGCTCAGTAACCTTGGAGTTATTCCTTAGTTTCCCAAACTAAGTACTTCCTGTACTCCACGCCAATTAAGGTGTTGGTAATTAAGGTTAGTTTGTTAGGTGAGCTTCTTTAATAACTTGTTCAGTTATGCAGATAGCTCTATGAATCAAGTATACTTAATACACTTTTCAATGTATGGTATCTTGTTCTTTACTGACCCAACTCTATGATAAGTGTTCAAGAGAATGAATCTCAGATATGAAATCTTAATTCAACTCCATCACAGATAACAATGCTTGTTAAGGATCAGGACACTTAGAACTTTTGTGCTACTTAGAATCAAGAGCTTTGGTCGCAACAGAAAGCTTGAAGGTAAGTAGTATGCTTGAGAGAGCTCAGTGTTCTTGGTGTAAGTTCTGTGTGTTCAGTGTGTGTCTTTCAAGCATTCTAAGTGATGATATTTATAGTTGAAAACCATGCCGTTTGAATAGTATCCGTTAGATATCTGTGGGCACTTTTCCTCAATCAGAAACCTTGTATTCTCATATATCTTTTGCAACACTTGTTTCTTGAAAAACACTTGTTTCTTCAAGATATCTGGACATAGATATCTGATGACCTTAGTCTCCAGCAATCTTGTGCAGTCTTCAAATATTCAAAAATGTTGAGCTCTTCTGCCGGATGCCTTCTTCTTGGTCTTCTTCAGAGAAATAAAAATTACATTCAGAGACCTAACATCCTATACAAGATTTGCTAGACTATCATACTTAGTGATTTTTCTCTTTTACAGTGTTCAAGTGAACCAAGAGTACTAACCACCTTTCTGAGCTAAGATAAGTCATTAGGTTGCTGATCAAAATCTAAACAGATATTCCTAACATTCTGTCTGTTATTATTTTTAACGCATATGTAATAGTTTAAGACCTATTGTTGTATTTTTAAGCATCAACGTTAGTGTTTTAGCTTTTGAAAAATATTTATGATTTGATTTTTTACAAATATTTTGTTATAGTTTTAAGAGGCACTGTTATGGTTTTATGTATCAATGTTACTGTTTTTAGCTTTGTGTTGCGTGTTCCCGCTTTTTCATAGTTTTAAGATGCACCGTTATGATTTTAAGTATCAATGTTAATGTTTTTAACTTGTGTTGGATGTTCTTTCTTTGTTTTTAAGCACCAATGTGATAGTTTTGATGACACTTTTTATGGTTTTAACCCATTTAGTGAATTTTTTAAACAGGTGTTGATGATGACATTGAGTTTGATGATAGGTCTCTCAAAGGTGTCACTGCAGTATTGAAGCAACAAACACAAGCACAAGCAACAAAAGGCAGGAAGCCGAAGTTCACCAACGAGTTTAATCGGAAAAAAAATCAACTTTAACAACCCAGTTTGCATTTGCATAAAAGAACACCGAATGAACGTTTATTGTAATTTTTTCTTATGAGAATAGATGTTTTAAAACTTTTAAATGACTGCATGTTTCAATATTGTAATGACTGAATGTTTCAAGTAGCTTATTTTAAGTTTGTTTGTTGATGTTTTAATGGCATCCCTGAAACTTTTAGACTTGTTTAATAGTGGTTTAATGATATTTGATTGTAACTTAAAACTATAACAAGCCATCTTAAAACTATCATGTAGTTCCTTAAAACCATAACACCATCTCTTAAAAAATTAACAAAAGAGGCTAAAACTATAATTGAAACATACAATACCAACGCATTAAAACCATGACATCATCTCTTAAAACATTAACAAAATTCGTTTAAAATGTAACTGAAACTTTCAATGCTAACAACTTAAAACCATAACATAATCTACTAAAAGCATAACGAAAAAGGTGTGTCTCGGCAGTTTTTTAAGAAACTCGACCGGTCAGACTGCTAAAACCCAAAAACTGCAAAAAACCACAAAAAACCTTGACTTTCCTATATTTTGGGAAAATCTTATCTTTTCCAAGACTTTGGCTACAACGACACGTAAATGGGTTTCAACGGGGTTTTAATAGGGAAAATTATTTGTAATTTTCCCTTTTAATATATATATTTTGTAATAAAAGGTTATCTTACAGGTTTTAAACTCCCTCTGTCCATGTCAGTTGTCCACTTTGCACTAATTCACGGTCAATAAAGATGAACTTTGACCATAAATAAATCTCAAATGCTAATAGTAAAATCTTTAATTGAAATATATAATGAAACTTTTAGGTCTAAATTTTCATTATATATTTCAATTGAAAATTTTACCATTACCGTTTGAAATTTATTAATGGTCAAAGTTCATTTTTGTTGACCGCAAATTAGTGCAAAGTGGACAACTGGCATGGGACGGAGGGAGTATATCTTATCATAAGTTAATTTGTACTAAATATTGGTGCAAACCACTCAAAACACTTAAATAGTGGGAAAATATATACCTTTAGAATAATTGTTATAATACACTTTCTTTTATAATATTTAGAAATATCATTTTTTTAAATATATTTTACATTTGTTTGTTAAAATATTTAATAATCAATAATCATTATTCAACTAAGGTAAAGAGTAGCATGGGGGCAAAAAAAAATTCATGGCTTCGCCCATGGTCGAAATAGAGATGGTCGTATGGTGGAGTAAGGTGGCTAGAGTTTTTGGTATGGGCTTGATATTGCGTAGTTGAAAAAGAATGGGACAACAGCAGGCCGGTGCGTTTTACGAATCAATTGTGCAAAAAAAAATCTCTCATCTTTACTGTATTTCATCACACTAGATATACAATTGATACTGAATTTCTTCACATTAGATATACAGTTTTTGACATTTTACTGTATATTTTCACTCTAATATACCGTTTTTTTCCTTTTTTGATTTGATGAGATATTGATTTCGAATTTTGGGGAAAAACGGTACAAATATTTTCGCAAAGAATGGAATTGGGGTTAGGCTTGACAAAAGAAGGTGGGATAGAATTGAACAAGACAACTTGAACAAGCGATCCCCGGTCAATAAACTCTGTTTCAATACTTGTTCACTTTAAAACGTGAAAATTCGCTATACAAATTTTTGAACTGGTAGTTTTTCCATTTTCAGGTCGGCTTCGTACCGACCTAAATACAGGTCTTCGTTAGATGTTTGCCACGTGGCATTGGTACGATCTTGCAATTTACATTATATTTAATTATATTATAATTCTATAATATGAATTTACAACTATATCCCTATTAAATTAATTAAATAAAGTAAATTACATTTAATTATATACAAAATTGTAGTACAACTTTATCCTTCATTAAACCTAGGTTCACAAATATCAATCAAACCCCAAGATCCATGAATTTCATCATCGCCCAGATCCACAGTATCACCTTCATTGTCCATAGCTCCGGTCGCCGCCCACCGCACCTTCGCCACACCACATTCATTGTTCGTTCCTATCGTTCATCCCTCCCCTTCTGTCCCAGGGTCCAAACCCAAAGATTGCATCGTCTGGTCCACGAAGGTCTGGAGGTCTTAAGGTTTGAGGTCTCTGGCTCCATATCTCTTTTTGCTGAGAAGTTGGAGAAGCTGAGCTTTATTGAAATCAAATGGGAGTTTCGGGAATTTAGTCAAGTGGAAAAGTTGGTGAATTATAGTCTACTTTCTCTATATTAATGCCTTAAATCATTAAGCCATAAGCTGCTGGGAGCAAATAATTGGGGAGTTCTTTCTTTTCGTCCAATTTTTACTCCTCTCATTGTCCATCGAATTTCGATGATGTTCATGTTAATTAACTGGTTAATTAATTGTTGTTATCAAAATTGCACAGTATATGTTTGAGAGGATGGATTGCAATTATTGTTAATTTTATTTATTAATAATAAAGGTTGTATGATTAATTTTATAATATTGAAAATATTTATTATATAAGGGTATTATAGTAAATTTGTATTTTTTTGAATTTTTAATTATTAAAAAAATAAATTATAATCAGTCGTACCCAAAATTATTGAGAAATAACTACGAACTAAAACAGATGGATGAGATTAAATTAAATGCTACGTGGCGAACATCTAATAGAGACTTACGTTTAGGTCGGTACGGAGCCGACCTGATAACATAGGCATAAATTCCATGTTCGTTTTAGGTTGAACCTGGTCAATTTGTCGCCTACAAGTTGTAAAGAACCCGTTGAACAGTGGGACAATTGCTAACAACTGAGCCGGCCCTTTTGTTCCACTAAAAGCTCAGATTGATTAGTCGTTATATCTTTAATTTGTGTGATTAACATTCCTCCTAGATATGATTAATTAACTTACGTGATAGTAAAGCATTTTTCTGCATCTGAGTGGATCTTTCCCATCATTCTTCCCGAGCAAATTAATTAACTTGAAGATTAATTAATTAATTGTTTCTTTTAGAATAATGACATACATGAGAATTTATTAAATAACTTTGGCACTGTCGCATTGTACTCCCTCCATTTCAGAAAAAGTGTTACATTTTACTATTCTGCGATCAACTGTCTCCGCGTTTGACCACAATTTACTCTTAAACGATATTAATAAATAAATTATTAAAATTATATAATGAAAATTTAGTAATTAAATTTTTATTATATGATTTTATTAAATTATTTACTGTTAGGAATATCTGTTAGTATTTTGATCACTCATCACATGTTCCTACTTAGCCAGAAAGGTGATTAAGTACTCTTGGTTCACTTGAACATTATAAAAGAGGAAATCACTAAGTATGATTAGTCTAGTAAATCTTGTATTAGGATTATAGGTCTCTGAGTGTAATTTTTATTTCAAGAAGACCATGAAGATCAATCCTAGCAATGGAGCTTTTCTGAAGATTAGAAGACTGGAGATTGCACAAGGTTTATGAAGACGTAAAGGTTTAGTCTAACTCAGAAAGACTATGTCCTTAATTCTTTCTTAAGGATATTAACTTACTTTCGAAATATGATTCTGGACATACGACATCATGAGTATGGAGCATGCATGCCATCAGAAAGGCTCATGTATCCGTTGAGACTAAAGGACAATGAACAGTACTATGCATTAAATGCATCGGCAGAAATGCTGCAAAAAGCAAGTCCTCTATGAAACAAGAGATAGTGACTTCTGCGTACATAGTTCAAGATATAAACGGATATAATTTGATAGAGAGCACAACAGATACAATTCAAACGCCTCTAAAATTTATCTATATATATCACACACTTAGATGCTTGAAATACATATCTTAGAACGCTCTATCTTGCAAACTTACCATCAAGCAAAGTATTCTCTCAAGCACTCTACTACCTTTCTGAAAGCTTTCTGTTGCTTGAAGAATCACTAATAGTTCTAAGTTGTCCTGAACCTTAACAAGAGATTGTTATTCGTGAAAGAGTTGAACTATCAGATACCCTTTCTGAAGCTCATTCTCCAGAACGGACACCAATTACTTGGGTCAGTAAAGAGCAGACTGCCATCCACTGAACAAGTGTATTAAGTAGTCTTGTTCTATTAGGCTCTCTGAAAACATAACTGAAAAGTTATATGAGAAGCCTCTCTGACAAACCTTATAACCAACACCATCAAGGCGTGGAGTAGAGGAAGTACTTAATTTGGGAAATCAGGGAATAACTCCAAGGTTATCTGAGTAGAGGAAGTACTTAGCTCTAGGAGCTGGGGAATAACTCAGGGGGAACATTTGGTTGGGAACCATTTGTTTAGGAATCTTAGAATAGGATTATTGTAAGGTGAACTCAATTATCTTTTCTAGTGAATTCTAGGTCTCAGATTGACCGAAGTGGATTAGTTGGAGGATTACGCCACCTCCAGATACCACTATACTTGTTGTGTCACTTACCTTTCTGTATTTACATTTCAGCAAAGCACACATACGCATACTTATTGTTTCTGCACTTACCTATCTTTAAGTCTTTCGCGCTCTGAATTTAAGTATCAGAAACCCCCAGGTTTCTGAGAAACTGTGTTTATCGACAAAAGTTTTAAAAGACTATTCACCTCCCCCTATAGTCTTTTACTTTGCCGTTATCTAGACCAACAAGTGGTATCAGAGTAGGAGGTTCACAAGCCTTCTGCACTGAACCTAGATCCCTAGATAGGTGAAGAAACTTTGTCCCTCTCTGAGGACTATATAATTTGTGTGTTAAGTGTGCAGGTATGTCTCTGAGTGATGCGCCCATTCTGAAGCCAGAAAACTACGAGAAATGGAAGAACAACATGATGCTCCATCTGGAGGCCATTAGTGACGAAATGATCTATGTCATCAATGAAGGGCCTATTAAAATCAGACAACTCAAACAAGTTACTGAGGTGTCTGATGGAAGAAAAGCCTCAGACAAGGAAGATGGAAGCGAGGATATGGCTGCTAGTGATAGTGGTCATGTTGCTCGTGGAAGCATTATGTATGAAGACAAGCGAGAGAGCTCGGACATCCGAAGATGCCAAGAGACCTGATTGGATGGTCAAGCTCGTAATATCATCATCGGATCGACACTGAGCACATACGATTATGGTAAAAGCTATAACGGCGAAAGTTGCCTGGCAATTGATTGAAGAAATCTGTGCCGGAACTGAGAAAACCAAAGAAAACAAGTTCGAAGTTCTTAAATTGAAGTTCCAAAACTTCAAACAAGGTCCCACTGAAACTCTGGAAGAACTTGATTTCAGATTTACTACTCTTATGAGTGATATGGCTGCACTTGGTGAAAGCAATAGATACTCCCAGTCAGAAAAGATTAAGACTATTGTCAGAAGTCTCAATCACAACTGGGAACACACTAAGTTCTTTTATTTCAATCAAGGGATGCCAAATATTACTCCAGTAGAGCTCTTCTCTCATCTTGCTACTGTAGACTATGAGACAACTCAGAGAGAACAAACAGCTGAAAAGTTGCAAAGTGTTGCCTAGTTTCTCAAGGTTCTTCTGAAAAGAAGGATACCAAAGATGCATCTGAAGAAAATGCTCTTGCAGTAAGACACATGAAGAAATTTGTGAGTCAAGAGATTGAGAGAAGAAAAGCCAAAGAAAAGATGAAAAAGCATCTTGGCCCAAACTATCATCAGTACAAGAACATACAACTTAACAACTCTCTGAACACCCCCATTCAGAAAGGTGTTAGTACTGAAGCTGCAGAAATAGGAAATGATATCTGCTTCTATTGTCAAAAGCCTGGTCACTTCAAGAGAGATTGTCCTGCTTTAAACAAGCTCAAGACAGGTGATAAGAAGGACAGAAGAAATTTCAAGAGAAATCAAAAGGCCTTACTGACTGAAGAAAGGAAGAAGATTCAAATTCAACTTGATGCTCTAGACATTGAGACAGATTCTGAAGATGGAGATTCAGATGACTCAAACCTACCATCACCAGAATTGTGTGGAATCACCCACGATGTAATCGACTTGACCTTAAGAAGAATGAAATGTGTGGAGTTCTTTGAGATTGCTTGGTCCGACATCTCCAACATTGAAATGTGTCTTATGGCTGATGAGGTAACTAACAATTCACAATTTCTGTACTATGAGAGTGATGATGGAATTGAGGATCTGGAGTTGGTCAAGAGTGAATTGGATCGTTATGAGAAAGAATTTCTGGAAGCACAATCCAAAACTAGAATTCTAGAGGAAAGCAAAGAAACTCTTGAAAAAGAGGTTTCTGAGCTAACCAAAGTATCTGAGAACAAGAACGCTGAAATAGCCTTTCTGAAAGCTCAGATATATGAGAATGAAAATTCTCACAAACTAGCCTTGGATGAACTTAATAAGAAAATGATGAAGCTGCTTTCTGAGAATGAAGAACTCAGAAAGAAAGAGCTATCCTTCCAATCTTATGCAAAGGCTAGTGACACTCTCACTGAAGTTCAATCCTATCTGAGAGATCCCTCTGAGAAAGGTGGACTTGGACTTGATGAACAATCGAGTAATTCATCTCCTCTGAAGAAGAGTGATGAAAGGTTGACCTTTGTAAAAAGTCAACAGAATGGTTCTTCAACCACCTATAGCATTGGTCAGAAAGCTAGGGTAGTTGACAAAGGAAAAGGAGTAGCAACCTAGCCTTTGAAAGAACAACAAGTTCACAAGAAACTTGTGGATAAAGTTTCTGAAAAGAAACACAACCCTCAGACATGCAACCATCCACATTGCTACATTACTAGGAAAGGAAGAATTGCTGGAATAGGCAAATTCTCTACTGTACCATTTTATGAAAATGAAGATGGTGCAGAAACTAGTAAGGCTTCTGAAGAACGTATTAGAAAGTCAAAGGTGTTCGAAATGGCATTGGCTATCGTGCTATTGGAAAAGTTCTTCTGCAACAATATAAGGAAGGACAAGAACAATGGCGCAAGGCTGATATTGCACGCACCAATAGACAGAAGTGGAAGAAATCTCAAGCCACTAAAAAACTGAATGCCAGAGCTAGAAGGAACACGGCGGAAAAGGCTAAGTTCTTTAAAAGCAACCCGAAACCTGGGTCCGAAAGCAAAAGGAACACCTAGAAACACCCCAAGAAGAAAAATTGAGATCAAAATTACTGATTTTATTGCATCTCCTTCTGATCAAGTTAGACAAAAACAAACTCCCAAGAAATTCACTAAAATGTGGATTCCTACTGGAAGAATGTTTAGTCTAAATGGTTCTATCTCTGAAGCAAGAACCTAACTCCTGTTTCCTGTTTTGTGCAGAACGCCTCTTGGACTAAGGCTCAATGGCTATTTGATAGTGGATGCGGAAAGCACATGACAGGAGACAAAGCAAATCTGGTCAACTACAAAGCTTGCAACAATGGACCAGACATCAGATTTGCTGGAGGAGAATTAAATCCCTCTATGGGATTTGGCAACGTCATATTAGGATCATTAACAATCACTAACGTATTACATGTTAAGGGTTTGAAATATAATCTATTTAGCATGAGCCAGTTTGCAGACAAGGGATTTACTGTGAAATTCAAAGCAAAGTATTGCAAACTTATTGACAATGAGTCAAAGCAGACAGTCTTGGTTGCTCGGCGGAAAGGAAGTCTTTATGTTGCCGATTGGGCATCTGCCACAACTGAAGAATGTCTCATGGTGAGTCAATCAGGTCACACAGAAGAGCACTGGTTATGGCACAAAAGAATGAGTCACTTGAATTTCAAAACTCTGATCAAACTTGCCAAGAAAGAGTTAGTGGTTGGTCTTCCCAAAACATCCTTCAGAAAGGATGGTATCTGTTCTGCCTGTCAGATGGGGAAACAATCTAAGATCTCTTTCAAGTCCAAAACCAGACACTCTAGTGTTAGACCACTGCAACTATTACACATGGATCTTTTTGAATCATCTGTAACTAGTTATGCAAGAAAGAAGTATGGTCTTGTTGTTGTAGATGACTTCTCAAGATTCACTTGGGTTGTCTTTCTGAAGCACAAATCTGATGCAAGGGTGGAGATATCAAACTTGCTGAATAAGCTTGAAGTCATGAAAAATGACAAGGTATCTGCAATCAGAATAGACCATGGTACTGAGTTTGTCAACCAGTACATAAAGGAGTTTTGTACCAGCAAAGGTATACAACACCAACTTTCCTCTGTGAGAACACCACAACAAAATGGTGTTGCAGAAAGGAAAAATAGAACACTTAAAGAAGCAGCAAGGACAATGCTAGGCGACCTTTGAGATAAGTGAAGTTTATTGGGTTGAAGCTGTAAACACAGCATGCTACACTCAGAACAGATGTTTGATAAACAAACACCATGACAAGACCCCATATGAACTCTTGGTTGGTAGACCCCCTAATATCAAACATCTAAAAGTATTTGGTTGTAGATGTTTTGTTCTTAACAATGGAAAAGAGTATCTAAGAACATTTCAACCAAAGGCAAATGAAGGCGTGTTTCTTGGTTATTCTATGAATAGCAAAGCATACAGAGTTTACAACAAAAGAACAAAGAAGATTGAAGAATCAGTTCATGTTGTATTCTATGAAGGAAGCAAGAAAACACCCCTTGCTGATGAACTCTCAGAAAGGTTCAAGGAACTAATGATAAAAGATTCTGAAGAGGAACCTTCAGAAAGGAAAAACATCATTATGGAAAGGGAGGATGACTCTGACGAAGAAAAGCATGAAATGCCTAGTAACAACCAGATGATTCTCAGACATGATGAAGAATTTCCTATGAGAATTCCAGAAATGGAAACTGAAGATATTCATCAGAGAGCTAACTCTGGAAATGACCTCTCTGACAGACATGTCCCAGAAAGCTCTCACACTGAGCAAGTGTCAGACATTCACCGCCCTTCTGAGGTGCAAAATGTCACAGATACTGAAGAAGTATCAAGTCATAATCATAGTGATTCACATTCAAATCACATAGATATTGACCCTACTAACCCTAAACCCATGATGAGATGGATCAAGGATCATCCTGCAAAAGACGTGATTGGACCAATCAATCAAGGTGTTAGGACTAGGAGAGCAATAGCTGAAAATGCTAATTCTCTCTTTGGATGTTTTATCTCAAACATTGAACCGAAAACTATAGAAGAAGAATTAAGAGACCAAGACTGGATCTCAGCAATGCAAGAAGAGTTGGATCAGTTTGAGAGAAACAAAGTCTGGAAAGTAGTTCCATTTGTAGAAGGAATATTTGTGATTGGAACTAAGTGGGTTTTCAGAAACAAGATGAATGAATCTGGTGAAATAACCAGAAATAAAGCAAGGTTGGTTGCCAAGGGATTCACCCAGACTGAAGGTCTAGATTTTGACGAATCATATGCACCTGTTGCCAGATTGGATGCAATAAGACTCTTTCTGGCCTTTGCATCTCATAAAGATTTTAAAGTTTATCAGATGGATGTCAAAAGTGCATTCTTGAATGGTGAACTTGCTGAGGAAGTCTATGTTGAGCAACCACCTGGCTTTGAAGTTTCCTTAGAAAGTAGAATGGTCTATAAGCTCTGAAAATCTTTCTGATTTGAAACAGGCTCCAAGAGCATGGTATGACACTTTGGCCAAATACCTTCTGGTAAGTGGTTTCAAGAAAGGTGAAGTTGATAAAACTTTGTTTACCTTAAATCATGATGGGAAACTACTCTTAGTTCAAGTATATGTTGATGACATTATATTTGGATCTAAGGACAAGCAACTTTGTGATGACTTTGCAAATCTCATGAAAAGTAAATTTGAGATGAGCATGATGGGAGAATTGAACTATTTCCTAGGATTGCATGTCAAGCAACTCAATGATGGAATATTCATTAGTCAGACAAAGTATGCAAAAGACCTGCTCACAAAGTTCAATCTTAAGACTTCTGAAAAGAATGCTAAGATACCTATGAGCATAGGAACCAAGATGACCTATACTGAATCAGATAAGAGTGTTGATGAACACAAGTATAGGAAGTTGATAGGTTCACTACTTTACCTTCTTTAGCGGACACGATATTCAATATGCAGTTGGAGTGTGTGCTAGATTTCAAACAAATCCAATGCAATCACACTACAACACTGCTACGAAAATATTAAAGTATGTGAAAGGTACAGTAGATGTAGGATTGTGGTATCCTAAAGAAAGTTGATTGAGTTTGGCTGGTTACTCAGATGTTGATTATGCTGGATCAATGCTTGATAGGAAAAGTACCTCAGGAACTTGTCAGTTTCTGGGAACTAGACTTATCTCATGGTTTAGCAAGAAACAAAACTCAATTGCAACTTCTACCACGATCTGAATATTCTTTGTTGGTTGTTGTGCAACACAAATTCGTGGATTCAACAACCTTCGAGACTATGGACTCAATGAAGAGAAAACTCCCATTTTCTGTGATAACACAAGTGCTATTGCAATAACACAGAACCCTAAGTTCCATGCCAGAACAAAGCACATTGATGTTAGACACCACTTCATCAGAGACCATGTTGAGAAAGGCAATATAGAGATACTCAAGATTGGCACAGAAGACCAACTTGCAGATATCTTCACTAAGCCCTTACAAGAAAGCCGGTTCTTGACTTTGAGACACAATCTTGGATTAATGGAGTTGCCTAAGGACTGAAACATTGTCCTGAATCTCTAAAGTCTGAATAAGTGAGATAGAAAAGAAGTAGGCTTCTGAGAACAGGTTCTCAGGAAGCCAAGATGCAAAGGTTTCTGAGTAGCAACACTCAGAAAGGCAAAATATTTCTGGAACGGGTATCCAGAAAGGCAAATGTTGGTACACACTAAATAAGTAAATAAGACTAGAACTTACTTACTGAGAGTGGGTCAAATACATTCAAACAACTGAAGCTTCTAACACTTGAATTCAAAAAGCTATTTAGTCATAAAGAGAAATGGACACACAAAGCCCAAAAGGTATAAGTTCTGAAAGTCAAACATGTGCAATGTCTTGTATTTTTACCATTTTCATGATAAAAAATATACAGATAAGGACTTGACACTCAGAACGATAAGCTCAAACGATTAAGTGTTCCTACTCTTTACTAAGTGACACAATAAATGTAGCATATTAAAAATCCATCAAGTCGGCACATTACCATTTGTTGATTGATATCATTACAAGATATTCAATATAAGCCCTTAATGAATAAACGTTTGATCTAAACGGTTGAGATTAAAACAAATCAAGTAATGTCTGTTGAGAAATGCAGACATGGCCCACTACGCATTTAAGGAAGTACAAAGGACGTACCACGCCTATGCAGATGCAAAGACACGCATTCATATTCAGCTATATGTATGTTGTATCTATGTACATTTTGTCTGCTATATATATAGGATTTGGGCAAAAGACAAACACTTTTACCAATTCCGAAATTTCAAACTTGCATCAAAACAGCAAAATCTCTCAAGATTTCTACAAAACCCCCTCTGCAAAACTCAACTTCTTGTGCTTAGTCTTCTGAAAAGACAGGCTAATCTCGATTAACTGTGCAAAATTCATCTGAAAAACACTCATTCAAAACTCTATATAAGAGATGGCACCCAAGAAGATGACCACCAAGAACCCTAAGGCCGTAGCATCGGCTCCTGCTGAAAAGCAAGGAGGAAAGGAACTTAAGGTGTTGAATAAATGCCTTCTGGGAAAGTTTACCCCATCGGACTGGAACCCTAACCACAAAATGAATTGGGGAGCTTTTCTTGTAAAGAGGTATGTACCAGCAGTTATACCTTCAAGACCAGAAAGGAAACTGATATTGGGGATGCTGAAGAATTCCCATATCTACAAGCTTCTATCTGCTGCACCCAGTGGACTATCCACAGTGGATGTACGGGAGTTGTATAACAACTCCAAAATCTTCACAAAAGTTGTCAATGATGAAGAAGAAAAATACATGCAGACTGAAGTCCAAGGACAAGAAATTGTTCTAGACTGCAAGACTTTCTGCAAGATATTCCGATTGAAAAATCGAGGAACATTCAAAGACATCAACATCAAGGAAGCTTCCATGATTCAAGGCGTCAAGGAGCTATTTGAAGCAATCCAGTTGGAAAATGCAAGAGGTTGTCCAGGAGACTTTGTTCTGAAAGCCATCAGAACTAGTCATCTCCAGAAACACTGGAGTACTTTAGCTCTTATTCTGGTCCGTTTCTTTGATGGTAACAAAGGTGGAGTAGACCAGATAAGCATGGAGAGATGGATGATGATGCATCTTCTGAACAAGAAGAATGAAGGGCAGGAAACCCACTTCAATTGGCGGAAGTACGCCTTCAACAAATTCCTTGGACATATTGAGGAATTTGAGCCCAAAATCATCAATGGCCTTGCTGAGCCAAAGGCCAATATGCACTTTGGTCTTAGAATCTGTTACATTCTGGAAACAATGGGAATCACTCTTAGAGAGAGGCAGGAAATCCCAGTCACCAACTCCCTTTTCAAACATGCTTTTGAAGAAAGGGAGAAACTTGCTGTTGAGAACGCACTCAAAAAGGCAGAAGAAAAAGAAACGGCACAACAAGGTGAGGAGGTCTCTGAGCAAGCTCAAGCTAAACCTCCAGTTGCCAAGAGAAATAGGACTCATAGCAAAAGAGCCTCCAAGCCCCTAAGCATACTGAGGCGACCTTACGGAGACAAGGTCGAGAAGATGTTGGGCCTTCGAAGGCAACTCCAGAATGCCCCAAGAGTCCTGAACCAGAATGCTCCAGAACTCTCCAGAGATGATAGAAATATCATAGATGGTCTGCACCAACACAGAATATTGATTCTGAGGATGATGAAGTACTTGCAAAAGTACTCAAAGGATTCAAGTATGAGACCCATGGATGAGCATCAAGCTCAGCTCTTCAGAAAGACAAGAGCCCCTCTGCCCAGCAGGAAGAAGAAGGCCTGGGTGAGGAAGATAGAATGTTGGAATATCCTGACATTGCTTCCACATTCACAATGCCAGCACTTAATGTTGCTGAAGAAAACCCTGTTCTTGAACAGGTTCCTCAACCTTCTGAGAAAGCTCAAGTCTCAGAAAGGGATCAAACTGAGATGGAGACTCAGAATGATACTGCAAAGGAGAACTACAATGAGCACAGAGAGACTGTGGAATCACCACAAGTCCAAGAGATTAATGATCAGCCTGACTCTATTCAGGTAACAAAGATAGTTTGTATCTAACATGTCAACATAATTGCATGTTAACTTGTTACTCATAAGCTGTATTTGTTACAGGCCAACATGGAGACACACTTTCAGGGGAGAAGTAAACCTGTCCACCCCCTTGAATTCAGAAGAGGTTCCTACAACCTCAGAACATCAAAAAGAGCCTGTCCCACAGGTAGTGAAGTTATCACTGAACAAGAAATAACTAACTAAAAATGCTCTTATCTTATGTTCTAATAATTCTTATTGTCTCTTTTTAGGTTCCAACTGAGGAAGTAGTGGTGGTGGAACCAACACCCCAAAACCTAGAGATTCCAGAGGCTGAAAAGCTTTCTGAGGAAGTATTTACTGAGCCTTCTGCTGAGAAGGTAAGTAATCAGTAATAGTCTTCTTCAAAGAATGCTCTGGAAAACTCACTACTAAATCTTTTATGTTTGTTCTTACAGGCTCAGTCAGAAGAACAATTGGAAGGAAAGACTGTGGTCTTATCTCCTCCAAAAGAAACTAAAACTGCTGAACAATCAGTAACTGCAGGTGCCAGAAACCCCCAAGCTTTCTGAGGAACATGCTACTGAGCTTCCTCACTTGGAAGTAAGTGAAGTCCCAGAAAGCACTTTTCCACCTATCTTTTCTGTTAACAATTTCTAAACATATTTGATTTTAATTCTCAGGTTCAAGCAGAAAGAAAGGTTGATGAGGATAAAACTTCTCCTCACACCAAAGTATCTGAGGCCACTGTGGCCAAGCAAGCAAAAATCCAAGCAGAAGTACAGAATAATGAGCCTAGTGTTTCTACACAGGTATGCTCAGAAAGCTTACTTTTGCACACAGATACTAACACAAGTGGTTTGAACAAAACTAACTTGAACACCTTCTTCCAGGCTCAAAGTCTAGTGCCAGTTGATTTACTCAAGGCTTTCCAGAAGCACACTTTAAAGAAACATCTCAAGTGCTTCAGACAATGGCAGAAACTCAGAAAGGCTGACCTTTCAGAATTAGCCAGAGTAATCGATGTCCCAGAAAAGAGAGCAATCTCTTTAAATCTGAAAGATTATATCCATGCATTGTTCCCAACAGAGTCCTACTCATTTGCCACTCTGATGCATGAAGACTTCATTCATGAAGTAGCACAAAGACTTATAGCAGATTTCAAGTCTGCAGATTCTCAAACCCAAGAGCAGATGGTTACCCATCCTGCCTTGCCCAGCAAGCTCACTACTTATCCTGCTGAACAAGAAGAAGTCAATGGGAGGATGATTACATTCCCAAATGTGATCAACCTGGTTTCAGAAGATGACGAGGAGATGGACGAAAATGATTATCAAGAACCTCCCTCTGAGCATCCAAACCAAGAAGCAAAGAACAAGAGTGACGATGATGATGATCAGAATGATGATCCCCAACCTGGACAAGGCGGGATTCAGAAAGCTAGCAAAGGAAGTGGAGAAAAGGCTACTCCCTCAAATGCTCAGAAAGCTCCATCATCATCACCTCCCAAGTCTCATCAAGATACCCAACAGGCTTAACACAATGATGCCATAGAATAAATTTCAGCCGCTAAGTTTAGAATTAAACAACTCAGAAAGGTATTGGAAGAAGAGAAGAGAATCAACATTGAGACTCAAGCTCTTGTTGATGAAAAGGAAGCCAAAATCAAGAAGCTCGAAGAAGCCAATGCCAAGGAATTGGCACTCCTAGATGAGCAAAGAAATTTGAAAAATGCCATTATTGTCACAGCTGCTGAGATAGATGCCATGGATGACAATGATGATGAAGAGCATGATGCTGAGACTGCATCATAAAGACATTCTACATCTTCTCAGAAGGCCAGCACACTTGATGGAAAGCAGAAGAAGATTGTCAATCTGCAAACAATCCAAGAAATGGATTATGATAGTGATGCTGAAACCCACAACTTGATTACTGAAGCAGAACATGAGAGACTTGTCACTCAGCACAAAAGAGCCCTACTTGCTCCTCATATATTCTCTGCACCAAGCAGTTCAAGAAGTGAAGAGCACCGTGCAAGGAACAGTGTCTTTTTAGAGCTCAGAAAGACACTAGTTGCCCAAGACACAGAAGTGCTAAAATCCGTCCCAGAAGAGATGAAGTCATTGGCTGCTGCTTTACTCAACAGAGCAATCAACATAGCTCTCTCTCAGAAAGACCTAGGGTTGGTCAGGGATGAGGATTGTAACAATGCTAATGCACTATTGAATGAAGCCAGCCATGCTGTCCTGCAAGCCAACGCCATTCTAAGGCCGCTTGAAGAGCTCAACTCAAAGGAGCAGGAACTGGTTAGACAGAACAAAGAACTGAAGAAGGAACTTCAAGAATTGGTCAGGGTGCACAACAATCTCCAGAAAAACTTTGAAACTCTCTCTGAAGCTTATGCTATCATGAGTAAGTCATTCATGACTAAGGGGGAAGAACAGATGCCTCAGAAAGGCAGAGGAAGAAAAAGAAAACAATCAAATCCTCCCTCCTCAAGTCAACTTGTCATTAAGGACACCACTGGAGACACCCTTGCTGAAGAAGTTGTTCCAGATCAACCAGCCAGAAGGCTGAGAAGTATGGTAACTAGGGAAACCAAGTCCCTTAGAATCTCAGAAGAGAAGAAGACTTCTGAAGAAGAAGAAAAAGAAGAAGGAGAAGTAAGAGGTCAAGAAAGCTGCAAGTCTCCAATTTTGGACTTCAATGATGATGAGGATGAATCTGACACAGATGAACATCCACTTCACAAGAAAAGGAGACAAGCAACTACTTCACAACCTCCTCTGGCGAGAAGACCTTTAGCGGCCGAACCCTTTGGAAATACCAAGTCATTACAAGGAACATCCACCAAAGACAAAGGCGGAAGAAAGAGTTAGAGGATCTCCTGACAGAAGGCCACCAAACAGAAAAGCAACAAGGGATTTCCAGTTTGGCAGAGTAAACAATGAAACACATCAAGAAAGGCCAACTGATGCCCACATTGAGTATATGAAGACTAGTAATGAAGAATCTTCATATAGGTGCATTCTGAACAAGAGAGGGTATTGGATTCTGGAACTACAACATCTACTTGTCAATGATAAGTTTCAACTCCATCCTCAACCGGATCACGAAATGGAGAAGCAAGCGAATTGCTAAAACACGAGCACCTTCATGCAGCTAAACTTTGAAGTAGAAAAGAGGAATGAAGCCAGAAAGATGGATCTTTCTTTTGCCTGTCCTTACCCAAAACCTGATGATGTACACAAGGTTAGAAAACTGGATGGTAGCTACAGCAGGAAGAACAAACTAGGTGTTTCAACCTATGAGTCATTCTATATGACATTGGATGAATACCTAGATGATATACATTATCTGGAAGAAATATACAAGTATTTCAACCTATCTCAGCTGCAAGTAGACCATGCAGGTGCAGGAAAGTACTTCTGGGTCAAACATTTTCTGCGGAAGAATCACAAACTTGGCAAGAGTTACCATGAAATATGTGACTTATCCATAAAGACAGAGCTCTCTGTCAGAAGGATTCTTTATGACTATGTCCAAGAATGCAGAAAAGTGGATGATCATGTCAACTGATCCAGAAAGGGTGCTGAAGAACTTGAGGTATCGAAACCAAAGTTGCGTTTCTGAAGACTAGTAACATTAGAATACTCTCTTGGAGCTTGGACTCTCCTTCGTTCTAATTTACTTAGTATGTTTTATTACTTTTGTAATCTTGCTGATTGTTTCTAAAATTCTCTATATGTAAAAGTTGCATCTCTTTCTGTAAACTGTACCTATCTGAAGATCATACTCTCAGATACATTTTAATAGATGACAACTTATTCGCAAAGATCACTTCTTGTGATTTGGTTGATGTCAATTTTTTGCACTTAATTCAACTAAAATTAAATATCATTTGAAATGATTAAGTGGTGGATTGTTTTCTCTTCCAGGATTACAATTTTGTAATAGGACTTAAAAGATAGTCATGGATGATTGATCAAAAGGGGGAAATTTGTTAGGAATATCTGTTAGTATTTTGATCACTCATCACATGTTCCTATTTTAGCCAGACAGGTGATTAAGTACTCTTGGTTCACTTGAACATTGTAAAAGAGGAAATCACTAAGTATGATTAGTCTAGTAAATCTTGTATTAGGATTATAGGTCTCTGAGTGTAATTTTTATTTCAAGAAGACCATGAAGATCAATCCTAGCAATGGAGCTTTTCTGAAGATTAGAAGATTGAAGATTGCACAAGGTTTATGAAGACGTAAAGGTTTAGTCTAACTCAGAAAGACTATGTCCTTAATCCTTTCTTAAGGATATTAACTTACTTTCGAAATATGATTCTGGACATACGACATCATGAGTATGGAGCATGCATGCCATCAGAAAGGCTCATGTATCCGTTGAGACTAAAGGACAATGAACAGTACTATGCATTAAATGCATCGGCAGAAATGCTGCAAAAAGCAAGTCCTCTCTGAAACAAGAGATATTGACTTCTGAGTACATAGTTCAAGATATAAACGGATATAATTTCATAGAGAGCACAACGGATACAATTCAAACGCCTCTCAAATTTATCTATATATATCACACACTTAGATGCTTGAAATACATACCTTAGAACGCTCTATCTTGCAAACTTACCATCAAGCAAAGTATTCTCTCAAGCACTCTACTACCTTTCTGAAAGCTTTCTGTTGCTTGAAGAATCACTAGTAGTTCTAAGTTGTCCTGAACCTTAACAAGAGATTGTTATTCGTGAAAGAGTTGAACTATCAGATACCCTTTCTAAAGCTCATTCTCCAGAACGGACACCAATTACTTGGGTCAGTAAAGAGCAGACTGTCATCCACTGAACAAGTGTATTAAGTAGTCTTGTTCTATTAGTCTCTCTGAAAACATAACTGAAAAGTTATACGAGAAGCCTCTCTGACAAACCTTATAACCAACACCATCAAGGCGTGGAGTAGAGGAAGTAATTGATTTGGGAAATCAGGGAATAACTCCAAGGTTATCGGAGTAGAGGAAGTACTTAGCTCTAGGAGCTGGGGAATAACTCGGGGGAACATTTGGTTGGGAACCATTTGTTTAGGAATCTTAGAATAGGATTATTGTAAGGTGAACTCAATTATCTGTTCTAGTGAATTCTAGGTCTCAGAAAGACCGAAGTGGATTAGTTGGAGGATTATGCCACCTCCAGATACCACTATACTTTTTGTGTCACTTACCTTTCTGTATTACATTTCAGCAAAACACACACACGCATACTTATTGTTTCTGCACTTACCTATCTTTAAGTCTTCCGTGCTCTGAATTTAAGTATCAGAAACCCCAGGTTTCTCAGAAACTGTGTTTATCGACAAAAGTTTTAAAAGACTACTCCCCCCCCCCCCCCCTCTAGTCTTTTAAACTTTGCCGTTATCTGGAACAACATTTACTATTATCGTTTATGAGTAATTTGTGGTCAAACTTGAATACAGTTGACCGGTCAAAGTCAAAATGTAACACTTTCTCTGAAATGGAGGGAGTACTATATTAGAATTACAGTCTAAACCATTGGATAAATTCAAGATTGAACATCAACCTTTCATTTTTTATTAATGCGACATGGCGTCGCACTATCACATAATAAGGTCGCACTACAATAAAGTCTACAGTAGAACAAAGCGTATTGTGTGACCTTTCCCAGCATTTTTTTGAAGAAAAGCAGGTAAGTGACTTAGTTTTACCTGCATGTAGGGGTGTATTTCGAACCGAAAGAACCGAACATTGACCTTAACGAACGTTTGTTCGTTAATATATGTCATGCTCATGTTCGTCAAACATCTCAACACTTGTTCATGTTCAGTTCGTTAAGATTTCAACATGTTCACGAACAGTTTGCGAACTATTATAGGTTTTGTGTAGATTAGGTTAGAAAATACCTTCTTCGCCCCGAATTCAACTTCCCGCATTCCATTTTGGAACGTCCCAATTTGAAATTCCCATTCCTTTAATGGAAAATCTATCTCCTACCTTATTCATTCTCTCTCATATGTTTTTCACTATATCTCTTACTTTATTCATCATATTTCCTACTTTATTACCAAATTTCCTACTTTATTCACTTTTATCTTAAAATCGGTGTCCAGCCTGCGGGTAAATGAATTTGGGATGGCAGAAGTATTATAATCTATGTGGAAAATTGAAATGATAGATTAGGTTAGGAAACATTATACTCCATATATAAGATAATATAAAATTATTATAGATAGAATTTGTTCACGAACAGTTCGCGAACTACCGAACAATAAATTATATGTTCGTGTTCGTGTTAATTTAACATGTTCATGATCGCTCGGTTAGGTCAAACTCGAACTGAGCGTTGATTAAAATTTTTCGTGAAATTTTCACGAACGTTCATTTCATTTACACCCCTACCTGCAATGTTTTAATAAAAGCTGGTAACTTTGTTTTACCTGCGTTTCCTTATAAACGCAGGGAATAATGCTTTAATTAAAATAAAAAATAGTTAAATGCAAACCCCTCTCGCAGTCTCACTCATACTCATTTTTCTACCCATTTCTGAAAATCTAACTCATCTTTACCTATCAAATTTTCTAAACTTCTACTCAGAAACAAGATGAATTTTCAACTTCCACATGCGTGAATAAGAGGTTTCCCAAGCATTTCTTGAAGACGGGTTTCAAATCTTGTTCTTACAATGGGTAAATATATTTTGTTCTTTCATAAGCAATACTTCTTGCAATTAGAACTCTCTTTTGGGTGTACCATTTATTTAAGGGATCATATCTTTGTAAGTTTTTTTATGATATTATAGTGCATACAAGGTGTTTGATGTATGTCTTGTGAGAGTTGTTATATTGTTTTATACCATTTCTTTAGCATTTGGGATGTAATTTGAGAACTTAGAAGGCATAAAGATATGCTTGTAAGCTTTGATGATATTGTAGTACATACAAGGTGTTTGATGTATGTCTTGTGAGAGGTATTATATTGTCTTATACCATATTTTAGTATTTGGGATGTAATTTGAGAACTTAGAAGGCATAATGATATGTTTGTAAGTTTGAGGATATGGCATTGCCTACAAGGTGTTCGATGTATGTCTTGTGAGAGCTTATATATTGTTTAACAACAATCTATATAATCTATTAAGCGAAAAAGATTTGGACCCATTCTAGAGTGTCCACGTCAAACAATTATGTGGCAAATCCCTATTCTCTGATTGGTTTAAAAAGTTCTTGGCTGGCAGAATGAAATGTTCTGATTGGTTGACAAAAATGTTGGGGCTAACTATGATATTTCTTAGCTCACTTATCGATTCCCCGTGGTACCATATTATGTCATTCTTTACTTTCTAACAGATTATCCAAATTATTCCATGGATCGATTCTTAAACATTTTTAGTCCATTCATCAGAATCAGAATATATAGGCCTGACTGCTCATCAGTGAGATTCATAGTTCACATCCAATGGATTTGACGAATCAATTCAAACAAGAACACTTTCGACCTCCCAGATTGAAGATTTAGTTTTTTGGGGCCAAGGTGGAGGGGATCCATTCACCAATCCTCCACCTATATCATTGATCTGCTCCCATCCACCATACCAGTAGGTTTCTTCTGCAAATTGACAAAGCTAATGGATGAAGATATGCAATCGATTGTCTTGGGTAATTGATTATCCTCTTAATTAGATTCTAAACGCTCCAATACAAATCAACTCTCTGTTAATCGCTTGATTTCCGCAATATGAAACAAGGAAGCGATGTCGTTGTTGCAAAACATTTCGGGTACGGTGATTGCTCTTTCCCTCATCTTTTGTCTTTTCATCGGTAGTAATCCCCATTTTCTTCCTTTGGTTCTATCTTTCTGTTTCAAGATCATATTATCATATGTAATGGAGTTTTGCTGAAGTGGTAATAGTGTTTTCTTCTTATTTACATTTTATTCAAAGTTTGTTTAGTTTAGCTTAGCTTTGAGTATTCATCTAATAGAGTCTGTTTTATGTTTACCAACAATTTTGTGCATGGTTGAGAAAATAATGCTCATGGTTGTTTTTGGAGAAGTTGGCGTTGTATAATCAATCTTCTGTTATTACATTTTTAGTGAGATTCCATAAGTATCTGCAAAGTTAGTCATGTTCCCATGATTTGTTTCTTTGTTAAATCGTTTCTTTTCGCATTTGATTAAGATATTCCGATGTACCGATAGCTGGCTGACATTTCGATCAAAGATCATAAAGATTTTCTAAGGTTTTTCCAGATTTTTGTTTCCATTATAATGGGTTGTTTCTATTCAAAATTAGTTTGTTTGTTTCTATTAAAAAGTAAAATTTGACCATCACTACGTTTTTTCTTATTGATGGAACTTCATGTTTATGTGGTGTTCTTTTTTATACATTGTTTATGTGTTTCCAAGCGATTGATGTATAAATACTTTATAATATGATGTGCAAAGTGAATATATAATTGAAAACCCTATGCAATGTGTTGAGTGAATGTCTCAATGGATTTATGCAAAAAAGCAAACTTGACAATGAGAATTATTGGTGACATAATATGGAGGAAGAGGTAGAAGAGTTGTGCTTCTGTTTAAGTTGTGCATTTCATATTCTAATTTTCTAAACAATGATTTATAGTCTCTTTCCTCTCCCAATCGTCAAATCCACACTATATTCACCAATGTCACTTTCACTCACAAGTGTGCTCTAAAACCGAAAGTTATATACAACATTTAATCCAAGTCTTTGATGGGGTTCAAAAATGTAATTTTTCTGTCTCATTCCTGGTCTAAAACAGATCGTGTCATTGTTAATTCACTCTTTCATGATGGGGAATAACAGATCGTGTCATTGTTAATTCACTCTTTCATGATGTGCAAGAATCCATTCAGTATAAATGTTCACAGATATATCAATGTCTTCAAAGTTGTGCATACTGTATATAGTAGCCCACATCCACCTGATAAGCCCATGGTCTGGACTCCACTGCTAATGGAACAATCAATATCAATTATGATGCCTCTGTTCGTACTTCAAAAACTAGAGCAGGTATTGGAATTGCAGCTCGGAACGCGGATGGGACAATTATAGCTTGGAAGACCTTGATGATTTTGCACTTAAAGGATCCAGAAATTGATGAAGTCGTCATTGCAAGGAGTGTTGTTAGATGTGGAACTGATCGCCCAAGATATGCATGGTGATTTTACACTTAGATGTGGAACTGATCGCCCAAGATATGCATGGTGATTGAAGGAAACCATCATGATTTTGTTTGAATGTAGTAAACCATCCCTTTCAACTGTTGGAAGCGTGATTCAGGATGTTCAAATTCTTGCTCCAACCAACGGTGTCTTTTATATAGATATCATGAGTTAGCCTTTGTCTTTGTATTAAAGTACTGGCCATACAAAAATGAGGGGGTTTGTGTTAAAGTATTGGCCGGCCATACATAACTGAGGGGTATTGTTTTTGTATTGTATTAAAGGTTGAGGAAGTAGTTGTCTGTTTGTATAGGTTTGGGAATTATTTCCAATCTGTGGTTTGTAATTTGTGAGCATTACTTAATGCTCCTGCAATCTTTGCGAAGTTTCATTAATAAATTTGTGTCGTTCAAAAAATAAATCAATAAAAATATATAGTGCTAAGGTCCTTGAGTTTATTTAAATCAAGATCTCGGGTTCGAGCCCTATGGATGTATAAAACGCCACTGGGGGAGCCTTACCTAAAAAAAAAGGCCTGATAGTGCTCGACTAGATTAGTCGCAGCTATCGGATACGAGTAGAACTCGGAAAAAAATACTTTTTTGAGTAAACTATCACAATTGATTTTTGAGTTATTTTCGGAGTCATAAAAATTAATTAAATGGTACTCCCTCCGTTTCACTAAAAGTGAAACAATTGTGTGGGACACAATTTTTAAGGAAAATGTATAGAAGTATGTGGTCCCCAAAAATATGTGGTGGTGAATGAGTATGAGATATTAATTGAGTGGGAAAGTATATGCGGGCCCGAAAATGTGTGGTTAAAAATGAGTTTTATTATAAAACTAATTTTCATAAAAGGAAATGTAACACTTTTAGTGAAACACCCAAAACGAAAAATTGTAACACTTTTAGTGAAACGGAGGGAGTACTATTTAGAAGTGTACTTTCATAAAATACTTTTTTCAGTAAACTGAAGAATAATTTGTGGTCAAAATCGGCATTAGAAAGTGCTCAAAAATCAAATATGATATTTGTACTACTACTATAATTTATTAGTTCAGCTCTTAAGAGGTGAAATTATTAACTTTTTTTATTTCCTTTGTAATAATATAGTAAAATTGTTTATATTGATAAAGTATCACCTGTATGGTAAAAAGTAAGAGAGTTTTCAAAATAACTATAGTCAGTGAACTTCTATCAAAAGAAATGTTAAGCTTAAAAAGAATAGTTCGTTTCGGCAAGATGTTATGCCTTGAGTGAATGAAGGGTGCATGTAGTAAAATACTCCCTCCATTCCACTAAATTCTTTCCATTTTGTTTTTGTACAAATTTTAAGAAATTTGAGTAAAAAATGGGTTTATATAGATGAAGTAGTAAGTGTATAGTAAAAAGTAAGAAAGAGAATTGAAAAAGTATGAAAGAGAGAGATTAAAATATTAATAATGGAGATAGTGGGTTTCCATAAAAGGAAATGGAAAGTTTTTAATGAAACGCCCAAAATGGAAAAATGGAAAGAATTTAGTGGAATGGAGGGAGTATATTATTTTCTCTGGTAAAAAATATGTTTAGTTAATATAATTATTTAATTTTAGTATTAAAAACGTCGAAGATGGGTTCGATCATACCTCTTACTGTTTGGAGAAGTCAACTGTATATTTCGAAATGTTGACGTCCGTATTTTATAGTTATGATTCCAAAAGGATAAATTTGGAATAAAACATCTTGAGGTTATCCTTATGGACAAAGAGGTAAATTTGTGTGCGTAACTATAATTTGTACTTCCTCCGTACTTGAAATAGCTTTTCACTTTGACTTTTGCAGTCAAACTTTTTCAACTTTGACTACGAATTAATCTTAAATCGCAAATGTAAAATGTTCAAATAAATTATATAATGAAAATTTAGTCTCTAAAGTTTCATTATATAAAAAAAATTGTTCGTTGGTAGGGTCCAATCCCACCATTCCAAAAGCCTGAATGGTATGTACACATACTCTACTTTCTCATACCATATTCAAAGTTAAAGGATATGAGTCCAGGCTTAAATCCATAGGAGGTTGCATGAAAAGTGATGGGTCCAAATTGTTATGTAAGGGTGAGTCCGAGTATGATCAGGTTAACTTGTCTTCATATAATTATTATCCAAAACTAAATTTAAAACCAACCCCCCATTAGTCAAATATTCAACAAATGCCTCAATTTAAAATAAAATAAAATGAAGGAACACTTGATTGGAGCTCCGTCACGAGCTTCCATGGAAACTCCGATCTATGGTGACCGGAGTGTTTTAAGAAAAATAAAAATATTTTTTTCCTTCTTAAATTGAGGTGGTGTTTCATGGTGATGGAGTTGTTGGTGGTGGAGCTGTTAGTGGTGGTTCGTTGTAGTGAAAATTGAAGAAGTGGTGGACGGGTTGTGGTAAGTGGTGGTGGGAAAGTTTGGAGAAGATAGACAAATTTGAGGTCTGAAATGTAAATTGGAGAAGAAATTAAATGATAAGACTGAAAAGAAAAGTTAAAATAGAAAAGATAAATAAAGATAATGTTAAAATGAAATTAAAATGAAATAAGAAGTGGTGGACGGGTTGTGGTGAGTGGTGTGGATGTGATTGATGTTTAAAGTAATTTCTGGTTTGACATATTAAATGAGATCAATGGATATGTTATGTCAAAAGTGTCGGGTGAATGTCTCAAGTTCTTGAGTGTGGAAAGACTAAGCGAGGTCAATTACATTGTGAATGAATTGAGAGATGGTTCCCAAAGAGTCACTCCGTACGATTAACTGCTTAGGATTTTCTAATGATAGGATCATACTGACGGTTGGATATATGATTATGCTTTTAAGGAATAATGAAATGACTCCCGGTAGTGCAATTGCAGAATTGAACCATATAATTGAAGCAGGATTGATATCTAGAATAAATGTTGGCCGAAAAATTGTAGTAATCACTAGGAAGATAATGATTTCATTTGACGAGATGAAGTTTCCAGTCACTTTTGATAGGCGACAATATTTTCATCACCAAAATGTTCTTGCACCGACCAATGATATAGCAGATCATATCAAACAATATGATCTGTCATTAATGCTCGAAGATTTATTGAGTGCTTCGAAATCCGTAGAATTATGTCTAATAGATATGGGGCCTTGAACCTACGTGCATATGACTTCGTTTCTCAGGAGCTTCCGAACGATTATCCGGCGATAATGTAAAGTAAAAAAATATATTCGAGGGGACTCTTACACGTTACTTCTAAAATTATTATGTGCAAATTTTATAAATGATATGAAAATATAACTGAACATTTCACATTATTCTCACATTAACAATGAAAAACAATTGGTCGGACTCACCCCATCGCAACCAATTTATTTTCACCGAAACATGTGAAAAATTAACTTAGTGAAATAATTAAAAAAAATTGGATTGTGGGGGGGGGGGGGGGGGGCCCCCGTCAAGTACGGGTAAAGGACCCAATAAAAACAATATTGGGTAACAACCCTTTGGGTCCAGCAACGGGTTCGGGTCATTTAAAAGCTTACCCTACTCTAATCGCTAATTAAATGGAGTTTGGGTTCTAGGTCATAAGCGGTGCATCCTTGGACCAAGCAAATTATGAATGAAAAATTACGGGTCCGATTATGACCTAAGTATACCATCGGGGAGATTTTTATCTTGAATAAATGGAGGACATAAGGTTGTTAATTTCTAGGATGATGATGAACCCATCCGATGAGCAAAAGTTCCCATTAAGTTGTGGTAGGAGACTGTTTCCTATATCGGTCTGCTTTGCTATGACAATAAACAAGAGCCAGAGATAATTTTTCTATCACATGGGCCTCTACCCCTCATCACCTTTATCCGACTTCAGACAATTATAGTAGGAGTGAAATTAAATTATTGATTTTCGGTAATGAAGTAAAATAAATGACGCCACAAACTAAAAAGTGCATACGAGAGTATTTGACAAGTTATGAAGTATTATTGTCTATTATACATGTTATATAAAAGAGAATTGTAACTACGTTGCTTCTCTTTTTAACTAAATTCACTTTTACTAAAAATATTTTTTTCCTTTTAGCATTTCTTAGTTTACTTTGTATGAAATGTTGAAGCGGTTTAAATATTATTCCTTATACATTTTAATCATTTATCGTAACTGTTATACATCGCTTTTGCAACCTTTTTTTTCATTCCTGTCGAGTATCGACGGGCCATTTACTAGTTTTTTGCATTTGAGCATGTTATTTGAGAACTTAGAAGGCATAATGATATGTTTGCAAGTTTGAGGATATTGTAGTGCATACAAGGTGTAGAACCCTATAATTTCGTTTAATTATTTTCAAGTTACCGTTCTGATCTTTTGTTTGATTTGTCAATTAGTAATTAAACAAATTTCTTTAATTATGATCTTCTTAATTATTGTCATGTTAATTAGCATGTTTGTCAAAAGGAGTTTCACTTTATTTGGGGTTTTGTGTTTAGACGTGGGTTGTTTCTTGTTTATAGTATCCTAGATCCTCAATTGTTCCAGAGAATTTTCAGCCCCTTCTTATCTTTTCACTTCAGATATCGATATTTATACTTCCAAGTATCCAGAAATCCATAGTAATCAATCTGCTATCTCCTTCAAATTACTTTCTTCTGGTTTCCCTAACCTAGCCCCGAGAGAAACACATCTTATCATCATCATTAAGCTCTTATCATCATCATTAATCCATCAGACCATCAGCCATCGTCACTCATCATCAGAACTTGTATATTAAACCTACCAAACTCCGTATCACACTCGAAACCTTATCATACGGCCTCCAATCTCAAATCCGTTCTCTGATTCGGGTTCGTCATTCGACGAGGTGCATTACGATATAATGCACGGGTCAGATCGTCATCTGTACAGCCCTTACAACATGCCGTTACTTTCTCGATCAATTCATTGAATCTCAATCTTACGGTGTAAGTTTAACGGTTCATATCTCTCTTGTTATTCCTTCGATTTAATTATAATTTATATCGACGCGATCCACTTTCAGTGTAATTTATTCTAGGATCTGGAATTTTGAAAATCCATCGAGTTTTGATCCCCGAAATCCACCCCGATCAGGGGCTGTCCGAGCAGAAAAACTGAACGTATACGTAAGTTCATCGCCTCATATCTTCTTCGTTATCTGCTGGAATTTCTCATATCTTATATCCACGCATTCCCCTTTCTGTGTAGATCATTTTAGCCATTCGAGGTTATAAAAATAGTTGAGTTTAGATATCGAAACCTGTCCTGGATCAGGTGCTGGTTGAGCGCACAGGAAACTGTATGTGCAGGATCAACTCGCCTTTTAGTAAGGCTTCTAATCTGCATTTTTTCTCTCCTGTAGTTTAGGGTTTACGGGGGGAATCTTGAGCGTAGTTGTAGGCTGTTTGTTTTGTGCCTTGCATCTCGATATTTACTTGCATTCTGATGTGTTTCTTGCTGCCTTCAAGTATGATGCATGTGAACTGTTGATCTGTGAGATTTGATATACCTCAATGATGCCCTGTTGATTATGGTAACATGCTATACTTCTCTCTAATTAATTAGTATCTAGTTATATGCATTTTGTTATTTTCAAGTTAATTTGTTTGTTAATAGGAGTACTTATAGTTATCTCCATGAACTTGATTTTCTATTATGATAGCAGAGTTCACCAGTCCCTTATATGTGATCTATCTTGCCAATTAATTGAGAGTTGTGTTAATTTTTGAGTTAACTATCTTACAACTATTGACATATATGTCTTGAATTAAGTAAATCTTTTGCTAAATTCACTCAGAACTCTTGAGTTTTGTTGTCTTTGAAAGTTTAATCATTTATTTGGCAAACTTTGACCAACGAGTTAATTACTCTTGATATATATTAGGTGATGCTAGCTTGTTGTATTAATTGCAAGCATGTTTATGAATGTATGTAACTAGCTAACTAGCGGATGTAATTGCTTAGTTTTATGTACATGGTTTCCGATATTGATTCACGTCATACATGTATTAGTTGGCTTAACTAAATTTAATGTTGATGAAAGGTTATAAACTAAGTAAGCTTGATTATTGAATTTTTAATGGCTGCTTAGTTTTCTTGAAGTATGTGCTATATATATGTTTTGAGTTGAATGCCTTAAAAATGTGGCCTTCATGTTCTGCAATTCATGAATCGTGCTTTGTCTTCTTCTATTCTATTTTTGCTCAATCCTTCTGTCCCTAGTAATAACATGTTATGCAATTTGGTTTGCTAAACCGCCTGTCTCCAAGTGGTTAGAAGATTGTGCGCAAGAGTCTATTTGAGTCACAGTTCGGGGGTACGAACCCCAGCCTACCCTCATTATTTTATTTCGGTTTGTTTTGCTTCTTATTTACAAAATTATTTTGATTAAAAATTTGATTGGTGGACAATTCTTTTGTTTTAATTGAAGGTTATTATGTAATTTATGATTTTGCAATTTGTGTAATTATGTGCTTTTGGCTTCTTTGATTTGTTAGGTTTTTAGGTAGAGTGATATTATTATTATAGTTCATATGTTTAATTGACCAAGTATGTATAATGTGATGTTACGTGAGTTCCGTCTAAAGAGTCGTGGATTTAAACACTACAAGAAAACAGGGTTTTAGCGACGGAATTATCCGTCGCTAAGCCCCCTGCCGATCCGTCGCTAAGGCCATAGCGACGGATAGACGCCCGTCTTAATGACGGGCGTCTCTAAGGCGAATTAGCGACGGATTGTGTCGCTAATAGCCACAGAATTGGCGACGGATTGGCGTTGACCCTTCCGTCGCCATTAGAGACGGATAATTATCCGTCTCTAATCTAATTAGGGCTAAAACGCCCTAATTCGTTGTTTAGCAACGGATAATTATCCGTCGCTAAATAACGAATTAGGGAGTGCTACCCTAATTCGTAGTTAGCGACGGATCCGTCGCTAAATTACGAATTAGGGCGTTCTTTCCCTAATTCGTAGTTTAGCGACGGATAATTATCCGTCGCTAAACTACTGTTTTTTTAAATTTTTTTTAAAATTATTTTATAATTTTCACTTGTTTTTTCAACCAATATAATAGTGATATGTCACAAAGGGGAAATTGCATTAATTAACAACAACGATTCGTCAAAAAAAATAAATTATCCAAAATAAAGTCTACATATCCGAATAGAAATCCAAATATCCAACAAAGTAAAAAGTAGCATAGTATCCAAAACATCACAACATCACTGAGACGAGGGGCCGGGGGTATTCTGGCTCATATACAAGCGGCAGAGCTCTTCCATCCTCTGATTCATACGAGCCTGCTCATCCCTGAGATTTTCAATCTCAGTCTAGAGAGGAGTCACTGCTTGATTCACCATATGCTCGACCTGCACCTGTGTGTAAACACCACCATGTCCCTGAGATTGCTGCTGGGACACGGAGAAGCTCTCCGCCAGTGTCTCTCCATAACTACCAAGACCATAAACCCGACCCTTGTTGTCGGGTGGGTTGACCTGTAGAAAGATCCGGTCTTGTTCTTCCACGGACAACTCCTCACCCTCGGCGACCTCTCCAATGATCCGCTCCACCTCACTCTGTAATAGTCAAGTGTATACGAAATGAGCTACAATTTCATATTTAATTTATAATACACATTCATATACAACTGTGACACTTAGCAAATACACATACCGCAATAAGCTCGGACTTCTGGTCCACCCAACCGCCGTTCTTGAACTTCCCCATCTTCATTTGCTCTAGGCAAGTCTTGGGTTTGTTCAGGTTCAGCTAAAGAACATTATATATTGCAACAAGTAGTTAGTAAGTTGGTATGAATGCAAACAAGTGGTAAATTGGTATAAATGAAAACAATACACATGTGTACAAATCATGTTGTAATCAGAACACACATATATATACTTACCGACATCTGGCGATCAGTGACAACAGCTCGTGACCCGTAGTGAAGCCTGGCAGAGCCCTTACCATCTCGCGGCTCAGTCAGCCGGTTCTGCATGTTCTTGTAGGACTGATCCTCGACGTGATTAATTCTCCAAACTCATACCACATAGCCCACTCTTCGTCCCCAATATGCCTATACTGTGGAGGCTTTCCTTTGTCTCGGTATTTTTTCATGTCAGCCACCATATGCCTATACAGGTCAGAGCCCAAACTCTCGAAAACAGGCCACATCTGGGGAATAAGGCCAGTCGGAATGTAGTATTTTTTCTACATTCCAATTCCATTCAAAGTAAAAATTAATGCCCCAAGGTCACAATTTCAAGATAAACAATGGTGCATTTCACCCAAGTGGCTAACACACCACACAAATTGTCCTAGAATTTACTAACACAATGGTGACTAACATATCACCCAAGTAAGTGGCTAACATACCACATAAATTGTCCTAGAATTTACTAACACAATGGTGACTAACATATCACCCAAGTAAGTGGCTAACATACCACACAAATTGTCCTAGAATTTACTAACACAATGGTGACTAACATACCACCCAATTAAGTGGCTAACATACCACACAAATTTTCCTAGAATTTACTAACACAATGGTGACTAACATATCACCCAAGTAAGTGGCTAACATACCACACAAATTGTCCTAGAATTTACTAACACAATGGTGATTAACATATCACCCAATTAAGTGGCTAACATACCACACAAATTAGTAAACTAGTTCATTAATCGATTCTCTCTACAAATAAAGCATTGTAACATTTACCACAACAAATTGTAACATTTAAGCTTACCCGAAGCTCATCAAAGTAGAAGTGCTTCGTCTCAGCCTTGAGTGTGCTCCACTTTTCGCCTCCCTGGCCCGGCAAATACTTCCTAAGCTTGAATATCTCATGCAGGTCGTCTGAAGATTGCTGAGGCCACAACAACCTGCAGTTATGAATGACATATAGAAGAAAACATATATTTATTAGACAATTCATGTGACATATATATAAACACTTATCTTAAGTTATGTTCTACAAATGTATATATAATACTTACTTCCTCCTGCCATTAGGGAACAACACCAACTTCCCCTCCCACGTAGCACCATCGACAATCCCGGTATATGGACACCCGTCAGGCGGGTACTGTCCTGGTCCATAACCACCACCAGACGTCCCCATGCTCGATCCACTGGCAGTCTGACTAACATGAGAGTAGCTGTCCGATCCACCAGGGCTACTCTCGGCGTGCAATTTGAACCACAGGTCCCACTAGACACAGAATCAGTAACTGCACTTTCTTTGCCGGGGCATCTGCAAAAAGCACATGATAAACACAAAAAATTTGTATTAGTATAAATTAAGACATGAATTGGCATGTAATGGGAAAAGCAAGCATATAACAATTAAGATACATATAATCTACACTACACACATACTCTGATCCTCGTCACCAATGGTTAAGTCTACATATATGTCTTCGTGCAGGTCAATGTACTCATCACGAGCGTCTACAGGATTTCTCGCTGTTTCATCGGCAACCTCTTCTTGGTACGAGTTGGTAGTTGATTTGTCCTTATGAACGTACTCAACTCTGGAGCGGGCTTGTATGTGTATCGCCAACCAAATTCCTTATCGCGTTTTAGGCTTGGATATTCAATGAACATCACTTGGCGTGCACAGCTGCCAAGATAAAAGGTTCGTACTTAGTACGGTACCTCCTCCTATGGTTAATCTCAACCATTTGATATTGCTCGTGCACCCTCGTACCATTTTGACCGGGATCATACCAGTCGACATCAAACAGAACGGTTCTTTTTAGAGGCACACCGGCATATTCAAGCCTCACAATTCGTTTAAGTTTTCCATAGAAATCAAACAAATCATCACCTCCATTTTGATCAGCCCCTTTCACGCACACCCCACAATTGCTAGTAGACTTGGACGTGTCAGAATCCATTGTGTGAAATCTAAGACCATTTACTATATACGATGGAAAAAGGGATACTCGACTGAATGGCCCCTATGCTAAAGACTCTAAGTAAGGACATGTGACTTGGTTTACAGGATCTCGGACATAGTCCCCGAACCAATTAGGGGCTGCAAGAACACATCCACCTTCTGTCCTGGATCATATGGACCGGACACCAAAGCAGTCAAGAACATGAATGGTTCCTTCATGCACTCACCGGGGGGTTATGCAGTGTCGATAATCGCCAACAAGAGTACTTCCGGTCACTTCCAAAGGGGTTAAAACCATCTGTACAAAGGCCCAATCGTACATTTCTAGGCTCCGTTGCAAACTCCGAATAGCTCTCGTCGAAGTGTTTCCATGCAGGTGAGTCTGATCGATGGATGCTCCATTCTACCCTCTACCGGGATTACTCTCTCCTTGTGCCACCGCATTTTGTCAGCACAAGCACTTGAAGCGTACAACCTCTTCAAACGAGGTGCTAGAGGAAAATACCACATTTTCTTATGTGGGAGATTTTTCTTCTGACGTTTCTTTGAGGCGCCCTCCTTGTAACGCTTGTACCGGTCCTTACCAAAGAACTTGCACTTCAGTAGATCTTTATCCTCCTCCCAATAAATCATGCACATAACCTCACAACAATCTATGGTTTCCATGGGCAACCCCATCCCTTGCATCTTTTTCTTCGCCTGGTAAAAGTTGGTGGGAACTAGGTTTGGTTCTGGACAAAGCTCCGACATTACTTGTACCCATTCATTGAAGCTCGATTCAGATTGCTGGCCATTAGCCTTACAACTCATTAGCCGAGCTAACAATGACAATTCGGTGTGCTTACACCCCGGATAAACCGGCTTCTTTGCGGATTCCATCTAGTCGAAGAAGACCTGATCCTCAGGATTCGGAGGCTCCTCCGCATCCCCCTCAGTTACTGGCTCCCTAGTGTCCATGAACTCTGGACCCGCAATATCATATACCATTTGCTCAACCCGTTCATGATCATTATTAGCATCAGATGTAGAAGTATTTTGAGAACTTTCCATCACAGTTTCCTGTTTTCTTTTACGCTTCCCCAAATTCTCATAATCCATGAACGACTTGTATGTCTCACCATGAGAAGTCCATACCTCATACTCAGTTACAAATCCCTTACGTTTCAAGTGTTCCACTACCGTTTCTGGAGGTAAAAATTGCTTATTCCTACATTTATACTGGGTGCAAGGGCACTTCATCATCCCCCCACTCAAACAATTAGTCTGTGTCAGTGCAAATGTAACGAAGGCATCAACCCCTTCCACAAAACTAGGTAAAACTCTGCCATTAACTATCCTTTGTTACATCCATGAACGATCGGTGTTCATTGGATGATTATATAACCTGACACGTTTGAATTGATTAGATCGTATTTTTTCAACTCGATTCCCATTTTCCCATTTCTTGCATGTTATAAAGTTTTTGTCTCTTACCAAAATTCCCATTACAAATAAAGCATTCCAACCCTTTAATACGAATTTATAAATTATAAATTACATGCATTTTACGAATGTAATCACCAAATTATATCAATACACTTCATTAATTAAATTCTCATAATTTCTAATCTAGTACATGTATAAATTTATCAAATGAAACAATTGCACATCTTAATTAACATACTTAACATACTTAAATCAAAACTACGACATACTTAACATTATACTAATTAACAATTCAAACAATTGCACATCTCAAACTTAATTAACTAGCTAGTAAACATACAATTGCTTAAATTAGTCTAAATTAACTAAATTTTCCAAATATGTCAAAAAGTTAGGGTTTCAAAACGAGGTACTAAATCTTCATAATTTTACTAAATATACACCAATATCAAATTAATTAAAAGCCCTACATACTTACAAACATCCTAACATTATACTAAAAATTTAAATTCACAATCAATATATATCAATTGCACATCTCAAAGGTAAAACATTACCTAATTACAACTAAACTAAGTACTATATACTCTCCATTTACATTCAATTGCTCAAATTAGTCCAAAGTAACAAAATCCCCAAATATAAAAAATTAGGGTTTACCATCGAATCCGGAGAAATGAGCGGATGAAATTTGAGATTGACGGCAGAATTGACCTCATTGATTCACGAGCTTCGAATGTATACGAAGAATGTCCGAAATGGTTGAGATTTGGACGGGATTTGCTTTGGCCCAAATGGGGAGAAGAAAGGAAGAAGAATGAGGAAGAAGAAAAATGGGGAGGGAAGCATTCTGCTTCCCGTAAAAACCTGAAAGTCTAACGACGGATAGTCCTATCCGTCGCTAGATTTTCATTTTTCGATTATTTTTTTTTAAATTTCTTTTTTCCATTTTTTAATTTCTTTTCCAATTTTGGTCAACGAATCTAGCGACGGATAGATTATCCGTCGCTAGATTTAACGACGGATAAGACTATCCGTCGTTACATAACGACGGATAAGCCTATCCGTCGTTAAATATAACGACGGAAATGCTTATCCGTCGTTAGAACTAGCAATGGATTTTATCCGTCGCTAGAGCTAGCGATTCGTCGCTAGCTAGCGACGGATAAAATCCGTCGCTAATTTGGCGTGGCTAGGAACATAATTTCTTGTAGTGAAAGGGGTAGTTAGTTTTAGATTTATTTCTTACTAGTTGATACCCTATTGTCCAGGAATTCCTTAATCCGAGAACTAGACAAGGAACGGTTTATGGTGAGTGTTCTTAAACGGTTTGCGAAAACCAAGGAAATACATGTTTTTATTGTATATATATGTATTGCATCAAAGTAATTTCTAACTCATGCTCTTTAAAATATTGCATCGTAGCAACTTTCACATGCTTCCGCTAAAACTGTTTACTGCACGAAAGATTGATTTCGATATATGTAATTATGTATATATTGTGATTCGATTTGATTTGTTTAACGACCGATATGTGCGCAATTGTGGTGGAGTTTCCTAGTGGATAGACTTGGGCAGTTGTGTCTGTCGAGTTAGGCTCTGTTCTCTTCAACTGAAAACTCATTCAGTTCAGTTCAGTTCTGCTTAGTTATATTTTATACTACAATTCAGTTCAGTTCAGTAAATTTCAGTTGAAAAGAATAGAGCCTTATTCATAAAGTTCCTTCGCTTACTTCCCCCTGACGCGAGGAAGAAGTCGCCGAGGTCTTGGTGGGTAGTAGTGTTTAACCCCCTGTACCATGGCAGGGTCTTCGTCTTCATTTGACAGTGATAGCTTCCTGTCTGCAGAGATAAGGGCTTGGATTGGGGTTATAAGGTTGACTGCACCAATGAACGACTGATTGTACTGTTCTGATTGCTTCGTTATTGTTATAATTGTTATTTTTGGATTACGATATGTTTTTCCTATTGATATGTTAATTGTCACTGTCACACACGAACACCACTGAAATTTTTGTCTCACACTCATTTTGTTTTCCTTCCTTGTAGATTCCGGAGTTTAGTGGAGGACCGAGTCGGCTAGACGTTCAGCAACTTGAGTGAAAGTGGGTTTTTAAATGGAATTTTTGTAACATTAGCCGCTGCTTTTGAAAATAGTGTCATTCGCAAGATTACTGTTAGGATAGGATTGTAGCTTATAAATGCTTTTAGATTGTCTCTTCGTATTTCATTTAACGCCTTTGTTCTTTTAAAAATTAGTGTTTTTTTTTTTCGGGACGTTACACAAGGTGTTTAATGTATGTCTTGTGAGAGCTACTATATTGTTTTATGTTATTTGAGATCTTAGAAGACATAAGACATAGTGAATTATGTAAATGATTACGTACTATGGGATTGCTTTGCTTGTTGGATGTAATGTGTAATTACTCAAAAACCCCCCCCCCCCCCCCCCCCAAGCTAGCAAAATTTGGCTCATTTCGCTCTAAATAGTTCTTTTGAAATAAATTATTGCATATGTTTTGTGCTTACTCCATGTCCTTTAAAATTAACCATTTCGTTCTCTAAATTCCATTATGTTGTTTTGGGTTGTAGTTGAAATGGACAAAAATTCGATTAGCAAGCCAATTTCATCCAAAGAGTACATTGAAGGTGTTATAAACTTCATAAAATTTGCAAAATCATATGTCAATGTCGTCGATGCACAAATGTTGGACTTGAAACATGTGATGTTGTTGAAAAATCATCTGAAATGTTATGGTTTTTTTGCAAGGATACACATATTGGTCTTGCCATGGTGAGAAAGAGGCCCACGATCCTTCTCTACATGTTCTAGGAGATGAGCATGTGTTTCATGAGTCAAGTGATGAACTCCATGAAGACAATCTAAGGCATGTTAATGCAATGCGTGATTTGCTCAATGATGCTCTTGGGTTTCATATCTTTCTAGATCAACCAGACGAGGCAATGGATGTTGTTGATAATGAGGCGGCAGAAACAATACCCCATTACGTCCTGGTGCTCTAATGTGTAGTACAGTATAAAATTTAATGCATATGGTACAACCATGGTAGAACCTTTACAGCACCAGGAGGTAGTGCAATATGGGGTAGGGAAGAGGAAACCGGAGGGAAGAGAGGCCTATGAAGCATTTATTAAGTTGGCGGAAGAGCCTTTTGTATCGTGATTGCTCTAATTTCTCGAAGTTGTCCTTCATTGTGAGACTGTTTCAAATGAAATGCTTAAATGGGTCGTCAGGCAATTTATTCACCATGCTTCTTGAGTTGTTAAATGAAGCATTTCCTGAAATTTGCATTCAGAAGTTATCATATGAGACGAAGAAATTTCTCAAGTTATTTGATTTGGGTTAATGGGAAGATTGCAACATTTCCTATATATGCCTGCTTTTCTTTTCCATAACCTTAAACCCTAACCACGTTCGACTGTATGTATGCCTACTTTTCTTTACCAATTGCATGCGTTTCCAAAACGCAGGGTTAAGTAATGAGTTATACCGGCGCTCACATGTAAAGGTAGCCTGACATGACATTCCCTTCCCGGCGCCGCCCCTATATTTGATGAAACACAGTTTTGTTTACCTGCGCTTTGAAACGCAGGTAATTGCCTTGAAAAACTCAGGTAAAATACATTTTTCCTGTAGTGGCAGGAGGTTTCTTCACGGGCATTGACCGGGTCGGTAAAAGGTTCAAGTCCTTATATGTCATCACATCACCAAGAGTCATATTCTTCAGTTCACAAACAAGGCATGCATTCTCACAGAAAACCCCTAGTACAACTGTACAAGAAACAAAAACAATTCCATAACATATAAAGTCTATTCAAGAGTACTATCATTCCATACAAGGGCTATCAAATACAAAAAACTGAAACTCTTAGCCAAAACTAGGCATTCAAATACACCTTTTACTGATTATTAATTTGTGAATTTCATTTTGATATAAGACAAATCCGGTTATTGTTACATAATATATAGGCATTTAAAAGAGTTTTAACAAGTTGAAATATCTAGTAGTCACTTGGAGGAAGCTTTCCCTGTAAAAATGAGGAGAACAACACTGTTGCACGCTCTGGTTGGTAACTCGGAACAAAATGTCCAGCTCCTCTAACCGTCACAAACGTTAAGTTCTGATATTCAACTGCGTATCCTCCAACCTTAAAACCAATCATATACGTAAGAACGACATTATAATATAACATATTTATTGATTTGTAGGACATTATTTTTTCCTCACCTCTCTTTGACTGTACCAAGGGTACCATGGTGTCTTTATTGGTGCCCCGATTTTTGCCAACGAGTACCTAGTTGCCGTAACTGGAACTACGCTATCTGTATCTCCACTGCAGGTTCGGTTTGTTTAAATATTAATATAAATTGATTAATTACGCACTTATTTACATATGTGACATTCAGTACCTATAGAGCCAAAGACGAATGCCACTTGACATGAGCTCCTGGATGATAGGTACTACCGTGAATGGCATATTCTGCCAAAACGCAGAAACTTCAGCGCTGCCATAATGAATCGTACGCACATTAGATTACAGTCGTCGTGAATTGTCTTGAGAAACTTATAAAGAGATGGTACCACAAGTGTGAGCAATATATAGTACCTGCAGGCCTCCCATGGTCCAGTAATTCCAGTGATATTTGCATGAAGCGCCTTCTGAACTTCTGGTGTGTTCAAGTATGCGTAGACATAGTCATCCGAGCATGGATCATATCCTGATATCTGTTGTTGATATTTGCAAAATGATTTAATCAGGACGATACTAAATAAAGGCAAGGTCTATTAGTAAGCTGTAGACCTCGTTGGTCACAATCAGACACATCACTTAGACAGGAGATGATTGTACATAAATTTCAAACAATCACTTCCAGTCATGTGGCTCATTCTCGACTACAAGATTTAGCACATCTATAAGATATTTGCACAGAGAATTGTAATAGATGATTAGTAGTATATACCAAGGGGAATGCAGAAGAATCAGAAGAACCAGAAGAACACAATGGAGCGTATATGTTGTAAGGGAAAACATTCCCCATGATATTCTCTGCCAGGTTCTTGTAATCATTACAGTTATTTGAAAAATTAGCTCCTACGGAAAAATTACAGTTTGCAATGATCCCGTCGTGAATTTCATCAGGTATGAGAACATGCGTCCACAAATAGTCATACATGCCATGGTTCGTATCCCCATCATCAATGTACGCGTTCCCGATCTGAAAGAATCATATTTCTATATGCATATAAATTTTTCTTAAATGGAAGAAAATATTTCATGAAATTGTGAAACTTACCGCGATTCCCTTCAAATTAATGACTGTTTGGTTTGTGACTTTGTTGTTTTGGAGGATTAGTGAAGCAAGTTGAGGCACATAGTGACCAGCATAACTCTCTCCAGTGATGTAGAAATCTCGAGTTTTGTATTCTGGAAATCTTTCAAGCCAGCTAATTAGAAACATATAAGAATCTGCAGCTGTTTTCGTGTCATCAGTGCTGTAATCTGTCGATGTGTTCGAGTATGAAAATCCAACACCAGCTGGTGATTCCAAGAAGATGATATTTGCCACTGCGTTGATTTTGAACAGCTGGGATTATACGATTATTTCATTTATGATCAAACTAACAGATCATAGTACTGTTCCGGAACAATTACTTACAGCTGTTCCAAGAATTTTCGTTATGCCATAGAGTTTTTCCATCTGGATTCACCCGGAAGGGTCCAAGTTCTGTCATTGCTC
Source organism: Plantago major (assembly GCA_026545765.1). Lineage (NCBI taxonomy): Eukaryota > Viridiplantae > Streptophyta > Magnoliopsida > Lamiales > Plantaginaceae > Plantago > Plantago major. The sequence goes on along the minus strand of CM048839.1, from coordinate 61,407,320 downwards.
CAGCTCCAAAAGAAGAGCATCCAGGTCCTGCCAGTTCAAATTCAATTTTAGCCATATATTTTTACTCTCTAATAATTCACATTTAGGCCTATAGGTTGTAGATTCAACAAACTAAAGATACTAACCTCCATTTAACCATAACACTAGAGGCTTAGTCGAGGAGTCTTCAGACTCGGTGAAATAATAGAACAGTGCTGTGCCAGCATTAGGATCAACAGTGACATATCCCGAATACTGGGAAAAGTTAACTTCAGGTTGACCGGGTAAATTCAGAATCTGATCGGCTTCTTTCGACCCCCCATTAACCGGAACATATGTATTTATCTCATGCCTACTAGGAGAGCTCACTGATACTTTACTTCCATAAGATTGCACAGAAACTGCTAGGCACAAGACTGAAAACACAAAAATAATTGTGCCTTTCATGTTTTGTTGATATGTAGAAATACTTCCATCTTTCATTTATATAGGTTCATAAGCACTTGCAGTGTGGATGCGAATCTTGGAAGTACCAGATAATGCTGGATCTTACTGGCTCGTTACAACGATCCAAAGATGATATTCACTATGCGATTTTATATTAAAGTAAACATTTTCTCTCTTACAGTCTCTAAATTCTGGATTTTTATCGTATCAAGACAGAAGAACTTTGGATGAAAGCAAGAAAGAGTAGATGATATCAGATTTTTGTTTTTAGTTGTCTAGTTCAAGAACTAACTACAGTTTATCGGTTATTCCAATGTATTCTTGCACGTTAGAATGCTCCAATGTCACTTAATCAACTGAAGACTACAGTTTCAGACAGACAACACAACAAACATTACATCAAGCATGCAAATCATCACATTCAAGAACTTCATATTTTTACTTCATAAAATCTTATCTTATCCCCAATATACATGCATGTCGAGTTCATTGAACACAGATGACGGTAGTGGTGGATCAGCATTTTCTCTATAGTAATCCTTTCATAACATTTACATTCTACAACATGAAAACTCATTATTAGGATTATTATCTGAGTTTCTCCTCCCTATATCACTAATTCATCGATGACTATATCTGGTACGTAATAGCATTTAGTTTAGTTAGCAGTGAGCCTTCGAAATAAAGACTTAATAGTTAATGCAGTTTCTATTCTTCAAGAAGTTCCAAGACTATTGACAATCAAAGTAATTGTTTCTGATCTTGTACCAGAAAGTTACTCAGCTGTTAACTTAATTAACCTCCATTATTTCCAGATGTAATCTCAAAGTTATAATTATTAGTGCAGTGCACAAAACATAATTCACATAGTTAATCATCAGTACTAAAGTTACTGTGAACTAAAACACTCTATCAAGAAGACTGATCTTCTAAGCGCACATAAATAATTGCATTAATATTCAAAGCTTTCTCATTACACCACAGTTTCTGATCAGTCAGGGTTAATTCACCCTAAATGATCCGATCTGAGTTCTGTCAGTAAACCATTGCCTATCGAAGAGCAGCCAGGCCCTGCATCTCATAAATTCAAAAACAATATTATTACACTATGGATTGAGTAAATCCTGTCTTATGACCTTCGTGGAAAAGGTAAGAATGAATCACCTCCATTCAGCCATAGCACGAGAGAGGCTTGTCCTTAAGATTTCATCAGACTCAGTGAGCCTATAAAAAAGTGCAAGGCCCGTTGTAGGATCAACAATCACATAGCCAGAATACTGAGGAAAAACTGACATTTGGTTGCTCTGGCAAATTCAGAATCTCAACAGCTTCGTTCAAACCATCCTAGGAAGCAACATAAACCACTGAGTATCCTAAGGCTTACAAGAGGGTCGATACCCCTTCCACCGTAACAATGTTTGGTAAGCAAAGAATTAAAACCAACACAAAACATGCCGACCTAATCATACATGGTTTCAGATATATACAGGAGTGATTTTCTGACAAGTATATAGAAGCATTTCGACAGAAGGATCATCGGAAGTATCAGGCAGTGATTTTCCGTCAAGTATATAAAACCAACGAGGCTTGCTTAACATTGGAATTCACCAAGTTTTTGGACAGTAAGAGAGTTTCTATTCGCAAATCAGTTTCGACAAATGTTACAGGAACATAAGATACAAACAGAAGATTGAAATTTTGAATCATCAGGACAAAAGAATAATGACATGAAAGATAAGCTAATGCAGTCGCCGGCCTTATACTTGCATGTCCTCTTCAGCTGTTCCAAAAGCATCAATCAAACGCTCCAAGACCCAAGTTATGATTCACAGAAAATCCCACTGTTTCTTATTTTCTTGGACAAAACAAAACCTTTCAGAAAACTCATAAATCAGCTACTCCAAAAAATTCTAGTGATAAACAAAAAATACTTATTAGGAAAATAATAAACACTTTCTCTGGTTTTGCTCTCCGATATTTCACCTTCTTCGAAAGGTAATCGCTCTAGTTCAATGTTATTGTCTTATAACAGTTTTTACGTTCATTTCTCACCTGATTGAGACATGCTCGTGACAGATTAGTTGCCATTTTCTCATTTGATGCTAAGTTATCGTCTTGGATGCTTTGTTACCAAACATCAGCAGTTGACATGGTAAAACCACACTATAAGAAATTTGATCTAATTCGACCCTTAAAAAGAGTCGTATTATGTAAATAAGCGTCGTATTTAAAAATTATGAATCTTAATAAGAGAAACAAATTGCAAATGGGTCGCAAAAGAAGTGTGTCGTATTTTCGGTTGAAGTACAAATTAAGAGTTGTAATTTTAAAATTACGATTCATAATTAGAAGTCGTATTTTTTTTCCTTCTTTGAGTTAATTTTAAGACCTTTTTTTAGTTCATTTTTACGAATCTTATAAAGAGTCGTAAATTTTATGAGTCGTACTAAATCAAATGTTTTGTAGTGCCAGTATACTAAACCTAAGCAAGGTACAACTTATTCTCCGCCGAGTAAGATCACTTGATAGAGTGGTGTACTGGTGTGGTGACGATTCTGGAAGAGAATAATCAGCAATCGTCGAAAACTAAGCTATTTGTCGTGCCGTTGATGAATATAGCTTCGTCGAGGAAAAGATTGCACCCGGATTAGTACAGTGGGAAAATTCTTCCATGGTTGAACTTAACTAAGCTATTATACGGGTTGAAGCCCATCAAATATATATTCCAATAAGTGATATACTGATTATTAATGTCAGAATATCATTTGAACAGAAGACAAATCCGATTATTGTTACATACACAGGCATTCAAACGTGAATTTAACAAGTTGAAACATGGATTGTCATTACACCATATCTAGTAGTCACTTGGAGGAAGCTTTCCCTGTAAAAATGAGGAGAACAAGACTATTGCACGCTCTGGTTGGTAACTCGGAACAAAATGTCCAGCTCCTCTAACCGTTACAAACGTTAAGTTCTGATATTCAACTGCGTATCCACCAACCTTAAAACCAATCATATATGTCAGAACGACATTACAATATCACATTTTCATTCATTTGTAGGACATTGTTTGATCGATCCTTACCTCTCCTTGACTGTACCAAGGGTACCATGGAATCTTTATTGGTGCCCCGATTTTGGCCAACGAGTACCTAGTTGTCGTAACTGGTACTACACTATCTGTATCTCCACTGCAGGTTCGGTTTGTTGAAAAATTAATATAAATTGATTGATTACGCACTTATTTACATATGTGACATTCACCTATAAAGCCAAAAACGAATGCCAGTAGACATGAGCTCCTGGATGATAGGTACTACCGTGAATGGCATGTCCTGCCAGCTGGCAGTTACATAATCACTGCATTGTACCAAAATGAATCATAAGCACAATGGATTAGAATCGTCGTGAACTGTCATGAGAAACTTAAAGATATGGTAACATAAAAGTGAGCAATAGTACCTACAGACCTCCCAATCAGTAATACCAGTGAAATTTGCATGAAGCGCCTTCTGTACTTCTGGTGTGTTCAAGTATGCGGAGACATAATCATCCGAGCATGGATCATATCCTGATATCTATTTTGTCATATTTGCAAGATTATTTTGATCAGGGAAATAATTTAATAAAGGCCTGGTCATCTATGGGTAAGTCGCAGACAATCAGCCACATTTCTTGAGATGAAATTATTTCAGATCAATTTCAATCAATTATTCGATGTATATGACAGAGTAATTAAGTTTATAGGTACCTGGGGTAATTTGGAAGACTCAGAGGAATCATAAGAGCACAATGGAGCGTATATGTCATAGGGGAAGATGTTTCCGGTGGCATCCTCAGCCAGTTCCTTGTAATCTTCACATTCATCTGAAGAATTAGCTCCCACTGAAAAATTACAGCGTTGGATAATTCCGTCATGAATTTCATCAGGTATGAGAGCGTGCATCCATAAATAATCATACAGGCCTTTCTTCTCATCCTCATCATCAATGTATGCATTTCCTATCTGAAAGAATCATATTTACATATATGCATGGGATCTTCAGTTTTTTCAGAAATAGAAGAAATATTTCATGAAATCGTGAAACTTACCGCGATTCCTTTCAGATTAATAACTGTTTGATTTGTGACTTTGTTTTTTTGTAGGATTAGTGAAGCAAGTTGAGGCACATAGTGACCGGCATAACTCTCTCCAGTGATGTAGAAATCTCGAGTTTTGTATTCTGGAAATCTTTCAAGCCAGCTAATCAGAAACCTATAAGAATCTGCAGCTGTTTTTGTGTCACCAGTGGTGTAATCTGATGATGTGTTCGAGTAAGAAAATCCAACCCCAGCTGGTGATTCCAAGAAGATGATATTTGCCACTGCATTGATTTCGTGCAGCTAGGGTTATACACATTTCATTTATATATGATCAAATTAAGTAATGGAAGTATGGAACAAAGTAATTATCTGGAAGGATAACATACAACTGTTCCAAGAATTTTCGTTATGCCATAGAGTTTTTCCATCTGGATTTACCCGAAAGGGTCCAAGCTCAGTCATTGCTCCAGCTCCAAAGGAAGAGCATCCAGGTCCTGCCAGTTCAAACTTCAAATCTAACCATATATTTTTTCTCTCTAATACTTCAAATTCAGGCCTATACGTTGTAGATTCAACAAACAAAAGATACTAACCTCCATTCAACCACAACACTAGAGGCTTAGACGAAGAGCCTTCAGACTCGGTGAAATAATAGAACAGTGCTCTGCCAGCATTTGGATCAACAGTGACATATCCCGAATACTGGGAAAAGTTGACTTTGGGCTGACCGGGCAAATTTAGAATCTGATCAGCTTCTTTCGATCCCCCCTTAACCGGAGCATATGTATATGTTTCATATATACTAGGAGATCTTACAGATACTTTACTCCTATGAGCTTTGATAAACTTCGTGAGACGATTAAGATTCCCTGCTCCACAAGAATATTGTACAGAAAGGCACAAAAGTGAAAACAGCAAAATAGTTGTGCTTTTCATGTTTTGTTGATATGTAGAAATACTTCCATCTTTTATTTATATAGGTTCATAAGCACTTGCAGTGTCAAATGCGAATCTTGGAAGTACCAGATAATGCTTGGGATTACTGGCTCGCTACAACAATTCAAAGATGATATTCACTATGTGATTTTGTATTGAAGTAAAGATTTTCTCTCTTACAGTATCTAAATTCTTGAATTTTATTGTATCAAGGCAGAACTTTGGAAGAAAGCAAGAAAGTACATATTTTTAGTTGTCTAGTTGAAGAACTGTCAACAGCTTATCGGTTATTCCAATGTATCATTTTTTGTTCTAGCAATCTCCATATGGTCCACGAATGACAGTAACATTTGCAGGAAGTACTTCAGGAATATCTAAGTAGGCATCAGCATAATCGCCAGCGCATGGATCAAACTGCGACAACTATTTTCTATTAAAGAAAGTTAAAGAGAACTGAATACTAGTAGTATTTTGGGACTATGGTTAAGATGAGAAATAAGTACAGTACCAATGGAGAAGTGCAACATCATAAAAGGATGCGTTGCCTGTCATATCTACATTCACCATTGTAGAACTACATTCTGCTGTTATTAAAGCCCGTGGAGAAAAGTTGCAATTCTTGATAATAGCATGGTGACTTTCATTAGACATGAGAGCATAAGTCCAAAAAAAATCGTATATGCCATTCATCTCATCCAGAAAACCAATGCACGTGTTGCCAATCTGGAAACCACTCCGAATTTGAAATATGGAATATCTTCCAATGATCAAGAGAATAAATTAAGAATAACTACAGTCTACATATAAACTTACAGCCATTCCTTTTAAGTTAATGACAGTTTTGTTTGTTATTTCGTTGTTCTTGAGAATTAAGTGTGCAAGTTGCGGCAGACGTTGTATTAATGTAATAAGAAAATCCAACACCTGCAGTGGACAAGAGGATTTAGCCACTGTATAAAATTTGTAATCTCTTAATGAGTTGTTCTTCAAAAATCTTTGTTAACTTCATTCGACAAGAGATCTTTGTATAAAGTTTGAAATCTCTTAATGAGTTTCTGAGTCGGGCTTCACCTTAAATGGTCCGATCTGAGTTCTATCTGTGGCCTATCGAAGTATAATATTATCACACTATAACCTGGATTGTGTAATAATTTTCTCCGGTCCTGACTTGTGATCAACATGGAAAACATAAGAATGAATCACCTCAATTCAGCCATAGCATGAGAGGTTGTCCGTAAGATCATCAGACTCAGTGAGCCTATAAAAAAGTGCAAGGCCCGTTGTAGGATCAACAATCACATAACCAGAATACTGAGAAGAACTGACATTTGGTTGCTCTGGCAAATTCAGAATCTCAACAGCTTCCTTCAAACCATCCTGGAAATCAACATAAACCGGTGAGTATTCATCAGTGGATCGAAACGCTTCTGTCCTTCTGACTTTCAAAAGTTTTACAACAGGGTCGATGCCCCTTCCACCGTAAAAATGTATGGAACCACTGAAAGTATGTACTAGAGAAAATCGAATTGAGGACAATTTTGATTCAGTATTTATTTATGATTACTGTTCATTTATAAATAGGCATTACAGTATGTAAATATTATTATCTGTTTGTCTGTAATTGTTTACATATGTGTTCCCATGAACTTTATGTTATCATTAAGAGTGTGAGATCTTGAGTGACATAACATAGCTTTAAAATAGCCCCAATAAATGATTATCGAGAATGTGATATCGATTATGCATTGGAGATTGGCATGTGGTCTGCATCATATACTTTGAGATTATAGTAATTATCACGACTACGAATTACTTAGTAATCCGTAATGGACACATGGACACTTTAGAGAGTGTTGGTATACCCTTGCATATTCTCATTGATTGTTTAGGACAATAATTAAGAACCTCATAACATTTAGAATGTAATACAAACACAAAATTCATGAGCTCCATAGGTTGTGCAAAATAATCGTGACAATTTGAATTGTATGGATTCCTATCCCAAGACGATATTTGATATGAACTTGAAAAGGTGGCCCAAAGCCATAAAATCTTAAAGATGGACTAATTGGACTATTCAAGTTTTAGAACTTGAATATCTTATTGCATTTGATGCATATGTAAGTTTTCAAGGAAAACTTAAAATAGATATCTACAAATACAAACTAGTGGCTAGATGTTGTGGTTATGTTTGGAACATAAACTACAGAGTTATTTACAAGTATTGTAGATAAAGTCCATTAAGATTTTTTACTTACACTATTTACATACGATAATCGCATGATTCATATGGTCTGATAGGTTTCTATATGTAGAAACTTTATAGTAAAATGTGTTTGACACGTTTTGTAGACTTTAATGCTTCAAAATGAAATCATTCGTAGGTATGAAAATATAGTAAGTCCATTGTGGTCTCACATAAGCGTTTTGGAGTTGCAAATATTACTTGAAGAAATAAGTCAAATAGTTTGACTCGTAGAAAAGTAAATGAAATTCATATATCTATTGAAAGATTATGAATGGTGGCTATTTAAATGGTTGTATATATGTTTGATACGTATAAATCATTAGAGATAGTTTTACGTCAACATTAAAATAATAGTATTGGTTAATCAAGACTTTTATTGTCAAAGATTTGACTATGAGTTATATAATATCTCGAAATTATGGTTTCACTGGATGAACTGAATATGATATTATAACTCGCATGTTCACTAGTATAGGAATGTGTTGTGTTGGTTATTAAATATTCTATAGAGAATATAATGCTGAGTTACGTAGATATACTGTCAATATTGGATTGTCCTATATATTGAAGTATGCATCAAGTACATATGAGGATTGTCGTATACAACGACTATGTACACGTGCATTTATTATGCGATTAGACATGACTCATGAAAACAACACTTCATGTGAATAGTGGGAGCTAGCATAAACTTGGTTTATGCATAGTAAACTTTCATAAAGATGTGATGATTGGAGTCATCACATACTATGGAATTTATTCATCTTAATAACAATATCAGATTGGATCGTATCTCTGGTGATTAGATTATATTTAATAATTAGATTATTAAAGATTCAACAACTTTAGAGATTACGATTACTAGTGCGATTGCATATACTAAGGAACCAAGATCTCACGATATTAGCAAAGAACGTACTGAGAAGCTATCAATGGATTAGAGACCATTACTAGATAATAACATAGAAATAAAGTGATTTTTCCTCGAGGATACATTGGCTGATTCTTTCACCAAACATTGTCTTTAGAGAGACAATTTTGCCATTTAAAGAATCTACGTGTTGGATGCACGTGAGTGATTGACTCTAGGTCAAGTGGGAGACTGAAAGTATATATGTCCTAGAGACAATCGAATTGTGGACGAATATACATATTCGATTCAGTATTTATTTATGATTACTGTTCATTTATAAATAGTCATTACAGTATGTAAATATTATTATCTGTTTGTCTGTAATTGTTTACATATGTGTTCCCATTAGCTTTATGTTATCACTAAGAATGTGAGATCTTGAGTGACATAACATAGTTCTAAAATAGCCCCAATCAATGATTATCGAGAATGAGATATCGATGATACATTGGAGATTGGCATGTGGTCTGCATCATATCCTTTGAGGGTGTAGTAGTTCTCACGACTACGAATTACTTGATAATCCGTGATGGACACATGGACACTTTAGAGAGTGTTGGTATACCCAGCCGAGAAACCGTTTGATGTACTCTATTTATGTGTCTACGGAAGTAACGGTTTGTAGGGTTGTGTAATAGTCCTTTGACTTGAGGTCAATAGTTACTACATGTGTGGAGTGGTGTGCTTTGACCATGACCAATGCTTGCACTCCTTGTAGGGGTAGATACGGCATGTGTTGGACATATCATGAAACACATGTTGGTAGTAGTTGAACCAATATAGGATTCATTCCTCAAAATAGTGTTGGAGAGAACACTTAACTTCTCATTACTAGTTTGATCAAAGTCGTTGGCCAACGCAAGATATATTTGGAATGGTGTTCAAATATTATGGATCAATTAGTAGAATGAGATAAAGTGATTAAGTTATTGGAACAAACACTAAATCAAGTTCTAGATTTAATCGAGTATTCGCGAATGAAAGGACAGTATCATCATGAGCTCTACATTACAGGTGGTTTGCAATCCTCGCAAACGTTCCTTATGTATTAATAATGTTTGGTAAATTGTCTAGGAGTTTCACCAAACCTTAATTAGATTAGCGCTTACTTACATAAGACTCTATGTGTCACACTACAATTGGTGATTGTTCTACCAACTGAGTATTAGAGTGAATTAAATATTAATTCGATTAATGTTAGAAATTATAGAACTAATGTGATAGGAAAGAAAAGAAGAACAATAAGAAATGAGAGTGTAGAGTAGAAGAATATCCATTCATCTTATCAAGTGATACAAGTGTATACAACATACATCATGAGCCACTATTTATAGGCTACAAGTAGGAGGAGATTTAATCCCATCATAATGTATACAAATAATGGAGGTGATTAATTGGTTTTGTAACTTACAAGAGTTACAAAAGGAGGTAGGTAAATGGACATTCAATATATTATTACATAACACTCCCCCTTGAATGTCCATTGACTTGATAATGTGCCTCGTTAAAACCTTACTAGCAAAAATCGTGTGGGAAAAAGTCTAGTGAAGGAAAAAGAGTACATCATTCTTATTAAAAGAAAATACGCTCTGTTAATACTGCCTTGTTAAAAACCTTGTTAAGAAAAACCCAGTGGGAAAAACCCGATTCAAGGAAAAGAGTGCAGTGCGTATTTACTCCCCCTCATGAGTGCATCATTTCATTTATATCCACCATATTCATTTTGTCTTCTGGACAATTTGTTGATCGACATTATCAACATTATATGTTGAACGTAAACCACTTCATTGTGAACTTCATTCGTCATGTATTTGAATTATCTTCAATGTGCCACGAATATCCCTTCATATATTGTTCATCGCATAAGTCCTCGAGTTGTTTCTGCATGGTTAGAATAAGAATACGAATCAATTGTCGATATATACGTTTATCTTCATGAGAAGAACGTCTCGAGCACTTGAAGAATTAAATTTCTTCAAACTATATTTTAAGTTTTCTTCAACAGGATATGTGATCACTTTGAAAACTTTGCAAAGGATCTTGTCACAAGGAAATGAGTTCTAAATCTCCATCACATTTTTAAATGTAAAGATAACTATCAAGTTATAAAACCCTGTCTTTACAAAATATGTCACAATCATGGAGATATGGAGATAACCATATATGCGCTTAAAATGTTGCCTCGTTAAAAACCTTATTAGGAAAAACCCAATGGGATAAAAACCTAGCAAGGGAAAAAGAGTGCAACAATCGCTCATAGAATGCGCAAATGTACTCATTGCTTTGCAATTTTCATCTCCATTTGACAAGATACATATCTTCTTCAGGAGGTATAATACGGAATTGTAAACTTCTTGTTAACTCAACCTTTAAGAATATGAATTCTTACTTGAGAAATAATTAAGGTACTTCTGGACCGTGTCAATCTCAAGGTCATCTTTGAAAATATTCTTTACATGCTCAAACTACAGGTTGAGCTATCATTGGTATAACCAATACTACTCTTCACGAGTATTGAGAATTTTACTCATTCAATCCATGTTTGCTAACATGTATTTTTAATCTCCTTTTGTGACAACTAAGTTTCGGAGATGATATCTCCCCTCATTGAACTTTCTCAAACCATATGACTTGTAAGTCAAACCAGACATTATTCATGTGCACAACCTGAGGGTTGTGTATGAGTGATAACATTCAATATAATTCAATATAAGAATAAACATGCAAGTATACAAAATAATACATAAGGATACTAGAAAAAACTAAATAATGTAAGCTATGCAGGATTAATCAACATATTAGGATGCATTACTTAGTATCTAAATGCACATGAAATTTGACTCGATAATGCAACGGTAATGTACGTATTTCAAATTCGTTAATCAATCGGACTACAGGTCCATGAGCTCATTTCTATCATCATCATGGTGTCATCGAATGGATTCACGTGTACGATCCCCATTTACATGTCCAATAATTTATGTCCAACGATTTTGCATATGCATATAAAATATATCGGTTCCATGTATACCGGTATTTCAAATCTCTTTCTTAGATTTGTCAAGTCAGTACTGATAATTGATGTCTGAATATTTTTGTAGGTACCGTTTCACTTCATATAGGCCATCTATTATAGTTCAGATATCTATGCCTCTTATGGCATACATTACTCTTCAAGAGTACCAACTGTTTTATGTTGCCATTTTCTTGTATTGTACTTAGCACCAGAACCGTATTTCATTGAGGTGAATAAATAATTAGTACAATTGGCAAGATATCTCAATGTCCACCACATGCCATTCTACAATTGATATGTAACTCTGTATGCCTCAAAATAGGGTCATAGCGGGTTAACATTCAAATCATAGAACTTTATGGTCGAACATATCTTGATATAGTAACATGAAGCTGAAGCGCTTTAGTTCAAGTCTGAACTTTCAAATATATAGGATCATTTCGCTCTACGAACTTATTTTTACCAGCTTATTCATGTTCTTCCTCCCCTAAGCTGGGAAAACTAGGGCTTATGATAATATAATGCCCAGCTTAGAATTCACGTATTCATACAACTTTTGTATGCTTCAAGCATTAGTTCTCTGCGGAGAACAGTATGATAAGGAGTCAATATATTTGCACAGTTGGATTTTCTTGAGCTGAAAATAAATTTGCCCTCAAATTGGAGATCATATTTGTGGGTTTTTGACCACTTATATTTCATTTATTGTCAACTTTAAAAATGTGACTTTTGCTCATTTCAAGATCTCCATTTTCCACGCTTAATCTCAATGTTGTGTCTTGCCATAATAATAATTATAACACGAGATAGCTTTGAACACATATTTTATATGGAAACTTCAGGTTTCACAGCTACGGTTATGTTATAACCGGATGGCCTAATTTGTCACATCAATTTGCATATGTCAATATAAGTCTATATTATAACTTTTGACATGTATACAAAAGTATTTGCAAATTAAACTGGCCAGAATGATGTGACATAAAGACACAAATCTTTGTCTTTTCTTATTTGACATGACTTATAAGTACTCATTCAATGAGTCTAATATGTGCTCTTATGGTGCACAAATTTAGCTTGTAAATATGCATTATAATATGGTTGTTAAACATATTGCTTATAATATGTACTTGTCACGAGTAATAGTGATATGCACACATAATTTCTTAAATCTGTTTTTAGAAGTCTTTGCCGTGGGAATTGTTACACCTACTTAGCCCCAACACTCCATTCAGAGAGTTTAAAGGACATGTCAGGTTTCCACCCAAACGCTCGGACAACAGAATTTAGCATATTATATAAAATTTTTGAGAATAAAATGCTCAATTCTCATTCTCCCAACTTCAAGTTGGTGAGGTATATTTGATCATTCGTATATTTCTATCAACTTCAGGTTGATGAGTTATATTTATGCTTGCTTCTGGTGAAGCTTTGATGCATGTATAAACAAGCAAAATGTTGCATTCACTTCAGGGAATGAGAATAATCAATTTTTAGAAATTGATCATGATTTTGCAATTAAAATTTTAAAACTTTATTATTTCTCCAAGCACATCTTGCGGTTTGACCATAGATGTATTTGAGTATAGATCAAATAATGGTGGTTCATTTTCAATATACCAAATTGACATTAACTCATTTTGCAACCCTCTATTTTTTATTTTTTTTTAAGTATCTCCAATCACTTCTGGGAAAGGAGATTCATAAATTGTATATGTTATTTATTGTACAAGATGAGACGAGACCAAACATTGTTCTTGTGAGCTAGGGGTATATATTTACCAACAAATTTCAAATTTATACTGGTCTTCAAGATCCATTAGTATGCACACGATTGCTACTTCGGGAGCAATGATAAGAATAAATATTGGCAAGACAAATAATGTCAATTCTATATGTTGTTGAGCTCAGTTCCGTGAGAGTACAAACTCTTGTATGATGATGAAATCAAGCCATACACTTTCGTTATGTATTCTTGACATAATCCATATGTCGAGGATATATAAAACATGAGCATTTACAATATAATGCTCCCCTCAAATGCTTACGGCACCATAGATGTTTTACCATTTTCAGGTTGGTAATTATATATATCTTACAAGATATGACAAGCTTATCATATGTTTGCTGGACATATGTATTTTACTCAATAGAAGTTGTTTATATAAACCTTTTCAAATGATGGTTTTGTAATAAATTTGCCTGTAGAGCAAATAGCACATGAATTCATTACATGGATTTTCATCACCATTGATCCAGCCGGGATGGCTAACTGGTCATTCCAAACTTTAAAAGTGATATCCATAATTTGTTTCATGAACATACATTATTGAATATGCGATGTGTTGATGCAATATCATCCAAAACTATCATTCAAGCATATTTTCGCCTCGCTTGCGTCTTATATATTGTTGTCATATTCGCTTCAAGTAATGAAGCATGCCCCTTTTTTTCACTATATTGCAAATGCATTAGCATATTAGAGGCATTAAAAGTAGTGTATGCTTTTCTAGCATATTATCATTAGTAATTGTCTCACAACATATGTGATTTCGAGCATTGATATATCTCAACTACGCCGGTTGATTATTTCACAACATAAGTGATTTGAACATTGATATATCCCAACTACGCCGGTTGGTTATTCCATACTTCTTTGAAGATTTCGAAAATTTTCAACCATCAATTCTTGACAATTCTTGACTCTTCCGGTCTATGATGTTTTGTATCACATATTCACTTCAGGGAATATTATCAACTGTTTCAATATTATAAAGTACTGTATAATACGAATGAATAATTTAATAAATAAATAAGATTTATCTTCACCAATGACGACACTATTATTTTGATTCTTATCGCAAACATGATATGAAAAACATATCTATATTCGACCGCAGATTCCCAGTGCCTCATAGTTCAAAACGACGATCTCTCGAGTGAAATTCAAGAAAAAGGTGTCTTTAATATGGTGACAAAATTTGGGAACGATCCAGTGGCTAACGAATATGGAGTTAAATTTACAAAAATGTTGCGCTGTGCAGGAAATCTACGCGCAAAATTTACCTTTTCCCTTCTCAATTTATTCTCGGTCATCCAATTTGATTGTATGTGGACATATATATTTAACAAAGGAATTTCAGTGATTTCGAACCATCAATTGGTAGCCACTTCTGGTTGTTTGCAATTCTTGAAAACTTTGGATCAAATATCCGTGTGAATGATAATTTGATATTCACTTCCTTGTTAATATATAACCACATCAACTTTCAAGGTTTTGTATCTCATATTCAATTAAGGGAATATGATTTTGTATTTTATCATCGCTTGAAAAGCTTCATCCAAAATATGAGTTTGGATATAATTCATCACTAACAAGCAAATTTAAAGTGGTTAGATAATATAATATAGAGAGAAATAGAAATTCAATATGTAAATAAACAAGTTTAACTTATCTTGATGAATGATGTTTTTATAATTATTGATACGTAGCTTCATCCACATAATCCATGAGAGATTATGATGATAGAATTCCACCATCCAAACAAACTGGTGACATCAAATTAGACCAGTACTCAGATTAGCTCTTCCAACTTGTATTATCAACTATACGGCAAAAAAAAATAGTGTGTTAGCAATCTTTAGTCATGCAAATAATATATGAAATCAATTGATAGTCTTATCCTTTATATTGTGGAGGACACAATTCAGATCATCACTGGTGAAGCCAAACGGATTGTGGAATTGTGGTGTTGTAGTGGGCTGGTCCATAAGATGGATTCACAACTTCGGACGAATGAAATTTTGACGAACTCAGTTGGTTGAACACTTTCGTGCTGATAACGTGTTAGAAATTATAGAACTAATGTGATAGGAAAGAAAATAAGAACAATAAGAAATGAGAGTGTAGAGTAGAAGAATATCCATTCATCTTATCAAGTGATACAAGTGTATACAACATACATCATGAACCACTATTTATAGGCTACAAGTAGGAGGAGATTTAATCCCATCATAATGTATACAAATAATGGAGGTGATTAATTGGTTTTGTAACTTATAAGAGTTACAAAAGGAGGTAGGTAAATGGACATTCAATATATTATTACATAACAATTAATAAATATTTAATTTACTCTTATTGAGAATTGCTCTATTTGATAGAAACAATTAATAAGTCAAATTACATCAAGATCAGTATACAATAAAATTTTTGAATTCCGCTGCGTTAAATTAGGGTTACTATTGATATTCTCCTACACCAACTAGGGAAAGAATCAAAACCAACACAAAACATGTGCATATCATTCTTGGTTTCGGATATATACAGGAGTGATTTACGGACAAGTATATATATAAGCATTTGGACAGAAGCATCATTGGAAGTAACTTGCTGTGATTGTTTATCTCTTGGCTTGCATAACATTGGAATTCACCAAGTCTTTGGACAGTAAGACAGTTTCTATTCGCAAATCAGTTTCGACAAATGTTACAGGAACATAAGATACAAACAGAAGATTGAAATTTTGGATCATCAGGACAAAATAATAATGACATGAAAGATAAGCTAATGCAGTAGCCGGCATTGTAGTTATTTTCTTATTTTCCAAAAGAATCAATCAAACGATTCACAGTAGAAATCACCCATTGTTTCTTATTTCTTGGAGAAAAGTAAATCCAAACCTTTCAGCAAACACATGAATCAGCTACTCTAAAAGCTTCGAGTGGTAAACAAAAACAAAAACCAGTATTGCAGTAATAATGAATGTTAACAAATTTCACGATCAGGATTTTAGAACTCACAAGTCACAACTTCACACGCCATAGCTGTTCCTCTCCGCGCCTATTAACCTCCCCTTTCCATCATATACCAGAACCCGATAACACTACGGTGACACCTAGTTACAAATAATGGAAGAATTGCCTTTTTCGAATTAAATTAGATTTGAGTTAGTGTCTACTAATCTATTTTAGTTTAATTGGAGAAGATGGAGAATAAATATTGATTATCCATATTTTTGTTTCTATGATATATTAATTTTGTTTGGCGGCCTAGAATTTAGTTGGAAAATATATATTTTGCTTTTGTTGGAGTTGAATTAGGGATCGGAGTTTATTGAAGAAGACATATTGGTTCTTATGCAAATGTCTTATCTCTTATTTTTGGTGGGGTCAAGGTGGGACAAGGATGAGAAGTGTGATTAGGTAATGTATTTATGAACTAATGATTGTGGTGGTTTTGAAAATTATTTTAACAGGGAGCTGGGAGCTTTTTGGGGATGGACGATTATTGGTGAGTTCGTTTTTGCTAACGTTATATCTTAGCTTGTCCTTTTCTGGCATAGGGTGGAGGGGTGTAATGATAGTAAAACGGCTTTTGCACTTTTCTTGGCTCATTATCCACGATCACATATTAAATTGTTTGCCACTTGGTCCTTGGATCATAGGGTGTAGGAATGTGGTTAGTGTGGGTGGAAATTTTTTGGAATTGAGGGATGGTTGTGGACAAGCCTGATCCTAGGTAGCACACTTTCGGTTGCCACGAAGGAACATCACTTCGCACCATTCTTTTGCGTGGTGGGGGTATCTCCTTGTTGAGGGTATAGTTCCCCAAACATTTAGTAATATTTCAATTGCATAGGTGATGCTCCAGACGATATCTTCCTCACTACGTAAGAACCAACGGGTGAGAGTCTTCCACTACGCACTTGATGAGAACCTGCGCAAGAGACTTGGAGGGGGGGGGGGGGGGTTAAGACCCGGTTTGCCAAGTGTCAAACCGGTACAAGACTTCACTCGAGAAAGACTGGAGATCTACTCTGTATACTGTTCGAGATTAAGTTCGTAATCATGCTTACCTTTGCATGGGGATATGTGCCCCTATATATAGGGTTTCCTCAAAGTGGAAGGCTTCCCAAGATCGCGCCAAGTGTAGTGCTCTGGTTGAGCCACCAAGGCATATCTAGGCCCATGGCCCAACAATGATACCTAGCCCATGCCCTTTTTGGGCTTTAGGGGTAGTTTAGTCATTATTAGGAGAGTTTTGGAGGGTGTGACATAGTCTTTCGAGGTCCGAGGTCCGGAGAGGTTGGTCCGGACGCCTGGTCCGGACCGTATTGGGTTGTCAGATGAGGAAGTCCTCTAAGCCTGCCCAACTCTTCCGATTCGGACTGTATGGTTCGGACCCCCTACTCTCTAGTGCCTGTCTACTTGGTTGCCTGTGAGATTGTCATGTTGGATCCGAGTGATCGTCCGTATCTGAGGCCCTAGGTCGGACCCAGTACTGTTCAAGTACTATGCCTCCTTTCCTAGAGAGGCTCGGACCTGAGATCCCTGGGTCGGACCTAGTAAGCTTTAGATCCTTTGGTCTTCTCTTCTAGGGTGGGTCGGACCATGGTGGGTCTGCCCGAATCGGACCGTTGGCTCGGACCAATGTGTCTCGGATCCATTAGATTATTTAGGACGCCTTAGGATTTGTTCTAAGGGCTCTCATGACGGATTGGACATATTTTCGTATCAACATATGTCCCCCTAGTTTCCAAGTATCTTAGTAGAAGATAGTTGTGGAACTATTGGTTGAGACTGTTGAGGATGGATCGTTTTTTGGTCCAATCCGCCTCTCGTAAGCAGAAAAAAGGTGTAATCCGTACTTCGTGTGGTCCTTAACTTAGTCTCTCTCCCCCCCCCCCTTTCTTTCTTACTTTTGTTGCTGTCCGAAGGGAAGGGCCCGGAGTGCAACAAAATTGAGAAAGAAAAGGGTATTTGTAAGCGAGACCAAGCATAGACTCCGAACGTCGATATTGTACCTTTGTTGATGTATGGGTCGATCCGTAGGTGAATGTTCTATCCGTACCAAGCTCTTGTGCAAAGAGAAGGTCCGAATGAAAACGTCCAAGCGAACGAAGGTTCGTGGTCCGTAAAATAACATCCAAGCTGACCAAGGTCTGTAGGAGAACATCCGAGCGGACGAAGGTCCGTAAGATAACGTCCAAGCTGACCAAGGTCCGTGGGAAAACATCCGAGCGGACGAAGTTCCGTAAGATAACGTCCAAGCTGACCAAGGTCCGTGGGAAAACATCCGAGCGGACGAAGGTCCGAGTGTTGGCGAGTGATCTTGGCCCGGAAAGTGCTGGAGCGTCCGATGGGTGGTCGTCTGAAGTCCAAGTGTTGTGTCTTGCCCGAAAGTGGGGAAGTTTGTTGTATTCACTTGTGTTATCCCATTGTAAGTTTTTTGTACCGATGTGTCATTTCACTTGGTATTATTGTACTACACCGTTGGATGATTTTTGATCTACGATTGAGATTTAATCCCGAAAAATCGCAACGGTTGGAGTTCCAAGTATGACCCTCTATAAATAGGGGCCTGAGTCGCTTTCATTCTTCACTTTTAGAGAGAAGATTTTTGTTCCTGAGCATATCCGAAGTATTTACACCCGACCCGGAGCGAGTCAAGAAAGGTCCGTAGTGCGTGTTTCTGTGCGAAGTCAGCTACCTTCCATCCAATCATCCGAATACAAGTAAGTTTGCTTTTTTTGTTGCGTGATTCCATTTCCTTTGTTAGTCCTTTTTTCTATTAAGATGCTCGGATGTACGCCCATGATGTGTAGGTTAGTAATAACCACTGTTTTGGCTGTGTTGACTAACATAAAGTAACCATCTTACTGACTCGGAACTAACTTTGTCCAGCCGATTCGCTTCCTTGTCCTCGATTTTTTTTTATTTTTTATTTTTTTATCCATATTTAATATACATAAACGGCCTCTCGGACTGCCATCTTAAGGCTTACGAAATTGCTTTCTCCTTTCCCTCCGAGAGTGATAGTCAGAACCGATCCGAGGCTGAGGGATATGTCTCCGACGCGTCATCTTTATCCGACAGCTCTGAGGAGATTGACATTGTTGGTGACGACGAGTCAGCAGAGCTGGAGCAATCTCCTCGGCCGAGCCGGGAAGAGCCCGAGGTAAGCTCTTTGCTTCGGTTAGTTGTTCCGAGTTCAGGGTCTCCGAAGCATCGGGATTACCTGCGAGTCTCTAATGTGCAGGGTGTTGGCACGGCTCAATAGACAAGCTCGCGGATTATAGGAGCTCGCCGTCCGGGTCGTGCTGGGAATGAGCCAGAACTTCCGGTAGAGATTCGATCCCTCATTCGCAACCTAGGTTATAATTTTAGGGGTAACCCTAACCGAATTCCGTTCGTTCCGGATCCACAGGAGCCTAACATTGAGGAGGTGCATGATACCTCCGAGGCGCCTCCCGAGTTGGGTATGTTCGAAGAAGGTGTTGAGGATCGGGTCCAAGTAGCTGTTCCCCTTCGGACGGTAGAAGAGTTGGTTTCGTCGTCCGAGGAGGAAGGAGCGGAGGAAGAGGCCCGGGCCGAAGAAGTTGGTGCCGAAGAAGAGGAAGAAGAAGAGATGCTGTCCGCCCATGTTTTACGGAGGGAATCTGCTGGTCAAGCGGGCCTGAGCCACCAAATGACCGAAGAGGAATTGCCCGAGGGGCTTAAAAGGGGCGAGGATGTGTTCCGAGTGAAGTTTCCCCGGTCCGGGGAGGAAGTCACTCATCCCGATCCGGAGGGTGAATTGAATGAGGATGGCACCTTGCCCACCTGTCCTTCGATCATACTGGCGGAGGAGGTGGAGGAACTTCGGAGGAAGTACGAGATTCCGGAGTGCGTGGAAATTCTCGTTCCGGACAAGTCACATGCCTTTTACAATCCGCCTCCGGGATACATGTGCGTCCATGAGATAAGTCTGCACTGTGGGTGGCGGCTGCCAGTGTCGTCCGAGTTTCTGGAGATTTTGAACAGCATGGGATTGAGTCCGCATCAAATAATTCCCAACTCGCTCGGAAACCTGATGTGCTTCGGGGTAATGTGTAAATACAAGGGCATCCCGGTCACATTTGATAATTTCCGAAAGTTGTTCAATATTAGTGTAAGTAATAGGAACACTTTCTTCTATTCGTTCGTATGTCGTCAAGCGTACACATTTTTTGTCGATCCCCTCTCTTCATTGGGGATCCACTGGTGGAAGAGATACTTCTTTGTCCGACCGGCTCTGAAGGAAGGCCAATCCGAGGCGGAGAGGTCAAAATGGCTATTTGAGAGAAAATTCTTCCGAGGCAGGCTGCCGGATTGGAAACCTCCGGCTCGGAACATCCCTTTATGGATGCAAGCTCTTCACCGGAACCAGGATCCGGACAAGTACTTTTTCCGAGGGTTAATATGCCAACCACTTCCGTACCTGGCTGGCTTTTCGGAGCCAAGTTTTTGTGATAACAGGGAGGATTTAGGTAAGAGTTCTTACTTTTGGCATGGGGTTGGTCATCCGAGTCGGTTGCTTTTCTTGCTTTGTTTTTAAGTGAGAATTTGTAAATTTCGACTAACTCATCTTGTTGCCACTTGGATTGTGCAGATTTTTGGTTTGACTACACCATGTCAACCCTTCGTGAGTTGAAACGGAAGCAGAACGCGGCTCAGAGGAAGGAAATGGAAAAGGGTACCCGGACTTAGATAATCAAGACTTCCACGGTGCTTCCAATGAGTGAGCCTCGGAATGCTGCTTCCTTCCGGGCGGAGGAGACGCGGAGGGCTGCTGCGGGCGAGGAAGCCCAGACAATACCTACCCCGGACAAGGGTAAGGTAGTCGCTTCGAAGGGGTCGAAGAAGCCTCCGAGATCTGCCACTCGTGAACCTCGTGTCAGTGGTTCGAGCGTTGGAGTCGGGCGAAAACGTTCGTCCGAAGGTCCGATCCCTGCGGCCAAAAAGGGCAAGGGGAAAATGAGCGATGCTCCGGAGCTGGACTTGGATGCTGATTATCCGGGTCGTTCCCTTCCAAATACTTGAGTAATTCGAGAAGGATTCACTGTAGTATCTGGTAGGAGACGATCCGGATTGTCGTGGTGATACTTGCTTGCTTCGGAACCGTTTCTTCCGCTCGGAGGTCGTGAAGCATTCTATCGGGGTGTCTCGAATGGCCCTGATTATCCTGGTCGTTCGCTCCCAGATGCTAGGTTGTCCGAAGGGAACTCCATGATCTCTGGGAGTTGAACTTACTTTGTCGAAAAAGTCAAGTTCTTCCTGATTCGGGAGGTTCGCAGGTGTAGGATTGATTATCATCGAACCGGTTTGATTACGATAGGCGCTCGGAAGTATAAGATCGTTCTTTGAAAGATGCTGCTTTTGGAAAAGTAGGAGAGTTAACTAGAATAGGCGGTTGTTGTCTTTGTAATCTCGGTCAGGGCTCTTCGGGCTCTTCTCTTTGTAACTCGGTCCTTTCTTTAAATAAAATGCGCTTGCTTTTGTTATCGTTGTCCTTCTGTTTCATTGTGTTAAGCCTGCTCGGATCGGTGTGCAACTTAGACCCAAAACGAGCAGCTAGGTGACTTCGCTTGTGATTCGGTCGGGTATCGGGGTCCGAAGGACTTGACCCGAACGGAATGAAGATGTTTTATTAAAGCAAAGTTGTATTGACTTGGCGGAAATCAAATTACAACTTGGGGGCTTCGAGGCCTGTTTAAGGACAATGACAAAAAACTTTGATAACTGTCGTAGTCTAATCTCAAAGTGTTATCCTAAGCATAGAACTTCTGCAAATTCTTAGCATTCCAGGTTCTCTTCAGGGCTCGGCCTTGGTCGTCTTCTAGCTCAAAGCTTCCATTGATTCTGGCTCCAGTAACTTTGTACGGTCCTTCCCATTTGGGCTTAAGTTTCCCAATGTTGCTTAAAATATCAGCTCTCCTGAGGACCAAATCTCCGACTTGTATATCCTTTGGGAAGACCCACTTGTTATAGGCTCGAGCGGTCATAGCTTGGTATCGAAGGATGTTAGCCAGTGCTTTGCTTCGTTTGTCTTCGAGGAGCTCGAGGTCATAGATCCTTGCTACTTTATTGTCAACTGGGTTGTATTGCTGGATCCTTTGGGTTTCCACTGCTACTTCCGAAGGAGTAACTGCTTCAGATCCATAGACAAGGGAAAAATGCGTCTCTTGTGTGGAAGTCCGAGTCGTCGTCCTATGTGCCCAAAGGACCGCATCGAGATCATCTGCCCAACTATCTTGAGAGGTCCTTAACCTTTTCTCCAGGATCTTGACGATGGTCTTGTTGGTGGCTTCTACTTGACCATTAGCCTGGAGGTGGCCAATGGAAGTGAAGCGCTGTTCTATCTTGAAAGATTGAAGCCACTCCTTCAGTCTTGCCCCAGAGAATTGAGCTCCATTATCTGACACTAGAACTCTTGGGGGTCCAAAACGGCAGATGATGTTCTTCCAGATGAATGTTCGTACCCTGATTTTAGTGATGGTCGAAACTGCCTCTGCCTCAACCCACTTAGTGAAGTATTCCACTGCCACGATCAAGAACTTCTTCTGATGGGTTCCGCGTGGGAATGGACCAACTATGTCTATGCCCCATTGATCAAATCGACATGCTATGATTGACGAAATCATAGGGTTGGTTGGACGATGTGGTATGTTGGCGTAGTATTGGCAGTCTTCACGGTAGCGAAATTGGCAAGGCGTCAATGGTGGGCCAATAGTATCCTTGTCTTATGATCTTCTGTGCCAAGGTTCTTCCTCCTAAATGACTTCCACAACTCCCAGCGTGGATCTCTTCCATTACTGTTTTCGCTTCCTGGGGATCCAAACATCTCAAGTGGGTGCCGGTGAAGGATTTTTTGTAGAGATCTTCTCCCAAGACGAAGTATCTATTGGCACGACATAGGATCCTTCTTGCTTCTCTAGGATCTGAAGGTAGAGAACCATCTTTGAGGTAGTGGAATATATCAGTCATCCAGCTCTTTTCCGTGTTTAGGAGGAAGACTAGCCCATTGGAGCTAGTCAAGGAGGAGTCCGTGTGGGTCATTAGGATGACGCTTCTTGTGTCCAAAGCTCCTAGGGCTGAGGCGTACTTGGAGAGGGCGTCAGCTTTCTCGTTCCATTCTCTGTGGAACTGGTCAAGAGTGAATTCTTCAAAGTGCTCAGTCTCTTTCTTGAGGAGCTCCAGGTACTTGATCATATTAGGTCCTTTGGCGGTAAAGGATCCGGAGAACTGAGATTGCACAAGCTGTGAATCTGTGTAAGCCTTGATCCTCTTCACCTGAAGAGCTCTTGCCATCCTTAGGCCAGTGAGGAGTGCCTCGTACTCAGCCTCATTGTTTGTCACTTTAAAGTTGAGAGTGATGGCATATTCCAGTTTGGCTCCTTCAGGACTTTCAAGAAAGATTCCTATTCCTCCCAACCGTCCAGTAGACGATCCATCCACTTGTAATGTCCAACAGTCTTTGTTTCTCGATTCGCTTCCCTCAGCAACAGGGGGCATCTTTTTATCCTCTTGCTTCTTGTCGGAAGATGCAAGTGTTGAAGTATCGGGCACTTCATCTAGGAGGAACATGTGCCTCACCCTGAGTGAATCATCCATGGGTTGCTGATACTTAGTACAAAGCTGGAAATCATTCTCCTGTGTCTCTTTAGGCCCTCCTTCCTTTGCTTTCTCATCCTCTTTTACTTGTGTGATCATGACATGGCTCACACTTTCTTGTGGCCTTTGGGTTCCTGCTTCTGTTTCTTCTGGGTAATCAACCAGGAAATCGGCAAGAACTTGTGCCTTCTTGGCCGATGGAGCCTGATACCCGATATCATATTCACTTAATTCAATTGCCCACTTGGACAAGTGCCCTGACTGGTCTGGCTTCCCTAGGACATGTTTGAGTGGTTCATTGGTGAGGACCACGATCCGGTGAGATTTGAAGTAAGGCTTTAGTCGTTGTGCAGTGTAAACCAGTGCGAAGGCGAGCTTCTCGATCTTGACATATCTGGCCTCAGAGCCCACGAGGGCCTTGCTCAAGTAATAGATTGGTAAATGGTCGTTGCCTTGTATTCGCACCAGTACAGAACTCATCGCTTCATCAGTAGTAGCTAGATAGAGGTAAAGAGGTTCACCTTCTATTGGTTTAGACAAGAGAGGTGGTGAGAGGAGGTACTTTTTTCAAGTTATCCAGGGCCTCTTCACACTCCTTTGACCACTCAAACTTGTCTCATTTCCTTAGAATTTTGAAGAAGGGAAGGTTTTTCTCGGCGGACTTGGAGATAAAACGGCTTAGTGCTATCACCCTTCCCAAGAGCTTCTGAACTTCATTGATGGTCTTTGGCTGTGGTAAGTCTAAGATTGCCTTTATTTTCTCTGGGTTTGCACTAATGCCTCTTTCCGTGACCATGTAGCCAAGAAACATTCCTCCCTTTACTCCAAACGTACACTTCTCAGGGTTCAACTTCATTCCATATTTCCGAAGAATGGAAAAGCAGTTGTTGAGATGCTCAATATGCTCCTCTTCAGTCTTACTTTTCACAAGCATGTCGTCCACATAAACTTCCATAGTTTTACCCAGCTCTTCCTTGAACATTTTGTTTACCAGTCGTTGGTATGTAGCGCCTGCATTCTTGAGACCAAATGGCATGACCTTGAAGCAATAGACCCCTCCCGCTGCGAAGAAGGCCGTCTTCTTGACATCTTCTTGGGCCATCCTGATTTGATAGAAGCCCTGATATGCGTCCATGAAGCTCAGGAGCGCACATCCTGCAGTAGAATCTACTAGTTGGTCTATGCAAGGTAATGGATAAGGATCTTTTGGGCAAAACTTGTTGAGTCTAGTGAAGTCATTACACATTCTCCACTTTCCTGGGGCCTTCTCGACGAGGACCACATTACAAACCCAGTCAGAGTATCTGACTTCTTCAATGTGTCCTGCTTTTATTAACTTGTCCACTTCTTCTGCTATAATAGCATCTTCAACGGGCCCAAAGTCTTTCCTCTTCTGCCGGATGTGTTTTACCGTTGGATCCATGTTCAGACGGTGAACTGCAATCCTTGGGTCTATCCCCTTAAGATCATCGGTGCTCCAGGCAAAGATATTGTGATTGTATCGAAGGCATGTGATGAGCTTCATCTCTACTTCCGTGCTCATCTCCGTTCCAATCCGAGTTGTCTTTTCCAAGTTCCCCTCGATCAACTGAACCTCTTTCAGGACTTCATGAGGTTCTATCCTGGCAGTCTTGGGGAACTTTTCCCTGAGCGACCCAACACCAATTTTTTCCTTTAGTGGGGTAAGAGCCACAGGAGGAGGACTCCTGGGTCTCTTAGTGACTGAAAGAACGGGTACTGTGGCTCCTCTGGTTGACATGATGTAGCATTCCCAGGCTTCTCTGACATTGCCCACTTCTTCTCCCACGCCGTTTGGGGTTGGGAACTTTACCCTGTTGTGCAAGGGAGAGGCGATTGCCCTGAATTGGTTAAGTCCTGGGCGGCCCAGGATCACATTATAGTCGAAGGTGCTATCGACCACCACAAAGAGGATTGTCTCAGTCACTCTTGTCGGAAAGGTGCCCATAGAGACTTGTAGTGGTACGCTCCCAATGGGACGTACTACAGATCCTCCAAAACCCACCAAAGAAGTATACACACGCCCATATTGAGTCTGTCCCAAGTGCATTTGCTCCACAGTCCTTTTGGAGATGACATTGGAAGAACTTCCCAGTAATACAAGTACCTTCTTGACCTTGTAAGTGGCGATGACCAGAGAAACAACCAAAGGAACGTCGGGGTCCTTGAGATCTCCTCCACCAGACGTTGGTGGGGGAATTTTGCTATCGTCAAAGGTGATGGCGTTTGTGCCCTTCAGGGCTGAAGGAGCATATGCTCTATCATTGTTCCTCAAAGTGTTGCGCGGTCCTTTCCCTTGCATTTCGACTGTCCCCACCAGTTGGTCCCCCCGCAATGGCGTTGATAACTCCGCTATAGGGGAGGTTTTCCATCTCCATATTATCGTGGTACCCTCGGTATCTTTGGGCATGCTGAGGTGGGATCTCTGCCGGAGGAGGCGGTAAGGAGCCTGCCGGAGGTTCCGAGCCACGCTCTTCCCTTCTTTGTTCATTCTTCTGGTGTCTGGAAGGTTCTTCTTCATACATTGGTTCCTTTAGTTTTCCGCTTCTTATCATCCCTTCTATTTCCGTTTTCAACTGGACACAGTCCTCCGTTGAATGACCTTTTGTTTATGGAACCTACAGTAGTCCTTTGAAGCTTTGTTCTTTTTGTTACTCCTTGTAGGTTTTGGCCATTGTATGTCCAAGTTTTTCTCAACGATTGAAGCCAAGATGTCGGATCTCGGTCTGTTGAGGCGAGTATACTCGGGGTATCTCCTTGCTGGAGTTCTTTCTCTGCGAAACTCTCTCTTATCTCTAAGTTCCCTTTTTTGTTCTGTTAGAACTTAAGATCCCGGATTGGTACTTGGAACTAGATCAACAAACAATGTTGCCAACAATGTTGTTCAACAATGTCTACAGTAAACAGATAGCAGCGGATGAATAATGAAACTTCTATTACCAAGCCAATATATAGAAAAATATATTAGCAGCGCCTTTAGGCAAAATATCTACTGACAAGAAAAGTAGATCTAAACAACTAGGTTTAATACAATCACAAACGATTGATTAAACAACCAAAACTAGCCCTAGAAGAACCAACAGTAAAAGCTATTCTAGGTCGATGTTTGAAAGAGTTATTCCAACAATGAATACTCTTAGACAAACTCTAAAGCTAGCAGAAAACAAGAAGCCTAAAATCTCTATTGATCTTTTCAAAAAGCTCAAACGTTGCTTTGCTGAATCCTTGCATATATATACTTGAGATGTCGACCTCTTCCATCTATGTCGAAAGGCAATAGGATCTCAGCAAAGGCAATTTTTCCTTTTACTTGTTTTCTTCAAAATGCACATAGAAGGAAATTTCCATATTTCAATTCTTCATAAAATATATTCCTTCTTGCTTTCACCACAAGCTGTTCTTTTTCCTTAAATCAATTCTTGTTCGTTTTGTCAATACTTCCAGTCCAAGCATCCTGTCCAATGTGCTTTGTCTTCGATGTCTGCGGCAATGCTATATCTTCAATGTTATGCCATCATTGAATTCTATCCTGTCACAATGTTATACAACATTAATAATCCTGCAGCTTCACAAACAACAACAAACACAAACTTGGAACTGATTATTGAAAGACAAGATTATCAAAATATAAGTGCATACTGCACTTTCATGTTCAAACTTTCCCTGACGAGGAGGAGGCTCCTGTCGTACTTGCTCTTTCCCTTTTCTAGCTCCTGCTCTTATTGGAACATTTCTTCGATACTCTTCTCCATACAAGACTCCTTCAAAAATATCTTCCAAGTACTTTTCAGTCGTGATTTCTTCATTGGAATGTTTTTCCTGAGGTCTTCATTGTAAGTGTTAGCATATAGGTGTCTGACCCGCTCCTTGATGCTATGAGGCTCTACTTGGCGTACTTCAGTATTGAAGCGGTCAAGAAAGGTTCTAAGATCCTCATGCTCCTTCTGGATTACTCCCGCCAGGTGCTCAACTGACCTCTTCCTCTTCTTTGCTTTCTCAAATCTTTTCAAGAAGAGGGAAGCAATGTCAGAATAGGACTTGATGGAGCCGTTGGGCAGTGAGGTCCACCAATCCATTGCTTCCCCGAAGAGAGTAGTGGAAAAGTTGAGAGCCTTCATGTTGTCATTCAAGCCATTGGTCTTCATCTTACTCTCGTATCTAGTAAGGTGACCGACGTGACAAGTATCTCCATAATAGTGTTCAAGGTTTGGAATGGTGGAATCGGGGCATTTCCTTTCCTTTCTGATCTCATCACATAGCGGATTGGGAGCTCTAAGAGTCACCTTCTCATGTGCCTTCACCATCTTGCTTAGAGTTGCAATTTGTGTTTCTAAAGCCTTTTGTTGGAGGTAAATCACTCGTGATCAACTTTTCACCAGTTCTAGGGTTGATAGCCACATCTGGAGGAAGGTCATTGAGAGGTACTATTGAGATACTTTCCGCCACATGATCTCTTGGTGCGTGTTGCTGTGCTCCACGTCGACTAGTCCCAACATCATCCGCCCGAGGTCTTACTGGACTTCTCTCATTGCTCGTTAGAAGCAGCGACTCTCCTGTTGAGAAGGTTCCTTAGATCTTCTTGTTGAACTTGTTCCCCTAACCTTTGTTGAATAGGACGATGCTCATTCCTCGATTGTGCGGGTTCAGCTTGTCTTGGAATTGCCAGAGGAGGAGTGGGCTGAGGAGGTTAGAGGTTGTTTGATCCAAAGAATCCTTGTATAGTGGTGAGTAAGAGACCAAACTGATTATCATTCATCCCGAACTCACTGGGACGAATGATCTGCCCATTTGGAAGAGTAAAGTTTCTTCCTAGGGGAGGACCGTGTGTTCCTGGCGGAGGAACTTGTCCTTCGATCCCGAGCTCATGGGTTCTTATTGGTGGATCAGCGGCTCTTTCCTCATCTGAGGAGAGACTAGCAGTACGGCCGTCGCTTGGATAGTCCCTTGCATCTCTTGGTGGAGTTTCTGCCACCCTTCCCCTCCTAGGAGGTCTACCTCTTTGCCTTGGAGCAGGTGTTCCAATTGCAGTGGCGTTGGTTCTCGCTGACTTTCTTGTCCTAGCCGTTACCGAAGAGAACGGAATTTTTTGTATCGATTCCCACAGACGGCGCTAAAATGTTGGGGGTATAGTTCCCCAAACACTTAGTAATATTTCAATTGCACAGGTGATGCTCCAGACGATATCTTCCTCACTACGTAAGAACCAACGGGTGAGAGTCTTCCACTACGCACTTGATGAGAACCTGCGCAAGAGACTTGGAGGGGGGGGGGGGGGGTTAAGACCCGGTTTGCCAAGTGTCAAACCGGTACAAGACTTCACTCGAGATAGACTGGAGATCTACTCTGTATACTGTTCGAGATTAAGTTCGTAATCATGCTTACCTTTGCATGGGGATATGTGCCCCTATATATAGGGTTTCCTCAAAGTGGAAGGCTTCTCCAAGATCGCGCCAAGTGTAGGGCTCTGGTTGAGCCACCAAGGCATATCTAGGCCCATGGCCCAACAATGATACCTAGCCCATGCCCTTTTTGGGCTTTAGGGGTAGTTTAGTCATTATTAGGAGATTTTTGGAGGGTGTGACATAGTCTGTCGAGGTCCGAGGTCCGGAGAGGTTGGTCCGGACGCCTGGTCCGAACCGTATTGGGTTGTCAGATGAGGAAGTCGTCTAAGCCTGCCCAACTCTTCCGATTCGGACCTTATGGTTCGAACCCCCTACTCTCTGGTGCCTGTATACTTTTGGTTGCCTGTGAGATTGTCATGTTGGATCCGAGTGATCGTCCGTATCTGAGGCCCTGGGTCGGACCCAGTACTGTTCAAGTACTATGCCTCCTTTCCTAGAGAGGCTCGGACCCAGGTGGGTCGGACCTGAGATCCCTGGGTCGGACTTAGTAAGCTTTAGATCCTTTGTTCTTCTCTTCTAGGGTGGGTCGGACCATGGTGGGTCTGCCCGGATCGGACCGTTGACTCGGACCAATGTGTCTCGGATCCATTAGATGATTTAGGACGCCTTAGGATTTGTTCTAAGGGCTCTCATGATGGATTGGACATATTTTCGTATCAACACTCCTCATTCATGGTCTTGGTTTATTGCGTCGGCCACGACCCCTCATTCTCGACTAGACTTCGGTCTAGACATATTAGATGATGGTGGTGACCAAGATGACAACCAAAGTTTTACTACTTGGGGATGGTTGCTAGATGTTACTTGGAATTGACGGGTTTGATTGGTCTAGGACTCTACCTTAAATTTCTTGCACTTGCTCTTTATGAGCATAGGGTGAAGGGGTATGGCTAGTTTGACTGTTGTATCAACTTGGAATTGACGGGTTTTGATCCTAGGCAAGTGATAGAATGTGGAACTATCACTCTGAAGTGGTTTTGAATTTGTCTAGATGCCCATGTTTGGATAATGATGTTGATGGGCCGTGGAAATCTGAATGGAAGTGAAGTTGGGCCATGAAATGATGAAGGAATGCTTGATTGTGTATCTCCCTTTTATTGGTTGAGGATTGTGTATGCTTGTAGGCAGCCCACTGTGTATTGTTGTAATTGTACGAACTATGTTCGAGCATCTCTTATGCTCATGTAAACGTTATGAAGTTATAATAAATTTTTGCTGTTTCAAAAAAATTTTTTATAGTCAATTGCACGACTCATAGTTGTTCACTTATATATTAGTGTCACACATGTATTATTTTCAATTTTCGTTGCATTACAAATGCTCTCATGTAAATTGGTGACAAGCATGCTCGAGAAAAAATTACCAGGTTGTCTTTTCCGGTAAGCATACAAATCTTGGGCAGGCAAGTTTTCATCACCATTATTCAGTTGGGTCAACATCCCCTTAAAAGATCTTATTAAGAGGAGCGTATATTCAACTTATATGTTGTTTGTATGATCCTCTTATAAGTAATGTGGAATGGTCTAACACGCCCCCTTACGACTAGGCAGTGGTTGGTCGGCTCCACACGTGGAATCATAATTGTCATCTTTGGGCAAGCTGAAATTATCTTCGGTTGGGGCACCCATCATCAACTTGGGCTTGCTCTGATACCATATTAAGTTTGATATCATCCTCATAAAAGGCCTTATTCAGATGAGAGGGTATCCAACTTATATGTTGTTTGCTTGATCCTCTCACAAGTGATGTGTGGTATTCTAACAACCATAAAAGATTACTACTTCTCGGTCTCAAAAGTCAAAATAAATATACAAAGGAGTCCGTTTTGCGAGAGACCCCTATATATAGGAGAGTCCCGAAAGTCCCCTTTAAACGTTAAAACTAGACAATTATACCTTTTTTCTCGACTTGGCTTCTGATGATTTTTTGCGGATCTTTTGACCCGGA
The DNA here is from genome assembly GCA_026545765.1 of Plantago major. Taxonomy (NCBI): domain Eukaryota; kingdom Viridiplantae; phylum Streptophyta; class Magnoliopsida; order Lamiales; family Plantaginaceae; genus Plantago; species Plantago major. Next base: position 61,375,914 of record CM048839.1, on the reverse strand, counting down.
TTCATTAAAGACGGGTCAAGTAAAAACTAGACAATATAATGTAAAAACTAGACAATATAATGTAAATTTAATATCATGTAAAAATTAGAGAATTCCTTTCATAAACTAGACAAATATAAACAATTATGTTACACTGAGTGAGTAAATTTCTGGACAAGTAATAAAACTAGACAATTCATTTACAAAACTAAACAATATGTTGTAAAACCAGACACTAATTTTTCTTCGATTGCTTTAGTTTCTTCTTCTTCAAATCATCCAATCCACCCTCTTCAAAATCATCATCAGCAGCAGGTCTCTTAGATCCTTGAGAAGCTTTTTCATCAGCAAATTTCTTTGCTTCTAGCTTTTTCAACTTACATAAAAACTGACAATACATACTAAAAACTAGACAGTTCAACACAACTGCACATCAGAAAGATATAACATGAAAAATTACACAAATATTGTTAAAAACAAGACCATATGTGTTAAAAGCTAAAACATAAGGTATTTACATAAAAACTGGACAATATATGTTAAAAACTTGACAATTTCACACAAAAAGCTGTAAAACATTAAAAAGTAGACAATATATGTTAAAAACTAGACAATTTATACTAAAACATAGACAATTTATACTAAAATACAGACCATTTATACAAAAAACTAGACAATTTATAGTAAAACATAGACAATTTATACGAAAACTAAACCAGCAACAACAAACAACATAGACAATTTATACTAACACATAGACCATTTATACAAAAAACTAGACAATTTATAGTAATACATATACAATTTATACAAAAACTAAACCATATCACCTCTACAAGTATTATTTACTATGCTGAATATAATACTAACAGAGAGCAAACCTTCAAATTGCATAAGCATAACTGGTATTGCGAATTGCAGTTTTCTAGCTAACGAAATGAGTAATCCACATTTCTGGACCTAACGTGTTCAAATCACCTCTATCAAATAGTAATTCACCATGTAGAACAATACTAACTGAGCAAAAACTCGAATCGCAGTAGTAACATAAACAAAAAATTACAGAAAACTTCAGATCTGTAACTCAGATTAATGATGAAACTATCAATTTACCTCGAGGTATCTGGATCTGAGTTTACAATTGGTTCGGGTTAAGCAACGGGAGCTCGATCACCGGTAAAGCTGGTGGTGATGTGGATCAATTGACAATGAAGCTGTTAACATTGAATTGTGCCTTGAAGCATTGCACAATAGACCGTAATAATGCGACCTCCTCACGAAATGCCATATTTACTCACAAAAAGGAAAAAAAAATTGAAATCGTCCAGAAGAGTACAACCGAATCTAGTTACCTATGGTAGGGGCAAGATCATAAACAACGTTGGAGATGAAAGTGACGAGAAGACTGCTCTTGCCGACGGCTGATGTGTCAAATCAAAAGTTCTAAATTTATTTTAAGCCAAGAGTTAATCCTCAACATTACGAAAACCTGTAGTGTAGTGGAGTTAACCCCGAGGTCGGTCTCGAAGGACTTAACTAAGCTGAGTCTTGTTTACGAATAGTAATTACAGTAAAGAAAGCAGTAAAACTGTTGTTTGCTTAGTCAACGAATTTGTTCTATATTATTTATCTACTTATGCAATCTAACTAGTAAACAGATTAATTTAAACGACAATGATATGAATAAGGAGAATTATGGAGTGGTGACGTGAAACAAGCTAGCTAGCAGGATACATACGATTCACAGGATAGATTACGCAAGTTGTCACAATCTTGAGTTCAAAAACGAATAGCACCAGTGGAGGCGTCAATTCCACTAGGCTACAATCAATCTAGTTAATCCTACTATTAATGTTTGCAACTAACTGTTAGATTGAAATAAGACGAAAAATGTTTGGGTTGCCAAGGATCAAATGCTTAATCTAACAGTGATATTGACAGATTGCGCATCAAACGTAATAGCAAGATGTGCGACTAATATAAAAAGCACAAGTAATCTAAACCCGATGCACTTCGAATCTCATGAACCCTAGCTAGCATGCATTAAATCAGTCACCACCCCATAAACGGGGAGTTTAGCTATTCAAATTATGCAATGACATAATCAATATTGTGTATAAACAGACTCCAAACATAATCCAAAGCAAGAAACAAAGATTTGAACAAATTGATACAGTTTACCCTTCGTTGTCACAAGCCTTAGGTAGAATTGAAGAACTGAAACGAATCGATGCGAAAAGCTATGTTCATAATCTCCCAATCAATGTCAATCGCCGGATTACAAGATAAACGGTTCAATTACCTCCAATAATAGGTAGGTAATTTCCTTGGAAAGGTTCTAGGTCGAAAAGCAATAAGAGGAGAAAAATAATAATGAATGTTATGTCTAAAAGATCAAGAAAATAGGTTATATATAGTGAAAAATGCTCAAATTCACGTTCTGGGCCGAAAACGGGCCAAAAACGGCCCAAAGAGGCATCTGGCGTCGTAAACTAAGCGCCAGCTTCCTTCTGAAATGTATGTGACGCCTGTCCGACTCTGGCGTCGATTTCCTCTGCCGGTTTTTTACCTTTTTGAATATCTAAACGTCGGAATTTGGAAATGGTTCCTTCTTCAAAGTTGTATCTCTTGGTCTTACCTACGCGTGGAGACCAAGATCAGGTCAATCGAAGTTCATATACAAAAGGTATGGCCAAAATGCCAAAGCTGCTCCATCGTAGTTCGAATTTCGCGCGCTTTCACTTAAACGGCTCTAAAATCTTCGTCCGAACTCCGAATCCACTTAAGTTTCGACCGATCAACTCCTTTTTCAACCGCCTTTCAGGTACATAAACTTCCATGCTTCCATTAATTCATTAAATGCACTGGTGTAGCCCTTGTTTTAATGAATTTTCACCAAACACCTACAAAACACAAAAAACACAAAAATGTAACAAAAAACTAATAAAACACATAAGAACTATACTTGAGAATGGAAATAAGACGGTAAAAAATACCGAATGAGATGATGTAAAATCGACTTATCAACGGTGGAATCTCCGATGAGAATATCGTAGTTGCTCCGTCCATGCCCTGAACTTGCTGCCATTGAATTATTCTTCTAACTTCGGATCTTCTTCTTCCCTACAAGCTACTAATTCTTCTCTCTATTTGATGCACGGTGGTTATATAGGGTGGAAACGGCAGAAACAACAGCGATGGAGAAAATCGAAATCGGGAGGGATGAAGATAATCTGAAGGAAGTGAATCTCAATTGAACTGGAAGAAGAATCGCGGTTGAACAGGAAGAAGATGAAATTGGGGAAAATATGATAAAATAGCTATTTAAATACTGTTATGTATTCAAATCATAACACATGATCCAAATTGTCTCTGACCCAGATACGCGTATTTAATTGAAACTGAGCTTTAAAAAGGGACTTTTTGGACTCTCTGGACTTTTATAAGACTTAGTATATACAAACTCCGAAGAAAAGGCTTATCGAGAGGCTGAAGAATCTCCCTCCCTCCCTCCCCCTCTTCCGACTCACTCTTTGGGATCAACAAGAAAGTGATGGCATGTCTCGTTCATTAAGAGAAAGGTAAAATTTGCACCCCATATTCGTAAAATGAAACTGCTTTCTGGTGTTCAATCCGAGAATGGAACACACATCTGATGAGTACTTAATATGTGGCTTTTTATGCATGTTTTATTTAAGAACCCGTACTTTTATTTTTGTTTGATTTTATATTTCTATGTTATTTTTATAGTGGATCGGGCCTTATACTTTATAAAACTAATTTTCAGATTTTTAGGCCCGAGCTCATATGTAACTATAAAATTACTAAACCCTTATTTTAGCTCAAATTAAATACGGAAACCTATCTTTCTTCCTTATGCCGAAAGAGCTCACTGTTACTATGATCAAAACGCTTCTTTTTGTCAAAATAAATACATTCTGCATGTTTGCATGCAATTTGAATCATCAACGAGAGAAAGTGTTGATACGGATATATGTCCACTCCGTTAAGGGTGCCATAGAGCGTGTCATAGAGCGCATCAAGGCTAAAATAGCCAATTCAGTACTTATCCGACCTTGGCTAGTCTGCCTTAAGGAAAACCTTCCGGGTCAACTAGTACGCTCAAGTCAATACACCTTTTCAGCTGGTCCGACCTAGCTAGGTGCACGACTTTCGAACCTTGCAAGAGGTCACATGGTCTCACCAAGTACCGCACACTGTCAGTCCTAGGATGCCAAACGGACCGGACGAGATAAACTCGGACGCCACCTTAACAATAAGACCAAACGTATACATTGGAACCTCCAAGATACTTCCGAGCAGCTAGTGTCTCGGACCGTCACTGAGCTACCTAGGAACAGACCAACTCAACTGAGCTCGGATAATTCTAAAGGTCTCACACGGACCCATCAGTGGGAATAGTACTCTGAGGGGTAAAAGGACCAATCTACCCTCCATAGCCCATGTAATGGTGTTGGACTCTCACATACTATTGGGCCATGGGACAAAGGAGCATTGTTGTCCAAATCATGAACATACACTGGGCATCATCTTATGAACCACTTCATAAGTACATGATAACTATAAATATAGCACAAGGTCCAAAGCCTTAAGGTAAGATTGGGATATCACAACTTCCCTCATAACTACTACATTGAGAGCTTTCTTCTCTCTCTTGAGTAAAGTCTCTTCCCGGTTTGACATCTGGCAAACTGGGTTACCCATCTAACCCCCCCCCCCCACTTAGTCTTTTCAGGTGCTCTGGCTCGGACAAAGTTCTCAGGTTGGACATCAAGTTGGAGGCGGATCTTAGATTAGGGACTTGTAGTAGTTTAGTTCGTGTTTGAGGCTCAACCCCTCAACATTTGGCGCCATCTGTGGGAATCCTTACAAAAAGTTCCGTGTTTAAGTTGAGCTGATGGCAAGAACGAGACGGACAACACGGACCAGTGCTGCTGACATCTGAACTCCACCTCCCCTCCCCCGCAGACGTCCACCCAACAGAGGATGGAGGGCCACTGTAGCAGAAAGGAACGCTGAGGGAAGGAGATACCCGAGCGATGGTCAGACAGCGAGCCCATCCTCCGATGACGGAAGAGACGTTCCGTCTAGGGGAGTTCGTAATGTTCCTGAGAATGTTGTACCTGAAAATTACGGAGAAGAGGCCGCTCAAGTTCCTCCGGCAGGGACACAAGGTCCTCCTCCAGGTCAACACTTAACATGTCAGATGGTCGTATAGTCCGCACTAGTGACTTCGGATTAAGTGAGAATCAACTTGGTCGACTGCTTACGATAATCCAAGGTTGTCTTGGGTCTAACACTGTCCAACCCCAACAAGTTACTCCGCCAGTGGCTAATCCGGGGCAAGCAGAGCCTGCTCTATCAAGGAACGAACAACGTTCGATCCAGCAGAGGTTGGGGAATCAGCTACCACAGGAGGATTTACAGAATCTCCTAGACAGTAGAGCCTCTGCTTCCCAGGTTCGACGAGAAGGAAGTCCAAATGGGCAGAGAGCATATCGGGAAGACGGAAACAGGCAACCTAGAGCTCCGCAACAGATATGTCCGCGGGCTAGAGATCACATAGCGGAAACCATTCCTCTGGTCCACTTAGATGAAATTACCACGGATGTAGCAGTTCATCCAAGAACGGGAGAGATGATGAATGCGGAAGAAATTTATGCTCAACAAAAAGCCTTGGAAGCTCAGATTTTCAATCTCGGATGCTTGGTAAAGGATCATGAGCAGATAGCTACTAGTGCACCGAATCCTTTGTGTGATGATATCATGAAAGAAAAGGAAAGAAACAAGAACTTAGATCAAGTGATTTCGAACTTGGAATACTATTATGGGGATACTTGCCCTGTGGGCCACTTGACAAGGTACAATAGTAAGATGGATTCCAAAGGGATGAGTGATAATACAAAAGCTCTCACTTTCTCATCCACTCTCTTCAGAATAGCCATGGATTGGTACACTGCATTGCCAAACAAGTCAGTAAGATCCTATGCGGACCTCTCTTCCAAGTTCCTGAGACGATTTGGAAAATCGAAAAGAAGAAAATGGACTGTGGAGCACCTGGCAGAAGTTATACAAAGAGAACAGGAGGATCTTAGGACTTTCCTAGATCGCTTCAATTCGGAGGTCCTCCGAGTTGAGTCTCACAGTATTAATGAACGGGTCCGTCACCTATATGCTAATACTTACAACGCAGAACTCCGCATGAAACTCTCTAACCAGGAAGTGAGAAGTGAAAAGCATTTGGATGATATTTGTGAAGAGGTAACGTACGGAGAGGAGTACCGAAGGAATGTTCCAGTGAGAGCTGGTTCCAAGAACGGAATTGAGCCAATGAAGCAAGAGAAACGCCATGGAAAGTTCGATCCGAAGAAGGATTATAAAGATAAAGATTTCAACAGGGAAAGGAGTCCACCAAGAAGGTATACGGATTATACACGTCTCAATAGATCAAGATCCGACATCTTGTCCACCATTATTGAGATAAAGTTGGATGTTCAATGGCCAAAGCCATCTTACAATAACCGGAAGAACAAGAATGCAAAAGGATATTACAAGTTTCACAAGAGCCGTGGCCATGAGACGGACGATTGCATTCAACTGAAAACTGAGGTTGAGCACTTAATAAGAGAGGGAAAGTTGAAGGAGCACGTCTACACGGACGAACCTTCTAGGCATAATAGCACGGAACGGAGGAGGGAAGACAGAACAACAGAACCGCAACCATGTCCGCTATCCTTGCCTGCTCCGCCAACCAATCATGCATTTCGCACCGATCATCACCAATACAAGTATGATGTTGATATTGAAATGGAGAATCTTCCATACAACAGAGTGATCAACACCATAGCAGGAGGGTCGACTGGTGGCGATAGTAGGAAATCAAGGGAACGGACGGCTCAGAATCTGCAGAACAATGATAGATCCTACGCTGCTCCAACGATCCGTGGAACCAACACTATATCCTTTGATGACAGTGAGATTCCTCCTCCTACGGCAGGAGGCGGGGACATAGATGACCCGGATGTTCCACTGGTGGTCTCTTTCACCATAGCAACTTATCGAGTCAACAAGATCCTGGTAGATACAGGGAGTTCCTCGAACATCATTGCCAAAAGAACAATCGATCAGATGAATCCGGGAAGAATTTGATATGAGAGAGTCAATACCTTCATATTAGGGTTCGTAGGAGGAACTGTCCGTCCTTTAGGAAGCATCATGCTTCATGTATCATTGGGAACACATCCCGCGAGAGTGACACAGCTAGTCCGTTTTGTAGTGGTGGATCGGACCTTTGATTACAATGCCATCTTTGGTCATCCGGGGCTCAATCAGTTCCGAGCTATATATTCTACCCTCCATAACAGAATGAAGTTTCCAACTCCCTGCGGAATTGGAGAAGAAGTAGGAAACATCCGAGAAGCCTAGGAGTGTTACATCATGTCTACCAGGAGAGCATCCGCTTCTGTGTTAGTAGTCTCTTTGAATTTCGATCTGCAGATTGTTCTCCCTACAAAAAAGGAGGATCCCAACATTGGAATAGGGAGTTAGAAGGACAAGTTTCCCAAAACAACACGGATCGAACCTCATGAGACTCTCAAGGATGTTGAACTTGTTGTTGGAAGCCCGGACAAGAAGACTAGAATCGGAACGGAGATGAATGCAAAAGTGTAGATGAAGGTCTTTGCTTGTCTCCGAGACAATAGAGATGTCTTTGCTTGGAGTACTAACGACCTCAAGGGGATAGATCCGAGGGTCGCTGTTCACCATCTGAACATGGACCCATCGATAAAATATATCCGCCAGAAAAAAGATTTTGGTCCAATCAAGGATGCCATCATAGCCGCGGATGTTGACCGGCTCATGAAGGCCGTACACATTAAAGAGGTCCGTTATTCCGATTGGGTTTGCAACGTTGTCTTAGTTGAGAAATCACCAGGTAAATGGCGGATGTGCAATGATTTCACAAGGCTGAATAAGTTTTGCCCAAAGGATCCATACCCTTTGCCACGGATTGACCAATTGGTTGATTCCACAGCCGGATGTGCGTTACTGAATTTGATGGATGCGTATCAAGGCTTTTACCAGATTCGGATGGCCAAGGAGGATATTAAGAAAATAGCTTTCTTTGCTGTGGGAGGGGTATATTGCTTTAAAGTGATGACCTTCGGACTGAAAAACGCATGAGCTACTTACCAACGGCTGGTAAATCAGATGTTCAAGGAGGAAATTGGCAAAACCATGGAGGTGTACGTGAATGACATGCTTGTTAAAAGTAAAACCGAGGAACAACATATAGAGCATTTGAACAAATGCTTTGCTATCTTTAGGAAGTACGGAATGAAACTCAATCCGGAGAAGTGCACCTTCGGAGTAAAGGGCGGAAAGTATTTAAGCTACATGGTCACAGAAAGGGGAATAAGTGCTAATCCTGAGAAGATAAAAGCCATTCTAGACCTGCCCCAACTGAAGAATATCAATGAGATACAACAGCTTATTATCGGACGTCTCATGTCCTTAAGTCGTTTTATTTCGCGATCCGTGGAGAAGAATCTTCCGTTTTTCAAAATCCTCCGGAAAGGAGAGAACTTTGAGTGGACTGCAGAATGTTCCGAGGCTTTTGAAAACTTAAAAAAGTACCTCCATTCCCCTCCACTGCTCTCCAAACCCGTAGAAGGAGAACCACTCTACCTCTACCTAGCCGTTACGGAAGAGGCAATGAGTTCCGTGTTAGTACGGATCCAGGCTAATGATCACATGCCAATTTACTATCTTAGTAAAGCCCTTGCTGGGGCGGAGACAAGATACGTAAAGACTGAGAAATTTGCATATGCTTTGGTTTACACTGTAAGGCGGTTGAAACCTTATTTCAAGTCTCATAAGATAGTGGTCCTAATTACGGAACCTTTGAAACAGGTCCTTGGAAAGCCCGACTAAGATAGTAAAACATAAGTCAGTTCTGCCAAAGATCAACCCGGACAACTTTGAAGACGCTCAATTCACCAATCAATCTCGGACTCCATCGTGTGAGGAAACTCGGGTCAACCACATGTTCCTCCTCGATAATATCTCAAACGAATAAAAAACTGATAACTCCGACTAGGACACTCAGAGAGAGGAGGAACAAAGGTTGAAAATTCAAGATCCCATAAAAGATCCCCAAGCCACGGAATGACCCACCGATATTTGGACATTGGAAGTGGATGGTTCATCCACCGGAAGAGTGGGAGGCAATGGAATCTACCTTAGAAGCCCTGATGGAGTGGAACTTGACTATGCGATATCTTTGGACTTCAAGGTTAGAAACCACGAAGCTGAATATGAAGCATTGTTGGTCGGACTACGTCTAGCCAAGTCTCTACAAGTCCGGAAACTCAGATCTTATACGGATTCACAGTTGGTTGAAGCCCGTTTTTCTGGCGCTTTTGCCACAAAAGGCCCAACAATGATCAAGTACCTTGAGCTGCTAAAGCAAGAAGTGAGTCTCTTTGAGGAGTTTACCCTGGAAAAATTTGATAGGAAGTGGAATGAAAGGGCAGACACTCTAGCAAAGTAGGCGTCCACAACAGTTGCCTTGGACACGAGAAGAGTCATTCTACTCACAATAAGGAACTCATCCGTTATGAGTTCTACTCCAACCATTATGGTCACTGGAACAGGAAGAAACTGAATGACTGATATCTCTAATTACCTCAAGGACGGATCATTACCTGCCGATCCGAAGGAGTCAAGGATTGCACAGTGCCAAGCAAATAGGTATTTCATACTCGGGGGAAGATTTGTATAAGAAATCCTTCGCTGGAACCCATATGAGATGTTTGGATCCACAAGAAGCAAAGATGGTGCTTGAAGAAATTCACAGTGGAAGTTGCAGAAGTCATTCTGGTGGGTGGACTCTTGCCCAAAAGATCATCCGACAAGGCTACTATTGGCCTACCATTGACAAGGATTGCACGAGCTTCGCCCGAAGCTGCCCTGATTGTCAGTATTATGCGAACATCCCTCATCGTCCGACACACCATATGATTCCTTCAGTCATAGCATGTCCGTTTGATCAATGGGGCATAGATATTGTCGGACCTTTCCAGAGAAGCACACAACAGAAGAAGTTCTTAATTGTAGCTGTGGAATATTTCACGAAATGGGTAGAAGCGGAAGCAGTGGCCACTATCACGGAAAGCCGTGTGCGGACCTTCATTTGGAAGAACATCATTTGTCACTTTGGCTTGCCAAGAATTCTGGTCTCGGATAATTGTGCTCAATTTTCGGGTAACAGACTCAAGGAATGGTTGGCTTCTTTCTAAATTGAGCAACGCTTCACATCTGTCGGATATCCAAAGGCTAATGGACAAGCTGAATCCACAAACAAGACAATTGTCAAGATCCTGGAGAAGCGACTAAGGACCTCTCAGGATAGTTGGGCGGATGACCTAGACGGTGTACTCTGGGCTCATCGCACCACAGCATGGACTGCAACTAGGGAAACCTCATTTGCTCTAGTTTATGGCACAGAAGTAGTCATACCAGCGAAGATTGCGATCGAAACAATGAGGATCCAAGAGTTCGATGATTCCGCCAATCAGGACGCTCGAATCTATGACCTAGACATGCTAGAACAGAAGAGAACTGAGGCACTGGCTAATATCCATAGATATCGAGCAACTACAGCCCGTGCCTACAACAAGAATATCTAAGCTAAAAATTTACAGGTCGGAGACCTAGTGCTCCGCAGAGCTGATATCTTGAGCAATATTGGGAAACTCAAGCCCAAGTGGGAAGGAACTTACAATGTCATCGGAGCTAGAGTGAACGCAAGTTATGAAATGGAAGACGAGCACGGACGCCCACTCAAGCGTACTTGGAATGCCAAGAACCTTCAAAAGTTCTATGCTTAGGGTCTATCACACAGAACTCTGTCAGTTGTTTTGACATTCTGGGTTTAAACCGTTTGTTACACGGAACTTCATCAGCTATGTTTTCGTTACTCTTTTGTCATTGGCCATGCAGCCCACAAGTTGTAATTGAATTTACGGAAATTCCATACAACTTTCATCTTTTGATTCAAAACGAAATTTGATTATTTACATGGCAAAGAGACTCTAACAAAAATCCTGTTTGTACAGTAAACAAAAGTACACATAATCTCCTTTGTACAAGTTACGATCTGATGTATCTATTCGGATCCATACAACATCTACAATACAACGGAAAAGCCTATCATATTCTCCGAGATATGCCATATCTCCACTAGGGAATCTCTCAAGTAAGGGAACCCCCGGCACCCCAATAGCATCAGTCCCTCAATAAACAACGAATAGTGGAATGTACCTGTAACACGAAAAAATCAAGAATCAGTCTCCGGACGTTAAGATTCTGTGAAACCTCCGTTCGTTCGAATCCAAACACGGATCTGACATATTGATCGTACTACGACCCACCCGCAAGCAGCTCCTCAGACCAGAAAAGCTCCTACCGGGTGGATCGCGTGTACGATCGATGGGATTGTCTGTCGGTTCACTACTCAGAAATGGATCTGACACATTGATCGTATTATGACCCACCCGCCAGTAGCTCCACGGATAGGACAAGCTCCTACTGGGTGGATTGTGCATACAACCGATAGGATCATCTGTCGGCTTATTACCCAGATCGGAACATTTTCCAAGATCTATGTTTCCTAACAACAGATCTTGAGCAACCCATCCCTCTAGACCCACGCCACTCTCAAACTCAAGATGATATGTGCCAATTTGAGAGTGGATGGGAGTCTCGAGGGGGAGACTGGTCAAGAAACTATCTTCATATTTACACCTATTTAATAGTGGCAGATGAATTCGAGCTTAAGAAAGAAGAAAGAAATTTTCAACAAAATGGAGATTGGGATCGGAATTATGTGATCAATGCAGTTGAGAACTCGGGTATTTATAGATAGGATGACCCAATCAATGTCCGCCACATGAGAAGATTGACGTCGACGATGGGCTTGGGCCATCTATATGGACCAAGTAGTATTGGATCATTTGGGTTTACCCCAGCTGGTCATATTGAGCCCATGGTTTAGCTTTTCTATAAGAGTATCTGAGTAGTCTCTCATCGACCAGTCCAACCAGCTTCATTTGCGGAAACACCCAAAGGTCAAGCCTATCGAGTAGTCCAAAAATCAGCAAGTTGATAATTTATCGTGTTAGATCAGCAAGTTGTTCAAAGAGATCCGAGCTAGCAAGAATTGTATATTTGTGCAATCTATTAAAACTACTCATATTGTGGCGGATCGAAGAAGTATAGGAACTCAACCATTAACACATTAGAAAGAATACTATTGTACTGACAATACTATTACAGATCAAGAGAAATTCAATGTACTGGCGTCCGTGCCATTAAAACATATGGAGTCAGTGAATTACAGAATTTCTACGGGGCATACCCCGGACTTTTCACTGAGCAGGAGGCTGGCTTGGACCGGCTTCATTGGTTCCAGGAGGATTGGCGGAAGACGGATTGGCAGTTGAGGCATTTGCACAGGACTCATCAACAGCATCGAAGGATGCCTTTATGCTCTCGAACAAGTTGTAGTCTGCGTCGCGACCAACGATCCGGGAGAGCATAAAATACCAGTTGTTCAAGAAGTTTTGATACCCCTTGAAAGGCATAAATCTAACCTTCTCCATAGCCTTCGGAACGAGCTCCACTGGAATCTCCACTCCGTTGCTGATGTCAATATCACCTTTATCAGTTACCACCTCCGCGAACTCACAGGCCGCCAACTGCTCATCAGGAACGAGCTCCACTGGAGTCTCCACTCCGTTGCTATCCGCGGACGGATCTAATCCTTCCTTCTTCCAAACGAAGTTCGGACGCACCAACCCCTTCGCTTGTAGTTGGCCAATGGCGGATGAGAAACCCCTCCAGGCGGAGAGCATCGACTTTGTCCACCATAAAGAACTGGAAGGAGTCCGACTTCATAAATTCCTTCATGGCTTCTAGCCGAGCGAATTAGAGATCTTCAAGAAGAGCATCCTTGGACTCAAGCAACAACTTCATTGCCTCATCAATGAAGTTCTCTTGCCACTCCAAGTCCGTCTTTGTTTGGTCCCAATTAGCCTTTAGCTTGGTGATGACTGTATCCTTCTTCTTAGACTTGGCCTCCACCTGCTTCACCTTATCCGCCTCCTCCGCCGCTGAAGCTAACGACTTATGCAGATCTTCTTCAATAGTGGCCCGCTCACTGGCCTTCCACTGCGTGGCTCTGATCATCCATCCGAGCTACAAAAAATCCGAACAATCAGAAGTTATATTTTCAAAATATAAGCTGAAACTAAAGAACCATGGAAATAACTTACCCTTTGATGCAGCTCGTGGATCTCTCCGACCCTCTCTACCTCAGGGAGTTCGCGACTCCGTTCAAACTCCGCATCAAGAGCTGCTTGGTCGGACAACGACAGAACGACAAAGAAAAGTTACCTATTTGATGTAGGAGAGGCATTCGAGGTCGCGTTCCTTTTCCTGCCAGAAACGATGGCATCCCGCATCAGCACGTCCCGAGGAGGCGCTGATGCAGAAGAACCTCCAGGCCCAGAGGTCCTCGGAGCACCTGAGTTTGGTGGCCTCGGAGAAGCAACACTCCGGGTAGCAGGACCTTTGCCCTTGTCAGGCACCTCCAAGGTCTGCGGATCTTCACCCGCCTTCTTCCGCCTCTCCTCTCCCGCAGGGAACAGGGCTGCATTTTTGGGGTTCGCCATAGGCAAACCCGCGGAAGTATTTATAATCTTGGCCCTCTGGCCAGTGGCAAGCTCAAGGGCTTGCTGCTCCCTCTGCTACTTCTTCTTCTCTCGGAGGGTCGACATTATGTACTCGAACTAGTAAGCTGTGGAAGGAACAAATGATGTCAGATACGGACCTATAAAACTACGAATAGCAGTCTTATATGATAATCATATATGACACTTAAAAGACAGAAAGAAAACACGAGTCCGAAAGAATCCTTACGGAAGTCGTTCTTCCCTCCGACCTCAACGACGTCAGTCAGTCCGCACAAATAAGGCAGCGGCTGACAAATCAATCCGTGAAATGGATACGTTGGTGGATTATTTTTCTTGTGGATTTCCGCCACCCACGGAGCCACGTTTTTGGGAAGAGGACGCCAATCCGGAAAACTTTGTGGTCAACCCCCACTGCTCTCGTCGCCTCGCGGACTCCCCAGGCTTCAAAGCCATCCGCACGAAGATGTATTTTTCCCACCATTTCGATCTGAGCGAGAGATGGGATCAGAAATGAAGTTGTATGACTTCCTATTTACAAAAGTATAGAAAAGGGGATTCCCCGGACTAAAGGTCACATTGAACAATTGCTGAAAGATTTCGAAGTTCACCGGCTGCCCCTTCTTCGCACAGAAGACCGCAAAACAGATAAGGTTCCCCAAAGATTTGGGGATAACTTGGCTCGGACCAATCCCGATATGATTCAGATTGTGCTTAAATTTGGATGCGATTGGAACCTTCCATCCACAAGAGAAAGCTGCTTGATGCACGCACATATATCCAGCTGGTGGATTGTAGAAGGCGTGCCCAGGCTCTAGAACCATAATCTCGACAGACTCGGGAATCTCCCACTTCTGCCTCCACTCTGGAATATCTTCATTCTTCACCTTGGACGAACAGGTGGGAAGCAAACCATCCGCATTGAGTTCACCGTATGGGTCCGCGATTATTACAGCCGATGCAGGACGAGGGAATTTAGTCCATGCCGCCTGAGCTCCACGACCCGCAGCTAGTGGCGGATTAGGATGTGCGGGCACTCTAGGATGTAGAACAATCCGGCGATTGTTCCACCCAGAGTGTCCCCGCGGACGTGCGGTTTGAGAGGCTTCATGTTGGTCCAGATAACGGCAAAGGGAAAATACTAGAGGGGGGCGGGGGTGAATAGTCTTTTACAACTTTTGTCGATAAACACAATTTCTCAGATATCTGTGAAGATATCTGATACTTAATTTCAGAGAGCGGAAGACTTTTCTGTGATAAGTGCACGTGCTCAGCAAGATAAATAAAGCAAGTAATAAATTGTAGAAAGTAAATAACACAGATCTTTATAGTGGTATCTGAAGGTGGCGTAATCCTTCAACTAATCCACTTCGGCCTTTCTCAGACCTAGAATCCACTAAGACAGATAATTGAGTTCACCTTACAAATAAATTCTCTCGATTTCTAAAAACACTAGGTTCCCAACCAAGTGTTTTCCCTGAGTTATTCCCCGACTTTCTCAGCCAAGTACTTCCTATACTCATAAACCTTTGAGCTATTCCTTAGTTTCCCAAACTAAGTACTTCCTATGCTTAGTAACCTTGGAGTTATTCCTTAGTTTCTCAAACTAAGTAATTCCTGTACTCCACGCCGTTTATGGTGTTGATTAAGGTAGTTTGTCAGATTTGGTAGATTAATAACTTCTACAGTTATGTAATACTACCTTCTTGAACAAGAGTCACTTAACACACTTCACAATGTGTGGTCATATGTTCTTTTACTAACCCAAGTCTATGATAAATGTTCTAGAGAATGAATCTCAGATACTTGATCTTTTGATTCAACTCCTTCACAAATAGCAATGCTTGTTAAGGATCTGGACACTTAGAACTTTCATGCTACTTAGAATTCAAGAGCTTAGTCGCAACTGTAAGCTGAAGAATAAGTAGGTTGAAGACTTGTATGCTTGAGAGAAAGATACTACTAGTTGTATTATCAGAGAGGCTTAGTATTTTCAGTGAGTTCTGTGTGTCTTTCAAGCATTCTAAGTGATGATATTTATAGTTGAAAATCATGTCGTTTGAATAGTATCCGTTAGGCTTAATGAAATTCAAACTATTGATATCTGAAAATAGTGCGGCAGAAGACGTTGTCTCTTTTAAGAGATTTGCTCTTTTGTACAGATGTCTCTGTCTGCGCATTTATTGCATTGTACTATTTTTGTCCTGTAGTGCCAACGGAACTATGCACGCCTTCTGAAGCATTGCATGTCCCTTTCCAGACACCTTCTCATCTCCAAATATCTGTTGAAACATTGTTTCCCAGAAACATAGTTTTATCCAGAGTATCTGAGTGTAGATATCTGTGGGCACTTTTCCTCGTTCAGAAACCTCGCGCTCTCAGATATCTTTTGCAAAACTTGTTTATTGAGAAACACTTGCTTATCAAAGATATCTGGACATAGGCATCTGATAACCTTTGTCTTCAGCAATCTTGTGCAGTCTTCAAAACTTCAAAGAAAATGTTGAACTCTCCTGCTGGATGCCTTCTTCTTGGTCTTCTTCAAAGATATAAAAAAAATTACATTCAGAGACCTAACATCCTATACAAGATTTGCTAAACTATCGTACTTAGTGATTTTCCTCTTTTACAGTGTTCAAGTGAACCAAGAGTACTAACCACCTTTCTGAGCTAAGATAAGTTATTAGGTTGCTGATCAAAATCTAAACAAATATTCCTAACAAATTTCCCCCTTTTTGATCAGTCAACGATGACTATCTTTAAACCTATTACAACTTGGAAGAGGGAACAATCCAACACTTAATCAATTCTTATGATCTTTTCAATTAAATTTTAATTAAGTGCAGAAAGTAAGCATCAACCAAATCACAAGGTGTGATCTTTGCTGACAAGTTATCTTTTTATAGATTGATATCTGAGAGTAGGTTCATCAGATTTGTTACAAAGAAAGTTTACAGATAACTTTTACAATGATAGAACAATAAAGTACAATCAGCAAGATAAAAAATACATAGTTCACTAGGACAACAGGAGTGACCAAGCTCCAATTAGACATCCTAATAAACTAGTCTTCAAGTCTTCAAGATCTTCAAGTCTTCAATCAGCAGATCTATGGATCAATTTGCAAATTCCCTATCCCCAAACCTTTTGATATCATCTGAGTAGTCAAAGAGCAAAGTCCTGACTATCATCTCAGTGTTTCTGGCAAATCCACAAACTTCCTTGTAGGTTTTGGTTGGATTCTTCTTGGCAAATTGTTTGACCCACAGATACTTTCCCCATTTCCAGGCATGCTCGATTCTGATCTCTGATAGCTTGAAGTATTCATATATGATCTTCAGATATCTGATGTCACCTTTGTATTGATCTTCAGTCATGTAGAAAGACTCATAGGGTTCCACAGCAAGTCTTGCTCTTGTGCTTGTTCCAGTGATGTTGGGAATTCTGTGCACATCATCTGGCTTTCCATAAGGACAATCATCAGAGAGGTCCTTTTTCATGGCTTCTATTCTCTTGATTACTTCAAAATCCAACCAGGCTTTGATGTGGTTGGTATTAATCAAGACTGGCTCGTCTTTTCTCCATGCCATGAGCTGTTTATGGATTGGTTCTGGAAATTTTTCATTTACCAGTAAGTGCTTAAGTTCCAAACTCCAGTAGCCATTCTTCTGATTAATGCACTTGTAGACAGAGGAGTCATTGTTGGTCTTCACATACTTAATTTTGGCTTCTTCTGGCCTGAGTGGAAGTTGACCTTTTGTTCTTTCAGCTCTCAATCTATTCCTCCTTTATATTGAATTCTACTTTGGGGGATTGCTTGAAGAACCACCCTGGATTGACATGGTATTTCCAGAGGGTGTTTTAGCTGCCAAAGGCTTTGCAGCTATGGTCTCAGATAGGCTATCAACCCTTTTTCTTTTTCTGTGAAGAGGAGTTTCATCTTCATCAGTCTCTTCATCATCATCAAGATCAATTCTTGTGAAGATCTTGCAGCCTTCTTCATTGCCCTGGGATTTGTTTTGGCCGTCTTCTTCTTCTTCAGAAGACTCATCAATCCCTCTTACTTGTCTTCTCCTTGGAGCCTTGGTAATCCTTGGAGGTTTCTGTGCCATGGCCCTTGTTGTCATTCATTTTTCAGGAAGTTGCTGAGTAGTGTCCACTATCTGTAGAGCAATCTGACTAGAGGAGGGCTCATTTATTCTGAGGATGAGGTGGTTGTTCAGATTTTCTTTTGTTTCCTCTTCCTCTTCCTTTATGAGCACCTTGAAATCCTTCTCCCTTAGTCATTGTTGACTGACTCAGTGTCACAAAGGATTCTGAGCATGACTCAAAGTTTCCTTGTAGATAATTGTAAGCAGCAACCAACTTCTGAAGTTCAGCCTTGAGCTCCTAATTTTGTTTGATAAGTCCTGTTTCCTTATCAGTGAGCTCTGCTAGTGGGCCTTGAATAGCATCTGCTTTTCCAGTAGCATAGCTAGCCTCTTCAAAGGCTTTTGCAGCCAAGTTTTGGTCATCATCCCTAACCATGCCTAGGTCTTTCTGAGCAACGACCAGACTGGTTGTTCTCTGAGTGATGAGCTCAGTGAATGTCTTCATTTCTGTAGGGACTGATGCAATGGCGGCTTTATCTTGAGAAGACAACTCCTTTTTCAATTTAGCCAGTACTTGATATCTGTTCAAGTATTCATTGGAGTTGACATTTGGCAGCTTGCTGAAGATTTCAGGAGCAATCAGCTTCCTTTTCAAATGAGAAACCGCTAAGTGTTCATTGCGGTGTTCTGCCAATGCCTTGTCTTCTTCATCATCTGAGTCATTAGCCCAGTGATCTTCATCCTCTTATACTTCTTCATCAAAGTTTCTGATGGCGGCAACCATCTTAGATATGGGTTTCTTGCCTTTGGAGGATGGTTTCTTTGGTGAAGATGCAGCCTTAGCATCATGCTTTTCTTCAGATACATGTTCAGCATCTAGCTCCTTGGCAATATAATCAACAGCGTCCCGGAGCCCTTTAATCTCAGAGTAAGCTTAGGTTTCTTTGCGCGTTTGTTCTTCAAGTTTATCTAGCTTGACTCTGGATTCAGCTATCTTTTCTTCCAGTTGAAGATGTAGTTGTTGTTCTTCCTCCAACAATTGTTTGAGTTGAGCAACTCTGGCTTGTGCATCCAATATTTTCTGAGTGTTGTCCTCAGAGTGCTCAACTACTTGTTCAGTAGAGTCTTTTTGTTGGGGAGATGGATGGGTTGATTTCTGAGTAGATGGAGGAGGGGATTTCTGTGTCCTTTTCTGGCATTTCTGCCTTATCTTCTTCTTCTCAGTTGGAGCTTATTAGAAATAAACACTTTAGTATTATTCATGTGTATAAAGCATATATCTGAGATGTTATATCTTAAGGAACTTTCTTCTACCTGTGAGATAGGCTCCTGTTCTTTAAGTGGTGAGGCTATGGAAGCCTCCTTCTCAGATTCTGAGGCAAGCTTTCCAGCTTCCTCTTGTTCTTGTGTTTCTAATTCAGCCTGTAACAAAGAAATTTTATCAAATAACAAGATTAATAAACAAAAAATATCACAAGTAGAGAGTTAAACCATTCAGCTACCTGAGCAGTGTCAGGCTGATTGGTCTTTGGAACTTGTGACCCTTCTATGATTTGGTCTTGTTGTTCCATTTCAGCTTCTTTGTTTGAAGTTTCAGGTACTTCAGACCTTTCTGAGTGACTAACTCAGTTGCCTCCCCTGTTTGATCATTTTGAGCAGGTGTCTCAGTTTGATCCCTCTCTAGGAGTTGGGGAACCTGTTCATTTGCAGGATTTTCTTCAGCATATTGCATTGCTTGTATGTCAAAATGGAGTTCATTGACCATTTCATCAACCACTTGTGGCTGTTGTGGTTGTCTGGAAGCAGAAGTTTGAGCATTTGAGAGCTCTTCCAGATTTTTAAGTGTGGTGTTAACATCAGCGTCTACCAACATTAGGTCACCACTCATCAGGGCTTCTTGAAGTTGTTTATACGTGACTTTCCCTGATGGTGTGTTGGCACCAACAACCTTTGCTATAGGTGCTTGCTCAGCAACCTTTGAGCTAGTTGCTTTCTCAGCAATCTTGGACCTTTTGTTCTTCTTCCCCTTGGCGTTGGTTACTTTTTCAGTAACCTTGGGGGCTGGGATCTTCTCCTTCTTGTCCGATTCGTCATCGAAATCTGGAAAGAGTTATAAACAATCCCTGCTGCTTCTGCAGAGAGAGTTTGAAGTTTCTCACTGCTTTTATCAGGATTGATAAGTTCATCAGCAAGGCACTCTGCAGCATTGATGAGTTCATCTGCATTGATGATTTTATCAAGAGTGGTCTTAGTAGCATTGATGAGTTCATCAGCAGTGGCGGCAGGTAGCTGAGAGTCGACATCCATAATGGCTATGCTTTCTGATTTGCCAGCAGACTTCTTTTGTGAAGTTCTGGGCCTTTTAGTCACAATGGAACCTTCAGATACCTCATCAGTCTTTCATTTCTTGGAACCTTTCTGAGATACAGTAACCTTTTTCATCATGTTTGTATACTCATATTTGTAGAGTAGGTTACTATTGGCAATGTCTGACGTCTCTATGAGCTCAATGCCAAGGCACTCCAGTAAGTAGCAAATCTTCAGTCCATAGTTTACTGTGGCTTTTGGCTCAGCAAGGCCCTTAACGATTTTAGGCTCAAAGCCTTGTATCTTCTTCACAAATTTCATGAAGGCGTACTTCCCTCAATTAAAAGGGTTTTCCAGCCTTTTTCTTGTTGATTCAACAAGAACATCATCATCCAGCATTCTTGGCTTAACTGGCCCGCACCTCCTTGTAGACCATCAAAGCATCTATGAAGGATACATGCTAACACATCCCAGTGAACCAACAGATGTCTGGTCATTATGTCAGCAAGCTTAAAGTCGATGGGTGTGTCTGGCTTGTCAAGATCACACACATCACTGTATAGTTGCTTCACACCTTCAAGGAGATCTTCATCCTTGGTGTCAATTTCAAAATCCTTTCCAAGATTTTGAAGTTCAAACAGCTCATAGAAAGCTGTTTCGTCCAACAAGATTTCTTGTCCTTGGACTTTGGTTTTGATAGACACTGTCTCAGTGCCTTCAGAGACTTTGGAGATAATCGTGGAGTTGTTGTAAAACTCCAGGAAATCCAGTGAAGAAACTCCACTGGGAAGAGCAGATAGAAAGCCCTTGATTTGTGCCTTTTCAAGCATATCAAGTACCAGCTTTCTGTCAGTCTGGTTTTCTATTGCAGCTACCAGGTATTCCACAATCATGGCACCACCCCAAATCATCCTGTGATTTGAAGTCCAATGATCAGGATTGAACTCTCCAATCAACCGATTGTTTGTTATAACCAACACTGGTGCTTGCTTTTCAGCAGTACTAGATGTAGTAGCTTGGGATTTCTGAGTAGAAGCACGTTTGGGAGCCATCTCTTTAAATAGTGAAGTTTTTGAAAAACGAGAAGAGATTGAGGTAGGAAATTAGTGATTCTTTGCAGAAAAACTAAGAAGGAATCAGTAGTTGCAGAGAAAATTGCAGAGAGATTTGAGAGTATTTTGCAGTTTTTGTGCAAGAGCAAATGTAGGATTAGGCGAAAGTGATTTCTTTTGCCAAAATCCTATATATATAGCAGTGTAATTCCAACAGGCAAAAATACACAAATTAATTTTGTGCATTTGTATCTGTGTACGTGCAGTAAGGCTTTGGTAAAATTCGATTTGCATTAAATGCTTAGTGGGCCACATCTGAGTTTTTATAGTCCACTATTTTACTGAGAATTGATCTCGGCCTTTAAAATGGAATGCCCATTTTATCAATGGTTAGGATTGCTTTTCTAGCAATGATCACAATCAACCTAGGTGATTGTGCCCAATTAATGAATTTTGGCGATTAGCTATCTGAATCACATCTCTTTTGTGTGACTAAGGGACAATCTTTGGACTTATGTAGTCAGTTCAGAGATTGGGTGTAACTTAGCATAAAAATGGAAAGATACAAAACACCAGAGATGTAGTTGACTGAGTATAGTTGTACCACATTTCTCTTTTTGTGTTCCCCCTCACTAAGTGATCTAGATATCTGAGTACCTGTCTCAGAAATCTTCAAATAGCCATTTTACCCTTTAACCTTTGATATTTGAGTACCCGTCTCAGATGTCTTTTTGCTAAGTGTTTCACATTTTGCCTTTGATATTCAGGATTCCTGTTCCAGATATCTCATCTCTCCTTTTTCCTTTCTCAATCATATTGAGTTCCTGTCTCCCTTCACATTTTTTTTTTATTTTTAGCTTCTTTTAGTATATGAGTTCCCGTCTCAGATACCTTTTTGCCTTGAATATCTAGATGCCCGTTCCAGATATCTTTCTCCTTTCTGAATTTCTGTCTCAGAGATTAGAACTTTTCAGTTCCTTTGGTAGCTCCATTAACCCAAGACTATGTCTCAAAGTTAAGAACCTGCTTTCTTGCAAAGGCTTTGTAAATATATCAGCAAGTTGGTCTTCAGTACCAATCTTGAGTATCTCTAAATTTCCTTTTTCAACATGGTTTCTAATGAAGTGGTGTCTAACATCAATGTGCTTTGTTCTTTCATGAAACTTAGGATTCTGAGTTATGGCAATAGCACTTGTGTTGTCACAGAAAATTGGAGTTATCTCTTCATTCACCTCATAGTCTCTGAGTTGTTGTTGTATCCACAATATTTGTGAAGCACAACACCCAGCAACAATATATTCAGCCTCTGTGGTAGATGTGGCAATTGAGTTTTGTTTATTGCTGAACTATGAAATTAATCTGGCACCAAGAAATTGACAAGTTCCTGAGGTGCTTTTTCTATCAAGCAATGATCTAGCATAGTCAGCATTCTAATAGCCAACTAAACTCAATCCACTTTCATTTGGATACCACTATCCAACTTCTACAGTACCCTTTACATACCTTCATATTTTTATAGCAATGTTGTAATGTGATTGCATTGGATTTGTCTGGAATCTAGCACACACTCCAACTGCATATTGAATATCAGGTCTACTTGCAGTGAGGTACAGTAGAGATGCAATCAATTTCCTATACTTGTGTTCTTCAACACTTTTGTCAGTTTCAGTATAGGTCATTTTGGTTCCAATGCTCATAGGTATCTTAGCATTCTTTTCAGAAGGCTTTAGATTAAACTTGTTGAGCATATCCTTTGCATACTTTGTTTGACTAATGAATATTCCATCATTAAGTTGCTTGAGTTGCAATCCTAGGAAGTAGTTTAATTCTCCCATCATGCTCATCTCAAATTTACTTTTCATGAGCTCAGCAAAGTCTTCACAAAGTTGCTTGTCTTTAGATCCAAATATAATGTCATCAACATATACTTGGACTAGAAGTAGTTTCCCTTCATGGTTCAAAGTAAAGAATGTTTTATCAACATCTCCTTTCTTGAAGCCACTTTTCAGCAAGTATTTGGCCAAAGTATCATACCATGCTCTCGGAGCCTGTTTCAGTCCATACAGAGCTTTCTGAAGCTTATAAACCATTCTACTTTCTGTGGAAACCTCAAAGCCTGGTGGCTGTTCAACATAGATTTCTTAAGCAAGTACACCGTTTAGGAATGCACTTTTAACATCCATCTGATAAACTTTAAAGTCATTATGAGCTTCAAAGGCTAAAAATAGTCTAATTGCGTCCAATCTTGCAACTGGAGCATATGACTCGTCAAAATCTAGTCCTTTTGTTTGGATGAATCTAGTCCTTGGCAACCAACCTTTCTTTGTTTCTGGTTATTTCACCAGACTCATTCATTTTATTTCTGAAAACCCACTTGGTTCCAATTACAGATATTCCGTCAACAAATGGAACCAGTTTCTAGACTTTGTTTCTCTTAAATTGATCCAACTCTTCTTGCATTGCAGAGATCCAATCTTGATCCTTCAATGCTTCTTCTATAGTTTTAGGTTCAATATTTTAGATGAAATATCCATAAAGAGAGTCAGCAATTGCTCTCCTAGTTCTAACTCCTTGGTCTAAAGGACCGATCACATCCTTGGCAGGATGATTTCTTATCCATTTCATAATGGGTTTTGAACTAGTAGGATCAATATCATTGTGATCTTAATGTGAATCAATATGATCTTGATGGGATAATTGTACAATATCTGAGATATCTGACACATGGGAAATGCCATGGATATCTGACACTTTTTCAGTGTTGGAGATATCTGGAATTTGATTTTCAGCAATCTCATTCTCAGAAACCTCTTCATGATGAAGGTTCTCAGTAACCTGTTCCATTTCTGAAATCCTCATAGGAAATTCTTTATCATGTCTTAGAGTCATCTGGTTGTTACTAAGCAATGGTTGTTTTTCGTCGTCAGATTCATCCTCTAAGTGAATGATAGAGTTTTGTTTTGAGGATTCTTCTTCAGAATCTTTAATCATTAGTTCTTTGAACCTATCTTAGAGTTCTTCATTCAAGAGTACGTTCTTGTTTCCTTCGTAGATGACAACATGAACATATTCTTCAATCTTTTGCATTCTTTTGTTGTAGATTCTGGAGGCTTTGCTATTCAGAGAATAACCAAGAAATACTTCTTCATCTGCTTTTGGTTGAAATGTTCTCAAGTATTCTTTTCCATTGTTATGAACAAAACATCTGCAACCAAACACCCTTAGATGTTTGATACTAGGGGGTCTACCATTCAAAAGTTCATAAGGAGTTTTGTCATGGTGTTTGTTAATCAAACATCTATTTTGAGTGTAGCAGGCTGTGTTAACAACTTCAACCCAATAGATTTCACTTATTTCAGTGTCAGCAAGCATTGTTCTTGCTGCTTCTTTTAGGGTCCTATTCTTCCTTTCAGCAACGCCATTTTGTTGTGGCGTCCTTACGGAAGATGATGTTGTATACCTTTGCAGGTACAAAACTCTTTTATGTACTGGTTCACAAACTCAGTACCATGGTCTGTTCTGATTACAGATACCTTGTCATTTTTCATGACTTCAAGGTTATTCAGCAAGTTGGGTATCTCAACCCTTGCATCAGATTTTTGTTTGAAAATACAACCAAGTGAATCTTGAGTAATCATCAACAACAGCCAGACCATACTTCTTTTCTGCATAGCTAGTTACAGAGGATTCAAAAAGATCCATATGTAACATTTGCAGTGGCCTTTCACTGGAGTGTCTAGTTTTAGACTTGAAAGATGTTTTGGATTGTTTTCCAATTTGGCAAGCTGAGCATATACCATCTTTTCTATATACCATTTTGGGTAAACCAACCACCAATTCTTTCTTGGCTAGCTTGTTCAGAGTTTTGAAGTTTAAGTGACTCATTCTTTTATGCCATAGCCAGTTTTCTTCAGTGTGGCCAGATTGACTCACCATGAGACATTCTTCGTTGTGGCAGATGCCCAGTCAGCAACATAAAGATTTCCTTTTCGCCTAGCAACCAAGACTGTCTGCTTTGACTCATTGTCAATTACTTTGCATAGTTTTGACTTCATCTTGACAGTGTACCCTTTGTCTACTAATTGACTCATGCTTAGGAGATTATATTTCAATCCCTTTACATGTAGTACTTCAGAGATTGTAAGAGCTCCAAACTTCAGATGGCCAAATCCTATGGTTGGATTTTCATCTCCTCTAGCAAACCTAATAATTGGTCCTTTATCGCATTTTCTGTAGTTAATCAGATTTGCTTTGTCTCTTGTCATGTGCTTCCCACATCCACTATCAAAATGCCACTTCGGGTTCTTCCTCAGAGTGTTCTGCACAAGACAGGAAACATGGAGTTAGGCTCCATTCCAATAATGGAACCTTCTGGACTAAAGAATCTGCCTGTAGGAATTCATTTCTGAATGAACTTCCTTGGGATATTCTTTTGTCTTGTTGGAACATAAGGAGGAATTAAATGATTAGTGTCATTATCATTTAAAGCTATTTTCCTTCTTGGTGTGTTCCTTGGTCCTCCTTGTGGTGCTTTCAGATACCAGTCAAGTTGCTGAGTCTGCTTTTCAGCAAACTTAGCTTTCCTTGCCAGACTTCTTCTAGCCTGGCATTGAGAGTGGTCGTAACCTGTTCTTTCTTCCACTTCTGATGATTGCTATGCGCAATCCTGGCTTTCATCCATCGTTCTTGCTCTTGTTTATACTCATGAGTGAGTTATTTCCCGATGGCTTTATAGCCAATGCCATTTCGAGTACCTGGCGCTGTCTGAGTTCTTTTCTCAGCAGCTTTGCTAGTTTCTGGAACGTCTTTCTTTCCAGAAAATGTGATATTGGAAAATTTGCCTGCTCCTGCAATTTTTCCTTTTTGAGAAACATAGCACTGTGGGTGATTACACTTTTCAGTGTTATGTTTCTTTTTACAGAAACGTTCTCAACAGTTTTCTTTTGGACTTGTTTTTCCCACAAAGGTTTGTTCGCAACTGCCTTTCCTTTGTCAACAACCTTAGCTTTCTGACCAATGCTATATGTTGTTTGGGAACCATCTTGCTGAGCACTAACAAATGTTATTCTTTCGTCACTCTTATTCAGAGTGGTAGAACTATTTGTTTGTGTGTCCAAATTTAAGTCCTCCCTTTTCTGAAGGATCTCTTAAATAAGAGTGTACTTCAGTAAGAGTGTCACAAGCTTTGGCATAGGATTGAAAAGATAGTTCTTTCTTCTTGAGTTCCTCATTTTCAGAAAGAAGATCTTTATTTTCCTTTTGGAGTATATCCATTGCCTTTCTGTGTAACTTCTCTGTTTCAGATATTTGTGCTTTGAGAAATGCATTTTCAGCATCCTTTTTCTCAGATATCTTGAGTAATTGTGAATTTTCCTTTTTAAGAGAATTCTTTTCTTCTTCAAGAATGTCGGCTCTAGATCGGATCATTTGAAATTCTCTTTTGTAGAGATCAAGTTCTCTTCTGAAATATTCTGAATCTCTGATTTCTTCCTCATCACTCTCATAAGTTATGAATTGAGAAATGTTGGTTACCTCGCCAGCCATTAGGCAAGGCTCAATGTTGGAGCAATCTGGATAGATCTCCTCAGCAACCCCACATATTTCCCTTTTCTTTTGACCAAAGTCAACTAATTCATGAGTGATGCCACATAATTCTGGAGAAGGTAGTTTGGTGTCATCTGAGTCTTCTTCCTCAGATTCTGACTCAATATCAAGAGCATCCAGTTGGATTTGAATCTTTTTCCTTTCTTCAGTGAGCATAGCTCTCTGACCTTTCTTGAAGTTTCTTCTATCTTTCTTGTCACCTGTCTTTAGCTAATTGAAAACAGGGAAATCTCTTCTAAAATGACCAGGTTTCTGACAATAGAAACATATATCATTTCCGATTTCAGCTTCCTCAGTACTAGATGCTTGCTGAGCCGGCTTGTTCAGCGAGTTTGACAGCTGCATATTTTTGTACTGGTGATAGTTTGAGCCTAGATGCTTTTTCAGCTTCTCTTTGTCTTTTCTTCTCTCAATCTCCCGACTGACATATTTTCTCATTTGCTTTACAGCAAGAGCATCTTCCTCAGTCATTTCCTTGGTATCCTTCTTTTCAGAAGTACCTTGTGTTACCAAAGCAACGTTGTGAACTTTCTCAGCAATTGTTCTTTCTCTTTGAGTAGTTTCCTAGTTGACAGTAGCTAAGTGGGAAAATAGTTCTACTGGAGTGATATTTGGCATTCCTTGGTTGAAATAAAAATACTGAGTGTGTTCCCAGTTTTGATTCAAGCTTCTCACGATAGTCTTAACCTTTTCAGAGTTAGAGTATCTCTCACTTTCACCAAGTGCAGCCATTTCACTCATCAATGTTGTGAACCGGAAATCTAGTTCTTTAAGAGTCTCTGTGGGACCATGTTTAAAGTTTTGGAATTTGAGCTTCAAAACTTCGAACTTATTTTCCTTTGTTTTCTCAGTGCTGGCACAGATTTCCTCAATTAGTTGCCAGGCCACTTTCACCGTTTTTGCACCCCACAGTTTACACTGTATGTGCTCTGGAGTGGAACGTATGATGATATTGTGAGCCTGACCATCCAGTCGATTTCTCTTGGCATCTTCCGATGTCCAGAGCTCTCTGGGCTTTGGCTCGTAAACAACTTGACTAGTAGTCTTCCACTGGTTGAAGCACATGTTTGTGAGGAACCACCACTTGGTTCTTCATCAGTGGGCACTTTGTCTCTACCATTAGAAACCTCCATAACCTGCTTGAGTTGCTGACTGACTATGGGGCCATTCTTTATTACTTCGATCATTTCATCACTGATGGCTTCTAGGTGGAGCATCATGTTGTTCTTCCATTTCTCATAATTCTCTGGCTTGAGAATTGGAGCGTCACTTAAAGACATCCTGCAGCAAAAACACTAAACAGACAAATCAAGTGTAGGTGAAAAGCAGTTAGTGGGCACTTATCTGGGATCTAGGTTCAGTGCAGAAGGCTTGGGAACCTCCTGCTCTGATACCACTTGTTGGTCCAGATAACGACAAAGGGAAAAGACTGGGGGGGGGGGGGTGGGTGAATAGTCTTTTACAACTTTTGTCGATAAACACAATTTCTCAGATATCTGTGAAGATATCTGATACTTAATTTCAGAGAGCGGAAGACTTTTCTGTGATAAGTGCACGTGCTCAGAAAGATAAATAAAGCAAGTAATAAATTGCAGAAAGTAAATCACACAGATCTTTATGGTGGTATCTGAAGGTGGCGTAATGCTTCAACTAATCCACTTCGACCTTTCTCAGACCTAGAATCCACTAAGACAGATAATTGAGTTCACCTTACAAATATCTTCTCTCGATTCCTAAATACACTAGGTTCCCAACCAAGTGTTCCCCCGGAGTTATTCCTCGGCTTTCTCAGCCAAGTACTTCCTATACTCGGAAACCTTTGAGCTATTCCTTAGTTTCCCAAACTAAGTACTTCCTATGCTCAGTAACCTTGGAGTTATTCCTTAGTTTCCCAAACTAAGTATCGTCACATACTCCGTTTAAGGTGTTGATTAAGGTAGTTTGTGAGATTTGGTAGATTAATAACTTCTACAGTTATGTAATACTACCTTCTTGAACAAGAGTCACTTAACACACTTCACAATGTGTGGTGATATGTTCTTTTACTAACCCAAGTCTATGATAAATGTTTTAGAGAATGAATCTCAGATACTTGATCTTTTGATTCAACTCCTTCACAAATAGCAATGCTTGTTAAGATCAGGACACTTAGAACTTTTGTGCTACTTAGAATTCAAGAGCTTAGTTGCAACTGTAACCTGAAGAATAAGTAGGTTGAAGACTTATATGCTTGAGAGAAAGATACCACTAGTTGTATTATCAGAGAGGCTTTGGATTTTCAGTGAGTTTAGTGTATAAGTTCTGTGTGTCTTTCAAGCATTCAAAGTGATGATATTTATAGTTGAAAATCATGCCGTTTGACTAGTATCCGTCAGGCTTAATGAAATTCAAACTATTAATATCTGAAAATAGTACTGCAGAAGACGTTGTCTCTTTTCAGAGATTTCCTCTTTTGTACAGATGTCTCTGTCTGCGCATTTATTGCATTGTACTATTTTTGTCCTGTAGTGCCAACGGAACTATGCACGCTTTCTGAAGCATTGCATGTCCCTTTCCAGAGACCTTCTCATCTCCAGATATCTGTTGAAACATTGTTTCCCAGAAACATAGTTTTATCCAGAGTATCTGAGTGTAGATATCTGTGGGCACTTTTCCTCGTTCAGAAACCTTGCGTGCTCAGATATCTTTTGCAAAACTTGTTTATTGAGAAACACTTGTTTATCAAAGATATCTGGACATAGGTATCTGATAACCTTTATCTTCAGCAATCTTGTGCAGTCTTCAAAACTTTAAAGAAAATGTTGAACTCTCCTGCTGGGTGCCTTCTTCTTGGTCTTCTTCAAAGATATAAAAAAAAATTACATTCAGTGACCTAACATCCTATACAAGATTTGCTAGACTATCATACTTAGTGATTTTCCTCTTTTACAGTGTTCAAGTGAACCAAGAGTACTAACCACCTTTCTGAGCTAAGATAAGTCATTAGGTTGCTGATCAAAATCTAAACAGATATTCCTAACACTTCCTCCTCTTCTTCCTCATCATCCTCCTCTTCTTCTCCTTCTTCCTCCTCTTCTTCTTCACCTTCGTGTCTCCCGGATGTACTTGGATTAGTCAGACCTGTTTCCATCACAACACAGTCCTCCTCCCCAGCCTCGGACATCTCTATATCATCCGCCTCATGATCAGTGTCGCCTCCTTGCTCGGTCCGGGGCACACTCATACCAGCAGGCATGCCACCGCTGCCAATGGTCTAAGATTGGACTCGTACCCTTGTTCTCGCAACATTTGTTTGGCTACTCACAGCATCATTCCGAGTAGTGGCAGTGCCACGGACCCCATGCCCAGCATCTAAATCTTCGGACGAGACGACCTCCACAACGTCCGCATTGTCTACTTCCGCAGGAAGTCTATTCTGCGGAATCTCCAACTCCGGGTTGTCTGACGCAGACGAGGTTACCGTAATAGACTCAGACCCTTAGATTATTCCATCACCAAAGTCTTGAAATTCATGTTGGTTTTGACTATCGCTACTGGACATCCTAGGGCACAAGGAAACGGATCAAAAAATGATGTTGTGGTCGTCCGAGAGTTCGTTTATGTATCTTATTAAGTCCCATTGTCCTAAGAAACCCTACTTTATTGGGTGTTCCTATGGGTCTTTGTCTCTACCTATTGGCACCTAGCTTGGTACACAAGGTCGTGCCACCAGGGAATTCTACGTGCTAATTGGCACTGTTATCTACCCCACAAGGCACGGTAACAAGAATCTCAAGAAGCCTACTGGTTCTATAATCTACCATACATCGAATATTCACAGGGCAAATTTACAAGTCGAGTAAAAATTGGCACCATACTTCAACTACGGAAAGCATGGAATACTAAAGTCACCGACATTCAACATACGGTACATTAACATAACTGGAAATTTCAAAGAACATCCTATCTATACGGCATATGAGAATGGAAATTCAACAAAGCATATGTGCATTTGAGGCAGAAGAACATTCAGTCCGAATTTAAGGAAGACGAGATTTACTTACTAGATAAAGCAGTTAGCAGAAGAATGGACGGATCACAAAGCCTTGCTTACTGATGTGTCAAATCAAAGTTCTAAATTTATTTAAAGCCAAGAGTTAATCCTCAACACTACGAAAACCTGTAGTGTAGGGAAGTTAACCCCGAGGTCGGTCTCGAAGGACTTAACTAAGCTGAGTCTTGTTTACGAATAGTAATTATAGTAAAGAAAGCAGTAAAAGGGTTGTTTGCTTTGGCATCGAATTTGTTCTATATTATCTATCTACTTATGCAATCTAACTAGAAAACAGATTTATCTAAACGACAATGATATGATTAAGGAGAATTATGGACCGGAAACGTGAAACAAGCTAGCTAGCATGATACATACGATTCACATGATAGATTACACAAGTTGTCACAATCTTGAGTTAAAAAACGAATAGCACTAGTGGAGGCATCAATTCCACTAGGCTACAATCAATCTAGCAAATCCTACTATTACTGTTTGCAACTAACTGCTAGATTGAAGCAAGACGAAAAACATTTGGGTGTATTGATTAAATGCTTAATCTAACAGTGATATTGACGGATTTCGCATCAAACGTAATAGCAAGATATGTGATTTATCTAAAAAGCACAAGTAATCTAAACCAGATGCACTTCGAATCTCATGAACCCTAGCTAGCATGCATTGAATCAGTCACCACCCCATAATCGGGGTGTTTAGCTACTCATATTATGCAAAGACACAATCAAAATTGTATATAAATAGGCTCCAAACATAATCTCAAGCAATAAACAAAGATTCGAACGAATTGATACAATTTACCCTCCGTTGTCACAAACCCTAGGTAGAATTGAAGAACTAAGACGAATCGATACAAAAATCTATGTAGATAATCTCCCAATCAATGTCAATCGTCGGATTACAAGAGAAAACGGTTCAATTACCTCCAATAAAAGGTGGATAATTGCCTTGGAAAGGTTCTAGGTTAAAAAGCAATAAAAGGAGAAGAATAATAATGAACTTATGTCTAAAAGATCAAGAAAATAGTTTATATATAGCGAAAAACACTCAAAATCACGTTCTAGGCAGATAACGGGCCAAAAACGGCCCAAAAAGACATCGCCAGCAAGTTGCCTGGCGTCGCCAGTCACTTACAGAATGTGACTGGCGGACGCCAATCTGACTTCTGGCATCGCCCGTTTCCACCTGCACCAGTTTTTTTCCTTTTTGAATACATAAACGTCCGCATTTGGAAATGGTTCCTTCTTCAAAGATGTAGCTCTTGGTCTTATCTACGCGCGGACACCGAGATTAGGTCAAGCGGAGTTTATATGAAAAAGTTATGGCCAAAATACCAAAGCTGCTCCATTGTAGTTCGAATTTCGCACGCTTTCACTTAAACGGCTCTAAAATCTTCGTCCGAACTCCGAATCCACATCCGTGTCAACCGATCAACTCCTTTTTCAAGCACCTTTCAGGTCCATAAACTTCTATGCTTCCATTAATGCATTAAATGCACTGGTTGAGCCCATGTTTTAATGCATTTTCACCAAAAACCTACAAAACAGAAAAAACACAAAAAACGTAACAGAACACTAATAAAACACATAAAAACTATACTTGAGAACGGCAATAAGACGGTAAAAAAGACTGAATGAGACGATGTAAAATCGACTAATCAAACTCCCCAAACCGAACCCTTGCTTGTCCTTAAGCCATGGACTCTCTAAAATCCTAAAAAAATAAAAAACACAAAGACACACAGACAAAGTCTAGCTTCCATGCTACCGAATCTATGATTGCACATAATAAGCCCAAGAAATGCAGAATCTTTTTTGCCTTTTTGAATATCTAAACGTCGGAATTTGGAAATGGTTCCTTCTTCATAGTTGTAGCTCTTGGTCTTATCTACGTGTGGACACCACGATCAGGTCAATCGGAGTTCATATGAGAAAGTTATGGCCAAAATGCCAAACCTGCTCCATCGTAGTTCGAATTTTGCGCGCTTTTACTTAAACGGCACTAAAATCTTCGTTCGAACTCCCAATCCACTTCCGTTTCAACCGATCAACTTCTTTTTCAACCACCTTTCAGTTCCATAAACTTCCATGCTTCCATTAATGCATTAAATTCACTGTTTTAGCCCTTGTTTTAATGCATTTTCACCAAACACCTACAAAACACAAAAACGTAACAAAACACATAAGAACTATACTTGAGAATTGCAATTAGATGGTAAAAAAGACCTAATGAGACGATGTAAAATCGACTCATAAGAATGCACTGTATACCTGGGGCCATGCAGTTAGGCTTCCTTCATCCAAGCCATTCATCCATGTCTGTGCCTTGTCATTCAAGCACAAGGGAAAATCCTTCATCCTTAGATCATTATCAGTAACAACTTCACCCTTATCTAGGCTCCCCATGAACAGCTCCAGCTCTAACAGAAATCCCATGACATCCTCATTCTTCTGTCCTTAGAACTTCGGAAGTAGGGCCATGAGATGGCCCTTAATATTAAAATTCCTCACATTGTCTAGGACGGCAATGCTGGGACGATGGTTGCCTAGAGGTGGTGCGAAGATAACAGCCATGGAAGGTGGTGGTTCATTAGCCATTTTGATATGCTGCTGAAATACCGGCTGACCTACTGTTTCCCTGATCCTTCTCTGCCTGCTGTAATGCCTATCGATGTCGTCAATAAACGGTGCAATAGGTGAATCAAGACCTCTTCTTCCATTCATGCACTACCTGAATCGGAATGCGTTAGGTGGAGAGAACAGAAAAACAGTGAATTAAAAATACAGAAAGTAAAAATACTGTCACAAGAATTTGTAAACTTAACAGAGGAGTTAAGTCCCCGACAGCGGCGCCAAAAACTTAATGTGTCAAATCAAAGTTCTAAATTTATTTAAAGCCAAGAGTTAATCCTCAACACTACAAAAACCTGTAGTGTAGTGGAGTTAACCCCGAGGTCGGTCTCTAGGGACTTAACTAGGCTGAGCTTCAGTTTACGAATAAAAGCAACAATATGAAAAGCAGTAAATGTTTGTTTGCTTCGACAACGAGATGATATACTAAAGTAAATAATTACTTGCAATCACTAGAAACCGAATTAACACTAACGAGATTGAAATATGAATGGGGGAAATTATGGAGTGGTAACATCAACAAGCTAGCTAGCAGTATATATGTGATTCACAGGATTTACTACACAAGTTGTCACAGTCTTGAGTTAAAAAACGAATAGCACCAATGAAGGCGTCAGTTTCACTAGGCTACAATCAATTTGACTACCCTAGTATCACCATTTGCAACTAACTGTTAAATCAAACAAGACGAAAGACATTTGGGTGTATTGATTAAATGCCTAATCTAACAGTGATTTTGTCTAGGAGATCATCAAACATGATAGCAGGAATAGTAATTGATCTAAAAAGCTCAAGTAGTCGAATCCCGATGCACTTCGAATCACATAAACCCTAGCTAGCATGCATTGAATCAGTCACCAACCCATAATATGGGTGTTTAGCTACTCATGACAAGCGAAAGCATAATCATACTAGCAATAAACATAATCTCAAGCACAAAACAGAGATTCGAATAGATTGATACAATTTTACCCTTCGTTGTCACAAACCCTAGGTAGAAATTGTAGAACGATCATGAATTGATGCCAAAGCTGTGTGGATAATCTCCCAATCAACGTCAATCTTCGAATTACAAGCGAAAACCGTTCAATTACCTCAAATCGGGTAATTGCCTTGAAAACTAGGTCTAGCTCTAGAGCAAGGTGTTGTTCTTGACAATAGAATGAATATGAAAAGTAATTATGGCTTGTTCTAAGTAATAGAAAGGAGAAAAACTAGATTTAGGAAACAAAATCGCATCGCAGAGTTACGGCAAGAAGAAACTGGCATCGCCAGTTGGAAAACTGGCGTCGGCAGTTTGGCGATACGCCAAGCAGGAAGATGCTGGCGTACGCCAGTTATCAAACTGGATAACTGGCGTCGCCAGTTCTTCTGCAGTGACCTTTTTGCCCCTTTGACGCCTTTTGACTCCGATTCTTGATATTTTGGCCTTCCCGCTCCACTTCTAGCATCCATACGAGGCATCGAAACTCCGAATCTTGTAGATGCATATAAAATACACCATTTTGCCTTCAATTAGCGTGGTTTAGCCAGATATCTACAAAACATACACAGAACAAAACAAGTAAAAATACTCTAAGAAAATTTAATAAAATTATACTCAAGGATGACAAAAAGACGGTAAAAAAGACCTAATGAGACGGTATAAAACCGACTCATCAAACCGAACCCTTGCTTGTCCTCAAGCAACAAACTCTCTAAAAAACCTAGAAAAAAAAACACATAGACACAAAATAAAGTCTAGCTCCTAGGCTACCGAGTCTACAATTGCACATAATAAGCCCAAGAAATGCAGAAGCTTTGACATCACACTGACATTCACAGAATAACATGCACAAGTTCAAAAAGTTCGTTTCCAAAGTAAATAGAACTTAATTCTAAAACAGCAGTCCCTCACAAGTGGATCCTATGCATCTATTCTCTCACACTCCTGGAAGTGTCCAGTAGTCGCAATCACTCAAGAATATCAAGAGATAAGGAAGGTGACTTGCGTCACAAAGATGCCTCAAATAGCTCATGTAATGTACTCAATCAGTTAAGTCGGAAGGGACTTTTTCATAGCTCTGTAACAATCAACAGTAGTCTCATAAAAAGGCAATCGTTCTCTCTTTTTTCAATATATTTTTTCATTTTTTTGCATACTCTTTTTTGCAGTCTTATATTTGACCCATATGCTTATATATTTTTTCTGTCTCAATTTTTTGGTAGTGTTTGTTTTACCGAAAGTCCGCACTTTTGTGCGTGCTGGTTCGGTGTACATGCCATCAACCCTCACAGACATATAGCTTTTAAAGGCCACGCCGGTATATAGGTAGTATCTGAAACGTGCCCTACACGACTAACGGTGGTAACTAGTACCATAGATCCACTCCGAGACTTATTTTATTTATTTTTTTTATTTTTGAGAGAACGAAAAGCTTGAACATAGTCTTTATCAATACAAGTAGGGCACATAAACCTCCTCCCCAAACCTGGACTTGGAACGGGTTTGGCATAAGCAAATAAGAAACGAACTTAGCAAACTTAAACATGCAAACTGCTAATAGTCAAGGATCAGTCAAACAGGTTTAGTACATGCAATTGACGCTCGACTTGGGAGACAGACTTAGACTCGACAGACTGAATAAGAAATACAAAACGAAGTACGAAATACTGAGAAAGAAACACATCTGAAAACATGCAAGTAAGAAGCCTAAGGCAAATCAAAACTCGAAACACCCCCTCCCCAAACCTGAACTCGTGCTCGCCCTCGAGCAAACGAGTGAAAAGAGAACGAGTAGAGAGTTGATAAGACAGAGGCTTCCCTGATTGAAGGTTTCCAAGATGCGGAGAAGTACTACCCGAAAAACTAGTGCGGATTAGTGGACTAAGTGTCGTGATCCATCTCCATTGCCCTTGCATTTCTGTTTCGCCTTGCTGCGCTTGATCTAATCGCGTCCACAACACGCATTGGAAACAATGATTTCCCTATTAACATCGCGTGGGGGTGCTCTGGTGCAAGTACTGCAATTCTAGCTCGTTTGCAGAGGGAGGTGATGAGAAAAGGGTATACTAGCTTTCCCCAGGGGCGAGCATGCGAGTGCTCGAATTGTGCGACAATCACATCCCCATGATTGATATGGCATCCCGCCATGATGTCACGTAGCGTTGGGCCAAAGACTTTCTTGAAGAAAGTAACATGTCCCCCCGGGCAGAAGGAATTAAAGAGCCAATTGTAGATGATGTGGAGGTGCCTGTCTGCAATTCTGGATGTGGCACTCTTCCGCTCGTCGGTGTGAGGAACTGCGAAGAACCTGTTGATAGCACGTGGCGAGAACTCGACGTATCCCCCTCTAATGGGCACCCAAGGAGTAAGAGACGTTTCCTCAATCTTCCTATCGTCATAGTTAGCATAGAACTCCAAGATAAGCTCCCGATCGTAGGATCCGGGGTTGTCTGCTAATTTGAGCCATCCTCTTGTTTCAAGAATGTTCTTCAATGGTGTTATGTACTCCAAGTATTCTTCTGCCTCATCACCCTCGTACCTCAAATCCACTCCCTTGTCCAGGATGAAACCTCTATGAGCATTCTTCTGCTTGTATGTCAAGCTTCTTACAGTAACAAGGTGAGGGCCAAATTCTTCTAGGGGTGGGGGGTCTACCCGTTCCAATACGTTATTACTTGATGGTTCTCCTGTGGCTTCCTGAGAAGGCATGATTAACTGAAATTGACAACAACAGAGGAGTCGCAGCATATAGTATGAGTGTTAGTGGATAATTATGAAGCTAACGAAAATCTCAAGGCTTTGTGGAAGAATGAAGAAGAACGGTGGAATTGGGGTGGGGTTATGTAGAAAGAAAGAGGGCAGTCGAATGGGAAGAGGAGAAGGAGAGATGGCTTGGTGTCCGCCAATTAGGAAACTGGCGTACACTAGTTAGTTTCTACTAACTAAACTAACTGGCGTACGCCAGTTAGTAAACCCCCTCCTTTATTTTATTTTATTTTATTTTTTTTAAGAAGGAAAGAACGTGAATGCAACTACTTTATGAAAGAAAAACGTGAATGCAATGCGACCTATCTAAAAAGCAAGTAAAGCCCGGGTTGTCTCCCGGGAAGAGCTTGTTTTAAGTCTCTAGCTTGACTTTCGCACTCTATTTGGAACGATACTGGGTACTAGACTTCCCCTTGCTCGAATTCCTCTGCCCTTGCACCTGCGAATAGATATAAAGGGGTCCAACATACCCCGCAGAATAATCCTTGCAGATAAAATCCTTAGGCAAATAATCCAATGCCTTTACCATGCCGACCTTACCATTCACCTCGTATGTTGTTGTGTGTCTAAATACGCTAATATCTATTCTAGCGGCGAATAAGAATGGCCATCCAAGGAGGATTGTATCGGGTCCTGTCTTCTGATCTTCCCGGACATCCTTCAGAACGACAAAATTGGTGATAATAGTTTCACCATTCAGTTTAACCGCGACACCCTTTGCCAATCCAGCTGTTCTTCTATGTGACCCATATGCAATTAGGAGTCGATCTTTCATCTCTTTGAGATGAAACATCCATAGAGAGAATATGCATTTCCGGCAATTACTCTCCTAGTTCTAACCCCTTGGTCTAAAGGACCAATCACATCCTTGGCAGGATGACCTCTTATCCATTTTATACTGGGTTTTGAACTAGTAGGATCAATATCATTTTGATCTGAATGTGAATCATTATGATCTTAACAAGATATTTGTTCAGTATTTGAGATCTCTAGTACACGGGAAGTGCCATAGATATCTGACACTTTTTCAGTGTTAGAGATATCTGGGATTGGATTTTCAGCAATCTCATTCTCATAAATCTCTTCATGATGAAGGTTCTCAATAACTTGTTCCATTTCTGGAATTCTCATAGGAAATTCTTCATCATGTCTTAGAGTCATCTTGTTATTACTAAGAAATGGTTGCTTTTCATCGTCAGAGTCATCCTCTAAGTGAATGACAGAATTGTTTCCTTTCGAGGATTCTTCTTCCGAATCTTTAATCATTAGTTCTTTGAACCTATCTGAGAGTTCTTCATTCAAGGGTACTTTCTTGTTCCTTCATAGAAAACTACATGAACAGATTCTTCAATCTTTTGTGTTATTTTGTTGTAGATTCTGTAGGCTTTGCTATTCAGAGAATAACCAAGAAATACTCCTTCATCTGCTTTTGGTTGAAATGTTCTCAAGTATTCTTTTCCATTGTTACGAACAAAACATCTGCAACCAAACACCCTTAGATGTTTGATACTAGGGGGTCTACGAATCAAAAGCTCATAAGGAGTTTTGTCATGGTGTTTGTTGATCAAACATCTATTTTGAGTGTAGCAAGCTGTGTTAACAGCTTCAACCCAATAGATTTCACTTATTTCAGTGTCAGCAAGCATTGTTCTTGTTGCTTCTTTTAGGGTCCTATTCTTCCTTTCAGCAACACCATTTTGCTGTGGTGTCCTTACTGAACATAGTTGATGTTGTATATCTTTGTGGGTACAAAACACTTTTATGTACTGCTTCACAAATTCAGCACCATGGTCTGTTCTGATTACAGATACCTTGTCATTTTTAATGAGTTCAAGCTTATTCAGCAAGTTGGGTATTTCAACCCTTGCATCAGATTTCTGTTTGAGAAATACAACCCAAGTAAATCTTGAGTTATCATCAACAACAACCAGACCATACTTCTTTGCTACAAAGCTAGTTACAGAGCATTCAAAAAGATCCATATGTAACATTTGCAGTGGCCTTTCACTGGAGTGTCTAGTTTTAGACTTAAAAGATGTTTTGGATTGTTTCCCCATTTGGCAAGTTAAGCATACACCATCTTTTCTATATGCCATTTTGGGTAATCCAACCACCAACTCTTTCTTGGCTAGCTTGTTCAGAGTTTTGAAGTTCAAGTGACTCATTCTTTTATGCCATAGCCAATTTTCTTCAGTGTAGCCAGATTGACTCACCATGAGACATTCTTCAGTTGTGGCAGATGCCCAGTCAGCAACATAGAGACTTCCTTTCCACCGAGCAACCAAGACTGTCTGCTTTGACTCATTGTTAATTAGTTTGCAGAGATTTGATTTTATCTTCACAGAATAACCTTTATCTGCAAACTGGCTCATGCTTAAGAGATATATTTCAATCCCTCTACATGTAAAACAAATGAAATTGTAAGAGCTCCCAATTTCAGATCTCCAAATCCTAACGGAGGATTTAATTCTCCTCCAGCAAAACTGATATCTGGTCCAGTGTTGAAAACTTTGTAGTTGACCAGATTTGCTTTATCTCCTGTCATGTTCTTCCCACATCCACTGTCCAAAATCCAAGTTGGTTTCTTCTTTGGAGTGTTCTACACAAGACATGAAATAGGAGTTAGGTTCTCATTTCAATAATGGAACCATTTAGACTAAACAATCATCCAGTAGGAATCCATTTTAGTATGCAATTCTTAGGAACATGCTTTTGTCTACTTGGAACATAAGGAGGAATTTTGTGTAAATGATAAGTATCATTGCTATCTAAACCAGTTTTCCTTCTTGGTGTGTTCCTAGGTGCTCTTTGTGGTGCTTTCAGATACCTGTCAGGTTGTTGAGTCTGCTTGTCAGCAAACTTAGCCTTCCTTGCCAGATTTCTTCTAGCCCTGGCATTTAGATTTTCAGTGGTTTGTTCGTTCTTCCACTTCTGATGATTACTTTTAGCAATCCTAGCTTTCATCCATCGTTCTTGCTCTTGCTTATGTTCCAAAGCAAGTTGTTTCCCGATGGCTCTATAGCCAATGCCATTTCGAGCACTTTTATCTATTTGAAGTCTGTTCTCAGCAGCTTTACTAGTCTCTGTATCATTGTTTCTTCCGAAAAATGATACGTTAGGAAAGTTGCCAGCTCTTGCAATTTTTCCTTTTGAAGAGACATAGCAATGTGGATGGTTGCACTTTCTAGTGTGTTGTTTCTTCTCAGAAAACTTTTCCACATTATTTTTGGAGACTTATTTCTCCCTCAAAGGTTAGGTCGCAACTTCCTTGCCTTTGTTAACAGCCTTAGATTTTTTACAATGCTATAGGTTGTTTGGGAGCCATCTTTTTGACTTCTTACAAATGTCATTCTATCATGGCCCTTTTTTAGAGGAGTAGAGTTAGAGGTTTGTGTGTCAAGCCCAAGTCCTCCCTTTTCTGAAGGGTCTCTTAGATAAGATTTTACTTCAGTAAGAGTATCATTGGCTTTGGCATAGGATTGAAAAGATAGTTCTTTCTTTTTGAGTTCCTCATTTTCAGAAAGAATATCTTCATATTTCATTTGAAGCACGTTCAAAGCCTTTTTGTGTGATTTCTCTATCTCAAATATTTGAGCGTTTAGAAATGCATTTTCTGCATCCTTTGTTTCAGATATCTTGGTCAATTCTGAAATCTTCTTTTCAAGAGATTTCTTTTCTTCTTCCAGAAACTTAGTTCTTGATTAGACTACCAAGAATTCTCTTTCATAAAGGTCAAGCTCCTTTTTGAGATGTTCTAGATCTTTTATACCTTCCTCATCACTTTCATAATTTAAGGACTGAGAAATGTTGATTACCTCATTAACCATTAGACATGGTTTGATGTTGGAGAAATCTGGAAAGACCTCCTCAGCAACTCCACACATTTCTTTCTTGTTTTGATCAAAGTCAACCAAATCATGAGTTATGCCACATAACTCTGGTGAAGGTAGCTTGGAGTCATCTGAATCTTCATCTTCAGATTCTGACTCAATGTCAAGAGCATCCAATTGGATTTGAATCTTTTTCCATTCTTCAGTGAGCAAAGCTCTATGACTTCTCTTGAAGTTTCTTTTCTCCTTTTTGTCACCTGTCTTTAGCTTGTTGAACGTAGGACAATCTCTTTTGAAGTGACCAGGTTTCTGACAGTAGAAGCAGATATCATTTCCAATTTCTGCAACATCGGTGCTGATTCTTTGGCGAGTGCTTATTCATCAAGCTATTTTGTATGTTTTTGTACTGATGGTAGTTTGATCCTAGATGCTTTTTCAGCTTCTCTTTGGATTTTCTCCTTTCAATCTCTTGACTCACAAATCTTTTCATGTGTTTTACAGAAAGAGTATTTTCTTCAGCACTTCCTTGGTTTCCTTCTTTTCAGAAGTACCTTGAGTTAAGAGAGCAACATTATGCGACATTTCAATAGCTGCATGTCCTCTCTGAGTTGTCTCATAGTTGACAGTTGCCAAGTGTGAGAAGAGTTCCACTGGAGTGATGTTAGGCATTCCTTGGTTGAAGTAGAAGTACTGAGTGTGTTCCCAGTTTTGGTTTAGACTCCTCACAATAGTCTTAACCTTTTCAGAATTAGTGTATCTATCACTTTCATCAAGTGCAGCCATTTCACTCATTAGTGTTGTGAACCTAAATTCAAGTTCTTCAAGTGTCTTTGTAGGACCTTTTTTGAAGTTTTGGAATTTGAGCTTCAAAACTTCGAACTTGTTTTCTTTAGTTTTCTCGGTCTTGATTTCTTCAATCAATTGCGCACAACATTAGGCTTTGTTTACCCACAATTTACACTGTATGTGCTCTGAAGTAGAACGTATGATGATGTTACGAGCTTGTCATCCAGCCTATGTCTCTTGGCATCTTTTGATGTCCAGAGCTCTCTTAGCTTATCTTCATATTCTACTCGACCGGTGACTCTCCCAGTTTCTGGTGTGGAGGAGCCACTGCTTTCATCACCCTTGTCGGCTGGTGTTTTGTCTCTTCCATCTGAAACTCCTATGACATGTTTGAGCTATCGATGACTATGGGGCCATTCTTGATGACATGTATCATTTCGTCACTTATGGCTTCTAGATGCAACAACATGTTGTTCTTCCATTTTTCGTAGTTTTCTGGCTTGAGGACGGGAACATCGCTCAAAGACATCCTGCAGCAAACACACTAAACAAACAAATCAAGTGTAGGTGTTAAAAAGTTAGTGGGCACTTATCTGGGATCTAGGTTCAGCGCAGAAGGCTTGTGAACCTCCTGCTCTAATACCACTTGTTGGTCCCGATAACGGCAAAGTAAAAGACTAGGGGGGGGGGGGTGAATAGTCTATTAAAACTTTTGTCGAAAAACACAGTTTCTCAGATATCTGTGAAGATATCCGATACTTAATTTCAGAGAGCGGAAGACTTTCTATGATAAGTGCACATGCTCAATAGAGTGAAAGTGTGTAAATACTTAACAAGATGAATAAAGCAAGGTAAATGCAGTAAGTAAATAACACAACAAATTATAGTGGTATCTGAAGGTGGTGTAATCCTTCAACTAATCCACTTCGGCCTTTCTCAGACCTAGAATCCACTAAGATAGATAAATGCGGTACCCTTACAAATATCCTATCTCTTGATTCCTGTAACACTTGGTTCCCAACCAAATGTTTCCCCTTGAGTTGTTCCCCAGCTATTTGAGCCAAGTACTTCCTCTACTCAGAACCCTTTGAGCTATTCCTTAGTTTCCAAAACTAAGTACTTCCTGTGCTCAGTAACATTGGAGTTGTTCCTTAGTTTCCCAAACTAAGTACTTCCTGTACTCCACGCCTATTGGTGTGTGGTTAAGGTACTTTGTTAGGTGAGCTTCTTCATAACTTACACAGTTATTTCAGAAAGCTCTATAGAATCAAGATTACTTTATACACTTCACAATTTATGGTAACTTGTTGTTTACTGACCTAAGTCTATGTTAAATGTTCTAGAGAATGAATCTCAGATACTTGATATTTTGATTCAACTCCTTTACAGATAGCAATGCTTGTTAAGGATCAGGACACTTAGAACTTGTATGCTACTTAGAGTTCTAGAGCTTTAGTCGCAACATAAAGCTACAAGGTAAGTAGTAAGAAAGCTTGTATGCTTCAGAGATCACTTGAAGATATTCAGTAAGTTGAAAGTTCGTGTGTAGTTTCAGTGTAAGTTCAAGGTGTGTTTTCAAGCATTCTAAGTGGTGATATTTATAGTTGAAATTGAAGCCGTTTGAATAGTGTTGGGAAATTTGTTGGGAAATTTCTTGAGAAATTTGTTAGGAAATTTGTTAGATATTTTGTTAAGGAATATCTATTTAGATTTTGATCAGCAACATGATGACTTATCTTAGTCTCAGAAAGGTGATTAGTACTCTTGGTTCACTTGAACATTGTAAAAGAGGAAACTCACTAAGTATGATAGTCTAGCTAATCTTGTATAGGATGTTAGGTCTCAAAATGTAATTTTTATTTTATGAAGAGAAGACCAAGAAGAAGACATCCAAGCAGAACAA
This sequence comes from Plantago major, assembly GCA_026545765.1. NCBI lineage: Eukaryota > Viridiplantae > Streptophyta > Magnoliopsida > Lamiales > Plantaginaceae > Plantago > Plantago major. The sequence continues at coordinate 61,332,158 of CM048839.1, read as the reverse complement.
GCTCAACGACATTGAAGACTTGAAGAAAGCTGCAGAAGATTCTTTGGAATTGTTGTTATACCTTAGCGAGATATCTTGAAGACACGAGCAGTTTTAAACAAAGCGTGTCACAAGAGATATCGAGAAATAAAAACTATCTGAAAACAAGGAAAGTGTCCACAGATATCTATTCTCAGATACCTTGAGCCTTAACCACATTTCTGAAAAAGAAATATATATTGCAAACAAAGTTGTTTCAATAAATAAGTGGTATCTGAAGATTGAAGATAAGGACGTGCAAAGAATCAGATAACACTAGTCTCTGATACAAAGCATAGTTCCGTTGACACAACAGGACAAAAAGTATAGTACAATGCATTTAATGCACGAACAGAGATGTCTGAATAAAAGCGGCGACGAAGAAGAAGACAAAACACACTCTGATTACACAGATATCAATAGTTTGAATTTGAGCCTAACGGATACTATTCAAACGGCACTCAAATTCATCTATAAATATCAACACTTAGACTGCTGGAGAAGATACCTTAGACACACGACATAACTTGAAAACGCTGAACGTCTTACTCTCTCAAAGCAACTTACTTACTCACAAAGCTTTTTGTTGCGACCAAAGCATTTGATCTTGAGTAACACTGAAGTTCTAAGTGTCCTGATCCTAAACAAGCATAGCTATGTGTGAAAGAGTTGAAACGAAAGATCAAGTATCTGAGATTCATTCACTTGAACATTTATCTAAGACTTGGGTCAGTAAAAAGAACAAGATACTATACATTGAAAAGTGTATTAAGTATACTTGATTCACAGAGCTATCTGAATAACTGAATAAGTTATTAAAGATGCTCATCTGAAAACTCAAACCAAAACCAACACCATAACTGGCGTGGAGTACAGGAAGTACTTAGTTTGAAAAATCAGGGAATAACTCCAAGGTTACCGGAGTATAGGAAGTACTTGATTTGGGAAACTAAGGAATAACTCCAAGGTTATTGAGTATAGGAAGTACTTAGCTTGGGAAGCTAAGGAATAACTCAAAGGTTTCTGAGTACAGGAAGTACTTGGCTGTGAAAGCCGGGGAACAACTCAGGGGGAACATTTGGTTGGGAACCAATTGTTTAAGAATCTTAGAATAGGATTATTGTAAGGTGAACTCAATTATATATTCTAGTGAATTCTAGGTCTCTGATAGACCGAAGTGGATTAGTTGGAGGATTACGCCACCTCCAGATACCACTATACTTGCTGTGTTATTTACCTTTCTGTATTTAAATTTCAGCAACAACACACACATTTTAACTGTTTCTGCACTTATCTTTATTAAGTCTTCCGCGCTCTGATTCTAAGTATCAGATATCTATTCAGATATCTGAGAAATAGTTTTTATCGACAAAAGTTTTAAAAGACTATTCACCCCCCTCCCCCTTCAGTCTTTTACTTTGCCGTTATCTGGACCAACAAGTGGTATCAGAGCAGGAGGTTCACAAGCCTTCTGCACTGAACCTAGATCCCCAGATAGGTGAAGGAACTTTGTCCATTTTTGAGGACTATTTAATTTGTGTGTTAAGTGTGCGGGTATGTCTCGAGTGATGCACCCATTCTCAAACGGAGAATTACGAGAAATGGAAAAATAACATGATGCTGCACTTGAAGCCATAAGTGACAAAATGATCAAGTGATAAAGAATGGCCCAATAGTCATTCAACAACTCAAACAAGTCATGGAGGTTTCTAATGGTAGAGCGAGATCAAAGCGAAGGATCTTCACAAACCGATGCGTCAACAAGTGGAGATCTACTAGTCAAGTTATTTCTGAACCAAAGCCAGAGAACTCGGACATCGGAAGATGCCAAGAGAAATCGTCTGGATGGTCAAGCTCGTAATATCATCATCGGATCAACACGAGCACATACGATTAAGCGTGGGGTGCTAAAACGGCGAAAGTTGCCTGGCAACCGATTGAAGAAATCTGTGCCGTAACTGAGAAAACCAAAGAAAACAAGTTCGAAGTTCTCAAGTTGAAATTTCAAAATTTCAAACAAGGACCCACTAAAACTCTGGAAGAACTTGATTTCAGATTTACCACTCTCATGAGTGACATGGCGACTCTTGGGAAAGCAGATACTCGGTCGGAAAAGATTAAGACTATTGTCGAGTCTTAACCACAATGGGAGCATACCAAATTCTTTATTTTAACCAAGGAATGCCAAATATCACTCGAAGGAACTTTTCTCTCATCTTGCTACTGTTGATTATGAGACAACTCAAAGAGAACAAACAACTGAAAAGTTGCAAAACGTTGCTCTAATCACTCAAGGAACTTCTGAAAAGAAGAAAAGCAAGGAAGAAACTGAGGATGCTCTTGCTGCAAAGCAAATGAGCAAATATATCAGTCGAGAAATTGAAAGAAGAAAAGCCAACGAGAAGCTGAAAAAGCATCTAGGCTCAAACTATCACCAGTACAAAAATATGCAAAGCTCGCTGAACAAGCCAGCTCAGAAAGCATCATGTACTGAGGAAGCAGAAATTGGAAACGATATCTATTTCTATTGTCAGAAACCTGGCCACTTCAAGAAGGATTGTCCTGCCCTCAACAAACTAAGGACAGGTGACAAGAAAGATAGGAGAATCTTCAGAAGAAGCCAGAAAGCTCTGTTAACTGAAGAAAGAAAGAAAATTCAAATTCAACTGGATGCTCTAGACGTTGAGACAGATTCTGAAGATGACAATTCAGATGACTCAACCTTACCATCACCAGAATTATGTGGAGTTACTCATGATATAATCGACTTCGGCCTCAAGAAGAATGAAATGTGTGGAGTTGCTGAAATTGACGGTCCAGACATCTCCAACATAGAAAACTGTCTTATGGCTGATGAGGTAACACATAATTCCTGTTATACTTATGAAAGTGATGAAGAGGAAATAAAAAATCTAGAAAATCTCAGAAAAGAACTTGACATCTATGAAAGAGAATTTCTAATGATCCGAGCTAGAGCCGAAAACCTTGAAGAAGAAAAGAATTCTCTTGAAAAGGAAAATTCTCAATTAGTTAAAGAATCTGAGAGAAAGGATGCTGAAAATGCATCTCTCAAAGCTCGAATATCGAGGCGAAAAGTCACATAAAGAAGCAATGGCTGAATTACAAAAGAAATATGAAGATCTTCTTTCTGAGAACAAGGAACTCAAGAAGAAAGAATTATCTTTTCAATCTTATGCCAAAGCTAGTGACACTCATACTGAAGTTCAATCTTACTTAAGAGATCCTTCAGAAAAGAAAGGACTTGGGCTGAATACACAGACAGATTGTTCTATCACTCTGAATAAGAGTAAGGAGAGAAGAACATTTGTAAGTACTCAGCAAGACGGTTCCCATGCAATCTATAGTATCGGTGGGAAGACAAAGATTGTTGACAAAGGAAAGGCAGTTGCGACTAAACCTTTGTGGGAAAAACAAGTCAAAAACAAAACTGTTGGGCACGTCTCTGAAAAGAAACACAACACTGAAATGTGTAAACACCCACAGTGCTATGTCTCTCAAAAAGCTAGAATTGCAGGAGCTGGCAAATTCTCCCATGTCACTTTTTCTGGAAAGAAATTGGACCAACCAGAGACTAGCAAAGCTGCTGAGAAAGGATCTCAGATAGCTTCAAGTGCGCGAAACGGTATTGGCTACAAAGGCATCGGAAAACAACTTGCTCATGAGTACAAGCAGGAGCAAGAACGATGGCTAAAAGCTAGAATTGCTCAAAGCAATTATCAGAAGTGGAAGTTAAATCAAGCCACTGAAAATCTGAATGCCAGGGCTAGAAGAAATCTGGCAAGGAAGGCTAAGTTTGCTGAAAAGCAAACTCAGAAACCTGACAGGTATCTGAAAGCATCATATGGAGCACCTAGGAACACACCAAGGAAGAAAATAATTCTCACTGATGATTACATTCATTCAAATAGAATTCCTTCTTACGTTCCTGTCAGACAAAAGCATATTTCAAAGAAATTCATTCAAAATGGATTTCTACTGGAAGAACTTTTAATTCTGACGGTTCCATCAAAGATATGAGAACCTAATCTCCTGTTTCCTGTTGTGTGCAGAATGCCTCCTGGACTAAAGCACAATGGCTATTTGATAGTGGATGCGGAAAGCACATGACAGGAGACAAAGCAAATCTGGTTGATTACAAAGCTTGCAACACAGGACCAGATATCAAATTTGCTGGAGGAGAATTAAATCCCTCTCTGGGATTTGGCAACCTCAAATTGGGGACTTTAACAATCACTGACGTATTACATGTTAAGGATTTGAAATATAATCTATTTAGCATGAGCCAGTTTGCGAATGAGGTTTTACTATAAAATTCAAAGCTAAATACTGCAAACTAATTGACAATGAGTCAAAGTAGACAGTCTTATTTGGTCGGCGGTAAGGCAGTCTTTATGTTGCCGATTGGGCATCTGCCACAACTGAAGAATGTCTCATGGTGAGTCAATCTGGTCACACAGAAGAGCACTGGTTATGGCACAAAAGAATGAGTCACTTGAACTTCAAAACTCTGAACAGACTTGTCAAGAAAGAGTTAGTGGTTGGCCTTCCCAGAACATCTTTCAGAAAGGATGGTATCTGTTCTGCCTGTCAGATGGGGAAACAATCTAAGGTCTCTTTCAAGTCCAAAATCAGACACTCTAGTGTTAGACCACTGCAACTTTTACACATGGATCTTTTTGAATCATCTGTAACTAGTTATGCAGGAAAGAAGTATGGTGCAGTTGTTGTAGATGAATTCTCAAGATTCACTTGGGTTTTCTTTATTAAACAAATCTGATGCCAGGGTGGAGATACCAAACTTGCTGAAAAAGCTTGAAGTCATGAAAAATGACAAAGTATCTGCAATCAGAACAGACCATGGTACTGAGTTTGTCAACCAGTACATAAAGGAGTTTTGTACCTGCAAAGGTATACAACACCAACTTTCCTCTGTAAGAACACCTCAACAAAATGGTGTTGCAGAAAGGAAAAACAGAACCCTTAAAGAAGCTGCAAGGACAATGCTAGCGTATTTGAAATAAGTGAAATTTATTGGGTTGAAGCTGTAAACACAGCTTGCTACACTCAAACCAGATGCTTGATAAACAAACACCATGACAAGACCCCCTATGAAATCTTGGTTGGTAGACCCCCTAATATCAAACATCTGAGAGTATTTGGTTGTAGATGTTTTGTTCTAAACAATGGGAAAGATTATCTGAGAACATTTCAACCAAAGGCAGATGAAGGTGTTTTTCTTGGCTATTCCACAAATAGCAAAGCCTACAGAGTTTACAACAAAAGAACAAAGAAAATTGAAGAATCAATTCATGTTGTATTCTATGAAGGAAATAAGAAAACACCTCCTAATGATGAAATCTCAGAAAGGTTCAAAGAACTATTACTGAGGGACTCTAAAGAAGAATCCTCAGAAAGGAGAAACATCATTATGGAAAGTGAGGATGACTCTGACGTAGAAAAGCTTGAAAAGCATAGTAACAACAAGATGACTCACAGACATGATGAGGAATTTCCTATGAGTTTTCCAGAAATGGAACAGGTTACTGAGAACCTTCATCATGAAGAAGTATCTGAACATAAGACTACTGAAATGCAAGTTCCAGATATCTCTAACACTGAAAAAGTGTCAGATATCCATGACATTTCCCATATGTCAGATATCTCAGATACTGAAAAAGTATCGAATCATAATCTTAGTGATTCACACTCAAATCACTTGGATATTGATCCTACTAGCACTAAACCTATGATGAGATGGATCAAAGATCATCCTGCAAAGGATGTAATTGGACCAATTAATCAAGGTGTTAGGACTAGGAGAGCAATAGCTGAAAATGCTAATTCTCTCTTTGGATGTTTCATCTCGAATATTGAACCTAAAAATTTAGAAGAAGCATTAGGAGACCAAGACTGGATCTGTGCAATGCAAGAAGATTGGATCAATTTGAGAGAAACAAAGTCTGGAAACTAGTTCCATTTATAGAAGGAATAACTGTGATTGGAACTAAATGGGTTTTCAGAAACAAGATGAATGAATCTGGTGAAATAACCAGAAACAAAGCAAGATTGGTTGCCAAGGGATTTACCTAGACTGAAGGCTTAGATTTTGACGAGTCATATGCACCAGTTGCCAGATTGGATGCAATAAGACTCTTTCTAGCCTTTGCAGCTCATAAAGATTTCAAAGTTTATCAGATGGATGTCAAAAGTGCATTCTTAAACGGTGAACTTGCAGAAGAAGTTTATGTTGATATCTGTAAATAGTACTGCAGAAGACGTTGTCTCTTTTCAGAGATTTACTCTTTTGTTCAGATGTCTCTGTCTGCACATTAAATGCATTGGACTATTTTTGTCCTGTAGTGCCAACGGAACTATGCACGCTTTCTGAAGCATTGCATGTCCCTTTCCAGAGACCTTCACATCTCCAGATACCTGTTGAAACATTGTTTCCCAGAAACATAGTTTTATCCAGGGTATCTGAGTGTAGGTTTCTGTGGGCACTTTTCCTCGTTCAAATCTGTTGCAAAACTTGTTTATTGAGAAACACTTATTTCTTTAAGATATCTGGACATAGGTATCTAATGAGACCAATTTTCTTGATCTTTAGAAATCTTGTGCAGTCTTCAAATCTTCAAATTTGTTGAACTCTCCTGCCAGATGCCTTCTTCTTGGTCTCCTTCAAAGATATAAAAGTTACAATCAGAGACCTAACATCCTATACAAGTTTTTCTAGACTACCATACTTAGTGATTTTCCTCTTTTACAGTGTTCAAGTGAACCAAGAGTACTAACCACCTTTCTGAGCTAAGATAAGTCATTAGGTTGCTGATCAAAATCTAAATAGATATTCCTATCAAATTTCCCCCTTTTTGATCAGTCAATGATGACTACCTTTAAAACCTATTACAACTTGGAAGAGGGAATAATCCAACACTTAATCATTTCTTATGATCTTTTCAATTTATTTTTACTAAGTGCAGAAAGTAAACATCAACCAAATCACAAGGTGTGATCTTTGCTGACAATTTATGTTTTTATAGATTGATATCTGAGAGTAGGTTCATCAGATATGTTACACAGAGAGTTCACAGATAACTTATTAAATAAAACACATTACAGCTCAGTCAACAAGATACAAAAATACTTAGTTAAATTAGAACAACAGGAGTAACCAAGCTCCAAGTAAACATTCTAATTTACTAGTCTTCAGGTCTTAAAAATCTTCAAGTCTTCAATCAGCAGATCTATGGATCAGTTAGCAAATTCCCTATCCCCAAGCCTTTTGATATCATCTGAGTAGTCATAGAGCAAGCTCCTGACTATCATCTCAGTGTTTCTGGCAAATCCACAAACTTCCTTGTAGGTTTTGGTGGGATTCTTCTTGGCAAAGTGTTTGACCCACAGATACTTTCCCCATATCCAGGCATGCCCAATTCTGATATCTGATAGCTTGAAGTATTCATATATGATCCTCAGATATCTTATGTCACCCTTGTATTGCTCTTGAGTTATGTAAAAAGACTCATAGGGTTCCACAACAAGTCTTGCTCTTATGCCTGTTCCAGTGATGTTGGGAATTCTGTGCACATCATCTAGCTTTCCATAAGGACAATCATCAGAGAGGTCCTTCTTCATGGCTTCTATTCTCTTGATCAGTTCAAAATCCAACCAGGCTTTGATGTGGTTGGTGTTAATCAAGACTGGCTTGTCTTTTCTCCATGCCATGAGTTGTTTATGGATTGGTTATGGAAATTTTTCATTTACCAGTAAGTGCCTCAGTTCCAGAATCCAGTAGTCATTCTTCTGATTAATGCACCTCTAGACAGAGGAGTCATTGTTGGTCTTTACATACTCAATCTTGGCTTCTTCAGGCCTGAGTGGTAGTTGAAGTTTTCTTTGTTCAGCTCTCAGCCTGTTCCTCCTTTGTCTTGAATTCTCCCTTGGGGGATTGCTTGAAGAACCACTCTGGATTGACTTGGTATTTCCAGAGGGTGTTTTAACTTCTATTGGCTTTGCAGCTAGGGGCTCAGTTAGGCTATCAACCCTTTTCCTTTTTATATGAAGAGGAGCTTCATCTTTATCCTCATCTTCATCATCATCTTCCAGATTTCTCTTATTGGGTGATTTGCAGCCTTCTTCATTGTCCTGGGATTTGATTTGGCCTTCTTCTTCTTCTTCAGAAGACTCTTCAATCCCTTTCACTTGTCTTCTCCTTAGAGCCTTGGTACTCCTTGGAGGTCTTTGTGCCCTGGCCCTTGTTTTCATTATTGTTTGTTCAGTTGGTTGCTGGGAAGTAGCTACTATTTGCAAAGCAGATTGACTTGAGGAAGGCTCATTTATTCTGAGTGGTGACTGGGAAGTTCTCTTGTTTCCTCTTCCTTTCTGAGCAACACCAACTCCAGATTTCTTTTGTTGAAATCCTTCCACCTGACCTTGAGGTCCAAATCCTTCCCCCTTAGTCATTGTTGACTGACTAAGTACCACAAAGGATTCTGAGAGAGACTCAAAATTCCTTTGCAAGTAATTGTAGACAGTAACCAAATTCTGAAGGTCAGCCTTGAGCTCCTGATTTTGTTTGATAAGTCCATTTTCCTTATCAGTGAGCTTAGCCAATGGGCCTAATATGGCATCTGCTTTTTCAGCAGTGTAACTTTCCTCATCAAAAGCTTTTTCAGCTAATGACACATCATTGTCCCTAACAATTCCCAGATCCTTCTGTGCAAGGACCATGCTGGTTGTTCTCTGAGTGATGAGCTCAGTGAATTTCTTCATTTCGGTGCGGACTGAGGCAATTACTTCCTTGTTCTGTGAAGACAACTACTTATTCAATTTAGCCAGTACTTAGTATTTATTCAAGTAACCAAAAGCTCTGCCCTCCCTCTCTATCTATCCAAGGGATGGAAGGGCAGAGGCCTTCGGAGTTGACATTTGGCAGTTTGTTGAAAATTTCAGGAGCAATTAGCTTCCTTTTTATGTGAGAAACCGCTAAGTGTTCATTCCGGTGTTCTGCCAATGCCTTATCATCTGAGTCATCAGCCCAGTGATCTTCATCCTCTTGCACTTCTTCATCAAGGTTTCTGAAGGCGGCAACCATCTCAGATATGGGTTTCTTGCCTTTGGAGGATGGTTTCATTGGTGAAGATGCAGCCTTTGCATCATGTTTTTCTTCAGATACTTGTTCAGCATCTAGCTCCTTAGCAATATAATCAACAGCGTCCTGGAGCCCTTTAATCTCATAGTAAGCTTGCGTTTCTTTGCGCGTTTGTTCTTCAAGTTTATCTAGCTTGACTCTGGATTCAGCTATCTTTTCTTCCAATTGAAGATTTAGCTGTTGTTCTTCCTCCAACAGTTGTTTGAGTTGAGCAACTCTGACTTGTGCATCCAATATCTTCTGAGTGTTGTTCTCAAAGTGCTCAACTACTTGTTCAGTAGTGTCCTTTTGTTGGGGAGATGGATGGGTAGATCTCTGAGGAGATGGAGGAGGGGATTTCTGTGATGTCCTCTCAGTTAGCTTTTTAGCAGCTGAGGCACTAGTTCCTTGTGCAATCCCTCCTGTCCCTGGTGCAGGGCATCATCATCATCCTTCTTATCATCCTCAACCTTGTGATGGTCAGAAGGAGGTTCTTCATAATCATTCTCATCAGTCTCCTTCTCTTCTTCATCTTCAGAGACCAGATTGATCACTTCTGGAATAGTGACCTTTTGCCCATTTACTTCCTCTGGCTCAAAGGGTATTAACTGTAGGGACTTGGGCAAGATTGGCTTGAATTCCATCTCCATTATGGTCTGACCATCTGCCTTTTCAAAGGCTTGAGTGAGCTTGTGTACCACTTCCTTGGTGAAGTCCTTATGCATTAGAGAAGCAAAAGAATATTGCTCCATTAGGAACATTGCGTGGACATAATTTTCAAGGTCAAATTCTCTTTCTCTTTTGGTAGGATGATCAGTGACCTTTTTTATTTAAGTCAAATCAGAGCATCTGAGTCTATGCCATTTCTTGAAGCACTTGAGATGCTTTGGCAAAGTGTGATTATTGAAAAATGGAAGCAGGTCTTCTGCAGAGACCTTTGGCACACTTGTTTGAGCCTGAAAGAAAGAGTTCTGAATTAGTTTCAAAACTTTGGTAGATATCTGGGCTTTAGAGTAGAAAGGTATCTGAGTTACCTGTGTGACAGGCTCAGATGACTTGACTACTGCGATTCCAGGTGCCTCAGATATCTGGATATGAGGAGGAGACTGGGTTGTCTGATCCACAGTGATCTTTCATCTGCTTGAACCTGAGAATTAAAATTATCACAATACTTAGGAAATTGTTATGAAAGAATGTATGCAATTTAAGCTTCAATGATTTCTGAGTTTTTCATTTACTTCCTCAATAGGAAGCTCAGAATCATTTTTCTCGGAAACTTTCTCAGTTTCTGATGTTCTTTCTGGTGATGTTGCCTTGGGGGCTTCATCAATTTCCATGGGTTCAGGGGATGTCGCAACTCTTTCCCCTTGCACTTGTACTTCTGAAAGAGCCTGTAAGTAGAAAGTATTGAGTAATTAGAGAACAATTCATATTAACCCATAATGAAGAATATTTATCACTGATTTTTTATATACCTTCACACTAGAAGGCTCAATGACATTTTCTTCAGAAACCGTGACGGTTTCAGGGTCCTTTTCTAGCATTGCTGCCTTAACTTCTTCTTTCTTAGTTGGAGCCTATTAGAAACATTCACTTAATTAGTTAAGTGTATTAACATATATCAAAAAAGTAATATCTTAAGGAACTCTCTATCACCTGTAGCACAGGCTCAGATTCCTTCAGAGGTGAGGCTGTGGTAGCCTCCTTCTCAGTCTCTGAGGCAAGCTTTCTAGCTTCCTCTTGTTCTTGTGTTTCTAATTCAGCATGTAACAAAGAAATTTTAATAAGTAACAAGATTTAGGCATAATTTATCACAAGTAAAGAGTTAAACCATTCAACTACCTGAGCTTTATCAGGCTGACTGGTCTTTGGAACTTGTGAAGTTTCCATGCATTGGTCTTGTTGTTCTTGGACCACTTCTTTATTGGAAGTTTGAGGAACTTCAGACCTATCCTGATTGTGCAACTCAGTTGCCTCCCCTGGTTGATCATCCTAAGCAGATGCCTCAGTTTGATCCCTCTCATTGAGTTGGGGAACCTGTTCTTTTACAGGATTTTCTTCGGCAAGGAAAGATGTTGGTATCTCATGCTGTAACTTAAGTATCATCTCAACAGCATCCACTATTGGCTGTTGTGGTTGATGTGGTGATTCTGATCAGGATTAAGAAGGTTATGCTGCATGGGGCCTATCCAGAACTGTTTGAGACAGACTTTTAAGTGTTGAGGCAATGGCAGTATCCTCCAACACTAAGTTGCCACTCATCAGAGTATCTTCAATGTGCTTAAGTGTTACTTGCTCTGATGGTGTGTTTTGTCCAGTGACCTTGGACACAGTTGCTTCTTCAGCAACCTTGGGGATTATTGTTTCCCCCTCATCTTCAGACACCTCATCGAAATCTGGGACTGAATTATCAACAATCTCTGTTGCTTCTACAGAGAGTGTTTGAAGTTTCTCACTGCTTTTATCAACATTGATGAATTCATCAGCAGTGGACTTAGCAGCATTTATGAGTTCATCAGCTGTGGTCTTAGCAGCATTGATGAGTTCATCAATAGTGGGGTCAGAGATCTGAGAGTTGACATCCACAATGGGTATGCCTTCTGATTTGCCAACAGACTTCTTTCGTGAAGTTCTGGGCTTTTTGGTCGCAACGGAACCCTCAGATACCTCATCAGTCTTTCGTTTCTTGGAACCTTTCTGAGATGCAGTATCCTTTTTTATCATGTTTGTATACTCATATTTGTAGAGCAGGTTACTGTTGGCTATGTCAGCCTTCTCTCTCAGCTCAATGCCAAGATTCTCCAGCAAGAAACATATCTTTAGTCCATAGCTTACTGTGGATTTTGGCTCAGCAAGGCCCTTAACGATTTTAGGCTCAAAGCCTTGAATCTTCTTCACAAATTTCATAAAGGCGTACTTCCCCCAATTGAAAGGGTTTTCCAGCCTTTTGTTCTGTTGATTCAACAAGAACATCATCATCCAGCATTCTTGGCTTATCTGGTCGGCACCTCCTTGTAGACCATCAAAGCATCTGTGAAGAATGCATGCCAACACATCCCAGTGAACCAACAGATGTCTGGTTCTGATGTCAGCAAGTTTAAAGTCGATGGGTGTATCTGATTTTTCAAGATCACACACATCACTGTATAGTTGCTTCACACCTTCAAGGAGATCATCATCCTTGGTATTTATTTCAAAATCATTTCCAAGATTTTGAAGTTCAAACAACTCACAAAAAGTTGTTAAGTTCAAAAGGATGTTCTTTCCTTGAACTTATGATTTTATAGTCACTATTTTAGTGCCTTCAGTAACACGGAAAATAATCCTGGAATTGTTGTAAAATTCCAACACATCCAGTGAAGAAACTCCACTGGGAATAGCAGACAGGAAACCCTTGATTTGTGCCTTTTCAAGCATACCAAGAATTAGCTTCCTATCAGCTTGATTTTCAATAGCAGCAACAAGGTATTCCTCAATCATGGCACCACCCCAAATCATCCTGTGATTTGAAGTCCAATGATCAGGATTGAAGTCTCCTACCAATCGATTGTTCGTGATAACCAACATTGGTGCTTGCTTTTCAGCAGTACCAGAGGTAGTAGCTTGGGATTTCTGGGTAGAAGCACATTTTGGAGCCATCTCTTTAAATAGTGAAAGTTTTTGAAAGTCGAAAAGAGATTAAGGTAGGAGATTAGTGATTCTTTGCAGAATAACTAAGTGAAGGACAGAGATTTGTAGAAAACTTTGAAGGATTCTTTTTGCTATTTCTGTGTAAGTATGAATGTTGGATTAGGCGAAAGTGATTTCTTTTGCCAAAATCCTATATATATAGCAACGCAAATCTCAACAGACATATACATACAAATTGATTTTTTGTGTAAGTATCTGTGTACATGCAGAAGGACGTGGGTGGAAAACCACTTTGCATTAAATGCTAATGGGCCATAATTGTTTTTACAGTCCACTACTTTTTAGCGAAATCAAATCTCATCCGTTAAGATCAAACGCCAATTTCATCAAGGGTCACGATTGCTTCTTCAGCAATGATCACAATCAGTAATTGTAATTGTGCCCAATTAATGAAATTTGGCGTATGGCTTTCTGAGTCGCATCTCTTTTCTATGACTAGGGACAGTCTTTGGACTTATGTATTCAGTTCAGAGACTGTGTGTAACTTAACATATAAATGGAAAGATACAAAACACCAGAGGTGTAGTTGACTGAATACAGTTGTACCACATTTCTCTTTTGTGTCCTTCCCCCCCTCACTTTGTGATCTCATAGATATCTAAGTACCCGTCTCAGAAATCTTTGGAAGACACTTTTACCCATCCTTTTAGTATATGAGTTCTCGTCTCAGATACCTTTTTTTTCCTAGATATCTAGATGCCTGTTCTAGATATCTTTCTCCTTTCTGAGTTTCCGTCTCAGAGATTAGAACTTTTCAGTTCCTTCAGTAGCTCCATTCCCAAGACTATGTCTCAAGGTTAAGAACCTGCTTTCTTGCAAAGGCTTTGTAAAGATATCTGCAAGTTGGTCTTCAGTACCAATCTTGAGTATCTCTATATTGCATTTTTCAACATGGTCTCTAATGAAGTGGTGTCTAACATCAATGTACTTTGTTCTTGCTTGAAACTTAGGATTCTGAGTTATGGCAATAGCACTTGTGTTGTCACAGAAAATTGGAGTTTTATCTTCATTGATCTCATAGTCTCTGAGTTGTTGTTGTATCCACAATATCTGTGAAGCACAACACCCAGCAGCAATATATTTAGCCTCTGTGGTAGATGTGGAAATTGAGTTTTGTTTCTTGCTGAACCATCATATTAATCTGGTACCAAGAAATTGACACGTTCCTGAGGTGCTTTTTCTATCAAGCAAAGATCCTGCATAGTCAGCATTAGAATAGCCAACTAAACTCAATCCATTGTCTTTTGTATACCATAATCCAGCTTCTATAGTACCCTTTACATACCTTAATATTTTTATAGCATTGTTGTAGTGTGATTGCATTGGATTTGTCTAAAATCTAGCACACACTCCAACTGCATATTGAATACCAGGTCTACTTCCAGTGAGGTACAGTAGAGACCCAATCAATTTCCTATACTTGTATTCTTCAACACTCTTGTCAGATTCAGTATAGGTCATTTTGGTTCCAATGCTCATAGGTATCTTAGCATTCTTTTCAGAAGGCTTTATATTAAACTTGTCGAGCATATCTTTTGCCTACTTTGTTTAACTAATGAATATTCCATCATTAAGTTGCTTGACTTGCAATCCTAGGAAGTAGTTTAATTCTCCCATCATGCTCATCTCAAATTTACTTTTCATGAGCTCAGCAAAGTCTTCACAAAGTTGCTTGTATTTAGATCCAAATATAATGTCATCAACATATACTTGAACTAAAAGTAGTTTCCCTTCATGGTTCAAAGTAAAAAGTGTTTTATCAACATCTCCTTTCTTGAAGCCACTTTCCAGCAAGTATTTGGCTAAAGTATCGTACCATGCTCTTGGAGCCTGTTTCAGTCCATACAGAGCTTTCTGAAACCTATAGACCATTCTACTTTCTGTGGAAACTTCAAAGCCTGGTGGTTCTTCAACATAGACTTCCTCAGCAAGTTCACCGTTTAGAAATGCACTTTTGACATTTATTTGATAAACTTTAAAGTCTTTATGAGCTGCAAAGGCTAGAAATAGTCTAATTGCATGCAATCTTGCAACTGGAGCATATGACTCATCAAAATCTAGTCTTTCAGTCTGGGTGAATCTTTTGGCAACCAACCTTGCTTTGTTTCTAGTTATTTCACCAGACTCATTCATTTTGTTTATGAAAACCCACTTGGTTCCAATTACAGATATTCCATCAACAAATGGAACCAGTTTCCAGACTTTGTTTCTCTCAAATTGATCCAACTCTTCTTGCATTTCAGAGATCCAATCTTGATCCTTCAATGCTTCTTCTATAGTTTTAGGTTCAATGTTTGAGATGAAACATCCATAAAGAGAGTCAGCAATTCCTCTCCTAGTTCTAACCCCTTTGTCTAAAGGACCAATCACATCATTGGCAGGATGATTTCTTATCCATTTCATAATGGGTTTTGAACTAGTAGGATCAATATCATTTTGATCTGAATGTGAATCAATATGATCTTGACAGGATACTTGTGCAGTATCTAAGATATCTGGCACACGGAAAATGCCATAGATATCTGACACTTTTTCAGTGTTAGAGATATCTGGGATTGGATTTTCAGCAATCTCATTCTCAGAAACCTCTTCATGATGAAGGTTCTCGGTAACCTGTTCCATTTCTGGAATTCTCATAGGAAATTCTCCATCATGTCTTAGAGTCATGTGGTTGTTACTAAGCAATGGTTGCTTTTCATCGTCAGAGTCATCCTCTAAGTGAATGACAGAGTTGTTTCCTTTTGAGGATTCTTCTTCAGAATCTTTAATCATTAGTTTTTTGAACCTATCTGAGAGTTCTTCATTCAAGGGTACTTTCTTGTTTCCATCATAGAAAACTACATGAACAGATTCTTCAATCTTTTGCGATCTTTTGTTGTAGATTCTGTAGGCTTTGCTATTCAGAGAATAAACAAGAAATACTCCTTCATCTGCTTTTGGTTGAAATGTTATGAAGTATTCTTTTCCATTGTTAAGAACAAAACATCTGCAACCAAACACCCTTAGATGTTTGATACTAGGGGGTCTACCAATCAAAAGTTCATAAGGAGTTTTGTCATGGTGTTTGTTAATCAAACATCTATTTTGAGTGTAGTAGTTTGTGTTAACAGCTTCAACCCAATAGATTTCACTTATTTCAGTGTCAGCAAGCATTGTTCTTGCTGCTTCTTTTATGGTCCTATTCTTCCTTTCAGCAACACCATTTTGTTGTGGTGTCCTTACTAAAGATAGTTGATGTTGTATACCTTTGCAGGTACAAAACTCTTTTATGTACTGGTTCACAAACTCAGTACCATGGTCTGTTCTGATTACAGATACCTTGTCATTTTTCATGACTTCAAGCTTATTCAGCATGTTGGGTATTTCAACCCTTGATCAGATTTTTGTTTGAGAAATACAACCCAGGTGTATCTTGAGTAATCATCAACAACAACCAGACCATACTTCTTCCTGCATAGCTAGTTACAGAGGATTCAAAAAGATCCATATGTAACATTTGCATTGGCCTTTCACTAGAGTGTCTAGTTTTAGACTTGAAAGATGTTTTGGATTGTTTTTCCATTTGGCAAGCTGAGCATATACCATCTTTTCTATATACCATTTTGGGTAAACCAACCACCAATTCTTTCTTAGCTAGCTTGTTCAGAGTTTTGAAGTTCAAGTGACTCATTCTTTTATGCCATAGCAAGTTTTCTTCATTGTGGCCATATTGACTCACCATGAGACATTCTGCAGTTGTGGCAGATGCCCAGTCAGCAACGTAAAGATTTCTTTTCCGCCTAGCAACCAAGACTGTCTGCTTTGACTCATTGTCAATTAATTTGCATAGTTTTGACTTGATCTTTACAGTGTACCCTTTGTCTACCAATTGACTCATGCTTAGGAGATTATATTTCAATCCCTTTACATGTAGTACTTCAGAGATTGTAAGAGCTCCAAGCTTCAGATTGCCAAAACCTATGGTTGGATTTTCATCTCCTCCAGCAAATCTAATAATTGGTCCTTTAACGCATTTTCTATATTTAACCATATTTTCTTTGTCTCTTGTCATATGCTTCCCACATCCACTATCAAAATGCCACTTCGGGTTCTTCCTCAGAGTGTTCAGCACAAAACAGCAAACATGGAGTTAGGCTCTCATTCCAACAATGGAAGCTTCTGGACTAAAGAATCTCCCTGTAGGAATCCATTTCTGAATGAACTTCCTTGGGGTGTTCTTTTGTCTTGTTGGAACATAAGGAGGAATTTTAGGTAAATGATTAGTGTCATTATCATTTAAAGCTATTTTCCTTCTTGGTGTGTTCCTTGGTGCTCCTCGTGGTGCTTTCAGATACCTGTCAGATTGATGGGTCTGCTTTTCAGCAAACTTAGCTTTCCTTGCCAGATTTCATCTAGCCCTGGCATTCAGAGTGGTCGTAACCTGTTCTTTTTTCCACTTCTGACGATTGCTATGCACAATCCTGGCTTTCATCCATCATACTTGCTCTTGTTTATACTCACGAGCGAGTTGTTTCCCGATGGCTTTATAGCCAATGCCATTTCGAGCACCTGGTGCTATCTAAGTTCTCTTCTTAGCAGCTTTGCTAGTCTCTGGACCGTCTCTCTTTCTAGAAAATGTGATGTTGGAAAATTTTCCTGCTCCCGCAATTTTTCCTTTCTGAGAGACATAGCACTGTGGGTGATTACACTTTTCAGTGTTATGTTTCTTTACAGAAACGTTCCCAACTATTTTCTTTTGGACTTTTTTTTCCCACAAAGGTTTGGTCGCAACTGCCTTTCCTTTGTCAACAACCTTAGCTTTCTGACCAATGCTGTAGGTTATTCGAGAACCATCTTGCTGAGCACTAACAAATGTTATTCTTTCGTCACTCTTATTCAGAGTAGTAGAGCTATTTGTTTGTGTGTCCAGCCCAAGTCCTCCCTTTTCTGAAGGATCTCTTAAATAAGAGTGTACTTCAGTAAGAGTGTCACTAGCTTTGGCATAGGATTGAAAAGATAGTTCTTTCTTCTTGAGTTCCTCATTTTCAGAAAGAAGATCTTTATTTTCCTTTTGGAGTATATCCATTTCCTTTATGTGTAACTTCTCTGTCTCAGATATCTGTGCTTTGAGAGATGCATTTTCAGCATCCTTTTTCTCAGATATCTTGAGTAATTGTGAATTTTGCGTCTCAAGAGAATTCTTTTCTTCTTCAAAAATGTCGGCTCTAGCTCGGACCATTTGAAATTCTCTTTTGTAGAGATCAAGTTCTCTTCTGAGATATTCTAAATTTTTGATTTCTTCCTCATCACTCTCATAATTTATGAATTGAGTAATGCTGGATACCTCGTCAGCCATTAGGCAAGGCTCAATGAAGGAGCAATCTGGATAGATCTCCTCAGCAACCCCACATAATTCCCTTTTCCTTTGACCAAAGTCAACCAATTCATGAGTGATGCCACATAATTCTGGAGAAGGTAGTTTGGAGTCATTTGAGTCTTCTTCCTCAAATTCTGACTCAATATCAAGAGCATCCAGTTGGATTTGAATCATTTTCCTTTCTTCAGTGAGCATAGCTCTCTGACCTCTCTTGAAGTTTCTTCTATCTTTCTTGTCACCTGTCTTTAGCTTATTGAAAACAGGGCAGTCTCTTTTAAAATGACCAGGTTTCTGACAATAGAAACAGATATCGTTTCCGATTTCTACTTCCTCAGTCCTAGATGCTTGCTGAGCCGACTTGTTCAGCGAGCTTGACAGCTGCATATTTTTGTACTGGTAATAGTTTGAGCCTAGATGCTTTTTCAACTTCTCTTTGGCTTTTCTTCTCTCAATCTCCCGACTGACATATTTTATCATTTGCTTCACAGCAAGAGCATCTTCCTCAGTCATTTCTTTGGTATCCTACTTTTCAGAAGTACCTTGTGTTACTAAAGCAACATTGTGAACTTTCTCAGCAATCATTTGTTCTCTCTGAGTGGTTTCATAGTTGACAATAGCTAAGTGGGAAAAGAGTTCTACTGGAGTGATATTTGGCATTCCTTGGTTGAAATAAAACTACTGAGTATGTTTCCAGTTATGATTCAAGCTTCTCACGATAGTCTTAACCTTTTCAGAACTAGAGTATCTCTCACTTTCACCAAGTGCAACCATTTCACTCATCAACGTTGTAAACCAGTGCCGGCACAGATTTCTTCAATCAGTTGCCAGGCCACTTTCGCCATTTTTCCACCCCACAGTTACACTGTATGTGCTCTGGAGTGGAACGTATGATGATATTGCAAGCCTGACCATCTAGTCGATTTCTCTTAGCATCTTCCATTGTCCAGAGCTCTCTGGGCTTTGGCTCATAAACAACTTGACTAGTAGGTATTCCACTGGTTGACGCACCTGTTTGTGAGGAGCCACCACTTAGTTCTTCATCAGTGGGAACTCTATCTCTACCATTAGAAACCTCCATGACCTGCTTGAGTTGTTGAATGACTATGGGGCCATTCTTTATTACTTCAATCATTTCGTCACTGATGGCTTCTAGGTGGAGCATCATGTTGTTCTTCCATTTCTCATAGTTCTCTGGGTTGAGAATTGGAGCATCACTTAAAGACATCCTGTAGCAAACACACTAAACAGACAAATCAAGTGTAGGTGAAAAGCAGTTAGTGGTCACTTATCTGGGATCTAGGTTCAGTGCAGAAGGCTTGGGAACCTCCCTCTCTGATACCACTTGTTGGTCCAGATAACGGCTGAGGAAAAGACTAGAGGGGGGGGGGGGTGAATAGTCTTTTACAACTTTTGTCGATAAACAAAATTTCTCAGATATCTATGAAGATATCTGATACTTAATTTCAGAGAGAGGAAGACTTTTCTATGATAAGTGCACGTGCTCAGCAAGTTATAATGTGTTTAAATACTTAGCAGGATAAAGAGAACGATAAGTAAATTGCTGAAAGTAAATCACACGTCTTTTATAGTGGTATCTGAAGGTGGCGTAATCCTTCAACTAATCCACTTCGGCCTTTGTCAGACCTGGAATCCACTAAGACAGATAATTGAGTTCACCTTACAAATATCTTCTCTCGATTCCTAAATACACTAGGTTCCCAACCAAGTGTTCCCCCTGAGTAATTCCCTGGCTCCCAGCCAAGTACTTCCTATACTCAGAAACCTTTGAGTTGTTCCTTAGTTTCCCAAACTAAGTACTTCTATTACTCCACGCCGTTTAAGGTGTTGGTTATGATGGTTTGTCACGTGAGTAGTCTTACTAACTTTTAAGTTATTTAGGAATATTCAATAGAACAAGAATCACTTAACACACTTCACAATGTGTGGTGATATGTTCTTTACTGACCCAAGTCTATGTTAAATGTTCTGGAGAATGAAACTCAGATACTTGATCTTTTGATTCAACTCCTTCACAGATAGCAGTGCTTGTTAAGAATCAGGACACTTAGAACTTTCGTGCTACTTAGAATTCAAGAGCTTAGTTGGAACTCTAAGCTAGAGTAAGTAGGTTGAAGGCTTGTATGCTTGAATAAGTTCGTTACGTGTGTAAGTTCAAGGTGTAAGTTCTTGGTGTGTTTTTCATGCATTCTAAGTGGTGATATTTATAGTTGAAAATCATGTCATTTGAATAGTATCCGTTAGGCTTAATGAAATTCAAAATATTGATATCTGTAAATAGTAATGCAGAAGACGTTGTCTCTTTTCAGAGATTTCCTCTTTTGTTCAGATGTTTCTGTCTGCGCATTAAATGCATTGTACTATTTTTGTCATATAGTGCCAACAGAACTATGCACGCTTTTTGAAGCATTGCATGTCCCTTTCTAGAGACCTTCACATCTCCAGATACCTGTTGAAACATTGTTTCCCAGAAACATAGTTTTTATCCAGGGTATCTGAGTGTAGGTTTCTGTGGGCACTTTTCCTCGTTCAGAAACCTTCTGTTCTCAGATATCTTTTGCAAAACTTGTTTATTGAGAAACACTTGTTTCTTTAAGATATCTAGACATAGGTATCTGATGAGACCAATTTCCTTGATCTTTAGCAATCTTGTGCAGTCTTCAAATCTTCAAATTTGTTGAACTCTCCTGCCGGATGCCTTCTTCTTGGTCTTCTTCAAAGATATAAAAGTTACAATTAGAGACCTAACATCCTATACAAGTTTTGCTAGACTAACATACTTAGTGATTTTCCTCTTATACAGTGTTCAAGTGACCAATAGTACTAACCACCTTTCTGAGCTAAGATAAGTCATTAGGTTGCTGATCAAAATCTAAACAGATATTCCTAACAATAGCCATACCCTTACCATCCCAGATGGCAACTCCGGATACTCTAGTTTGGCCTCATGAACCATCGGGTAGGTTTACACTTAAATCGGCATACAACTTCCTTGCCTTTCAAGGGGTTCCTGGCCCAGACTGGTGATGTGCTCAAATTAATACTCAGGAAACCAAGTAGTAAGCAGTTGTTGTAGACAAACAAAGCTAAACCACAAAGTCGTTCGCTAAGGAATTAATTAAGCTACGTAGCGGTGAGAGTAAACAGATACTTGCGAGTAACAGTTTAATTGATGGGTTGATTGTACTTCTAACTGGTTTAACTAAAGCAATGATTATGATTAACAATGAGAGAAAGATGACTACAGTAGCAAGATCCAATTATGCTAATTCGAACTAGGTAAAAAACTTATATTTGTCACACGGTTGTTGTACAGTAAATCAATCAATTCGATTCAACCAATTGTTCTTAGAATATATTATACTGGAGAAATCGTGAGTCGTCAATTCACGATCCTTAAACATGAACAATTTAGAGGATTTAATACGGACTTATCGAATTGAAGGTTTTTACGAAGATTTTATATGAGACTAACCTATATGAGTGATTTGATAAACCCTAGAACGAATATGCATAACCTTCACATACTACTGTATTCAAAGGTGTTTAGCTACTCATAATGGATGATTGCATACAAAGATTCATGGTAATAAACATGTGAAACATAGATGAGAAACTCGCATGCAATAACATACAATTCAATCGATGAAGATAAAGAACGAATTGTAACGAAGAAAGCAATAGAGAAATCAATACCAATAATCCTGATGAGTAAAAAACAATGAACAACCAAGCTCCAGAGATGTCTCAATGTCAGTGTTTGAATCTAATATCTTTTTCCTATGTAAATATAGGGTTAAAGGAGTTATGTCTGAAGTTATGGTGAAAGAAACCTATTTATAGAAGAAAAAACGAAGAGAATCCAAGTAGAATTCGACCAGGAGACCGTCCAGAAATCTGCTCTCGTAAGTTCTCGCGGCGGCGAACAAAAATCCTCGCCGCTGCGCGGATGTTTTCTGCAAGGCAGATTATGACGTCCATTTCTTTTTCTACAGTAGGAATTTGGCTACTATTCTGGAACGAAAGTTGTAGCCCTTTGAATTATATTTCCATGGCCACCGAGATCAGGTAAATCGGACTTCATATGAAAGCGTTATGTCCAAGATGGCTAGACTGCTCCGTAAATCATCACTTTTGCAAGTCACGCTAAAACGCCTCTCAATTCTTCGTCCGAACTCCGAATCCACTTCCGTCTTCGCCCAATTACTCTTCATTCAGAGATCTATAACAAATGTCTTCATTCCGATTTTCACCTTCGGGACCAAATAACACAAAAAATCCTACAAAACACAAACAAAGTACCAAAGCATAAAAATGTACAAAAACACTATAAAACTAAGGTCAAAGACTAACAAAAGACCGCTAAAAAGGACCAAATGAGACGTTAGAATATTATCTCATCAAAATCCCCAAACCGAATATTTGCTCTTCCTCGAGCAAACACACAACCTAAACAAACTAGACTCAAGACACAAAATAAAAACAAACCAAAGAGTCGAACTTCCAAGTGACCGAATCTACCATTGAAAACAATAAATTCACAAGATGCAAAAGTTTTGTAATCAACTAACCTTGGTAGAATAGTGCAAAGAAAATCAAACAAGAATGTTTCTCAAGTAAATAACACTTAAGTCTAACTCGCTAGTCCCTCACAAGAGGATCCTATGCAACTCTCTCTCTCTCACACTCTGGAAGTGTCTATGGGTTAATCACTCAAGAATATCAAGAGAAAGGAAGGTGACTTTCGTCACAAAAGTGCCTCAAATAACTCATGCAATGTACTCAATCAGTTAAGTCAGAAGAGACTTTTTCCTTGCACATAGCAGCTTGCCAGAACATACAAACTAACTTCCATATCACCACATTCTTGCATACTACGAATTATATGCTAATCAATTGGCCAAAATGGACTCTTTTAGTCTCACTTTTTTGGTAGTGTCTGTTTTACCGAAGTCCGCACTTTTGTGCGTGTCAGTTTGGTATACGTGCCATCAACCCTCACGGTCATATGGATTTTTAGGACCACGCCGGTATATAGGTAGTATTTGAAACACGCCCAACACGACTATACGGTGATGACGAGCACCACAGATACACTTCGAGACATATTAAATAATCAGGGGAAGCAATACTTATTACAAGTATAAATTAAACATATCAGCACAGCATAATTCTTCTCCCCAAACCGGTTCTTTGTAATGGATTATGAAGAGCATGCCATTCGTCATACTTAACTTACACAGAGTACACATGATCATGATGAGGCGCAAACAAGGAAGTTTGCACTTCCGAGGTAAATCACACAGGTGCCGGTACAATATTTTTTCATCGGCCAGCTTTTTAGACCAAGGAGCTACACAAACTTATTATTTACAAGAGAAACATACTTATAAGATTTTAAATCCACTAAACAACTTCCAGTTAAATATCATACAAAACATAGGCAGCAAGCAAATTTATCATCTACAATAGACGTTCGACTTGGAAGAACAACTCAGACTCACGAAAGACTCTAGAAATAGAAGTAAAATAGCAGGAAACAATGTACAAGACAACATAAGCTCATGATACAGGCGACAACACGACAACAAAATCCCCAAACCAACACAATTGCCAGTCCCTAACAATGAATAGTGTAAGAGAAAACGTCTATATAGAATGACTAACCATAGCGATGTCTCCGAAGGTGGAATAAAGCTTATCTAGAAGCGCATCCACCGAAGCGTTGCTCCCAGAAATCCTACTGTGCCTTCCATAGTGTGGCCTGCTGCTCCAAGCACTCAATCTCATGCTAATCTCTAGCATCTACTCTCATGTCTCGCTCCTCCTGTTGCTGGTACCTGTATTCTGCTAGACATGTTTCCTGCAAAAACGGTGTAAGAGATAGTAATATGGGAGAAGAGTAATATTACTACTTCCCCAAACCAAAACAAGATCATCATTCAGAAGCAGGGGAATACATAAAGATCCCCAAACCAATTCAATACTCCATATCAAAACTCTATTCAATGCAGCTAAGATCACAATCATAAGAAATTTCATAATCAATGCAAAATAGGTACAATGTGGCATAATTTTGAGTGGGATGCAATTGAACAATCAAACAAGTGAATCCAAAAGCAAGAAGCAATCAAACATATAGTATCATGCAATCAACCCACAAGAGTAAATAATTAGGAACTAACGACGATCAACCAAGTAAAGCAAGTAAAACTCGAAATTAATGGAAGAAAGAAGTTTTCAAGCCAAAGTACCTTTAAATTGCAAAAGAGTGGTGAAAGAAACTTGAAATTGGGGAAATAATCAAAAAGGATGAGAAGAAGAAAAGTGCAGGGTTTTCTTTTTTTTTTTTTTTTTTTTTTTTACCTCTCGCCGCGGTGAAGAGAAGGCTCGCTATAATATATATATATATATATATATATATATATATATATATATATATATATATATATATATATATATATATATATATAGATAGATAGTCATGAGTTCTCGCCATGAAGAATAAATCTCGCCGCGGCGGAAACTTACGAGACAAACACTTTGAAAAAAAGCAGACTCACCACATGGCGAAAAAGGCTTCGCCATGTAAAACTTACGAAACTAAATCCCGTCCTCTCGACTTATCTCGCCGCGGCGAGGGCGAAATTTCGATTTTTTTTTTTTAACTCTAATGCGATCTCACCTCGCGAGATCGAAATTCCATGCCTCGGCTAGAATTTCACGAGTTTCCTCTTGTAAGTACAAAGGTTCCGCTCCCACAGAAACGTACAGACATAAACGGCAAACAAAACAAACACATAAAAGTGGCTAACATACCACCCCACGTAGACAAATAAGGCACACAGGCCGCAAAAAGATATGCAATCCTATGTGGCTCATCGACCACCACTATGAAAGCGATAAAAACGGACACAAAACACATGAAATCCCTCCCCAAACCTAAACTTGAGCTCGTCCTCGAGTTTCAAGTTTAAGCAAGCGAAGGAACAGAAAAGAAAAAACAAAAAACTGATAATAAAGAAAACATACGCCCGGGTTGCCTCCCGGGAAGCGCCTTTTATTATAGTCATTGGCTCGACTTTTTGGGAATGCTGCTATCCGTTATCAAATGGGAACGAATCCCTTACATCCTTTCCGGTATCCTCAGCATTTTGTGAGCCATCCTTAGCTCCTCTCCTCAAGTTCTCTAATAATTCCATGATTCCCTGCAAACTAAAATTAAACAAATCAGAAAATTTAAAAACTAAAAAATAACTATGGGAAACAGAGGGAAAATAAACACAGGAAATTGGGTCGAAACTCTGGGCAATCCAATGTATGTGATGGAACCAATACGTGCGAATCACAAGCAGGTAATGGGGTAGAATGTATTTCATCTTGTTCTGTGGGGGCAGATTCGAAAGTTAGCTCAGCAAGGCAGTTTGTCTTCTCACACTCGATGTTCTCATGCCACAACATCGTCTCTTTATAAATACAAACCTGCGCGTTGATAAACTCAAAGAATTGTCCAAGCTCGAACTCATCTATGGGTTGTCTCGCAGCTTCATCTAACATCATTCTACTACTCTCAGTTAATCCCCAATAGAAACATCCTATCCATTCCTTATCCTCTAATCCAACATATATGCACTCTTCTTGCAGCTCTAGAAACCGCAACCATGCTTCGTCAAATCTTTCTCCACAAAATTGTCGAAAGTCAAGCACTTCCTCTCTCTGTCATGGAGTCGTGCTCGCTCGATAAGCCATTCTCCATAGGTTTTTGATTTTACGATTGGGGATTTGTATGGCTTCTCAGTTGTCATAAGTTCCTGGCAACGGCGCCATATTTAATGTGCTCAAACAAACAAAAAACTAGCTAATAAACAAAAACTATAAAGAAACAAAAAATCACACTCAAAAGCTATAGTAGGAATTAATTCCCCGGCAACGGCGCCATATTTAATGTGCTCAAATTAATACTCAGGAAACCCAGTGGTAAGCAGTTGTTGTAGACAAACAAAGCTAAACCACAGAGTCGTTCGCTAAGGAATTAATTAAGCTACGTAGCAGTGAGAGTAAATAGATACTTATGAGTAGCAGTTTAATTGATGGTTTGATTGTACTTCTAACTGGTTTAACTAAAGCAAAGATTACGATTAACAATGAGAGAAAGATGAATACATTAGCAAGATCCAATTATGCTAATTTGAACTAGGGAAAACACTCATATTTGTCACACGTAAATCTCGATTCAACCAATTGTTCTTAGAATATATTATACTGGAGAAATCGTGAGTCGTCAATTCACGATCCTTAAACATGAACAATTTAGAGGATTTAATACGGACTTATCGAATTGAAGGTTTTTACGAAGATTTTATACGAGACTAACCTATATGAGTGATTTGATAAACCCTAGAACGAATATGCATAACCTTCACATACTACTCTATTCAAAGGTGTTTAGCTACTCATAATGGATGATTGCATACAAAGACTCATGGTAATAATCATATGAAACATAGATGAGAAACTCGCATGCAATAACATACAATTCAATCGATGAAGATAAAGAACGAATTGTAACGAAGAAAGCAATAGAGAAATCAATACCAATAATCCTCATGAGTAAAATCAATGAACAACCAAGCTTCAGAGATGTCTCAATGTCAATGTTTGAATATAAGATCTTTTTCCTATGTAAATCTAGGGTTAAAGGAGTCATGTCTGAAGTTATGGTGAAAGAAACCTATTTATAGAAGAAAAAACGAAGAGAATCCTAGTAGAATTCGACCAGGAGAACGTCCAGAAATCTGCTCTCGTATGTTCTCGCGGCGGCGAACAAAAATCCTCGCCGCTGCGCGGATGTTTTCTGCCAGCCAGATTATGACGTCCATATCTTTTTCTATAGGAGGAATTTGGCTACAATTTTGGAACGAATGTTGTATCCCTTTAAATTATATTTCCATGGCCACCGAGATCAGGTCAATCGGACTTCATATGAGAGAGTTATGTCCAAAATGGCTAGACTGCTCCGTAAATCAACACTTTTGCAAGTCACGCTAAAACGCCTCTCAATTCTTCGTCCGAACTCCGAATCCACTTCCGTCTTCGCCCAATTACTCTTCATTCAGAGATATATAACCAATGTCTTCACTCCGATTTTCACCTTCGGGACCAAATAACACAAAAAATCCTACAAAACACAAACAAAGTACCAAAGCATAAAAAGTGTAAAAACACTATAAAACTAAGGTCAAAGACTAACAAAAGACCGCTAAAAAGGACCAAATGAGACGTTACAATATTGTCTCATCAACTGGCCCTGGCACCGCATACGGAAACTCCAGACTTTACCATGTATCCGTTTTTTCTTGTGGTTGGCACTGCATGACCGTCTTCCCACTGCATTAGTTTTACACCGACATGGGATCATCTCGTCTCCCATGTGTACGTTGTGTAATTAGCACGACGAAATGCCAAATAATCTTTTCTTCTCTTGCCTACTCTTGGCGCCCCTTTATTCCTGGTTCTGGCCATCGGGATGGCAGCCATCCTAGGGATCTTTATCTGAGTTGTTATTTAATCTCCCGCTCAATTCACAGCAACAAATCCATTATATTACCTTGATCTGGCTTATTTGGAACTCTCGTAACCATAAACTTTTCCGTGGCTAGGATATTCAC
This sequence comes from Plantago major, assembly GCA_026545765.1. Taxonomy (NCBI): domain Eukaryota; kingdom Viridiplantae; phylum Streptophyta; class Magnoliopsida; order Lamiales; family Plantaginaceae; genus Plantago; species Plantago major. The sequence goes on along the minus strand of CM048839.1, from coordinate 61,304,257 downwards.
TTTACCCAGTTACAACACCAATGTTATCAACTCACCCGTGAGTTAGCTGGACGAGCGACCACTGTCCCATCCAGGAAACTCGCACTCCACTGTATCTGGACTCCTCCGCCTCCTGCTTTCACCTGTCTTAATACTGATGGTGCCGCCCTCGACAATCCAGGAAGAGCAGGCATCGGTTGTATCTTTAGGAACTCGCACGGTGATTTTATCCAAGCTGCTAGTGGCTATGTAGGCTTGACGGATGATAATATGTCAGAAATCTTGGCTTTACGACTAGGAGTAACACTATCAATACAGCACGGTTTTCATAAACCGTTTATACAAACTGATTCTCACTATTTATTTTCTTTTTTGTGCACGAGGTAGGACCCAGCACGCTCTCGCCGCCAGCTCATCAGTAACCTCCGCCAATAGTTTCACAGTTTTTAGGCAGTTCGACTTTCTTTTGTGTAGAGGGAGGCCAATGATCTAGCTGACATCTTGGCAAAATATGGGAGTCCCCCTAGTTTAGGTTCTAGTTCAGTAGTTAGTAGTAGTGGAAGTTCTCCGACCTCTAGTATAGGTATTATCGACTAGGCAACCCCAATTTTGTTTGTTTGGGATAGTTGCCCTGCTTGGCTAGCGCCGTTAGTAGTTTCGGATCGTTATACTTTACGCACCAGGCTCGTATCGACTGCCTCCTGCATCGGTACGACTCCTTGTACAGTTTCTTTGGTTTAATATATATATGTATATATATATATATATATATATATATATATATATATATATCATACCTTGTGTTGCTAAAAAAAACTTTAAATATTAGACATCACATCACTCAGTCAATTATATTGTGTCGAGCGTAGCAACTGGTAGTCGAAGTGGGACAAGTAATTGTGAATAGAGAGTGTTCAATGTCAAAAATCCAGTTTGAAACTTGACGAACAACATCTGTTGATAGATTATACATGGATAGCGGTTTGTGTTTTTGGTTTTGAAAGAAATCTGATCGGATCGATCGATCAAATAAGTACTGTTGAATGTACGTACCTAATAAGGTAAAGTGATAATAGGTGCTCGTTTGAGACTTAGGTAACAATGAAGGAGAAAAAGATAATAAGAATTTACATTTGCGGTTTAAGATTAATTCGTAGTCAAAGTTGGAGATGATTGACTGCAAAAAGTCAAAATGGGAAACATGGGACGGGACGGAGGAAGTATATCTTTAATTTTTAATGAAAGGGTATAATGGTAAATCAACATTTATTTCTAATTACAATTATAAAAGAACAACTAAAGGAATAGCTAAAGGGTATATTTGGCAAACACCTTTTTTTACGACTACTATCTTATTTTAACTATGTACGACTACTATCTCACCGTAGAAAACCCAAAGTTAGTTTCACCAACAAACTCTTTCTTGTATATATGGAACAAACCGAGTGGAACTTAAGTTGTTGGTAAAAGTCAATTGGTAATACCCAAACATGCTTAAATTTAAATATTATAGATGGATTTCGAAAATAAATGATTCTCTTTAATATGATGATCTGTACGAACATCATTATCATTTTATTTTAATTTCGAACTATTAAACTTTTAACTTTTAATATATAAAGAACGTGGCCTTGTCTAATATTCAAGGTAAATATACTATAATACTCCACTAATAGATGGTAGAATTTCAAACTTTGGTATATTTTCATTATTGCGAATTTTCAATTGAAAATAGTTATTATTGAAAGTTACACTACAGTTAGAGTTCCTAACTGTTATCTTCGTCTTTTTATTACAATGCAGTTGAAATCATGATGTCAAGGCCAGGTGCATCAATAATCTGCGAAGCACCAAGCACGACTTACAATGGAACAGTGTGTAAAGGCTACAACATTAAAATCGATAACATCAGATGTCTAACCATGTGTCAGATGGAATTCTTCGATAATGGTGAATGCCAAGAGTCGCAGTGCATGTGTAAGAATTACTGTGAAAGTGACAGTGGTAGGCACATACCTGCTCAAGGTCCATCAAGCAGTAGCGTTAGTCCAGGTCAAAGCACCCGGAATGATAGTGATGGTAATATTTTTGCTCAAGGCCCATCTAGTGGTGGTGTTAATCCATTACAAGCACCTCCAATAAATAGTGGTGGTTATGATACTGCTCAAGGCCCATCGTCGAGGGGTGCTATTCCAGGTCAAGGCTCTCTAAGCGGAAATGATCATGATCAAGGCCCATACATTGATTTTGTTACTCCTTTCCAAGGTCCACCAATGGAGAGTTGTGTTAATGATCCAGCTCAAGACCCAATTGTAGATTTTGCTATTCCAACCCAAGGTCAACTAATGGAGGGTTGGAGTGATGAACCAGGTAATGAACCAATCGTAGATTTTGTTATTCCGGACCAAGTTCCACCAATGGAGAGTGGGGTTCACGATCCAACTCAAGGCCCATCTAACTACGGTATTGATCTAGTCAAGGTAGCTCAAGCCCCATCGGCAAGAAGTGATTATCCAGCTCAAGGCCCACCAAGAGAAGGTGGTGATGGACCAATTGAACAAGGTTATGATGGTTATGGTGATGGCATGTGAATCACAAGTGTTGATTATCTCACCAAGATAAATGTCTAACCAAACCAGTTCCATTGTAAAGATATGTCTTCTGACAAGGGTCGTTGAGCAAATTAGTATTATAATACAAATACAACTTTGAAAATTGAAAAATTTATTATGAAAACTAAACTATGAGTAAGATTCGTCAATTTGTTTTATTAATTTATTTATACGTTGCATGAGTATAAATCCAAAGCTTACAATTATGGATAACAATGGGTCGATATTCATGGTCCAAGCCTGGACCATGAACATGTGTTGTGCGCAAAACAAATACTTATAACTAAAAGAAGTGTGTTAGAAACACACGCTTAAGCACAAGATCGATCACTTTTGGAATGAACTAAAGTGTACAGACATCATTTATATAATTCTCTTTGTAAAGATTATAAGTAACAACATTCATGTATTTTGAGTGCAGACTAAACAACGCGTGTGATGTACGAAACCCTTAGCTCTCTTTTCACAAACATATATCTCATTTCAACAAATCAATGTTTGTCTCTTTTTTTGGTTGTGTCTCAAGTGGATCTCCCAAAATTGTTTCCTTCATTTTTCTACATTACTGGTACACAATCCTTGTAGATGCCGGAGAAAATAATACTCAACTAATAGATGGTGGAATTTCAAACTTTGGTATATTTTCATTATTACAAATTTTCAATTGAAAATAGTTATTAATAAAAGTTTCACTACAGTTAGATTAATATCATAGAAATTTAATGTAAATTTCCATACATACAAATTTACATGTACATCTTTCATTATAAAAGAAGTACAATATAATTGCACATTTTATCACCCAGCATGGCTATAATGTTTACTCGTATTTTCCCTAGCCTCCTTCTCTTGGCTTTTGGTAAGAATGTTATTAAAATATGTCACATCACTAAGGATGTTGCCTTCTAACTACGGTGTTGATGGAGAGTGGGGTTCACGATCCAACTCAAGGCCCATCTAACTACGGTGTTGATCTAGTTAAGGTAGCTCAAGCCCCATCGGCAATAGGTGATTATCCAGCTCAAGGCCCACCAAGAGAAGGTGGTGATGGACCAATTGAACAAGGTTATGATGGTTATGGTGATGGCATGTGAATCACAAGTGTTGATTATCTCACCAACATAAATGTCTAACCATACCAGTTCCATTGTAAAGATATGCCTTCTAACAAGGGTTGTTGAGCAAATTAGTATTATAATACAAATACAACTTTGAAAATTAAAAAATTTATTATGAAAACTAAACTATGAGTAAGATTCGTCAATTTATTTTATTAATTTATTTATACGTTGCATGACTATAAATCCAAAGCTTACAATTATGGAAAACAATGGGTCGATATTCATGGTCCAAGCCTGGACCATGAACATGTGTTGTGCGCAAAACAAATACTTATAACTAAAAGAAGTGTGTTAGAAACACACGCTTAAGCACAAGATCGATCACTTTTGGAATGAACTAAAGTGTACAGACATCATTTATATAATTCTTTTTGTAAAGATGATAAATAACAATATTCATGTATTTTGAGTGCAGACAAAGCAACGCGTGTGATGTACGAAACCCTTAGCTCTCTTTTCACAAACATATATCTCATTTCAACAAATCAATGTTTGTCTCTTTTTTTGGTTGTGTCTCAAGTGGATCTCCCAAAATTGCTTCCTTCATTTTTCTACATCACTGGTACACAATCCTTGTACATGCCGGAGAAAATAATACTCAACTAATAGATGGTGGAATTTCAAACTTTGGTATATTTTCATTATTACAAATTTTCAATTGAAAATAGTTATTAATAAAAGTTTCACTACAGTTAGATTAATATCATAGAAATTTAATGTAAATTTCCATACATACAAATTTACATGTACATCTTTCATTATAAAAGAAGTATAATATAATTGCACATTTTATCACCCAACATGGCTATAATGTTTACTCGTATTTTCCCTAGCCTCCATCTCTTGGCTTTTGGTAAGAATGTTATTAAAATAAGTCACATCACTAAGGATGTTGCCTTCTAACTACGGTGTTGATGGAGAGTGGGGTTCACGATCCAACTCAAGGCCCATCTAACTACGGTGTTGATCTAGTCAAGGTAGCTCAAGCCCCATCGGCAAGAGGTGATTGTCCAGCTCAAGGCCCACCAAGAGAAGGTGGTGATGGACCAATTGAACAAGGTTATGATGGTTATGGTGATGGCATGTGAATCACAAGTGTTGATTATCTCACCAACATAAATGTCTAACCAAACCAGTTCCATTGTAAAGATATGTCTTCTAACAAGGGTTGTTGAGCAAATTAGTATTATAATACAAATACAAATTGCAAATTGAAAAATTTATTATGAAAACTAAACTATGAGTAAGATTCGTCAATTTGTTTTATTAATTTATTTATACATTGCATGAGTATAAATCCAAAGCTTACAATTATGGATAACAATGGGTCGATATTCATGGTCCAAGCCTGGACTATGAACATGTGTTGTGCGCAAAACAAATACTTATAACTAAAAGAAGTGTGTTAGAAACACACGCTTAAGCACAAGATCGATCACTTTTGGAATGAACTAAAGTGTACAGACATCATTTATATAATTCTCTTTGTAAAGATGATAAATAACAATATTCATGTATTTTGAGTGCAGAAAAAGCAACGCGTGTGATGTACGAAACCCTTAGCTCTCTTTTCACGAACATATATCTCATTTCAACAAATCAATGTTTGTCTCTTTTTTTGGTTGTGTCTCAAGTGGATCTCCTAAAATTGCTTCCTTCATTTTTCTACATTACTGGTACACAATCCTTGTAGATGCCGGAGAAAATAATACTCAACTAATAGATGGTGGAATTTCAAACTTTGGTATATTTTCATTATTACAAATTTTCAATTGAAAATAGTTATTAATAAAAGTTTCACTACAGTTAGATTAATATCATAGAAATTTAATGTAAATTTCCATACATACAAATTTACATGTACATCTTTCATTATAAAAGAAGTACAATATAATTGCACATTTTATCACCCCGCATGGCTATAATGTTTACTCGTATTTTCCCTAGCCTCCTTCTCTTGGCTTTTGGTAAGAATGTTATTAAAATATGTCACATCACTAAGGATGTTGCCTTCTAACTACGGTGTTGATGGAGAGTGGGGTTCACGATCCAACTCAAGGGCCATCTAACTACGGTGTTGATCTAGTCAAGGTAGCTCTAGCCCCATCGGCAAGAGGTGATTATCCAGCTCAAGGCCCACCAAGAGAAGGTGGTGATGGACGAATTGAACAAGGTTATGATGGTTATGGTGATGGCATGTGAATCACAAGTGTTGATTATCTCACCAACATAAATGTCTAACCAAACCAGTTCCATTGTAAAGATATGCCTTCTAACAAGGGTTGTTGAGCAAATTAGTATTATAATACAAATACAACTTTGAAAATTGAAAAATTTATTATGAAAACTAAACTATGAGTAAGATACGCCAATTTGTTTTATTAATTTATTTATACGTTGCTTGAGTATAAATCCAAAGCTTACAATTATGGATAACAATGGGTCGATATTCATGGTCCAAGCCTGGACCATGAACATGTGTTGTGCGCAAAACAAATACTTATAACTAAAAGAAGTGTGTTTGAAACACACGCTTAAGCACAAGATCGATCACTTTTCGAATGAACTAAAGTGTACAGACATCATTTATATAATTCTCTTTGGAAAGATGATAAATAACAATATTCATGTATTTTGAGTGCAGACAAAACAACGCGTGTGATGTACGAAACCCTTAGCTCTCTTTTCACTCACAATATCTCATTTCAGCAAATCAATGTTTGTCTCTTTTTTTGGTTGTGTCTCAAGTGGATCTCCCAAAATGGCTTCCTTCATTTTTCTACATTACTGGTACACAGTCCTCGTAGATGCCGGAGAAAATAATACTCAACTAATAGATGGTGGAATTTCAAACTTTGGTATATTTTCATTATTATAAATTTTCAATTGAAAATAGTTATTAATAAAAGTTTCACTACAGTTAGATTAATATCATAGAAATTTAATGTAAATTTCCATACATACAAATTTATATGTACATCTTTCATTATAAAAGAAGTACAATATAATTGCACATTTTAAAACCCAACATGGCTATAATGTTTACTCGTATATTCCCTAGCCTCCTTCACTTGGCTTTTGGTAAGAATGTTATTAAAATATGTCACATCACTAAGGATGTTGCAAACTATATATAAGTTGTCAAGATTTATTATCCTAGATAAAGTGAGTTCCTAACTGTTATCTTCGTCTTTTTATTACAATGCAGTTGAAATCATGATGTCAAGGCCAGGTACATCAATAATCTGTGAACCACCAAGCACGACTTACAATGGAACAGTGTGTAAAGGCTAAAACATTAAAATCGATAACATCAGATGTCTAACCATGTGTCAGATGGAATTCTTCGATAATGGTGAATGCCAAGATTCGCAGTGCATGTACAAGAAATACTGCGAAAGTGACAGTGGTAGGCACATACCTGCTCAAGGTCCATCAAGCAGTAGCGTTAGTCCAGGTCAAAGCACCCCGAATGATAGTGATGGTATAATTTTTGCTCAAGGCCCATCTAGTGGTGGTGTTAATCCATTACAAGCACCTCCAATAAATAGTGGTGGTTATGATACTGCTCAAGGCCCATCGTCGAGGGGTGCTATTCCAGGTCAAGGCTCTCCAAGTGGAAATGATCATGCTCAAGTCCCATACATTGATTTTGTTACTCCTGTCCAAGGTCCACCAATGGAGAGTTGTGTTAATGATCCAGCTCAAGACCCAATTGTAGATTTTGCTATTCCAACCCAAGGTCAACCAATGGAGGGATGGGGTGATGAACCAGGTAACGACCCAATCGTAGATTTTGTTATTCCGGACCAAGTTCCACCAATGGAGAGTGGGGGTCACCATCCAACTCAAGGCCCATCTAACTACGGTATTGATCTAGTCAAGGTAGCTCAAGCCCCATCGTCAAGAGGTGATTATCCAGCTCAAGGCCCGCCAAGAGAAGGTGGTGATGGCATGTGAATCACAAGTGTTGATTATCTCACCAACATAAATGTCCAACCAAACCAGTTCCATTGTAAAGATATGCCTTCTAACAAGGGTTGTTGAGCAAATTAGTATTATAATACAAATACAACTTTGAAAATTGAAAAATTTATTATGAAAACTAAACTATGAGTAAGATTTGTCAATTTGTTTTATTAATTTATTTATACGTTGTATGAGTATGAATCCAAAGCTTACAATTATGGATAACAATGGGTCGATATTCATGGTCCAAGCCTGGACCATGAACATGTGTTGTGCGCAAAACAAATACTTATAACTAAAAGAAGTGTGTTAGAAACACACGCTTAAGCACAAGATCGATCACTTTTGGAATGAACTAAAGTGTACAGACGTCATTTATATAATTCTCTTTGTAAAGTTGATAAATAACAATATTCATGTATTTTGAGTGCAGACAAAACAACGCGTGTGATGTACGAAACCCTTAGCTCTCTTTTCACAAACATATATCTCATTTCAACAAATCAATGTTTGTCTCTTTTTTTGGTTGTGTCTCAAGTGGATCTCCCAAAATTGCTTCCTTCATTTTTCTACATTACTGGTACACAATCCTCGTAGATGCCGGAGAAAATAATACTCAACTAATAGATGGTAGAATTTCAAACTTTGGTATATTTTCATTATTGCAAATTTTCAATTGAAAATAGTTATTAATAAAAGTTTCACTACAGTTAGATTAATATCATAGAAATTTAATGTAAATTTCCATGCATACAAATTTACATGTACATCTTTCATTATAAAAGAAGTACAATATAATTGCACATTTTATCACCCAACATGGCTATAATGTTTACTCGTATTTTCCCTAGCCTCCTTCTCTTGGCTTTTGGTAAGAATGTTATTAAAATATGTCACATCACTAAGGATGTTGCAAACTATATATAAGTTGTCAAGATTTATTATCCTAGATAAAGTGAGTTCCTAACTGTTATCTTCGTCTTTTTATTACAATGCAGTTGAAATCATGATGTCAAGGCCAGGTGCATCAATAATCTGTGAAGCACCAAGCACGACTTACAATGGAATAGTGTGTAAAGGCTACAACATTAAAATCGATAACATCAGATGTCTAACCATGTGTCAGATGGAATTCTTCGATAATGGTGAATGCCAAGAGTCGCAGTGCATGTGTAAGAATTACTGCGAAAGTGACAGTGGTAGGCACATACATGCTCAAGGTCCATCAAGCAGTAGCATTAGTCCAGGTCAAAGCACCCCGAATGATAGTGAAGGTAATATTTTTGCTCAAGGCCCATCTAGTGGTGGTGTTAATCTATTACAAGGACCTCCAATAAATAGTGGTGGTTATGATACTGCTCAAGGCCCATCGCCGAGGGGTGCCTTCTAACAAAGGTTGTTGAGCAAATTGGTATTATATTACCAACATAAATGTCCAACCAGTTGCATTGTAAGGATATGCCTTCTAACAAGGGTTGTTGAGCAAATTGGTATTATATTACAAATACAACTTTGAAAATTGAAAAACATATTATGAAAACTAAACTAAGAGTAAGATTCGTCAGTTAGTTTTATTAATTTATTTATACGTTGCATGAGTATAAATCCAAAGCTTACAATTATGGATAACAATGGGTCGATATTCATGGTCCAAGCCTGGACCATGAACATTTGTTGTGCGCAAAACTAATACTTGTAACTAAAAGAAGTTTGTTAGAAACACACGCTTAAGCACAATATCGATCACTTTAGGAATGAACTAATGCGTACGGACATCATTTATATAATGCTCTTTGTAAAGATGATGAATAACAATATTCATGTATTTTGAGTGCAGACAAAACAACGTGTGCGATGTACGAAACCCTTAGCTCTCGTTTCACAAACCTCTATCTCATTTCAACAAATCAATTTTTGTCTCTTTTTTTGGTTGTGTCTCAAGTGGATCTCCCAAAATTGCTTCCTTCATTTTTCTACATTACTGGTACACAATCCTCGTAGCTGCCGAAGATGTTTGTAATCAAGTCCCTCTCTTCTTTGTAAAAGAAGCCATTCGTGCTATAAAATTATATTTTTTTGTTTCTACTTCTTCGCACTCGTTTTCTCTTTCCTTCCCTTCAAACTTTGGTAATGAATTTATCAAGATCGGATCAAACTTGTACTCCCTCACATGTGGATGATATAGAAGGATGAATATATGAAAAGTTAGTAGAAGTTAGTTACATTATTGTTTGGCATAAGCCTCTATATATATAAATACATCAGGTAGTATCCTAATAGTAAAAGACTATAACTAAACAAGGTAGAATTCCATTAGTAATCAACTTCTTTAATAAGCCCCCGTAAAATTGACGTACTCCTTCTTTACATGGTTTGTGCGCCAGGTGCGCCCCCATAAGTTGATGGTATTCTTGGAGACACGATGCATAATGGTGCTTTGGGATACGGGATGGCATGGTGAATACATAGTCGGGAAACTCGGAGAATAAATAATAGATTTTCGTTCACTATTGGTCTAAAGACTAAAGAATAGCTATCACTCATGCATAAAAAAGTGTTTGCGGCGTTAGTATTCTCTAAATGTATGCTTTCTAATTTCCCTTATAGCTTAAACCGTCACTCAACTTTAAATATTAGACACACCAAGGATAAGCTTTTCTCTCTACCTGGGTATGCTCTCAACCGACTCTCCTCTTCCTTCTTCTCTATTCGGTCGGAAACCACCGGATCCACCGGATTCTAGTCGTGCTCCACCTAGTATACAACAGTTGGAGGATGCTAGTGTCCAACCTATGGATTTTACTAGTGAGCAGAATAGTCCAGCACCAGATCTGAGGCACAACAGATCGGACGTGGCAAGTCTTCCTACTCCATCTGCGGGTGATCAACGGGCAGGACATTCGTGTAGTAGTGATGCTAGACAGCAACACACTCTAACCTATGCTGCAAAGCTTCAAAGTGCCACACCTCATCACTATTTCCCGGCTTGGATGGCGGCTTAAGACAAAGCACAACGTCCGGTACAAACTCAACCGACTCATATTCATGTCCTAGAGGCACCAGTGGTTGATTTCTCATCTGAGGAGCTACAGATGTTCTATAAACCTTGGACCAAAGCTCTGCTTGCGTGAACAGTGGGAATCACACGAACTATTAACTCCATTGCTCGAGATTTGCAGAATCTCTGGAAAACTACACATCCAATCTCGGTCACAGTACTTGGTAAGGGTTGTTATGCGGTTAAAGTGGCTAATAGTGATGATTATTTTTTGGCTTTGGCAGGTGGTCCGTGGTTCCTATTCGATCACTATCTTGCGTTGCAATCTTGGAGGCCAGAGTTTACTCCAGTTAACAACACCATCGATAGTATGCTCGTTTGGGTCCAACTGCACGAATTACGCATTGAATATTATCACACGGATGCACTTTACAAAATAGTCAAAGCGTTGGGAATTCCAATTAAGGTTGATACCCACACAGTCGAATTTATCCGGGGTCGCTATGCTCGAATTTGTATCGAGATTGGTACCAGCAAAAAACTGCCGCTATTCATCCAAATCGGTAACAAAACCCAAACTGTTGCTTACGAAATGAAACTCCATTTTTGTTTTTCGTGTGGTATTGTAGGTCATACAACACAACTCTGTCAGGTAGCCAACTTGCAAGCTCGAGCCAACAGTTCTGCATTAGACCCCAAGCCAACAGATGAAGGTTGGAAAATTATTTCTGGGAGGCCCAAACCAAATGGACAAGGTTGTCAATATAATCGAGCACGGGGAACGAATTCGGCACAATCCAATAGAAACTCGTTGGATGCCATGGGAGATGGACAAGTGGAGGATTATTCGAATCGAGCAAGTGATGGTGTAAATAATGACAATCGGAACAAATGACCCCAACCAAAATCGGTGTGGAAGCCCAAAAATCGAGTTAATAGCATGTTCGATAATAGCCTAGCAGTGTCCAATGCTTTTGAAGTTTTGGCCTAACATGAAGACAGCCCTTTAGACAACACTCAGCCCAATTTCTTTTCTCTAGAATCTATCTTACAGCCGCCCACTACTGCTCACATTAATTGCTCCTCATCTCTTGGTTTGCCACCTGTCCACATCAATCTTTCAAATTCATCATCACTTGCCTCCACTTTGTCTCCACCATCTCTTCCTTCTTCGTGCCAATACCATGTCCAATTCATGCCCACTCCGCCGGATCTCGATCGCCAAACCACCACTCCTCCGCCACTCAGTCCATCTCCACTACCAGTCCCATGATCCCCACCACCACTCCATCCTCCTGCCCCACCACCTGTGCCGATGGACCCGCGATTGACACCGTCTCAAGTGGACAGAACCTTGTTCTTTCCGGTGAACTACAATCACCCAGCCACCACATCTCCTCCACCCCCCCCCCCCTTTCATCACCACCACCAATACTGACACCTCCTCCACCGCTCAACCCACATGCACAACCATTTTTTCCTGCTCTCCCGACTGCGCAGCCACCACTGGCGAACGGAGCAGCCCCGTTGGCCAACGGCTTCTTCCATCCTCTGCCTCCTCCGCGCGCGATCAACCCGGTTTACCCCGGGATCCTGACAAACGGTTTCCTCACCCACGTGGTGCTGCCTGATGCGCTCAAAATTAATACTTGTAAAATAACACAAGTAGTAAAGCGGTTGTCATAGTACAACAATGCTTAAACCACAAGTTCGTTCTCTCGAGGAATTGATTAAGCTAGTTCTAAGGTGTAGGCTCAAGGTGTGAGTTGTAAACAAATAGTGTGGGTAAGGTTGATACTTCAAAACCCTACAACAAATTACAATTACAAGACAAGGTAATACCTATATCATGCAATTTCAACAATTAAAACGAAGCAAGCTGATCTTTCAAAAGTGCTGATGCGATATAGCTAATGGTACATTGCCCGTGAATGCAACACTTTGCTATTGCAAAATCGAATCAGATACAAATTATAAGTACGTATGAGTTACGGCAAAAAACATGTCACAAGCTATGCCTCATCCGGATATATACTAATTAGAGGTAAAGACTGATGCAAGTTCACAACGATCAAGCATGCGTTCAACGATCAGATATTAATATGTCACAATACAAGTTATTAACAACAACCCTAACTCGTACTATTGAATACCTGGACGCCTATTGGTCTCTGCGATCGTCAGAAAGATCAATAATCCTTCTTCGAATTAAAAGAGAGATTGAAATCTCTAAGTGTTTACAATGCTTGGAATTGAAAATATGAAAGTACAAGTAATGAAGATATATCCTAATGACTGATACAAGTGGTCTATTTATAAGACCAAGGAAGAAGAAACTAGAAATCATGGAAAAAACTGCCAGAAAAACGTAGGTTGAATCTGTTAAACAGTCCTCACCACGGTGACGGGACCTTTCCCATTCCAGCTCACCGCGGTCCACATTTTTTTGCCTTCCTTTCTTCTTCATTGTACCGCGGTGATGCTCCTTGTTGCAGGAGCTCACCGCGGTGAGCCTTGTGCCTGGGAAAATTAGCATTTTCCCACTTTCTCCTATTTTCTCTCCCTTTTCCAACCTCCATGTCACCTCTCTTAGAGTAGTGGCCCACTAACTTGGCCTTGGGGTGCTTCTAGAAGGTTTTGCAGTCTTCTTTCCACTTTGGTCCTCCATTTCCTTGCCCATGACACTAAGACACCTAAAAAAGCAAAAAAACACACAAAAAACCCAAACATGACACGGAACACAAAACACTAAATAAAGGCTAAAAGACGCAACAAAATACGGAAAAAGGCACTAAATGAGTCGTTAAAATATCGACTCATCAAACTCTCCAAACCGAACCTTTGCTCGTCATCGAGTAACCAACTCTAAAACCTAGAAAAAAGGAAAAAACACATAGACACGACAAACAAATAGAAGAGTTCAATCGACAAACTACTGGGACATGTATTGCCATAGATAAGCCCTTATTCTGATGTAAACCTCTATCCCCTCTAACTTTGATAAGTAGCTTTGCAAAGATCACAAACTTCCGTTTCAAAAGTAAATAAAACATAATCCTTTCCTAGTAGTCCCTCACAAAGGAAGATAATGATGCAACTCTCAAGTCTCTCATCTGGAAGTGTCCTGTAAATAAGGGTATTCGCTCAAGACTTAACTTAGGATGGTGACAACAAACGCCACAAGCTGCCAATAATATTACATGCTTTTGCACTCAAATCAAACGAGTCAGAAAGGACTTTTTTAGGAAAGGGGTCGAAATCAAATATAAGGGAATAAAATTAGTTTGCTCTTTTTGCATGGATATTTCTTTCTTTTTTTTCTTGTGCTTTGCTCTTTTTGCACAGATTTTCTATTTTTTTTATATCTCAATGTTGCAAGTGTATCCCAATAGGTTGCCTGAGATCCATACTTTTGTACATGTCGGTTTGGTATATACCCCATCAACTCTCACAACATACGAGCACTGCCCACGCGTTGGTTTATAGGTAGTATTTGGCATGCATTTTGGAAACAATACCATCATCCCTCACAGCATACACACAATCAGCCCGGCGTTGGTTTATAGGTAGTATTTGGAAATGCCCAACACGATCTTAGATGATCACATGTGATCCTGGAATACACCTCGAGATTTTTTCTATTATTTTTTTCTTTTTTGTTTTAGAACGGCAGCATAGAAATACAAAACAATTTCGAAATCGACCACAGCTCATGTATTGAAAGTAGTGAGCCTAAGAATGAAGTTGACAAGAATCCTCCTCCCTAAACCTGTTCCTTGGAACAGGTTCGAGAATCGAGACACCAAGTCGAAATTGCCGTTCGTCATACTCGTTTATAAAAAGAGTGCACATGTATATGAAGTGGCGCAAGTTAAAAAACCTTGCTAATCCTACTAGAATCATAAATTTGCCGGTACAAGATTTTTTCATCGGCCTTAAGGCTTCTCACCAACTTTTTGACTACTAAAACAGGAAGACATTTTATTTACAAGTGAAACGAACTAGACTGATTTTCGAAAATTTCTTAGCACTCAGTCAGAGGCCATCTAAGATCACATCAGTAAAAAGGCTTAACTAAGGCAATAGATAACCAGACTTGTCAAATGAACTCAAGACTCGACACAAAACATTTTGAAATAGGCCAAAACTTAGGCCAAAAGACTCGACTCAACTGCAATCACACAAAGGTGGCTAATCATACCACCCCACATAATCGCAAAAACGAAAAAGAAAAGGAAAAACACATATATACAAGGCAGCAAATATCCGAGGCATGTAAGCATATGATACAACTTCCCTCCCCAAGACTATTCGATAGCTAGATCCTAGCATAAGGAATAAATAAAAAGGAGAAATTTTAGAGTTACCGTCCGTAGTATGCCTCGGTCGGCATGATCACTAGGAGGAAGGCGGACCATGGTGTCCGGAAGATGAGCCTCCTCTTTGTTACTGCCAGTCATCCGTCTGAGCTTTGCGCATTCGCGCTAGGTGCTCAGTTGCCTTTTTGAATGTCCGAGTTTTCAAAAGTGAGGAGAAAAAAGTCTGTCTTCATCTTTGCTACTCAGGGGCTTACTCCGGTCAGGCTTGGGAGAAGGATTGCGGTCCAAGCAGAATTGAACGGTGTTCCGTTCTACTTCCACTAAACTTACCGTGGAGGGCCCTTAAATTTTTTTATTTTTTTCATAATAATAATGTAATGAAATAAATTTCTAACTAAATTAAGAAGCTACCCTATGAAAGCAGCAAATTGTTCGAAATGCAATGCGGGAAAGTAAACGTGAGGTTACCTAATTGCATTCTACGTCCTACGTGCAAAGCGGTAAATCATGCTTTGGTTATAGTCGTTAGCATCGACTCTTCCACAGCTTCACTCCCTGGAGTCGTCGATGGCCTGGGCTTTCTCCGTAGTGCTCAGGAACTTTCCTTGTTCCCATCTCTACGACCTCACCATCAGTTCCCCGACCATGTTCTCGATCCTCCTAGTCGAATTCTCTAGCACCTTGAACCGCTTATCATTCCTTAACTGGATTTAGCTCGACTGTTTATAGACGCGATCGGAGTTCTCCATGATCGTCTTGATCCCTTGACAAGATAGTCCTGGTGGTCCTCGCCGACCGGGTGTTCAATGGCGCCGGTTACGTAGGCGCAGTGGAACGTAGTTATTGTTTGAGTAACTCAACATCCTACGGTCCCCGTATTCCATTGTCTTCCCGTATGGCATGAACCCTGGCGCCTCACTCCTGGCCTATCGACCCAATGCACCTCCTCCGTGACGTACGGGTTCATCTCCCGAGCTTGTGGAAACATGCATACGTTAGCACCGTGCCCGGAGTTATAGCACACTCCACATTGTTCGTTGGATTGATGGGTATGTGCAGCAACGGTCAGAACCATCTTGACCTGTTGCATCTCTTCTAGCATGCGTTTGAAGTCGGAAGCCCCAACCGCTCCGGCGGCTTTGCATTGGCTTCGCCTTTTCCTTTTTCTCGGCCCCTTACACCCTTGTGTTGAGAAGCTTG
Source organism: Plantago major (assembly GCA_026545765.1). NCBI lineage: Eukaryota > Viridiplantae > Streptophyta > Magnoliopsida > Lamiales > Plantaginaceae > Plantago > Plantago major. Next base: position 61,288,059 of record CM048839.1, on the reverse strand, counting down.
TGCCAATTTGTCGATGGCAGCTTCTATCTCCTCTGCTGGGCTCTGCATTATCGAGCTACCAGAGCTCATGTCCAGAAGCATCTGTGTTGTTACGTCAAGTCCTTCACAGAAGCTTTGACACAACGTCATCGCATCAAACCGGTGATGCGGACACTGGGCCAACAGGTACTTGAATCGCTCTCGGGCCTCATATATGCTCTCGTCATATCGCTGCTGAAAGTGGGCAATTTGACTCCTCAGGTTTGAGGTCATCGAATAAGGAAAGTATTTCCCCAGGAAGACCTTGTAAACATCCTCCCAAGTCCTCAGAGAGTTCTCCAGAAGGTGCAAGAGCCATGTCTTTACCAGATCCTGCAAGCACATCGGGAACAACTTCTTACGGACATCGCCGTCCGTAACTCCGAAGTTCCCACTTATCGGAATCCTCCCCACTAACGCCTCGAATTCCTTCAAGAATTTCATCACATCTTCGTTTGCATGCCCGTAGAACTTGGGCATGTCGTGGAAGTGATGGTTCTTGATCTCCAGGTTCCTTGCTGCTGTTGAAAGCTCGATCGGAGATCCAGACACTTGCACCGCAGGCTGCATGTACTCCCCAAACTCCCGCCTAGGCGCATTCGCGGTTTCAAGGGCATTTGCAATTGCGGTCGTGACTGTTCTTGATGGTATGATGTTGTTGGTACTTGTTCCTTCTTCCGACACGGTAACTTTCGTTAGGTTCCTTCTTCTTTCCCAGATTTCCCACTCAAGGTCGTTGTTTCGTTCAGTCAACGAAGATTTCAACGAATGTCTCCCTTGCATAAACCTGGAATTGAAACAAAAAACTTAACTCAAAAAGCAGTACCTATTCTTATGAGTTCTATTAGATGACTCAAATTGAAACGACGAAATGAAACTGTTTTTGATTTTTCTGAAATTTTCAGATTTTTTCTTTGGTTTTTGAATAAGATAAAAATAAAGATACACAACTACACACTAATCCTACTTATTGAAGAACGTAGGAATCAATTCCCCGGCAGCGGTGCCAAATTTTTGATGCGCTCAAAATTAATACTTGTAAAATAACACAAGTAGTAAAGCGGTTTTCGTAGTACAACAATGCTTAGACCACAGGGTCGTTCTCTCGAGGAATTGATTAAGATAGTTCCAAGGTGTAGGCTTAAGGTGTGAGTTGTAAATAGATAGTGTGGGTAAGGTTGATACTTAAAAACCCTACAACAAATTACAATTACAAGACAAGGTAATACCTAGATCATGCAATTTCTACAATTAAAACGAAGCAAACTGATCTTTCGAATGTGCTGACGCGATATAGCTAATGGTACACTGCCCGCGAATGCAACACTTTGCTATTGCAAAATCGAACCAGATACAGATTATAAGTACGTATGAGTTGCGGCAAAAAACTTGTCACAAGCTATGCCCTCATCCGGATATATACTAATTAGAGGTAAAGACTGATGCAAGTTCATAACGATCAAGCATGCGTTCAACGATCAGATATCAATATGTCAGAATACAAGTTATTACCAACAACCGCCTAACTCTACTATTGAATACCTGGGCTCCTATTGGTCTCTGCGATCGTCAGAAAGATCAATAATGCTTCTTCAAATTAAAAGAGCGATTGAAATCTCTAAGTGTTTACAATGCTTCTTCAAATTAAAAGAAAGATTGAAATCTCTAAGTAATGAAGATATATCCTAATAACTGATACAAGTGGTCTATTTATAAGACCAAGGAAGAAGAAACTAGAAATCATGGGAAAACTGCCAGAAAAACGTGGGTTGAATCTGTCAAACAGTCCTCACCACGGTGAGGGGACCTTGCCCGTTCCAGCTCACCGCGGTCCACATTTTTCTGCCTTCCTTTCTGCTTCATTGTACCACGGTGATGCTCCTTGTTGTAGGAGCTCACCGCGGTGAGCCTTGTGCCCGGGAAAATCAGCATTTTCCCACTTTCTCCTATTTTCTCTCCATTTTCCAACCTCCATGTCACCTCTCTTGGAGTAGTGGCCCACTAACTTGGCCTTGGGGTGCTTCTAGAAGGTTTTGAAGTCTTCTTTGTACTTTGGTCCTCCATTTCCTTGCCAATGACGCTAAGACACCTAAAAATGCACAAAAACACACAAAAAAACCCAAACATGACACGGAACAAAAAACACTAAATAAAGGCTAAAAGACACAACAAAATACGAAAAAGGCACTAAATGAGTCGTTAAAATATCGACTCATCAAACTTCCCAAACCGAAGATTTGCTCGTCCTCAAGCAAACAACTCTAAAACCTAGAAAAAAGGAAAAAACACATAGACGACAAACAAACAGAAGAGTTCAATCAACAAGCTACCGAGACAAGTATTTCCAGAGATAAGCCCTTATTCTGATGTAAACTTCTATCCCCACTAGCTTTGATAAGTAGCTTTGCAAAGATCACAATCTTCCGTTTCAAAAGGAAATAAAACTTAATCCTATCCTAGTAGTCCCACACAAAGGAAGATAATGGTGCAAATCTCAAGTCTCTCATCTGGAAGTGTCCAGTAAATAAGGGTATTCGCTCAAAACTTAACTTAGGATGGTGACAACAAACGACACAAGCTGCCACTAATATTACAAGCTTTTGCACTCAAATCAAATGAGTCAGAAAGGACCCACACAAAGGAAGATAATGATGCAACTCTCAAGTCTCTCATCTGGAAGTGTCCAGTAAATAAGGGTATTCGCTCAAGACTTAACTTAGGATGGTGACAACAAACGCCACAAGCTGCCACTAATATTACAAGCTTTTGCACTCAAATCAAATGAGTCAGAAAGGAATTTTTTAGGAAAGGGGTCGAAATCAAATACAAGGGAATAAAATTAGCTGCCGTTCTCATGCTTTGCTCTTTTCGCACGGATATTTCTTTCTTTTTTTTTCTTGTGCTTTGATCTTTTTGCACATATATATATTTTTTTATATCTCAATGTTGCAAGTGTATCCCAATAGGTCACCTGAGATCCGTACTTTTGTACATGTCGGTTTGGTATACACCCCCCATCAACCCTCACAACATACGAGCACTGCCCACGCGCTGGTTTATAGGTAGTATTTGGCATGCATTTTGGAAACAATACCATCAACCCTCACAGCATACGCATAATCAGCCCCGCGTTGGTTTATAGGTAGTATTTGGAATGCCCAACATGATCTTAGACGATCACAACTGATCCTGTAATACACCTCGAGATTTTTTCTATTTCTTTTTCTTTTTTTTAGAACGGCAGCATAGCAAGACAAAAAAATTTCGAAATCGACCATCGCTCAAGTATAGAAAGTAGTGAGCCTAAGTATGAAGTTGACAAGAATCCTCCTCCCCAAACCTATTCCATGGAACAGGTTCGAGAATCGAGACACCAAGTCGAAATTGCCGTTCGTCATACTCGTTTTTAAAAAGAGTGCACATGTATATGAACTGGCGCAAGTTAAAAAACCTTGCTCATCCTGCTACAATCACACATGTGCCGGTACAAGATTTTTTCATCGGTTTTAAGGCTTCTCACCGGCTTTTTGACTACTAAAATAGGAAGACTTTTTAGTTACAAGTGAAACGAACTAGAGTGATTTTCGAAAATTCCTTAGCACTCAGTCAGAGGCCATCTAAGATCACATCAGTAAAAAGGCATAACTAAGGCAATAGATAACCAGACTTGTCAAAAGAACTCAAGACTCGACACAAAACATTTGAAATAGGCCAAAACTTAGGCCAAAAGACTCGACTCAATTGCAATTATTAATACATAAATATGTCCAATCCGTCATAGACGCCTTTGAACGAATCCTAAGGCGTTCAAAGTTGTCCATGAGTTTGGGATCTTATAGTTCGACCCGGAGTCTCCGTAGATCCAACCCACCCGGGTGGAAAGCAATAGGAGGGCCCTAGGACAGTGGGTCCGACCCGGACGAAGGTCCGTAACCTTACAGTCCGACCCGGATATTCGTCCGGACTCAGCACAACAACCTCATAAGCAACCAAGTAAACTGGCACTTGAGAGCATCGGGGTCCCAATCACACGTCCCGACCGCCTCCTTCGGACAGTATATGGACTAGAAACCCCTAGGCCAACGTAGTAGGTCCGGACCTAGCTCCTCGGATCTCATGCATGGAAGACTGCAAAAAGTCTCCAAACTCTAACATTAATGACTAATCTACCCCTGAAAGCCCAAAAGGGTATGGGTTAGGGAGTCATTAATGGGCCATGGGCCTATTGAGGCATTGTTTGCTCAATCCGAGCCTAACACTTGGCACGATCTTGTGGAACCCTCCCAATTGGGGAGAAATCTATATATATATGGCACATATTCCCATGATAACGGTAAGCAATAATCACTTCCGAACCCTGGCTATTATACCGAGCAGATTCTCATTCTCTCGCAAGTAAAGTCTCCACCCAGTTTGACATCACGCAAACTGTGTATAAGTTTCTAACCCCCCCTCCTAGCTTCCTATGCAGGTCCTCACGTGTCGCTTCTTTCCAGTACGGACGTTCTTACAGGCTTCTGCTCCTTGGCCCTTACGAGCTAGGCACTTAGGGTACTTAGTGTGAAGGAAAGCAAGAGAAATTCATTAAGTGGTTGGGGGACTTATACCCTCAACATTTTGGCACCGTCTGTGGGAAACTTTACGAAAAGTTCCATTCTCTTCAGTAATGGCAAGAATAAGAAGGTCCGTAAGAACCAGCGCTACTGGAATCGGGACGCCCGCACAAGGTAAAGAGGTAGACCTCCTACTAGGAGGGGAAGAGCGGCGAGAGCTACTTCAAGAAACACAATGGACTATCCAAGTGATGGACGCACCGCTAGTCTTTCTTCAGAGGAGGAAAGAACAGTTGATCCACCAAGGAGAGCCCAAGTACCCAGGGATGAAGGACAAATTCCTCCGTTAGGAACACATGGTCCTCCTCCAGGGAGAAACTTCACTCTTCCAAAGGGGCAGATCATTCGCCTTAGTGAACTTGGGATGAACGAGAACCAGTTTGGCCTCTTACTCACCACCATTCAAGGTTGCTTTGGGTCAAACAACCTCCAACCTCCTCAACCTACTCCCCCTTTGGTAAATCCGAGGCAAGCTGAACCCGCACAATCAAGGAAAGAGCATCGTCCAATCCAGCAAAGGTTAGGGGAACCTGCCCAACCAGAGGATCTGAGTAACCTTCTCAATAGGAGAGTCGCTGCTTCTCACAAACACCGAGAAAGAAGCCCGGCAAGACCACAAGCAGATGAAGCTGGAACTAGCCGACGTGGGGCTCTTCAGCATGGACCAAGAGACCACATGGTAGAAAGCATCTCGATAGTCCCCGTTGATGATCTTCCTCCAGATGTGGCAATCAACCCAAGGGCCAGGCTAGAGGCTAAGCGGATCTATGTCCAGCAGAAAGCCTTGGAGACTCAAATTGCTACTTTGAGCAGAATGGTGAAGGCACATGAGAAGGTGACTATTAGAGCTCCCAATCCCTTATGTGATGAGATAAGAAGGGAAAGGAAGCGCCCCGACTCCACTATCCCAAATCTTGAGCACTATTATGGGACTACTTGTCCTGTGGGGCACCTTACTAGTTATGAAAGCAAGATGGATACCAACGGCCTAAATGACAACATAAAGGCTCTCAACTTCTCCAGTACTCTCTTTGGAGAAGCAATGGATTGGTGGACCTCCTTGCCCAATGGTTCCATCAAGTCCTATGCGGATATCGCCTCTCTCTTCCTCAAAAGGTTCGAGAAAGCAAAGAAGAGGAAGAGATCAGTGGAACACCTGGCAGGAGTAATCCAGAAAGAGCACGAGGATCTTAGGACCTTCCTTGACCGCTTCAATGCTGAAGTGTGCCAGGTCGAGCCTCACAGCATCAAAGAATGGGTCCGACACCTATATGCTAACATTTACAACGAAGATCTCAGAAGAAAGATTTCAAATGAAGAAATTACGACCGAAAAATACTTGGAAGACATTTGCGAAGGAGTCTTGTATGGGGAGGAGTACCGAAGAAATGTTCCAATAAGAGTCGGGGCCAGAAAGGGGAAAGAGCCAGTGAAACAAGAACCACCTCCCCGGCCTGGAAAGTTTGAACAAAAGAAGGAATTTAGATACAGGAGGGAGTTCCGCAAGGAGAGAACCCCTCCGAGGAGATATGCCGATTATACTTGCCTCAATAGACCAAGATCCGACATCTTGGCCACTATTGTTGAGAAAAACTTAGACATACAATGGCCAAAACCTACAAGGAGTAGTAAAAAGAACAAAGCTTGAAGGGAATACTGCAGGTTTCACAAACACAAAGGCCATTTAACTGAGGATTGTGTCCAGTTGAAAACAGAAATAGAAGGGTTGATAAGGAGCGGAAAGTTGAAAGAGCCAGTGCATGAAGAAGAGCCCTTCAGGCACCAGAGAAATGAACGAAGAAGGGAGGAGCGTGGATCGGAACCTCCGACAAGATCCTTGCCACCACCTCCTGCAAAAATTCCACCCCACCTTGCTCAAAGAAACCGCGGGTACCCTGAAGTTGTGGAAATGGAAAACCTCCCCTATAGTGGGTAATCAATTCCATAGAAGGAGGCCCAACTGGAGGGGACAGTCGAAATGCAAGGGAAAGAACCACGCAGCATCTGAGAAACAATGACAGAACCTATGCTCCACCGGTTCTGAAAGGAACAAACGCCATCACTTTTGATGACAGTGAGATACCCCCACCAACGACTGGTGGAGGAGATCTCAAAGATCCTGATGTTCCTTTGGTTGACACGGGTAGTTCCTCCAATGTCATCTCCAAGAGAACTGTGGAACAGATGCACTCTGACAATAATCAATACGGGCTATACACCTCCATGGTAGGATTCGGGGGCTCTATAGTTAGCCCCATTGGAAGTATACCCTTACAAGTCTTTATGGGAACCTTCCCGATGAGAGTGACTGAGACGATCCTCTTTGTGGTAGTCGACAACACGTTCGACTATAACGTAATACTGGTGCGCCCAGGACTCAACCAATTTAGAGCAATCGCCTCTCCCCTACACAATAGGGTGAAGTTCCCTACTCCAAATGGTGTGGGAGAAGAAGTGGGCAATGTTAGGGAAGCATGGGAATGCTACATCATGTCAACCAGAGGAGCCTCAGCACCGGTCCTCTCGGTCACCAAAAGACCCAGGAGCCCTCCTCCTGTGCCTCTTACTCCAGTGAGAGAAAAGATTAGGGCTGGGATGCTTAAGGAAAAGTTCCCCAAGACTGCAAGGATGGAGCCTCATGAAGCCTTAAATGAAGTTCAATTGATTGAGGGAGACCCAGAGAAGATAACCCGGATAGGAACGGAGATGAGCGCGGAGGTAGAAATGAAGCTCATCACATGCATACGAGACAATCGCGACATCTTCGCCTGGGGCACTGACGACCTTAAGGGGATAGACCCAAGGATCGCAGTTCACCGTCTGAACATGGATCCTACGGTTAAACATATCCGACAAAAGAGAAAGGACTTCGGGCCCACTGAGGATGCTATTATAGCAAGAGAAGTAGAAAGGTTAATTAAGGCAGGACACATTGAAGAAGTCAGATATTCTGATTGGGTCTGTAATGTGGTCCTCGTTGAGAAAGCTCCAGGGAAGTGGAGAATGTGCAATGACTTCACTAGGCTCAACAAGTTTTGCCCAAAGGATCCTTACCCCTTGCCTCGCATTGATCAATTAGTAGACTCCACCGCAGGATGTGCGCTCCTAAGCTTCATGGACGCCTACCAAGGCTTCTATCAAATCAGAATGGCCCAGGAAGATGTCAAGAAGACGTCTTTCTTTGCAGCGGGAGGAGTCTACTATTTCAAAGTAATGCCTTTTGGCCTCAAGAACGCGGGCGCTACTTACCAACGGCTGGTGAAGAAGATGTTCAGGGAGGAGCTGGGCAAGACTATGGAAGTCTATGTGGATGACATGCTAGTAAAAAGCACGACTGAAGAACAACATGTAGAGTACCTGAACAAATGCTTTTCCATCCTTAGGAAGTATGGAATGAAGCTAAACCCCGAGAAATGCACATTTGTTGTAAAGGGAGGAAAGTTCCTCGAATACATGGTCACGGAGAGAGGCATCAGTGCCAACCCTGAGAAAATAAAGACAATCTTGGATCTACCACAACCAAAAACAATCAATGAAGTACAGAAGCTCCTTGGAAGGGGGGTGGCCCTGAGCCACTTCATCTCCAAATCCGCCGAGAAAAACCTACCCTTCTTCAAAATTCTAAGGAAGGGAGACAAGTTCGAGTTGACAAAGGAATGCGAAGAGGCCTCGGATAGCTTGAAGAGCTATCTCCTTTCGCCACCCCTCTTGTCCAAACCAGTAGAAGGAGAACCTCTTTACCTCTACTTGGTGACTACTGACGAGGCTATGAGTTCTGTATTGGTGCGGATATAAGGAAACGACCACCATCCAATCTATTACTTGAGCAAGGCCCTCGTGGGTGCCGAGGCCAGATTTGTCAAGATTGAGAAGCTTGCCTTTGCATTGGTCTACACTACCCGGCGACTGAAGCCTTACTTCAAATCTCATCGGATCGTCGTCCTCACCAATGACCCACTCAAACACGTCCTAGGAAAGCCAGATCAGTCGGGGCATTTGTCCAAGTGGGCGATCGAGTTAAGTGAATATGATATTGGATACCTCCGTCAGCCAAGAAGGCTCAAATCCTTGCCGACTTCCCAGTGGACTACCCTGAAGAAGCGGAAGGAAAGACCAAAAGTCCACAAGAGGACGTGAGCTACATCATGCTCACTCAGGCGAAGGCTATCCCGGAAGAAGAAAGGACCAAAGAAAATGAGCCTGAAGAGATGTTCAAAAATAATGTCCAACTCTGGGCTAAGTATCAAGAACACATGGATGACTCCCTGAGGGTGAAACACATGTTCCTCCTAGATGAAGCAACCAACACTTCAACACTTGCATCTTCCGTCAAGAAGCAGGAAGATGGGAAAGTGCCTACTCTCGCATCGGAAGCTAAACTTGAAGGCAAGGAATGTTGGACACTGCAAGTGGACGGATCCTCTAATGGACGACTAGGAGGAATAGGAATTTTCCTTGAAAGCCCTGAAGGAACCAGGCTGGAATATGCCATCACCCTCAACTTCAAGGTAACAAACAACGAGGCCGAGTACGAGGCACTACTTACCGGCTTGAGAATGGCAAGGTCTCTTCAAGTCAAAAAAATCAAAGCCTATACAAATTCCCAGCTTGTAGAGTCCTTGTTATCAGGGTCTTTCACTGCTAAAGGACCCAACATGATCAAATACTTGGAGCTTCTCAAGAAAGAGGTTGAACACTTTGAAGTATTCACACTTGAACAATTCCACAGGGAATGGAACGAGAGGGCTGACGCCCTTTCCAAATATTCCTCTGGATTAGGAGCTTTAGACACAAGGCGCGTCATCCTGATGACTCTCACAGATTCTTCCTTGGTAAACTCTAATGGACAAGTCTTCCTCCTGGGCACTGAGAGGAGCTGGATGACCTACGTATTTCACTATCTCAAAGAAGGTTCTCTCCCTTCAAACCCTAAAGAGGCATGGAGGATCCTATGCAGAGCCAACAGGTACTTCATCCTAGGAGAGGATCTCTATAACAGATCTTTCACAGGCGCTCACATGAGATGCCTCGGACCCCATGAGGCAAAGACCGTTTTGGAAGAAATCCACGCAGGAAGTTGTGGGAGTCACTCTGGGGGAAGAACCTTGGCTCAAAAGGTCATCAGGCAAGGATACTATTGGCCTACCATCGATAAGGATGCTGCCAACTTCGCCCGTGCTTGCGAAGACTGCCAATACTATGCCAACATACCACATCGCCCGACCAACCCTATGATTCTGTCAATCATAGCCTGTTCGTTTGATCAATGGGGAATAGACATAATTGGACCTTTTCCACGTGGCACGCACCAAAAGAAGTTCCTTATTGTTGCAGCTGAATACTTCACCAAATTGGTTGAATCTGAGGCAGTGGCCACCATCACACAGAGCTGAGTAAGGACCTTCATTTGGAAAAACATCATCTGCCACTTTGGACTTCCAAGAGTCATAGTCTCCGACAATGGAGCCCAATTCTTGGGAGTCAGGTTGAAAGAGTGGCTCCAATCATTCAAGATAGAACAACGCTTCATTTCCATTGGTTACCCTCAAGCCAATGACCAAGTTGAAGCCACCAACAAAACCATTGTGAAGATTCTGGAGAAGAGGCTGAGAACTTCTCAAGACAACTGGGTAGACGACCTTGGCGGGGTTCTATGGGCACACCGAACAACAGCTCGCACTTCTACTCAGGAGACGCCCTTCGCACTAGTTTATGGCTCAGAAGCTGTCATCCCCTCCGAAATTGCAGTGGAAACCCAAAGGATCCGGCAATACCAACCTCCTGGAAATGAAATCGCAAGGATCTACGACCTTGAGCTCCTCGAAGACAAAAGGAGCAAGGCACTAGCTAATATCCTCCGATATCAAGCTATGTCTGCCCGGGCCTACAACAAGCATGTTCTTCCCAAGGATATACAAGTCGGGGACTTGGTCCTCCGAAGAGTTGACATCTTGAGCAATGTGGGTAAACTCAAACCCAAATGGGAAGGACCCTACAAGGTCATTGGTGCTAGGGTCAATGGAAGTTTCGAGTTAGAAGATGATCAAGGAAGAGCCCTGAAGAGAACATGGAATGCTAGGAACTTACAAAAGTTTTATGCCTAGAATTACTTCTCTAAAAGCATACTACATCAGTTGCTAAGTTTTTGTCATTTTCTTTTCCTGGCCTCGAAGCCCAACAGTTGTACTTGAATTTCCGTCAAAATCAATACAACTTTTATTTGCAAACACAACTGCGCTATAGTTAAGTAAACACACTGCCTCGGACTTTTCAACAAAGATCCGACTCAATTGCGGGACAGAGGCCAAAGTAGTAAACCAATTTGTTGAGACAATACTAGTGCAATTGGTTCGGACAAGGAGATATGACAAAACATAAAAAATAAACTGCAACATCCAGAATAGTAATTTTTATTTCTCAAAGTACGAATTACAAAATTCAGACATACCCGTCCGAGTTACTTAAAGGGAAAGGAAAAGTACATTTCATTCTTTACAAACAGTTATTGGTGGAATATTCAGTGTCCGAAACGGACTAATCGTCTCCATTTCGAGTCTGAGCTTCCTAACGGAACAGGAACAGCAGCCTTCCGGGCAGAACAGCCAGAGATCGGGGTTTACTCTCTGAACCGAGCCTAAAACAATACGACGGCATCAATCACTTCTTCCCACTAACTTGGGAAAACCCCCACGCGAGTCCCAGTTACTGGCAAAACGTGACTGATGCAACCGGACCAACATAAGATGGTCCGGGCACAACAGTAAAAGGAATCAGACAGAAGAGACGAACAGCTTAAACCAATTGGTCCCCGAATAGCGCACCCTCACTTCCGAACAAAGGACGAATTAGGTTCGAGCCGGATATCTTTAGTACGGAGAGGCAATTCATTGGCATTCTCAGACGATCCGCATCTTCCACCACAACCACTTTCTGGTTCGCACTCTTCGGCACCACAAGAAAATGGTAAATGGTGGAAGGAGCAGGAAGCCCGAGGATTCGACTCTCCGACGTAACAAGTCTTTCATAATCCCTCGGAACAGCGAGCTAGTCCACTTCCCCGGGGCTCAGGTTGTCGATACACACCACAGCCCCGGAGAGAGAAGACTAGCACGCTGATTCGAGGTGTGTTTCCGAAATTATGCAAGGAGCCAGTTACCCAAAGAATTAGCTCTTCGAAGCAAAAGGTGGGTAATTCCTGGAACCGGCAGGCTAGCCCGCTTCCCCGGGGCAGAAATTATTGATGCACACTACTGCCCCTGAGAAAGAAGGCTAGCCCGGTGATCCGAGGAGTATTAAAAATGGTAAATGGGAGGAGGCCCGGAGTAACAAGTATAAGAATCCTCAGGACCAGCGAACTAACCCGCTCCCCCGGGGTTGAAATTATTGATAAACACCACAGCCTCGGAGAAGGAAGATTAGCACGGCAATCCGAGGAGGGTTCCCTCCGAGCGGCCCAAATCCGTCATCCTCCACATGCTCCAACTCAAAGGCACACTGAGACGAATCACAGGGGAACGGCGGAATCAGCCTACTCCTTAACAAGGCCCAGACTTGAGGATCTGAATCACCTACTATGAAAGGGATGGAATGATCTGGCAAAAGGCCGTACAATCCAGGGGTATATATAGAAGTGAAAAGCCAATACCACTCGCCACGTGGCCAGTAACCATTGGCGATGGGCTTGGGCCTGGACTTGGACCCAACAATTGGGCCGCTATTGGGCCAACCCGGTAACCCTTCACATTCCCCGCCTTATTGAGCGAATTATTTCCAACGGTAGCCCGATCAGATCCGTCAATCCGAGCCAGTCACAAAAAACACCCACGACACCTATGACCCACACCAGGTCAAAACTTTTCTATTCTGATGATCGGTCCGGGCAAGCTCTTTACCCATCCGAAGCTATTTGGTCAACCGGTTCAGTAAGAGTTGCCTTATTCCGGAAGCATTTGGTCTCGTTGACTCGGATCCTCTAGCCGACGTTCGAACCAACGATGCTTATTGTATAACTTGAAGTGTGCAATAAAATGTACTCATCCGATTAAGGGGTTTCGAGACATTTTTTTACATTCTAACCGCATCCGGCAGACTCGGACAATTCCTGCTGGTCCCTAAACATGACACTGGTCATTCAGTTCCGAATTAATCTTACTGGTCAAAAGTTCCCACCAATACTTTCCTCAACCAACCAAGGTTTTGGTTCAGAAGGGAATGACGCACGAACCAAATGCAGGGATTGATTGAGAGCCGTTTAGATGAGCACAGAATATGTCATTTCGTGGACCTGGATTAATTGTTTAACATCCGAGGCAACATTAATTCCGTAGTTAACAGAAAGATCAAACGAGATAACAGACATAACAAGCACATCGATATGATATACGGAAACCCGGGGTACTTACGCACACGGACCAACTTGCGCTTGGCCAAAGCAATTATCCGAGACAAAACTAGATTATCCGAATGATTAATAACAACAGATGCAGAAAAATTGTTTTATGGTCCGAAGACCGGCATTACAAATTCTCCGGGGCATACCCCGTCTTCACTTCTCTTGACGACCGGACGAGCCAGCTTGCGCATCGGATGGGCCTGCAGTCTCTTTTGCAGGGGACTCTTGTGGATCCGATACCATTTTTTCTCTCGCTTCCTGGGCCAACCTTTTTTCCCTTCGGACCCTTACTTCCTTCAGGAAAGCAGGACACTGCTCCATCAGGTCCAGATCAGAAGGGAAACCCTTGACAGGACCGGGCAGAGTCAGCCAGTCCCGGTTATGCTCCTCATGGTCTTCCAACGGGACGAAAACACTAGACATCAACACCCGTGGCACAATGGATGGAAGGTACAGAACACCATGATCGTACTTCTTATCCTTGGTCTCTTCACAGACAAGCTCTACAAACTCACATTTGAGCAAGTCCTCATCTGAGACACCTTCCGAATCGAAGTCCGAGCCATCTGCATCTTTGAAAGCAGTGATGCCTTCAGCCTCCAAGTCGTTCGGGATCTAGCCAATAGCCGCATCAAATCCATCCTGCCGAGCCTCATCATACTTGGACTCGAGCATGAACTTGGAAGCGTCTGACCCCAAGAAGTCTTGGACAGCTTGCGTCCGGACCTTCAACATCTCCTTAAGCATCATGTCCTTGAAGGTCCGAGAGACGTTGACATACTCGTCCACGCCCTCCTGATGAGCTCTGAGGTCCTTTTCCAGGGACATGATGGCACTCTTCAGCTTTGCAGCCTCCGCTTCAGATTCCTTCTTTGCCGCGAGGGCCTTTTTCAACCTCTCGGACAAGGAATTCACCTTCGACGTTTCCGTCGCCCGAGCAGCTTCAGCTTTGGCCAGATCCTCTTCCATAGTGGCCCTCCGACCCGCCACCATGGAACATGCCCGAATAGCGGCTGTAAGCTACGATCCACAATAATACAAAGTTAGCATCGGTTCCGAGTGAAAAAAGATATATTTTACAAGTTATAAGCATTTACATTTTGGTGAATTGCGGACAATTTCGCAATCCGATCTAGCTCCGGAACAACAGCCAACCGAGCTACCTCCGCTTCCAAGTCCGACTCACGACTCGCCTTCCCTTTGCCTTTCTTGGCAAGAGGAATCGGACCTTCAGAAGGGCACTTCTGCCCGGCAACTGCACTCGAGCCACTAACAGGAGGTTCCCGGGACACGAAACTCGAAGGTTTCTTTGCCCCCTTCGAAACCGCCACCTTGCCCTTATCCGGGGTGGGCATTGCCTGAGCTTCCTCACCCGGTGCAGCCCTCCGAGTCTCTTCCACCCGGAAGGTGGCCACGTTCCTCAGCTCGTCCATCGGAAGCACAGTGGACGTCTTTATAATGTGGGTCCGAGTGCCCTCCTCCATCTCTTTCCTTTGAGCGGCATTTTTCTTCCTCTTCAACTCACGCATGGTTGACATGACGTACTCGAACTAGAAATCTGCACATCCGAAGGATAAAAAGTTGAAACAACATATTTTTGTGCGACACTAAAAAGAAACAACACAATGGTGCAAGCGACCGACTCGGAAGATGACAACTACACGACCGGATAAAGACTTACTCAAATCCTCCTTCCCATCACAAAAGCTCGGTCCAGAAAAGCCAGCTAAATATGGAAGAGGTTAGCAGATTAGGCCCCGGAAAAAATACTTATCCGTGTCTTGATTCTTGTGGAGAGCTTGCATCCACAATGGAATGTTCCGAGCCGGAGGCTTCCAGTCCGGCAACCTACCTCAGAAAAACATCCTCTCAAAATGCCATTGGACACGCTCCACCTCGGATTGACCCTGCTCAAGAGCGGGCCGGACGAAGATGTACCTCTTCCACCAATTGATCCCCAAGGAAGAGAGCGGATCGACAAAAAACGTATACGCCTAGCAACACACCATCGTATAAAACAATGTGTTCCTATTACTTACACTCACACTAAACAATTTACAAAAATTTTCAAAAGTAACCGGGATGCCTTTGTATTTACACATCACCCCGAAGCACATCAAGTTGCCGAGGGAGTTGGGAATGATCTGATGCGGACTCAACCCCATATCGTTCAAAATGTCCATCAACTCGGACGACAAGGGCAAACGCCACCCACAGTGTAGACTTATCTCGTGCACACACATAAATCCGGGAGGCGGATTATAAAAGGCTTGAGACTCGTCCGGAATAAGGATCTCCACAGAATCCGGGATCTCATACCTCCTCCGAAGCTCCCCGACCTCCTCGGATGTCACAATAGACGGGCACGTTGGCAATGAAAAATCCTCTTCAGCTCGCCATCTGGATCAGGATGTGTAACATCGTCCCGAGACCGAGGAAACTTCACCGGAAACACATCTTCACCCTTTCTACTGCCCTCAGGCAGCTCTTCTTCAGTCAGCCGGTGACTCGTACCTGCTGGTCCAGCTGATTCCCTCCGGAACACATGAGCATAAAGTATCTCCTCCTCTTCATCCTCTTCAGAACTAACATTATCAGTACGACCCTCCTCCTCAACTCTGTCATCCCTGGATGACGAACTCAATTCCACTACCTTCCGAAGCGGGGCAGCAATCTGAACACGGTCTTCCACACCATCTTCAAACATTCCCAACTCGGGCGGTGCCTCAGAGGTGTCGTGCACTTCCTCTATGTTTGGCTCCTGTGGATCCGGAACGAATGGCACTCGGTTAGGGTTAATCCTAAAACTATAACCTAAGTTGCGTATGAGAGATCGAATCTCTACCGGGAGTTCGGGCTCTTTCCCAGCGCGGCGCGAACGGACATCCCCTACAGTCCGGGAGGTAGTCTCTTGCACAGCACCAACACCCTGCACATTAGAGACTTCCGGGTAATCCTGACGCCTCGGAAGCATATCCTTCAGCTTCGGATCGGTTTTGACTATCACTCTCAGACATCCTAGGCAAAAAAGGTAATTTCATGAGTCTCAAGCTGGCAGTCCGAGAGGCCATTTAAGTGGATTAAAATTAGACATTCTATGATCGGAGGAGAGAGAGAATGACTCCAACGGATGCATTTTAGCTCCAAGATAGCGTAAAGTTAGTACGGTGTTAAAACTAACCACTCAACGTATCCGAAGCAAACTACGATAAACTACTTGTCCCTACGACGGACCAGGGAAAATGTACATAGATCTGAACGAAAGAGAAGAAGCAACTTACATGCACAAAGAACAAAAAATGCACAAAGAACTTGCAAGCAATGAAAGAGAAGAAGTAACTTACTTGCACTCGGATGATTGGATCGAAGGCAGCTAACTTGGCTCAGATAGTTCGCTACGGACTTCGTCTGACTCGCTTCAGATTACTTGTGCGAGCTTCAGATGTACTAAAAAGTCAAAAATCTTCTCTCTACAAAGGTGAAAGTGAGACCGGTGAAACCCCTATTTATAAAGGGTTAAATTAGGAAGCCCAACCGTCACCATTTTTCGGGATTAAATCTCAGTCGTAGATCAAAATTCATCCAACGGCATAGTACAACAATACTAGGCTAAATGACTCATTGGTACAAATAAATTACCTAGCAATGACAACAACACATACAACAAACTCCACCATTCTAGGGAACAAGACACCATTCCACCTTCGGATGTCCCTCTTCGGACCATCCCAGCCAGGTTGATAAAAACCCCTATCCTTTTTTACAAGGAAGGATGACTTACCTCACCATCACACGGACCCTCGTCCGTTCGGGTGTCCCTCTTCGGACCATCCCAGCCAGGTTGATAAAAACCTATCCTTTTTTACAAGGAAGGATGATTTACCTCACCATCACACGGACCCTCATCCCTTCACCCACAGAAGGTACAACTCCGACGTTCTCTGTCTTCACCTGATCTCGCTTACAAATACCCCTTCTTTCTTTAATTTTGTTGCACTCCGAGCCTACTTCCTCAGACTGCAACAAAAGAAAGAAAAAGGGGGGCGGGGAGAGAGATCAAGATTAAGGACGGCAAGAAGCACGGATTACACCTTTTTTCTGCTTACGAGGGACAGATTGGACCGAAAAACAAACGGTCTTCTCCACTTTCAACTATAGTTCCACAACTATCTTCTACTAAGATACTTGGGAACTAGGGGGACATATGTTAATAGAGAAATATGTTCAATCCGTCATAGATGCCTTTGGGACGAATCCTAAGGCGTCCCAAGTTGTCCACGAGTTCGGGATCTTATAGTCCGACCCGGAGCCTCCGAAGATCCGACCCACTCGGGTGGAAAGCAACAGGAGGGCCCTAGGACAGTTTCGTCCATAACCTTACAGTCCGACCCGGATACCCGTCTGGACTCAGCACAACAACTTCATAAGCAACCAAGTAAACTGGCACTTGAGAGCATCGAGGTCCGAATCACACGTCCCGGGCCGCCTCCTTCGGACAGAATATGGACTGGAAAGCCCCAGTCTAACCTAGTACGGTCCAGACATATGGTCCGGACCTACCTCCTTGGATCTCATGCATGGCAGACTGGAAAAGGTCTCCAAACTCTCACATTAATGACTAATCTACCCCCGAAAGCCCAAAAGGGAATGGGTTTGGGAGTCATTAATGGGCCATGGGCCTATTGAGGCATTGTTGGCTCAATCCGATCTTGACACTTGGCACGATCTGGTGGAACCCTCCCAATTGGGTAGAAATCTATATATATGGCACATATTCCCATGAAAACGGTAAGCAATAATCACTTCCGAACCCTGACTATTATACTGAGCAGATTCTCATTCTCTCGCAAGTAAAGTCTCCACCCGGTTTGACATCACGCAAACCGGGTATAATGTTCTAACCCCCCCCCCCTCCTAGCTACCTGTGCAGGTCCTCATGTGTCGCTTCTTTCCAGTACGGCGGTTCTTACAGGCTTCTGCTCCTTGGCCCTTACGAGCTAGGCACTAAAGGTACTTAGTGTGAAGCAAAGCAAGAGAAATTCACTACGTGGTTGGGGGACTTATACCCTCAACAGAAATCACACAAAGGTGGCTAATCATACCATCCCACATAATCGCAAAAACAAAAAAGAAAAGGAAAAACACATATATACAAGGCAGCAAATATCCGAGGCATGTAAGCATATGATACAACTTCCCGCCCCGAAACTATTCGATAGCTAGGTCCCAGTATATGGAATAAATAAAAAGGAGAAAGTTTAGAGTTACCATCCGTAGTATGCCCGGTCAGCATGATCACTAGGAGGAAGGCGAACTATGGGGTCCGGAAGATGAGCCTCCTCTTTGTTGCTACTAGTCATCCGTCTGAGCTTTGCTCATTCACACTAGGTGCTCAGTTGCCTTTTTGAATATCCGAGTTTTCAAAAGTGAAGAGAAAAAAGTCTGTCTTCATCTTTGCTACTCGGGGGCTTACTCCGGTCAGGCTTGGGAGAAGTATCGCGGTCCAAGTAGAATTGAACAGTGTTCCGTTCTACTTAGACCGTGGTGAGGTCTTCCTTCCACTAAACTTACCGTGGAGGGCCCATAAATTTTTTTAGTTTTCTCATAATAATAATGTAATGAAATAAATTTCTAACTAAATTAAAAAGCTACCCAATGAAAGCAGTAAATTGTTCGAAATGCAATGCGGGAAATTAAACGTGAGGTTACCTAAATACATTCTACGTCCTACGTGCAAATCGGTAAATCATGCTTTGGTTATAGTCGTTAGCATCGACTCTTCTACATCTTCACTCCCTGGCATCGTCGATGGCCTGGGCTTTCTCCGTAGTGCTCTGGAACTTTCCTTATTCCCATCTCTGCGACCTCACCATCAGTTCGCCGACCATGTTCTCGATCCTCCTTGCCGAATTATCTAGCACCTCGAACCGCTTATCATTCCTTTCCTGGATTTGGCTCGACTGTTTATAGAAGCGATCGGAATTCTCCATGATCATCTTGATCCTGCCGGCAAGATCGTCCCTGGGTGGTCTTCCCTGACTGGCAGCTACAATGGGCACCTCGTTCTGTGGCGCAGGTGGAACGTAGTTCTCGTAGTTATTGTTTGAGTAACTCAACATCCTACGATCCCCGTATTCCATTGGCTTCCTGTATGGTCCGAACCCTGGGCACCTCACTCCTGGACTATCGACCCAATGCACCTCTTCCATGAGGTTCGAGTTCATCTCCCGAGCTTGTGGAAACCTGCATACGTTAGCACCGTGCCCGGAGTTATAGCACACTCCACATTGTTCGTTTGATTGCTGGGTTGTTGCAGCAACGGTCACAACCATCTTGACCTGTTGCATCTCTTCTAGCATGCAGTTTAAGTCGGGAGCCCCAACCTCTCCGGCGGCTTTGGCTTCGCCTTTTCCTTTTTCTTTGTCGATGGCAGCTTCAATCTCCTCTACTATGCTCTGCATTATCGAGCCACCCAACTCATGTCCACAAGTATCTGTGTTGTTACCTCAAGTCCTTCATAGAAGCTTTGACACAACGGCATCGCATCAGACCGATGATGTGGACACTGGGCCAACAGGTACTTGAATCGCTCTCGGGCCTCATATATGCTCTCGTCATATCCCTGCTGAAAGTGGGCGATTTGACTCCTCAGGTTCGAGGTCTTCGAATAAGGAAAGTATTTCCCCATGAAGACCATGTAAACATCCTCCCAAGTCCTCAGAGATTCTCTGGAAGGTGCAAGAGCCATGTCTTTGTGAGATCCTGCAAGCACATTGGGAACAACTTCTTACGGACGTCGCCGTCCGTAACTCCTGAGTTCCCTCCTATCGGAATCCTCCCCACTAACGCCTCGAATTCCTTCAAGAATTTCATCACATCTTCGTTTGCATGCCCGTAGAACTTGGGCATGTAGTGGAAGTGATGGTTCTTGATCTCCAGGTTCCTTGCTGCTGTTGAAAGCTCGATCGGAGATCCAGACACTTGCACCGCGGGCTGCATGTACTCCCCAAACTCCCGCCTTGGCGCATTCGCGGTTTCAAGGGCGTTTGCAATTGCGGTCGTCACCGTTCTTGCTGGTATGCTGTTGTTGGTACTTGTGCCTTCTTCCGACATGGTAACTTTTGTTAGGTTCCTTCTTCTTTCCCAGATTTCCCTCTTTAGGTCGTTGTTTCGTTCAGTCAACGGAGATTTCAACAAACGTCTCCCTTGCATAAACCTGGGATTGAAACAAAAAACTTAACTCAAAAAGCAGTACATGTTCTTATGAGTTCTATTAGATGCCTCAAATTGAAACGACCTGATGAAAATATTTTTGATTTTTTTTTGAAATTTTCAGATTTTTTCTTTAGTTTTTGAATAAGACAAAAATAAAGATACGCAACTACACACTAATCCTACATATTGAAGAACGTAGGAATCAATTCCCCGGCAGTGGCGCCAAATTTTTGATGAACTCAAAATTAATACTTGTAAAATAACCCAAGTAGTAAAGCGGTTGTCGTAGTACAACAGTGATTAAACCACAGGGTCTTTCTCTCGAGGAATTGATTAAGCTAGTTCTAAGGCGTAGGCTCAAGGTGTGAGTTGTAAATAGATAGTGTGGGTAAGGTTGATACTTCAAAACCCTACAACAAATTATAATTACAAGACAAGGTAATACCTAGATCATGCAATTTTCACAATTAAAACGAAGCAAGCTGATCTTTCAAAAGTGCTGACGCGATATAGCTAATGGTACGCTGCTTGCGAATGCAACACTTTGCTATTGCAAAATCGAACCAGATACAGATTATAAGTACGTATGAGTTACGGCAAAAAACTTGTCACTAGCTATGCCCTCATCCGGATATATACTAATTAGAGGTAAAGAATGATGCAAGTTCACAACGATCAAGCATGCGTTCAATGATCAGATATCAATATGTCACAATACAAGTTATTAACAGCTGCCGCCTAACTCGTACTATTGAATACATGGGCGCCTATTGGTCTTTGCGATCGTCAGAAAGATCAATAATGCTTCTTCGAATTAAAAGAGAGATTGAAATCTCTAAGTGTTTACAATGCTTGGAATTGAAAATATGAAAGTAGAAGTAATGAAGATATATCCTAATGACTGATACAAGTGGTCTATTTATAAGACCAAGGAAGAAGAAACTAGAAATCATGGGAAAAACTACCAGAAAAAACGTGGGTTGAATCTGTTAAACAGTCCTCACCGCGGTGAGGTGACCTTGCCCGTTCCAGCACACCGCGGTCCACATCTTTCTGCTTTCCTTTCTGCTTCATTGTACCGCGGTGAGGCTCCTTGTTGCAGGAGCTCACCGCGGTGAGCCTCGTGCCCGGGAAAATCAGCATTTTTCCACTTTCTCCTATTTTCTGTCCCTTTTCCAGCCTCCATATCACCTCTCTTGGAGTAGTGGCCCACTAACTTGGCCTTGTGGTGCTTCTAGAAGGATTTGAAATCTTCTTTGCACTTTGGTCCTCAATTTCCTTGCCAATGACGCTAAGACACCTAAAAATGCACAAAAACAGAAAAAACCCAAACGTGACACGGAACAAAAAACACTAAATAAAGGCTAAAAGAAGCAACAAAATACGGAAAAAGACACTAAATGAGTCGTTAAAATATCAACTCATCACCGCCACCACCCTGCTGGATGAACCTTGGGCCACACCATCCTGGCCACCCCGGTCCAGTTTAGATTGCCCACCAAAATCGAACAGCTGCACTCAACCGCCGTCGAGGAGTGCCGACCACAGCGCCACTCCCAAGCCTTCCCTCCACCTCCACCCCTCCCACAATTTTTACCACACCAGTTGATTCCACCACCACTGTTGGGAGGAATCCCTCTGGACCCGAGGCCGATTGCATCCTTGCCACCGTTGGCCGGAGTGGTCATGGGGGTGCCTGTTCTCCGGCCCATAGCCACGTACCGGACTCCTAGTCTGGCCCAGGACACAGTGACATTTCTCTCTTTTCAGCCAGACAGGACTGCGACACAGATACCGCCCAGGACGGATCTAGTCCACCTAGCTGCCGCGTTGGAGATTGCCTTCAACGACCGTCTGATTCCACTGAGCACGCACCTGTTTCGTATCCAAGCATTTTATGCGGTCCCGATCCTGTTTCCACTGCCGATGACCTCGGCCACCATCTAAATGAGGTACTGGAGCACCATTACGCCTCACTCGGGGGTACCACTTGCTCGGCATTCACTACATGTAATGCCGATGAGAAGCGCAGGGTTTCTGGGGATCCGACCTATACCTCTCGAAAAAGTAGCACACCGAGTCCCGTGGGGATGATTCCCCACCTCAATCTCAGTCATACCATGCAGATCTTTGCCTGGAATGTACGCAGGGCTAACCGGCCTCAGGTTATTATAGCTATTATGGATTATCTTCAGCAGTTTTGCCCAGTTATGACGATCATCATGGATACGAGGATGGGGCTTGAGGCCTCGACTTTAGCCACGGAGCCCCTTCAGTTGTCTGGCAGGCATATCATTCCCTCTCTAGCGGACACTCCAGAAGCTGGTGGGGTTTGCTTTTTATGGGATAGGGACGTGGTTCAGGCTGAGCTCCAGGATAATGCTAACCGTACAGGTCAGTCAGCTCATTTAAGTCTTACGGTACTCAATCCAGAGGCAACATAGGCTCCGATGCCCATCCTAGTGTCCGGAGTGTTTAACTACCCCCGTCCATCCCGGCAGGATCAGGTTTGGAATAATTTAATTCAGATTAGTTCTTTTGTTACTTGTCCTTGGATAGTTACTGGCGATTTTAATTCTATTCTGAATCCGTCGGAAAAAGTAGGGGACAGACCGGCTATCTGGGCAAGAATTAATAAGTTTAGATCTATGTAGCTGATGCTCGGTTAGAAGATTTAGGTTTTTTCGGTTCGCGGTTCACTTGGTCCAACCGTAGCTACGATCAGCATTACATTACGGAACACCTAGATCGGGCTTGTGCCAATCATGATTAGACCAGATGGTTTCCGGGTACAACTGTACGTCATCTGGTCTCAACCATCTCTAACCATAAACCGCTACTCATCGATACTTGTGATCAGTTCCCCCGGCCCCCAAGTCTTTTCGTTTTGAGAATAGTTGGAGTCAGGACAAGAAGTTTCGCACGTTACTTCAACCTTTTTGGCTGGCTCAGACTACTCCTGGGGAGGAGCGTAGTTTTCCTGACTTAGTTGCACATTTGGCTACTGAAGTCCCTAAGTGGCCTCTACCTGCGCTTTATCATCTCAAATCCCGATCACGAGACATCAAATTGCAACTTGGACGCATCGATGGCCAACTCCATCAAGATCCTGCTCGGTGGGGCCTGCAAGAACAAGCTTTACGCTCGGAGTTTAATTGTATCCGTGAGGGGACCATGACGTATTGGGTTCAATGTTCGAGATTGCAAAGGTTAAGTGGTGGCGATGCCAACAACAAGTTTTTTCATGCCTCTGCCTCTCATCGCCGTCGCCGCAACCTCATCCATGGCATTCAGAATGTGGACGACAGTTGGGTCTCCCATCCACACTAGATGACTCAGGAGTTTCTTACCTTCTTCAGCCGACAAGCGGCTTCCCAGGGTACGTCAACCTCCTTGTTTGACCAATTACCTACCCCCCGCCTGTCGGCCGAACACCCTATGTGCTTCGATGACCCCCAGGAGATTTGGGAAGCAGTGAAGTCCATTAGGCCGAACAAAGCTCCCGGCGCGGATGGGCTCAACGGTCACTTCTACCAACATTATTAGGACATTGTGGGCCCCAGTGTCACCCAGATGGTCACGGTATTCTTTCGTACAGGCACGATGCCTCATACCTTTAATCATACTCAATTAGTTTTAGTCCCGATGTGTCCCAACCCAAAAATGCCCTCCCAATTCTGCCCCATAAGCCTGTGCATTGTTAGGTATAAAATCATTTCAAAAATTCTAGTTCATCGCGTCTGGCCGCTTCTGGACCACCTCATTTCACGAATTCTATAAACATATGAAGGGGGTTGTACTATAAGCTCACATACATTGTTAACAGAGAAGGCTCAGAATGCTTTTGTCCCCAGACGCATGATCAGTGATAATGTATTACTGGCCCATGAGCTGCTTCATACAATGGGACGTAAACGACGATCGCGACAGTATTACCTGGCCCTTAAACTGGACATCGAAAAAGCATATGATCGGCTTGAGTGGAGTTTCCTTCGACTTGCACTGGAGAAGTTTAATTTTCCTCGTACGATGATCCAGTGGATCATAGCCTGCGTTACCTCCTGCACGTTTCAAGTGAAGGTCAATAATCATCTCTCGGATACTTGGACCCCTTCTCGTCGTATTCAGCAAGGTGAACCCCTGTCTCCGTATTTGTTCATCCTTTGTCAAGAACTTTTTGTGCACCTTCTTCTGAGTCCGTTAGAATCTCATGCCACTCCACCCAAGTCCCAGGGGCCCCCTACCAATTCTGTGTTTTTCCGATGAATGTATGGTGTTCTGTAAGGCAAGGACCGGTTCGGTCCAGGAGCTAAAAAACTGCCTCCGTGCGTATGCTGAGGCTTCGGGGCAATCAGTCTGCTGGAGAAAGTCTCGCATCCTGTTTTCGCCTAACACCCCGATTAACACTAAACGACAAGTTATAACGACCCTGGGAGTGACGCCAAAAAAGAGAAATGATAACTATCTTGGCATTCCTTTCATGCTTGGGCGGAAAAAATCGGATCTTTTCAACCATATTGTTGACAGGGCAACTGCTAGAATAAACACCTGGTACAACCGGTTTTTGTCCTACGCTGGTCGGGCTACTTTAATTCAATCTATTACTAATTCCTTCCCGACGTACTGTATGTCTATCGCTAAACTGCCCTAAACTTGCATTGCCAAACTTAATTTTCTCAATAAGCACTTCCTCTGGAATGCCACTAGCCAAGGGACCAAGCGGGGCCGAGTACGATGGGCGACAGTTTGCACGCCTAAACATGCTGGTGGTCTGGGAATCCGTAACCTTTCCACTCTTAATACAACGTTCCAGCTCAAGCTAGCATGGCGAATGTTGCAGGACCCTGATTCCCTCTGGGCTCGGGTGTATAAGGCCAAGTATTTTCCCCGCACTTCATTCCTCCAAGCTACTGTTATGCCACACCATAGCTGGCTCTGGAAAACTCACATCAAGCACCGGGACTTACTTACACCGACACTCCTCTGGCAAATAGGAGATGGCCGTAGCATTGACTTCTAGCATGACCATTGGTTGCCAACCGCCGACTCGTGGATTTTGTATTTGTGACACCACCCCGCACCAGCCTGGATACTTTCTTTGCGGATGGCCACTGGGATCACGCTAAACTGACACGTTTACTTCCCCCAGATGTTATGCAGGAGATTATAGCTATACCCCTACCGTCCCAGATGGCAACTTCGGATACGGTAGTTTAGTCTCAGGAATCGTCGGGCAGGTTGACACATAAATCGGCATACAACTTCCTAGCCTTTCAAGGGGTTCCTGGCCCGAGCACCGCATATGGAAACTCCAGACTTTACCACGTCTCCATTTTGTTTGTGGTTAGCACTGCATGACCGTCTTTCCACTGCATAGGTTTTACACCGACATGCGATCATCTCGTCTCCCATGTGTACGTTGTGTAATCAGCACGACGAAACACCAAATAATCTTTTCTTCTCTTGCCGCTCTTAGCGCCCCTTTAATCCTGGTTCTGGCCGTCGGGAAGGCAGCCGTCCCAGGGCTCTTTAACTGAGCTGTTATTTAATATCCCTCTCAATTCACAACAACAACTCCATTATATTACCTTGATCATGCTTATTTGGAACTCTCGTAACCATAATCATTTACGTGGCTAGGATATTCACTTTTCCCAGTTACGCCAACAATGTTATCAACTCACCCGTGAGTTAGTTGCACGAGTGACCACTGTCCCACCAAGGTAATTACAACAATAACAAATCCTCAAAATACAACAAGTCATCCTGTACAATAGAATATCAGAGTACGCAACAATCGCTTCACAATTCTTCACTTAAAACCAGCACCAATCAATCCGCCACAACTCCAAAGTACCTTTGTCCAATATCACATACTAAACATCTGAAAGGGGTGGGTGTGTATATATATATATATATATATATATATATATATATATATATATCAATACATTTGCATATCCAAAATAATTTGCATGGAACACTTTTCAAAATAATAACAATTCATATCTTTAGCTCAATCAGACAATACACTACGGCCACATGAACCGTGGTGGCACACACAGGTCGGCTTTCACAAAACAATAACAATGCCCTACCAAAGGGATAACATAACAATGGGAGATCTCCAAAAGCACGACATTCTCTCGAAAGGGCCAAACAATTCATAGGCATATCGATGAGTATAAAACATATTTTTCAATCCATGCTTTTGAACAAAACACTTTTCACAAATCACAATCACGATAAAACATTTATGGGTACACATACTTGATCCTTTTCAAATAGACTATTATATCACGTCTCATAACATGATATAATAACCATAAGTTGTTTGTCAAATCATAAAACATTATACATATACTATAAAAATAAAATAGAAGCAAAAGTGTCAAACAATCTCCTTTACCTCAAGGTCGATACGAATCCAAGTCAAACTTAAGTAACCGCAAATTCCTCCAATAGCTTGCACATCGAATCTCCAAAAGTCACCTTCAACCATAATCGTCCAAAACACCACATGCTAACACTGTCTAGTCTCTACTCCGGTTTAATAGCTCGGAAAGGGGAAAATTGGGTCACAAGGGCAAAACGGTAATTTATTGAGCTAGGAAAATAGGTTTAAAAAGGCTAGAAGGGCATAGTCAATATTCAACAACGTTCAAGGGCAAAACGGTAATTTAAACGAGTCGGAAATATGCAGGAATAAAAGCGAAAATTAAATAGCAAAAACTGGGACTCGAACGGACCTCATGCCTAACAGGGATTTATTCTTAGCTGCCCTTA
The DNA here is from genome assembly GCA_026545765.1 of Plantago major. Classification (NCBI taxonomy): domain Eukaryota; kingdom Viridiplantae; phylum Streptophyta; class Magnoliopsida; order Lamiales; family Plantaginaceae; genus Plantago; species Plantago major. The sequence goes on along the minus strand of CM048839.1, from coordinate 61,261,035 downwards.
CTGTCACTGCCAGGAATGATGAATTGCTTGACATGTGGGTGATAGAGACCAAACCACTCCAGTTCATTAAACCCACTAACATGGAATTGTTTAATTGTAAAAGGCCATTTTATTTTAGTACAACTAGTTAGTTTTCCTAATTGCTAGTTTTAGGAGAACATCTTTTCAGTGTCACAACTCACAAATCTAATAGTATTATTTAAATTTTATGTCTGTTTTGTCATTTTATATGTAATCTATTTATTCATATTCTTAAAAGGCATTTCCTCTTGAATGTTGTATATATTTTATATATTCACACATGCATATAAGATGTTAAATTACTACTAATATGCTATTATATATTCTTTTGTTACTCCAATTAATTAAAATACTCTCTTTTATGGCAATTGAATAGGGTTATAACTAAAAGACGAACGAAAAATATTAATATTACTTGTATTTGTCAAATGACTTGTATCTTGACACACTTGCATAAAAAAGGTCAATAATTATGAAACTTAGTAAGATATATGTACAACATAAATATGTTTATACTATGTTATGAATGAGACAGTCCCATATTAAAATATTTCAACTTACATAATGATATTACATATGTGAAGTTAATAACATTATATAAATAAAGTAATTTTTGTGAAAGTCGTGATTTTTCTAAATAATAGTAGTAGGAAAATTCACACCTCATTAGTATAAGTTAGGAGAACATACAAAACACTTGGGTGAGATGGGTATTAATTTTCCTAATGTTCAAGAAAATCTTGACTTTTACAGGAATTCCACATATACGGTCGTGATCCTGATTAATAATTTTGACTTAAACGTTTAAGATAATAACGCTATTAAGCAAAATTTCATAGAATCTCATTAATCGTGATCTACGTGTGTCTTGTTTATCTTTTCAATATACAATCACCATGAAAATCATTCTAAATAATCAATAAAAAAGTTAAATAAAAGGAGTTACACCAGTTTAATTTTTCACACACAAAATAAGGATTCAAAATTTGAATAAGTACTAATCTTTTACATTGATTCATTAGTGTTACTTAAATGACAAAGACTCTTCCTAATTCCTGTTTAAGACTTAAGAGTACGTAGTAATGAGTCTGTTTTGAGAAAGACCCTTATATATAGGAAAGTCCCGAAAGTCCACTTCAAACGTTAAAACTAGAAAATTATACCTTGTTTTTCGACTTAATTTCTCGCGGATCTTTTGACCCGGATTCATTAAAAATGAGTCGAGTATAAATATAGAATTTACCATCTTTCAGCTCCTTTTACCATTTTCAGATCGATTTTCTCTCTCAACTGTCGATCCCTCTCTCTCTCTCTCTAAGATCGATCCGCCGGAAAACTCGAGAACTCTGAGACACCAAATCGATCTGCCGGAAAACTCTGAGACACCAAATCTAGACTGAAAAATCGACGAGATCTTATGGAAACGTAAGAAGCTTGAAATCGATTTGAAACATAGAGAAAAAAAAAGTTGAAATCGAGCAAACTCAAGCAGATTTTTTCATAATATGGAGGGAATCATTGAAGGAACCATTGTATCTGATGGAAACGATGGTGATTCCGCGATAACATCAACACCAACTCATGAGGAAGACTTGCAGATCGTTTCACAAGAAGGTATACCCTGTGACTGTCTATCTCGATATTAGCATTGTAATTGTCTATGTTTTTACATATAATTGTCTATGATTTGCAATAAACACGATAGCGTCTATACTGAAAATGTAGCTATCTCTGTAGACTGAAATTGTCTAGATATTACATATAATTGTCTATATTTAACATGTAACTATCTATATTTAACATGTAGCTGTCTGTGTTTCGAAGATAATTTCTATGCTTAATTTGTAGTTGTCTATATATAGACTAAAATTGTCTAGATATTACATGTAATTGTCTATGTTCAACATGTAATTGTCTATGTTTCAGGTGATAGTGTCTATGCTGAATATGTAGTTGTTTATATGTAGACTAAAATTGTCTAGATATTACATGTAATTCTCTATATTTTACATGTAACTGTCTATGTTTCAGGTGATAGTGTATATGCTGAATTTGTAGTTGTCTATATGTAGACTAAAATTGTCTAGATATTACATGTAATTGTCTGTATTTAACATGTAATTGTCTATGTTTCAGGTGATAGTGTCTATGCTGAATTTGTAGTTGTCTATGTGTAGACTAAAATTGTCTAGATATTACATGTAGCTGTCTGTGTTTCGAAGATAATTTCTATGCTGAATTTGTAGTTGTCTATATGTAGACTAAAATTGTCTAGATATTACATGTAATTGTCTATATTTAACATGTAATTGTCTATGTTTCAGGTGATAGTGTTTATGCTGAATATGTAGTTATCTATATGTAGACTAAAATTGTCTAGATATTACATGTAGTTGTCTATATTTAACCTGTAATTGTCTATGTTTCAGGTGATAGTGTCTATGCTGAATATGTAGTTGGTTATATGTAGACTAACATTGTCTAGATATTACATGGAATTATCTATATTTAACATGTAATTGTCTATGTTTCAGGTGATAGTGTCTATGCTGAATTTGTAGTTGTCTATATGTAGACTAAAATTGTCTAGATATTACATGTAATTGTCTATGTTTTAGGTGATAGTGTCTATGCTGAATTTGTAGTTGTCTATATGTAGACTAAAATTTTCTAGATATTACATGTAATTGTCTATTTTTAACATGTAACTGTCTATGTTTCAGGTGATGTACTACCAGAAAAAATTGAAGATGAACCACTAGTAGGGTCTTTGTTAGGCAGAACTGCTAGTACATATGAAGAACTCTTTGAATTATATCAAAGGCAAGCTGCACTTTTAGGATTCAGCGTCAAATAAGTATGAGCTCATTTGTGCTCCAATTTTGGGGGTAAACAATCATTAGGGCAATGCGATATTTGGGTGTGCTTTTTTGGCAAATGAGCAAATGGAAAGCTTTGTATGGCTACTGACAACATTCCTGAAATGCATAGATTCAAAGAAGCCTAAATCCATATTCACTGACCAAGATGCTGCTATGTCCAAAGCAATAGAACAGGTAAAAAAAATGTTCAGTAAATTGTCTAGGTTTTTCTTTAAATTATCTAGTTTATAAACTTAATTGTCTACTTTATACTGTCAATATTCTATGTTTAACAGGTGTTTGGGAATGAGACAAGGCATAGATTATGTGTTTGGCACATTGAGCAAAATGCAGTGAAAAATCTAGCACTACTAAGGAATGATGCCAAATTCAAAGAAAAGTTTGACTTGGTTTTGAAGTTATGTCGCAATGAAGAAAAATTCGAAAGGGGATGGCATTCAATGATTGAAGGTTATAATCTACAGGAAAATACATGGCTTGCCAAATTGTATGAAATCAGGCTGAAATGGTCTAGGGCTTTAAATAGAGATGTATTTTCTGCTGGGATGATGTCTACCCAAAGGAGTGAGAGCACAAACCATTCAATATCTTTCAATTCCAATAAGCAAACTTCACTCACTCAATTCTTCCACCTATTTGATCCTGCAATAGAATGATGGAGGGAGACAGAAATTGCATATGATTTCACTTGCAGTCGAGGATACCCAAAGACAACAAACACACATATCCTAATGTATCAGGCTTCAAATGTACAAAAAATTACTTTTTAACATTTTATTGTCTATCTATAATAAATAATTGCCTATGGTAGCAAACTAGACAATTCCTTTTAAAAACTAGCTAATTTCTTTAACAAACTAGACAATTTCTCTGACAAAATGCAGATATACACATTAAAGATTTAGGAATTCGTTATACATGAATTCAAGAGGGCAGAAAATACAAAGGCTGCCTACAGCTTAAGATCAAATGGAGAACACCAGTACATAATTACACATCAAGCTGATCCGGAAGATGTTGAGATTGCAACTTTCAAGACAAATGAATATGATGGGGACATAAATGTAAGCTGCAGTTGCAAGCATTTAGAAGAAGTTGGGTGGCTTTGTTTCCATTGCTACAGAGTTTTAAAGCAAAATGACATAGAATCAATTCCTCAAATGTACTTTCTGCAAAGGTGGACACGAGATATAAAAAAAGAAAGTTGCGACAAGGAAAAGATGAAGAAAGCAAGACTTACAAGTGGCCCTGAAAGCGTTGCTTGGAGACATCACATGATCAGGTGATATTATATTTTTATGTTACACTCAGTAAAAATTGTTATAAAACTATACAATGTACAGTAAAAACTAGACAATATAGTGCAAAACCTAGACAATTATGTTAGTCATTTACTAAATTTGAAACAGGGTGTACTAATCAATGATATATACTGAATGCTAACCAGGGTTTACACCGACTTGGTGATCAAATCTGAAAATAACATGGATACAAGAAGAATGTTAGAGGATTCGTACCAAGATCTACTTGCTATCAATGAGCTTGTTGGATGGCAACAACAAGCACCAAATGAAACCACAAGCAGTTGTGTACCAAATTCAGAAACTTCCATACTTGATCCACCACACATCAAGACACAGGGACGGAGTAAGGGACGCATAAAAGGCCCGCTTGAGAGATCCAAAAAGGCTTCAAAAGCTGATATAACAACTATTTTTAGGAAGGATCAAATCATATAAATTTTATGTTTGATTCATATTGTTTGGAAGGATCGAATCATATTGTTAGAATGGATCAAATCATATATATTTTATGTTTGATTCATATAAAAATGTAAAAACTAGACAATATTTATTAAAAACTAGACGATATTTATTAAAAACTAGAAAATATATGTTGAGCTCAGTTAGTAAATTTGATTAGTTGAAGCTGATGTTGAAAATGTAAAAGCTATAGAATTCCTAGACAATATATAGTAAAAACTAGACAATATAGTGTAAAAACTAGACAATAAAGTGTAAAAACTAGATAATATAATGTAAAAACTAGAGAATTGCTAGTGTAAAAACTGGATAATTACATTCATAAACTAGACAATATATAGTAAAAACTAGACAATATAGTGGAAAAACTAAATAATATATCGTAAAAACTAGACCATATTTATTAAAAACTAGACAATATACTTTAAAAACTAGAAAATATATGTTGAACTATAGAATTCCTAGACAATATTCTGTAAAAACTAGACAATTGCATTCATAAACTAGACAATATATAGTAAAAACTTAACAATATAGTTTAAAAACTAGACAATATAATGTAAAAACTAGAGAATTGCTTTCATACACTAAACAATATAGTGTAAAAACTAGACAATATATCGTAAAAACTAGACCATATTTATTAAAAACTAGACAATATCCTTTAAAAACTACAAAATATATGTTGAGCTATAGAATTCCTAGACAATATTCTGTAAAAACTAGACAATTGCATTCATAAACTAGAAATATATAGTAAAAACTAGACAATATAGTTTAAAAACTAGACAATATAATGTAAAAACTAGAGAATTGCTTTCATACACTAATCAATAGTGCAAAAACTAGACAATATTTTTTAAAAACTAGAACATATTTGCTAAAAACTAGACAATATTTATTACAAACTAGACGATATCCTTTAAAAACTAGAAAATATATGCTGAGCTATAGAATTCCTAGACAATATTCTGTAAAAACTAGACAATTGCATTCATAAACTAGACAATATATTGTAAAAACTACACAATATAATGTCAAAACTAGACAATATAGACAAATTTGTACAAGTGTTATCAATTGTGCAATTCTAACTGAAGCCTACATAATTATATTAGAAAAACACTAAACAGTTAATAAAAATTGTCTAGATAATTCTACAGTTGAAAAACACTATTTTTTCTTCGATTGCTTTCATTTCTTCAGGGCATTCTTCTTCAAATCATCCAATGCAACATCTTCAAAATCATCAGCAGCAGCACGTCTCTTAGATCCTTGAGAAGCTTTTGCATCAACAACTTTCTTTGCTTCTAGCTTTTTCAACTTTTCTTTCTCCTTCATTTGCTTTATTGCATCTTCTTTGTTAAATGATGCAACTTTCGTCAAAATATCAGATCTCATACCATTTGCGTCAGCAAGAATAAGAGCTGAGCAAATTTCAACACGAAGGATTTCCGACGATTCACCTAATACACAAAACCAAAACAATTAACAACACAGCCTGAAAAAGTGTGATCTGTGGGGATGGTACAAAGGCACAAACAAACAAAAACATATTAACAACAGAGCATTAAAAGTATGATCTGTGGGGATGGAACAAAGGCATGAAAAGTGTGAACTGTCAAACAAACAAGCAAATGATTTTGCTTAAAAAACTAAACAGGTATTAAAACTAAACAATTTCAATAAAAAGCTAAACAATTTCAAGAAAAAACTACAGACTTAGGGAAACTAGTACGTACATGCATTAGTTCTTTACAAGGAAAAAAAATTCCTTGGAACAGCTCCATATGCTTCATCAGAAAAACACCACAGTCAGAAGTTCCAAGTCTACCAGTCCAATCAAGCTTGACAATTTGGTTTCCAAAATTAGGAATAGAACTAGAAGCTGGATGACCAATACGGCGAAAGAAGGTCTCCATTTCACATCGTTGTTATATAAAAAACAGAAAAAAAAATGTAAGCAACAAAGCAACCAAAAAAACCCAGCCAACAACAAAAAGAAAGAAAAAAAAATTAATAACAAGATTTCCATAAGAACTTACCAATATAGTCATTAATGTATACACTTCTCCTTCATCTTCAACAACCATATTATCAAGATATTGAAATCTTCAAATTGTCACAATTAACAACACAGCATGAAAAGTGTGAATTGTGGGGATGGTACAAAGGCACAAAGAACTGTAAAACAAACAAAAATAAGATTAACAACACAGCATGAATAGTGTGATATGTGGGGATGGAATAAAGGAACAAAATTAAATGATTGTACTTTAAAAACTAGACAGGTATTAAAACTAAACAATTTCAATAAAAAACTAAACAATTTCTGGCAAAAACTAAACAATTTCTGAAGAAAATTTTTAAAAAATATACCATTCGCACAGTACAGAGAGAATTTTCAATTTCCCCAAGTTGATCCTCAACCCACACATCAAGAGAACCCTGTACTTCTTTCTTCAATTCATCTTCATCATAAGCCTCCTCATTCTCTTCAGTATAAAAAATCCCAGCAAGATTGCACCAAGGTTTTTGTAAAATACACATAAATAATTACATACATAAAACTTAAACTAGACACAAACAAATATAAACTAGATAAAATCACACAAAAGCTTTAAAAAAAAAGTATTTACAGAGGTTTGAAGTCCAAAACAAAATCTGGTCATATTACCATCATTTACCCTCCTCTGAAAATTATTCAACACAACTGACCAACAATCAATCACACTAAATGTAATGTAAACTCCAGGATACATGCTAAGGAGATCCTCAGCGTTCAAGTAAAACTTTTTCAGTCATATTCACAAACATTTCATCTGACCTATAGAAAAAAGAAGTGGAAAAAAAGGATAAAATTATACATAAAACTAGACAATAAAACTAGACAACTAGACAATAAAACCCTAAAACTAGACAATAACAATAAATACTTACTCTAGGGCTTGTTCACTTTGAAAGAAGCAATAATCAACCACTTCTTTTGCAACCTGATTCATTCCCTTGCAAAGGAATCCCAATTTCTTCATATTACTTGACACATATTTAACATCCACTTGTGGTGGCTCAATTTCCAAAGAGCACCAACCACGTTCATCACAATAAACTACATCATCTTCTGTTTCATCCTCATCATCTTCATTCTCATCATCCTCTACATCAGCATCATTCTCATCCTCTTGTATAACATCATTCTCCTCCTCTTGCACAATACCATCCTCAACATCTTCCTCCTGATTTTTGCCATCCTCAACATCATCATCAACATCATCCTCCGTCTCTTGTACAACATCATCATCCTCTTCTTCAGCACTACTAGCATAAGCTTCCTCTTCTTCAACATTTCTCCCATTATCATCCTGATTTCTAAAAGCATCATCATCACTATCACTGAGGTTCAATGCAGGCTCAGTTGGGGGATTAGACCTGCCACGCTAAAAAAGGATAAAATTCTAATCAGTAAGCTAAAACTAGACAATAAAATCATAAAACTAGACAATAAAAGCATAAAACTAGACAATAAAACTATAAAACTAGACAATAACAATAAAAACTTACATCAGGACTCGCAGCTACATTATCCCTGCCAACTTGGGAAGATCTTATAGCATCAAACATATAAGCAATGTTTTGATTTGCTTCAGCTTAAGAAAACCCAAGACTGAAGCTTGGACAGTCATTTCTCAACATCAGGAAGTACATGGCCACCATGTGATCTAACTGATACTATAGGATCGGACCAAAACTTCTGAGTTTGTGATACTTCTTGTGATGTAGATGCAGACTCCACTTCAGGCACTTTCAGTGTTTTCAAAAACACGAGCAGAATATGCGTGAAAAACAACTTCCACGTCTCGTTTTAGAAATTGGAGTGCCTCGTCCATCCCCTACAAATATAAAAACCAGTTTACAAACAGCAATAATTAAAGAAAAAACTAGACAATTACATTAAAAACAATGACATTAAATAAAAACTAGATGAAAATCAAGAAGTGTTAAAAACTATAAAATAACATTTAAAAACTAGATAAAACATGCAAAAAACTAGATAATTACAAGTATAAAAAGACATGAAAAATAGAGAATGACTTACATCGCTGGAACTATTCTGAATTTCCACATCAGTACGAACACCATCAGGAATAGGATATCTGATGCATGGAACAGTGCCATCATAATTAAGCACATCAGGCTTGAGTCTCTGCTTACTAGTAGGATACCAATCAACCATATGAGAATTCCCATATCCAATATTCTTCTCTTTTTCAAGCCTCTCGGACAAATTCTTCATTGTCCAATGTTGGATAAGGGGAAGTGCAATAGAATCGGCACGACCTTGAAATGGAAACCTATGAAGATAAGCCAGTACAAGCACAACTACACAACCATGAATATGGTTTTGCGTAGTTGACTTGTATTTAGAAACTGCATCAGACAAAGTATTAACCACAAAACCACACCAATCCACATTACGTATAGAAGATACTCTCTCCAATTGACTAATAAGTCTCATGTCAAGAGTATGGCCTGTAGTTGGTGCTAGGAAAATGCCACAAGCATAAAGAACAAAAACTCTCTTGAATTCCTCCCCACCATCCTTGAAACTCAACAAAACCTTCAAAGCATCAGTAAGTCAAACATCCGCCTTTTGAACTTTAATACCAAACTTATCCCTCCAGTTTTTTCTCAACTCTGCATCAGCAATGTAGGCAGCATCTTTCTTATCAGCATTCCTTAAGTTCTGGTAACACAACTTCACAGGAAAACCAGGCTTCCCAGGAAGAAGAAAAATATTTTGAACGTCTTCAGCGGTGATATGGTACTTATTCTACCCAATCGTCTGAATACGTGTTTCTCCATTAAACCTTTCCAGTAGCCAGGGTACAATACCCAATGGAGTAGACTTAAATTTCAAATGTAGCAATCCACCGAAACCAATATCTATCACACCTTGTCTCTGGGCATCATTCAACTTCTGCAACATGTTAACCATCAGTTTTACAGAACCCCCAGGCCTGTATTCCTTTTTTATACCTGATGAGACAATATTCTAACGTCTCATTTGGTCATTTTTAGCGGTCTTTTGTTAGTCTTTGACCTTAGTTTTATAGTGTGTTTGTACGTTTTTATGCTTTGGTACTTTGTTTGTGTTTTGTAGGATTTTTTGTGTTATTTGGTCCAGAAGGTGAAAATTGGAGTGAAGACATTGGTTATAGATCTCTGAATGAAGAGTAATTGGGCGAAGACGGAAGTAGATTCGGAGTTCGGACGAAGAATTGAGAGGCGTTTTAGCGTGACTTGCAAAAGTGATGATTTATGGAGCAGTCTAGCCATTTTGGACATAACTCTCTCATATAAAGTCCGATTTACCTGATCTCGGTGGCCATAGAAACATAATTCAAAGGTCTACAACTTTCGTGCCAAACGCGTAGCAAAGTTCCTCCTGAAGAAAAAGATACAGACATTGAAAGTTGACTGTCAGAAAGCATCTTCGCCGCGGCGAGACATTTAGGCGCGCCGCGGCGAGATTTGCCGACAGCTTATTTGCTGGGCGAATTCTGCTAGGATTCTACTCGTTTTTTCTCCTTTAAATAGATTTCTTTCACCATAACTTCAAACATAACTCCTTTTACCCTAGATAGGCATAGGAAAAGCTCCTAGATTCAGACATTGACATTGAGACATCTTTGGAACTTGGTTATTCATTGATTTTACTCATCAGGATTATTGGTATTGATTTCTCTATTGCTTTCTTCTTTACAATTCGTTCTCTATTGATTGAATTGTATGTTATTGCATGCGAGTTTCATATCTATGTTTCGTATGATTATTACCATGAATCTCTGTATGCAATCATCAATTATGAGTAGTTAAACACCTTTGAATATAGTAGAATGTGAAGATTATGCATATTCGTTCTAGGGTTTATCGAAGCACTCATATAGGTTAGTCTCGTATAAAATCTTCGTAAAAACCTTCAGTTCGATAAGTCCGTATTAAATTCTCTAAATTGTTCATGTTTAAGGATTGTGAATTGACGACTCACGATTTCTCCAGTATAATATATTCTAAGAAAAATTGGTTGAATCGAATTGATTGATTTACTGTACAACAACCGTGTGACAAATATGAGTCGTATCCCTAGTTCGAATTAGCATAATTGGATCTTGCTACTGTATTCATCTTTCTCTCACTGTTGATCGTAATCTTAGCTTTATTTAATCTAGTTAGAAGTATACAAAAACCATCAATCGAACTGTTACTGGCAAGTATCTGTTTACTCTCACTGCTACGTAGCTTGATTAATTCCCTAGAGATCGATCACGAGTTAGGCTTTGGTCTGCAACTACAGCTTATTCTCTAATTGCTTTTTAGAATATAATTTGAGCTCATCAAATTTGGTGCCGCTGCCGGGGAATTAATTCCTACTGTAGCATTTTGAGTGTGATTTTTTGTTTGTTTATAGTTTTTATTTGTTTAGCTAGTTTTTTGTTTGTTTTTTGTCGGAAATACTCGTGGTTTCCTGTCTTTGTGTATGCAGGAACTTATGACAACCGAAAAGCCATACAAATCCCCAATCGTAAAATCAAAAACCTATGGAGAATGGCTTATCGAGCGAGCACAGCTCCGCCAAACAGAGAGGGAAGTGCTTCGCAGCTTTCGACAATTTTGTGGAGAAAGATTTGACAAAGCATGGTTTCGGTTTCTAGAGCTGCAAGAAGAGTGCATATATGCTGGATTGGAGGATAAGGAATGGATAGGATGTTTCTATTGGGGAATAACTGAGAGTAGTAGAATGATGTTAGATGAAGCTGCGAGACAACCCATAGATGAGTTCGAACTTGGAAAATTCTTTGACTTTATCAATGCGTAGGTTTGTATTTATAAAGAGACGATGTTGTGGCGTGAGAACATCGAGCGTGAGAAGACAAACTGCCTTGCTGAGCTAACTTTCGAATCTTCCCCCACAGAACAAGATGAAATACATTCTACCCCCTTACCTGCTTGTGATTCGCACGTATTGGTTCCATCACATACATTGGATTGCCCAGGGAGTTTCGACCCAATTTGTCGTTTTTATTTTCCCTTTGTTTCCCATAGTTATTGTTTAGTTTTTAAATTTTCCGATTTGTTTAATTTTAGTTTGCAGGGAATCATGGAATTATTAGAGAACTTGAGGAGAGGAGCTAAGGATGGCTCACAAAATGCTGAGGATACCAGAAAGGATGCAAGGGATTCGTTCCCGTTTGATAATGGATAGCAGCATTCCCAAAAAGTCGAGCCAACGACTATAATAAAAGGCGCTTCCCGAGAGGCAACCCGGGGGTAAGTTTTTCTTTATTATCAGTTTGTTATTTTTTCTTTTCTATTCCTTCGCTTGCTTAAACTTGAAACTCGTGGACGAGCTAAAGTTTAGGTTTCGGGAGGGATTTCATGTGTTTTGTGTCCGTTTTTATCACTTTCATAGTGGTGGTCGGTGAGCCACATAGGATTGCATATCTTTTTGCGGCCTGTGTGCCTTATTTGTCTACGTGGGGTGGTATGTTAGCCACTTTTATGTGTATGTTTTGTTTTCAGTTTATGTTTGTACGTGTTTGTGGGAGCGGAACCTTTGTACTCACACGAGGAAACTCGTGAAATTCTAGCCGAGGCATGGAATTTCGATCTCGCGAGGTGAGATCGCATTAGAGTCAAAAATAAATAAATTCGAAAATTCGACCTTGTGCAGCGAGATAAGTCGAGAGGACGGGTTTTAGTTTCGTAAGTTTTCGCCGCGACGAGGGTCTGTTTTTTTTCCAGTGTTTGTCTCGTAGTTTCCGCCGCGACGAGAACCTGCGACTATATATATATATCTGCGATCAAGAAAACTCACCGCAGCGAGCCTTCTCTTCGCTGCGGCGAGAGTAAAAAAAAATAATAATAAAAAATAAAAAAAAAACCCTGCTCTTTTCTTCTTCTCATCCTTTTTATTATTTCCCCAATTTCAAGTTTCTTACACCACGCTTTTGCGATTTAAAGGTACTTTGGCTTGAAAACTTCTTTCTTCCATTAATTTCGAATTTTACTTGATTTACTTGGTTGATCATCGTTAGTTCCTAATTATTTACTCTTGTGGGTTGATTGCATGATACTATATGTTTGATTGCTTATTGCTTTTGGATTCACTTGTTTGATTGTTCAATTGCACCCCACTCAAAATTATGCCACATTGTACCTATTTTGCATTGCTTATGACCTTTCTTATGATTGTGATCTTAGCTGCATTGAATCGAGTTTTGATATGGAGTATTGAATTGGTTTGGGGATATTTCTGTATTCCCCTGCTTCTGATTGATGATCTTGTTTTGGTTTGGGGAAGTAGTAATCTTACTCTTCTCCCATATTACTATCTCTTACACCGTTTTTGCAGGCAACATGTCTAGCAGAATACAGGTACCAGCAGCAGGAGGAGCGAGACAAGAGAGTATATGCTAGAGAGCAGCGTGAGATTGAGTGCTTGGAGCAGCAGGCCACTCTATGGAAGGCACGGTAGGATTTCTGGGAGCAATGCTTCGGTGGAGGCGCTTCTAGATCAGCTTTATTCCACCTTCGGAGACATCGCTATGGTTAGTCATTCTATACAGTCGTTTTCTCTTACACTATTCATTGCTAGGGACTAGCAATTGTGTTGGTTTGGGGATGTTGTCGTGTTGTCGACTGTATCATGAGCTTATGTTGTCTCGTACATTGTTTCCTGCTATTTTACTTCTGTTTCTAGAGTCTTTCGTGAGTCTGAGTTGTTCTTCTAAGTCGAGCATCTATAGTGATTGTTAAATTTGCTAGCTGCTTATGTTTTGCATGATATTTGTCTGGAAGTGGTGTGGTGGATTTAAAATCCTATAAGTCTGTTTTTTTTTTTTGTAAATAGCAAGTATGTGTAGCTCTTTGGTCCAAAAATCCGGTGAGAAACCATTAGCCGATGAAAAAATATTGTACCGGCACCTGTGTGATTTATTCGGGAAGTGCAAACTCCCTTGTTTGCGCCTCATCATGCTCATGTATACTCTGTGTAAGTTAAGTATGACGAACGGCATGCTTTTCATGATCTATTTTATCGATGCCAATCCATTACAAAGAACCGATTTTGGGAGAAGAATTCTGCTGTGCTGATATGTTTAATTTATGATTGTAATATGTATTGCTTCCCCTGATTATTTAATATGTCTTGGAGTGTATCTATGGTGCTCGTCATCGCCGTAGTCGTGTTGGGCATGTTTCAAATACTACCTATATACCGGCGTGGTCCTAAAAAGACATATGACCGTGAGGGTTGATGGCACGTATACCAAACTGACACGCACAAAAGTGCGGACTTCGGTAAAACAGACACTACCAAAAAAGTGAGACTAAAAGAGTCCATTGTGGCCAATTGATTAGCATATAATTCATAGTATGCAAGAATGTGGTGATATGGAAGTTGGTTTGTATGTTCTGGCAAGCTTCTATGTGCAAGGAAAAAGTCCCTTCTGACTTAACTGATTGAGTACATTGCATGAGTTATTTGAGGCACTTTTGTGACGAAAGTCACCTTCCTTTCTCTTGATATTCTTGAGTGATTAACCCACTGGACACTTCCAGAGTGTGAGAGAGAGTTGCATAAGATCCTCTTGTGAGGGATTAGCGAGTTAGACTTAAGTGCTATTTACTTGAGAAACTTTCTTGTTTGATTTTATGTGCACTATGCTGCCAAGGTTAGTTGAGTGCAAAACCTTTGCATCTTGTGAATTTAATGTTTACAATGGTAGATTCGGTCACTTGGGAGTTCAACTCTTTTATGTGCTTCTTGTTTGTTTTTGTTTTGAGTCTAGTTTGTTTAGGTTGTGTGTTTGCTCGAGGACGAGCAAAGGTTCGGTTTGGGGATTTTGATGAGACAATATTCTAACGTCTCATTTGGTCCTTTTTAGCGGTCTTTTGTTAGTCTTTGACCTTAGTTTTATAGTGTTTTTGTACGTTTTTATGCTTTGGTACTTTGTTTGTGTTTTGTAGGATTTTTTGTGTTATTTGGTCCCGAAGGTGATAATTGGAGTGAAGACATTGGTTATATATCTCTGAATGAAGAGTAATTGGGCGAAGACGGAAGTAGATTCGGAGTTCGGACGAAGAATTGGGAGGCATTTTAGCGTGACTTGCAAAAGTGATGATTTATGGAGCAGTCTAGCCATTTTGGACATAACTCTCTCATATGAAGTCCGATTTACCTGATCTCGGTGGACATGGAAAGACAATTCAAAGGGCTACAAGTTTCGTAACCAAATTCGTCCTGAAGAAAAAGATACAGACATCGCAAGTTGACTGTCAGAAAGAATCTTCGCCGCGACGAGGCATTTAGGCACGCCGCGGCGAGATTTGCCGAGAGCTTATTTGCTGGGCGATTTTCTGGTCGAATTCTGCTAGGATTCTACTCATTTTTTCTCCTTTAAATAGATTTCTTTCACCATAACTTCAAACATAACTCCTTTTACCCTAGATAGGCATAGGAAAAGCTCCTATATTCAGACATTGACATTGAGACATCTTTGGAGCTTGGTTATTCATTGATTTTACTCATCAGGATTATTGGTATTGATTTCTCTATTGCTTTCTTCTTTACAATTCGTTCTCTATTTATTGAATTTTATGTTATTGCATGCGAGTTTCATAACTATGTTTCGTATGATTATTACCGTGAATCTCTGTATACAATCATCAATTATGAGTAACTAAACACCTTTGAACACAGTAGTATGTGAAGATTATGCATATTCGTTCTAGGGTTTATCAAAGCACTCATATAGGTTAGTCTCGTATAAAATCTTCATAAAAACCTTCAATTCGATAAATCCGTATTAAATTCTCTAAATTGTTCATGTTTAAGGATCGTGAATTGACAACTCACGATTTCTCCAGTATAATATATTCTATGAACAATTGCTTGAATCGAATTGATTGATTACTGTACAACAACCGTGTGACAAATATGAGTGGTATCCCTAGTTCGAATTAGCATAATTGGATTTTTCTACTGTATTCATCTTTCTCTCATTGTTGATCGTAATCTTAGCTTTAATTAATCTAGTTAGAAGTATACAAAAACCATCAATCGAACTGTTACTGGCAAGTAAACAGTATTTGTTTACTCTCACTGCTACGTAGCTTGATTAATTCCCTGAGATCGATCACGAGTTAGGCTTTAGTCTGCAACTACAACTTATTCTCTAACTGTTTTTTAGAGTATAATTTGAGCTCATCAATACCTTGCTCAACCTCCACGATATTTTGGCTGACACGAACTGTATTCTCAACTTGCTCAGTTCCAGCATCAGCAACACGGAGACCTACCTTCACGCGTTTAGGCTGCCTCTTCTGTCTTGGCTTAGGAGCCTTTGGAACAATCATCTTCTTAGATCCTTTAACATTACAAATAGAAACACATTAAAAATTATATAGTTCATATGAAAAACTAGACAATACATATTAAAAACTAGACAGTTCAACACAACTGCACAACAAAAATATATAACATGAAAAACTAGACAAAAATCCTTAAAAACTAGATGATATATCTTAAAAACTATATATCATGACAACTAGATAATAATTGGTAAAAACTAGACAATCGAAACAACAAAAAGCTGTAACATGAAAAAGTAGACAATATATATTAAAAACTAGACAGTTTCACACAAAAACATCAGAAAATTCAAACAAACAACAAATCCCCGCAAAAAACATACAGTGCACACAACTATACATCAAAGCTAAAAAAATCATAAAAAGTAGATGATACATCTTAAAAACTAGACAATACAAACTACAAACTAAATAGTTTCACACAAAAATGTTCAAAACAAACAGGCATGACCATAAAATTCAACTGTAAATCAACAGATCTAGCAAAAACACTCATATCAAACTCAGCAACACCACCAACACATCAGAAACTAACTTACCATGCCTGTAACATAATATTCAATTACGAACCATAAATGCAACTAAAAAACACTTACCCATGCCTCTTCAAAACACTAAACGAACTTCGAACAACATGAATCAGATCTAAAAAACCACATATATAGCGAAAAGTCTCAATTACGAACCATAAACGCAACTAAAAACACTAACCTATACTGGAAACAGGATTACGATGAACAGGAAGCTCCGTGTTCACTTGATCAGTAGAATTCATGTTCGATTCCGCCATTTAATGCCTAACAAGCAAAAACGAGACGAAAATAAAGTTAAAATCACCGGAATCAGCAAAAACAAAGCAACAAAAAGCAAAAACGAAGCAACAAAAAGCAAAAAAACGATCGAGTTTCAACAGATTACCTGATGATCACCGATTCAGCAAAAACCAGAGAAACTACACAAAATCGCTCGAGAAACTGAAACATATATCACCGATTCAGCAAAACGAAGCAACAAAAAGCAAAAACGAACTCAAAAACACTAAATCAAGTTTCAACATACATTACCCGAGGATCGCACAATGAAACCAGAGAAAACCGCTCCAGATACTAGGGTTTTGGAAAAATCGCCAAAAAATAGAGAAATCGGAGGAGAAACCGGCTGAAAATGAAAAAAATAACCCAAAAAACCCTATTTATACTATACCCATATATAAAACGGTATGACCCGAATAAATATCGACCCACAAAACCCGGGTATTTTGACCCGCGAAATAAAAACGGGTCAATGTAAAAACTAGATAATTTATGTAGAAATCTAGTGGACTTTTTTGACTTTTCAAATGTGATAGGACTTTTATAAGATTAAGTATTTGCGAATAGGAGTAATAGTAATCATTGTGTTTAGACTGATAATAATGATATTAAATTGGTGTAATTAATGAAATGTTGATATCAATGCAAGTTCCTGGTAGTGGCATTAGAGGTAGCTAAGAAGTAATCCCTAATAGGCCACAACTGCTGCCACTCAGCCACAGCCATTCGTGTTACCAATTCTACTCAGTCAACGAATTTAACAGGTAGTCACGCTGCTTATCCAAATTAATTACAAACAACCCCCTGCCCCTACTCAAATTCTCAAAAGCCGAGTCCTTCAACTTTCTGCAATACTTCAATTAGGTCCCTGCGAACACCACAAGTTTACTAAACCCCCAAATCCTCCCTTCCAACACCAAGCCAAGGTTCGTAACCCATCCAAATCGCCATCCTCCATTCAAATCGATCAATAACAATCACAAAACAATACGAATCTGTCCAAGAATTGCGAATTCAATCTGATCCGGTTTCACAATTGCGAAGCACAAACTTGCATCGGTTTCAATCTGATTTCATCCTACCATGGTCGAATCAAGGAGTTCGGTGGTTAATAATGTGGTAAATACATGGTGGGTGGTTCGTTGTTTAGAACAAACATTAAGGCAGATGGAATTGATCACAAATAACCTAATTTACCTTAAATGGAAAGGAGTTCTATTGGGCTCCAAAAGCATTTGGGCTAAGAAATTGAACAAGGCCCGAACCAATAAAATTAGATTAGCCCATCTCAATTTATTGATCTGTAAAATAATAACTTATAAAATCCAGCACGTCCAAATAAATTTCGAGATTTTACAGCTTTCCAGTGTTCAATCTAAGTGGTCCTATGGACCACACACCCATGGAGAAATGGACAGCATTTGAGAATCGTCCGAATAACCTCTGCATAAATAGTTGTCCTTATTAAGATCAAGTACGTTCCAAGAACTACTATTTTCAGGTGATGCTCGATAGATAAACATTACACACTCGTAGGCTTGATTGATTCGGTTACTTCACTTCTCTAGCTCAAAACACATGTATACATCCTTGTACATCATCCTGGATGGAAGAATATGGTAAAAAAATGAAATTAATTTTGCAAATTAACTCAGTAGTAAATGTCCGAGAGAGAAACATATGCAAAGCAATAATAAGTATCATGGATTAAATACCATAGCTCCTGTTTTTATCTCTGAGACTATAATATCATCTACTTTCCTCCTTAAATGTATACTGACACCAACACATCACCTACTTTAACATCACACTAAAATTTTGCAACATTTATTGTTGGTCCAGATAACGGCAAACTAAAAGACTAGAGGGGGGTAATAGTCTTTTCAAACTTTTGTCGATAAAACAGTTTCTCAGATATGTTTACAGATATCTGATACATATAATCAGATAGCGGAAGTCTTTTGTGATAAGTGCACATGTCAGCAAGCAAAAAGGTGTGTAAATACTCAGCAAGCAATAGATAAGCAATAAGTAAAGATCAGTAAGTAAATGACACAAACCTTTATAGTGGTATCTGAAGGTGGCGTAATCCTTCAACTAATTCACTCACCCTTTCTCAGGACTTGAATCCACTAAGATAAGATGATGAGTTCTCCTAACAAAATCCTATCTCTTGATCCCTTTTACACTAGGTTCCCAACCAAGTGTTCACCCTTAGTTATTCCCGGGCTTTCCCAAACTAAGTACTTCCTGTGCTCAATGTCTGTTTGGTGTTGGTTATGTTAGTTTGTCAGGTGAGCTAACTCTTATAACTAGTTCAGTTACTTCAGAGAGTTCTATAGAATCAACCTTACTTAATACACTTTTCAATGTATGGTAACTTGTTCTTTACTGACCCAAGTCTTGATGTTGTTCAAGAGAATGAATCTCAGATATTTTCTACCAAAAAAAAAAAAAAAAAAAAAAAAAAGAATCTCAGATATCAGCCGCAACTTTATCCTTAGATTCAACTCTTTCACAATATGCAATTCTTGTTTAAGGATCAGGACTCTTAAAACTTTCGTGCTACTTAGAATTCAAAAGCTTTTAGTCGCAACAGTAAGCTAGTAAGTAGGTATGAAGGCTTATATGCTTCAGAATTATAAGTTCGTAGTTCTGTAGTTCTTGGTGTTCAGTGTGTGTTTCTAGCATTCTAAGTGGTGATATTTATAGTTGAAAATCATGCCATTTGAATAGTATCTGTTAGGCACAATGTAATTTAAACTATTGATATCTAAAGATTGTACTGCAGCGAGCTTTGTCTCTTTTCAGAGATTTCCTCTTTCGGTAAGACATCTCTGTCTTCATAATAAATGCACTGTACTATCTTTTGTCCTGTAGTCTCAACGGAACAATGCAAGCTATCTGAGGCTTTGCATATCCTTACTCAGTGAGCATTGGGTATCAGAAACCAATTGAAATATTTGTCTTCCAGAGACACATGATTTCATCAAGGTATCTGAGCTAAGGTCTCTGCGGAGACATTTCTCCTTGGTCTTCAGCCATCTTGTCCAGTCTCTTGATCTTAAAAAATGAGCCCCTTTATGCTGGATGCTTGCTTCTTGGTCTTCTTCAAAGATATAAAAATTACAATCTGAGACCTAGCATCCTATACAAGATTTGCTAGACTAACCTACTCAGTAAGATTCCTATTTTACAATGTTCAAGTGAACTAAGAGTACTAGTTACCTTTCTGAAATAAGATAAGTCATTAGGGTTTACTGATCAAAATCTAAACAGATATTCCTAACAAATTTTCCCCTTTCTGATCTGTCACCTATGACTATCTGAAAACCTATCATGAAATTGGATGAGGAAACAATCCAACACTTAAACATTTTTTATGATCTTTCAATTCATTTATTTAAGTGCAGAAAGTAAATATCAACCAATCACAAGGTGTGATCTTTGTTGACAAGTTATCTTTTCACTAGAATGATATCTGAGAGTAGGTTCATCAGATAAATTACAGTTGAGTACATAGATAACTTTTACAAGATAAGCAATAAGTACAATCAGCAAAAATCAAAAAATTACACAACTTTATAGGACAACAGGAAATTCCAAGTTCCAAGTAAACATCCTACAAGTTGGACTTCAATTCTTCGTCTTCATCAGCTTCCTTTATCTGGGTATATGAAGTCACCATATTTGATAATGTCATCAGATTAGTCAAGTAGGTAGGTTCTTACAGCCAATTCAACTCTTCTTGAGAATTCAACATTATCTCTGTAAGATTTGGTGGGTCTTTTCTTGATAGTTTGCTCAACCCAGTAGTATCTTGCCCAGATCCAAGCATGGACAATTTGAATAGGAGACATCTTATATCTTTCGTAGATTATCTTCAGATACTTCAAATCTAGTTGGTAATATTCTTTAGTGAGGTAGAAGGACTCATATGCATGTGCTACAAATTTTGTTCTTCTTCCGGTGCCAAGAACATTTGCAACTTTGTGTACCTCATCTGGCTTATAATAAGGGTAAGATTCAGATAGCTCCGTCTTTCTAGCTATCTGTCTGATGAATATATCAAAATCCAGTGCATCCTTGACTTTTTCCTTTGGCACCAGATCTACTCTGTTTTTCCTCCTTGCCATCATTTGAAGGTAGATTGGTATTGGGAAGCCTTCTTTATTAAGTAGCAGATCTTTCATGAACATTACCCAGTAACCATTCTTGCACCTGTACGTTGTAGATTTTAGATCAGATTGACTTGGAGTGTATTTGATCATACCTTCCTTAGGGCTAAGAATATCAACTCCTCTGAGTTCTTCAATCATGTCTCTGATCTTCTTCTGTCCTGCAACTTCTCTTTTTGAGAGTTTGTCACTAGAAGTACCTTGCTGGATAGACTTGGTATTTCCAGAAGGAGTTCTTGCTGCTAAGGGAACTTGATGTGGACTCAAATATTTTATTTTTCGTTGTAGAATCTGTAATCTCAAAATATAATCAAAGATTAAATTTATAATTTCCAGAAGCTCACTAACACACAGTTTATAGCGGTAAGTTAACTCAAGATGTCGTTCTCTCGGGAATAACGCTCGATTGAAATAGAATATGAAATGGTTGATTTTCAATATAAAGTACATAACAGATTTTTGGTATTTTTGAACAAGTAAAATGAACACGTAAGCAGAAAAGTAATTATAATGAGAATTGACGAATTAAGAACTTATAGAGAAAAATATGTAAGCATTACCTTCACTTTGATAAACGGTTTATATCAGGTATAACAGATAGTGATAGTTACGGCTGAAGAGTCACACAAGTCACATATCTTATACCAAGGCGCAGTGTTGTGCACTTAGAGATTTCATTTTCCGTTGTAGAACCTGTAATCCCTAAAAAAAATCAAGATTAAATTTATAAGTCGGAAGTCCTCAAATCCACAGTTTATAGCGGAACGTTGACTTGGGATGTCGTTCTCCACGGACACTTAGCATAGGAACAAGCAAATAACGTTTGTGATTGAATGTCGAAAAGTAAACAGATCAATCTCAGACAGAATTATTAAATTGCAATAAACCCTAAATTGCTTTGTTTGTAAATTAGTGATGGAAAGTTGTAAAGGTTCCCCAACCTCCATCTACTATGCTACTCCCAACTTCCTAGTTAAAATCCTATGCAGTTACCTCTAACGACAGTAGGACATAATACTATGGTGCTCAAGGCGCAGTCGGCACGAGTACCCATACTCAGTTCAATGAAACTACTGTGTCACTCAGCAGAACATCACACCACGAAGGATGTATAGAGTTGTATAACCACAATTTATGTCAAATAACTATTCCATTAACATATCACAGTATGTAACGAAGTAGCAAAAGTAGAGTTACGACGGTTCGCCTTTACAAAAGAAAGTTAGCTACTCATAGTAACAAAGAACATAAATCAAAATCTAGGAAGAAAGGAATAAGAAGCTTAGTCTCCGATATCTTTGATGGCTTCGTGCTGCTGCTTCTAGGTCCTCCTTCTGGGTGCTTGACGGCCAGTGGGTTGGGGTTTCACTTTCTTGAGGACTGGTTCGCTCTTTAGGAGAGCTGATTTTTGAGCTGTGTAGAATTCTGAGACCCCTGAGATCTTATTTATAGGTGAAATTTCGAGCTCAAACCGCCATTCTTCAATAAGGAATGTTTAGGAAGGCGGGCTCTAGCCTGACAGGCCAGCGGAACAGCCAAGAACCAAAATATCTTCTCCACTGCGGTCGCCTGTGGACCGCAGTGGATCATTCTGTGGTCCCCTGTGGACCGCAGTCTTCGACTACTCCAGCTTCGAATCTGTTTTCTTCGTTCTTCAATTTCGAGTTTCGTAACTTCGTTTTCTCGAAAAGTGGTCTTCTACAAAGTTGTTGCATCTTCAATTATCTTTGCATCGGTTGGTCGCGTGACATGTTTTGACTCCTCGAACTCCGTGCAATGGTCAATCCAACGTATTCGCTTTCTTGTCCCGATTTGGCACAATTATGCCATTTTGGTGACTGAAATCGTGCAAATCCTAAAAAACGTGATCATGACCTAAAGAAAACACGCAAAGTTGGTAATTGACCATAAAACAATACAAATATTGCATCTAGGGCAAAAAATGAGGGTCTAAATGTATGTTATATCGCACATTTCATCGTCACATCACGTAGTCAGTAAAGATACCCCATGTAGACTATCATCTAGCTCAAAGCTGTCACCAGTGGCTAGCTCAACAACAAACCTCAGGCAGAATATCGACTTATAGACACAACTGACATCTCCTAATCTAGTATCGCGAAAATATAAAAAAACAAAGCATCTTTCCTCAGACAGCATAGGTATGAACAACAATCGCATAACCAACATTAATGCTAAAACTATTCCATCATATATAAACCAAGTAATCAAAGATCCCGGCTAACCCTTACATCGGTAAATTAGCCTGACATAACTGAAAGTAAATAAACTGTAAACTGAATTAAAATCATGTTTGAAACAACTAAACTGTAAGAAGATGGTCAGCGTCGACCCTCAGCTTCTCCTCTTAGATTCCTCATCCTGTGATCCATCTTGATGTCTCTTCGAAGGTCTTGAAGTCTTCTTGATTGCTTGCTGACGGCTAGGGTTTTGGGGTTTCACTTCCCCCGAGGATTGGTTCTCTCTCAAGAGAGCTGCTTTTGTGATTCGGAACCCTAACGTTCCGTTCTCTTGTTCGGAACCCTTTCGTTCTGCTCTCTTGTTCGGAACCAACATTGATCATTAAGGAAGGTTCTGGAAGACCGGCCCTAGCCCGACAGGACAGAAATCAGACTGAAAAACAAAATTCCAGTGCACTGTGGTCCACAGGGGACCGCACACAACCTTTGAGGGCCGCAGAGTGCGATTCCCACAAATTCGAATCTGTTTGCTTCATTCTTCAATTTCGGGCTCCGTAACTTCGTTTCCTCAAAAAATTGTCTTCTACAAAGTTGTAGCATCTTCAATTATCTTCGCAGTGGCTGGTCACATGACATGTTTTGACACCTTGAACTCCGTGCATCGGCCAGTTCTCCGTATTTGCTTAACTTTCTCGATTTCGCACAATTATGTCGTTTTTACGCCTGAAATCATGCAATTCCTCAAAAACGGGATCATTACTTACAAAATACACACGAAGTTGGTATTTGACCATAAAACGATACAAATATTGAATCTAAGGCAAAAAACAAGGGTCTAAAAGCATGCTATATCTCACATTTCATTGTCACATCACACCCCCAAACCAGTTTCTTGCTCATCCTTGAGCAAGGCAAAAACGATAAAAAGTGGCAGTGAAATGAAGCCAAACATGGTATTCATATGTAAAATTTTCACAAGATGATTTTTTTCACAATCAACCCCATTTAGCAACTGAGTCACGGAGATCATGAAACCAACAGACAAAAATGAACATCAATCTGCATCGTCAGGTTCTCAAGTAACAAGATCAATCATGATTCACATAAGGACCTTACAGTATGCGACTCATGCTTCCCTTCAAAAAGTAATTTACCGTATACATAGACTTCTGAGGCAATAAGAGATTAGGCTAGAAAAAGGATTAAGGTAAGGTATGCATAAGTAAGCTAAATGCTGAGATATAGGTCTTCCATGCTCCTTATGAATACTACCATGTCAAAAGTTCATCCCTCCTTCTCCACCTTCTCAAAATAATAAAGTCTGTTGCTCCTCAAAATAATAAAGTCTGTTACTACCATGTCAAAAGTTCATCCTGTGAATTTAATGTTTTCAATAGTAGATTCGGTCGGTTGGGAATTTGATTCTTTGTTTGTTTTCGTGGTTTCGAGTCTAGTTGCGTCTAGGATTGTCTGTTTGCTCGAGGAAGAGCAAAGGTTTGGTTTGGGGAGATTGATGAGGCGATAATTTAGAGTCTCATGGGGTCCTTTTTAGCGGTCTTTGTGAGTCTTTGCCTTTAGTTTTATAGTCTTTTTAGTTCATTTTTACGCTTTGGTGTTTTATTTACATTTTGTAGGATTTGATGTGTTTTGAGCCAAATGAGGACGAGCAGTTTAGCATAGCTCGCCGCGGCGAGATTTTACAAGCTTGGATCTGGGAAATGCAGGAAGGCTTGCCGCGGTGAGATTTTGCGAATGAGCTCCTGTTTTGAAGATTGAAGCTCGCCGCGGCGAAGTGATTTGCCCGCCGCGGCGAGATTATGCGAGAGCTATATATATTGCGATTAAGAAGGCTCGCCGCGGCGAGCTATTCCTTCCGCCGCGGTGAGAGATGTAGATTATGATTTTTGTCTTTTCCTTATTAACTAAGAATTGAGATTTTTTCTGATATACTTCTTTTAACCTAGTTCATAGAAAAACTCCAGATCATACTTTGACAATTTTGGAGCTTGGTTTTGCTTGTTTAAACGAAGGATTGATATCGAATCCCTGATTACTGCGGTAAATCTCTATTGTTTAATCTTATTCAATTCGTTCTTGCTTAGTCTCTTGCATTGTTTAAGCTTGCATGCGATTATCATTATGTTTGTGTTAATCATGAGCAATATCTTGTATTCTTTCATCCTTGCTTCGATTATGAGTAACTAAATCACTTCGAACATGGTAGTTGCGTGATAGCCTTGCGTATTCGCTTCTAGGGTTTGAAATCGTTCATATAGGTTAGGCTAGTTCAAAGATCTTCGTTAAAATCTTTCAATCCAATAAGCTAGTTCAAAGATTCTCTAAAACGTTTTGGTTAAGGATCGTGGTTTGACGACCCACGATTACTCTAGTTCAAAGATTTTCAAATAACGTTTGGTTGAATTGGATTGAATGTTTTGAGTACACCGACCGTGTGACAATATGAACGTACCCCTAGAGCGAATTAGCATTGCTTGATCATAACTACCGTGTTCTTTCTACTTCATTCTTACAAATAACTACATTGCATTTTCTGTTTTCTAGTTATTAGAAGTACTTATTTCGAACCAATCAAACTGTTTCTACAAGTAACTGTTTGCTTTCAACTGTGTGGTAGCCGAATTGATTCCTTAGCGAACGATCTCGTAGTTAGCGTAGTCTGTTTACAACGACTGCTTCCTACTTGTTTTCCTAAGTAGTAATTTGAGCATATCAATGAGTCAATATTTTAACGACTCATTTAGTGACTTTTTTTTGTATTGTGTTGCGTCTTTTAGCCTTTATTTAGTATTTTTTGTTCCGTCTCACGTTTGGGTTTTTTGTGCATTTTTAGGTATCTTAGCGTCATTGGCAAGGAAATGGAGGACCAAAGTGCAAAGAAGACTTCAAAACCTTCTAGAAGCACCTCAAGACCAAGTTAGTGAGCCACTACTCCAAGAGAGGTGACATGGAGGTTGGAAAAGGGAGAGAAAATAGGAGAAGTGGGAAAATGCTGATTTTCTCGGGCACATGGCTCACCGCGGTGAGCTCCTGCAACAAGGAGCCTCACCGCGGTACAATGAATCAGAAAAGAGGCATAAAGGGTAGACCGCGATGAGCTGGAACGGGCATGGTCCCCTCACAGCGGTGAGGTCTGTTTTGACAGATTCAACCCACGTTTTTCTGGCAGTTTTTCCCATGATTTCTAATTTCTTCTTCCTTGGTCTATAAATAGGACCCTTGTATCAGTCATTAGGACATATCTTCACTTACTTCTACTTTCATATTTTCAATTCCAAGCATTGTAAACACTTAGAGATTTCAATATCTCTTTTAATTCGAAGAAGCATTATTGATCTTTCTGACGATCGCAGAGACCAATAGGCGCCCAGGTATTCAATAGTACGAGTTAGGTGGATTCCGTTAATAAGTTGTATCGTGACATATTGTTATCTGGTCGTTGAACGCATGCTTGATCGTTGTGAACTTGCATCAGTCTTTACCTCTAATAAGTATATATCCGGATGAGGGCATAGCTAGTGACAAGCTTTTTGCTGTAACTCATACGTACTTATAATCTGTATCTGGTTCGATTTTGCAATAGCAAAGTTGTTGCATTCGCGGGCAGTGTACCATTAGCTATATCGCGTCAGCACTTTTGAAAGATCAGCTTGCTTCGTTTTAATTGTAGAAATTGCATGATCTAGGTACTACCTTATCTTGTAATTGTAAATTGTTGTAGGGTTTTGAAGTATCAACCTTACCCACACTATCTGTTTACAATTCACACCTTGAGCCTACACCTTAGAACTAGCTTAATCAATTCCTCGAGAGAACGACCCTGTGGTTTAAGCCTTGTTATACTACGACAACCGCTTTACTACTTGTGTTATTTTACAAGTATTAATTTTGAGTGCATCAAAATTTGGCGCCGCTGCCGGGGAGTTGATTCCTACGTTCTTCAATAAGTAGGATCAGTGTGTAGTTGCGTATTTTTATTTTTATCTTATTTAAAAACCAAAGAAAAATCTGAAAATTTCAAAAAAAAATAAATAAATAAAACAAAGAGTTTTTGCTTTGTGTGTTCGTTTTGTTTTGTCTTGCGAACCCTAGCCTGCATGGTACAGCTGGCCTTACTTTGGAAGTAGGTCTAAGCTTGCATGGGAAGGGCGGGTCCCGCTTTTGAAGTGGGTTGTTGGTTTCTCTTTCAGGTTTATCCGCGGACTCAAGGAAAATTCAACAAGAAGTTCAGATGGAGGAAACAAACGCAGCAGCAATGCTCGACATGAAGGACAACAAAGCTGCTCCCAACAGTTTTGTTTTGGTTAGGAGGACGGTCTCTGAGGACAACGGTCCGCATTACTTTGTGGGAAGTGTGGAACAAGGCACCCTAGATCTGGAATGCGCGCGGGTACAAAGGACTTTTCGATCACATTCTCCAGTGACTCAGATGATGAATCTGAGGAAGAAGACGAGGAAGATGAAGAGGATACGGAGGAGGATCCCGAGGAGTTGCCTCTAGCCCTTGAATATGAACCGGAGGAGCCCGAAGAAGGTGAAATTATGGACACATACTAGGTTCTAGGCTTCGCCGACCATAAAGACGACGAACCAGTCAATATGATGTTCAAGATGGAGCCACAACCACAAGGGGAGATCCGGCCAATCCTGGTTATTCAGAGCCAACCCATGCAGATGTTGATACCGAGCATGAATATCGAGGTTGGAATTGGGAATTCCAACCGCATGATTGGAATACTTGACTCAGGGGCTGAGGTGAACGTGATGACTCTCGGCCTGTACAGGAAGTTGGAGCTTACAGGGATGTTACCCCTCGAGGGGGACATGGTTTTGGCGGACGGAACACTCAAACGACCGGAGGGGATGGTTCGGAGAGTTGATGTACGTGTTATTGGCTTCCATGTTCGCACTGATTTCGTGATCATGGAGTGTGATAGTCAGGATAGAGACGAACAAGAACTTATCCTGTTGGGAAGGACATTCCAGTACACTGCAGGAGTGACCCTCAACGTCCGGGACCACAAATGTATTATGGAGGTGCTCGGAGTCCCATACGAGGTACCTCTATACACGAGGCTAAAAGTCGGAGGTCCCTCCGCGAAGTACGACGGCCCCTAGGTGAGAGTGAGACTCCATAGGTTGGACCTGTGGAGCAAGTGGCATAGTCGACGCTAACGACTCTAACTAAAGCAACATTTTCTATTGCTTTTCACACTTAGTAACTAGGATTCATATAGGTAAAGTTTTCATTCCTTGCATGCATTTTGTATTTTTTATTCCTGAATTAATTCAAATGTTCATTCTTTCATATTGTCAACTTATCTTTTCATATTTATATATAAAAAAATAAAAAATAAAAAAAAATTGCGGGAGAACAGATCTCACCGCGGTGAGCCAGGGAAAAAGGCGGCTCACCGCAGTGAGGCCTGACGATTAAAGAGGAGGAGGGCTTCTCCCTCCTTCACTTTTTTCACTCTCCTTACCCGTTTTTCCCCAATTTTTGAGATTTTCACCAATTCTCCACCATTTAACTTGGTTAATAGACCGTTGCGAAGGTAGTGAGTTCCTCTAATACTTGGAGACTTCAATTCGTGTTTATATCCATTAATTCTTCTGGAATCGAGGTAATTCTTTCTACTATCTTTACTTTGCAAACTTGGATTTCTATACTTGATTGATTGATATTGAGTATATGGCTATGCTTATGAGGTATGAAATTGTCTAGATAAGTCATAATCCATGTTAGCTTAGTTAGATTTTCCGGAGATTTATGATGTTTTTGGTGGAAGGGTATTATTGTGCTAGCTTGTTCATCTTAGAATATGTATTCGTGCTGCATACTTGATGATAAGATTGAGCTTGCTATTGTTTCGAATGGAAAAATCCCTTGTAGTAACAATGTGTGCACTATGGGTGTCTTGACTATGTTATAGGATTAGGCATTGTTGTCACTACATGCGAGAAATTGGTTTTGGGAAAAGCATGATGGAGCAACACTTGAATGCACTATGGTTTACTTGAGACTAAGAGTTAGAATTAGGCATTAGTGTTGTTGCATGTTAAAAATGGGTGTACGCTAACATTATCTATCTAGGTACTATGGCACCCAGGCGAAAGAGTGTGTCCAATAAGAAGCAGAAGGTAGGAGAAGGAAGCTCTAGGGCTCCAGCTCCAAGGATTAGGGCAGACGCTTACGGAATAAAGCTGAGTAGGGAAGCAGATGACTTTAGGATCAAGCACTTCAGCACCCCGAGAGGTTTCATAGCGGAGCGAGGGATAAGTATCTTCGGGGCTCTTCACCCAATGATAGAGATTATCAACGCGAGCATAAGGAGGTTAGTATGGCAAAGGATGGTAGGTTTGAGGAGAATGTACGATCCGGTCTTGGTCAGAGAGTTCTACATCAACCTCGCTGATCAAGATATCAATGGATTTGTGCCCATCCGCAGGAAGAAGGTGGAGTACACTCGTAACTCCATAAATGACTTTCTTACGGTACAGACGGTGACACATGCTCACGCAGATGGGATTTTCTACTCGACCCCTGGACTCAAGGTGGAGGGAGAAGACATAGCTACCATCTGCAATTCTGGGCACAGGGTAGCCGATGGAAGCAGCAAGCTTAAACTCAGGAACCTCAACCCACTTGCGAGGGTTTGGGTGCATTGGGTACAATATAACATAATACCAAACTCCACCTTCAGTAGGATATATGTGCAGACAGCCCGATTGGTATCAGCATTGATGAGAGGGCAGCATATCGATGTAGGAGAGATCATCTTGGCAGAGACATTCGCCCACAGACACAACCCCAAGGCATTGGGATTTCCATGTTTGATCACCGAGATGTGTGAGGCAGTCGGTGTGATAGACATCGTAAAAAATGGCCGCCCGAAGAGTTGCCTAGACTTGAAAGAGCTACAAAGAATAGAGGCAAATGCCAGGGACTGGGGAAATATGTTGTCAAGATCATCGGGCGAAAGCGATGAGGAATATGATCCCGAGGTGGATACCGGATACGAAGAGGTATCTGTGGAGGAGACCGACAACAAGGCTGAAGATCCACCACCTTCCAGAAATGGGGAAGATCTCACTGCAGACTTTCAGCGGCTGAGCACGAGACTCTAGGAATGGATGGGACCTCAGTTTGGGCACATCGAGAGGAGGCAAAGCACGCTAGCCTCCGATCTTTCATAATTGGGAGAGTATTACCAGGGACTTACTGCGGACCTCGGAGGCATACATGGAGTATTGCAGCGGTTTGGTATGCACTTGGATCACTGGGAATCATGCTACTCGAGTCTCACACAGCACATGTCTGCAGCGGACACACGGGCAACTAAGCGCCTAGCACATATGGAGCAAATGCGCAAAGCTCAGACGGATGACTGGCAGCAACAAAGAGGAGGCTCATTGATGAGATGATAATTTAGAGTCTCATTGGGTCCTTTTTAGCTGTCTTTGTGAGTCTTTGTCTTTAGTTTTATAGTCTTTTTAGTTCGTTTTTACGCTTTGGTGTTTTATTTACATTTTGTAGGATTTGATGTCTTTTGAGCTAAACGAGGACGAGCTGCTTAGCATAGCTCGCCGCGGCAAGGGATTCAGTCCGCCGCGGTGAGATTTTAC
Organism: Plantago major; assembly: GCA_026545765.1. Classification (NCBI taxonomy): domain Eukaryota; kingdom Viridiplantae; phylum Streptophyta; class Magnoliopsida; order Lamiales; family Plantaginaceae; genus Plantago; species Plantago major. The sequence continues at coordinate 61,230,101 of CM048839.1, read as the reverse complement.
AAGCTTGGACCTGGGAATTGCAGGAAGGCTCGCCGCGGCGAGGAAATCAGTCCGCCGCGGCGAGATTTTGTGAATGAGCTCCTGTTTTGAAGATTGAAGCTCGCCGCGGCGAAGGGATTTGCCCGCCACGGCAAAATTATGCGAGAGCTTTATATTTTTCGATTAGAAGGCTAGCCGCGGCAAGCTATTCCTTCCGCTGCGGCGAGAGACGCATAATAGGATTTTTGTTTTTTCCTTATTAGCTTAGAATTGGGATTTTTCTCTCAAACTTCTTTTTGGAGCTTGGTTTTGCTTGTTTAACAAAGGATTGATATCAAATCCCCGATTACTGTGGTAAATCTCTATTGTTTAATCTTATTCAATTCATTCTTGCTTAGTTTCTTGAATTGTTTAAGCTTGCATGTGATTATCATTCTATTTGTGTTAATCATGGTAGTTGCGTGATAGCTTTGCGTATTCGCTTCTAGGGTTTGAAATCGTTCATATAGGTTAGGCTAGTTCAAAGATCTTCGTAAAAACCCTTTAATTCAATACTCTCGTTCAAAGATTCTCTAAAACATTTTGGTTAAGGATTGTGGATTGACGAACCACAATTACGCTAGTTCAAATATCTTCAAACTCGTTTGGTAAAGGTTGAATTGATAGTTTTCTGTACACTGACCGTGTGACAGTATGAACGTATCCCTAGAGCGAATTAGCATTGCTTGATTGTAACTACCGTGTTGTTTTTACCTCATTCTTACAAACAACTACATTGCATTTTCTGTTTTCTAGTTATTAGAAGTACTATTTCAAACAAATCAAATTATTTCTACAAGTAATTGTTTGCTTTCAATTGAGTGGTAGCCTAATTGATTCCTTAGCGAACGATCTCGTGGTTAGCATAGTCTGTTTATGACGACTGCTTCCTACTTGTTTTCCTAAGTATTAATTTGAGCACATCAAATTTGGCACCGCTGCTGGGGAGTCAATTACGATTGTAGCGGTTGATTGAGAATTTTTATTTGTTTGTTTTTTCAACCTGTTGTTTGTTACGCTAATAGAAACTAAGATTCTTCGAGGTTTTTGATTGTGTAGAGTTCACTACAGGTTTATGCTTGGCAGGAGTTCACAAGGAACACCTTTGCAAGTTCCAGTCAATGAAATCGATAGACACATTCGTCAGCTCAGGAGACAGAACTTAGCAGCAATCGAAATGGACAAAAACGCAGAGATTAACCAACAAATTACTGAGGTGCCTGAGATCACCTATGGAACCTACATGCAACCTGGTGAGATTAAGGCCGGGAGGTCAGCTGTTGTGCTCTCTAATGAGGCCAGGAACATGGAGATCAAGGCTTATCACTTCCATGACCTACCCAAGTACTATGGGATGGCCAATGAAGACGTGATCAGGTTCCTAAAGGAGTTTGAGGCATTGATTGCTAGGATCTCACTTACTGTTGGGGAGATCACTGTTACTGATGAGGAAATTAGGAAGAAATTTTTTCCTATGTGCATGCAGGATAAGGCTAAGAGCTGGCTTCTGAACCAGCATGAAGGATCTTTCCGGACTTGGGATGAGCTTTACAGGGAATTTATGAACAAGTTCTACCCTGCAGAGAAGACCAGGCAGCTCCAGACTCAGATAGACAAATTCATGCAGATGAGCGATGAGAGCTTCTACGAAGCTCAGGAATGATTTCTGAACTTGCTTTCTCAATGCCTTCACCACAGGATGAGTAAGATTGATTTGTGCTGCAAGTTTTATGAGGGGTTGGACTGGGAGGCGCAGAATATGGTGGATATGATAGTTAATGGGACCATAGTTACAACATCTCCAACAGTTTTGAATGAGGCCTTCGAGAAACTGTCCGCTGTCTCTCAGCTTAAGGGAACACGTGGAAGATCCAGGAGAGCAGAGGTGAAATCGGTGGAAGAGGCGTCGGGACCTAGTACCTGCAACCTGGCCGAACAGATCAAGGAGATGAGGACGCTTGGCAATGTCTCAGCGCCGACTTCACATGTAAGTGAAAGGTGTAATCTGTACGGCAATTTTGGACATGGTGCCAGCATGTGTAGGCTTCCTGAGATTATGAATGAGAACCCGACTCCGGAGGTAGTCAACTGGGTACAGACTAGACAACAAGGGGACTACAGGGGGAACCAAGGTGGTAATGCAGGAGGGCCTAGGATTCAAACTTTTAACCTGAATCGTGCCAACTTGAGCTATGGTAATAAATTCTATGAGAATGCACCACAGGGGCAACAGGTTCCGGTCCAGCAAGTTCCAGCACAACAGACTCAAGTTCAGCATATGAGAGTGCAGGGTAATGCCGATCAGGAGATCCGCAATCACATGGAGAGGTCTGAAAGGTTCTGGGCAGAGTCACAGAAGAATCAGAGCAGGAATGACCAGAGGTTTGACAGTATTGAGCAATCCCAGAGGCAGCTTGAGAAGACTCTAGGCGATTTGGTTGGGCATCTTCAACAAAGAGAAAAGGGTAAGCTTCCAACTACCGTAGAGACCAACAGGGTTCTTGCTGTGGAGGTATCTTTCGACAAGCCGGGAAGAGTGAAGACAGTTGTGACTATTTGTACCTGTGGACAGAACAAGGTGGTAACGCAGCTTGAGGCACCACAGGTGACTAGACCACAAGAAATAGTTGAGGTACAGGAAGTAGATGAGGTAGTTAAGTCCAGTGTTGCGACTCCAGTAGAGGAGGCGAGTGCAAAACTTGCTGTTCTTGAGGTTAAACCCACTACTAGAGTGATCCAGAAAGCTGATAAGAGCATCAGTGATGCCGACAGCTTAGACTTGGTAATGGGGATTGAAAATTCTTCTGAGGTGACTGGCATTGTTCATACGGGAGCAACAGTTAACTTGATGACTTTTGCGACCTATGAGGAGCTCAATTTGAAGGGTTTGGAACCCAGGAAATGCTTCGTCAAATTGGCCAATGGATCAAGGAGCAAGTGCATGGGGGTTGTCGAGGATGTTCCGGTTGAGCTTGATGGGGATACCTTTATGGTTGATTTTGTGGTTGTCGAGTCAACACGGATCAAAGGCAAAGAGACGGAGAAAGATATGTTGCTACTTGGGCAACCGTTCATCAAGACCACTCGCATGATTGTTAACCTTTACGCCTGTACCTGCACCATAAAGGCACACGACAAGCAACGTGAGTTGCGAGCCACCACCACGCCATACTCACCACTACAGGTTGAAACTAGGAACTATATCAGTGCACACACAGGTCCTCTGTATACTTACTCTCCCCCCACAAGGGGGTAAGGGAGCTCAAAAGACCGGGAAGATCAAGTACCATTGATTATCACCCGGGAATGTCGAGCTAACGACTTTAAACAAATGCACTTTTATTTCCTTGCTTTAGACATTGACTTTTTATCTTGCATTTCATACTGTTGAACTGTTTACTTTACCGTTGAGACTATTTATCTATGACCTTAGACATTACGGATGCCTTTACTACTTTTGTTATTTATTTTCTTGCATGTTTGGGAGTTTAGAACCCTTGTACCAACACGAGGAAACTCGTGAAACTCCAAGTCGAGGCTTGGGGTTTCAATTTCGTGATGTGAAATTGCCAAAGGTGCAAGCAAAAAATTTTCGGAACTTTTGCTCGCCGCGGAGAGACCTTTCTATCCTCCCAGATTTTGCTTTCGTAAAAACTCGCCGCGGCGGAGCTTTTTTCTCGCCGCGGCGAGACAAAAAAAATTGGTTTCTGTTCATTTCGTCAAAACTCACCGCGGCGGAGCCCTTTGCTCGCCGCGGCGAGACCAAAAAATCTGAAAAATCGTAGTCTCGTAAAAATTCGCCGCGGCGAGCAAAGGGCTCCCGCCGTGGCGAGCTAGGTTTTTTCAAAACTTTTAATCTTCTTCTTCTTGTTCCCCGCCCCACTTTCTTCTCTTCTTATTCCCGTTTTTCTTCCTCTCTTCACTCCAATCTCCCTTTCTCACTCAATTCTCCACCAAATTATCCATTCTTGTTGCAAATCAACGGGTTTTTCCCCCTCTCCTCCATTCTTGATCAGTTTTTGTGCTTTATCCACCCAATTCTTCGGATTCAAAAGGTAAATTGGCTTGAACTTCCTTCTTCCTAATTTTTTCGAGTTTACTTCAATTATATGGTTGATCGTCGTTAGTTGTGATTGATTGAGTGTAGTAGATCGATTTTGATTGATGCATGGATTCCTTACTCGTTGATTTTGGAACTTACTTGTGTTTTTCAATTTTTTGCACTACTTCCCCGTTTTTGCCAATTTTTGCCATCTTGCTCCTCTTTTGCTATGATTATCACTACTCTTATGCTTGTGAACTGACGTGAATCGAGTATTGGCCATGATATAGAATCTTGAGTTGGTTTGGGGAATTTTGCATTCTCCCCTGTTCCTTGCTCTTTTGTTGTTTCCTGCCTTTTGATCATGAATCGGTTTGGGGAGGTAGTTCTCTACCCCCATTGTTCTACACTAACACCTCTCTCACAGGCATCATGTCTCGCAGAGCCACAGGCAGCAAACGCCATAGAGGCGAGTCCAGTAGCGCGGCCGAACAGAGAGGCCCCGTAGATGAGTTCTCCCACCTGTCCGCGGAAGGGAGGGATTTTATGGAAGCAAATTTTATGGAGCCTAGGAAAGCTTGGCCCGAGCGGGAATTGGCTCTTGATGAGCTGGAGGATGCTGTCTACGCCCGAGTCTGGGCAAGGATCAGATATTTAGGCTCGAGCAAGCTCTTCGAAAAGTAGCTGCCCTACGATCCGAAGCTGGTTCGGGAATTCTACATTAGCCTCCACGACTTGGATGAAGGGGTGATGATGATCCGGGGTGTCAGGAGCCAGTTTTCAACTAGGAGTATCCAGGAATTCCTACAGTGCAGGGTGTTCCAATCAGGAGATGACAGGTACAGCCACTAGGGCGATAATTTTCACAACCGGCAGTTTGAGAGGGACTTAGCCGAGTTTGTACTTCTACCTGGTACTGATCCGGAGGACCACAGGACCAAAACCACCATAGCCACCCACTTCCTCAAGCCAGACGTTCGCCTCTGGCAACATCTGATTCAGTATAATGTGACCCCAACTCACATTTCAACACCCTGACCCCTCCCACAGCCCGCCTTATCCGAGCTATCTTGAACGGGCAGTTTGTTGACGCCCCAAATATCATTATGGTGGAGGCTCGGTCCCGGAAAGCTAAAGGATGTCTCCTCGGTTTTCCATGCCTTATTACCAGTATCTGCTGGTCCATCAATATTCCCGTTATCCAGGGCTCCGAGAAACCCAAAGGGTCTCTGAAAATCGCTAGCGTCAGAGTCATTCTCAGCCGCCATCACATTCCTGTTAGGGGCACTGACAACACTGCAGAGCAACCCGCTCCACCTGGTTCTTCTGACTTCCAGGGTTATTTCGAGCAGATGACAGCACAGTTCCAGGAGTGGGCAGGACCACAGTATGCCCGGATTGAGGATCAGTACTCCCGTATTGAGGAACACTACCAGCGGAAGGAGGAGCGAGATAGGAGAGCTGAGGCTAGGGAGCAGCGAGAGATTGAGTGCTTGGAGAGGCAGGAGGCACTCTGGATGGCACAGCAAGATTTATGGGAGCAGCGCTTCAGTGGTGGCCCTTCTGGATCCGCTTAATCATCCCTGTTGAGACAACACTATGGTTGGTCATTCTATACAGTCGTTTCTTACACTATTCATTGCTAGGGACTAGCACTTGTGTAAGTTTGGGGAGGCTTCGACTGTATCTGTAGCTTAAGTTGTCTCATTTTTGTACTCTATTCATCTCTGTACTCTATTCGTACTCTAATTTTTATTTTATTTCTTTTTCTATTTTTATGTACTCTATTCAAGTGGTATGTTAGCCACTTTTTTCTATGTTAGTTATATTTCTTTTCCAGTTAAATCCAGTTTAGGTGTTAGTATTTTTTATTTCTCCCTTGTGGTGAGTCTGAGTCATTGACCAAGTCGAACATCTATTGTGAATGGTAAATTCCCTTGCTGCTTACATTTTGTTTGATGTCTAGCTAGAAGTAGTGTAGTAGGCTTTTAATCCTACAAGGTTGTTTCTCTTGTAAATAGCAAGTCTGGTTAGCCCTGTAGTCCAAAAGCCTGTGTGGAGCCTGAGCCGAAGAAAAAATATTGTACCGGCACCTGTCATTGTGTGATTCCTGGGTTGTGCAAGTTTTTACGTATTACTTGCGCCTTTTCATACTTATGTGTACTGAGTTTCGTTGGGGATGACGAACGGCATGCTTTGTTTTGCGGATTTTATTTTCCCCCGTTCTGTCGAACTGGTTTGAGGAGAGGATTGTTCATTATGACCGTTATGAGCTGTTATACTTGCACTGAAAAATCTGTTTACTGCTCCCAAAGCTTTTGATATTTTAATCTCAGGGTGGATCTATGGTCTTCATTGATCACCGTTAGTCGTGTTAGGCGCGTTTCAAATACTACCTATATACCGGCGTGGTCCTAAAAAGCCATATGTCCGTGAGGGTTGATGGCGCGTATACCAAACTGACACGCACAAAAGTGCGGACTTTCGGTAAAATAGACACCTGCAAAAAATTGAGACTAAAAGAGCCCAAGTGGCCATGCACTGAATTCAGTGAAGTATTATGAGATCTGATGTTGTTTTGAAATGGATAAGGGGAGCAGTTTCAGTTTTTCGATTTTTCTGGAGGAATACAGTCATGTGCCAAAGTCCCTTTCGACTCGATGAGACAAGTACAATAGCATAAGATATTTGAGGCATCTTTGTGACGAAAGTCATCTTCCCAGTTTACTTTTCGAGCGTATACCCTGTATGGATACTTCTGTGAGAGTGAGTGATACACTTTATACACCTGCGAGGGACTAGCGTGCTAGGCTTAAATATTATTTACTTGAGAAATGATCGTGTCTGATTACCTGCTTACTATTTCTACCAAGGTTAGGTTGAGAATAAAATTTTTGCATCTTGTGAATTTATTGTTTTCAATGGTAGATTCGGTCGCTTGGGAATTTGACTCTTTGTTTGTTTTCGTGGTTTCGAGTCTAGTTGTGTCTAGCATTATCTGTTTGCTCGATGATGAGCAAAGGTTCGATTTGGGGAGTTTGATGAGACGATAATTTAGAGTCTCATTGGGTCTTTTTTAGCGGTCTTTGTGAGTCTTTGTCTTTAGTTTTATAGTCTTTTTAGTTCGTTTTTACGCTTTGGTGTTTTATTTACATTTTGTAGGATTTGCTGTCTTTTGAGCTAAATGAGGACGAGCTGCTTAGCATAGCTCGCCACGGCGAGATTTTACGAGCTTGGACCTGAGAATTGCAGGAAGGCTCACCGCGGCTAGGAAATCAGTCTACCACGGTGAGATTTTGCGAATGAGCTCCTATTTTGAAGATTGAAGCTCGCCGCGGCGAAATTATGCGAGAGCTTTATATTTTTCGATTAAGAAGGCTCGCCGCGGCGAGCTATTCTTTCCGCCGCGGCAAGAGAAGCAGAATAGGATTTTTGTTTTTTCCTTATTAGCTTAGAATTGAGATTTTTCTCTCATACTTCTTTCAACCTAGTTCATAGAAAAAACTCCATATCATACTTTGACAATTTTGGAGCTTGGTTTTGCTTGTTTAACGAAGGATTGATATCGAATCCCTGATTACTGTGGTAAATCTCTGTTGTTTAATCTTATTCAATTCGTTCTTGCTTAGTTTCTTGAATTGTTTAAGCTTGCATGCGATTATCATTCTGTTTGTGTTAATCATGAGCAATATCTTGTATTCTTTCATCCTTGCTTCGATTATGAGTAGTTAAATCACTCCGAACATGGTAGTTGCGTGATAGCTTTGCATATTCGCTTCTAGAGTTTGAAATCGTTCATATAGGTTAGGCTAGTTCAAAGATCTTCGTAAAAACCCTTCAATTCAATACTCTCGTTCAAAGATTCTCTAAAACGTTTTGGTTAAGGATTGTGAATTGACGACCTACAATTACACTAGTTCAAATATCTTCAAACTCGTTTGGTAAAGGTTGAATTGATAGTTTTATGTACATCGACCGTGTGACAGTATGAACGTATCCCTAGAGCGAATTAGCATTGCTTGATCGTAACTACCGTGTTCTTTCTACCACATTCTTACAAACAACTACATTGCATTTTCTGTTTTGTTGTTATGAGAAGTAATATTTCAAACAAATCAAATTATTTCTACAAGTAATTGTTTGCTTTCAACTGTGTGATAACCTAATTGATTCCTTAGCGAACGATCTCATGGTTAGAATAGTCTGTTTACGACGACTGCTTCCTTCTTGTTTTCCTAAGTAGTAATTTGAGCACATTACTCATCTTCCGAACTCCATGGTCCGCCTTCCTCTTAGTGATCATTCCGACCGAGGCATACTATGGACGGTAACTCTGGACTTTCTCCTTTTTATTTATTCCTTATGCTAGGGCCTAGCTATAGAATAGGATTGGGGAGGGAAGTTGTACTCATACGCTTACATGCCTCGGATATTTGCTGCCTTGACTGATGTGATCTTAGATGGTCTCTGACTGAGTGCCAAGGAATTTTCGAAAATCACTCTAGTTCGTTTCACTTGTAAATAAAAAGTCTTCCTGTTTTAGTAGTCAAAAAGCCGGTGAGAAGCCTTAAAGCCGATGAAACAATCTTGTACCGACAAATGTGTGATTCTAGTAGGATGAGCAAGGTTTTTTAACTTGCACCACTTCACATACATGTGCACTCTTTTTGAAACGGGTATGACGAACGGTATTTTTGACTTGTTGTCTCGATTCTCGAACCTGTTCCAAGGAACAGGTTTGGGGTGGAGGATTCTTGTCAACTTCATACTCAGACTCACTACTTTCTATATTTGAGTTATGGTCGATTTCGAAATTGTCTTGTATTGCTTTGATGCCGTTGTAAAAAATAATAGAAAAAATCTCGAAGTGTTTTTCCAGGATCACTTGTGATCGTCTATGATCGTGTTGGGCATTTCCAAATACTACCTATAAACCAACGCGGGGCTGATTGTGCGCATGCTGTGAGGGTTGATGGTTTTGTTTCCAAAATGCATGCCAAATACTACCTATAAACCAGCGTGTTGGCGGTGCTCGTATGTTGTGAGGGTTGATGGTGTGTATACCAAACTGACACGTACAAAAGTACGGATCTTAGGCAACCTATTGGGATACACTTGCAACATTGAGATAGAAAAAAAAAAGGGAAAGATAAAAAATAGAAAATCTGTGCTAAAAGAGCAAAGCACAAGAAAAAAAAAAGAAAGAAATAAACGTGCAAAAAGAGAAAAGCATGAGAACATCAAATAATTTTATTTCCTTGTATTTGATTTTGACCCCTTACCTAAAAAGTCCTTTCTGACTCGTTTGAATTGAGTGCAAAAGCATGTAATATTAGTGGCAGCTTGTGATGTTTGTTGTCACCATCCTAAGTTAAGTCTTGAGCGAATACCCTTATTTACTGGACACTTCCAGATGAGAAACTTGAGAATTGCACTATTATCTTCCTTTGCGAGGGACTACTATGATAGGATTAAGTTTTATTTACTTGTGAAACGGAAGATTGTGATCTTTGCAAAGCTACTTGTCAAAGTTAGGGGGGATAGAAGTTTACATTAGTATAAGGGGCTTATCTCTGGCAATACTTGTTCCGGTAGCTTGTCGATTGAACTCTTCTGTTTTTCGTCGTGTCTGTGTTTTTTATTTTTCTAGGTTTTAGAGTTGTTTGCTCGAGGACGATCAAAGGTTCGGTTTGGGGAGTTTGATGAGTCGATATTTTAACGACTCATTTAGTGCCTGCTTCCGTATTTTGTTACGTCTTTTAACCTTTATTTAGTATTTTTTGTTCCGTGTCACGTTTGGGTTTTTTTGTGTGTTTTTGTGCATTTTTAGGTATCTTAGTGTCATTGGCAAGGAAATGGAGGACCAAAGTGCACAGAAGACTTCAAAACCTTCTAGAAGCACCACAAGGCCAAGTTAGTGGGCCATTACTCCAAGAGAGGTGACATGGAGGTTGGAAAAGGGAGAGAAAATAGGAGGAAGTGGGAAAAGGCTAATTTTCTCGGGCACATGGCTCACCGCGGTGAGCTCCTGCAACAAGGAGCCTCACCGCGGTACAATGAAGCACAAAAGAAGGCAGAAAGGGTAGACCGCGGTGAGCTGGAACGGGCAAGGTCCCCTCACCGCGGTGAGGTCTTTTTTTACAGATCCAACCCACGTTTTTCTGGCAGTTTTTCCCATGATTTCTAATTTCTTCTTCCTTGGTCTATAAATAGGACCCTTGTATCAGTCATTAGGACATATCTTCACTTAGAGATTTCAATCACTCTTTTAATTCGAAGAAGCATTATTGATCTTTCTGACGATCGCAGAGACCAATAGGCGCCCAAGTATTCAATAGTACGAGTTAGGTGGATTCCATTAATAACTTGTATTGTGACATATTGTTATCTGGTCGTTGAACGCATGCTTGATCGTTGTGAACTTGCATCAGTCTTTACCTCTAATTAGTATATATCCGGATGAGGGCATATCTAGTGACAAGCTTTTTGCCGTAACTCATACGTACTTATAATATGTATCTGGTTCGATTTTGCAATAGCGAAGTTGTTGCATTCGCGGGCAGTGTACCATTAGCTATATCGCTTCAGCACATTTGAAAGATCAGCTTGCTTCGTTTTAATTGTAGAAATTGCATGATCTAGGTATTACCTTGTCTTGTAATTATAATTTGTTGTAGGGTTTTGAAGTATCAACCTTACCCACACTATCTGTTTACAACTCACACCATGAGCTTACACCTTAGAACTAGCTTAATCAATTCATCGATAGAACAACCCTGTGGTTTAAGCCTTGTTATACTACAACAACCGCTTTACTACTTATGTTATTTTACAAGTATTAATTTTGAGCGCATCACCGATCCTCTAGCTTGTGTGCCTCCTCCAACTCATGTGATGATTCTTCTTCCCTAGCCTTGCTACTCTCACCACGTTCCAACCTATTCAAAGCTTCCAAACACTTGCCTCTTCCAACTCCACCTTGAATGAATTTCTTCGTCATGTTCCCAAGAATGGTGATGAAAACTTTTTAAATTAGTTCACATGTCCCCCAAACCTAATCGATGCAGGGTAGGTAGAAATAGCATGTTGGAGAACCTCCAAAATTCATATAATCTCAGAAAATTTAATCATGCATACTAGCGGATGAGAATGATAGATTAGACATAGCATAGTTGATCACTAGAACATGCATATAGCATTAATGCGAACTTCCGACCTTCCATGCTCAATGCTTATGTATCCACACATGCATTACGTATAAATATTCATAAATCATGCGAGTTGAAGTAATGAGAAGGGTAGAGTTGAAGAATCGTACCTTGAATTGCTGAAGAACTTGAATTCTTGAGAGAAATACTAAATATAATGCTTATTCTAGAGTGCAGTGCTTTTGTGCTTGTGAATTTGTGAGTTTAGAGAAGGTAGTGGTGCATATAAATAGGTCTAGAGTGCTGATAATTGAAGGAAATTCGTGCAAAAGCATTCAAAAAACAAGAAACAAGTGAAATGAAATTTCCTAAAACCGAAAAAGGTAAAAAAATCTCGTAGAATCAGGCTATTGTGGCTGCCAGGCGACCGCAGAAGCCTGACTGCAGTCCACAGGGGGCTGCGGTCAAGGTTCTGTTTTTCACTTTTTTGCGCGTTCGCAATTTTTACTCGTTTTCTTGTTTTCTTTTGTTTTTTAATTTTTATTTTGTTAACTGGAAAAGGGAACATACTAAGAAAAAAAATGCAAAAGACCTACTTTTGCGAAATTTTTTGAAAACGTGAAGTGTATGAAAACTACGTGAAATGCAAAAATGTAAATACTTACAAACCGTTGGGTTGCCTCCCAACAAGCACTCGTTTATAGTCGTTAGACTGACTATTCATCGACCTTTGGCAAGTCCAACCTGTACGTCTCCGTCTATTGGCATGTTGTTGATCTCCTCAGATGTAGGATTTAACTCTGTGCCCGTTCACCTTGAAAATTCCCCTTGACTTGTAGTCTAGCAACTGGATCGTTCCATACAGATATAAATTGAGGACTTTGTACGGTCCTTTCCATTTGTTCCTTAACTTTCCCGGGAACCACTTCAGACGTGAGTCATAGAGCAACACTTCCTGCCCTTCCTCAATTTGCTTTTGCTTGATGTTCTTATCATGGTAAGCCTTTGTCTTCTCTTATATATCTTCGAGTTGGCGTAAGCCTGATTCCGGATTTCAGTCAGCTCGTTGAGATCCAGCAATCTCTTCTTCCCGCTTGCATCCAAATCGCAATTTAAAGTTTTGATGGCCCACCACCCCATGTGCTCTACTTCAAAATGTAGATGGCATGTCTTCCCGTATACAATCCTGTATGGACTTGCTCCCAACACCATTTTATATGTTGTTCTGTATGCCCATAGAGCGTTCGGCAAGGCATGTGACCAATCTTTCCTGCTCGGCTTCACAAAGCTCTCCAATATTGCCTTAATATGTCTGTTGCTCACCTCCACTTGCCCAGATATTTGCGGATGATATGGTGTGGCTATTATGTGCCTGATGTGAAACTTGCGCATACATTCTGCGAACAGCTTGTTGTAGAAATGCGTACCTCCATCGCTGATGATTGTCTTCGGTGTTCCATATCTGGCGAATATGTTCTCCTTGAGAAACAGCAGCACCACCAGCGCGTCGTTTGTGATGTGTCAAATCAAAGTTTTCTATTTGTTTAAATAGCCAAGAGTTAATTCTCAACACTACGAAAACTTGTAGTGCAGTGAAGTTAACCCCGAGGTCAATTTCGAAGGACTTAACTAGGCTGAGTTTGGGTTTACGAATATAAGAAACAGTATGGAAAGCAATAAATTGTTTGGTTGCTTCGGCAGCAGAATGATTAACTACGTGAAAGTAAACTACTTTGCAGACTAACTAGATAACTAATTAACACTTAACGAGATTGATATGAATGAGGAGAATTATGGTGTGGTGACTTGAAGACAAGATAGCTAGCAGGAAACATGCGATTGTAACGATGTCGATTTACTCAAGTTGTCACTACTTGGTTTCAGAAAACAGATAGCATTAGTGGAGGCGTCAATTCCACTAAGCTACAATTAATTAAGCTAATCTAGATATTACTGTTTGAAACTGACTGATAGATAAAGCAAGACGAAAAAATTTTGTTATAAATGAGCAAATGCTTAATCTAACAGTGATTTTGACGTAATGCACAGCAAACAGAATATTGAATACGCAATTAATCTAAAAAGCTCAAAGTAAATCGCATCTTATGTATATAATCACATGAACCCTAGCTAGCATGCATTGAATTTGTCACAACCCCAAAATCAAGGTGTTTAGCTACTCATGACATGCGAAGACATAACCAATATCGTATTTAAACAAGCAATAAACATAATCTAATACTAGAAACAGAGATTCGAATGGTGATATAATTGTTACCCTTCGTGTCACAAACCCTAGGTAGAATTGAGAACTCGAATCGAATCGATGCAAAGAGTATGTAGATAACACTTCCAATCAATTGACAATCTTCGGATTACAAGATGAAAATGGGTTCAATTACCTAGAGTCGGTAATTGCCTTGGAAAATAGGTCTAGGTTGAGAGCAAAAGTATGAAAATTTGACAATAGATGATAATGAAACTAATTGTGTTTTTGTTGTAACTAATAGAATGTAAAAAACACAAGTCTAAAAGAATTAGGAGACAAAACAGACGGATCACGCTGGAATTGGGCAACTGGCGTCGCCAATAATCTAACTGGCATCGCCAGAAAGCATTACTGGCATCGCCAGTTCTTTATGGAAAGACGGTTTTACCCTTTTGACTCCTTTTGACTCCAATAATTGGTATTTTGGCCTTCCCGCTCCACTTCTAGCATCCATACGAGGCATCGGAACTCCATATCTTGTAGATGCATGTAAAACATACCATTTTGCCTTCAATTTGTGCGGTTTAGCCAAATACCTACAAAATACACAAAGAACAAAATAAGTAAAAATACTCAAGGAAAACTAATAAAAACTGTACCTAAGGATGACAATAAGACGGTAAAAAAAACAAAATGAGATGGTGTAAAACTGACTCATCAAACCGAACCCTTGCTTGTCCTCAAGTAATAGACTCTCTAAAAAACCTAGAAAATCAAAAAAACACATAGACACAAAAGTAATGTCTAGCTCCCAAGCTACCGAGTCTACGATTGCAAATAATAATCCCGAAAAATGCAAGAGGTTTGACATCACAGTGACATTCACAGAATCACATGCACAAGTCCAAAAAGTTCATTTCCCGCGTAAATAGAACTTAAGTCTAACCCGGTAGTCACTCACAAGTGGATCCTATGCAACTAATCTTTCACACTCCTGGAAGTGTCCAGTAGGGGTAATCACTCAAGAATATAAAGAGAAAAGGAAGGTGACTTACGTCACAAAATTGCCTCAAATACCTCATGCATTGTGTTCAATCAGTTAAGTCAAAAGGGACTTTATCACAGCTCTATAAACAATCAGCAGTAGACTAATGAAAAGGTAATTGTTCTCTCTGTTTTCAATTTTTCAATTTTTTGCATACTCCTTTTTTGCAGTCTTATATATGACCCATATGCTTATTTTGTCTCAACTTTTTGGTAGTGTCTATTTTACCGAAAGTCCACACTTTTGTGCGTGCTGGTTTGGTATACATGCCATCAACCCTCACGGACATATGGCTTTTCAGGAGCACGCCAGTGTGTAGGTAGCATTTGAAACATGCCCAACACGACTAACGGTGGCACAAGTGCCATAGATACACTCCGAGACTTATTGTAATATTTTTTGAGAGAACAAAAGCCAAAAACACAGTCATTATACATATATGGCGCCAATAAACCCCTCCCCAAACCTGTTCTTGGAATGGGTTTGGCACAAGCAAATAAGAATGAAAATCATGCCGTTCGTCATACTTAACTTACACAGAGTACACATGAGAATGATCAGGCGCAAAGAAGGGAGTTTGCACTTCCCGAGAGATCACACAAGATCAAAATTGCCGGTATAAATATTTCATTTTTTCATCGGCTACTAAGCATGCTCATAGTCTTTTGGACTACAGAATTAGAACAGACTATCTATTTGTAGGAGAAACGAACTTAGCAAACTTATAACATGCAAACTACTAATAGTCAAGGATCAATCAAAACTCAAGCATTTAACAGGTTTAGTACATGCAATAGACGCTCGACCTGGGAGACATACTTAGACTCGAATAGAAAATAAAAAATGGTGAAACAGAGTACTAAATACAGAGAAATGAAGAAGAAAGGTAGTACACACTACAAGAAATCCGGCATTTAGCGATGGAAGATAGCGACGGAAGAATATATTCCGTCGCTATTTAGCGACGAATCGCTAATTTTAGCGACGGAATGGAATTCGCTCAATCCGTCTCTAATCCGTCGCTAATCCTTCGCTATATTAGCGACGAATGTTTTTCCGTCGCCAAATAGCGACGGATCAAAAAATCCGTCGTTATTTAGGGACGGATATTAAATCCGTCCCTAAATAAGTTGACTGGATTAAAAAAAAACAAAAAAAAAAATTTTTAAATTGTAAATAGCGACGGATCGCGATCCGTCGCTAGCTATCCGTCGCTAAAATCAATATACTATTGGCCTTCGTCTCCAGCAGAATCATTTCTGCGCGTCTTCTTCTCTTCATTTCTTCATTCGCCAAATCTCTCTTTCCGGCTAAATCTCGACCGTTCCGGCCAATTTCGGAGTCTTCTCGAAGCCTGTGGGACAAGGAGCTCGTGTGGTCAACAAATTTCATCTTTTTTCAGCTATATCGAAGGTATTTTGGCTAAAACCCTAACTTTGCCGAATTTGGGGATTTTGTTAATTTCGACTAATTTGAGCAATTGCATGTTTATTGTAAGTATGTAGAAGTTAGTTAAGCTTATATTACGTAGTGTGTTAACTATGAGATGTTCAATTGATATATTGATTGTGAATTTGGATTTTTAGTATAATGTTAAGATGTTTGGAAGTATGTAGGGTTGTTAATTTGATATTTTCGTATATGTAGTAGGATTAGAATGATTTAGTTGAGTGTTTTGGAACCCTTACTTGTTGTCAAAATTGGGAATTTTGTTAATTTCGACTAATTAGATGAATTGTATGTTTATGTGAGCTATAGTATACTAGCTAGTTAACTTTGTGCAATTGATATATTGATTGTGAATTTGTATTGTTAATTAGTATAATGTTAGGATGTTTATAAGTACGTAGTAATTTTGATTCGATAAATTCGTATATATACACTAGATTATGAAGATTTAATTAAGTGTTTTGAGACTAGTTGGTGATTATATTAACGTAAAATGCATGTTATAAATCTAATAATTGTAGACGTGTCAGGCTAATCATATAATTATGAATCCCGATCGTTCATGGATGTACCGTCGCATAGTGAATGGCAGAATTCAGTCTAGTTTTGTGGAAGGGTTTGAATCCTTCATCACTTTTGCGCTTACACAAACTACTTGTTTGAGTGGGGGGAAGATGAAGTGCCCTTGCAATGCGAACAAATGTAGGAATAAACAATTTTTGCCTCCTGAAACGGTAGTGGAGCACTTGAAACGTAAGGGGTTCATGTCTTAGTATGAGGTATGGTGTTATCATGGTGACACACGAGCACCGTTCATGGATTATGAGCATCTCTCAAAGCGTAAAAGGAATGAGGGATGACGAGTGGGCACTGTGGTTGACGTACTGGAATGATCCCTTCGTCCAGGATCAAGCGTGCAAACGAACAAAATCGTTTATGCGAGCAGCGTGATAATGCGAACGCCGGACATCACTATGGGTCATGAAGTTATTCTGAGATCACGTGATGGAGGTTAGTAAATATGTTGTTTATGACTTGGAATATGATACATAACAGTTTTTAGCTTCCATTTCAATCAACTAACTACTTGTTTGCACATATGTTTTTTTAGGCCAATAGACGACAGCCGAAGAGTGCTCTGTACCACTTCAAGAAAGCTAAGCTGAAGAATGGCATCTGGACTGACGTGAGGGCCGAGCGTATTGCGGTACGTTTCTTTCTTAAGGTTAACATGTGTATTTGAGTATTTTAAAGTGATTCCTAAAATTGCATCTCATTTCGTATGCAACCAACAATTGCAGAGTGAGGTCGAGAGGAGGATGGACGAGAGGATGATTGACGGTCATGAGCTGTCAATTGAAGAGCAAGACTAGATCTTCTTCGAGGTCAACCCAATGGACAGCAAGGGTCGAATGTATGGATTGGGAAGTTTGGGCCCTTCCATGAGTTCTGGTAGCTTCTTAGTGTCCCAGGGATCAGGATCGCGATCTAACCTCTACACGCAGCAGCAGGTTAACGAGATGATGACTCCTCTCCAACAGGAAATAGCTGCGACCAAGGCAGCTTACGAGCAAGTTCTTGAGGAACAGGCTCGTATGGCCCAGCGGATGGACGCTTTGACCCAGATTTTCAGTAGCTCTTCCCAGTCTCACCCACCGCCTCCTCCCGATTATTCTTAGTTACATCAGACTTGTTATGGATAATTTGACACTATTTCACTTCTAATTCTTGTTTTGGATTATTTGTAGATAATTTATATTATTTCGGATATATTAATGCAATTTAATTGTTTCGGGTATATTATCTATGACTATATTATGTGAAAAAACAGGTGAAACAGACATATTTAAAAAAAAAAAAATTTAAAACAGTGAATTTAGCGACGGAAAAAAATCCGTCGCTAAATTCACGAACTAAGGCGAATTAGCCCGTTGAAATTTAGCGACGGAATTTTTCCGTCGCTAAAAGTCAACCGAACTAAGCCGGCTTAGTGGTGGGATTTAGCGACGGAACAAATCCGTCGCTAAATCCCGTCTCTAATTAGCGACGGATACGAAATCCGTCGCCAATGCGGACGGACTGGTCAACGGATTAATCCGTCGCCAGTTCGTCGTCAGTTAGCGACGGAATATCTATCCGTCGCCAATAAAAATTGTGACGGCTGTTTTGGAGACGGAGGGTTATCCGTCGCTAAGGATTTAGCGACGGATCGGCCCAGTTTTAGCAACGGATAATTCCGTCGCTAAAACTCATTTTTTTTGTAGTGACAATGAGCGACCTCCTCCCGAAACCTAGACTAGAGATGGTCTCCAGTGAATAGGATAAAAAGAAAACGAAGCGAAGAAGGTACTACCCGAAAAAGGAAGAAAGCTACTGATTTCCATCGTCATCCTCCTCTCCTGGCTGGTGTGAATATCTAGCCCGTGGTTGCCGTTCCTGCATATCATAGTGCCAGCCATGCATACATAAGGAAATGCAACAAGGAGAGTGGCGGGTAAGTGGACTATGTGTTAGTGAAATAATTCAGGCTTGAGCACATTGATGAGACGATAATTTGGAGTCTCATTTGATCCTTTTTAGCCGTCTTTGTGAGTCTTCGTTCATAGTTTTCTAGCATTTTTTGAGCATTTTTATGCTTTGGTGTTTTGGTGTTGTTTTGCAGGAATCGATAATTTTGAGCTGAAGATGAGAACTTGAGATTAACAAGGTTCCCCGCGGCAGAGCATTTTGCTCGCCACGGCGAGATTTTACGGAGGGCAACAATCTTTCGGCTAAGGAGGCTCGCCGCGGCAAAGGAATTTGCTCGCCACGGTGAGATTTTGTGAAACTGGCATTGGAAGTGCTGAAGAGGCTCGCCGTGGTGAAGCAATTTGCTCACCGCAGCGAGATTTTACGAGAGCCCCAATAAATCCATCGGGAGGAGCTCGCCGTGGTGAAGGAATTGGTCCGCCGCGGCGAGATTTTGCGAATGAAGCCCCTGTTTTGGAGATTGAAGCTCACCGCGGCGAGATTATGCGAGGGATATATATATATATATATATATTTTGATAAAGAAGGCTCGCCGCGGCGAGCTATTTCTTCCGCTGCGGCGAGAGACGCAAAACTGATTTTCTATTTTTCCTTATTAGCTTAGAATGAGGATCTTCTCTCATACTTACTTTAAACCTAGTTCTTATAGAAAAATCTCCATATTGATATTTTGACATTGAGACATAATTGGAGCTTGTTTTTCATCATTGTTGAAGAATCGATATCGAATTCCTGGTAATATTTGATATTTCACCATCGTTTTATCTCTTCGATTCGTGTTGCTATTGTTTTTCGATTTGTTTGAGCTTGCGTACGATTATCAATATGCCTATGTTTATCATATCCAATACCTTGAATTCTTCGATCTTTGCTTCTACTATGAGTAGCTAAATCACTCCGAACGCAGTAGTTATGTGAAGGTTTTGTGTATTCGATTCTAGGGTTAGGATTCGTTCATATATGTCCGTCTAGTTCAAAATCTTCGTAAAAACTATCAATCCAATTCGCTAGTTCAAGATTTTCTAAATCGTTTTCGGTTAAGGATCGTGGATTGACGACCCACGATTACTCTAGTTTAAAATACTCAGATGACGATTGGTTGAGATTGGATTGATCGATTTATGTACACCGACCGTGTGACAAATATGAACGATTTCCCTTGAGCGAATTAGCGTAACTCAATCATAACTGTTGTGTTCTATTCTCTCATTGTTAAAAAACGTTTATCTGCTTTTCTATTTTCTAATTACTAGAAGTAATCAAAATCAAACAAATCAAATTGTTTTCACAAGTAACTGTTTGCTTTCGAACTGTTGTGGTAGCTTAATTGATTCGTTAGCGAACGACTCTGTGGTTAGCATTGTCTATTTACAACAATTGCTTTATACTTGTTTTCTAAGTAGTAATTTGAGTGTATCAAATTTGGCGCCGCTGCCGGGGAGTCAATTCCTACCGTAGCACTAAAATCCGTTGGTTACTTGAGGCGTGATTTCATTTTACTTGGACTAACAGAAACTAAACAACAGTTGTGTTCTTGTTATTCTGATGCAGGTATGGAGTGCTTTCCTGGTTACTACGCACCCAACGCCGAGCTATCTGGACCAGCCATTGTGGAGACTACGAATAGTCTAGAGGTGCAACGGGGAGCTAGTGCATTCAGCGATAGTACTCTGCTAGCTTTGATTGCCCATGATGAAAAATACATGAGTCTTGTGATGGAAGGGAAAGAAAGGACTAGCAAACATATAGAGGGGATGGTAAGTAGGATAGAGGATTTTACTGACCAACTGGTCAGGTTTTTAGCAAGTACTGAGTTTGGGGATGAGGAAACCGAGGAGGAGGAGGTTCAGGCAACCACAGTACTCCGAAGTGGAAAGGTGATCAAAAGGCCGTAACTAGAACCACAGACACAAGCCCCGGATGTCCCAGTAGTTGACCTCACTAGGGGAGGTCAACCTTCGACATAAAAAGCCAACCCGCCGGTGACACGCACGGAGGTGCTTCACAAATCTGATAACCCTTACCGTCCACCTAGACCCCAATCAGCAAAGAACTGCCATATCCAGGTAGAATCAAAAAACCCAAAGATGACAGCAAATTCAAGGCTATTCTGGCCATGCTCTCAAAGGTGAACGTGAACATCCCACTCCTTTACTTCATTGATAATGTCCCTTCCTACTCTAAGTTCTTCAAGGATCTCAATGCAAGCAAGAGGAAGTATTTGGCCAACGAAAAGCTAGTTCTACCAGAAACAGCTAATTCAGTGGTTGGCTTACCAGTGAAACAACAAGATCCGGGGAGCTTTGTGATTGATATAGAGATGGAAAATGGGAAGATAGCAAAAGGAATGCTCGATCTAGGAGCCAACATCAATCTTGTCACCCATGCTCTTTACCAAGAAATGGGTTTGGGGGAACTGGCACCGGTAAACATGACCCTGCAATTAGCCGACAGGAGCATCAGGCCCCCCTGGGAGTGATTCGTGATGCACTGGTTAGAGTAGACACCTTCCTGGTTCCAGTAGATTTCGTGGTACTACCCCCCAGTGGAGCCGGCACTAGTAGTAAGGACCATGTGATCCTTTTGGGAAGACCCTTTATGAAAATAGTGAAGCTGCAGGTCGATGTAGCGGAAGGGAAGATTGCCATGGAAATTGGTGGCAACAAGATCAGCAAGGATGCAACATGACCGGCAGGTAATTCTGACACCTACTCAGTGGAAGAATGTAATCTGATTTCTGAAGTAAATGCTGAATTTGATGATATTATTGATGATTGTGTGCATGCTACTTACCTAGCTACATTAACTGATGATAAGCTAGAAGCAGCCTTAACTCTTAGTTCTGATGAGGATGTGCTTTGTGAGGAGAGTAGTGAGATAGTCTGCACGCTTGACTCGGCTGAAGTTGACCCTGGTGAGGAAATCCATCCCCTTGGTGGAAACACTGGGGAAATCCATCCCCCTAAACCCGACCTTAAGGAGCTCCCGTCCCATCTTAAATATGCTTTCCTAGGAGAAAAGAAAACTAAACCTGTGATAATCTCTTCGAAATTGCAAAAGGAAGAAGAGAATAGGCTAGTAGAGCTTTTGAGAGAGAACTCCGAAGCCATAGTATGGGGGATTGGCGACATCAAGGGCATTAGTGCAACTAGGTGCACCCATAGGATTAGTCTTGAAGATGATGCTAAACCTGTTAGGCAACCCCAACGTAGGCTTAATCCTATCATACAAGACGTAGTTAAAACCGAGATGCTTAAGCTGTTAGAACATGATATGATCTACCCTATAGCCGACAGTAGATGGGTAAGCCCTGTGTATGTTGTCCCGAAAAAGTCTGGAGTAACTGTTGAGACCAATGAGAAAGGGGTAGAGGTTCTTGTTAGGAAAACCACAGGGTGGTGTGTTTGCATAGATTACAGGAGATTGAATGCTACCACTAAGAAGGACGACTTTCCCCTGCCTTTTATTGATGAGATGCTAAACCGCCTTGCGGGGCACGAGTTCTATTAATTTTTGGATGGTCTTTAAGGTTTCTATCAGATTCCGATAGCGCAAGAGGACCAAGGGAAGACCACCTTCACTTGCCCATATGGCACCTTCGCATATCGCAGGATGCCTTTTGGCTTATGCAATGCTCCGGCAACTTTCCAAAGGTGCATGCTCTCTATCTTCTCTGACATGGTGCAGGATTTCATTGAGGTATTTATGGATGACTTCTCTCTTTTTGGTGAATCCTTCACCGACTGCCTTGGTAAGCTTGATAAAGTCTTGAAACGTTGCATAGAGTGTAATTTGAGCCTTAGTTGGGAAAAAAGTCACTTTATGGTGCGAGAAGGTATTGTTCTAGGGCATGTGGTTTCAAAGCGGGGGATTGAGGTAGATAGAGCTAAACTTGATGTTATAGTGAAACTTCCCCAACCCACTTCTGTGAGAGAGCTACAATCTTTTCTAGGAAATGTTGGATTCAATAAGAGGTTCATCCGGGATTTCCCAAAGATTGCTAAGTGCCTTAATAACTTGCTTGTGAAAGATGTTCCTTTTGTTTTCGATGATAAGTGCATGGAAGCCTTTAATACCCTAAAAGAAAAGCTTGTTTCTACCCCTATTGTCATGGCACCTGATTGTCTTTACCTTTCGAGATTATGTGTGATGCTTCTGACTATGCTATAGGTTCTATTCTAGGACAAAGGGTCGATAGGCATTTTCATGCGATTTACTATGCCAGCAAAACTCTAAATGGTGCACAGGTTAATTACACTACCACTAAGAAAGAATTCTTGGTTGTTATATTCGCCCTGGATAAATTCAAGTCGTATTTGAAGGGATTCAAGGTAATAGTGCATACTTACCATGCAGCAATCCGCCACCTTATGGCCAAAAGCGATTCTAAGCCTCGCCTTATTCGCTGGGTCTTGATGTTGCAAGAGTTTGACTGTGAGATAGTTGACAAGTGTGGCAAAGATAACTTAGTGGCAGATCACCTTTCCAGAATTAATCCTGGCGCCATCGCCCCATCCCCCCCCCCCCCCCCCAATTCCTGATGATCTCCCTGATGAGCATTTATTCTCTATTAGTTTAGAACCCTGGTTTCCCGACATTGTTAATTTTAAGGCTACAGGTTTGTTTGCCGCTAACATGACTTCGCAGGAAAAGAAGAACTTTGCTATTCGTTGCAGGACCTACTTTTGGGATGATCCATACTTGTTCAAGCTGGGCAATGATGGTGTGATGCGGCAATGTGTTTTGGAAGATGAAGTCGGAAGCATACTTGCATTCTGCAACTCTATGCAGTGCAGTGGGCACTATAGCGGGAAGAAAACGGCCTTGAAAGTTCTTCAATCAGGTTTTTTCTGGCCCTCTCATTTTAAAGATGCTCATAAATTATGTATTAGCTGTGATGCCTGTCAGCGAAGTGGCAATATAAGCAAGCGGAATGAGATGCCCCTCACCAGTAATCTTGTTGTTGAACCTTTTGATGTGTGGGGGCATCGACTTTATGGGACCCTTCCCCAAGAGTAATGGCTTTGAATATATCCTGGTTGCTGTTGATTATGTGACTAAGTGGGTGGAAGCAATTCCAACCAAGACTAATGACTCCAAAGTTGTTGTCTCTTTTTTTGCCAAGAATATTCTTTGCAGGTTCGGTACCCTAGGGTAGTACTCAGTGATGGTGGCTCCCACTTCATCAACCGCTCCTTTGTGAATTTGTTAGCCAAATACGGAGTGCATCATCGAGTTGCTACAACATATCACTCTCAGACTTACGGCGGGTAGAATCGATGTCGTGATTAAGACCATACTTGAGAGGGTGGTGAAGCCTAACCGAAAATACTGGTCGTACAAGCTGACTGACGCTTTGTGGGCATATCGCACTAGCTATAAAACTGTTATAGGCACCACACCCTACAGGCTAGTCTATGGGAAAGCTTGCCATCTACCTGTAGAGCTTGAGCATAGAGCATAGTGGGCGATTAAGACCCTAAACCTTGATTTGGATGCAGCCGGAAAAGAGCGTTTACTGCAGATCTCGGAACTGGAAGAACTCCGGAACACTGCTTTCGAGAATGCTAAGATCTATAAGGCCAAGACTAAGGAGTATCATGACAAGGGAATTATTCGTAAGGATTTGACCCCGGGTATGAAAGTTTTATTCTTTAATTCTCGCCTTAAACTGTTTCCAGGTAAGCTACGCTCTCGATGGGATGGACTGTACGAAATCGTTCAAGTGGCGCCACATGGTGCTGTCGAACTCTTGAACCCAAGCAATGGATCTACCTTTAAGGTCAATGGACAACGGGTCAAGCCATATCTGGAAGGATTTACAGAGCAACCGGGTGAAGAGGTTGTTCTTGGCGAGTCTAGTACATGACTATAAAGGTACACCTGCAGGCAAGTCACTATCGCTCCCATTCTCTTTTCTTTTTCACTCTACGCTTGAGGACATGCTTGAGTTTAGGTTTGGGGAGGGGGAATGTGCTCTCTAGTGTCTTGTCTGCATTTTTCTCTATTACCTGACTCCCTAGAGTCTTTCGTCTTTTACTTTCTGTATGTTTTTGTCCTTTTTCTTTTTCTTCTTTTCCTTCTAGAGTCTTTCGTGAGTCGTTCTTCCAAGTTATGAAAGATCCTATTGTGATTGTTTAATTCGCTAGCTACTTACGTTTTGCATGATATTTAACTAAGGTGGCGTAGTGGATTTAAAATCATGTAAGTTTGCTTCTCTTGTAAATAGCAAGTCTGTTTAACTCTTTGGTCCAAAAGCCGGTGAGAAACTTTAAAGCCGATGAAAAAATATAGTATCTGCACCTGTGTGAATTATTCGGGATGTGCAAACTCCCTTGTTTGCGCCTCTTCATGCTCATGTATACTCTGTTAAGTTAAAGTATGACGAACGACATGCTCTTTATGATCTGTTTTATCAAAGCCAGTGCATTACGAAGAACCGGTTTAGGGAGAAGAATTCTCTTGTGCTGATATGTTTGCTTATACTTGTAATTTGTGTTCCCGTGATTAGTTGATTCGTCTCGGAGTGTATCTGTGGTGCTTGTCATCACCGTAGTCGTGTTGGGCGTGTTTCAAATAATACGTATATACCGGGGCGTGGTCCTAAAAAGCCATATGTCCGTGAGGGTTGATGGCACGTATAACAAACCGACACGCACAAAAGTGCGGACGTTGGTAAAACAGACACTACCAAAAAATTGAGACTAAAAGATTCCATAGTGGCCAAATTGATTAGCATGTAATTCATTGAATGGAAAAACGTGGTGATATGGAAGATTGGTTGTACGTTCTGACAAGCTGTTGCACGTGAAGAAGAAGTCCCTTCCGACTTAATTGACTGAGTATTTTGCATGAGGTATTTGAGGCATCTTTGTGACGAAAGTCACTTTCCTTTTATCTTGCCATTTCTTGAGTGATTAACCCACTGGACACTTCCAAAGTGTGAGAGAGAGATACGTAGGATTCCTTTGTGAGGGACTGGAGAGTTAGATTTAAGTGTTATTTACTTGAGAAACTGTCTTGCTTGATTTTCTGTGCACTATTCTGTCAAGGTTAGTTGAGTGCAAAGCCTTTACATCTTGGGAACTTAATGCTTACAATAGTAGAATTCGGTCACTTGGAAGTCTGACTCGTTTGTGTGTTTCTTATTTATCATCATCTAGGGCCTAGTTTGTTTGTTTTAGTTGTGTGTTTGCTCGAGGACGAGCAATGGTTCGGTTTGGGGAGTTTGATGAGACGATAATTTGGAGTCTCATTTGGTCCTTTTTAGCGGTCTTTGTGAGTCTTCGTTCATAGTTTTCTAGCATTTTTTGTGCATTTTTATGCTTTGGTGTTTTAGTGTTGTTTTGCAGGAATCGATAATTTTGAGCTGAAGATGAGAAGTTGAGATTAACAAGGTTCGCCGCGGTGGAGCATTTTGCTTGCCGCGGCGAGATTTTACGAAGGGCAACAATCTTTCGGCTAAGGAGGCTTTCCATGGCGAATTTCTTTCATTTGTAGATTTTCTGGCCAGCATTGGAAGTCTTGAAGAGGCTCGCTTCGCCATGTGAAATTTTACGAGAGCCCCAATAAATCCATCGGGGGGAGCTCGCCGCGGCGAAGGAATTGGTCCACCGCGGCGGAGCATTTTTCTCGCCTCAGCGAGATTATGCGAGGGATATATATATTTTGATAAAGAAGGCTCGCCGCGGCGAGCTATTTCTTCCGCCGCGGCGAGAGACGCAGAACTGATTTTCTATTTTTCCTTATTAGCTTAGAATGAGGATCTTCTCTCATACTTACTTTAAACCTAATTCTTAGAGAAAAAGCTCCATATTGATATTTTGACATTGAGACATAATTGGAGCTTGTTTTTCATCGTTGTTGAAGAATCGATATCAAATTCCTGGTAATATTTGATATTTCTCCATCGTTTTATCTCTTCGATTCGTGTTGCTATTGTTTTTTAATTTGTATGTGCTTGCGTGCGATTATCAATATGCCTATGTTTATCATATCCAATACCTTGAATTCTTCGATCTTTGCTTCTACTATGAGTAGCTAAATCACTCCGAACACAATAGTTATGTGACGGTTTTGTGTATTCGATTCTAGGGTTAGGATTCGTTCATATAGGTTCGTCTAGTTCAAAATCTTCAAAAAAACTATCAATCCAATTCGCTATTTCAAGATTTTCTAAATCATTTTCGGTTAAGGATCGTGGATTGACGACCCACGATTACTCTAGTTCAAAATACTCAAATGACGATTGGTTGTGGTTGGATTGATCGATTTTTGTACACCGACCATGTGACAAATATGAACGATTTCCCTAGAGCGAATTAGCATAACTCGGTCATAACTGTTGTGTTCTCTTCTCTCATTGTTAAAAACCGTTTATCTGCTTTTCGCTTTTCTAGTTACTAGAAGTAATCAAAATAAAAAAAAATCAAATTGTTTTCACAAGTAACTGTTTGCTTTCGAACTGCTGTGGTAGCTTAATTGATTCCTTTGCGAACGACTCTGTGGTTAGCATTATCTATTTACAACAACTGCTTACTACTTGTTTTCTAAGTAGTAATTTGAGCATATCACACATGCGATAAGAGTGTAAACCATAATGCCAGAATATCACAAGAATCATGTCCTAGATGATGCAAGCTTCAAGATGAGAGGTAGAACTCGAAGTTTGGTGGAGAAAAGAAGGAGAATGGAGATTTTTCAAGCTTTTTTGGCTATGGAGGAGAAGAGAAGAGAAAGAACGAAGAAGGAGAAGTGAGGAGGAGAGGAAAGAACGGGGGGATTAAAAAGAGAGGAACTAGCGTCGCCAGTTTGCTAACTGGCGTATGCCAGATTCTCTCGCTAATTGACAGGCGTCGCCAGTCAACGAGCGAGGCTAATTGGCGTTCGCCAGTTAGATGCGAGTTTGCTATTTTTTTTTTTTGATGCAAAAGAAGAAATAAACGTGGATGCAACTACTTTATGAAAAGAAAAGCGTGAATGCAAATGCTAGCTATCTAAAAGGCAAATAAAACCCGGGTTGCCTCCCGGTAAGCGCTTGTTTTAAGTGTCGAACTTGACTTTCGCACTCTAGTTAGTACGATGGTTGGTACTAGACTTCTCCATGCTCGAACTTCTCTGCCATTGTACCTGCGAATAGATATAAAGGGGCCCCACAAACCCCTCGGAATATTCCTTGTAGATAAAGTCCTTAGGCAAATAGTCGAATGCCTTCACTGTTTCGACCTTACCATTCACCTCATATGTTGCTGTGCGCCTAAATACACTAATGTCTATTCTGGATGTGAATAAAAATGGCCAACCAAGGAGTATTGTATCGGGTCATTTTTTCTGATCTTCCCGAACAACAAAATTGGTGATAACAGTCTCACCGTTCACTTTAACAGGGACACCCTTTGCCAACCCAACGGGTCTTCTATGCGACCCATCTGCCATTAGAATTCGAACTTTCATCTCTTCCAAACCTGTAAGGCCACATCCCTTAAACAGACTGTATGGGATCAGATTGCATGTAGCTCATGTATCTAAAGTCGCAAGGACTTTTGAATTTCCCATCCCAACTACGATGTTAAAGCTCTTCTTACTGAGAGGATGCTCCTTCACATTTTTGGCGATCTCCTCTTCCTTGGCAGGAACTTCAACTACTCCAATCTCCGGAGTGCTCAATATAATTGGAGAATATTCCTCCTGTGTAGAACCCAATTCCTCAGCGGAAACAGCTGGAATGCTCGATATACCTGGGTGACCTTCCTCTTGAACAGAGATCAACTCCTCAACCAAATTACCGGGAGTTATCATCTCTTCTGCCACTACTTCACTAGCAATCGGAGTTAACGAAGCACACCGGCATGCTGCGCAAATCTATTTTGAAACCTCAACATGGGTCTCATTCTCCGAAACAGTCACCTCAACCGGTACTTCCGTAATCACTCTTATAGTCATTGCTCTCTCAGAAGTACTAGGTGTAGACGCTCAGAAATCTACAATTGAATTTAGGGTTGAGAATTGGGGGGGCCACCGACAACCTGCAAGGCAACAAGAGCAAACAAGACGTAAGGTTCCAAGGTGACACCGGTGTGGTGCCGATCGTATGGACTCCGACGCTCAAGTTAGTATGCTGATAGAAAGTGAATAGAGTGACTGAGATAGAGAGAAAGATGGTGGAGGTCGACTTATCATGTTGATGGTTCGGCAATGTATGGATGGGCACTAATGATAGGCTAGCTGACCTTGCTGGAGGTGGCCGGTTGGCTATTGTCGGATTGCAAGGTAAGGTGGCGGAAGGTGATAGATGACTGGTAGGCGATGGTGGAAGGCGATAGATGGTGTTGGATGATGATGGAAGGTGATGGAAGGTGGCAGACGGTGATGGATGATGGCAAATGGTAGCGGATGGACGGAAGCATTGATCAGAGTGCTTGAGATAGATGGAGGCGTTAGAGTGATAGCTAGGGTTTCTTGTAGTGTGTATCCGATGCCTTCCTCCTTCCACTTGCCTTCCTATAAAGCCTCTCCACCAGTTAGAGTCAATCCTACCTACTTCTCCTATATTTCGGGTGAGGTAGCTGGAGTCTCTTAGTGGGTTAGACTAGGTCATCGTCAGTTGGGAGAGTCGTTAGTCATACCACTTATCCGTTG
The DNA here is from genome assembly GCA_026545765.1 of Plantago major. NCBI lineage: Eukaryota > Viridiplantae > Streptophyta > Magnoliopsida > Lamiales > Plantaginaceae > Plantago > Plantago major. Next base: position 61,201,023 of record CM048839.1, on the reverse strand, counting down.
AGCTAACTTCCAATTTAGGCTGTTGCCATTGACTAGCCTTCTAACCCATTGACTGGTTAGTCCATTAAGCGAGTAAGCTAGCTAGCTTGACTACTAGCTTGATGATGGACGAGGTCAAGCGTGTCAGGTAGCCTATGGACCACATGGTTAGATGACTGACTTAGCACCATAGGTTAGCTCCCTGACCTTTGGAATCCATTTCGTGTATCAAGCCAAGATGGACTCCTTAATGGACCGTGGATTGGGCCGTAGCTTTGGTGGGCTAATCAAATACAATTTTTAGCCAATACAGTTTGTCCCCCACTCTACAAGTCGAGGGTCTCAAGTTGTAGAGTAGAGTTTCTATGCCTGAATAGCCATGCTTGCCATAATTCGGACAGATAACTTGCCCCATCTTTGGATATTTTGATCTCTTTGAATGAAACGGTTATTCCGTGAATTTACAAGAATAATAGATTGCAAGCTCATCGCCAGGGGAGAGAGATTAGCTAAACAGATTTTTTTTTTTCTTTTTGGTCAAGCCAGTTAGTTGGTATAACTAACTGGTAGTATATCTCACTTTTGAGCTTGGGATTGCATTTTGAAATTGGGGCTTAGGTGGTACCATCACAAGTTAAATTGGAGGGTGGCATGGTGACATGCCAGCCTGGTTGACAGCATGCCATCCCAAGTTATATTGGATGACGGCATGGTAGCGTGCCAGCCTGGTTGATAGCATGCCATCCCAAGTTATATAGGATGGTGGCATGATAGCGTGCCAGCCTGGTTGATAGCATGCCATCCCAAGTTACATTGGATGATGGCATGGTAGCTGGCTGGCCTAAATGGTGGCATCCCATCCCAAGTTATATTGGATGATGGCATGGTAGCTGGCTAGCCTGGTTCATAGCATGCCATCCCAAGTTATATTGGATGATGGCATGGTAATTCGCTAGATTGGTTGGTAACCTGATGGCACTTGGATGGTAGCCTACTATCCTTTGGATGATAGCCTACCATCCTTTGGATGGTAGCCTGATAGCACTTGGATGGTAGGCTACCAGCTTACCATCCTTTGGATGGTAGCCTGATGGCACTTGGATGATAGCCTACCAGCTTAGCATCTTTTGGATTGTAGCCTGACGGCACTTGGATGGTAGCCTGATAGCACTTGGGTGGTAGACTACCTGCTTACCATCCTTTGGATGGTAGCCTAATGGCACTTGGGTGGTAGCCTAATGGCACTTGGGTGGTAGCCTACCAGCTTACCATCCTTTGGATGGTAGCCTGATGGCACTTGGATGGTAGCCTAATGGCACTTGGACGGTAGCCTACCACCATACCATCCTTTGGATGGTAGCTAAGTATGGTGAGCTCATTTGGACAAAACTGAAAATTTAATTTCAATTTAGAGATGAACCAATTTAATTTAGAAGTTGCCCTAGAATTTGAAACATCACTCAATAACCAAGACAAACAACAAAACTTCATTTCTTCTCCTTTACCTCACTCCTTCACGCCACTTACAGTATTCCCCCAATCCGAGAAAAACTCGGCCTTTCTTTCTTCATTTCCTCTTGAAACATACAACTTCTTCTTCGCCTAACATGTCTGCAGGATCACACCACAACCAACGATTTTTGGGGGCTGCACGTGTTCGGAGAGAGAGAGTTGGTGAGGGCTGACGGAGAGACGCGCGTGTGAAGGTGCAGTGAAGCGGGTCAGAGCGGAGAAGGTGACCGATGGAGCGGCTCAGCGCGTGGATCTAAGCTGAAGAGGGCGGTCGGAGTTCACAGCTGTGTGGTGGCATGTGGTGAAGGTGATCGAAATCGAGCATTTTCCGGTGAGACTAGGAGAGAAGCTCACATACGCAATTGTGAAGCTCTTGGCCGGATTTTTCTTCAATTTCTGGTAAGGGCCTTTTCAGTTCTCCTTTTCTAGTTTATGTATCTTTTCTTTTCTTTATGTTTTTGTCTCTGCTTATGATTTTGAAATGAACTTGGTTTGCTTTATGGGAGGGCATACACTTGAGTTCAGATTTAGGATATCAAAGTTGTTGGTTGATCAGAAATTTACGGACCGAACTTTTCTCGTGGATTTCCTCACTGGATTTGGGTCAGAATGTTATGCTTATTTCTTGCCGGTACCTGTATATGTTATGCTTATATATACTATATATAATATATATATATATATTATATATAATATATATATATATATATATATATATATATATATATATATATATATATATATATATATATATATATTGTGTTTGAAATAAAGTCAGTCAATGTTGTCTGCTTCTTTTTCAGTTTCTACGTCTTTATCCTCCCCTCTACATATTTTCTTTGTATCTTCTGTTTGTTGGATTTCTGGATTCTTGGAGTAGTACTCTGCCAGTATGTTTGCATTTATGTTTCCGTATTGATACTATACTTTGAAAAATTCTGATGTTTGGAAAGGATTTCCTGGATGAGACAGATGCTTCTGGAATCTTAAAATTGTAGTTGGATTGGGACCTTTCTCATTTCACGCTCGAACACACAAATGTTATTTCTGTGCATTTTAAGCTCGTCTTGGTGTAGTATCTTAGCCACCTTTGTCGCTCCTTGATTGTGGATAAATGGCATATGTAGTGCTTGACATTCTTGACATTCAATAGGGTGTTCATGAGGCAATTATGTGTGTATGTTTGAATTTGTGCTCTGAAATATCGATGATTGGAGTTACTTTTTTTTTTTTTTTGTATAATTCGACTCCTTAGTCATGTTGGAGTGTACTTAGTGGGATTTGAACTTGGATTTGCTTTTCTAGTGGAAGATTGTGCTATCATTCCGCTTGGATCTTGGATAGGACATTGTAGACTTACTTAGTCAAATTGTAAGTTGTCTCATCTTTCTTAAAGATCGTATAGACCCCTTCGTTGTGTGGGAATTTTGTGTAGACATATGTATATTTCTTTTTTTATGAACCGATGTTCGGTGAAGTTGATTGGATATAAAATTTGGTGAAGCTGCATACTACATTCTTGCAAATGAATATATGATGGACATTTTAGTCTTGCTTTTCATGATATTCTCGTTGTGATGCTTCGTTGTTAATGAATATGTTGATGGATTGTCGTCGAACTAGTATGCTGGATACCTTGCTTGGCTTGGCACGCACGTTGATTGTTAGGAATATCTGTTTAGATTTTGATCTGCAACCTAATGACTTATCTTAGCTCAGAAAGGTGGTTAGTACTCTTGGCTCACTTCAACACTGTAAAAGAGGAAAATCACTAAGTATGTTAGTCTAGAAAATCTTGTATAGGATGTTAGGTCTCTGAATGTAATTTTTATATTTTTGAAGAAGACCAAGAAGAAGGCATCCGGCAGAAGTGTTCAACAAATTTGAAGATTTGAAGACTGCACAAGATTGCTGAAGACGAATGTCATCAGATACCTATGTCCAGATATCTTGAAGAAATAAGTATTTTTTTCATAAACCGGTTTCACAAAAGATATCTGAGAACACAACGTTTCTGAACGATAAAAAGTGCTCACTGATACCTACACTCAGATACCTTGGACAAATTTTTGTTTCTGGGAAACAATGTTTCAACAGGTATCTGGAGAGGTGAAGGTCTCTGGAAAGGGACATGCAATGCTGCAGAAAGCGTGCATAGTTCCATTGGCACTACAGGACAAAAATAGTACAATGCAATAAATGCGCAGACAGAGACATCTGAACAAAAGAGGAAATCTCTGAAAAGAGACAACGTCTTCTACAGTACTATTTTCAGATATCAATAGTTTGAATTTGAATTGAGCCTAACGGATACTATTCAAATGGCTTCAAATTCAACTATAAATATCATCACTTAGAATGCTTGAAACACACACTGAAGTCCTTGAACTTACACATAGAACGAACTTATTCATTCAAGCATACAAGCCTTCAACCTACTTACTCTTTAGCTTACAGTTGCGACTAAGCTCTTGAATTCTAAGTAGCACGAAAGTTCTAAGTGTCCTGATCCTTAACAAGCATTGCTATCTGTGCAGGAGTTGAATCAAAAGATCAAGTATCTGAGTTTCATTCTCCAGAACATTTAACATAGACTTGGGTCAGTAAAGAACATATCTGTTAGGAATATATGTTAGTATTTTGATCACTCATCACATGTTCTTATCTTCGCCAGAAAGGTGATTAAGTACTCTTGGTTCACTTGAACATTGTAAAAGAGGAAATCATTGAGTATAATTAGTTTAGTAAATCTTGTATTAGGATTATAGGTCTCTGAGTGTAATTTTTATTTCAAAAAGACCATGAAGATCAATCCTAGCAATGGAGCTTTTCTGAAGATTAGAAGACTGAAGATTGCACAAGATTTATGAAGACACAAAGGTTTAGTCTAACTGAGAAAGACTATGTTCTTAATCCTTTCTTAAGTATATTGACTTACTTTCGAAATATGATTCTGGACATATATCATCATGAGTATGGAGCATGCAAGCCATCAGAAAGGCTCATGTATCCGTTGAGACTAAAGGACAATGAACAGTACTATGCATTAAATGCATCAGCAGAAATCTTTAAAGCGATCCTCTCTGAAAAATGAGATAGTGACTTCTGAGTACATAGTTCAAGATATAAACGGATATAATTTGATAGAGAGCATAACGGATACAATTCAAACGCCTCTCAAATTTATCTATATATATCACATACTTAGATGCTTGAAGAACATACCTTGGAACGCTCTATCTTGCAAACTTACCATCAAGCAAAGTATTCTCTCAAGCACTCTACTACCCTTTCTGAAAGCTTTCTGTGCTTGAAGAATCACTAGTAGTTCTAAGTTGTCCTGAACCTTAACAAGAGATTGTTACTCGTGAAAGAGTTGAACTATCAGATACCCTTTCTGAAGCTCATTCTCAAGAACGGACATCAATTACTTGGGTCAGTAAAGAGCAGACTGCCATCCACTGAACAAGTGTATTAAGTAGTCTTGTTCTATTAGGCTCTCTGAAAAACATAACTGAAAAGTTATACGAGAAGCCTCTCTGACAAACCTTATAACCAACACCATCAAGGCGTGGAGTAGAGGAAGTACTTGATTTGGGAAATTAAGGAATAACTCCAAGGTTATCTGAGTAGAGGAAGTACTTAGCTCTAGGAGCTGGGGAATAACTCAGGGGGAACATTTGGTTGGGAACCATTTGTTTAAGAATCTTAGAATAGGATTATTGGAAGGTGAACTCAATTATCTGTTCTAGTGAATTCTAGGTCTCAGAAAGACCGAAGTGGATTAGTTGGAGTATTATGCCACCTCCAGATACCACTATACTTGCTGTGTCATTTACCTTTTTGTATTTACATTTCAGCAAAGCACACACACATACTTATTGTTTCTGCATTTACCTATCTTAAAGTCTTTCGCTCGATTTAAGTATCGAAACCCCAGTTTCGAGAAAGCGTGTTTTATCGACAAAAGTTTTAAAAGACTATTCACCCCCCCCCCCCCTTCAGTCTTTTACTTTGCCGTTATCTGGACCAACAAGTGGTATCAGAGCAGGAGGTTCACAAGCCTTCTGCACTGAAACTAGATCCCCAGATAGGTGAAGGAACTTTGTCCCTTTCTGAGGACTATATAATTTGTGTGTTAAGTGTGCAGGTATGTCTCTGAGTGATGCACCCGTTCTGAAGCCAGGAAACTACGAGAAATGGAAGAACAACATGATGCTCCATCTGGAGGCCATTAGTGATGAAATGATCTATGTCATCAATGAAGGGCCTATCAAAATCAGACAACTCAAACAAGTTACTGAGGTGTCTGATGGAAGAAAAGCCTCAGACAAGGAAGATGGAAGCGAGGATATGGCTGCTAGTGATAGTGGTCATGTTGCTCGTGGAAGCATTATATATGAAGACAAGCCAAGAGAGCTCTGGACATCTGAAGATGCCAAGAGACACAGATTGGATGGTCAAGCTCATAATATAATTATCAGATCAACACCTGAGCACATACAGTGTAAACTGTGGGGTGCTAAAACGGCGAAAGTTGCCTGGCAACTAATTGAAGAAATCTGTGCCGGAACTGAGAAAACCAAAGAAAACAAGTTCGAAGTTCTTAAATTGAAGTTCCAAAACTTCAAACAAGGTCCCACTGAAACTCTGGAAGAACTCTAACGAATTGATTGACCACCCGACCTCGGACGGACAAAGCGTTCGTCTGGGTCTTAGTTTTGAATGCCAATTGTACCTATAAGATTGGCTTATCAATATCTATTACAAATAGGACTAGTTCGGATGTTAAAATCCTATTCGATCTGTAGAGACTCGATGTGGTGCTCCGACCCTTGTTAACTTGTGAAAAAGTTGTAAGAAAGGTGATAATCATCATAGAAAAGTTGAGTGACCTGGCAAGGATCATAGTTGTTACGGAAGTTATCATGACAGGCTCGGACTGACGGATCCGAACAGACTACAGTTCAAAATAATTCATTCATTAAGGCCGGAATAATGAAGGGTCTCCGAGTTGGCCCAATAGTGGCCCAAGTGTTAGGCCCAAGCCCACAACCGGCGGTTACGGGCCACGTGGCGAGTTATGATTGGTCCTTCACTTCTATATATACCCCTGGATTGTACGGCTTTTTGCCAGATCATTCCTTTCCTTTTATAGTAGATGATTCGGATCCTCTGGTCCGGACATCTCAATGAGTATGTTGATTCCACCGTTCCTTTCCTTTCCTTTTTGCCAGGTTCTTCGGATGTCCAAAGATCCCTTTGAGTTGGACCATGCTGGGGACGATCAGATCATGTCATTCGGAAGTAACCTTCCTCGGATCACCGTGCTAGTCTTCTTTCTCCAGGGCTGTAGTGTGTATCAACAACTTCAGCCCCGGGGAAGCGGACTAGCTCGTTGGTTCCAGGGATTACCAAACACTTTTTACTTCGGAGAGTCAAATCTTCAGGCTGCCTGCCCCTTCCACCATTTACCATTTTTTCGTGGTGCGGATGGGCATGAACCAGAAAGTGGTTATGGTGGATGATGTGGATGGTCTGAGAAGGTCCTTTGACTACATCTCCGTACCAAAGATACTTTGGATTCAAACTTATCCTTTGTCCGGAGGTCAGGACGTGCTATTCGGAAATGAGCTGCCTTTACTGTTCGTCTCTACCATCCGAATCCTATTGTTACTGTGCTCGGATCGTCTTATGTTGGTCCGGTCGCATCAGTCACTTGTTTCCAGTAACTGGGATTCCCGTGAGGGTTGCCTCGAGTTACTGGGAAGAAGTGACCGATGTCGTTGTACTACCGTAAGCTCGGTTCGGAGAGCCAACTCCGTGCTCCGGCTACTTTTCTTCGGAACGCACAGGATCGTTGTAAAGGACGGATTCACGGTTTGGACGTCAAAGCTGTTCCTAAAAAGGGTCGCTCCACCATGTTTTGCTCCGGAAGGATGCTGCACCTGTTCCACTCGGAAGCTCAAGCTCGGAATGAAGACGATTGGCCCGTTCCGGACGCTGGATTCCCCACAAAGAATCACATATTTATGTTGTAAAGAATGATATAGATTTTCCTTTTGCTTTTTGTGACTCGGACAGGTAGGTCCGAACTTTGTAATTTGTACATTGAGAAATAAAATCTCTTCTTTAAGTGTTGCAATTTCTTTCTTCGGCTTGTTATGTCACTTTGCTCGAACGGGCTGTGTAGGTTTTACCTCTCGAAAAGTTGGTTTTTCAATCATTCATTACACAACTTGGCTCGGATCTCCTTGAAGGCTCCGAGGCAGTATGTTTGTTTAAATATAGCACATTTGTTTTGCAAAAAGTTGTATTGATTTGACGGAAATTCAAGTACAACTGGTGAGCTTCGAGGCCGGGAAAAGAAAATGACAAAAACTTGACAGCTGACGTAGCATTTTTTCGGGGAGTAACCCTAGGTGTAGAACTTCTGTAGGATCTTAGCATTCAATGTTCTCTTCAAGGCTCTTCCTTGATCATCTTCTAACTCGAAGCTTCCATTGACTCTAGCCCCAATGACCTTATAGGGTCCTTCCGACTTGGTCTTGAGTTTACCAACATTGCTCAGGATGTCAGCTCTTCGGAGGACTAAGTCCCCGACTTGTATATCCTTGGGAAGAACATGTTTGTTGTAAGCCCGGGCATACATAGCTTGATAGTGGAGGATGTTAGCTAGTGCCTTGCTTCTTTTGTCTTCTAGGAGCTCAAGGTCGTAGATCCTTGCGATTTCATTTCCAGCAGGTTGGTATTGTTGGATCCTTTGGGTTTCTATAGCGATTTCAGAGGGGATGACCGCTTCTGAGCCATAGACTAGTGCGAAGGGTGTCTCCTGAGTAGAAGTGCGAGCTGTTGTTCGGTGTCATGAGAAGTTCTCAGCCTCTTTTCCAAAATCTTCACGATGGTTTTGTTGGTAGCTTCAACTTGACCATTGGCTTGAGGGTAGCCAACGGAAGTGAAGCGTTGTTCTATCTTGAAGGATTGGAGCCACTCTTTCATCCTGGCTCCGGAGAATTGTGCTCCATTATCGGAGACTATGACTCTAGGAAGTCAAAAGCGGCAGATGATGTTCTTCCAAATGAAGGTTCTTACTCGGCTTTCTGTGATGGTGGCCACTGCTTCGGCCTCAACCTATTTGGTAAAGTAAACTGCGACAATAAGGAACTTCTTTTGGTGTGTACCACGGGGAAAGGGGCCAACTATGTCTATTCCCCATTGATCAAACGGACAAGCTATGATGGACTGAATCATAGGGTTGGTTGGGCGATGTGGTATGTTGGCATAGTATTGGCAGTCTTTGCAAGCACGAGCGAAGTTGGCAGCATCCTTATCAATGGTAGGCCAATAATATCCTTGCCTTATGACCTTCTGAGCCCAGGTTCGTCCCCCTGAGTGACTCCTGCAACTCCCCGCATGGATTTCTTCCAAAACGGTCTTTGCCTCATGGGGTCCAAGGCATCTCATGTGAGTGCCAGTGAAAGATCTCTTGTAGAGATCCTCTCCCAATATAAAGTACATGTTGGACCGACATAGGATCCTTCTTGCTTCTTTAGGGTCTGATGGTAGAGAGCCATCTTTGAGATAGCAAAATATGTCGGTCATCCAACTCCTTTCGGCGCCTAAGAGGAAGACTTGACCAGTGGCGTTTACAAGGGAAGAATCTGTGAGAGTCATCAGGATGATGCTCCTTGTGTCCAAAGCTCCTAAGGTAGAGGCGTACTTGGAAAGAGCGTCGGCCTTCTCGTTCCATTCCCTGTTGAATCGTTCCAGCTTGAATACTTATAAGTGCTCAACTTCTTTTTTGAGGAGCTCCAAGTACTTGATCATGTTGGGTCCTTTAGCGGCGAAAGACCCGGAAAACTGGGACTCGACAAGCTGAGAATCTGTATAGGCTTTGATTCATTTTACTTGAAGAGTCCTTGCCATTCTCAAGCCAGTAAGGAGTGCCTCGTACTCGGCCTCGTTGTTTATCACCTTAAAGTTGAGGGTGATGGCGTATTCCAGCCTAGCGCCTTCAGGGCTCTCGAGGAGAATTCCTATTCCTTCTAGTCATCCAGTAGAGGATCCGTCCACTTGTAGCGTACAACATCCTTTGCCTTCAAGTTTAGTCTCCATCGCGAGAGTGGGAACTTTCCCGTCTTCCTGCTCCTTGACGGAAGATGCAGGTGTTGAAATGTTGGCTACTTCATCTAGGAGGAACATGTGTCTCACCCTCAAGGAGTCATCCATGGGTTCCTGATACATAGCCCAGAGTTGGACATCATCTTCGAACATCTCTTCAGGCTCTTTTTCTTTGTTTCTTTCTTCTTCCAGGATAGCTTCCGCCTGAGTGAGCATCACATAGCTCACATCCCTTTGTGGACTACTGGTCTCTCCTTCCGTTTCTTCGGGGTAATCTACCAGGAAGTCGGCGAGAACTTGAGCCTTCTTGGCTGAAGGAGCTTGGTACCTGATATCGTATTCACTTAATTCGATCGCCCACTTGGATAAACGCCCCTACTGATCTGGCTTACAAAGGAGATGCTTGAGTGGCTCATTGGTGAGGACCACAATTAGATGAGACTTGAAGTAAGGCTTTAGTCGTCGGGCAGTGTAGACTAGCGTGAAGGCTAGCTTCTCAATCTTGACATACCTAGCTTCGGCACCCACGAGGGCCTTGCTTAGGTGGCAAACCGACATGTGGTCGTTCCCTTGGATTCGCACCAATACGGAACTCATGTCTTTGGCAGTGATTGCTAGGTAGAGGTAGAAAGGTTCACCTTCTACTGGTTTGGACAAAAGCGGAGGTGAAAGGAGATAGCTCTTCATGTTATCCAAGGCCTCTTCGCATTCCTTTGTCGACTCGAACTTGTCTCCTTTCCTTAGGATTTTAAAGAAGGGTAGGTTTTTCTCGGCGAACTTGGAGATGAAACGGCTCAGAGCCATCACTCTCCCGGGGAGCTTCTGCACTTCATTGACTGTCTTTGGCTGTGGTAGGTCCAAGATTGCCTTTATTTTTTCTGGGTTGGTGCTGATGCCTCTCTCCGTGACCATGTAACCGAGGAACTTTCCTCCCTTTACACTAAACGTGCACTTTTCTGGGTTCAACTTCATTCCGTACTTCCTAAGGATGCAAAAGCACTTGTTTAGATGCTCTATATGTTGCTCCATAGTCTTGCTCTTCACTGGCATGTCGTCTACGTAGACTTCCATAGTTTTGCCCAACTCTTCTTTGAACAGCTTGTTCACCAATCGTTGGTAGGTAGCGCCCGCGTTCTTGAGGCCGAACGGCATGACTTTGAAACAGTAGATTCCTCCTGCTGCAAAGAAGGCCATCTTTTTTACTTCCTCTTGAGCCATTCTGATTTGGTAGAAGCCTTGATAAGCGTCCATGAAGCTTAGGAGTGCGCATCCCGCGGTGGAGTCTACTAACTGGTCAATACGGGGTAATGGATAAGGATCCTTTGGACAAAACTTGTTGAGCCTGGTGAAGTTGTTGCACATTCTCCATTTCCCGGAGCCTTCTCGACGAGGGCCAAGTTACAGACCTAATCAGAGTATCTAACTTCTTCGATGTGTCCTGCCTTCATTAACCTTTCCACTTCTCCTGCTATGATAGCATCTTCAATAGGCCCAAAGTCCTTTCTCTTTTATCGGATATGTTTTACCGTAGGATCCATGTTCAGACGGTGAACTGTGATCCTTGGGTCTATCCCCTTAAGGTCGCCAGTGCTCCAGGCGAAGACATCGCGGTTGTCCTGAAGGCATGTGATGAGTTTCATTTCTACTTCAGCGCTCATCTCTGTGCCGATCCGGGTTATCTTCTCTAGATCTCCCTCAATCAATTGAACTTCTTTTAAGGCTTCATGGGGCTCCATCCTTGCAGTCTTGGGGAACTTCTCCTTGATTGTCCTAACCCCAATCTCTTCCCTCGCTGGAGTAAGAGGCACAGGGGGAGGGCTCTTGGGTCCTTTGGCGACCGAAAGAACGGGTACGTGATGTGCTCAAATTGATACTTAGAAACAAGTAGCAAGCAGTTGTCGTAGAATAAACAAAGCTAACCACAGAGTCGTTCGCAAAGGAACCAATTAAGCTACCACAACGATTTGAAAGCAAGCAATTTCTTGAAGAAACAGTTTGATTTATTTAAATTTGAGTACTTCTAATAACTAGAAAACATAGATCAGCAATGTAGTTGTTTGTAAGAATGAGGTGGAAAGAACACGGTAGTTACGATCAAGCAATGCTAATTCGCTCTAGGGATACGTTCATATTGTTACACGGTCAGTGTACTCAAAACATTTAATCCAAATCTTAGGTCGTCAATCCACGATCCTTAACCAAAAAGTTTTAGAGAATCTTTGAACTAGCTTATTGAATTGAAAGGTTTTTACGCAGATCTTTGAACTAGCCTAACCTATATGAATGATTTCAAACCCTAGAAGCGAATATGAAAAGCTATCACGCAACTACCATGTTCGGAGTGATTTAGCTACTCATAATCGAAGCAAGGATGAAAGAATACAAGATATTGCTCATGATTAACGCAAACATAATGATAATCGCATGCAAGCTTAAACAATTCAAGAAACTAAGCAAGAACGAATTGAATAAGATTAAACAGTAGAGATTTAACACAGTAATCAGGGATTCGATATCAATTCTTCGTTAAACAAGCAAAACCAAGCTCCAAAATTGTCAAAGTATGATCTGGAGTTTTTTCTATGAACTAGGTTAAAAGAAGTATGAGAGAAAAATCCCAATTCTAAGCTAATAAGGAAAAAACAAAAATCCTATTCTGCGTCTCTCGCCGCGGCGGAAGGAATAGCTCGCCGCGGCGAGCCTTCTTAATCGAAGAATATATAGCTCTCGCATAATCTCGCCGCGGCGGGCAAATCCCTTCGCCGCGGCGAGCTTCAATCTTCAAAAAAGGAGCTCATTCGCAAAATCTCGCTGCGGCGGACTGATTTCCACGCCGCAGCGGACCGAATTCCTCAACGTGGCGAGCTATGCTAAACTGCTCGTCCTCATTTAGCTCAAAAGACATCAAATCCTACAAAATGTAAATAAAACACCAAAGCGTAAAAACGAACTAAAAAGACTATAAAACTAAAGACAAAGACTCACAAAGACCGCTAAAAAGGACCCAATGAGACTCTAAATTATCGTCTCATCAGTGCGGAGGCTCCTCTAGTTGACATGATGTAACTAACATTCCCATGCTTCCCTAACATTGCCCACTTCTTCTCCCACACCATTTGGAGTAGGGAACTTCACCCTATTGTGTAGAGGAGATGCGATTGCTCTGAATTGGTTGAGTCCTGGGTGCCCCAAGATCACGTTATAGTCAAACGTGCTATCGACTACCACAAAGAGGATCGTCTCAGTCACTCTCGCATGGAAGGTTCCCATAGAGACTTGTAGGGGTATACTTCCAATGGGGCGAACTATAGAGCCCCCGAATCCTACTAAGGAGGTGTATACTCGCCCGTATTGAATATTTCCCAAGTACATCTGTTCCACAGTTCTCTTGGAGATGACGTTGGAGGAACTCCCTGTGTCAACAAGTACTTTGTTGACTTTATAAGTGGCAATGACTAGAGAGACAACCAAAGGAACATCAGGGTCTTTAAGATCTCCTCCACCAGATGTTGGTGGGGGAATTTCACTATCATCGAAAGTGATGGCATTTGTTCCTTTCAGAGTCGGTGGAGCATAGGCTCTATCATTGTTTCTCAGATGTTACGCGGTCCTCTCCCTTGTGTTGCGGCTATCTCCTCCAGCTGGGCCTCCTACTATGGCATCGATAACCCCGCTATAGGGAAGGTTCTCCATTTCCACATCTTCAGGGTACCCGCGGTACCTTTGGGCATGGTGGGGTGGAATTTCTGCAGGAGGTGGCAGTAAGGATCCTCTCGGAGGTTCCGAACCACTCTCCTCCCTTCTTCGTTCATTTCTCTGGTGCCTAGAGGGCTCTTCTTTATACACTAGTTCTTTGAACTTTCCGCTCCTTATCAACCCTTCTATTTCTATTTTCAACTGGATACAATCTTCAGTTGAGTGGCCTTTGTGCTTGTGAAACCTACAGTATTCCTTCGAAGCTTTGCTCTTCCTAATGCTCCTCATAGGTTTCAGCCATTGTATGTCTAAGTTTTTCTCAACAATAGAGGCCAAGATGTCGGATCTTGGTCTATTGAGGCAAGTATACTCGGCATATCTTCTTGGAGGGGTTCTATCCCTACGGAACTCCCTTTTGTCTCTAAATTCCTTCTTCTGTTCAAACTTTCCAGGCCGGGGAGGGGGTTCCTGTTTCATTGGTTCCTTCCCCTTTCTGGCCCCGGCTCTTACTAGAACCTTTCTTCGGTACTCCTCACCATACAAGACTCCTTCACAGATATCTTCCAAGTATTTTTCAGTTGTGATTTCTTCATTGGAAAGCTTTCTTCTGAGATCGTCGTTGTAAGTGTTAGCATACAGGTGTCAGACCCGCTCTTTGATGCTGTGAGGTTCGACCTGGTGCACTTCGGCATTGAAGCATTCAAGGAAGGTTCTAAGGTCCTCGTGCTCTTTCTGGATTACCTCTGCCAGGTGCTCCACTGATCTCTTTCTCTTCTTTGCTTTCTCAAACCTTTTTAGGAAGAGAGAAACGATATCCGCATAAGACTTGATGGAGCCATTGGGCAAAGAGGTCCACCAATCCATTGCTTCTCCAAAGAGAGTACTGGAGAAGTTGAGAGCCTTCATGTTGTCATTCAGGCCGTTGGTCTCCATCTTGCTCTCATACTTAGTGAGATGCCCCACGGGACAAGTATCTCCATAATAGTGCTCAAGAATTGGGATAGTGGAGTCAGGGCGCTTCCTTTCCCTTCTTATCTCATCACATAAAGGGTTGAGAGCTCTAAGACTCACCTTCTCATGTGCCTTCACCATCTTGCTCAAAGTAGCAATTTGAGTTTCCAAGGCCTTCTACTGGACATAGATCTGCTCAGCGGTTAGCCTCTCACCCGTCCTTGGGTTGATTGTCACATCTGGAGGAAGATCATCCACGGGAATTATCGAGATGCTTTCCGCCACGTGGTCTCTCGCTCCATGCTGAAGAGCCACACGTCGGCTAGTTCCAGCTTCATTTGCTCGGGGTCTCACCGGACTTCTTTCCCGATGTTCGTGAGAAGCAGTGGCCCTCCTGTTGAGAAGGTCCCTTAGGTCCTTTGGTTGAGATGGTTCCCCTAACCTTTGTTGGATTGGACGATGCTCATTCCTTGATTGTGCAGGTTCAGCTTGTCTTAGAATTGCCAAAGGAGGAGTGGGTTGAGGAGGCTGGAGGTTGTTCTATCCAAAGCAACCTTGAATAGTGGTGAGTAAGAGGCCAAACTGATTCTCACTCATCCCAAACTCACTGGGGCGAATAATCTGCCCGCTTGGAAGAGTGAAGTTTCTCCCTGGAGGAGGACCATGTGTTCCTGGCGGAGGAACTTGTCCTTCAACCCTGAGTACTTAGGTCCTTATTGGTGGATCAGCGGCTCTTTCATCCTCTGAAGAGAGACTAGCGGTGTGGCCATCACTTGGATAGTCCATTGTATTTCTTGAAGTGGCTCTCGCCACTTTTCCCCTCCGAGTGGGAGGTCTGCCTCTTTGCCTTGGGGTGGGCGTTCCAACCGCAGTAGTGTTGGTCCTTACGGATCTTCTTGTTCTTGACATTACTGAAGAGAACGGAACTTTTCGTAAAGATTCCCACAGACGGTGCCAAAATGTCGAGGGCAAAGTCCCCCGAACACTTAAATGAATTTCCCTTGCTTTCCTTCACACTAAGTACCTAGACCACCATGCTTGTAAAGACCAAAGAGTAGAAGCCCGTAAGAACCTTCGTACTGATAAGAGGCGACGCGTGAGGACCTGCACAATTAGCTTGGAGGGGGGATTAGAACCTTATACCCGGTTTGCATGGTGTCAAACCGGAAGGAGACTTTACTTGCGAGAGAGTGAGGATCAACTCGGTATAATTATAGGGAATGAGAAGCGATTATGCCTTACCGTTACTATGGGAATGTGTGCCATATAATTAGATTTCTCCCAAGATGGGAGGGAACCCCTAGATCGTGCCAAGTGTCAGGCCCAGATTCAGCCAACAATGCCTCAATAGGCCCATGGCCCATTAATGACTCCCTAACCCATTCGCTTTTGGGCTTTCGGGGGTAGATTAGTCATTAATGTGAGAGTTTGGAGACCTTGTTGCAGTCTGCCATGTGTGAGATCCGAGGAGGTAGGTCAGGACTAAAGGTCCGGACCGTATTAGGTGGGACTGGGGATTTCAATAATCCATGCACTGTCCGAAGGAGGCGGTCCGGGACATGTGACTCGGACCTCAATACTCTCAAGTGTCAGTTCACTTGGTTTCTTATGAGGTTGTTGTGTTGAGTCCGGACGGTTGTCCGGGTCGGACCCCTTGGATACGGACTATAGGGAGGGTCGGACCTACTACTCTTAGGGTTCTCCTGTTCCTTTCCACCCGGGTGAGTCGGAACTACAGGGGCTTAGGGTCGGACTGTAAGGTCCCGGACTCATAGACAACTTGGGACACCTTAGGATTCGTTCCAAAGGCGTCTATGACGGATTGGACATATTTCTGTATCAACACTACACACAATAGTTTCTGAGTTTTCTACCTCGTGCACTAGAGGTTCAGAAACATGTTTTTCAGAAACCTGGACGGTTTCTTGTGTGTCCTCTGAAGGCTTTGGCTTTTCAGCTGCTTCATCTTTCTTCTCAGTTGGAGCCTTCAAGAAATATAAGAAAGGGTTAATGAAATCCTTAGAAGAAGATTTCGGATAGATCACTTGTGAATCATGGTCTACCTGTATAACAGAATCAGATTCTTGAATGATTGGAGAGGTGGTGTTCTCCTTCTCTGAAAGCATTTCTGCTTCTTGTCCTTCCTTACTTTTAAGATCAGCCTAAACAAAGAACAAATCACTTTGTCAGAACAAAATAAGTGACACAGAAAATCAGGTAAAGATTTGAACCATCCAGTAACCTGATTTGCATCAGACTGATTGGTATCTAGAACTCGAGTGGGTTCCACATCTTGGTTTTGTTGCTGAGTGACTTTTTCTTTGTTTGATGTTTTTAGCACATTGGGCCCTTCCAGAGACAATGTCTCGGTTTCCATCCCCTGGGCATCTTTCTTGGTCGCAACAGTAGAAAGACTCTTCTTTGCAGAGAGTTGGGGAACCTGCTTGTTTGCAGGATTTTCTTCAGCAATGACACGTGCTGGTAGCTCTGTAAATTCTTGAAATGCATTCAACATATCGACAGCATCACTCAGATGGTCATGATGTTGAGTAAACGTGTCTTCCTTTATCAGAGCTTCTTCCTTCGGAACCTCTTGCATTTCTGTAGGGTTTGCACTTTCTGGAGGGGTTGATTGTTTTTCCCTCATGTCTTTCTCAAGAAAAGAGATGCTGGGGGTAAAGCAGAAGATGCTGGCTTCTTCTTCAGACAGGGCTTTGGACTTTTTCGTACCCCGTGCTAAGGATGCGTTGACATTGATGTCTTCATCAGATTCTATCTTTTCAGAATCTTCTCTCTGAGTAGGTTCTTCCATTTTCTTAGCAGCGTTTTTCTTTCTGGAGATTCTTGGCTTCTTAAGAGTTGGACTTTCAGAAACTTCGAGTGCCTTTCTTTTACTAGGCACAGCCTTGTGCTTGTTTATCAGATCACCTTTGGCAATTGGTGTCTGATCTCTAAGTAATATCCCTGATTTCTCAAGGATATAGCAGATTTTCAGATCGAAGGCCACTGACTTTGTAGGTTCCGATTTTCCACCTACCATCTGAGGAGAGAATTCCTTTATTTTGCTAATGACCCTTAGGAAAGCGTATTTTCCCCAATTTAAATCATCTGGCTGCTCGCTCAGGGTGCTAAGGAAAGCCAATATTCCCCAACGTTCCATGCTTACTTGGTCTACTCCTCCAACATTGCAGTCAAAACATCTGTGAAGGATTAATGCAATTGTATCCCAAGGTTCTGCCAGATGTTTTCTTTTGACATCGTGATTGTTGAAGTAATCAGGAGCTGTTATATCATCTGCATTGATATGGTCCAAGTAAAATGCTTCAGCAGTTTGGAAGGAGGTGTCAGGGATGAATTCAGTGCCATTTGTGGGAAGGCAAAAGAATTCACAGAAAGATTTAAGGTTCAGTTTAACCACTTTTTCTTGAACCTTAGATTCTATAGACACATTTTCTGTGTCTTCATCGATTATCTGTGAGTTGTCATAAAATTCTAGTACATCTATGAGTGAGGCATAAGAAGGTTGTGCAGAGTAGAATTCTTTAATCCCTACTTTTTCAAGTAGAGGTAGTCCTCGCCTCACATCACGTGGATGTTTCGAACCATTAATCACATACACGTCGACAAGTACTCCTCCTTAGAGTACTTTCGAGTTTTCGTTCCACATCTTGAAATCAAAATTACCAGTGACTCTTCGGTTTTTGATTTCAATTTGCTTTTCAGCAGTAACAGATGTGGTTTCTTGAGTCTTCTGAGTAGAAGCTCTTTTGGGTGCCCATCTCTCTTTTACAATAGTACGATTAGGAAGAAATGAAATGGTGTTGGGTCGAAAATAGCAAGAATTTCTTTGCAGAAATACTTTTTGCAGATTTTTAGAAGATTTTGAATAGAATTTGCAGAGAGATTTAGAGAGAAAGAATACTATTCTTGGTGCAAATTAAAATGTAGGTTTAGGCAAAAGTAATTCTAATTGCCAAAACCTCTTTTATATAGAAAGGCAAGTACATTCGATATAGATGAATTCTATACGTATATATCTCGTACTTCTGCACAGGCGTGATGAAAAGGTTGTTTAGCTTAAATGCTAGTGGGGTCAGTCACTTGGTTTCTATGCGAGTGGGCTTTTGTGGACGCATCTCGGACGTTGAATTACAAGCGTTTCTACTGAAGGGTTGAGATTCATTCTTTTAGCAATGATATCAATCAACACCTGTAATTGTGCCCATTAATTGAATTTGTCTCAACTCGCTGAATTATCTTTCAACTTCTCAAAAACCTGTAACTAGTAGACAAAACTGGATTCAGAAATCATTAATTTATCGTCCAGTACTTGTTTGACATATTTCACAAGAAAGGAAATTTTCAATGCAAAAGAGATATTTGACTTCTGATAGGAATTGTCTTTTTGGTCAAACTAATCTTTTTGTGTTCCCCCTGACTTAAATGTCTCATGGTTTCTGAATACCGGTTTCAAAGACCTTTCTAAGTAGCCTTTTCTGCAATGCCTTAGATATTTGAATACCCGTTTCAAGTATCATTCTGAAGTAGCAACTTCCGAAAATTCGCCCTTAAATTACTCTCGTTTTCTTTTTGCATTTCTTTTCAGAAACCTTTATTCCCCTTTTATTGGTTCAATGGGTTCCCATCTCAGAGACCAATATTAGCACCTTGGTAGTTCCATTAGTCCGAGACTATGTCTTAGACTTAGAAATCTACTCTCTTGCAGAGGCTTAGTAAAGATATCAGCACGTTGGTCTTTTGTGCCAATCTTGAGTATCTCTATATTGCCTTTTTTGACACGGTCTCTGAGAAGTGGTGTCTGACATCAATGTGCTTGGTTCTTGTATGAAACTTAGGATTCTGAGCAATACCAATAGCACTTGTATTGTCGCAAAAAATGGGAGTTTTCTCTTCATTGAGTCCGTAGTCTTTGAGTTGTTGTTGAATCCACAAAATTTGTGAATCACAACCTCCAGCGGCACATACTCTGCTTCTGTGGTTGAGGTGGCAATTGAGTTTTGTTTCTTGCTGAACCATGATATTAAACAAGCTCCAAGGAATTGACAAGATCCTGAAGAACTCTTTCTATCAAGCATTGATCCAGCATAGTCGGCATCAGAATATCCAACCAAACTTAATCCACTCTCCTTTGGATACCAGAATCCAACATCTACTGTACCTTTAACATACCTTAATATCTTCAAGGCAGTGTTGTAGTGCGTTTGCATAGGATTTGTCCAAAACCTTGCACACACTCCAACTGCATATTGGATATCCGGTCTGCTCACAGTGAGATACAATAGTGACCCAATTAATTTCCTATACTTGTGTTCTTCAACATTCTTGTCGGATTCAGTATAGGTCATCTTGGTTCCAGTGCTCATAGGTATCTTAGCGTTCTTGTCAAAAGGCTTTAGATTAAACTTATTGAGCATATCCTTGGCATTCTTTGTTTGACTAATGAATATTCCATTGTAGAGTTGCTTAACTTGCAACCCTAGGAAGTAATTCAATTCTCCCATCATGCTCATCTCAAATTTACTTTTCATGAGTTCAGCAAAGTCTTCACAAAGTTGCTTGTCCTTAGATCCAAATATTATGTCATCTACATAAACTTGAACTAAGAGAAGTTTCCCTTCATGGTTGAATGTAAAGAGAGTTTTATCAACTTCTCCTTTTTTCAATCCACTACCCAGCAAGTATTTGGCTAAAGTATCATACCATGCTCTTGGAGCTTGTTTTAGTCCATATAGAGCTTTATGAAGCTTATAAACCACTTTACCTTCTGAGGGAACTTCAAAGCCTGGTGGTTGATCAACATAGACTTCCTCAGAGAGCTCACCATTCAGGAATGTACTTTTAACATCCATTTGGTAAACTTTGAAGCATTATGGGCTGCAAAGGCTATAAACAGTTTGATTGCATCCAATCTTGCAACTGTTGCGTAAGACTCATCAAAATCTAGTCCCTCAGTCTGGGTGAATCCCTTGGCAACCAACCTAGCTTTATTTCTGGTTATTTCACCAGATTCATTCATCTTGTTTCTGAAAACCCACTTGGTTCCTATAACTGATTTTCCATTAATAAAGGGAACCAGTTTCCAGACTTTGTTTCTTTCAAATTGATCCAACTCTTCTTGCATTGCTGAGATCCAGTCCTGATCTTGTAGTGCATCTTCAATAGTTTTAGGTTCAATATTTGAAATGAAACATCCATAGAGAGAATTTGCATTTTCAGCAATAGCTCTCCTAGTTCTGACACCTTGGTCTAAAGGACCTATCATATCCTTAGCAGGATGGTTTCTTATCCATTTCATGATAGGTTTGAAGTAGTAGGATCAAGATCAATGTTGTTCTTATCAGAGTCATCATGACCTTGATAGGATACTTGTTCAGTATCGTTGAAATCAGGCACATCAAAGGTACCTTGGATTTCTGACACTTGTTCCGTGTCTAGAGTATCCGAGGCAGGTCTTTCTGTGACCCTTGGCTCAGAAACCTCTGTATGATGAACTCTTTCTGAGATATGATCCATTACAGGCCTTCTCAGAGGAAATTCTTCATCATGTCTTAGAGTCATCTTGTTGTTACTCAGCAGAGTTTGCCTTCCATCGTCAGACTCATCCTCTAAGTCTATGATAGAATTGTTTTTCTTTGAGGGTTCTTGTTCAGAATCTTCGATCAACAGTTCTTTGAACCTTTCTGATAGTTCATCACTTATGGGTGCTTTCATGTTTCCTTCACAGAATACTACATGGACAGATTCGTCAATCTTTTGTGTCCTATTGTTATATACTCTATATGCTTTTCTATTCAGATAGTAGCCAAGAAATACACCTTCATCTGCCTTTGGTTGAAAGGTTCTTAAATATTCTTTTCCGTTGTTCAGAACAAAACATCTACAACCAAATACTCTTAGATGTTTGATATTAGGAGGTCTACGAGTCCAAACCTCATAGGGAGTTTTGTCATGGTGTTTGTTTATCAAGTATCTATTCTGAGTATAGCAAGCTGTGTTAACAGCTTCAACCCAATAGATTTCACTTATTTCAGTGTCACCAAACATTGTTCTTGCGGCTTCTTTCAGGGTTCTATTCTTCCTTTCAGCAACACCATTTTGTTGTGGTGTCCTTACTGAAGAAAGTTGGTGTTGTATACCTTTGCAGGTACAAAACTCCTATATGTACTGGTTTACAAACTCAGTACCATGGTATGTTCTGATCACAGATACCTTGTCATTTTTCTTGACTTCTAATTTGTTCAGCAGACATGGTATCTCGACCCTTGTGTCAAATTTGTGTTTCAGAAAGACAACCCAAGTGAATCTTGAATAGTCATCTACAACAACCAGACCATACTTCTTTCCTACATAGCTTGTTACAGAGGACTCAAAGAGATCCATGTGCAACAATTGCAGTGGCCTACTACTGGAGTGTATTGTTTTAGACTTGAAAGAGGTTTTTGGCTTGTTTCCCCAATTAACATGCTGAGCAAAGACCTTCTTTTATGTATGTCATTTTGGGTAATCCAATCACCAAATCTTTCTTGGCTAGCATATTCAGAGTTTTAAAGTTCAAATGACTCATTCTTTTGTGCCATAGACAATTTTCTTCAGTATGGCCAGATCGACTCACCATGAGGCATTCTTCGGTTGTGGCAGATTCCCAGTCAGCAACATAGAGACTTCCTTTCCGCCTAGCAACCAAGACTACCCGCTTTGATTCATTGTCAACCAATTTCCATAGGTTTGACTTGATCTTTAAGAGTACCCTTTGCCTGCCAATTGACTCATGCTTAGGAGATTATATTTCAATCCCTCTACATGTAGTACTTCAATGATTGTAAGAGCTCCAAGCTTCAGATCGCCAAAACCTATGGTTGGATTTTCATCTCCTCCAGCAAATCTAATAATTCGTCCTTTATCACATTCTTTGTAGTTAATTAGATTTGCTTTGTCTCATGTCATGTGCTTCCCACATCCACTATCAAAATGCCACTTCGGGTTCTTCCTTCTGCACAAAACAGGAAACATGGAGTTAGGCTCTCATTCCAACAATGGAACCTTCTGGACTAAAGAATCTCCCTGTAGGAATCCATTTCTGAATGAACTTCCTTGGGGCATTTTTTTGTCTTACTGGAACATAAGGAGGAATTTTAGGTAAATGACTTGTGTCACTATCATTTAAAACTATTTTCCTTATTGAAGTATTCCTTGGTGCTCCTTTTGGTGCTTTCAGATACCTGTCAGGTTGCTGAGTTGACTTTTCAGCGAGCTCGGCTTTCCTTCTTAGATTTCTTCTAGCCCTGGCATTCAGAGTGGTTGTAGCCTGTTCTTTCTTCCACTTCTGACGATTGCTATGTAAAATTCTGGTATTCATCCATCGTTCTTTCTCTTGTTTATATTGCTGAGCAAGTATCTTTCCGATGGCTTTGTAGCCAATGCCATTTTGAGCACATTTTGCTTTCTGAGATCTCCTCTCTACAGCTTCACTAGTCTCTGGATCATTATTTCTTCCGAAAAATGGTACATTGGGAAAATCGCCAGCTCCTGCAATTTTTCCTTTCCTAGAGACATAGCATTGTGGTGATTGCACCTTTTAGTACATAGTTTCTTTTCAGAAACCTTTTCCACAGTTTTCTTGGGGACTTGTTTTTCCCTCAAAGGTTTGGTCGCAACAGCTTTACCTTTGTCAGCAACCTTAGCTTTCTGACCAATGATATAGGATGTTTGGGAACTACTTTGTTGACCACTAACAAATGTCAACCTTTCATCACTCTTTTTCAGAGGAGTAGAATTGTTTGTTTGTGTATCAAGCCCAAGTCCTCCCTTTTCTGAAGGATCTCTTAGGTAAGAGTGTACTTCAGTGAGAGTGTCACTTGCTTTGGCATAGGATTGGAAAGACAATTCTTTCTTCTTTAGGTCCTCATTCTCATAAAGAAGGTTTTCACACTTCCTCTGGAGCAACTCCATAGCCTCAGAATGCAACTTTCTGGTCTCGTCTATCTGAGCCTTTAGGAATGCTTTTTCTGCATCCTTAGTGTCAGAAAGTCGTTGTAAATGTGAACACTCGCTCTCAAGAGACACTTTTTCTGTTTCAAGAATTTTGGTTCTAAATCGAGCAACCAAGAATTCTCTATCATAAAGATCTAACTCCCTTCTGAGATGTTCTAAATCCTTGATTCCTTCCTCATCACTCTCATAATTAATGAACTGTGAAATGTTGATTACCTCATCATCAGCCATAAGACATGGCTCAAGGTTAGAGTAACCTGGGTAGATTTCCTCAGCAACTCCACACATTTCATTCTTCCTTTGACCAAAGTCAAATACTTTGTGAGTGTAAGCACACAATTCTGGTGACGGTAACTTCGACTCATCAGAATTGTCGTCGTCAGAATCTGAATCAAGGTCAAGTGCATCCAGTTGGATTTCGATCTTATTTCTTTCTTCAGAAAGCATAGCTCTCTGATTTCTCTTGAACTTTCTCCTATCCTTTTTGTCACCTATCTTGAGCTTGTTCAGAACAGGACAGTCCCGCTTGAAGTGACCAGGATTCTGACAATAGAAACAGATATCGTTTACGATTTCAGTAACCTCAGTACTTGATGCTTTCTGGCTAGGTTTATTCAGAGAGTTGGTTAATTGCATATTCTTGTACTGGTGATAGTTAGGGCATAGATGCTTTTTCAGCTTCTCTTTGGCTTTTCTTCTCTCAATCTCCTTTCTAACGTATTTACTCATTTGCTTTACTACAAGGGCTTCTTCTCAGAAGTATCTTGTGTTGCTAGAGCAACACTGTGAGCTTGCTTATCAGCTATTTGTTCTCTCTGAGAAGTTTCATAGTTGAAAGTAGCTAGATGAGAGAATAATTCCGTTGGAGTGATGTTTGGCATTCCTTGGTTGAAATAAAAGTACTTGGTATGTTCCCAGTTGTGATTTAAGCTCCTTACGATAGTCTTCACCTTTTCGGCGTTAGAATATCTTTCACTTTCACCAAGTGCAGCCACTTCACTTATCAACGTTGTAAACCGAAAATCAAGTTCATCAAGGGTTTCTGAAGGCCCTTGTTTAAAATTTTGGAACTTTAATTTCAGAACATCGAACTTGTTTTCCTTGGTTTTCTGAGAGCCGGCACAAATTTGTTCAACTAGTTGCCAGGCCTCTTTCGCCGTTTTTTCCCACCACAGTTTACACTGTATGTGGTCTGGAGTAGAACGAATAATGATGTTTCGAGCTTGACCATTCAGTCTATTTCTCTTGAAATATTCCGGTGTCCATAGATATCTTGGTTTCTCTTCCAAAGCTATCTGACCAGTAGCTCTCCCACTTGTAGAAGTTTCTGAAGTGGAGGTTCTTCTGGCAGAATCTTCATCTCTTCCATCAGAGACATCAGTGACTATCTTAGCTTGATGAATGACTATAGGGCCATTCTTTATAACTTCGATCATTTCATCACTGATGGCTTCCAGATGGAGCATCATATTGTTCCTCCATTTTTCATAGTTCTCTGGCTTGAGAACTGGAGCGTCGCCTAAAGACATCCTGTAGGATAAAACTTAACAAATAGATCAAGTGCAGGGGTTCAGCGATTAGTTAGCACTTATCTAGGATCTAGGTTCAGTGCAGAAGGCTTGCGAACCTCTTGATCTGATACCACTTGTTGGTCCAGATAATGTCAAAGTAAAAGACTAGGGGGGTGGGGGTGAATAGTCTTTTTAAAACTTTTGTCGATAAGACAGTTTCTCAGAAAGTTGGGTAACTTTCTGATACTTATAATCAGAATAGCGGAAGTCTTTCTGATAAGTACACGTGCTCAGCAAGCTAGTGAACTGTGTAAATTACTTTGCAAGTAAGTAAAGACAGAAAGTAAGTGCAAAAAGTAAATAACACAGTAGCTTTATAGTGGTATCTGAAGGTGGCGTAATCCTTCAACTAATCCACTTCGGCCTTTCTCAGACCTAGAATCCATAAGACAGATAATTGAGTTCACCTTACAAGTATCTACTCTCGATTCCTAAATACACTAGGTTCCCAACCAAGTGTTCCCCCTGAGTTGTTCCCCGGCTTTCCCTGCCAAGTACCTCCCCTACTCAGAACCTTTCTTGGAGTTATTCCTTAGTTTCCCAAACTAAGTGCTTCCTCTACTCCACGCCTTTTCTGGTGTTGGTTTAGAAGGGTTTGTCAGATTGGTAGATATATAACTTCCACAGTTATGTAATACTACCTTCTAGAACAAGAGTCACTTAACACACTTGGACAGTGTGTGGTGATATGTTCTTTTCTGACCCAAGTCTATGTTCTTCGTTCAGGAGAATGAATCTCTTAGCAAGTCGCAACAGTGCTTCAATTCAACTCCTTCACTACAGATATAGCTTGTTAAGGATCAGGAAACTTAGAACTTTCGTGCTACTTAGAATCAAGAGCTTGGTCTCAACTGTAAGCTTTGAGTAAGTAGAGAAGGCTTGTATGCTTGAGTGTAGGATATGAAATTTAGTCGTTCAAGTGTGTATTCAAGCATTCTAAGTGGTGATATTTATAGGTGAAAATCAAGTCGTTTGAATTACTATCCCTTAGACTATTTGAGATTCAAACTATAAATAATCCGTTGATAGTACTACAGAACTTTTGTCTCTTTGTTCAGAGATGAAGCTTTTGGTCAGCGAGTTCTGCAATGGCATTAAATGCACTGTACTATCTTTTGTCCTGTTGTGCCAATGGAACTATGCACTCTGTCTGAGGCTATGTATGTCGCTATCAGAAACTCTAAGCCTTTCAGAAACTAATGAAAACATCGTTTCTTCCAGAAACTTTGTTTTCTCTTAAGTTATCTTTTGCATATGATTTTTGAGGCACAATTCCTTAGTCTTCGTTAATCTTGTGCAGTCTTCATATCTCCAGATAGTTGAGCTCTTTCTGCTGGATGTCTTCTTCTTGGTCTTCTTCAAAGAAATAAAATTACATTTAGAGACCTAACATCCTATACAAGATCTACTACACTAATCATACTCAGTATACTTCCTCTTTTACAATGTTCAAGTGAACCAAGAGTACTAGATACCTTTCTGAGCTAAAGTAAGTCATTATGGTGTACTAATCAAAACTAAACAAATATTTCCTAACAATGGCATTGGCTAAAAAGCCATCGAAAAGATGCTTGCTCAGCAATATAAGCAAGAGCAAGAACGATGGATGAATGCAAAGATTGCGTATAGCAATCGTCAGAAGTGGAAGAAAGAACAGGCTACGACCACTCTGAATGCCAGGGCTAGAAGAAATCTGAGAAGGAAAGCCGAGCTCGCTGAAAAGTCAACTCAGCAACCTGACAGGTAATTGAAAGCACCAAAAGGAGCACCAAGGAACACTCCAAAAAGGAAAATAGTTTTAAATGATAGTGACACTAGTCATTTACCTAAAATTCCTCCTTATGTTCCAGTAAGACAAAAGGATGCCCCAAGGAAGTTCATTCATCCTACAGGGAGATTCTTTATTCCAGAAGGTTCCATTGTTGGAGTGAGAGCCTAACTACATGTTTTCTGTTTTGTGAAGAACACTTTGAGGAAGAACCCGAAGTGGCATTTTGATTAGTGGATGTGGGAAGCACATGACAGGAGACAATGCAAATCTGATTAACTACAGAAAATGTGATAAAGGACCAATTATTAGATTTGCTGGAGGAGATGAAAATCCAACCATAGGTTTTGGCGATCTGAAGCTTGGAGCTCTTACAATCACTGAAGTACTACATGTAGAGGGCTTGAAATATAATCTCCTAAGCATGAGTCAATTGGCAGACAAAGTGTAATCAGTAAAGATCAAGTCAAACCTATGCAAATTGGTTGACAATGATTCAAGGAAAGTAGTCTTGATTGCAAAACAGGAAGGAAATCACTATGTGATTGATGAAGAACCTGCCACCCCATGAGACTTTCTATTGATAAGTCAATCAAAGGCTCCAAGGGTGTCAATTGGTTTTTGAGACGAGAACTAATGTAACCATTAAAAGAGTCTACAGGGTTCTGAGAGATACATAAGAAAAGGAAGAAACTACTGAGACAGTAACTCAGTTATCAGAAACTTTGACAATTTGCTATTTCTAAAAGATATTTGAAACGGGTATTCAAATATCTAAGGCATTATAGAAAACGGCACTGAGAAGAGGTCTCTGAAACGGGTATTCAGAAACCATGAGACATCTAAGCCAGGGGGAATACAAAAAGAATAGTTTGACCAAAAAGACAATTCCTATTAGAAGTCAAATATCTATTTTGTGTTGAAAATTTTCTTTCTTGTGAAATATTTCAAACAAGTACTGGACGATCAATTAATGATTTATGAATCCAGTTTTGTCCACTACTTACAGGTTTCTGAGAAGTTCAAAGACACTTAGGCAAGTTGTGACAAATTACATTGACGGGGCACAATTACATGTGTTGATTGATATCATTGCTCTGAGACTCAATCTCAACCCTACAGAAATTAACGCGTGTAATTCAACGACCAAGATGCGTCCACTAACCCCACTCGTGCAGTAACCAACCAACTGACCCCACTTTCATTAAATGCAATAACGCCTTTTCACCACGCCTGTGCAGAACTGCGAGTAATATACATACAGAATTCATATGTATCGCATGTACTTGCATTGCTATATAAAGGCAGATTTGGCAAAGAAAAATACTTTTGCCTTATCCCACAAATCACTTGCAAAAAAATAGCAAAAACATTCCTAATCTTCTCTGCAAAAAAACTCTCTAATCCGTCTGAATCTCTGCTAAGAATTTCTACAAAGAAATCCTTGTCGATTCCGACTACGATTTTCATCTCTCTATTCCCTGTTTCTATATAAATACTAATAGATGGCACCCAAAAGAGCAGCATCAAAGTCCCAAGCTTCATCGTCTGGTACTGCTGCAAAGCAAACCATCACCATCAAGGAATAGAAGATAACTGGAATTTTCAACCCAAGTATGTGGAATACCAGACCCAAGGTACTCTAGGGAGGAGTACTAGTTGATGAATACCTGCTTGGAGCTTCACTTAACCAAGCAGGAGCGAGAAGAGGGCTTGAACTACTTGAAAAAGTAGGAATCAAGCAGTTATGTTCTGTGAAACCCTTTTTCACATCCTATATGATGTTTTGGAATTCTGCAAGAATTCCGCGGTGAAAACCGATATTGGCTCCGAAAGGATGTCAATTACTTTGAAGGTTCAAGACATAGAGATATGTCTTGACGAAGAAGCCTTCTGTCAATTGTTTGGACTTCCAAACTCTGGTGGTAAACATCAGATAGACGTGTCCAAGGAGGTCATTGACGACTTCTATTTAAATAACATGGCTCCAGAAAATGAGGACAACGTGGATGTTCCTGAAACATTCGACATTGTGAACATGCGCAGACAGCATATCACTGAACCCTGGAACTGGCTTGCCCTGATCTTGCACAGATGTTTTGAGTGCAGTAAAGGAGGGGCTAACAAGGTGTCTCTAGAGATATGGGGTACTCTTTCCCATATGTACACCTTGAGCGAAAGGACAACTCCCTTCAATTGGGGGAGGTATATCTGGAACAAGTTCGCTGAGAACATCAAGTCCTTTGAAGTCACAATCATCCGTGGTCATGCTGAACCTCTGATGACCATTTCTTTCGGTCTGAAGATCTGTTACATTCTGGAGCACTTTGGTGTAGTGCTCAGAGAAAAAGTGCAAGTTGCATACGGTGATTTTGTGTGGACTTAATTTCGATAACAGACAAAAGAAAAGGGCATCGGAAGGAGTCTCTAAAGCACCATTAGTGCCCTCGAAGAGACGTAGAACTAGAGGCATAAAGAAGACTAACGCCTCAGAAAGTAGTGAAGAAATAGTTCTTTCTGAACATGTTGTTGCACCTGTTGCTGAAGAAACCTCAGTCCCTACACAGACCACATCTCCTGCTGATGGAGATACAACTCTTGCTGACAAGAGGGTAAATGAAACCAAGGAGGCCCCTACTACGGAACTAGCAGACTTACACATGGGCTCCTCCTCGAAAGAGGATGTGATTGCTGGAGATACTCCCGCATCAATGGTTGATGAAATAGCAACCAGATGCAGAGAAAATACTGTACAAGGACCAATTTCTTTGAAAGATACTTCTGAAGGTCCGTTAATGGATATTGATGCTACTATAGCAAAGGTTGTTGGGGATATACAACTTAATAACCCTGATGATGTGTCCCCATCAAAATCCAAATCTCCACAAGAACAACAACCGCGACGACCACAAAGCTCTACATTTCTGAAAGAAGATACTGTAGTAAGAGCTGTAGAGATGCGTCAGAAAGATGATGTTGCGGAACACAACACTGTAGTGGAAGAAGTATTCCAAGAACATCAAGAGATAGTTCACTCAATGGAAAGGCTCGAAGTGCCTGAAACTTCCGTTGAAGATATAGTCATGGAACAACTCGACCGACTCACAGACCAACCACATGTTCCAGAAACCACTCAGTCTGACATTGCTCAGGTATATGAATGGTTTAAATCTCTACATGTGAAAAATTATATGTGTATGTCTTCTTGTAACCTACTGACACTTATCTTCATTACAGGCCATTCAAGAAACAAGAATCCCAGAAGAGGCTGAAACACTTGCCTCAGAAACTAAAAAAGAGGTTCCTTCAACCTCAGAGCCCATGAAAATCGAGCCTGTCGCACAGGTATATTGATTTCTGATAGCCAAGTTTCAGAATCTGGTGTTTAACATAGTACTCATAATCTATGCTTGTTTCTTATAGGCTCAAACTGAGAAAAGAGATGGTGAAAAGCCAAATTCACCAAAGGATAAGGAAGAGTCCATCCAAGACTCTGACAAACTTGAACATGAGCCTTCTACTGAGAAGGTAGTCATTAGAAAAATCTATAACATGTTCAATTCTCTGAAAGACATCTCTTCAAAAGTATTTAACAAACTCTACTTTCAGGCTCATGAAGAAGTAGAAATTGCTGAGGTTGAGACATCAAAGTCCCATCAAGTAGAGAAAGTTGATGAGGCTTCAAAGCCATCATCAAAAAAGATGCCAGAGAGTCCCAAAGTCTCTGAGAAGCAAATGTCTGAGCCTCTTTCTGCAGAGGTACTTAACACTCATTCTCAGTACCATAAGAAGCATCTTTCTCTAAAAACTTTCTAAGTTAAATATCTTTTCTAATTCTCAGGCTCAGAAAGACGAAGGAGAAAAGGAGGCCACCAAGGCTCCTTCTACAGTTAAAGAATCTGAGTATGCTGATGCCTCGAAGATTCAGAAAAAAGAGCCTGCTGTTGCGACACAGGTAACTCAAAATTTCTGAATCCATATAACTCAGAATTTTTAAGAATTTTGATTCTTAATCAAAACCACTTTATCTTCCAGGCTCAACAAGAGACCACTGCCGAAAGCTTTCAGCTGGCAACTCTTTCTGATGAGGGTCTCTTGGATCTGTTGTTGAAAAATGCTCTCCCTCGGATGATCCTTGGAAACAGAAGATGGCAAAGCCTCAGAAGGACAAATATTATGTCCCTCATTAAATTTATGAGTGATCCAATCAAGAGGGTATGGGCTGAACAGATCAAAGAATATGTCAACAATCTCTTTCCCACAGAAATTGAAGAATTTGCTACCTTAGTGGATAAAAGATTTGTTGAACATGTTGAACGCAAGTTGATTAGAAACTTTAAGTCACAGAGTCGAGCTACAAGGTTCAAGATTGCTACTGATCCCAACCTCCCACCAACGTTTGCATCTGCTCCTGCTGAGCAAGAGGCAGTGGACAGCAAGACAATTAAAATTGATGATGTCATCAATTTAGACTCTGATGAGGAGACAGATGAAAACGATATAAAGATACCCAAGTCTCCTAAGTCTTCTAAAAATAAAGATGATCCCAAGAAAGATGAGGATGATGTTGCACCATCTGGTGCTGGAGGGATCACTCCTCAGAGATCATCCAAGCCCTCACCATCTCAGGGAAAGGATTCTGACGTCAGACAAGATGATCTTGTGGCCCAGAAAGTCCTATAAACTTCACAAACCCTTGCAAATCTACAAGAGATGGTGGAAAAGGCAAATTCATTGCATCTGGCACTGGAAAACCAGATTGCTAACATACAGGCCAATCTGCATAAGATTGATGACCTGAATCGCAAGGAGGCAGAAGCCCTTGCTGAACAAAAGCGCATAAGACTTGATGCCTAGCTATTTTCTGAGGAAATAGAAGTTGAGGACACTGAGGCACTCAAGCAACAAAATGAAATCTAATCATCTTCTGGAAAGCAAAAGAGATCCAAGCAAGAAATGGTCGCTGGATTCGGGGGTGAAGAAGATGAAGATGATGATTTTCTAAGTGAGCCAGAAGGAAATACCCCCTCTAAAGTTAAATTCGAAGAAGAAGAAGAAGAAGAAGAAGAAGAAGAAGAAGAAGAAGAAGAATTTCTCCAGAAATTTGAGAAAAATTTGAGAAAAATTTCTCCAGAAAGCTGCAAAGGTACTGAAACATTTGAGAAAGACAATGATGATGATGATGATGATGATGATGATGAGCACAGGGAAACTCATCAGAAGAGAATCAGCTCATCTGCTCCTATAACTGCAAAGCCTCTTCAGGCTAGAAAACCTTTTGGAGAAACCAAGTACATCCAGAAAGTTGGATCCTCCAATGATCCCTCAGAAAAGAGCCTGAATTCCAAACAGAGAAGGAAGAGGGACAGAGACATCAAGTTTGGAAGAACCCTTCCTCCAAGGCCTTAGGATGCTAGAATAGAATACGTGAAGACTAGCAATGATCAGCCCTCTGTCTGGAATTGCATCAAAGTTCACAAGAATGGCTACTGGATAATGGAACTCAAGTACTTCCTTGCCAATGAAAATGGGATTCCAGAACTAGTTTACCAACAACTGATGGCATGGAGAAAGAAAGGCAAAAGATCAAAAGTAATGCCTTCTGAGATAATCAAGACCTGGCTTGACTTTGAAGTTGAGTCAGACAAAATGCCAGACAAGATCTCTCAAAAGAATGCCCTTACAACAGGCCAGAGGGTGTGCACATACTTGAAGATGATTCTAGAAAAAGGAACAAACTGGAAGTGGAGCCCTTTGAGTCATTCTACATGACCAGAGAGGAATTTGAAGGAGACATGGAATATCTCAGAGAGATATATGATTATTACAAGCCCACTGAAGAACAGTTGTTTCACTGCAGGAAATGGGGGAAGTTTCTGTGGATAAAGGGAATAACCACAGGACTTGCTGACAAACCCTATAAAGAGAGATGTGCTGCCTCCAGAGATTGTGAAATAAGGGTGAGGACCATTCTGAAGGAATACACTGAAGATTGCATGAAATATGGTAATTTGGAGTTTCTAAAAGAATGAAGAAGGATGAAGGCCAACTAGTTAGGATGTTCACTTGGAACTTGGACTTTCCTGTTGTCCTACTAGTAGTGTATTTTTTATTTTTGCTGATTGTACTTAATGTTTAACTATCTTGTAAAAGTTATCTACACTTACTTTGTAATTGTTATCTGACGAACCTACTCTCAGATACTCTCTAATGAAAAGATAACTTGTCAGCAAAGATCACACATTGTGATTTGGTTGATGTCTTACTCTCTGCACTTAAATATAAAGAATGATAAATCATAACAACTGTTTAAGTGGTGGATTGTTTCCTCATCCAAGTTGTCATAGGTTTTTAAAAGTAGTCATAGGTGATTGATCAAAAATGGGGAAATTTTTTAGGAAATATATGTCTAGTTTTGATTAGTACACCATAATGACTTACTTTAGTTCAGAAAGGTATCTAGTACTCTTGGTTCACTTGAACATTGTAAAAGAGGAAGTATACTGAGTATGATTAGTCTAGTAAATCTTGTATAGGATGTAATTAGGTTTCTGAATGTAATTTTATTTCTTTGAACAAGACCAAAAAGAAGACATCCAGTAGAAAGAGCTCAACTATCTGAAGATATGAAGATTGCACAAGATTACCGAAGACTAAGGAATTTTGACTCAGAAACCATATGCAAAAGATAACTTAGTAAAAACAATGTTTCTGAAAGAAACAATGTTTTCCTTAGTTTCTGAAAGACTTGGAGTTTCTGATAACAACGTGCACAACCTCATACAGCGTGCATGGTTCTGTTGGCACAACAGGACAAAAGATAGTACAGTGCATTTAATGCCATTGCAGAACTCGCTGACTGTTGGTCCAGATAACGGCAAAGTAAAAGACTAGAGGGGGGGTGAATAGTCTTTTAAAACTTTTGTCGATAAACACAGTTTCTCAGAAACCTAGGGGTTTCTGATACTTAAATTCAGAGCGCGAAAGACTTTAAGATAGGTAAGTGTAGAAACAATAAGTAAGTGTGTGTGTGCTTTGCTGAAATGTAAATACAGAAAGGTAAATAACAAAGCAAGTATAGTGGTATCTGGAGGTGGCATAATCCTCCAACTAATCAACTTCGGTCTTTCTGAGACCTAGAATTCACTAGAACAGATAATTGAGTTCACCTTACAATAATCCTATTCTAAGATTCCTAAACAAATGGTTCCCAACCAAATGTTCCCCCTGAGTTATTCCCCAGCTCCTAGAGCTAAGTACTTCCTCTACTCAGATAACCTTGGAGTTATTCCCTGATTTTCCAAATCAAGTACTTCCTCTACTCCACGCCTTGATGGTGTTGGTTATAAGGTTTGTCAGAGAGGCTTCTCGTATAACTTTTTAGTTATGTTTTCAGAGAGCCTAATAGAACAAGACTACTTAATACACTTGTTCAGTGGATGACGACCGCTTTCTTGACCCAAGTAATTGGTGTCCGCTCGAGAATGAGCTTCGTAAAGGGTATCGATAGTTCAACTCTTTCACGAATAACAATCTCTTGTTAAGGTTCAGGACAACTTAGAACTACTAGTGATTCTTCAAGCAACAGAAAGCTTTCAGAAAGGGTAGTAGAGTGCTTGAGAGAATACTTTGCTTGATGGTAAGTTTGCAAGATAGAGCGTTCTAAGGTATGTTCTTCAAGCATCTAAGTGTGTGGTATATATAGATAAATTTGAGAGGCGTTTGAATTGTATCCGTTGTGCTCTCTATCAAATTATATCCGTTTATATCTTGAACTATGTACTTTAAGTCACTATCTCATTTTTCGAGAGGATCGCTTTAAAGATTTACGCGATGCATTTAATGCATAGTACTGTTCATTGTCCTTTGGTCTTAACGGATACATGAGCCTTTCTGATGGCTTGCATGCTCCATACTCATGATGTCATATGTCCAGAATCATATCCCGAAAATAAGTTAATATACTTAAGAAAGGATTAGGACATAGTCTTTCTGAGTTAGACTAAACCTTTGTGTCTTCATAAACCTTGTGCAATCTTCAGTCTTCTAATCTTCAGAAAAGCTCCATTGCTAGGATTGATCTACGTGGTCTTCTTGAAATAAAAATTACACTCAGAGACCTATAATCCTAATACAAGATTTACTAGACTAATCATACTCAGTGATTTCCTCTTTTACAATGTTCAAGTGAACCAAGAGCACTTAATCACCTTTCTGGCTAAGATAAGAACATGTGATGAGTGATCAAAATACTAACAGATATTCCTAACAAATTTTCCCATTTTTGATCAGTCATCCATGACTATCTTTCAAGTCCTATTACAAAATTGTAATCCTGGAAGAGAAAACAATCCACCACTTAATCATTTCAAATGATATTAAATTTTAGTTGAATTAAGTGCAGAAAGTAAACATCAACCAAATCACAAGAAGTGATCTTTGCTGATAAGTTGTCATCTATTAACATGTATCTGAGAGTATGATCTTCAGATAGGTACAGTTTACAGAGTAAGATGCAACTTTTACAGATAGAGAATTTCAGAAACAATCAACAAGATTACAAAAAGTAATAAAACATACTAAGTAAATTAGAACAAAGGAGAGTCCAAGCTCCAAGAGAGTATTCTAATGTTACTAGTCTTCAACTCTTCAGAAACATTACTTGGGTTCAGATACCTCAAGTTCTTCAGCACCCTTTCTGGATCAGTTGACATGATCATCCACTTTTCTGCATTCTTGGACATAGTCATAAAGAATCCTTCTGACAGAGCTCATCTTTTCTGGATAAGTCACATATTTCATGGTAACTCTTACCAAGCTTGTGATTCTTCCGCAGAAAATGTTTGACCCAGAAGTACTTTCCCCAGACCCAGGCATGGTCTACTTGCAGCTGAGATAGGTTGAAATACTTGTATATTTCTTCCAGATAGTGTATATCATCTAGGTATTCATCCAATGTCATATAGAATGACTCATAGGTTGAAACACCTAGTTTGTTCTTCCTGCTGTAGCTACCATCCAGTTTTCTTACCTTGTGTACATCATCAGGTTTTGGGTAAGGATGCAAAAGAAAGATCCATCTTTCGCTTCATTCCTCTTTTCTACTTCAAAGTTTAACCGTGCATGAAGGTGATCGTGTTTTAGCAACTGCGCTTTTCTCTCCATTTCGGATCTGGTTGAGGATGGGAGTTGGAAACTTATCATTGACAAGTAGATGTTGTAGTTCCAGAATCCAATACCCTCTCTTGTTCAGAATGCACCTATATGAAGATTCTTCATTACTAGTCTTCATATACTCAATGTGGGCATCAGTTGGCCTTTCTTGATGTGTTTCATTGTTTATTCTGCCAAACTGGAAATCCCTTCTTGCTTTTCTGTTTGGTGGCCTTCTGTCAGGAGATCCTCTAACCCTTTCTTCCCCGCCTTGGGGTTTGGTGGATGTTCCTTGTATAGACTTGGTGTTGCGGAAGGAGTTCGTCGCTAAGGCTTCTTTGCCAGAGGAGGTTGTGAAGTAGTTGCTTGTCTCCTTTTCTTGTGAAGTGGATGTTCATCAGAATCATCCTCATCATCATTGTAGTCCAAAATTGGAGACTTGCAGCTTTCTTGGCCTCTTACTTCTCCTTCTTCCTTTTCTTCTTCTTCAGAAGTCTTCTTCTCTTCTGAGATTCTAAGGGACTTGGTTCCCTTAGTGACCATACTTCTCAGCCTTCTGGCTGGTTGATCTGGAACAACTTCTTCAGCAAGGGTGTCTCCAGTGGTGTCCTTAATGACAAGTTGACTTGAGGAGGGAGGATTTGTTTGTTTTCTTTTTCTTCCTCTGCCTTTCTGAGGCATCTCTTCTTCCCCCTTAGTCATGAATGACTGACTCATGATAGCATAAGCTTCAGAGAGAGTGTCAAAGTTTTTCTGGAGATTGTTGTGCACCCTGATTAATTCTTGAAGTTCCTTCTTCAGCTCGTTGTTCTATCTAACCAGTTCCTGCTCCTTTCTGTTGAGCTCTTCAAGCGGCCTTGGGATGGTGTTGGCTTGCGGATGACATGGTAGCTTCATTCAATGCTGCATTAGCATTGTTACAATCCTCATCCCTGACCAACCCTAGGTCTTTCTGAGAGAGAGCGATGCTGGTTGCTCTGTTGAGTAAAGCATCAGCCAAAGGCTTCATCTCTTCTGGGACAGATTTTAGCACTTTTGTATCTTGGGCAACTAGTGTCTTTCTGAGTTCTAAAAAGACACTGTTCCTTGCACGGTGCTCTTCACTTCTTGAATTACTTGGTGCAGAGAATATATGAGGAGCAAGTAGGGCTCTTTTGTGTTGAGTGAAAAGTCTCTCATCTTCTGCTTCAGTGATCAAGTTGTGGGTTTCAGCATCACTATCATAATCCTTTTCTTGGATTGTTTGCAGATTGACAATCTTCTTCTGCTTTCCATCAAGTGTGCTGGCCTTCTGAGAAGATGTAGAAGGTCTTTCTGATGCAGTCGCAGCATCATGCTCTTCATCATCATTGTCATCCATTGCATCTATTTCAGCAGCTGTGACAACAATGGCATTCTTCAAATTTCTTTGCTCATCTAGGAGTGTCAATTCTTTGGCATTAGCTTCTTCGAGCTTTTTGATTTTGGCTTCATTTTCATCAACAAGAGCTTGAGTGTCAATGTTGATTCTCTTCTCTTCTTCCAATACCTTTCTGAGTTGTTCAATCCTAAACTCAGCAGCTGAAATTTCTTCTGTGGCATCATTGTGTTCAGCTTGTTGGGTATCTTGATGAGACTTGGGATGTGATGATGATGGAGCTTTCTGAGCAATTGAGGGAGTAGCCTTTTCTCCACTCTCTTTGCTAGCTTTACAATCCCGCCTTGTCCCAGTTGGGGATCATCATTCGATCATCATCATCATCACTCTTGTTCTTTGTTTCTTGGTTTGGATGCTCGAGAGGAGGTTCTTGATAATCATTTTCGTCCATCTCCTCGTCTTCTCGAAACCAGTTGATCACATTTGGGAATGTAATCATCCTCCCATTAACTTCTTCTTGTTCAATTTGGATAAGTAGTGAGCTTCTTGGGCAAGGCGGTGATGGGTAACCATCCCTTGGTTTGAGCATCCGCAGACTTGAAATCGCTATATGTCTTTGTGCTACTTCATGAATGAAGTCTTCATGCATTAGAGTGGCAAATGAGTAGGACTCAGAGGGAACAATGCATGGATATAATCCTCCGATTTAGGCAATTACTCTCTTTCGGGACGCCGACATTACTCGCTACTTCGTAAAGGTCACCTTTCGAAGTTTCGCCATTGTCAAGCACTTGAGATGTTTCTTTAAGGTGTGCTTCGAAGGCCTTGAGTAAATCAACCGGCACTAGACTTTGAGCTCGAAAGAAAGTGCTCAAGTTAGTTTTGTTCAAACCACTTGTGTTAGTATCTCGTGCGTATGAGCTTCGAGCATACCCGTAGAAACACTAGGCTCATCTGCTTGGATTTTTACTTGCTTGGGCACAGAGGCCTCAGATACTTTGGTGTGAGGAGAAGTTTTATCCTCATCAACCTTTCTTTCTGCTTGAACCTGAGAGTTAAAATCAAACATGTTTAGAAACTTTTAACAGAAAAGATAGGTGGAAAAGTGCTTTCTGAGACTTCACTTACTTTCAAGTGAGGAAGCTTAGTAGCATGTTCCTCAGAAACCTTGGGGGTTTCTGGCACCTTTTCTGCAGATACTGCTTGTTCAGCAGTTTTAGTTTCTTTTGGAGGAGATGACACAACTGTTTCTCCATCCAATTGTTCTTCTGACTGAGCCTGTAAGAACAAACATAAGAGATTTTAGTAGTGGGTTTTCCAGAGCATTCGTTGAAGAAGACTATTACTGATTACTTACCTTCTCAGCAGAAGGCTCAGTAAATGCTTCCTCAGAAAGCTTTTCAGCTTCTGGAATCTCTAAGTTTTGGGGTGTTGGTTCCACCACCACTACTTCCTCAGTTGGAGCCTAAGAAGAGGCATTAAGAATATTAGAACACAAGAGCAATTTTAGTTAGTTATTTCTTGTTCAGATATAACTTTTACTACCTGTGGGACAGGCTCTTCTTGATGTTCTGAGGTTGGAGGAACCTCTTCTTGATTCAAGGGGGTGGACAGGTTTTCTTCCCCCTGAAAGTGTGTCTCCAAGTTGGCCTGTAACAAATACAGCTTATGAGTAACAAGTTAACATACAATTATGTTGACATGTTAGATACAAACTATCTTTGTTACCTGAATAGAGTCAGGCTGATCATTGATCTCTTGAACTTGTGGTGATTCCACAGTCTCTTTGTGCTCATTATTGATCTCCTCTGCAGTATCATTCTGAGTCTCCATCTCAGTTTGATCCCTTTCTGAGAGTTGAGCTTTCTCAGAAGGTTGAGGAACCTGTTCAAGAACAGGGTTTTCTTCAGCAATATTAAGTGCTGGCATTGTGAATGTGGAAGCAATGGCAACATCTTCCATCATTCTATCTTCCTCACCCAGGCCTTCTTCTTCCTGCTGGGCAAAGGGGCTCTTGTCTTTCTGAAGAGCTGAGCTTGAAGCTCCTCCATGGGTCTCTTACTTGAACCTTTTGAGTACTTTTGCAAGTACTTCATCATCCTCAGAATCACTATTCTGTGTTGGTGCAGACCCATCTATGATATTTCTATCATCTCTGGAGAGTTCTGGAGCAATCTGGTTCAGGACTCTTGGGGCATTCTGGATTTGCCTTCGAAGGCCCAACATCTTCTGAGACCTTGTCTCCAGAAGGTTGTGCCTCTTGTATGATTAGGGGCTTGGAGGCTCTTTTGCTATGAGTCCTCTTTCTCTTGGCAACTGGAGGTTTAGCTTTGGCTTGCTCAGAGACCTCCTCACCTTGCTGTGCAGTTTCTTCTTCTTCTGCCTTTCTGAGTGCGTTCTCAGCAGCAAGTTTCTCCTTTTCTTCAAAAGCGTGTCTGAAAAGGGAGTTGGTGACTGGGATTTCCTGCCTCTCTCTGAGAGTGATTCCCATTGTTTCCAGAATGTAACAGATCCTGAGACCAAAGTGCATATTGGCCTTTGGCTCAGCAAGGCCATTGATGATTTTGGGCTCAAATTCCTCAATGTGTCCAAGAAATTTGTTGAAGGCGTACTTCCCCCAATTGAAGTGGGTTTCCTGCCCTTCATGCTTCTTGTTCAGAAGATGCATCATCATCCATCTCTCCATGCTTATCTGGTCTACTCCACCTTTGTTGCCATCAAAGCAACGGACCAGAATAAAAGCTAAAGTACTCCAGTGTTTCTGGAGATGACTAGTTCTGATGGCCTTCAGAACAAAGTCTCTGGCAACCTTTAGCATTTTCTAATCGGATTGCTTCAAATAGCTCTTTGACGCCTTGAATCATGGAAGCGTCCTTGATGTTGATGTCTTCAAATGTTCCTCGATTTTTCAATCGGAATATCTTGCAGAAAGTCTTGCAGTCTAGAACAATTTCTTGTCCTTGGACTTCAGTCTGCATGTATTTTCCTTCTTCATCATTCACAACTTTTGTGAAGATTTTGGAGTTGTTATAGAACTCCAGTACATCCAGTGTGGATAGTCCACTGGGTGCAGCAGATAGAAGCTTGTAGATATGGGAATTCTTCAGCATTCCCAATATCATTTTCCTTTCTGGTTTTGAAGACATAACTGCTGGTACATATCTCTTTACTAGAAAGGCTCCCCAATTCATTTTGTGTTTAGGGTTCCAGTCTGATGGGGTAAACTTTCCCATAAGGCATTTATTCAACACCTTAAGTTCCTTTCCTCCTTGCTTTTCAGCAGGCGCAGAGAATGTTGCCTTAGGGTTCTTGGTGGTCATCTTCTTGGGTGCCATCTCTTATATAGAGTTTAGAGTGAGTGTTTTTCAGATGAATATTGCACAATTAATCGAGATTAGTCTATCTTTTCAGAAGACTAAGCACAAGACGTTGAGTTTGGCAGAGGGGTTTTGCAGAAATCTTGAGAGATTTTGCTGTTTTGATGTAAGTTTGAAAATTTCGGAATTGGTAAAAGTGTTTGTCTTTTGCCCAAATCCTATATATATATAACAGACAAAATGTACATAGATACAACATATATATAGTTGAATATGAATGCGTGTCTTTGCATCTGCATAGGCGTGGTACGTCCTTTGTACTTCATTAAATGCGTAGTGGGCCATGTCTGCATTTCTCAACAGACATTACTTGCTTTGTTTTCATCTCACCCATTGAGATCAAACGTTTATTCATCAAGAGCTTATATTGAATATCTTGTGATGATATATCAATCAACAAATGGTAATGTGCCGACTTGATGAATTTTTAATATGCTACATCCATTGTGTCACTTAGTAAAGAGTAGGAACACTTAATCGTTTGAGCTTATCATTCTGAGTGTCAAGTCCTTATCTATATATTGTTTATCATGAAAATGGTAAAAATACAAAACATTGCACATGTTTGACTTTCAGAACTTATACCTTTTGGGCTTTGTGTGTCCATTTCTCTTTATGACTACATAGCTTTCTGAATTCAAGTGTCAGAAGCTTCAGTTGTTTGAATGTATTTAACCCACTCTCAGTAAGTAAGTTCTAGTTTTATTTACTTATTAAGTGTGTACCGACCTTTGCCTTTCTCGGATACGTTCCAAATGTTTTGCCTTTGAGTGTTGCTACCGTAAACCTTTGCACTTCTTATCAACTTGGCTTTCTGAGAACCTGTTCTCAGAGGCCTACTCACTTATTCAGTCTTTAGAGATTCAGGACAATTTTTCAGTCCTTAGGCAGTTCCATTAATCCAAGATTATGTCTTAAGGTCAAGAACCGACTTTCTTGTAAGGGCTTAGTGAAGATATCTGCAAGTTGGTCTTCTGTGCCAATCTTGAGTATCTCTATATTGCCTTTCTCAATATGGTCTCTGATGAAGTGGTGTCTAACATCAATGTGCTTTGTTCTGGCATGGAATTTGGGGTTCTGTGTGATTGCAATAGCACTTGTGTTATCACAGAAAATGGGAGTTTTCTCTTCATTGAGTCCATAGTCTCTGAGTTGTTGTTGAATCCACATAATTTGTGTTGCACAACAACCAGCAGCAATATATTCAGCCTCTGTGGTAGAAGTTGCAATTGAGTTTTGTTTCTTGCTAAACCATGAGATAAGTCTAGTTCCCAGAAACTGACAAGTTCCTGAGGTACTTTTCCTATCAAGCATTGATCCAGCATAATCAGCATCTGAGTAACCAGCCAAACTCAATCCACTTTCTTTAGGATACCACAAACCTACATCTACTGTACCTTTCACATACCTTAATATTTTCATAGCAATGTTGTAGTGTGATTGCATTGGATTTGTTTGAAATCTAGCACACACTCCAACTGCATATTGAATATCAGGTCTGCTTGCAGTAAGGTAAAGTAGTGAACCTATCAATTTCCTATACTTGTGTTCATCAACACTCTTATCTGATTCAGTATAGGTCATCTTGGTTCCTATGCTCATAGGTATCTTAGCATTCTTTTCAGAAGGCTTAAGTTTGAACTTTGTGAGCATGTCTTTTGCATACTTTGTCTGACTAATGAATATTCCATCATTGAGTTGCTTGACTTGCAATCCTAGGAAATAGTTCAATTCTCCCATCATGCTCATCTCAAACTTACTTTTCATGAGATTTGCAAAGTCATCACAAAGTTGCTTGTCCTTAGATCCAAATATGATGTCATCAACATATACTTGAACTAAGAGTAGTTTCCCATCATGGTTTAAAGTAAATAAAGTTTTATCAACTTCACCTTTCTTGAAACCACTTTCCAGAAGGTATTTGGTCAAAGTGTCATACCATGCTCTTGGAGCCTGTTTCAATCCATAAAGAGCTTTCTGTAGCTTATAGACCATTCTACTTTCTAAGGAAACTTCAAAACCAGGTGGTTATTCAACATAGACTTCTCAAAGAAGTTCACCATTCAAGAATGCACTTTTGACATCCATCCGATAAACTTTAAAGTCTTTATGAGTCAGAAGGCTAGAAAGAATCTTATTGCATCCAATCCGCAAGGTGCAGTATATGACTCATCGAAATCTAAACCTTCGATGCAGGTGAATCCTCGCAACCAACCTTGCTTTGTTTCTGGTTATTTCACCAGATTCATTCATCTTGTTTCTGAAAACCCACTTAGTTCCAATCACAGATATTCCTTCTACAAATGGAACTAGTTTCCAGACTTTGTTTCTTTCAAACTGATCCAACTCTTCTTGCATTGCAGAGATCCAGTCTTGGTCTCTTAATTCTTCTTCTATAGTTTTTGGTTCAATGTTTGAGATAAAACATCCAAAGAGAGAATTAGCATTTTCAGCTATTGCTCTCCTATTCCTAACACCTTGATTGATTGGTCCAATTACATCTTTTGCAGGATGATCCTTGATCCATCTCATCATGGGTTTAGGGCTAGTAGGGTTAACATCTATGTGATCTGAATGTGAATCACTATGATTATGACTTGATACTTCTTCAGTATCTGTGACATTTTGCACCTCAGAAGGGCGGTGAATGTCTGACACTTGCTCAGAGTGAGAGCTTTCT
The DNA here is from genome assembly GCA_026545765.1 of Plantago major. NCBI lineage: Eukaryota > Viridiplantae > Streptophyta > Magnoliopsida > Lamiales > Plantaginaceae > Plantago > Plantago major. The sequence goes on along the minus strand of CM048839.1, from coordinate 61,157,846 downwards.
GAAACATGTCTTTCAGAGAGGTTCCCAGAGTTATCTTTCTGATGAACATCTTTAGTTTCCATTTCTGGAATTCTCATAGGAAATTCTTCATCAAGTCTGAGAGTCATCTGGTTGTTACTAGGCATTTCATGCTTTTCTTCGTCATAGTCATCCTCTCTTTCCACAATGATGTTTTTCCTTTCTGAGAGTTCCTCTCCAGAATCCTTTATCATTAGTTCCTTAAACCTTTCTGAGAGTTCATCAGCAAGGGGTGTTTTCTTGCTTCCTTCATATAATACAACATGAACTGATTCTTCAATCTTCTTTGTTCTTTTGTTGTAAACTCTGTAGGCTTTGCTATTCATAGAATAACCAAGAAACACACCTTCATCTGCCTTTGGTTGAAATATTCTTAGATACTCTTTTCCATTGTTAAGAACAAAACATCTACAACCAAATACTTTTAGATGTTTGATATTAGGGGGTCTACCAACCAAGAGTTCATAAGGGGTCTTGTCATGGTGTTTGTTTATCAAACATCCGCTCGAAAGTGTAGCATGTTGTGTTTACAGCTTCAACCCAATAAACTTCACTTATTTCAGTGTCAGCTAGCATTGTCCTTGTTGCTTCTTTAAGGGTTCTATTTTTCCTTTCTGCAACACCATTTTGTTGTGGTGTTCTCATAGAGGAAAGTTGGTGTTGTATACCTTTGCTGGTACAAAACTTCTTTATGTACTGGTTGACAAACTCAGTACCATGGTCTGTTCTGATTGTAGATACCTTGTCATTTTTCATGACTTCAAGCTTATTCAGCAAGTTTGGTATCTCCACCCTAGCATCAGATTTGTGCTTCAGAAAGATAACCCAAGTGAATCTTGAGAAGTCATCTACAACAACAAGACCATACTTCTTTCCTGCATAACTAGTTACAGATGATTCAAAAAGATCCATGTGTAATAGTTGCAGTGGTCTAACACTAGAGTGTCTGATTTTGGACTTGAAAGAGGTCTTAGATTGTTTCCCCATCTGACAGGCAGAACAGATACCATCCTTTCTGAAAGATGTTTCGGGAAGGCCAACCACTAACTCTTTCTTGGCAAGTTTGTTCAGAGTTTTGAAATTCAAGTGACTCATTCTTTTGTGCCATAACCAGTGCTCTTCTGTGTGACCTGATTGACTCACCATGAGACATTCTTCAGTTGTGGCAGATACCCAATCGGAAACATAAAGACTTCCTTTCCGCCGAGCAACCAAGACTGTCTGCTTTGACTCATTGTCAATAAGTTTGCAATAGTTTGCTTTGAATTTCACAGTAAATCCCTTGTCTGCAAACTGGCTCATGCTAAATAGATTATATTTCAAACCCTTAACATGTAATACGTTAGTGATTGTTAATGATCCTAATTTGACGTTGCCAAATCCCAGAGAGGGATTTAATTCTCCTCCAGCAAATCTGATGTCTGGTCCATTGTTGCAAGCTTTGTAATTGACCAGATTTGCTTTGTCTCCTGTCATATGCTTTCCGCATCCACTATCAAATAGCCATTGAGCCTTAGTCCAAGAGGCGTTATGCACAAAACAGGAAACAGGAGTTAGGTTCTTGCTTTAGAGATAGAACCATTTAGACTAAACATTCTTCCAGTAGGAATCCACATTTTAGTGAATTTCTTGGGAGTTTGTTTTTGTCTAACTTGATCAGAAGGAGATGCAATAAAATTAGTAATTTTGATCTCAATTTTCCTTCTTGTGGTGTTTCTAGGTGTTCCTTTTGGTGCTTCGACCTCGGTTTCGGGATTGCTTTTCAAAGAACTTAGCCTTTCTCGCGTTCCTTCTAGCTCGCATTCAGTTTTTCAGTGGCTTGAGATTTCTTCAACTTCGCCTATTGTTACGCAATATCGCCTTGCGCCATTGTTCGTGTCCTTCCTTATATTGTTGCGTAAGAACTTTTCCAATAGCACGATAGCCAATGCCATTTCGAACACCTTTGGCTTTACAATACGTTCTTCGGTTTTACTAGTTTCTGCACCATCTTTATTTTCATAAAATGGTACAGTAGAGAATTTGCCTATTCCAGCAATTCTTCCTTTCCTAGTAATGTAGCAATGTGGATGGTTATATGTCTGAGGGTTATGTTTCTTTTCAGAAACCTTATCCGCAAGTTTCTTGTGAACTTGTTGTTCTTTCAAAGGTTGGGTTGCTACTCCTTTTCCTTTGTCAACTACCCTAGCTTTCTGACCAATGTTATAGGTGGTTGAAGAACCATTTTGTTGACTTTTTACAAAGGTCAACCTTTCATCACTCTTCTTCAGAGGAGATGAATTACTCGATTGTTCATCGAGTCCAAGTTCACCTTTCTCAGAGGGATCTCTCATATAGGATTGAACCTCAGTGAGAGTGTCACTAGCCTTTGCATAAGATTGGAAGGATAGCTCTTTCTTTCTGAGTTCTTCATTCTCAGAAAGCAGCTTCATCATTTTCTTAGTAAGTTCATCCAAGGCTAGTTTGTGAGAATTTTCATTCTCAGATATCTGAGATTTCAGAAAGGCTATTTCAGCGTTCTTGTTTTCAGATACTCTGGTTAGCTTAGAAACCTCTTTTTCAAGAGTTTCTTTGCTTTCCTCTAGAATTCTGGTTTTGGATTGTGCTTCCAGAAATTATTTCTCATAACGATCCAATTCACTCTTGACCAACTCCAGATCCTCAATTCCATCATCACTCTCATAGTACAGAAATTGTGAATTGTTAGTTACCTCATCAGCCATAAGGCACATTTCAATGTTGGAGATGTCCGACCAAAGAATCTCAAAGAACTCCACACATTTTTCTTCTTAAGGTCAAGTAAATTACATCGTGGGTGATTCCACACAATTGGTGATGGTAGGTTTGAGTCATCTAATCTCCATCTTCAATCATCTCAAAGTCTAGAGCATCAAGTTGAATTTGAATCTTCTTCCTTTCTTCACCAAGAAGGCCCTTTGATTTCTCTTGAAATTTCTTCATCCTTCTTGTCACTGCCTTGAGCTTGTTTAAAGCAGACAATCTCTCTTGAAGTGACCAGCTTTTGAAAATAGAAGCAGATATCATTTCCTATTTCCAGCTTTCAAGATTAACACCTTTCCGAATGGGGTGTTCAGAGAGTTGTTCACTTGTATGTTCTTGTACTGATGATAGTTTGGGCAAAGATGCTTTTTCAGCTTTTCTTTAGCTTTTCTTTAGCTTTTCTTCTCTCAATCTCTTGACTCACAAATTTCTTCATGTGTCTTATCGCAAGAGCATTTTCTTCAGATGCTTCTTTGGTATCCTTCTTTCGTAAGTACCTTGAGAAACTAGAGCAACACTTTGCAACTTTTCAAATTGCTTGTTCTCTCGAGTTGTCTCATAGTCTACGAGCAAGATGAGAGAAGAGCTCTCATCGAGTAATATTTGGCATCCCTTGATTGAAATAAAAGAACTTAGTGTGTTCCCAACAGTGATTGAGACTTCGACAATAGTCTTAATCTTTTCTCGACCGAGTATCTATTGCTTTCACCAAGTGCAGCCATATCACTCATAAGAGTAGTAAATCTGAAATCAAGTTCTTCCAGAGTTTCAGTGGGACCTTGTTTGAAGTTTTGGAACTTCAATTTAAGAACTTCGAACTTGTTTTCTTTGGTTTTCTTAGTTCCGGCACAGATTTCTTCAATCAATTGCCAGGCAACTTTCGCCGTTTTAGCACCCCAGTTACTAATCGTATGTGCTCAGGTGTCGATCTGATGATTATATTACGAGCTTGACCATCCAATCTGTGTCTCTTGGCATCTTCAGATGTCCAGAGCTCTCTGCTTGTCTTCATATATAATGCTTCCACGAGCAACATGACCACTATCACTAGCAGCCATGTCCTCGCTTCCATCTTCCTTGTCTGAGGCTTTTCTTCCATCAGACACCTCAGTAACTTGTTTGAGTTGTCTGATTTTGATAAGCCCTTCATTGATGACATAGATCATCTCATCACTAATGGCCTCCAGATGGAGCATCATGTTGTTCTTCCATTTATCATAGTTTTCTGGCTTCAGAACGGGTGCATCACTCAGAGACATACCTGCACACTTAACACACAAATTATATAGTCCTCAGAAAGGGACAAAGTTCCTTCACCTATCTGGGGATCTAGGTTCAGTGCAGAAGGCTTGTGAACCTCCTGCTCTGATACCACTTGTTGGTCCAGATAACGGCAAAGTAAAAGACTAGAGGGGGGGTGAATAGTCTTTTAAAACTTTTGTCGATAAACACAGGTTTCTGATAATTAAATTCAGAGCGCGGAAGACTTTAAGATAGGTAAGTGTAGAAACAATAAGTAAGTGTGTGTGTGCTTTGCTGAAATGTAAATACAGAAATGTAAATAACACAGCAAGTATAGTGGTATCTGGAGGTGGCATAATCCTCCAACTAATCCACTTCGGTCTTTCGGAGACCTAGAATTCACTAGAACAGATAATTGAGTTCACCTTACAATAATCCTATTCTAAGATTCCTAAACAAATGGTTCCCAACCAAATGTTCCCCCTGAGTTATTCCCCAGCTCCTAGAGCTAAGTACTTTCTCTACTCAGATAACCTTGGAGTTATTCCCTCATTTCCCAAATCAAGTACTTCCTCTACTCCACGCCTTGATGGTGTTGGTTATAAGGTTTGTCAGAGAGGCTTCTCGTATAACTTTTTAGTTATGTTTTCAGAGAGCCTAGTAGAACAAGACTACTTAATACACTTGTTCAGTGGATGACAGTCTGCTCTTTACTGACCCAAGTAATTGGTGTCCGTTCTGGAGAATGTGCTTCAGAAAGGGTATCTAATAGTTCAACTCTTTCACGAATAACAATCTCTTGTTAAGGTTCAGGACAACTTAGAACTACTAGTGATTCTTCAAGCAACAGAAAGCTTTCAGAAAGGGTAGTAGAGTGCTTGAGAGAATACTTTGCTTGATGGTAAGTTTGCAAGATAGAGCGTTCTAAGGTATGTTCTTCAAGCATCTAAGTGTGTGATATATATAGATAAATTTGAGAGGCGTTTGAATTGTATCCGCAGTTTCTATCAAATTATATCCGCTTATATCTTGAACTATGTACTCGTAAGTCACTATCTCATTTTTCGAGAGGATCGCTTTAAAGATTTCTGCTGATGCATTTAATGCATAGTACTGTTCATTGTCCTTTGGTCTCAACGGATACATGAGCCTTTCTGATGGCTTGCATGCTCCATACTCATGATGTCATATGTCCAAAATCATATCCCGAAAATAAGTTAATATACTTAAGAAAGGATTAGGACATAGTCTTTCTGAGTTAGACTAAACCTTTGTGTCTTCATAAACCTTGTGCAATCTTCAGTCTTCTAATCTTCAGAAAAGCTCCATTGCTAGGATTGATCTTCATGGTCTTCTTGAAATAAAAATTACACTCAGAGACCTATAATCCTAATACAAGATTTACTAGACTAATCATACTCAGTGATTTCCTCTTTTACAATGTTCAAGTGAACCAAGAGCACTTAATCACCTTTCTGGCTAAGATAAGAACATGTGATGAGTGATCAAAATACTAACAGATATTCCTAACACTGACCAAAAGCTTTATCTCTGAACAAAGAGACAAAAGTTCTGCAGTACTATCAACGGATTTTTTGTAGTTTGAATCTCAAATAGCCTAACGGATAGTAATTCAAACGGCTTGATTTTCACCTATAAATATCACCACTTAGAATACTTGAACACACACTTGAACGATTGAATTTCATATCCTACACTCAAGCATACAAACCTTCTCTACTTACTCAAAGCTTTCAGTTGCGACCAAGCTCTTGATTCTAAGTAGTACGAAAGTTCTAAGTGTCCTGATCCTTAACAAGCTATATCTGTTGTAAAGGAGTTGAATTGAAGCACTGTTGCGACTTTCTAAGAGATTCATTCTCCTGAACAAAGAACATAGACTTGGGTCAGAAAAGAACATATCACCACACACTGTCCAAGTGTGTTAAGTGACTCTTGTTCTAGAAGGTAGTATTACATAACTGTGGAAGTTATATATCTACCAATCTGACAAACCCTTCTAAACCAACACCAGAAAAGGCGTGGAGTAGAGGAAGCACTTAGTTTGGGAAACTAAGGAATAAATTAATCCAATAAAGGTTCTGAGTAGAGGAAGTACTTGGCTGGGAAAGCCGGGGAAGAACTCAGGGGGAACACTTGGTTGGGAACCTAGTGTATTTAGAAATCGAGAGAGGATATTTGTAAGGTGGACTCAATTATCTGTCTTAGTGGATTCTAGGTCTGAGAAAGGCCGAAGTGGATTAGTTGAAGGATTAAGCCACCTTCAGATACCACTATAATGCTATTGTGTTATTTACTTTCTGCACTAACTTTCTGCCTTTACTTACTTGCAAAGTAATTTACACACTTCACTAGCTTGCTGAGCACGTGCATTTATCAGAAAGACTTCCGCTATTCTGATTATAAGTATCAGAAAGTTATCCAACTTTCTGAGAAACTGTTTTATCGACAAAAGTTTTAAAAGACTATTCAACAAAAAAACAATTGGGTAGAGAAATTGACTTTTCAAACCTTAAGATAGAGAATCTGGAAGTAGTAATTTAATAAAGGGTTTTTTACGAGATGATCCAACATTACGAAGTAAATTTACACTTTGAACACCTGACCATCTTTTCTTACCAAATGATATAACTGCTTACCAATCACTCCAAGTTTTGGTTCACCCAGCTGATTGATTTAGAGGATGTACTCTAGGCCCATGTAAAATCGAATATTGCATTTTCACCCCAACGCGTGACCTTCATAATGGAAAGATCAAAATATAAGGCCCTTTTGTTTGTGTTTCTTCCTATATTTTGGAAAACATACTATAGTTAAGGCCTCAAAATTCAGATGATTATAGTGCCTATGTTTAAAATTAGGGCTCATTGTATCTTCTCTATTTCTTCTATTTCCCCAAAAATTTAAATTTCAAATTTTCAAATTTTTTATATGTAACTTTGTAAGGACCCAAATTTGTGTACTGTTAATGCCTTTGTTTTCAGACTTGTATACTTAACAAACTCAATAATGTTTGTGTCGGGAAAACAATACCCGAGCCTGACACTTCATTAAAAAAATATCCATATCGGGCAAACAATGCTTGAGACTGGGCAAAAGTGCTTGAGACTTGGCAAAAGACAATGTCGGATCCCACTTGTATAGTTCGGGCATTACTGTCGGGGCATGGTACAAGGGGCATTGCAGTCCGGGCATTATCATCAGATAGTTCGCATTCGTCTGGCATGGTACAAGGGGCATTGTTGTCCGGGCATTACGGTCCGGGCATTATGGTTCGGGCATGGTCCGGGCATGGTTCGGGCTTTATGGTTCGGGCATTACGATCGGGCATTATGGTCCGGGCATTACGGTCCGGGCATGGTCAACTGTTCGGTACGTTATAAACTTACGTAATTATATGCAAAAGAAGAAACAGGGTGAAAAAATTATTCGCTATATGCAAGGGCATGGGGAAGGTAAAAAATTCGTTGGGCATGGTCACTTGTATGCTTTGGGCATAACGGTCCGGGCATGGTAACTTGTACAATATGGTATAAGTTCGAGCATGGTCACTTGTACGGTCCGGGCATGGTCACTTATTGTATAGTATAAGTTCGAGCATGGTACCTTGTATGGTTTGGGCATTACGGTCCGGGCATGGTTACTTGTACGGTATGGTATAAGTTTCGGGCATGGTCACTCGCAAGGTCCGGGGATGGTCAACTGTTCGATACGTATAAACTTAAGTAATTATATGCAAAAGAAGAAACGGGGTGCAAAAATTATTCGCTATATGCAAGGGCATGGGAAGGTACAAAATCCGTTGTCCTGTTTCTTTCTCAAGCCGTTTAGGTGTGACTTGTAAGGTGCAGGGATAAGGACACATTTCTGCAATTTACCACACTAGCTTAAATATCTGCATCTAACAATCACTTGACATGCCAGTTCATTACATGTAATGGTATTAATGGATTTTTACATACAATTTAGATCAATTGGAAGGTCATTCGTCAAAGGTGTGTGATATGAAATCAATTAGACCTTTTTGGTCTGAATTGTAGCTGTCCCATTTAATAAATGAGAATGGGTACTGTTTCCAAGAAAAGTTTAACATATTGTGATGAAATTTTGTCTTGATTCGTTCAGAAAAGGAACAATGATAACATGCAACATTCTAGCGAGAGAAAAAGGTAGAAAGATGAACATCAAACAAAAAACCAACCAAAATCGACTGACCTTGAAAACCTACAGATGGCGTGAACAGAATGGCAAACTAGCAGTAGTCTCAGGTTAAGGTTCCAGACGGCAGAGAAGAATATAAACGACAATTAAGTTTTAGGGTTAACTTAAGCTGATACAATACTTTAATAGATTAGGGAAAAACCTAAATAAAAAGAGTAAGTATAGTAAAAGGGAAGATTTTCCTAATCTATAAGAAAACTCAGTTTTCACAATAAAAAATCGGTGAGAAATAATACAAACCGATCTATAATTTTTATATAAATACATCATTAACAATAATACTCTCTCACAAAATTCACATCTTTCTCTCAAAATTTAGTGGGAGAAACATCAACCATTTTCTCTCTCTCTCTTCACTCATTCTGCCGGAATCACACCACCGGAACCATTGCCGGAATCGGAGCCTTACATCAGTGGTCGGAATGCCTATTTTAGCAGCGGAGAGTTTGCAAAGGGAGTCAACTTTGCAGTGGCTGAACCGACGGGTTGGATGCACGATTCTTCTGAGGAGAGAGGTATTTTGGAATCCTGACACTATTAGTATCAAATCCGAGATGAATTGGATTGGTTCGAGCTTTTTTTACACTATTCCAGGTATCAAGTCATTTTCTTCCATATTTACTCTTTGCTTTAGCTATTAGTATCACACGGTCTTGGATATATTTTAGTGATGTGTACTGAAGAGAAATGGAATTTAGCTTCTGATCTGATATTGTCACTTTCAGGTTAATGAGATTTCGTGCCAATATGTATGCATATTTTATCTGTAAAATCTGTGAAATGAAATAGATAATACTGAATGTAGTAGTATTGACTAATTCTGCATATTTCAACCTTGTTTAACATGTCAAACATCTCAAAGTCTTTGGTGTTATGTTATGGATCTAATGGCTGGTGTTATACTTTTAAGCATTATGCGATCTGATCTGATATTTACAGATCTGAAACTAGATCTGAAATTCATATAGTGAAATTCGAATCATTTCAAAATCATTATAGTTGTGTTTTGTTTTGATTTTAAGAGGCATTGTTATGATTTTAATAATTGGTGTTATAGTTTTAAGCATCGTGGTTACGTTGAATGTTTATGTCCGTCATTATTTTAGCGTATGTGTTATAGTTTTAAATCCTATCATTATAGTTTTAAGCAACAACGTTGGTGGTTTAAGCTTCTGATGAAATATTTATGATTTAATTTTTGCTGATGCTTTGTTACAGTTTTAAAATACATTCTTATAGTTTTAAGAGGCACTGTTATAGATTTAAACATTAATATTACTGTTTTTAGCTTATGTTGTATATTTTTGCTTTGTTATAGTTTTAAGAGGCATTGTTATAATTTTAAAATGCACTATTATAGTTTTAAGCTTCAATATTATTGTTTTTAGCTTGTGTTGAATATTTCTGCATTTAATAAGTTGTAGCGCATATGTTCTAGTTTTAAGACAATTTGTTGTAGTTTTAAGCAGAAACATTAGACTTTTTATCTTTTGGTAAAATATTTATGATTTTATTGTTCGCAAATGATTTGTTATAGTTTTAAGAGGCATTATTATAGTTTAAAAGGCACTGTTGTAATTTTATGCATCAATATTATTGTTTTTAGCTTGTGTTGCATATTCCTACTTGTTATGGTTTTAAGAGGCATTTATATTGTTTTAAGCATCAATTTTACTATTTTTTTTGCTTGTTTGCATGTTCCTTTTTTGTATTAAGCACCAATGTGATAGTTTTAATGAGAGTTGTTATGATTTTAACCTATTTAGTGAATGTTTTGAGCAGGTGATGACGATGACATCGAGTTTGATCGTAGATCTTTCAAAAGTTTCATTGGAGTATTGAAGCAACAATCACAAGCAAAAAAACCCAGAAGCCGAAGTTCACCACGTTTTTGTATGTTTTTGTGCGTTTGCATGTTTTGTGCGTTTTTTGTGTGTGTTTCATGATTTTCAATTTAGTTTTCATGATTTGTTATTTTAAAACTTTCAGATCCAGTTGCTAATATATTCAAAACTTCAAATCCAGAATGAAGAAGAAGCTAGCTCACGATCGAAATCATTCCTCGAATCTGCTCAGATCCGAAAAATATATCGATCCAACAAAGAAATCCATACGCATTTTATCGCTTTTAACAACCATAGTTATGGTTTTTAGCCTGTGTTGCATTTTCTGTTTTATTATAGTTTTAATATGCATTGTTATATTTTTATGAATCAATTTTATAGTTTTAAGCATCAATCTTATTGTATTCAGCTTGTGTATGTTTCATGAATTTCGATTCAGTTTTCATGATTTGATGTTTAAAACTTTCAGATCCAGTTGCTATAATGTTCAAATACACAAATCCAGAACGATGAAGAAGCTAGCTCATCAGATCTGGAAATCATTCCCGAGAATATTTTCAGCTCTGAAAATATATCAGATCTGAACAAAAAATTCGTACGTACCTTACGGTTTTAACAATCATTGTTATAGTTTTTAGCTTGTGTTGCATGTTTCTGCTTTGTTATAATTTTAAGATGCATTGTTATATATTTAAGAGTCAATGTTATAGTTTCAAGCATCAATATTACTGTTTTTAGCTTGTGTTACATGTTTCTACTTATTATAGTTTTCAGTGGCATTATTATATTTTTAAGAGACACTGTTGTGGTTTTAAGAATCAATGTTACTGTTTTTAACTTGTGTTGCATGTTTTTATCTTGTTATAATTTTAAGAGGCACTGATATAATTTTAAAAGACATTATTATTGTTTTAAGTATCAATGTTATTGTTTTTAGCTTGTGTGGTGTTTTTCTGCTTTGTTTACTGATTTTAGTTTGTGTTGCATTATTTTGTTTTGTTATAATTTTAAGAGGCTTGTTATAGTTGTTTTAAGCATCAATGTTACTGTTTTTAGCTTGTGTTGCATGTTTCCACTTTGTTATAGTTATAAGAGACATTGTTATCGTTTTAAGAGACATCGTTATAGTTTTAAGTATTAATGTTATTGTTTTTAGCTTGTGTTGCATGTTCCTGATTTGTTATTGTTTTAAGAGGCATTGTTATAGTTTTAAGAGGCACTGTTATTGTTTTAAGAATCAATGTTACTGTTTTTTAGCTTTTGTTGTATTTTTCTACTATATTATTGTTTTAAGCACGAATGCGATAGTTTTAATAAGAGTCGTTATGGTTTTAACTCAGTCAGTGAATGTTTTAAGCAGGTACTGATGATAACATCGAGTTTGATGATAGGTCTCTGAAGGATGTTACTGCAGTATTGAAGCAACAAAATGCGTGAAGTCAAAGTTCACCAATAGGAAGTCGAAGTTCACCAATTCAGTTTGCATTTGCATAAAAAAAAACACCGAATGAACGTTTATTGTAATTTTTTTCTTATGAGAATAGATGTTTTAAACCTTTGTATGACTGAATGTTTCAATAGTGTAATAATTGAATGTTGCAAATAGCTTATTTTAAGATTGTTTATTGATGTTTTAATGGCATACGTGAAACTTTTAGACTTGTTAATTTAATAGTGGTTTAATGATATTAGAGTGTCAATTAAAACTATAACAAGCCATCTTAAAACTATCATGTATCTCCTTAAAACCATTAGACCATCTCTTAAAAAAATAACAAAAGAGGTTAAAATTATAATTGAAACATACAATACTGACGTATTAAAACCATCACATCATCTCTTAAAACATTAACAAAATACGTTAAAACTATAACTGTAACTTTCAATTGTAGCAACTTAAAACCATAACATATATAATCCATTAAAAGCATAATTAAAAATGTGTGTCTCGGCGGTTTTTTCAGAAACTCGGCCGGTCAGATCGTTAAAACCCAAAAACCGCAAAAAACCTCAAAAATCTTTGACTTTCCTATATTTTAAGAAAATCTTACCTTTTCCAAGACTTTGACAAATAAAAATAACCACTCTTGCCCACTACCTTTAAAAATAGAATAAAGGTAAATAAAATAAATAGTTGGGCAAAATAAAATTCTCGGATTTTACAATCTCTATATAGAGACCGTCTCTAATGAATATGTACATATATATACATATGTATATGTACATATATATATATATATATATATATATATATATATATATATATATATATATATGTATATATATATATATATATATATATATATATATATATATATATATGAGTAAGTATAGTAAAAGGTAAGACTTTCCTATTAGGTAGGAAAATATCGTTTTAATGTTAAACACCGGTTAAATGAACCGGACGAGTGGTTTTTCGGAGAAACAAATTGGACCGGTTTCCTATATATAGACCAAAAACATGCTGAAAATTGAGAAAAGAAAAAACACATAGAAAAACGTGTTTGTGTGTGTTTCTGCGACTCTCTCTCTCTCTCTCTCTATCTCTCGATCTGCCGTTTTCACACCGGATTTTCACCGTTTCCACCTTGTTTCCACCGGATTTCAACTAAATAGCTTATATGGATGTGAATCAGGTAAAACCATCTTCTTTTTTTGGGTGATTGTGATTTATTCCGAGTTTTGTGTGTTTCATAATTTTCAATTCAATTTTCTTGATTTGATGTTTTAAACTACCAGATCCAGTTGCTATAATGTTCAAATCCACAAATCTGGAACGATGAAGAAGCTAGCTCACGATCGAAATCATTCTCAAAATCGTGAACAAAGAACCGTAAGTACATTATAGTTTTAACAACCATTGTTATGGTTTTTAGCTTGTGTTGCATGTTTGTGCTTTGTTATAGTTTTAAGATTCATTGTCATATTTTTACAAGTCACTGTTATAGTTTTAAGCACCAATATTACTGTATTTAGTTTGTGTGTGTTTCATGATTTTCGATTTAATTTTCATGATTTGATGTTTAAAACTTTCAGATTCAGTTGATATAATGTTCAAATCCACAAATCCAGAACGATGAAGAAGCTAGCTCGTCAGATCTGGAAATCATTCCCGAAAATATGTTCAGGTCTGAAAATATATCAGCTCTGAACAACAAATCCGTACGTACCTTAGTGTTTTAACAATCATTATTATAGATTTTAGCTTGTGTTTCATGTTTCTGCTTTGTTATAGTTTTAAGATGCATTGCTATATTTTTAATGGACACTGTTATAGTTTTAAGCATCAATATTAATGTATTTAGCTTGTGTTGTATGTTTCTGTTTATTATAGTTTTGAGAGGCATTGTTGTAGATTTAAGAGACACTGTTATGGTTTTAAGCATCAATATTACTATTTATTTAGCTTGTGTTGCATGTTTTTGTTTTGTTATAATTTTAAAAGGCATTGATATAGTTTTAAGAGACCTTGTATTGTTTTAAGCATTAATGTTGTAGATTATAGTTTGTGTTTTATTTTTCTCCTTTGTTTACTATTTTTAGCTTGTGTTGCATTTATGTTTTGTTATAGTTTTTAGAGGCATTGTTATAGTTTTAAAAAATACCGTTATGTTTTAAGCATCAATGTTACTGTTTTTAACTTGTGTTGCATGTTCCTGCTTTGTTATAGTTATAAGAGGCATTGTTATCGTTTTAAGAGACACTGTTATAGTTTTAAGTATTAATGTTACTGTTTTTAGCTTGTGTTGCATGTTCCTGCTGTGTTAGAGTTTTAAGAGGCACTGTTATTGTTTTAAGCATCAATGTTATTATTCTTAGCTTTTGTTGTGTTGGTCCAGATAACGGCAAAGTGAAAGACTACAGGCGGGCGGCGGGCCGGGCGCGGGTGGGGGGGGGGGGTTGAATAGTCTTTTCAAACTTTTGTCGATAAAACAGTTTCTCACATATCTATAAAGGTATCTGATACTTATAATCAGAAAGCGAAGACTTTTGTGATAAGTGCACGTGTCAGCAAGCAATAGATAAGCAATAAGTAAAGTGCAGTAAGTAAATAACACAGTGCTTTATAGTGGTATCTGAAGGTGGAGTAATCCATCAACTAATCCACTCACCCTTTCTCAGGACTTGAATCCACTAAGATAAGATAATGAGTTCTACTAACAAAATCCTATCTCTTGATCCCTTTTACACTAGGTTCCCAACCAAGTGTTCCCCCTGAGTTATTCTCCGGCTTTCTCAGCCAAGTAATTCTTCTACTCAGTAACCTTTGAGCTATTCCTTAGTTTTCCGAACTAAGTACTTCCTGTGCTCAACGCCTGTTTGGTGTCGGTTGTGGTAGTTTGTCAGGTGAACTAGCTCTTATAACTTATTCAGTTATCTTAGAGAGCTCTATAGAATCAATCTTACTTAATACACTTCACAATGTATTGTAAGTTGTTCTTCACTAGGCCTGCAAACGAGCCGAGCCGAGCTATGCTCGAGCTCGGCTGGTTTATCAATTTTGTGCTGGAGCTCGAGCTCGATCGAGTTGCAAAATTTGAGCACGAGCTCGAAATAAATAATTGTTCGACTGTTTTCATTGAAACTCAATTTTTTTCAAATCGAACCTTTAAAGCTCGATTTAGCTTGGCTCATGAGCTCAAAAACTTACAAAATAAATGTTTCTACCGAAAGCTCAAAAATTCCCATAAATGAACATATTTTAAAGCTCGAATTGAAAGCTGTAAAATATGATAAATAATGCCATTCAAGTTATATTAATAACATTAATGTATCGCAAACAAAAGTAACATAAAAGTCATCCATTGGACCAATACATAATATAATAATATCCAACAACAATCAACAAGAAACTCAAAAACTGAAATGATCCAAATCAAGTCTCGAACTCGAAGTAATTGAAAAACTCCTCCAGCAAAATGCAACTCCAAATTGGATTCTGAAATTAAGAGAAAGAAAGATTAATATTAGTAATACAAATAAGTATACTAGTTTCAAGTAATACGAAACTACCAAGTAAACTACATTTCCAGAAACAAGCATACATATTGCTAGCTTAGAACATACACTGGAAAACAATTATGTATGTTCTATTAACACCCATCAGTAGAGTATGTAACAATCCAAATCACAACACATGAATTGTAGCACAAAAGTCCAAAAAATTCACCACCACATAACACTACCTAATTGAGTTTCGAGTATGAGGTCTATACACCATTTGCAAGTGATATCAAAATCAAATCTAGGTAAACTTTCAATATGAGGTAAGCTCTAGAAATCAATTAATTACATGAAAAAAGTATAATTTTTTTAGAAAATATTTGCCATCTCAACAGAGGTCCAATTCAGGATAAGAATCTAATAACAAGCTAATCAAACATATTTCATTACCTACAGACCAGTTGGTGACGAACTTACATCTTCTTTTCGTTCATTTGAGTACATAGCAACCAAGATAAACACAATTACAGTACACAATAAAGCTACAAGCATCATCAAATATAATAAGCTCTTTTTCTATCTATTCAAATTTCACTAAAACAACATGTCCTAATCTAGCATTTTAATTCAAAGCAACTGCCTCAAAAATTACTGTGGCCAAAGCCATAACACTTGGGAAAAACATTCTTTGGTCATGAGTCCTAACTTTCAATAGATAAATTCAGTTCATTGAACAAAGATCAAAACTCTTCTCGAAACGACAAAAATAACAAATCAGCCCCCAAGAATAATATCGAAAATATCAGAAGTAAAATCAATTAAATTGAACCTCAAACATGAACAAAAGATTTGCCTCTGCTCCATCAAATACCCTGACCTGGGTTTCGTCGGAAAGAATGCAAGTAATAACAAAATAAGAGAGCAAAATAGAGGAATCAAATGTATACTACTCCAGCTAGGCATTTCATCAAACAATAATTTTCTTTGCAAGAGCCCTAATTTTGCATCTGTTTGAACAAATATCTAAAACCTAATTAATGGAACGAAGATCACTCACCGGTTGGCTGCAAGAATTAGGGTTCTTCAAAATTTTAATCCAGCCCTTTCGATCTGTTGCTGCTCATGGGAGAAGACGATTCAGAGCCGGATGGAGAAGTAAAGCCGATATGTTGCTGCGGCGGAATGTATTGGAGAAGGGTGGCGACAGTGTGGTGGACTGGTGGTGGAGAAGGGCGGCGCCGGCGTGAGGGAGGAATGGATGGAGAGTCAGCCGCTAAAATGGAGAATGGCGGCTGTGAACGAATGTGAACTGAAATGTGATTGTGAACGAAGTTAAACTGTTGAAGTAGGGTTTTGTTTTGTTTTTTTTTTAATTTTTAAATATATATTATATAATATTATATAATTAATACTACCTTCATTTCAGAGAAATTGTTATAATTTCACCAATTTTAAGAAAAAGTAGAAAGATGCTATTCTCGATTATTAAAGATTAACCTGGCGATATCAGAATAAAAGTGAAAGGTAGAGAGTTTTATTATTTAACTAATTTCCATAAATGGAAATGGTAACACTTTTAGTGAAACGCCGAAAATGGAAAGTTGTAACAATTTCTCTGAAATTGAGGGAGTAATAATTACAATCGAGCTGCTCGACGAGCTTTCGAGCCGAGCTTTACAAAGTTCGAAATTTCAAAAAACTTGATCGAGCTACAAAAAGCTCGAGCTCGAAACCGAAATGCTTCGATAAAAGTTTCTGTCATTGCAAATTTCTATTCTTCACTAACCCAAGTCTTCATTTTGTTCAAGAGAAAGAATCTCAAATATCAGTCGCAACTTTATCCTTGGATTCAACTCTTTCACAATATGCAATTCTTGTTTAAGGATCAGGACACTTAGAACTTTCGTGCTACTTAGAATTCAAGAGCTTTAGTCGCAACAAAAAGCTGGAAAGTAAGTAGGTAGAAGGCTTGTATGCTTGAATTAAAGATTGTAGTTCTGCGTGTTCTGTGTGTCTTTCAAACATTCTAAGTGGTGATATTTATAGTTGAAAATCATGTCGTTTGAATAGTATTTGTTAGGCACAATGTAATTCAAACTATTGATATTTGAAGATAGTACGGCAGTGAGCTTTGTCTCTTTACAGAGATTTCTTCTTTTCTCAGACATCTCTGTCTGCATAATAAATGCAATGTACTATATTTTGTCCTGTAGTCTCAACGGAACAATGCAAACTATCTGAGGCTTTGCATATCCTTACCCAATGAGCATTGGTTATCATATACCTATTGAAATACTTGTCTTCCAAAGACACTTAATTTCTTCAAGGTATCTGAGCCAACAATCTGAGAAGACTTTTCTCCTTAGTCTTCAACAATCTTGTGCAGTCTCTTGATCATCAATAATGAGCTCCTTTCAGCTAGATGCTTGCTTCTTGGTCTTCTTTAAAGATATAAAAATTACAATCTGAGACCTAACATCCTATACAAGATTTTCTAGACTAACATACTCAGTAAGCTTACTCTTTTACAATGTTCTAAGAGTACTAGTTATCTTTATGAACTCAGATAAGTTATTAGGGTTTACTGATCAAAATCTAAACAGATATTCCTAACAAATTTCCCCCATTTTGATCAGTCACCTATGACTATCTGAAAACCTATCATGAACTGGATGAGGAAACAATCCAGCACTTAAACATTTTCACTTCATTTATTTAAGTGCAGAAAGTAAACATCAACCAAATCACAAGGTGTGATCTTTGCTGACAAGTTATCTTTTTATAGAATGATATCTGAGAGTAGGTTCATCATATAAATTATAATTGAGTACAGAGATAACTTTTACAAGATAAGCTTTAAAGTACAATCAACAATAATCAAAAAATTACACAACTATATAGGATAACAGGAAGTTCCAAGTTCCAAGTAAACATCCTAAAAGTTGGTCTTCAAGTCTTCAACTTCATCAGCTTCCTTTATCTGGGTATATAAAATTACCATATCTGATATTGTCATCAGAGTAGTCAAGTAGGTAGGTTCTTACAGCCATTTCAACTCTTCTTGAGAACTCAACATTATCTCTGTAAGATTTGGTGGGTCTTCTCTTGCTAGTTTGTTCAACCCAGTAGTATCTTGCCTAGATCCAAGCATGATCAATTTGAATAGGAGACATCTTGTATCTTTCATTGATTGTCTTCAAATTCTTCAAACCTAGCTGGTAATCTTCTTCAGTGAGGTAGAAGGATTCATAAGCATGTACTACAAATTTAGTTCTTGTTCCAGTCCCAAGAACATTTGCAACTTTGTGTACCTCATCTGGCTTATAGTAGGGGCAAGATTCATATAGCTCCTTCTTCCTAGCTATCTGTCTGACATATATCTCAAAGTCCAGTGCATCCTTGACTTTATCCTTTTGGCACTAGATCATCTCTGTATTTCCTCCATGCCATCATTTGAAGGTAGATTGGTTCTGGGAAGCCTTTATTAAGTAGAATGTCTTTCATGAACATTACCCAGTAACCATTCTTGCACTTGTAAGTTGCAGAGTTTAGATCAGATTGACTTGGAGTGTATTTTATCATAACTTCCTCAGGGCTAAGAATATCAACTCCTCCGAGTTCTTCAATCCTTTCTCTGATCTTCTTCTGTCTTGCAGCTTCTCTTCTTGAGAGTTTGTCACTAGAAGAGCCTTGCTGGATAGACTTGGTATTTCCAGAAGGAGTTCTTGCTGCAAAGGGAACTGCATGTAAAGGCTCAGATGGGCTATCTGAATGTCTCTTTCTTATAAGAGGAAATTTTCTTCATCATCATCATCATCTTCTTCTTCTTCTTCCTGATGAGTTTCTGAGACACCTTTGCATCCATCATTGTTGCCTTTTCTTCTCTTTTCAGAGATATCTTCTTCATCCTCAGCATAGTCTCTATATCTTCTCCTTGAGCTCTTGGCAGCAACAGGAGGTTTCTGAGACCTTGTTCTAGTGACCCTTCTTTCAGTAGTAGTGATTATTTGAAGCTGACTAGGGGTTGCAGAATGAGGTTGGGCATCTTCAGATATCATCTTTTGTTTGTCATTCCCCTTGGTAATTTTTCTGGCTCTTTCCCCCTTAGTCATAGGAGATTGATCAAAATTATCCACGAGTTTGACAAAGGAATCTGACAGAGATTCAAAATTCCTATGTAGTCCATTGTAGGCTTGGGATAATTCCTGCAATTCTGCTTTGAGAGCAGCATTATGCCGTGCAAAGCGGGTTTCCTCATTTGTCAGCTTGGAAACCTCAACAACTACTTGGTTTATAGTAGCTATGGCAATGTCAAAGATGTCGCATGAGTTGTTCATCTAATTTCCTCAGCATGGCAAGGTCTTGATGTTCCATAGCAATGTTGGACGTTCTTCTTGCAATCATTTCAGCAAACTTGCGATATGCAGGAGGAACAGATTCAATTAATTTCTTGTTTTGATCTTATAACTCCTTGAACTGTTCTTTCATGTGCTGGGATCTCATATCATAATCCTCAGTCTCATCATCAGGAACTTGGATGTGTACAAGACGAGCCAAAGTCTTTTTCTGAGTGTTAGACACAATAGTCTGAGGTTGACTATGGTCATGAACTTTCTGAGTGTTGTCCTCCTTGTCTTCTTCTTCTTCTTCTTCTTCTTCTTCTTCTTCATCACTCCAGTCTTCCTCATTGTCTAAGTCAGCAAACTTTGCTGGCAAAGTCTTCTTCCCTTTGCTAGATGAGGGTAATACTTTTCCAGTATCTTCCTCTGGAGTTTCTTCAGCATTGATTTCCTCAGCAAATGCTTGTGCAGCAAGCTGGATTTGCTTTTGCTCAGTGTTGGTCCAGATAATGGCAAAGTAAAAGACTAGAGGGGAGGGGGTGAATAGTCTTTTCAAACTTCTGTCGATAAAACAGTTTCTCAGATATCTGTGAAGTTATCTGATATTTATAATCAGAAAGAGGGTGACTTTTGTGATAAGTGTACGTGCTCAGCAAGCTATAGGGTGTGTAAATACTCAGCAAACAATAAATAAGCAGAAAGTAAAGTGCAGTAAGTAAATAACACAGTGCTTTATAGTGGTATCTGAGGGTGGCGTAATTCCTCAACTAATCCACTCGCCCTTTCTTAGTACTTGAATCCACTAAGATAAGAAGTTGAGTTCCCCTTACAAAATCCTATCTCTTGATCCCTTTTACACTAGGTTCTCAACCAAGTGTTCCCACTGAGTTATTCCCCGGCTTTCTCAGCCAAGTACTTCCTCTACTCAATAATCTTTGAGCTATTCCTTAGTTTCCCAAACTAAGTACTTCCTGCGCTCAACGCCTGTTGGTGTTGGTTATGGTAGTTTGTCAGGTGAGCTAGCTCTTATAACTTATTCAGTTATCTCAGAGAGCTCTATAGAATCAATCTTACTTAATACACTTCACAATGTATGTTATGTTGTTCTTTACTAACCCAAGTGTTAATGTTGTTCAAGAGAATGAATCACAGATATAAGTCGCAATTTTATCCTTGGATTCAACTCTTT
This sequence comes from Plantago major, assembly GCA_026545765.1. NCBI lineage: Eukaryota > Viridiplantae > Streptophyta > Magnoliopsida > Lamiales > Plantaginaceae > Plantago > Plantago major. Next base: position 61,137,246 of record CM048839.1, on the reverse strand, counting down.
CACAATATCCATTTTTTCTTTAAGGATCAGGACACTTAGAACTTTCGTGGTACTTAGAATTCAAGGGCTTTAGTCGCAACAAAAAGCTTGAGAGTAAGTAGGTAGAAGGCTTGTATGCTTGAATGTATATCGCAAGTGATGTTCAGTCTAAGGTGTGTTTTCAAGCATTCTAAGTGGTGATATTTATAGTTGAAAATTATGCGGCCGTTTGAATAGTATCCGTTAGGCACAATGTAATTCAAACTATTGATATCTGAAAATAGTATGACAATGAGCTTTGTCTCTTTATAGAGATTTCCTCTTTTGTTCAGACATCTCTGTCTGCGTAATTAATGCACTGTACTAAGTTTTGTCCTATAGTCTCAATGGAACAATGCAAGCTATCTGAGGCATTGCATATCCATACTCAGTGAGCATTGGTTATCAGAGACCTATAGAAATACTTGTCTTCCAAAGACACTTAATTTCTTCAAGGTATCTGAGCCAAGCATTCTAAGGAGACTTTTCTCCTTGGTCTTCAGCAATCTTGTGCAATCTCTTGATCTTCAATAATGAGCTCCTTCTGCTGGATGCTTGCTTTTTGGTCTTCGTCGAAGATATAAAAAATTACATTCTGAGACCTAACATCCTATACAAGATTTGCCAGACCAACATATTTAGTAAGCTTCCTCTTTTACAATGTTCAAGTGAACTAAGAGTACTAGTTACCTTTCTGAGTTAAGATAAGTCATTTAGGGTTTACTGATCAAAATCCAAAAAGATATTCCTAACAAATTTCCCCCTTTTTGATCAGTCACCTATGACTATCTGAAAACCTATCATGAACTGGATGAGGAAACAATCCAACGCTTAAACATTTCTTATGATCTTTCATTCCAATTATTTAAGTGCAGAAAATAAACATCAACCAAATCACAAGGTGTGATCTTTGCTGACAAGTTATCTTTTTAAAGAACTAGCTAAAATGACACGCGGAGCCCCGCGTGAGTTAAATGTTGTGTTGATATGATCTTTTTTCATTTTTATTGGATAAATTAGAAAGCAACACTCAAAATGGAATAATTGGAACCTTTTAAAATATAATCTTCTGATAACATTTGGGTAACCATCTACATTTTAGTTGTTACATGCATGATTAATAGTTGAGAGATTAATTGGCACGATACCTTAACCCATATATAAATGTCTTGCATGTGAATTTCTTCCTCCCATTCTTTGTTAATTACTACATTCTGCTTCAAAATTCAATATCAATTGTTAGACTATATCATTAGCCACCGCGATCAAAATTGAATTCTTTTATTTTTTGAAGGAGTTAAATATTTCACCAATGAATGATTACAAATGTTCATCACACTAAAACACATCATAACATGAAGCATTGTAGACAGAGTGTATAGTTGCTAAATGACATTTAGCTATTGGTACTCAATAATAGCTGCCTGAACAACTGCTATTCAATTGCAAACATTAGAGCCATTAATCGATGGCATGTGCTTCTACTTTCAATGGGCTGAATTCACCTCTATTTTGTTGCCTCTTTCAAGCCACAATCCTTTCATAACAGTCATGTGACACAACAGGCAACAACAGTGCCCTAGCAAACATTCCAACATCCACAATCAGAGAAAAATATTTTCACTCCATTATGCTTTTTTCGATCCGCAGCCCTTCCTGCTTCAACAAAGGTCGTCCTCACCGAACTCGGGTAGTACAACTACATATGTATATTTAACATTAATACAAACAGAAATAACCTGAGTAAGGCAGAGAAAGAACGTCATCGCAAATTTGCAATCCAAAAAAAATATAGATTTTTCGTGGAAACGGAAACTACATACGGTAACAAAAACAACAATAAGTATTTAGCAACAATGTGAAATTACATTCAGTCATAAAAAAAAAGTTGCAACCAACATCTCGACACAAAATCAGAGTAGAACTAAACATCTGAAACTCCTCAGTCCTCACTTTATCAGAATAGTCTAAGTCAATTAAAAGTAATAGCAAACATAGACGCAATGAAGAAACTAAAAGAAACTGAAACAACTTATCTCAAGTGAATCAAGTTTGATAATCATCCACTTCGGTCCATGAAATTTCTTCCTGCCAGATGATGAAATTAATATTTACCCAAATCCTAAAGCTGTGGGATTAAACGGAGAAGAATATAACATTACCAATCTTGACCAAATCCAAAAGGCAGAGAACCTAAAATGAAAAGTGAAAGAGATTAGAGGTTTGTAAAATAGGAAAAGACAGAAGAAAGCAGAAAAAATTATGGAGATTAAATTGAAAGAAAACGTGGATGCTTAAGGGTTGAGATTTGTGTGGAAAACAATTTAATCCAACCACACATCATATCTGATCCAACGGTGCAAGATGATTTGGTCTCCAAACTTTGATGGTGTCACACGAACTTGTTGAGGGTAAAAGTCCCCCAACCACTTAATGAATTTTCCTTACTTTCCTTCACGCTAAGTACCTAGACCACCTTTGAGTAAGAACCACCTTGCTTGCAAGAACCAAAGAGTAAGAGCCTGTAAGAACCGTCGTACTGATAAGAGGCGACGCGTAGGGACCTGCACAAATAGCTTGGAGGGGGGGGGGGGGGGGGGGGGTTAGGACCAAGGACCCGGTTTGCTAAGTGTCAAACCGGTCCGAGACTTTACTCAAGAGAGACTGAAGATTTACTTTGTATAATAGTCAAGGTTTGGAAGTGATTATGTCTTACCCTTAACATGGAGTATGTGCCCTATATATAGATTGCTCCCCAATTGGGAGGATTCCACCAGATCGTGCTAAGTGTAAGGCCTGGATTGAGCCACCAAGGCTTCAATAGGCCCATGGCCCATTAATGACACTTGCCCCATTTCACTTTGGGCTTTCAGGGGTAGTTTAGTCATTAATGTGAGAGTTTTAGAGACTTTGATACAGTCTGCTGTGGGTCAAGGTCCGAAGAGGTTGGTCCGGACGTTTGGTTGGACCAGATTGGTCTGGGAACTCCCATAAATTTGTCCGACTCCTCCGATTCGGACCTTATTGCCCGGACCTCCTTACTCTCCAGTGCCAGTTTACTTGGTTGCTTGTGAGATTGTCATGTTGGATCCGGGATCGTCGTCCGGATCGGACCCCATGGTTACGGACCACTGGAGGGGTCGGACCTACTACCGTTCAAGTCCTTTCTGTCCTTCTCCTTTAGAATGGGTTGGACCTGAGGGGCCTAGGGTCGGATTATAGTGTCTCGGATCCTCAGACAACATGGGACGCCTTGGGATTCATTCCAAAGGCGCCTATGACGGATTTGACATAATTTCGTATCAATAGAACTGACATATTTGACCCAATTAATGCAAAATAATTACTTAGTTTTTAGTTGTGGGGTAGTTTTATGGTGAGGTCAAAGATGGCAAGTCACCATTCCAACACTCCTACAACCGTCACTTTGTGAGTAAAAATGGGGTTTTCTTTTCTTATTAGTATAGATGATATCTGAGAGTAGGTTCATCAGATAAATTACAGTCGAGTACATTGATAACTTTTACGAGATAAACTTTAAAGTACAATCAGTAAAAATAAAAAATACACAACTATATAAAGACCAAAACGATGAGGAAGCGTATCAAAGATCTGCAGCAGAGCTTATGGAGTATGATGCAATGATGATGAACAACTAAAGGAGATTCGTCCAGCTAGGAAGCTATGATCAAGAAGAGAGAAGGCAGAACAATAGAAGTTGTTTAATTTCTTGTTGAAATTTTATGTGTTCTTGATCGATCATTGATTTCCTGGCAAACACTGCTACATAATTACATAATTAATTAAGTTGTTTTATCTATAATATTTATGTTGGCCGATCTATTGGAAGTTATATTCATCGTTCAGTTGTACAAAATTCTCCATTACAGTCAAATTAAGCATATATACTTTGTTGATTCCAAATTGTCTACATGCCTCGCGTTCTTAATTATTTCTTGAATCGTCGTTATTGTTTCTTGAACTTTATTGATTAATTTGTTTGTTTGATTTCTATATCTAGCTGAGCAGAAGTAAAACGTTGTAAGGAAATGAATGTTAATTAAATTCAACATGTAAATCCGACAATTTAGTGTCAGGACTTTTCGATCAGTTTCAGCAGATGAGTTGAAGCTGGTTTAAACAAAAGACCTGAGAGCTAGCTAGCAGAGATAAAATGAATAGTTGAAAGATTCTAGCTAGATCATCATAATAATAATAATAATAATATCAAGATACAGAAACAGAAGATAAACATTGCATGTTTTGACAAGCTTCTGTGTCCATTATTACTGATTACGAGTGGAGGAGGGAGTGTTCCATCCAAGAACGATGTCACGAAATCAAGTGCACGTTCAGGCTGGTAGCTCGGAACGAAATGGCCAGCTCCTCTGATGGTTACGAATGTCACATTTTCATATTCGACCACATAGCCTCCAACCTGACAGAGAAACCGGCAATAGAAAGCTCACTATCAAATTCAGGGCCAACATATATAGCAGTGTAGCTAGATCATATACATATATATACCTCTCCTTGGCAGTCCCAGGGATACCAGGGAGTCTTTACTGGCACGCCTAGTTTTCTCATCGAGTATCTACTTGTCGTCACTGGTATTATATTAATCTGTGTCTCCGCTGCAAGTTCAATATATAATACAATCCTCATATCTCAATCAATAATGTATGTATTCTTAATTGTTCTATTTTCTAAATTTTGAATTTAATAGCTTGCAAATGCTTCTGATTATTTAAACAAAAGTGATTCTCTAAAATATCATTTTTCTGCTAGCTTCTCAACAGAGATATATGCTGACCTATAGATCCAAACACGAATGCCATCGCTCATCAGTTTATGGAGGACAGGCAGCACGGTGTCTGGCGAGTCCAGCCAGTTCCAAGTTATGTCATAGCTATAACAAAATCAATCTTACTTACCAACATATATATGGAAGATATCTAATAAGTAAAATTGTGAAGGAAAAGTTGAAAAAAGAAAAGAAAGTGCATAGTACTTGCAATCCTCCCATGGTCCAGGAACACCAGTGATGTTGGCATGAAGAGCCTTCTGCACTTTAGGTGTGTTTAAATAGGACGACACATATTGACCCGAGCATGGATCGAAGTTAGATAGCAGCTGGATTAACAAGAAGAAAATACAATATTAATCTGACAGTCATGATTCATTAATGTATGAGCTTAGCAAATAAGTGAGATATATATACCGAGGGAGCCGTTGGATTGGAACCACATAAAGGTGCGTAAATGTCGTAAGTATAAACGTTGCCTTGCTCATCAAATGCTTTGTTCTGGTAGTCATCAGATTTTTCGTTGTCTCTGGCTTTTGAAGAAGAGAAGTCGCAGTTTTTTATGACTCCGTGGTGAGTTTCGTCAGATATGAGTGCACTAGTCCAGAAATGGTCGTACGTCCCTGTCCATCTATCCCTGTAGTCAGTATACGCGTTCCCAATCTGAAAGTAATATATACTCGGGTATTATTTATTCTTGTTTTGAAGAATTGGATCTGTAAATTAATGAAATGGAATTCGAAGTATAGAGTACCGACAGCAATTCCTTTCAAGTTGATGACAGTTTGATTAGTATTTTTGTTCTTCTGGAGGACTAAGTAAGCAAGCTGAGGGACGTAATGACCAGCATAGCTCTCTCCGATTATGAAGAAGTCTCGCGTTTTGTATTCTGGAAATCTTTCAAGCCAGTTTACCAGGAATGTGTAAGAATCAATTGCTGTTTGTTTGTCGCCAGTTTCATAATCGGATGTTCTATTCGAGTAGGAAAATCCCACACCAGCTGGAGAATACAGGTACAGAACATTTGCCACTGAAACAAGTGTTCAACGAACAGATAAATAAACTCGAGTGATCAGTCAAAATTTTATTTAATTTGTCAAGAGGTTGAGGAAATGCATACAAATAGCTAGTGAGTAGTGACTGACCATTATTCCAAGCATATGTATTATACCATAGTGTCTTGCCATCTGGGTTCACCCGAAATGGCCCAAGTTCGGTCATTGCTCCAGCCCCGATTGACGAGCATCATGGACCTACAGTATGCATATGCATGAGTAATTAAAACAAGTTCAATGCAAACATATAATCTACGTATAGAAATTATCATGAGCTTAATTCTTACCTCCATTTAGCCACAAGATGAGAGGCTTGCTGGAAGAGTCGGGCGCTTCTGTTAAATAATAAAAAACTGCTCTTCCAGCGGTATGATCAACAGTCACATAACCAGAATACTGTGTAAAATTCACAGGCGGTTGCCCTGGCAATGAAGTGATCCTATCGACTTCTTTTAGACCATGCTGAGGTGTGATAAATTGTTGAGTATTCAGTTTCACTATCCTCCTTGGTAACATGTTGGGAAAATCTTTTTGACTTTCGTGTTTTTAACAGGATTTCAAGTGAATCATAGTTGTTCCATCCATAACTCTGTGCTGCACATGCTGCGAGACACAGAAGAAATAAGAGAAGTACGGAACCCTTCATCTTTCGTTTAGTTTCTGCACTTGTCCATCTGATTCTATATGTGCTTCCTTTATATATACTGTTTTGAACTATATTCTTGATGATAACTATGAATGTGGTTTGTAAATACACTCTATCTTGTTTATTTTCTTGTTTGATGATCCATTTGCTGTTTGGAACTAAGAAACCGTGTGATGACAAAAATGATTGTTTGCAGACGGCTTAATTTGTTTGTTGTTTCCACAAAGTAATGTACTGCATATAAAATAAAATGATCAAGTGATTTTGATGAGGTTCATTATTCTCCAGTTTTTTGACTTCTATTGCTCATCTATCAGTATTTTATCAATCATTCACGGACACGTGCATTATAGCTCCTTGTACTGCACAGGCATGATTCTCTTCTTGGCCATAGGGATCAGAATGGATTCTGTACTGCTTCAGAACAAATTTATTTGCAGTAGCAGGTTTAATAGGCTAGTGCTCTACAGTGATCCTGGATACACTTATAGTAATGAGGTTGTTACGAAGCAAACTTTACCTAGAACTTCTATTCAAAGAGTCTAGGATGAGGCAGTAAATCATTTTCATTTAATCTGAGAAACTTGTAATATCCATAGGCTGCTACTAAGGGTCCGGTCCCTCAGCCTTTGCACTTACCAGTGTATTTTGGTCTATAAATTGCAATGTGTTCTGAGTTCTACATTATGGAATATTGTTGTGGCTTCTTGACATTTTTGCTATCTGGTGTAAGTACAAAGCTGCACTCTCAGCTATGATTTTCGCAGTGTTCATAGCTCAGAAAGCATTCAGAGCACTGTCAAGAAGTAACATAGCATAGATGATGTGCGGCGAAAATCACAATGGATCAATGAGTACAAATTGAAGATTAATTTATTTAGAGTGTTACATTCTATATATGATCAACCAATCAACCAATCCAAACGTGTTTCTTTGTCCAGTTAGTAGTATTACTGACTAGGAGGGAGTGTTCCATCCAAGAAGGACGTGAAGAAAGCAAGTGCACGGCCAGGCTGGTAACTTGGAACGAAATGGCCAGCTCCTCTTACGCTCACAAATGTCACATTTTCGTATTCAACCACATAGCCTCCCACCTGACAGAAAAACAGATAGAAAGATCATCAACTCTAGTTTTAAGAGAGAAACGGACACCAAGTTGACAAAAAGAAAATGCATCAGTCTAGATCTTACTTCTCCTTGGTAGTCCCACGGGTACCATGGAGTTTTTACTGGCGCACCAAGTTTGGGCATCGAGTATCTGGTTGTTGTGACTGGTATTATACCATCTGTATCTCCACTGCAAGTTCATCAACTAGCTACATTTAGCTTGCATGCCAAATATCACAAGAGCTGGGAAAAGTTTCTAACAGCACACTAGTTATATTAATCTTTCGTCTTTAAAGAATCATAAGCGTTTCCAAACAGGCACTAAGAATGATTCCTGAGTAACTTTCGTGATATAGATGCTCACCTATGGATCCAAACACGGATTCCATCAGCCATAAGCTTCTGAATGACTGGTAAAACTGTGTCAGGCATGTCCTGCCAGTCGCCATTTATGTCATAGCTATACGAAAATAAACCTTAGTTTCTAACTGGTATTTGGGAAATCATCAATGAAATCGAAATGTACTTTGTAACGCAAAATAAATGAAAAGTGCAATCATACTTGCAGTCCCCCCATGGTCCTGGAACACCGGTAGTATTTGCATGAAGAGCCTTTTGCACCTCTGGTGTGTTTAAATACACCGAAACATAGTCATCCGAGCAGGGATCGTAATTAGAAAGCTGGAGTAGTAATAAAATACAATATTAGATTCTGATCTTGGAGAGGAGTTGATAACATAATAAATCAGACATCCATACCGATGGAGCAGTTGAATTCGAGCCACATAGTGGCGCATATATGTCATAAATGAAGACCTCGCCTTTTTCTGAAAATGCTTTATCCTGGTAGTTGTCACATTTTTCGGTCACCGGGGCCTGTGAAGAAGAAAAATTGCAGTTTTCTACGATCACTTGGTGAGTTTCATCAGATACGAGTGCGCTCGTCCAGAAATGGTCGTATGTTCCTGTCCATCTATCTGTGTAGTCGATATAAGCATTGCCAATCTGAAAAGTATAATTTTGGTGAAGTGGTGTTCATGTGAAAGAAGACTAAATCAAACAAGCACAGGGCACACTTACAGCTATTCCTTTCAAGTTAATGACTGTTTGATTTGTAATTTTGTTATTCTGGAGGATTAAATCTGCAAGCTGAGGCACATAATGACCGGCATAACTCTCTCCGGTTATGAAGAAGTCTCGAGTTTTATACTCTGGAAATCTTTCAAGCCAGTTAACCAAGAACGTGTAAGAATCAAGCGCGGTTTGTTTGTCACCAGTTACGTAGTCTGATGTTCTGTTTGAGTAAGAAAATCCCACACCAGCCGGAGACTCAAGGAACACAACATTTGCCACTGTTAAATAGACTTGTGATGATCAGCAATGTCTTCCAACTGAGCTGTTAATAAATTGCATGAGGTAGTATTACTCACCACTATTCCAAGCATACTTGTTGTACCATAGTGTTTTTCCATCTGGGTTCACTCGAAATGGTCCGAGTTCTGTCATTGCTCCTCCTCCTATTGAAGAGCAACCCGGTCCTGCAATCTCAACCATGCGACTAGTTACTTATGTCATAGAAGATAAAACACGAAAAGAGATATATGACTGTATATTCTTACCTCCATTTAGCCAGAACACAAGAGGCTTGTCGGAAGAATCCTCAGCCTCGGTGAAATAATAAAAGAGAGCTCTGCCAGCTGTAGGATCAATGGTCACATAACCAGAATATTGGCTAAAATTCACAGACGGTTGCCCTGGCAACATACTGATGCTATCGAGTTCCTTCTGACCATCCTGAGGCGCCACGTACACTGGTTTATAGTTATACTCAGTTAGACTTTGATCCTGGACAATAAGATTTGAAAATGTTTTGGATTTATGCGCTTTTAAGGCATTCCCAAGAGGGTCGTAGCCTCGCCCTCCATAACAGTGTGCATATGCTGCTAGGCATAAAAGAAGTAAGAGAACTAATGAACCCTTCATCATTTTGTTTCCTTTCAACTTGTCCATCTGATTCTGTAAATCCTGCCTTTATATATAGAGTTTGTCACTAATGGAATGTTGGAGTCTCTCATTAGTTCTTGTTTTACTTATTCTTGATGATAACTATGTGTATATGTTGTTTGCAAGGTACTTCAAATCTTGTTTCTTCTCTTGTTTAATGATGCTTTTGTTGTTTTAAGTAGATTGTGTCATGACATGTTGGACATGAACATAAAATGAAGTTCACTAGTTGTCCAAATTGGGAAATTATCTCAATTGCCGGCTTGGATAAAGTCAATCTCTTACGGGATAACAAAGATAATCCCAAGCAATGGACAAACTCTCAGTTTGGTAGTTTGATCTCTTCGAGGAATCGAAATCATAAAGAACAGAGTAGCATAAAAATGAACTTTAGTCTGTGACTGTAGATTCCCAGATTGCCATTTGTCTCGATAAATTTCATCAAGAAAACTTAGGATCAACTTTCTATAAGATCTTCAACTTGATCAAACCATTCAAAATGGACCTACCCCGAGTCCTAAGCTATCTATTAGAACATCACACGCGATGTACGAAATAACATAAAAATCATCTATGTACCATTACCTAGTATCGCCTTCATGCGCAGGCCATCACGCAGCCACAATAATCTTGTCGAATGTAATTAACTAGTAATAATATAGTACTCAAAAGAATGGATCTCCAAGGAAACTGAGAAGCCACTGGAGCGCATGTAGCACATTCTAATAAGCTCGCTCGAAGTCAATTTTTTGTTATATACTAACATACATAAGTTCATAATATGCGAACAAACAACAGACCCAAAAAAAGCACAAAAAGAGTTTGTTGTTCTCTGACATGGTGCTCAACCCGGCTACAAAATTTCATCCCACAGACATCAGGGTTGGGATACATTCAACCATGTAACTTAGCTTACTGGTTGCTGATGGTTGCCATGTCCATTGGAAGATGCAGCATAGGGTGCACCGGCAGCATATCCGTATCGATTGTAACCTTGCTTTCCATGGTAAGCCCCATTCCACTGATTAGAATCCATTCTCGACTGTGAAGTAAATAAAATCGATTTACAATAGATGTTTGAAAAACAAGCCGGCAGAATATGGGATTATTAACAATAAAACAACAGTGGGAAATTATATAGGTTGCATTTTGGAGTCTTGAGGGTCACTTTTCTTTGGCTTTTTTTGAGAGTACTAAACCAATGTTTGAGCACATTTAGCACAAAGTGCCAGATGCAAAGGCAATAACAGAATCTAAGATAAGTGTATCCATTTATTAAGAAAAAAAATCTGGAAACATTAACTTACCTGCTTATGTAGATTCCGGCCCCAAGAAAGGCGAACTGTCTGCTTGCCAATGACAGAACCGTTTAATCCTTGAATTGCATCCTCAGCACCACTTCTGTTGAATTAAGAAATGGATCGGTCATACTAAATATTAAAAAGAGAAGCAACTGTAATCGAGATTCAAACATAACTGAGAAATTCATGTGCACATATTAGATTAAAAAATCCATGTCTGGGGTTTTAGATGTCCATTTTACAAGTATATACAAATATTAGACTATAACATAACATCATCAATTAGACAATTACCTGTTAACAAATTGTACAAAACCACATCCTTTTCCAGTTGGTATTTTTACTGAGGCAACATCGCCATATGGAGTAAAATACTCTCTGAGCACTTCATCAGTGACATCAGAGTCGAGTCCCCCCACAAATATCTAAAGTAAGTGGCAAAAACTGGATTAGTAAACAGGGGAAATCTCAAGTTCAATTCTAACATATTAGAGAATGGCCTACTGTTGTGTTAGCTGAATCATTCTCTGACTGAACTTGGGTAACAGCACCATTTGATGCATATCCCCCCGTCAAGGTTAAAGCTGATTGAGAAGGGAAAAAAAAGGAAGAAGAATGACTGATTATGATAATTTAAGAATAAATGCAGGACGTGATGCATATCACAAGGAACACAGACATTTTTCATGCAAGTATAAGATAAGAGATAATAATCTTGGGGCTGATTTCAATTTGCTCTTTCAGAAAAAGGCCAAACCTATACGCTGAGGCTGCTTGCATCTACAGATGCAAAGGATAGGCGTACAGCCTCGTTAGTATAACCGAGGGTACAATCTCTTTAGAAAAGAGACTTGTGAAGTTACAAAGATACCTACATCAAGGGTACATTGTTAAAAGAGACATATGCAAGGGAGCCAATCTCGTTAAATAGTGATGAAAACTCCAAACTACTCTAATTTAACCACCCTAAATCGAGGGTGACAACCTCGTTAAGAAGAGATTATTATTAGCCAAGGGTGACAACCTCGTAAAAAAAGAGGTGTAAAATTAACCGAGGGACCCAAACTTAAAAAGAGATGTTCCGAAACCGAGGCTACCAACCTCTTAAAAAAGAACCGACAGCCAACGAGGGTTACAAACTGCATAAAAAAGAGTTGAAAACACATCTAGGGAGACAACTCTTCAAAAAGAGAAGCACATATTTGAGGGAGGCAACCAGTGTTACCAAATGGATCGCGGAGCGTAGCGGTCGGCCAAACAAATCAGAGATAGCAGCCTCGGCTGGCCAGGATACAAGTGATATATACATCATATTAGTACGTCTGAAGTTAAACTATGCTTACAATTACCGAATTAATTAAGAAGACATAATTCTTCATAGTGTCATAAATACAAGCAAAGTCGATAACTTAAATTATGGTTATTATGTTGTGAATGTATGACCCAAGTAACCCAAGTGCTTTCAGCTCTGGTCCCCAAAAACTTAAATCAGTCATTATGCTGTGAATGTAAGACAAGATTATGTGCATGGTGATACCCGAAACACAAGGGGTGTTACATACAGTCATATCCTTGATTTGCTCGAAGCCATGATGACATAGGCCACCAAAGGAGCAACAAACCTTTATCCCAAGTTCGACCTTTTAATGTACTAGTATTAAATATATCAGAATGAGAAGAAAAAGATACTACATTTACTATGCACAAGTTATTATAACAGTAGAAGCATGCATGTTCACATGATGATACAAGATCAGAATGACATATTCTTAACGAACAGTCTTGAATCAGATACTATTCTTAGCAGGCAATCGATATATTAAAAGAATTAAGTCTCAAACTATAACATAGAATTAATTTTCAATGAGAAGAAAAGCTACAAATGATAATTTAACTGTTGGAATACAACGTGCACCTTGTGAAGAATACTGTTGCTGTGGTGAAGGTTTTTTGGGCGTTGCAACACCGATACGCATAGCTCTACTAGAACAAAGAGCACCATTCATTTCAGTTATGGCTCTGTTTTTCTCATTTTCATCACCAAACCTTACAAAGCCATAACCCTTTGAACGGCCACTGTTTACATCGACTACCACTTTTGCGCCTTTGACAGATGGATACCTGCTAACAAAAGTTTCCAGTAGCAGTGCATCAGTAACATCAGTAGCCAAGTCTCCCACAAATATTGACAAGTCAGAACCAGCTTCAGGGCGCCTATCACCAGAGCTAAAGGTTGCCCAGTTTAACCGGAAGGGCTGATCTGTATTTGGCATCATGGTGCCATTATAGCTCTGCAGAACTTGGTCTGCCGCCAAATGAGAACCGAACTCAATGAATCCATATCTCTCTGATTGCCCGGTCTGCTTGTTGCGAATTATCTTAACAGAAAGAACCTGTATTTTAAATTGTCAGGTGTGATTGAATGCACCAGCGACGAATAACATTCAAGAATCATATATAGATGTAACTGCCAGCGCACATTCAAGAAGATACAACTGCAGTTACCTTTCTTCTTTGATGATTAATTTGATTGTGCATATAAACGGGATTCTATCAAAAAAGTTGGTGCAGAAGAAATATTTTAAAGAGCATAGACACTGGGATGGGTAAATATCAGAGTAGGATAAATCATTTGAAAAATTCTAGATTCTCTCCATGCTATATGAGGATAGCTGAGCACAATTGTCAAACGCAATTGATGTGCTAGCCAGTATCGAGGGCTTCATGGCTAAGCATAACCACGATACAGGTTTTTTTAAGCGATCACCATCGTTATTATAATAGTGTTGCTATCTTCACTGTATCGATAAATAACTTGACTGTTCTAGATCCTGATATTTGATTATTATTGAGTAAATTGGTAAATTAAAAGTTCAGCAGTAAAATTGAATCTGAATATGAGGATTTTGATGATTAATATTTGAACATCGAGCGTTTCTTTCATTAGACTAATTAAGCTATTAGCATGTGCAGTTGTGTTGGTTTAGTAACTTAAGGATTATATTAATGCTGTATGCAGATATACTTCCTGCCATAATTTAAATCTAAAACAGGGTTTGCTATCGAGAAGGAGTGGTGAACCTTGGTGCTTGTATAAGGAGAGTCTACGTAGGGCCCTAGCTAAATAAGTGGAATTCTCAAAGAGAGAGACAACATTAGTAGCTTAGACACCTAGACAGGGGCAGACAGAGATGTCACTCATCCATGTGTGCCTCTCTTTCTGCGTGCAGATACATACCAGAGTAGAGTTCCGGCACTTCATATACAGATTACATCCATAACCATTGAGAATTGTAAAATCTATTAATTCCTAGCGGAACAAGGTTCCAATTTCATTTTTGTTGACTTTTTTAGCCTCAGTTTGACTATAAATTAGTCCTAAACCATAATGAAAAAATTATTAAAAAAATTGTACTATACAAGTATAAGCATTATACTTCCATAATAATTTTTTTTAATTATTTTTACTATATGATTCAGGATTAATTTGTTGTCAAGCGAAGGTTAAAAAAAATCAACAAAAATGAAATGGGAAACTTGTCCCAGGACGGAGGAAGTAGTTTGCTCTTTGTGAACATTCAGTACCACATAAATGTCGGTTCAGACTACACATGCATCAATTGTCATGAATATCAACAATGAAGATAAAACCACAAAGACTAGGTCCGGATGCCCTAATTATGGAATAAAAGCCAAATAGGTTGAAATGTAAGTGGATTACGATAGTGAGACTCAAAATAAAGATTGGAAGAAATGGAAGTGAGAGAATGACATCATTTGATATGGAACTCTAGAAATGCATTCAATCGTCAAAAAAGAGGATTTCATTGAGTATCGAGGAGGCAAGCCAAAATACCAAATGACCCCTAATCGAATTGTTTGGGATTCAGAAGTGAAAGAAATCATTTTATCTACGAATAGTGGTTGACAACAAACGGACCGCTTTCTACTTCAGGAACAAGCCTAAATAAATTACTATACGCCCCAGGCTTTTTTTGTCAAGTATTCTATTTGATCGGATATTTCGTAAGCCTAAAATAAGGGATAAACATGCATAAACCATTTCACGAAGTTCCATATTTCAAAAAAAAGAAAAATATCCTAAGTACAATAATTGGGCCCAGTGCTCTTTTTACTCAAGGCTTTGCTACTTCAGGCCTTTTAACGGAAATACAAAAATAGAGGGAAAATGGAAAGTTGTCATAAAATGATCCAATGTGGAGACAGGGAATGTTCGTTATACCCTTCATGACTCGTTTCGGAATAAGCGATTATCCTGTCAGTTTAGGAGGTAGGCAACGTAAGCTAGCAAAATAAGCAAGGTTTTCATCTGTCCCAAAAGAAGTAAACTGTTTCAGTCTCCGATTCTTACTGTAAATCATTTCAAACTTATAATGAAAGACGTTATTCCATAGAAAACTTAAGAATTACAATAGGAAAGACCACAAAACATAACTACTCCATAGGTATAAACTAGCTAAATTATTTACAAATGTAAAATGGGGCGGAGGGAGTACCAATTAAAATTAAATTGAGCAAGTAATACATTACGAATTTGATACTAAAAGAAAAGGATGGAAATTGGAAAGACGAAAAACAGCATTTCATTTCACAAGTAACGTAGAGTAGTAATTAAATTGAAGAAGGGAATGAATAATTGAGTTGAGCATAAAATAAAAATTCAACCGAGCAAATCTGAACTGAATTGTATTGAACTGAAATTACTGAATTTTCAGATGAAGATAACAGAGCCTAAGTCTCATCTTATGAAGAAATAACATTACATTCATATCCAAAAACTGAAAAAAGATATAAAATGTACAGTCGTAAAACTAACTCGTTATACATATACTTAAGATCATGTAAATCCATCAATCCTAATCTTAGGTCTCGTAAAATAAAAGAAGGAATAGTTTAGTTTCAGTGAGAAGAGGAGAGTTGGGTTTAGGTACCTACCTCTTGTCCAGAAAGAGAGAAGCAGGAGTGGAGATAAGCCTCATCCATCCAGTGGTGGAGATCACCAATCCAGATGGTCCGATTATCCTCGGAAGAGTTCTGAATCTGCTGATTCATCATCGGATGATAATGCTGTTGCTGTGGATGGTAGTACTGCGTGTAATGCGGAGAGTACATCATCTGCTGCTCCTGCTGCTGGTAGTGCTGCATCGCCATCCATTGCTGGTATTGCATCGCCATCCACTGCTGCTGCTGAATCGCCGGCGTATTTTCCGGCGCCGGTTGGTTCGATTCTCCGCCGTTCATTATTTTTTTGTGTTTCCCAAAATAGCCCTCAGATATAAATTAATAAGTAAATAACCTACCTGCTCTGCTCGGAAAAACCAGGTCTGATTCTGATAGGAGCACGGAAAAGGGAAGAGGTATTTTAAGGGAAAGTCGGCTAATAAGCTCAGGGATGATGATTAGGGTATAGGGTCTGGACCCAATAGGATCACAACGGGAGTTCGACTCCGGAAAGAATTCCTATGGTTAATAAGATGGAAAAATTACACCAGCTCCCTTAGTAAACACCCCCGATCATTGCCGTCCTGACATTTCAACAATTACAGATTCATCAATTTACGGGTAAAATTCATTTTTGATACTCCAGTTTGAGACATTTTCGATTTTGTACTTTAGAGTGGTCGCGTCCAATTTAGGTACTAATTATCAATAACTATGTACAATTTAGGTACTAATTGGATTTATGATGTCTTGTGATCGCGTTCACGTGCGGCGAATGTCAAACGAAAGATGACATAGAAAATTGATTGTCGAAGATATCGTGAACTTCGTCCCACACAAGATCAAATTCTTCCTCATGGATTCTTTTTTGTAGGCTTTTTCATCAATTTTGTTTCAATCGACTTTCAATTAATCGAATTCACGTGAAATTGGAGTTATGTTAATTGTAACTTGGTACTGATTTGCACACCCACTATCTAGCTTGCATTTAGTACCTTAATCGTAAATAGCTATTGATAAATAGTACCTAAATTGGACGCGGCCACTCTAGAATACCAAAATCGAAAATGTCCCACTGTGGAGTACCAAAAATGGATTTTACCCGTCAATTTCCTAATTTTAAAGTTTACCTTCCAGACATGACCTTATCTTAAACCCTCACACGTCTTCACTTTCCTTCTTATTCAACGATAAATCACTTTTAGCACCATTTCAATAAAATTTGTTGGATTTTATTATCATTGGTGTTCTATAGACGCATCAAAGTTGGCCGTTAAATAATACACTACACATGCTTCAGGCACAATAATACGTGTAGCGTGTTATTTGTAACTAGAATAATGACACATCACACACGCTATGCGTGTGGAGCGTATTCTAAATCTATATTATATGTTTTGCTAAAATGTATAATATCATAATATCCATTCTTATACATTTATAAGCTAGTTTTATATTTTAGTTGCTATCTAAAATCGTAAAGCTACTTATTAGATGTATTCTTAATAGAATTTATTGGCAACTTATTTACAAGGCACTAAAAGTGACCAACAAACATATCCACAAACATTAGTAGTACTTATTTTCACTAATAAAATAGCATATCCATAAGCATTACTTGTTTTCACTAAAAAAATCGTTGGTACTAACTGAGTTAAAAGTGTAATAAAATGTTATACTGCAAATTTGATGGTCATGTAGACGCAAAAAGACAAACCATCATATCATCATCTCCAATATCTCAGTCACACCGGTCCGGAGCTTACTGTACTGAACTATATACCAACCATGTACCACAAATTATTAATCGGACGTGCCTTAGATAATCTCATCACTAAATCGGAAGAAGGGCGAGAGAAATAGCAAATTAACCATCCCACCACACCATAAACTTTAATTTCTTCATCTAATTTGTTGGATTGCTACCTAGCTAACCAACACCATATATTTCGATTGACCATAATGAATACTTACCTCATAATTTATTTATTTATTTTTTTAATACTTGCCTGATAATTTTTTTTGTTGCACCCCCAAATGACTGACTCAACTTAAAGTAAGTTGAGTCAGTCGTTTGAAGAATACAAATCTTTCTTGCATTTACCTTGGACCATTGAGTTAAAATGGGTCAATCGACGGTGTAATTTAGTAGCGGATAAGCCTTTAAGTTAAATGGTTAGAGATGAATGGAAACATCCTTTGGGATATCATCCGATTCAAGTTGTATCTTTTTCGATTTTAATTTTGTACAGGGTAGTATATTACTTTACCAAAAAAAAAAATATTATCTTACATTCTGGGATTCTCTTTAATCTCTTTTTCTGAGTGTAATGAAATGTTAATCACCTGAAGAGACACCACTCTTTCCCCCTACTATACTCTATCAATCACATACGCGCCACCGATTTCTTTTTCCCGCGCCACCTCTTCTGTTCAATCCCTCTTTCTTCTCTATCAGTAAAATCCTCCTGACCCAATCAAACCAAATCAGTCTATTCAAGAAATTCTTTAAGGAATATGTCTTCTCTTGATTTTTTCTCTTCAATAATCGAACCAGCAGGTGATATACAGTCTCCTTCAAGTATTACATATTTCCAACCTTTTTCAATTGCAAGACCAATGGATTGCGCATCTTACTAATTTCACCTTCTGTTCGAGAAATTCTCTGAGGAATTTCATCGAGCACCTTCTGTTCATGTTACCGGCTGAGATGCGAAGACGATGAGATGCCAAAATAAGTTGGCAACAGACATCTTCTTTCTCGATTCTTTTGCGCCCAAAGTAATTAATTCCCGAACAGGAACACAACGGTGGGTGGATAGCCGGTTGAAACGAATAGCTGCAAGTCGTCACCTCCCAAACAAGAACTCTAACATATTTATGTTCGTGCGTATGAAAGGAATCCGGCTCCTTGCCGGCCGTTTTTCGGGCGAATTATTGAAATCAGAGAAGATTCGTGGAGCAATTTCAGTATAAATGATATAGAAACAGTTTTGGTACACGGGCAATGCCCGCTACGTTTTTGAGAATGGGCCTTTTTCACGGTTTTGGGAGAATTGTACTGAAAATTTTGAAATTGATTTCCAATTGAGCCCTCCCACGCACCAATCATTTGGTTATATTATCAATACTTTCAATTCTAAAATTTTATTTTCTAATATCATAGAAATATTCTTAATTTTGTGCATCATTATAACTCAAGTATTTTATTGCAAACACCATACGAATAATTTTAGTATTTTATTTGCCAACTTTGGCTCAAGTTTTAAATTTAATTTACATTTCACATACTCTCTTCTTTCATTCAATTATAATTTGGTGTATACATGCCTTTTTCTGATTAAGGTTCCGTTCTAGTTCGTTGATGTGAATATTAGTATGTTTTATTTATATTTTTAGAAATCTTTTTTTTTTTTTTGAGTTATGTTGACGTATAGTTAACAAAATATTATTTTAATCTTTTGTTACACTTGGTTTATATATGTAAAAAAAGTGAATTTCATTTGGTACCTCTACTAGATATACCTCAATGATATTATTAGTACTACATGTTTAGGTTTGAAGTATCATAATTTGACCGGTACTAATTAAATGGCAAACTCACCTAACGAAACATTAGATAAATGGAGGAAATAAAATATAACAAAAAACTTGGCTGAAGTTTGAATAAACTTTTTAATTTAACTTAAATCTCATATGTTCATCTTACACATTCTATTTAAATTCGGTGCTAATATGTGTCCCTTTATTTTATATGATTATATCCCTTTTATTTATATTTGGAGCAATAATAGTTGTAATTAAATCAATTTCATAATAAAATAAATATTTATAATAGAAGTGTAAATTGTAAGTTTAAATTAAGGATGTATTTTGCTACAATTTTACCTTTACATGTAATTCCCCCTAAAAAGATAAATCCTAGACTTAGGGTGGATTAATTGCCCCGGTTTTGTTTCATTCATATTCATTACATTTTATGTTCGGTGTATATATCTCATAAGACGAGTATTACACTTAAAAAGTTATTAAACCAGTATTGTTGGCGCTTATTTTACATAACAGAAGTGTATATGTATGTTTGACCAAGTGAATCTAAATTAGATACATAGCGTATTATTTATAGTGATCTTAATGGGTAGGGACCCACCCTTTTCCAAATCCTACCTGCACCCTTTAATGTATCAGGGTCTGGACTTAGACCCGAATTTTAGGGTTGGGTAAGGTCTAGACGCTTTTTGCTTCTTTTCAAAATGAAACACATAAAAAAAATCTGCGAACCTGCATTATATTTAATAATATGAAGTGAGTAACATATAATGTAGATTGATTTGGGTAGATGGGTGAAGAATTGATTTGGGTAGATAGACTGAAGTATTGATATGGGTAGATGCTACTGTACAAATAGTTGGTTAGATGGATTGAATATAGACATTATGATTCATTTGGGTAGAGTATAAAGATTCGGTTGTTGTGCTTCTCATTTGAATTTTTTATAATGAATGATTTTCAACTTCATCTTCAAATTACAAATAAATACTAATATTGGTAGTTTTTTTTTAAACAAATCATTGTATTAAATATTATGCAAGTTCGGATTTTTATATTGTGTTTCATATTAATTTTGAAAAGAAGTAAAAACAGGGGGTAGGGGGGGTTTCCGACCGGGTCTAGACCCTACCCGACCCTAAACTCCGGTCCAGATTTAAAATTCGAGTCTAATAAGGGTCCGGGTCCAGACCCAGACCCTTTTACCTTAAAGGGTCTAGTTGGTTTCAGGTAAGGGTAGGGTCCAGACCTTTACCAATTGAAAGCACAAGGGTCCGGGTAGGGTCTAATAGTAAAAGGGTAGGGTATGGACCCGAACCCTTTGCAGTTAAATGGGTAAGGATGGGTCTTTACCCTACCCATTGAGAGCACTAATTATTTATATCGAAAACTAGAGTTGATGCACCGCGCTTAGCGCGATGCCAATGTATGAGAAAAATATAGCTTAATGTTTAGATCCATTTTATTGAATACTAATGTTCATATACTTATATCAGCATTAAAGAGTTTGTAATCTGATTGGTAAACTGAGAGACCTCGTAATCAAGAGGTAGCCATCAATTCCTGAGAGAGAGTATTTTAAACTTGATGTGATTGTGGGTGTAATATTGTATTTTCAAAAGAAAAGTACTTATACTCATTTCTTCAATAAAATATAAAGACTACGCAAACATAGTGGGAAAAACTCCAAAGAATTTTAATTTATGTTTTATTGTTTGTGTTGGTAATATTATTTCCAACTAAAGATCAAAACAAAAATCGAAAACAGTACAAGATGAAATTTGAAATGCTAAAACATATTGTCTCAAGAGTATTGTCACAAGAGTACAGATGACAATAATTGAGGATATTGGCCATTACCATTGTGGTAACATTTCTTCTACCACAACTCTTAGTGATAGTTGCATAATAGTGAAGATATATAGTAACGAATTTGTTATAAAAGGAATTTCCGCTAGCGAACGTAGTGATCTTGTCTAAACCGTAGTATTTCCTCATCTTTCTTTGCAGCCACATACTGTAAAAAAACGACATGCAAGATCAATAAGTTGAGTAGGTTCACCAGTTATCTAAAATACAGTTGAAAAATTAATTAAGAGAATAAACAAGTTACATTGAAACCGGGGGCGAAGCTCGGATTTCATTGTAAGTGGGGCTAAATTTTTTTGTCGTATAATATGTAATTTTTGTTATTTATTTATGAAAAAAATAACCTAATTTTTAAGAATATTTGTTTAGATTTTAATCAGTAAACCCTAATGGCTTATCTTAATTCAGAAAGTTAACTAGTACTTTTAGTTCACTTGAACATTGTAAAAGAGGAAGCTTACTGAGTATGTTAGTCTAGCAAATCTTGTATAAGATGTTAGGTTTCAGATTGTAATTTTTATATCTTTGAAGAAGACCAAGAAGCAAGCATCCAGTAGAAAGGAGTTCATTATTGAAGATCAAGTAACTACACAAGATTGTTGAAGACTAAGGATAAATGTCTCCTCAGAGACCTTGACTCAGATACCTTAAAGAAATCAAGTGTCTTTGGAAGACAAGTATTTCAATAGGTTTCTGATACCCAATGCTCACTGAGTAAGGACATGCAAAGCCTCAGATAGCTTGCATTGTTCCGTTGAGACTACAGGACAAAAGATAGTACACACTGCATTTATTACGCAGACAGAGATGTCTGAACAAAAGAGGAAATCTCTGAAAAAAGACAAAACTCTCTGTAGTACTATCTTCCAATATCAATAGTTTGAATTACATTGTGCCTAACGGTACTATTCAAACAGCATGATTTTCAACTATAAATATCACCACTTAGAACGCTTGAAAGACACACAACTTACACCAAGAACTACATTGAACACAAGTTATACTCAAGCATACAAGCCTTCTACCTACTTACTCACTAGCTTACAGTTGCGACCAAAGCTCTTGAATTCTAAGTAGCACGACAGTTCTAAGTGTCCTGATCCTTAAACAAGAATTATATATTCTGAAGAGTTGAATCGAGGATAAAGTTACGGTGATATCTGAGATTCATTCTCTTGAACAATATCAAGACTTGGGTCAGAAAAGAACAACTTCCCATACACTGAAAAAAGTATTAAGTAAGATTGATTCTAAAGAGCTCTCTGAAGTAACTGAACAAGTTATAAGAGCTAGCTCAGCTGACAAACTACCATAACCAACACCAAACAGGCGTTGAGCATAGGAAGTACTTAGTGTGGAAAACTAAGGAATAGCTCAAAAGTTACTGAGTAGAGGAAGTACTTGGCTAAGAAAGCCGGGGAATAACTCAGGGGGAACACTTGGTTGGGAACCTAGTGTAAAAGGGATCAAGAGATATGATTTTGTAAGGAGAACTCATCATCTAATCTTAGTGGATTCATGTCCTGGGAAAGGGCGAGTGGATTAGTTGAAGGATTATGCCACCTTCAGATACCACTATAAAAGCACTGTGCTATTTACTTACTGTTTATTTATTGCTTGCTAAGTATTTACACACCTTATTGCTTACTGACACATGCACTACAAAAGACTTCCGCTCTCTGAATATAAGTATCAGATACCTGTAAAGATATCTGAGAAACTATTTTATCGACAAAAGTTTGAAAAGACTATTCACCCCCCCCCCCCCCCAATCTTTTACTTTGCCATTATCTGGACCAACAAGTGATATCAGAGCAGGAGGTTCTTTAACCTTCTACACTGAACCTAGATCCTAGATAAGTGCTTACGAACAACTTACCACCTACACTTTCTTTGTCTGTTTAGTGTGTTTGCTGCAGGATGTCTCTAAGCGATGCACCCACTCTCAAGCCAGAGAACTATGAGAAATGGAAGAATAACATGATGCATCACCTGGAAGCTATCAGTGATGAAATGATCGAAGTAATAAAGAATGGCCCAATTGTCATTCGACAAGAGAAGCAAGTCACTGAGGTTTCTAATGGTCGTGACAATGAACCTACTAATGCAGATGGTTCATCAACATCTGGCACAACTTCAAGTGCAAGACCAACAGGAGCCATTGCTTATGAAGCAAAACCTAGACATCTTTGGACATCTGAAGATTCCAAGAGAAATAGACTGGATGGTCAAGCAAGAAACATCATTACACGTTCTACTCTAGATCACATACTGATTACAAGCGTAGGGTGCTAAAAGCAATGAAAGAAGCACAGTCCTTGATTGAAGAAATGCAAGCCGACCTTGAAAACCAAAGAAAACAAGTTCGAAGTATTGAAGCTCAAATTCCAAAACTTCAACCAAGGTCCTACTGAGACACTTGAAGAACTTGTTTCAGGTTTACAACACTGATGAGTGAAATGGTTGCGCTTGGTGAAAGTGAAAGATACTCTAAATCCGAAAAGGTTAAGACTATCGTGAGAAGCTTAAATCAAAACTGGGAACATACTCAGTACTTCTATTTCAACCAAGGAATGCCTAACATCACTTCAGTGGAGCTTTTCTCACACTTAGCAACTATCAATTATGAGACATAGCAAAGAGGACATATGACTGCTGAAACATCGCAGAATTTTGCTCTCATAACTCAAGGTACTTCTGAAAAGAAGGATACCAAAGAGGTGACTGAGGAAAATGCTCTTGCTGTAAAGCATATGAGAAAATACGCCAGTCAGGAAATTGAAAGAAGAAGGGCCAAAGAGAAGCTGAAAAAAGCATCTAGGTCCTAACTATCACCAGTACAAAAGTATGCAATTGACTACTCGCTAAACAAGCCTGCTCAGCAAGCATCAAGTACTGAGGGAGCAGAAATCGGAAACGATATCTGTTTCTATTGTCAGAAACCTGGTCACTTCAAAAGAGACTGCCCAGCTTAAAAAATAAATAAATAAATAAATAAACCTAAAGATAGGTTACAAGAAAGATAGAAGAAATTTCAAGAGGCCAGAGAGCTATGCTCACTGAGGAAAGGAAAAAGATCCAAATTTAACTGGATGCTCTTGATCTTGACTCTGAGTCTGAGGATGAGGACTCAGATGATTCTAAACTACCTTCACTAGAGTGTTGTGGCATCACTCACGAATTGGTTGACTTCGGTCAAAAGAAGAAAGAAATGTGTGGAGTTGCTGAGGAGGTCTATCCAGATTGCTCCAACATCGAGCCATGCTTAATGGCAGATGAGGTAATCACTATTTCTCGATTTGTAAATTATGAGAGTGATGAGGAAGGAATAAAAGATCTAGAACACCTCATAAATGAGCTTGATCTTTATGAGAGAAAATTCATGGTTGTCCAAAATAGAACCAAGATTCTCGAAGAAGAAAAGAAAACTCTTGAAAAGAAGTGTGCACAAATGCACAAGGTATCTGAATCTAAGGATGCTAAGAACGCATTCCTGAAAGCTCAGATAGTTGAGACTACTAAAAAGCACAAGGAAGAAATGGAGGAACTTCAAAGGAACTTTGATAAAATTCTCATTGAGAATACTGAAATCAAAGAAAATAAAGTTTCATTTCAGTCGTATGCTAAAGCGTGTGACACTTTAACTGAGTTACACTCTTATTTAAGAGATGCCTCAGAGAAAGGAGGATTTGGGCTAGACACTCAAACAAATAGTTCCACCATTCTGAAAAAGAATGATGAAAGAATGACATTTGTTAAAGGTCAGCAAGGTGATTCCCAAACAACCTATAACATTGGTCAGAAAGCTAACGTTGCTGAAAAAGGAAAGGCAGTTGCGACTAAACCTTTGGGAAAAACAAGTTTCAAAGAAATCTGATGGGATAGTTCTGAAAAAGGAACAACACACTGAAAAGTGTAATCACCCACAGTGCTACGTCTCTAAGAAAGGGAAGATTGTTGAAGCTGGCAAATTCTATAATGTCACTTTTCTGGAAAGAAAGATGACCTAGAGACTAGTAAAGCTGCTGAGAGGAGATCTCAGTCGGCACCTCGTGCTCGAAATGGCATTGGCTACAAAGCCATCGAAAAACAACTTGCTCATGAGTACAGACACTACAAAAATCGGCACATGGCGGCGGATAGATCCGTCGCTCTGAATCTATCATCCGCCCGGCTCTGGCGACGGATCGAGCGACGGATAGAAAATCCGCCGCCCCCTGAAGCTGTGGCGACGGATAACAATCCGTCGTCAATTATGACAGTTGAATGACGGATTGACCATTTTTTTTTAAAATTGATAATGGGCGACGGATAGATTCTATCCGTTGCTTCACGACGGATAGATCTATCCGTCGCCCCATTCTATTTTTTTAAAATAAAATCCGTATTAATTTTTATATTAGATATACGGATTAATTAAATATCAATTTGTATTCGTATACGAGATATTGATTTGTATTCGTATACGTATTAATTTGTATTCGAATTTTTATATTCATATCCAATTTGTATTCGTACGGTGCGGTGGTGGTGGGAGGAGAAAGGTGGTGCGGTGGTGGCGGTGGTGGCAGTGGTGGTGGCAAGGTGGTGGTGGCGCGGTGGTGGTGGGAGGAGGAAAGGTGGTGGTGGTGGTGGGAGGAGAGAGGTGGTGGTGGTGGTGGTGGAGATGGTGGTGGTGCGGTGGTGGTGGGAGGAGAGAGGTGGTGGTGGTGCGGTGGTGGAGATGGTGGTGGTGCGGTGGTGGAGATGGTGGTGGTGCGGTGGTGGTGGGAGGAGAGAGGTGGTGGTGCGGTGGTGGAGATGGTGGTGGTGCGGTGGTGGTGGGAGGAGAGAGGTGGTGGTGGTGGTGGTGGAGATGGTGGTGGGAGGAGAGAGGTGGTGGTGGTGGAGATGGTGGTGGAGGAGGATGGTGGTGGAGGAGGTGGTGGTGGAGGATGGTGGTGGAGGAGGTGGTGGTGGATGGTGGTGGTGGAGGAGAAAGGTGGTGGAAGGAGAAAGGTGGTGGTGGGAGGAGGAGGAGAGGAGAAATGGAGGAGAAGTGGTGGAGGAAAGGAGGTGGTGGAGGAGATATATGGTTTTTTTTTTAGGCTTTTAGCGACGGATAGATCTAGATCTATCCGTCGCTTTTTTTTTTTTGGCTATAGCGACGGATAGATCTATCCGTCGCTATATAAACAGATAGATCTATCCGTCGCTATTTTAGACGGATAGATCTATCCGTCGCTAAATTTTTTTTTTTAAATCTTGGTCAGCATGGCGGCGGATAAACTTATCCGTCGCTACGAACGACAGATAAGTTTATCCGTGCATGTAGCGACGGATAGAATCCGTCGCCCCGTTTGGCGATCCGTCGCTACAGGGGCGACGGATAAAATCCGTCGCCCCTTTCCGTCCCGTTACAGCAGAATTCTTGTAGTGAGACTAGAGCAAGAACGATGTAAAAGCTAGGGTTGCACACATCATCAGAAGTGGAAGAAAGATCATCCACAAGCAATCCGAATGCCAGGGCTAGAAGAAATCTGAATAGGAAAGCTTGGTTTGCTGAAAAGCAGACTTAACAACCTGACAGGTATCTAAGAGCACCACGATGAGCATCCAGGAACACACCTAGAAGGAAAATAGTTCTTGATAATAATGAAAAAGTATTCAATGCTTTTCAATCATTATCTCCAATATATGTCATATAAAACATACCTTCTTCAGGAGGTATTGTAACGAATATCAAAATTCGTGTTTGACCAATGATCAAGGTACTTCTGGACCATGTCAATTTCAAGGTTTACAATAATAAGTAACCATTGTAAACATTCATTCATATGCTCAAACTTCAGGTTGAGCTAACATTGGTGTAACCAATACTACTTTTCATGAGTATTGAGAATTTTATCTCATACTTCAATAGTTCATTGAGGTGAATAACATTCTTATTTTTGTCAACGCGAAGTTGATTCTGAAATGAGTATAGAGGTTTGCATATTAGTTCTTCAAGAACTTTACTCATTCAATCCATATTTTTCTAACATGATATTTTTAGTCCCCTTTTGGGACTAAGTGTCAGAGATGATATATCCCCTCATTGAACTTTTTCAAATCATATGACTTGTAAGTCAAGCCAGTCATTATTCATGTGCACAACCTGAGGGTTGTGTATGAGTGGTAACATTTTGTATCACGATTATTATGTGTGTATGCAAAGGAGGCTTAATACTAAATTACATAAATATATCATGCATGACAAGTTACCTAGCTAGTATTTAAATGCACATGAATATTTGACTCAATAAAACAAAAGGTATCGTACGGATTTTGAATTCGTTAGTCAAAAGGACTTCTGGTCCATGAGCTCATTTTATCATCATCATGATGTCATCGAATGGACTTACATGTAAGATCCCGAAATTTTATTGGACCGTCTATATGAATTTAATTCGGAGATGATAAATTATTTGGACTGGAGTTGCTATACGGGTTATAAGTTATTATTTTTATCGACTGTTAAATTGAGACGGACTATGATAATTTTATTGGATTGGGTTTGAACTGAAATAAAAGTCCAAGTAGATATATTGAAGAGTTATTGGATAATTAGGGCGTCCAAGAATTCACCATATATATATATATATATATATATATATATATATATATATATATATATATATATATATATTCACTCGTTAGTTAATGGCCGCTGAACCGAGAATTTGGAGAATTGGTATGAAGAAAAGTCGACAGCCATGCAAGAGAGATAGATTGACACAAAATTTCCACTATATTGGCTTGGATCACGTGAAAGGTAACATCATGTTTTGGATTTCACATATGGTAGTATTACTTAATTAGTACTAAGTATTAGTAGTTGATTAATTTGCAGGATCAACGAGAAATTGGTTTTGAGTTAGTGGTCTAGCCTTGGGTCCAGTCATCCATCCTTTCGAATATATATTTGAGATTTATAACCAGCTGAGTTATGGACAGAGTTGATTAAAATTTGAGGTGAATTCGGTGTTAATGTTGGTCCAGATAAGGGCAAAGTAAAAGACTAAGGGGGTTGAATAGTCTTTTACAACTTTTGTCGATAAACACAATTTCTCAGACATCTGTGAAGATATCTGATACTTAATTTCAGAGAGCGGAAGACTTTTCTGTGATAAGTGCACGTGCTCAGCAAGATATAAGTGTGTAAATACTCAGCAAGGTAAATAAAGCAAGTAATAAGTTGCAGAAAGTAAATAACACAGATCTTTATAGTGGTATCTGAGGGTGGCATAATCCCTCAACTAATCCACATGCCCTTTCTCAGGACTTGAAATTCACCAAGATAGATATTGAGTTCTCCTTACAATAAACATATCCCTTGATTTCCTTTTACACTAGGTTCCCAACCAAGTGTTCCCCCTGAGTTATTCCCTGGTTTCTCAGCCAAGTACTTCCTGTACTCATAAACCTTTGAGATATTCCTTAGTTTCCCAAACTAAGTACTTCCTATGCTCAGTAACGTTGGAATTATTCCTTAGTTTCCCAAACTAAGTACTTCATGTACTCCACACCGTTTAAGGTGTTTGGTTAATGTAGTTTCTCAGGTGAGTAGTCTTAATAACTTTCTCAGTTATGTAGGAATACTCTATAGAACAAGAATCACTTAACACACTTCACAATGTGTGGTGATATGTTCTTTACTGACCCAAGTCTATGTTAAATGTTCTGGAGAATGAAACTTAGATACTTGATCTTTTGATATTCAACTCCTTCACAGATAGCAATGCTTGTTAAGGATCAGGACACTTAGAACTTTCGTGCTACTTAGAATTCAAGAGCTTGGTCACAACAGTAAGCTAGTGAATAAGTAGA
This sequence comes from Plantago major, assembly GCA_026545765.1. Classification (NCBI taxonomy): domain Eukaryota; kingdom Viridiplantae; phylum Streptophyta; class Magnoliopsida; order Lamiales; family Plantaginaceae; genus Plantago; species Plantago major. The sequence continues at coordinate 61,108,083 of CM048839.1, read as the reverse complement.
TTGAAGGCTTGTATGCTTGAAAGAATAAGTTCGTAGATTTAAGTTCTTGGTGTGTGTTTCAAGCATTCTAAGTGTTGATATTTATAGTTGAAAATCATGCCGTTAGAATAGTATCCGTTAGGCTAAATGAAATTCAAACTATTGATATCTGTAAATAGTACTGCAGAAGACATTGTCTCTTTTAAGAGATTTCCTCTTTTGTTCAGATGTCTCTGTCTGCGCATTTATTGCATTGTACTATTTTTGTCCTGTAGTGCCAACGGAACTATGCACGCTTTCTGAAGCATTGCATGTCCCTTTCCAGAGACCTTCATATCAGATACATACCTGTTGAAACATTATTTCCCAGAAACATAGTTTTATCCGGGGTATCTTAGTGTAGATATCTGTGGGCACTTTTCCTCGTCCAGAAACATTATGTTCTTAGATATCTTTTGCAAAACTTGTTTATTAAAAAACACTTGTTTATTCAATATATCTGGACATAGATATCTGATGACCTTCGTCTTCAGCAATCTTGTGCAGTCTTTAAAACTCAAAATTTGTTGAACTCTCCTGCTGGATGCCTTCTTCTTGGTCTTCTTCAAAGATATAAAAATTACATTCAGAGACCTAACATCCTATTCAAGATTTGCTAGACTAACATACTTAGTGATTTTCCTCTTTTATAGTGTTCAAGTGAACCAAGAGTACTAACCACCTTTCTGAGCTAAGATAAGTCATTAGTTGCTGATCAAAATCTAAACAGATATTCCTAACAAATTTCCCCCTTTTTGATCAGTCAACGATGACTATCTTTAAAACCTATTACAACTTGGAAGAGGGAACTATCTAACACTTAATCATTTCTTATGATCTTTTCAATTCATTTTAATTAAGTGCAGAAAGTAAACATCAACCAAATCACAAGGTGTGATCTTTGCTGACAAGTTATCTTTTTATAGATTGATATCTGAGAGTAGGTTCATCAGATATGTTACAAGTAAAGTTTACAGATAACTTTTACAAAGATAAAACAATAAAGCACAATCAGCAAGATACAAAAGTACATAGTTAACTAGGACAACAGGAGTAACCAAGCTCCAAGTAAACATCCTAATTAACCTGTCTTCAAGTCTTCAAATCTTGGACTCAAGGATCAATTTGCATACTCCTATCTCCAAATCTTTTGATATCATCTGAGTAATCAAAGAAGCGAGTTACCAACATCTCAGTGTCTCTGGCATAACCACATACTTCTTTGTATGATTTGGTGGGATTCTTCTTGGCAAAGTGTTTGACCCATAAATACTTTCCCCATTTCTAGGCATGCTCAATTCTGATATCTGATAGCTTGTAGTAATCATATATGATCCTCAGATATCTGATGTCACCCTTGTATTGATCTTCAGTCATGTAGAATGACTCAAAGGGTTCCACATCAAGTCTTGGCCCTGTGCCTATTCCAGTGAGGTTTGGGACTTTATGCACATCATCAAGTTTTCCATACGGACATTCATCATTAAGGTCCTTCCTCATGGCTTCAACTCTCTTGGCAACTTCAAAATCCAACCAAGCTTTGACATGATTGGTGTTGATCAAGATTGGCTTATCTTTTCTCCATGTCATAAGTTGTTGATGGATGGTAATGGAAATCCCTTTTCATTTACAAGTAAATGCTTGAGTTCCAGTATCCAATGTCCATTCCTCTGATGAATACACCTATAGGAGGAGGAGTTTTTGTCAGTCTTCACATACTCAATTCTGGCTTCTTCTGGCCTGAGTGGAAGTTAACCTTTTCTTCTTTCAGCTCTCAATCTATTCCTCCTTTGCCTTGAGTTTTACCTTGGATTGCTTGAAGAACCACTCTGGATTGACTTGGTATTTCCAGAGGGTGTTTTAGCTTCTATTGGCTTTGCAGCTAAGGGCTCAGTTAGGCTATCAACCTTTCTTCTTTTTCTGTGAAGAGGAGCTTCATCTTCATCATCATCTTCCAGATTTCTCTTGTTAGGTAATTTTTAGCCTTCTTTATTGCCCTGGGATTTGATTTGGCCTCCTCCTCCTTCTTCTTCTTCTTCTTCTTCTTCTTCTTCTTCTTCTTCTTCTTCTTCTTCTTCTTCTTCTTCTTCTTCTTCTTCAGAAGACTCATAAACCCCTATCACTTGTCTTCTCCTTGGAGCCTTGGTACCCCTTGGAGGTTTCTGTGCCCTGGCCTTTGTTGTCATTCCTTTTTCAGGAAGTTGCTGAGTGGTGGCCACTATCTGTAGAGCACTCTGACTGGAGGAGGGCTCATTTATTTTTAGAGGTTGTTGTTCAGTTTTTCTTTTGTTTCCTATTCCTCTTCCTCTCTGAGCACCTTGAAATCCTTCCCCCTTAGTCATTGTTGACTGACTAAGAATCACAAAAGATTCTGAAAGAGAGTCAAAGTTGCCTTGCAGATAGTTGTAAGCAGTAACCAACTTTTCCAGATTAGCCTTGAGCTCCTGATTTTGTTTGATAAGACCTGTTTCCTTATCAGTGAGCTCTGCCAGTGGGCCTTGAATAGCATCTGCTTTTCCAGCAGCATAGCTAGCCTCTTCAAAGGCTCTTGCAGCCAAGTTTTGGTCATCATCCCTAACCATGCCTAGGTCTTTCTGAGCAACGACCAGACTGGCTGTTCTCTGAGTGATGAGCTCAGTGAATGTCTTCATCTATGCAGGGACTGATGCAATGGCGACTTTATCTTGAGAAGACAACCCTTTTTCAATTTAGCCAGTACTTGATATCTGTTCAAGTATTCATTGGAGTTGACATTTGGCAGCTTGCTGAAAATTTCAGGAGCAATCAGCTTCCTTTTCAAATGAGACACCACCAAGTGCTCATTTCAGTGTTCTGCCAATTTCTTCTCTTCTTCATCATCTGAGTCATCAGCCCAGTGATCTTCATCCTCTTGCACTTCTTCATCAAGGTTTCTGAAGGCGGCAACTATCTCAGATATGGGTTTCTTGCCTTTGGAGGATGGTTTCTTTGGTGAAGATGCAGCCTTAGCATCATGCTTTTCTTCAGATACTTGTTCAGCATGTAGCTCCTTAGCAATATAATCAACAACATCCCGGAGCCCTTTAATCTCAGAGTAAGCTTGCGTTTCTTTGCGTGTTTGTTCTTCAAGTTTATCTAGCTTGACTCTGGATTCAGCTATCTTTTCTTCCAGTTGAAGATGTAGCTGATGTTCTTCCTCCAACAGTTGTTTGAGTTGAGCAACACTAGCTTGTGCATCCAATATTTTCTGAGTGTTGTCCTCAGAGTGCTCAACTACTTGTTCAGTAGAGTCTTTTTATTGGGGAGATGGATGTGTAGACTTCTGAGGAGATGGAGGAGGGGAATTCTGTGAAGTCCTCTCAGTGTGCTTTTCAGCAACTGAGGCATTGTTTCCTTGTGCAATCCATCTTGTCCCTGGTGAAGGGGCATCATCATCATCCTTTTTATCATCATCATCCTTATGATGGTCAGAAGGAGGTTTTTCATAGTCATTCTCATCAGTCTCCTTCTCTTCTTCATCTTCAGAGACCAGATTGATCACTTATGGAATAGTGACCATTTGCCCATTAACTTCCTCTTGCTCAGAGGGTATGAACTGTAGAGTCTGGGGCAAGATAGGCTTGAATGCCATCTGCGTTCTGGTGTGACCATCTGCTTGGTTAAAAGCTTGAATAAGCTTTCTGGCCACTTCCTTGACGAAGTCCTTATGCATTAATGTTCCAAAAGAGTATTGTTCAGTGGGGAACATAGCATGGATATAGTTTTCCAAGTCAAGGGCTCGTGCTCTCCTTATGGGGTGATCAGTCACCTTTATGATCTCAGATAGATCGGAGCATCGCAGCTTTTGCCATTTCTTGAAGCATTTTAGGTGCTTTGGCAAAGTGTGTTCCTTGAAGAAAGGAAGCAGGTCCTTATTTTCATCAACAGGGACCTTAGTAGCACTTGTTTGAGCCTGAAATAAAGAGTTCTGAATTAGTTTCAAAACTATGGTAGATATCTGGGCTTCAGAGTAGAAAGGTATCTGAGTTACCTGTGTGACAGGCTCAGATGACTTGACTACTAAGGTTCCAGGTGCCTTATATATCTGGATATGAGGAGGAGACTGGGAAGTCTGATCCTCAGTGATCTTTCTTTCTGTTTGAACCTGAGATTAAAAACATAACACTTAGAAAATTTGAGCAAGAAAACTACATTAGACAATTTCAGATATCTGAGAAGTCAATTAACTCCACGGTAGGAGGCTCAGATACTTGTCGTTCAGAGACTTGTGCAGTCTCTGGAAGGTTTTCTTGTGATGAAGGCTTTGATGCCTCATCAATTTTCATTGGTTGTGGGGATTGAGTGGGCAATTCCCCATCAACTTCTACTTCTTTTTGAACCTGTAAGTAGAAAGTGTCAGTTTGAGAAAAATGATTAGAGATTTGTCTTTAAAGATTATAGGCATCTGAATGAAATACCTTCTCTGCAGAAGGTTCAGATACTTGTTTCTCAGAGACCTTGGAAGTCTCTGGATTCTTCTCTGAAGAGATAGACTTTCCAGTCTCTCCATTTTTCTTCTCAGTTGGAGCCTATTAGAAACAAACACTTAAGAGTATTAGTCAAGTGTATAAAGTTCATATCTGAGATGTTATATCTTAAGGAACCATCTTCTACCTGTGAGACAGGCTCATGTTCCTTAAGTGGTGAGGCTATGGAAGCCTCCTTCTCAGTCTCTGAGGCAAGCTTTGCAGCTTTCTCTTGTTCTTTTGTTTCTAATTCAGCCTGTAAAAAAGAAATTTTAATAAGTAACAAGATTTAAGCATACGTTATAACAAGTAAAGAGTTAAACCATTCAGCTACCTGAGCTTTATCAGCTTGACTGGTCTCTGGAACTTGTGAAGTTTCCATGCGTTGGTCTTGTTGTTCTTTGACCACTTCTTTGTTGGAAGTTTGAGGTACTTCGGACCAATCCTGAGTGTGCAACTCAGTTGCCTCCCCTGGTTGATCATTCTGAGCAGATGCCTCAGTTTGATCACTCTCATTGAGTTGGGGAACCTGCTCATTTACAGGATTTTCTTCAGCAAGGAAAGATGCTGGTATCTCATGCTGTAACTCAAGTATCATCTCAACAGCATCCACTATTGGTTGTTGTGGTTGGTGTGGTGATTCTGATCTGGTTGAAGAAGGTGATGCTGTATGGGGCCTATCCAGATCTGCTTGAGACATATTTTTAAGTGTTGAGGCAATTGCAGTATCCTCCAACACTAAGCTGCCACTCATCAGAGCATCTTCAATATGCTTAAGTGTTACTTGCTCTGATGGTGTGTTTTGTCAAGTGACCTTGGACACAGTTGCTTCTTCAACAACCTTTGAACTACTTGCCTTTTCAGCAACCTCTGCACTTGTTTCTCTTTCAGCAACCTTGGGGATTATGGCTTCCCTCTCATCTTCAGATTCCTCATCGAAATCTGGGACTGAATTATCAACAATCCCTACTGCTTCTGCAGAGAGTGTTTGAAGTTTCTCACTGCTTTTATCAGCATTGATAAGTTCATTAGAAAGGCACTCTGCAGCATTGATGAGTTCATCAGTTGTGGTCTTAGCAGCATTGATGAGTTCATCTTCATTGATGAGTCCATCAGCAGTGGCGACAGATATCTGAGAGTAGACATCCACAATGGGTATGCCTTCTGATTTGCCAACAGACTTCTTTCGTGAAGTTCTGGGCTTTTTGGACGCAACAGATGCCTCAGATACCTCATAAATCTTTCATTTCTTGGAACCTTTCTGAGATGCAGTAACCTTTTTCATCATGTTTGTATACTCATATTTGTAGAGTAGGTTACTATTGGCAATGTCTGACGTCTCTCTGAGCTCAATGCCAAGGCACTCCAGTAAGTAGCATATCTTCAATCCATAGCTTACTGTGGCTTTTGGCTCAGCAAGGCCCTTAATAATTTTAGGCTCAAAGCCTTGTATCTTCTTCACAAATTTCATGAAGGCGTACTTCCCCCAATTAAAAGGGTTTTCCAGCCTTTTGTTTTGTTGATTCAACAAGAACATCATCATCCAGCGTTCTTGGCTTATCTGGTCAGCACCTCCTTGTAGACCATCAAAGCATCTGTGAAGGATACATGCCAACACATCCCAGTGGACCAACAGATGTCTGGTCCTTATGTCAGCAAGCTTAAAGTCTATGGGTGTGTCTGGCTTGTCAAGATCACACACATCACTGTAGAGCTTTTTGACACCCTCAAGGAGATCTTCATCCTTGGTGTCAATTTCAAAATCATTTCCAAGATTTTAAAGTTCAAACAGCTCACAGAAAGCTGTTTCGTCCAACAAGATTTCCTATCCTTGGACTTCTATCTCAGTGCCTTCAGAGACTTTGGAAATAATTGTGGAGTTGTTGTAAAACTCCAGTACATCAAGTGAAGAAACTCCACTGGAAAAAGTAGATAGAAAACCCTTGATTTGTGCCTTTTCAAGCATATCAAGTACCAACTTCCTGTCAGCCTGGTTTTCTATTGCAGCAACAAGGTATTCCTCAATCATGGCACCACCACAAATCATCCTGTGATTTGAAGTCCAATGATCAGGATTGAAGTCTCCTATCAATCGATTGTTCGTGATAACCAACACTGGTGCTTGCTTTTCAGCAGTACCAGAGGTAGTAGCTTGGGATTTCTGAGTGGAAGCACGTTTGGGAGCCATCTATTTAAATAGTAGTAGTTTTTGAAACTTGAAAAGAGATTAGGGTAAAGGATTAGTAATTCTTTTCAGAAAAACTAAGAAGGAATCAGTAGTTGCAGAGAAAATTGCAGGGAGATTTCAGAATTTTGCTGTTTTTTTGCAAAGGGCAAATGTAAGATTAGGCGAAAGTGATTTCTTTTGCCAAAATCCTATATATATAGCATTTCACTCTCAACAGACATATACATACAAGTTGATTTTGTACATATGTATCCGTGCAAATGCAGATAGGCGTGGGTAAAATTCGTTTTGCATTAAATGCTTAGTGGGCCACGTCTGTGTTTTTACAGTCCACTATTTTACTAAGAATTGATCTAGTCTGTTAAGATCAAACGCCCATTTCATCAAGGGTCACGATTGCTTCTTCAGCAATGATCACAATCAGTAATTGTAATTATGCCCAATTAATAAAATTTGGCGTAAGGCGTTTTGAATCACATCTCTTTTCTGTGACTAGGGGACAGTCTTTGGACTTATGTAGTTAGTTCAGAGACTGTGTGTAGCTTAACATATAAATGGAAAGATACAAAACACCAGAGATGTAGTTGACTGAATACAGTCGTACCACATTTCTCTTTTGTGTTCCCCCTCACTAGGAGATCTATATAATTGAGTACCTGTCTAAAAAATCTTCAAATAGCCATTTTACCATTCAACCTTTGATATCTGAGTACCCGTCTCAGATATCTTTTTGCTAAGTGTTTCACCTTTTGTCTTTGATATTCTGGATTCCTGTTCCAGATATCTTATCTCTTCTTTTCCCTTCTTAATCATACTGAGTTCCTGTCTCAGATACCTTTTTGTTCTTGAATATCTAGATGCCTATTCCAGATATCTTTCTCCTTTCTGAATTTCTATCTCTGAGATTAGAACTTTTCAGTTCCTTTGGTAGCTCCATTAACCCAAGACTATGTCTCAAGGTTAAGAACCTGCTTTCTTGCAAAGGCTTTGTAAACATATCTGCAAGTTGGTCTTCAGTACCAATCTTGAGTATCTCTATATTGCTTTTTTCAACGTGGTCTCTAATGAAGTAGTGTCTAACATCAATGTTCTTTGTTCTTGCATGAAACTTAGGATTCTGAGTTATGGCAATAGCACTTGTGTTGTCACAGAAAATCAGAGTTTTCTCTTCATTGATCTCATAATCTCTGAGTTGTTGTTGTATCCACAATATTTGTGAAGCACAACACCCAGCATCAATATATTCAGCCTCTGTGGTGGATGTGGCAATTGAGTTTTGTTTCTTGCTGAACCATGATATTAATCTGGCACCAAGAAATTGACAAGTTCCTGAGGTGCTTTTTCTATCAAGCAATGATCCAAAGATAGTCGACATCGAATAGCCAACTAAACTCAATCCACTGTCTTTTGGATACCACAATCCAACTTCTACAGTACCCTTTACATACCTTAATATTTTCATAGCAATGTTGTAGTGTGATTGCATTGGATTTGTCTGAAATCTAGCACACACTCCAACTGCATAATGAATATCAAGTCTACTTGCAGTGAGGTACAGTAGAGACCCAATCAATTTCCTATACTTGTGTTCTTCAACACTCTTGTCAGATTCAGTATAGGTCATTTTTGTTCCAATGCTCATAGGTATCTTAGCTTTCTTTTCAGAAGGCTTTAGATTAAACTTGTTGAGCATATCATTTGCATACTTTGTTTGACTAATGAATATTCCATCATTAAGTTGCTTGACTTGTAATCCTAGGAAGTAGTTCAATTCTCCCATCATGCTCATCTCAAATTTACTTTTCATGAGTTCAGCAAAGTCTTCACAAAGTTGCTTGTCTTTAGATCCAAATATAATGTCATCAACATATACTTGAACTAAAAGTAGTTTCCCTTCATGGTTCAAAGTAAAGAGTGTTTTATCAACATCTCCTTTCTTGAATCCACTTTCCAACAAGTATTTGGCTAAAGTATCATACCATGCTCTGAACTGTTTGATCCATCTGAGCTTTCTGAAGCTTATAAACCATTCTACTTTCTGTGGAAACCTCAAAGCCTGGTGGTTGTTCAACATAGACTTCCTCAGCAAGTTCACCGTTTAGGAATGCACTTTTGACATCCATCTGATAAACTTTAAAGCCATTATAAGCTGCAAAGGCTAGAAATAGTCTAATTGCATCCAATCTTGCAACTGGAGCATATGACTCATCAAAATCTAGTCCTTTTATCTGGGTGAATCCTTTGGCAATCAACCTTGCTTTGTTTCTGGTTATTTCACCAGACTCATTCATTTTATTTCTGAAAACCCACTTGGTTCCAATTATAGATATTCCATCAACAAATGGAACCAGTTTCCAGACTTCGTTTCTCTCAAATTGATCCAACTCTTCTTGCATTGCAGAGATCCAATCTTGATCCTCCAATGCTTCTTCTATAGTTTTAGGTTCAATGTTTGAGATGAAACATCCATAAAGAGAGTCAGCAATTGCTCTCCTAGTTCTAAGTCCTTGGTCTAAAGGACCAATCACATCCTTGGTAGGATGATTTCTTATCCATTTCATAATGGGTTTTGAACTAGTAGGATCAATATCATTTTGATCTGAATGTGAATCAATATGATCTTGATAGGATACTTGTGCAGTATCTGAGATATCTGGCACATGGGAAATGCCATGGATTTCTGACACTTTTTCAGTGTTAGAGATATCTGGAATATGATTTTTAGCAATCTCATTCTCAGAAACCTCTTCATGATGAAGGTTCTCAGTAACTTGTTCCATTTCTGAAATTCTCATTGGAAGTCTTAGAGTCATCTGGTTGTTACTAAGCAATGGTTGCTTTTCATCGTCAGATTCATCCTCTAAGTGAATGACAGAGTTGTTTCCTTTTGAGGATTCTTCTTCAGAATCTTTAATCATTAGTTCTTTGAACCTATCTGAGAGTTCTTCATTCAAGAGTACTTTCTTGTTTCCTTCATAGAAGACTACATGAACAAATTCTTCAATCTTTTGCGTTCTTTTGTTGTAGATTCTGTAGGCTTTGCTATTCAGAGAATAACCAAGAAATACTCCTTCATCTGCTTTTGGTTGAAATGTTCTCAAGTATTCTTTTCCATTGTTAAGAACAAAACATACACGCAAACACCCTTAGATGTTTGATACTAGGGGGTCTACCAATCAAAAGTTCATAAGGAGTTTTGTCATGGTGCTTATTAATCAAACATCTATTTTGAGTGTAGCAGGCTGTGTTAACAGCTTCAACCCAATAGATTTCACTTATTTCAGTGTCAGCAAGCATTGTTCTTGCTGCTTCTTTTAGGGTCCTATTCTTCCTTTCAGCAACACCATTTTGTTGTGGTGTCCTTACTGAAGATAGTTGATGCTGTATACCTTTGCAGGTACAAAACTCTTTTATGTATTGCTTCACAAACTCAGTACCATGGTCTGTTCTGATTATAGATACCTTGTCATTTTTCACGACTTCAAGCTTATTCAGCAAGTTGGGTATCTCAACCCTTGCATCAAATTTTTGTTTGAGAAATACAACCCAAGTGAATCTTGAGTAATCATCAACAACAACCAGACCATACTTCTTTCCTGCATAGCTAGTTACAGAGGATTAAAAAAGATCCATATGTAAAATTTGCAGTGGCCTTTCACTGGAGTGTCTAGTTTTAGACTTGAAAGATGTTTTGGATTGTTTTTCCATTTGGCAAGCTCAGCATATACCATCTTTTCTATATACCATTTTGGGTAAACCAACCACCAATTCTTTCTTGGCTAGCTTATTCAGAGTTTTGAAGTTCAAGTGACTCATTCTTTTATGCCATAGCCAGTTTTCTTCAGTGTGGCCAGATTGACTCACCATGAGACATTCTTCAGTTGTGGCTGATGCCCAGTCAGCAACATAAAGATTTCCTTTTCGCCTAGCAACCAAGACTGTCTGCTTTGACTCATTGTCAATTACTTTGCATAGTTTTGACTTGATCTTTACAGTGTACCCTTTGTCTACCAATTGACTCATGCTTAGGAGATTATATTTCAATCCCTTTACATGTAGTACTTCAGAGATTGTAAGAGCTCCAAACTTCAGATTGCCAAAACCTATGGTTGGATTTTCATCCCCTCCAGCAAATCTAATAATTGGTCCTTTATCGCATTTTCTGTAGTTAATCAGATTTGCTTTATCTCCTGTCATGTGCTTCCCATATCCACTATCAAAATGCCACTTCGGGTTCTTCCTCAGAGTGTTCTGCACAAGACAGGAAACATGGAGTTAGGCTCTCATTCCAACAATGGAACCTTCTGGACTAAAGAATCTCCCCGTAGGAATCCATTTCTGAATGAACTTCCTTGGGGTATTATTTTGTCTTGTTGGAACATAAGGAGGAATTTTAGGTAAATGATTAGTGTCATTATCATTTAAAGCTATTTTCCTTCTTGGTGTGTCCCTTGGGGCTCCTCGTGGTGCTTTCAGATACCTGTCAGATTGCTGAGTCTGCTTTTCAGAAAACTTAGCTTTCCTTGCCAGATTTCTTCTAGCCCTGGCATTCAGAGTGGTCATAACCTGTTCTTTCTTCCACTTCTGATGATTGCTATGCGCAATCTTGGCTTTCATCCATCGTTCTTGCTCTTGTTTATACTCACGAGCGCGTTGTTTCCCGATAGCTTTATAGTCAATGCCATTTCGAGCACCTGGTGCTGTCTGAGTGCTCTTCTCAGCAGCTTTGCTAGTCTTTAGAACGTCTTTCTTTCCAGAAAACGTGATGTTGGAAAATTTGCCTGCTCCTGCAATTTTTCCTTTCTGAGAGACAGAGCACTGTGGGTGATATTTCTTTACAGAAACATTCCCAACAGAAAACGTTATGTTTCTTTACAGAAACATTCCCAACAGTTTTCTTTTGGACTTGTTTTTCCCACAAAGGTTTGGTCGCGACTGCCTTTGCTTTGTCAACAACCTTAGCTTTCTGACCAATGCTGTAGGTTATTTGAGAACCATCTTGTTGAGCACTAACAAATGTTATTCTTTCGTCACTCTTATTCAGAGTAGTAGAACTATTTGTTTGTGTGTTCAGCCCAAGTCCTCCCTTTTCTGAAGGATCTCTTAAATAAGAGTGTACTTCAGTAAGAGTGTCACTAGCTTTGGCATAGGATTGAAAAGATAGTTCTTTCTTTTTGAGTTTCTCATTTCCAGAAAGAAGGTTTTTGTTTTCCTTTTGGAGTATGTCCATTGCCTTTCTGTGTGACTTCTCCGTCTCAGATATCTGTGCTTTGAGAAATGCATTTTCAGCATCCTTGTTCTCAGATGTCTTGAGTAATTGTGAATTTTCCTTTTCAAGAGAATTCTTTTCTTCTTCAAAAATGTCGGCTCTAGCTCGGATCATTTGAAATTCTCTTTTGTAGAGATCAAGGTCTCTTCTGAGATATTCTAAATTTCTGATTTCTTCCTCATCAATCTCATAATTTATGAATTGAGAAATGTTAGTTACCTCGTCAGCTATTAGGCAAGGCTCAATGTTGGAGCAATCTGGATAGATCTCCTCAGCAACCCCACATAATTCCCTTTTCTTTTGACTAAAGTCAACCAATTCATGAGTGATGCCACATAATTCTGGAGAAGGTAGTTTGGAGACATCTGAATCTTCTTCCTCAGATTCTGACTCAATATCAAGAGCATCCAGTTGGATTTGAATCTTTTTCCTTTCTTCAGTGAGCATAGCTCTCTGACCTCTCTTGAAGTTTTTTCTATCTTTCTTGTCACCTGTCTTTAGCTTATTGAAAACAGGGCAGTCTCTTTTAAAATGATCAGGTTTCTGACAATAAAAATAGATATTGTTTTCGATTTCTGCTTCCTCAGTACTAGATGCTTGCTGAGCCGGCTTGTTCAGCAAGGTTGACAGCTGCATATTTTTGTACTGGTGATAATTTGAGCCAAGATGCTTTTTCAGCTTCTCTTTGGCTTTTCTTCTCTCAATCTCCCAACTGACATATTTTCTCATTTGCTTTACAGCAAGAGCATCTTCCTCAGTCATTTCCTTGGTATCCTTCTTTTCAGAAGTACCTTGTGTTACTAAAGCAACATTGTGAACTTTCTCAGCAATTATTTGTTCTCTCTGAGTAGTTTCATAGTTGAGAGTAGCTAAGTGGGAAAAGAGTTTTACTGGAGTGATATTTGGCATTCCTTGGTTGAAATAAAAATACTGAGTATGTTCCCAGTTTTGATTCAAGCTTCTCACGATAGTCTTAACCTTTTCAGGGTTAGAGTATCTCTCACTTTCACCAAGTGCAGCCATTTCACTCATCAGTGTTGTAAATTAGAAATCTAGTTCTTCAAGAGTCTCTATGGGACCTTGCTTAAAGTTTTGGAATTTAAGCTTCAAAACTTCAAACTTATTTTCCTTTGTTTTCTAAGTGCCGGCACAGATTTCTTCAATCAGTTGCCAGGCCACTTTCACCATTTTTGCATCCCACAGTTTACACTGTATGTGCTCTGGAGTGGAACGTATGATGATATTGCGAGCCTGACCATCTAGTCGATTTCTCTTGGCATCTTCCGTTGACCAGAGCTCTCTGGGCTTTGGCTCATAAACAACTTGAACAGTAGGTCTTCCACTAGTTGACGCACCTGTTTGTGAGGAACCACCACTTGGTTCTTCATCAGTGGGAACTCTGTCTCTACCATTAGAAACCTCTATGATCTGCTTGAGTTGTTGAATGACTATGGGGCCATTCTTTATTACTTCGATCATTTCGTCACTGATGGCTTCTAGGTGGAGCATCATGTTGTTCTTCCATTTCTCATAGTTCTATGGCTTGAGAATTGAAGCGTCACATAAAGACATCCTGCAGCAAACACACTAAACAGACAAATAAAGTGTAGGTGAAAAGCAGTTAGTGGGCACTTATCTGGGATCTAGGTTCAGTGCAGAAGGCTTGGGAACCTCCCGCTCTGATACCACTTGTTGGTCCAGATAATGACAAAGGAAAAGACTAGAGGGGGGGGGGGGTGAATAGTCTTTTACAACTTTTGTCGATAAACACAATTTCTCAAATATCTGTGAAGATATCTGATACTTAATTTCAGAGAGCGGAAGACTTTTCTGTGATAAGTGCACGTCCTCAGCAAGATATAAGTGTGTAAATATTCAGCAAGGTAAATAAAGCAAGTGATAAGTTGCAGAAAGTAAAAACACAGATCTTTATAGTGGTATCTGAGGGTGGCGTAATCCCTCAACTAATCCACTCGCCCTTTCTCAGGACTTGAAATTCACCTAGATAGATATTGAGTTCTCCTTACAATAAACTTATCCCTTGATTTCCTTTTACACTAGGTTCCCAACCAAGTGTTCCCCCTGAGTTATTCCCCGGTTTTCTCAGCCAAGTACTTCCTGTACTCAGAAACCTTTGAGATATTCCTTAGTTTCCCAAACTAAGTGCTTCCTATGCTCAGTAACGTTGGAGTTATTCCTTAGTTTCCCAAACTAAGTATTTCCTGTACTCCACGCCGTTTAAGGTGTTTGGTTAAGGTAGTTTGTTAGGTGAGTAGTCTTAATAACTTTCTCAGTTATATAGGAATACTCTATAGAATAAGAATCACTTAACACACTTCACAATGTGTGGTGATATGTTCTTTACTGACCCAAGTCTATGTTAAATGTTCTGGAGAATGAAACTTAGATACTTGATCTTTTGATTCAACACCTTCACAGATAACAATGCTTGTTAAGGATCAGGACACTTAGAACTTTCGTGCTACTTGGAATTCAAGAGTTTGGTCACAACAGTAAGCTAGTGAATAAGTAGATTTAAGGCTTGTATGCTTGAAAGAATAAGTTCGTAGATGTAAGTTCTTGGTGTGTGTTTCAAGCATTCCAAGTGTTGATAGTTATAGTTGAAAATCATGCCGTTTGAATAGTATCCGTTAGGCTTACTGAAATTCAAACTATTGATATCTGTAAATAGTACTGTAGAAGACGTTGTCTTTTTTCAGAGATTTTCTCTTTTGTTCAGATGTCTCTGTCTGCGCATTTATTGCATTGTACTATTTTTGTCCTGTAGTGCCAACGGAACTATGCACGCTTTCTGAAGCATTGCATGTCCATTTGCAGAGACCTTCACATCTCCAGATACCTGTTGAAATATTGTTTCCCAGAAACATAGTTTTATCCAGGGTATCTTAGTGTATATATCTGTGGGCACTTTTCCTCGTTCAGAAACCTTGTGTTCTCAGATATCTTTTGCAAAACTTGTTTATTAAAAAACACTTGTTTATTCAAGATATCTGGACATAGGTATCTGATGACCTTCGTCTTCGGCAATCTTGTGCAGTCTTCAAAACTTCAAAATTTGTTGACCTCTCCTGCTGGATGCCTTCTTCTTGGTCTTCTTGAAAGATATAAAAATTACATTCAGAGACCTAACATCCTATACAAGATTTGCTAGACTAACATACTTAGTGATTTTCCTCTTTTACAGTGTTCAAGTGAACCAAGAGTACTAACCACCTTTCTGAGCTAAGATAAGTCATTAGGTTGCTGATCAAAATCTAAACAGATATTCCTAATAGATACATCAATTCGATAGCAATTTATTGGATTCGAGCTAAGGTGGTTTATTTGACACTTTTGCTTATATTTTATTGTTATAGTATATATCTATCGTTTTATAATTTTACAAACTACTTATGGTTATTATATCAAGGAATGGAACTTGGTATAATAGTCTATTCGAAAAGGATTAAGAATGTGCACCCATAAATGTTTTATTGTGATTATGATTTGTGAAAAGTGTTTTGTTCAAAATCATGGATTGAAAAATATGTTTTATGCTCATCGATATGCCTATGAATTGTTTGGCCCTTTCGAGGGAATGTCGTGCTTTTGGAGATCTCCCATTGTTATGTTATCTCTTTAGTAGGGCATTGTTATTGTTATGTGAAAGCCGACCTGTGTGCCACCACGGTTCGTGTGGCTGTAGTGCATTGTCTGATTGAGCTAAATATGAATTGTTATTGTTTTGAAAAGTGTCCCTGCAAATTATTTTGGATATATGGTATATGTATACTTTGAAATACTCTGCTTGATCCGGTAGAAGTGTCAATGAGGCTCACCCTTGCCCACCCCTTTCATATATTTAGTAAGTGACTTTGGATGAAGGTACTTCGGAGTTGTGGCAGGTTGATTGGTGTTGGATTTAAGTGAAGACTGTGGAGTAATTGATTTGTATTTCTTGATATTGTATCATATAAATGACTTGTAGTATTAGACCAGTTGTAATTGTTTGAGGACTTGTAATTGTTGTACTTTAGTTATGGAATTTTAGATACTCTGTTGTACCACTCTGAGTTAGTGTAATTGATATGAAGATTAAAGGAAGGCTTCGTCTTGGCATGAGCCCATCTCACGATAGATGGCCGGTCGCGCCAAAGTGATTTGGTTTTGCGGCGTGACAATCCCCATTTACATGTTCAATAATTTATGTCCATCGAATTTCGCATATGCTTATTCATTTCTCGGTTCCATGTATACCGGTATTTCAAATCTCTTTCTTAGATTTTTCAAGTCAGTACTGATAATTGATATATGAATATTTTTGTAGGTACCAATTCATTTCATATAGGTGGTGTCGGGGTGATGAGGCACATGGCTCTCTATGGACTCTAGTGGCATGGAAGTGTTCTCTATGGGCTCAAGTGGCATGGAAGTGCTTTCTAAATCTGGGGTATCCATCCCTCCATCATCAAACAAGGAAGAGGTATATTTATCTGGCGTAGTAATGCAATCTGACGTCTCTTCTTCCATCACTTCAGACTCAACTAGTTCCCTTCAAAGTAGACACGTTGGCACATACCCCATGGAATGCAACCTAGTCAGATAAGCAGTCAGTTCAAAGAAATCACTTGCCTAATCTAGATCCACACCCTCAATGTAACCACCGGCAATAACATCCATTATCTTCCTATTTTCCCCTCTCAACGCCTTGCCGAAATAGAACATCATGCACTCCTCCGACATGTCATGATCCACTCCAGCTCAAATTCCAAATACATGTACCAAGTATCATGGAATTTTTCATCCTCTCCTTGCTCGAAGTGAAAGAGATTCCTCTTGGCAATGAAATATCTCTCGTTGTGCACATATTCTCCATTGTCACACACTTCGCAGTAAGAGTCATCCATATTAACCTACACACACAAAAACAAGAAACCAGGAGTAGTTCCACCAAAACAATTGAAAACAAAAAAGACATAAAAAGTAAAATAAATGTGTTTTAAAGATTTTCTATTTTTTTTTCTTTTTTTTTTTCAAATAAAAGATACGCAACTAACACAATTGATCCTACTCTAAAAGAACATAGGAATGAATTCCTCGGCAGCGGCGCCAAATTTTTGACGCTGTTATGAATATCTGTTTAGATTTTGATCAGCAACCCCAATGACTTATCTTGGTTCAGAAAGGTAACTAGTACTCTTAGTTCAGTTGAACATTGTAAAAGAGGAAGCTTACTGAGTTTGTTAGTCTAGCAAATCTTGTATAGGATGTTAGGTCTCAGAATGTAATTTTTATATCTTTGAAGAAGACCAGGAAGGAAGCATCCAGCAGAAGAACTCAATTTCCGAAGATCAAGAAACTGCACAAGATTGCTGAAGACTAAGGAGATGTGTCTCCTCAGAAACCTCTTTCCAGAAACCTTAAAGAATCAAGTGTTGTCAAAGAACAAGTTTCCTAATAGATATCTGAGGAGTTCAGGTTACTGAGAAAGGAGTGTGTCAAGGCTTAGATACCTTGCACCTATCCGTTGAGACTACTGGACAAAAATAGTACAGTGCATTAATTAAGTAGACAGAGATGTCTGAACAAACGAGAAAATCTCTGAAAAGAGACAAAGCTCACTACAGTACTATTTACAGATATCAATAGTTTGATTTTCAAAGAAGCTTAACGTATACTATTCAAATGACTTGAAATTCAACTATAAATATCACCACTTAGAATGCTTGAAGACACACATTGAACTTCACTGAACACAACTCATACTCAAGCATACAAGCATTCAAACTACTTACTCTCTAGCTTACTGTTGTGACTAAAGCTCTTAAATTCTAAGTAGCATGAAAGTTCTAAGTGTCCTGATCCTTAACAAGCATTGTTCATTGTGAAACAGTTGAATAAAAAGATTAAGTTGCGACCGATATCTAAGATTCATTCTCTTGAACATACAACAAAGACTTGGGTCAGTAAAGAACAACTTACCATACATTGTGAAGTGTATTAAGTAAGATTGATTCTATAGAGCTATCTGGAACATAACTGTATAAGTTATAAAGAAATCTCACCTGATAAACTACCATAACCAACACCAACAAGGCGTTGAGCACAGGAAGTACATAGTTTGGGAACCTAGGAACAATTCAAAGGTTACTGAGTAGAGGAAGTACTTAGCTCATAGCTGAGGAACAACTCAGGGCCGGGGGAACACTTGGTTGGGAACCTAGTGTAAAAGGGATCAAACGATAGGATTCTGTAAGGGGAACTCATTATCTTATCTTAGTGGATTCAAGTTCTGAGAAAGGGCGAGTGGATTAGTTGGGGGATTATGCCACCCTCAGATACCACTATAAAACTTTGTGTGATTTACTTACTTCACTTTACATATTGCTTTATTTACTTGCTGAGAACTTACACACTTATAGCTTTCTGAGCACGTGCACTTATCACTAAAGTCTTCCACTTTCTGATTGTGAGTATCAGATATCCTCACAGATATATGAGAAACTGTTTTATCGACAAACGTTTGAAAAAACTATTCACCCCCTTCCTCTAATCTTTTACTTTGCCGTTATCTGGACCAACAAGTGGTATCAGAGCAGGAAGTTCTTTAACCTTCTGCACTGAACCTAGATCTTAGATATGTGCCCACTAACTGCTTACCACATACACTTGCTTTGTTTGTTTAGTGTTTTCTGCAGGATGTCTCTGTGCGATGCACCCGATCTCAAGATAGAGAACTATGAGAAAGGGAAGAACAACATGATGCTTCACCTGGAAGCTATCAGTGACAAGATGATCGAAGTAATAAAGAATGGCCCCTTTGTCATTCTAAGAGAAAAGCAAGTCACTGAGGTTTCGAATGGTCGAGATAAGGAAACAGATGCTGCGGGTTCCTCCACATTTGGTACAACATCGAGTGCAAGACCAACTGGTAAAATTGCGTATGAACCAAAGCCCAGACATCTCTGGACATCGGAATATTCCAAGAGAAATTGGCTAGATGGTCAAGCTAGAGACATCATTATACGTTTTACTTCAGACCACATACAATGCAAACTGTGATGTGCACAAACGGCGAAAGAAGCCTGGTCACTGATTGAAGAAATCTGTGCCGGCACTGAGAAAACCAAGGAAAACAAGTTCGAAGTTTTGAAGCTCAAATTCCAAAATTTCAAACAAGGTCCCATTGAGACTCTTGAAGAACTTGATTTCAAGTTTACAACACTGATGAGTGAAATGGCTGCACTTGGTGAAAGTGAGAGATATTCTAACTCTAAAAAGGTTAAGACTATTGTTGGAAGCTTGAATCAAAACTGGAAACATACTTAGTAATTCTATTTCAACCAAGGAATGCCTAATATCAATCCAGTAGAGCTTTTCTCTCACATTTGGCAACTATCAACTATGAGACAAAGAAAAGAGGACATATGACTGCTGAAACATCGCAGAATGTTGCTCTAGTAACTCAAGGTACTTCTGAAAAAGAAGGATACCAAAGATGTGACTGAGGAAAACGCTCTTGCTGTAAAGTGATATGCTCAAATTACTACTCAGGAAACCAGTAGAAAGCAGTTGCTGTAAATAGACAATGCTAACCACGAGATTGTTCACTAAGGAATCAATTAGGCTATCGCAACGATTGAAAACAAACAGTTACTTGTGAAACAATGTTGGTTTGTTTGAATTTGAGTACTTCTTAAAACTAGAAAATGGAAATTAAAAATGTAGTTGTTTGTAAGAATGAGATAGAAAGAACATGGTAGTTACGGTCAAGCAATGCTAATTCGCTCTAGGGATACGTTCAAACTGTCACACGGTCGGTGTACAGAAAACTATCAATTCAACCTTTACCAAACGAGTTTGAAGATATTTGAACTAGAGTAATCGTGGGTTGTCAATCCACGATTCTTAACCAAAACGTTATAGAGAATCTTTGAACGAGAGTATTGAATTGAAGGGTTTTTACGAAGATCTTTGAACGAGCCTAACCTATATGAACGATTTCAAACCCTAGAAGCGAATACGCAAAGCTATCACGCAACTGCCATGTCCAGAGTGGTTTAGCTACTCATGATTGATTGAAAGATGAAAGACTTCAAGATATTGCTCATGATAAACATAAACAGAATGATAATTGCATGCAAGCTCATACAATTCGACAAACAAGAACAAGAATGAATTGTAAAGAGATAAACAATAGAGAATTACCATGGTGATCAGGAATTCGATATCGATAAATCAATCAAGGATAAAACCAAGCTCCAAATTGTTTCAATGTCAATGTATGAATCTGGAGCTTTTTCTATGAACTAGGTTAAAAGAAGTATCCAAAAGTATTACTAATTCTAAGCTAATAAGGAGAACAAATTCTGAGCCTGCGCGTCTCACCGCGACGAGCTTTCTTTTGTCGATTATATATCCGGCTCGTAAATTCTCACCGCGGCGAGCGTCTTTCTCCAAGATGGGGGAGCCACTCGTAAAATTTTTCCGCCGCGGTGGGCTCCTCAAGATGAAATTCCAGCAGCTTCATAAAATCTCACCGCGGCGAGCCATGCAAACTAGCTTGACCTTATTTGGCTCAAAAGACATCGATTCCTGCAAAATATAAATAAATACCAAAGCGTAAAAATGAACAAAAAACACTACAAAACTAAAGACAAATACAAACAAGGACCGCTAAAAAGGACCAAATGAGACCCTAAATTATAGTCTCATCATAAAGCACATGAGAAAGTACGTCAGTCAGGAATTAAAAAGAAGTAGGGTCAAAGAGAAGCTGAAAAAGCATATAGGTCCCAACTATCACCATTACAAAAGTATGAAATTGACTAGCTCGTTGAACAAGCCTGCTCAGCAAGCATCAAGTACTGAGGGAGTAGAAATTGGAAACGATATTTGTTTCTATTGTTAGAAGCCTGGTCACTTTAAAAGAGACTGCCCAGCTTATAACAAGCTAAAGACATGTGACAAGAAAGATAGGAGAAATTTCAAGAGAAGTCAGTGAGCATAAAGAAAATTCAAATCCAACTGGATGCTCTTAATCTTGACTCTGAGTCTGAGGATGAAGACTCAGATGATTCTAAACTTCCATCACCAGAGTTGTGTGGCATCACTCATGAATTAGTTGACTTCGGTCAAAAGAAGAAAGAAATGTGTGGGGTTGCTGAGGAGGTGTATCCAAATTACTCCAACATCGAGCCATGCCTAATGGCTGATGAGAACACTCTAAAGAAGAATCCAATGTGTCATTTTGATAGTGGATGTGGGAAGCACATGACAGGAGACAAAGCAAATCTGGTTAACTACAGAGTATGCGATACAGGACCATATATCATATTTGCAGGAGGAGAAGTGAATCCAACCGTAGGATTTGGAGATCTGAAAATTGGAGCCCTTATAATCACTGGAGTACTACATCTGAAGGGATTGAAATATAATCTTCTAAGCATAAGTCAACTTGCTGAATAGGGGTTCTCAATGAAGATAAAATCTAAATTCTGCAAATTGATTGACAATGAGTCAAAGCAGGTAGTCTTCGTTGCTAGGCGGAAAGGAAGTCTCTATGTTGCTGACTGGGCATCTGTCACAACTGAAGAATGCCTCATGGTAAGTCAATCTGGATACACTGAAGAAAATTAGCTATGGCACAAAAGGATGAGTCACTTAAATTTCAAAACATTGAACAAGCTAGCCAAGAAAGAATTGGTTGTTGGATTACCTAAAATGGCTTACAAAAAGGATGGTGTATGTCCAGCTTGCCAATTAGGGAAACAAGCCAAAACATCTTTCAAGTCTAAAACTAGACATTCCAGTGTGAGGCCACTGCAACTGTTACATATGGATCTCTTTGAGTCCTCAGTAACTGGTTATGCAGGAAAGAAGTATGGTCTGGTTGTTGTGGATGACTACTCAAAATTCACTTGGGTTGTTTTCCTTATACAAAAATCTGACGCAAGGGTCGAGATACCAAGCCTGCTGAATAAGCTTGAAGTCATGAAAAATGACAAGGTATCTGTGATCAGAACAGACCATGGTATTGAGTGTGTGAACCAGTACATAAAAGAGTTTTGTACTTGCAAAGGTATACAACATCAACTATCTTCAGTAAGGACAACACAACAAAATGGTGTTGCTGAAAGGAAGAATAGGAACTTGAAAGAGGGAGCAAGAACAACACTGAAATAAGTGAAATCTATTGGGTTGAAGCTGTAAATACAACATGCTACACTCAAAATAGATGTTTGATCAATAAACACCATGATAAGACTTCTTATAAGTTATTGATTGGTAGACCCCCTAGTATCAAACATTTAAGGGTGTTTGGTTGCAAATGTTTTGTTCTTAACAATGGTAAAGAATATCTAAGAACATTTCAACCAAAAGTAGATGAAGGAGTATTTCTTGGTTATTCATTGAATAGCAAAGCTTACAGAATCTACAACAAAAGTACACAAAAGATTGAAGAATCTGTCCATGCAGTATTCTATATAGGAAACAAGAAAGTACCTTTGAATGAAGAACTCTCAGATAGGTTCAAAGAACTTATGATCAAGGATTCTGAACAAGAATCTCAGAGAGGAAATGATTCTGTCATTCACTTAGAGGATGAGTCTGACGAAGAAAGGCAACCATTGTCGAGTAATAACCAGATTACTCTAAGACAGGATGAAGAATTTCCTATGAGAAATCCAGAAATGGATCAAGACACTGAGAATCTTCATCATGAAGAGGTCTCTAAGCTGGAGGTTGTTGTGAATCCAGTCTCAGATACCCAGGACACTGAACAAGTGTCAGATATCCCAAGCACATTACAAGTGCCAGATATCTCAGATACTGAACAAGTATCTTATCATAATCATAGTGATACAGAAATGGATCATAATGATAATGATCCTACTAGTTCTAAACCCATTATAAAATGGATAAGAGATCATCCTGCAAAGGATGTGATAGGTCCTTTAGACCAAGGGGTAAGAACTAGGAGAGCAATTGCAAAAAATACAAATTCTCTCTATGGATGTTTCATCTCAAATATTGAACCAAAGACCATTAAAGAGGCATTAAGAGACCAAGACTAGATCTTAGCAATGCAAGAAGAATTGGATCAATTTGAAAGAAACAAAGTCTGGAAACTAGTTCCCTATATTGATGGAATATCTATCATAGGAACTAAGTGGGTTTTCAGAAACAAGATGAATGAATCTGGTGAAATAACCAGAAACCAGGCAAGGTTGGTTGCCAAGGGATTCACCCAGACTGAAGGATTAGATTTTGATGAGTCATATGCTCCAGTTGCAAGATTGGATGCAATCAGACTATTTCTAGCCTTTGCAGCTGATGAGACCATAATTTAGAGGTTCATCATGTCTTTTTTACCGTGTTTTTGTAAGTCTTTGTTAGCGTTTGATGAGAGCATAATTTAGAGGTTCATCATATCTTTTTTACCGTGTTTTTGTAAGTCTTTGATAGTATTTTATAGTGTTTCTTGTGCTTTTTCATGTTTTTCGTGTTTTAGTTATGTTTTGCAGATTGTTGTGTTTTTAGGTGAAAATCGGAGTAAAAATGATGATTTTGGAAATTTAGAAATGAGTCTAGATCTTTGAAATTGGATCAAAATGGCAAAAACGGAAGTGGATTCGGAGTTTCGGCCGAAGATTTTAGAGTCATTAAAGCGAGACTGTGAAAAAGTGAAACTTACGGAGCAGTCTAGCCATTTTGGCCATACCTCTCTCATACAATGTCCGATTGACCTGATTTTGGTGGCCACACGTATATAATTCAAAGGGCTACAACTTTCATGAAGGAAGTATGGCCAAATTCGGCATGTACATGCATCTAGAGAAGTTTTAGTGGCACAGGAATCTGGGACGCGTCCCAGAACTTCCAGGATGCGTCCCGGGTCGTTTGGTCAATATTTTGGCAATTTCTCACTCGTTTTTCTTCATTTTTCTCCTTTAAATAGATTTCTTTCACCATAACTTCAGATATACTTTATTATAAACCAAATTTGGGGGTCCAAGAACCCAAGGTTTCATCTTGTACACTTGGGGATTTAGCTATTGACTTGTAATCATGTGTTTGATTAACGAATTCACGTTTGGAGGTTAGTATTCGATATTCTATTGCATATCTTCTTTCAATTTGACAACTTGATTGATTGTTTATGCTTGATTCTTCGTTTCCTTCAATCTTATGTGTATTCATGTGAGAATGGATTTGCATGCTTCTACAATGTCGTTAATTAGCTAATTCTTGTATGAACGCAGTAGTGAAGTAAATGATTTTGTATGTTAGGGTTTGTTGCTATGGATTCGATTGACACGGAGTTAACCTAGATAAAACATCTTCGTAATAACTTGTGAAATTAGATCGCTAAAATCCTCTAATTGTTTGTTCAAGGATTATCTGTTTGACAATCAGATAATTACGTTAATCTAAAGTTTCGAAAACGAATTTGTTAAGATCGATTTTGCTGTTATTGGACATTCAAACTGTGACAACATGTGAATCACCATAAGCAGGCGGTGAATACATTCCCGTAAACATATTTATCCTGAGCTTAACTACTGTGTTCATACTTTCCATTAACTATGTTAAGAGTCACCTAGGTTTTCTGCCTTCGATTAGCTAGAATAAGTAGAACAAATATTCCTGGTCTTATTGCTTCAACATACTTGTTTATCTGTACTCCATAACTTTGCAATTGCTGATTAGTTCCTTGAGAGAACGATCTTATGGTTTAGCTGTGTCTGTCTACAACACTGCTTTACTACTTATAATTTGAGCACAACAACAGCTCATAATGACTTTAAAGTTTACCAAATGGATGTCAAAAGTGCATTCCTAAATGGTGAGCTTGCTGAGGAAGTCTATGTTGAGCAACCACCTGGTTTTGAAGTTTCCTCAGAAAGAAAGATGGTCTATAAGCTTCAGAAAGCTCTATATGGACTTAAACAAGCTCCAAGAGCATGGTATGATACTTTAGCCAACTACTTGCTAGGGAGTGGATTTAAGCAAGGAGAAGTTGACAAAACTCTCTTTACATTGAACCATGATGGGAAACTACTCTTAGTACAAGTTTATGTTGATGACATAATCTTTGGATCTAAGGACAAGCAACTTTGTGAAGACTTTGTTGAGCTCATAAAAAGAAAATTTGAGATGAGCGTGATGGGAGAATTGAATTACTTCCTAGGGTTGCAAGACAAGCAACTTGATGATGGACTATTCATTAGTCAAACAAAGTATGCAAAAGACATGCTCAATAAGTTTAATCTAATGCCTTCTGAGAAGAATGCTAAGATACCTATGAGCATTGGAACCAAAATGACCTATACTGAATCTGACAAGAGTGTTGAAGAACACAAGTATATGAAATTATTTGTGTCTCTACTATACCTTACAGCAAGCAGACCGGATATTCAATATGCAGTTGGTGTGTGTGCAAGATTTCAAACAAATCCAATGCAGTCACACTACAACATTGCTATGAAAATTCTAAGGTATGTTAAAGGTACTGTCGAAGTTGGATTGTGGTATCCAAAAGTGAGTGGCTTGAGTTTATTTGGCTATTCAGATGCTGACTATGCTGGATCAATGCTTGATAGAAAAAGTACATCAGGAACTTGTCAGTTTCTTGGTGCTAGATTAATATCTTGGTTCAGCAAGAAACAAAATTCAATTGCCACATCAACCATAGAAGCAGAGTATATTGTTGCTGGGTGTTGTGCTTCACAAATCTTGTGGATACAACAACAACTCAGAGACTATGAGATCAATGAAGAGAAAACTCCTATTTTATGTGACAACACAAGTGCTATTGTCGTAACTCAGAATCCTACGTTTCATGTTAGAACAAAGCACATTGATGTTAGACACCACTTCATTAGAGATCATATTGAAAAAGGAAATATTGAGGTACTCAAGATTGGTACTGAAGACCAACTTGCAGATACTTCACAAAGCCTTGCAAGAGAGAAGATTCCTAACTTTAAGACATGGTCTTGGGTTAATGGAATTACCAAGGTGCTAAAATTTGGTCACTGAGATGGGAACTTAGTAAGCCGAAAAGAGAAGGGGAAAGGCTTTCTAAAAAGAAAGGTACTTTAAGAAGGAAAGAGAAATCTGAAATAGGTATTCAGATATCAAGGCTAAAGGTTAAAAATTGAGCAAAAAGGTATATGAGATGGGTACTCAGACAACAAGGCAAAGGGTAAAAGGCTATCTCAGAAATCTGAGACGGGAACTCAGATATCAAGAGAATCATATAGTGAGGGGGAACACAAAAGAGAAAAATAGTACAACTGAAAGAACGTAAGGACCCGGACTTGTACTAAACTGCAATCACACAACAGCATATATCAATGTTGATATAACTGTTAGTGTAACATTGATTCAAACAGAAAAACAATACACAACAGAAATAAACTAAAGAACTCAGAGTTGTTTTTCTTAGATGGTATAATATACCAGCCGAGCCAAAGGCAAATATCCACTATATTGATTAAATGAATTTATCAAAAAAATATTCAAGTTTCCACAGATGAAACCTTGAACTGCAAAACCAAACTAAGTAGAATAGTGCTACCTATTATATAGTTGCCAATCTAGTCAATCCAAGATGATCGAGAAACACTCTCTGTCAAACTACAACTACAATGTCTAGTAAACACAAAGTAACTTCAATAAGGTCTTGCAAATGATCACTCTTTTCTTGTTACTTTGAAGCCGTCCTTGACCTTGTATATATAGCATCGTTCTTCTACCAAGGACATATCTTCCAGATTTTACTTTCCATGCTTATCAAATCTTCAATCGTTCAGTCCAAGATATAGTCTTTAAAGAATTCAATCTCTGATCTTTTTCCTTAAATAGACCAAGCTAAGTAGGACTCCTTTGTTTCTTCCAAATCCCCGAAATCTTCAACCTGTTAACACAAGAGACTACAATTGTCGAACTAGGTTAAATATTAGTGAAGAAGGCAATATTACAGAAATACCCTGCAATAAAACAAAAGAGTTATTAAGTTAACTGTTGATGTAACAAAGTACAAAACGGTGAACTTTCAATCTCCCCCTTATTGCCTTTCTTCACAACGCCTCCCCCTTAACAAAAGATCCAATAGTTTGATCATAAAACAAAATAAAGTGACATGTTCAAACATAACGCATCAATCTTCTTGGTTTTCTTCCTCTTGATCTTCTGTGCCTTCTTCTTCAGCAATAGCTTCTTCTCCAGCAACAGCTTCAGCTTTAGCTTCACCAACTTCAGCAATTTCTCCCCCTTGTTGTGATAAAAGCAAATCAACCAGAATTTTACGCTGATCAAACATACCCTGAATTCTGACATCCAAAGCCTGAATCTGATCCACCACTGTTTGCTCAAACTGATTGAGTGGACGGGAAAGATGAGGAAAAAGCACTGTTGAAGTAACAACTGGAGCAACTCCTACAAGCGTGCTGAAATAGGTGGAGCCTGTGCCTGCCAAGGAATATCTTGAACCCTATATGTGGTAAGAACCTGATGAGTAACCTTGATCCCTTTAAACTTCTTCACTGCAACCTCATTAGCTTCCTTAGTAAAGCCTTCATCAATCAGATAACCATGCAACATTGAAGGATACATAAGGTTGTCGACTTCACCTTTTCTTGAGAATTACCCAAATGGTCAAAGATTCTTTGTCCTAAATTGACATTTAGACCAAGTTTGAGCTTATATAACAACACAACAACATTGGAAGACACATGATTGCTGTTGGTAGTCGGAAGCAAGTTATGAATGCGAACTCTAAACAAAACAGCCACCATAGTTGTAAGAACATTGGCTGAGAAAGTTGAATGCCACAAGACTCCTGTGGTACCAGTTATCACTTGAGCAACCTCATCCATGCTAACTTCCATATCTGTTTCTTCAACATTAGGTGTTCCCAAGAAATCATTGAGTTTTTCTGGAGAAAACTCATAAATATAACCTCGCAGATAGGCTTTACCAAGCTTGGGTGAACCGGAAACAGCAAAGTGAGGAGATAGATTGCAGTGGAACTCACGAATAACAGTGGGTACAAAAGGATCAAGACCTTCCACAGTGCCAATAAAACCCCTTTGATCCAAAAATTCATACAGTTTATACTGTTTGAAACTACTTTCCACAATAAATTTCTCAAACAAAATAGGTCTGTGACTAAACGAAGACCAAGAGTCGGCAATTTTTGAAGTAAAGAAGCCATCACTGTGGGCAACTTCATTAAAAGAAGAGTAAGGAGAGTGTGGAGGAGATACCTCAAACAAAACATCAATTGCATCCGCAGTTGTTGTAACAGTTGAATCAACAGACATAGAATCATTTGGTTCCTGAGGTTGCTCATAGTCTGAATCTCTAGACTCCTGATCCTCTTCTTCTTGCAACTCCTCAGGCACATCATTCTCTTCTTCTTCAGCCTGAGAACTTTCTTGCTCTGACCCCTGTTCTTCACTGGAGACCTCATCTTCAATCCTTTTCAAGAAGGTTTCTCAAGCCTTTTGTCTTTCAGCAGCTTGCCTTTTTAGTGCTCTGGCTTTAAGATCCCACAGAGATTCATCACTCATATCCATAAAATGATCATCCTGTTCCTGCTATCCCCCTGAATTGGCAGTTGGAGTTGCATCCACCATTGGAGTATCCCCAATTTTCTAAGAATTAGGGTTTGACGGACCAGGTTCATCCAAAGTTGAATCTACAACATCAAAGTTCAATTTTCTCCTTTTCAACTAAGATTCGTCTTCCTCGGTAGATTCTGTAGAGTTAACTTCAGTTTCCGTTGGATTGACAGTCTCCTTAGGGTTGTTAGATTTTTCATGGGAAGAACTTGAGGAGGAGGAATACGGGACAATTAAAGCCACAGGCTTGGAGGAAGAAGTAGCTTCGAGTATTTCAGCGGCTTGTGCATGGCTTTCCATGGTGATTTTGGTTTTTCAGGGTGAAGATTTGGAAGAGTAAAGAGACACGTGAGTGTGGAAGAATGGTTTCGAAAAGAAGGATGTTGGTAGGTAATGATGAGAGTTTTTGGTAAGTGAGTTTTTAAAGAGGGTTGGAGATATCAAGAAAAGGCATGGGTTCCCAAGGTTGTAACAGTTTAGGCAATCATTGCACCTATTTGGTAGGTGCCTAATTGGAACCGGTATACAAAAATGGCTTGATTTTGGGCTTTGTCAAATCTGAGGTTAAATAAACAATTGCAGCAAATCTCCAGTACTATAAATAAAAGATTTTCTTCTTAAAAATAGACAAAGTCGGAGACGAACAATATAGAATCACAAACACATAAGTGATTGAAAATCTTACTTTTGAAAAACTCTCAGTATCATGATTCGAGTGACAAACCAAAGTTTAAATAGCTATTGTTGAACTAATGGTGCCTTTAGCCTAAACACGGATGTACTTGACAAGCAAACAAGCAAATACCCACTCCCCCTCAGGAAAAACCACCAACTCACAGATGGGACTGACTCAAAAGTAAAAGAAACAAAGACAATTAAGACATGTAGTATTGTTGGTCCAGATAACGGAAAAGTAAAAGACTGGGGGGGGGGGGGGGTGAATAGTCTTTTAAAACTTTTATCGATAAAACAGTTTCTCAGATATGTGTTCAGATATCAGATACTTATAATCAGAGAGCGGAAGACTTTTCTGTGATAAGTGCACGTGCTCAGCAAGATATAATGTGTTTAAATACTTAGCAAGATAAAGAGAACGATAAGTAAATTGCTGAAAGTAAATAACACGTCTTTTTATAGTGGTATCTGAAGGTGGCGTAATCCTTCAACTAATCCACTTCGGCCTTTCTCAGACCTAGAATCCACTAAGACAGATAATTGAGTTCACCTTATGAATATCTTCTCTCGATTCCTAAATACACTAGGTTCCCAACCAAGTGTTCCCCCTGAGTTATTCCCCGGCTCCCAGCCAAGTACTTCCTATACTCAGAAACCTTTGAGCTGTTCCTTAGTTTCCCAAACTAAGTACTTCCTATGCTCAGTAACCTTGGAGTTATTCCTTAGCTTCCCAAACTAAGTACTTCATGTACTCCACACCGTTTAAGGTGTTGGTTAAGGAGAGTGTGTCAGCTTGGTAGATTAATAACTTCTACAGTTATGTAATACTACCTTTTTGAACAAGAGTCACTTAACACACTTCACAATGTGTAGTGATATGTTCTTTACTGACCCAAGTCTATGTTAAATGTTCTGGAGAATGAAACTCAGATACTTGATCTTTTGATTCAACTCCTTCACAGATAGCAATGCTTGTTAAGGATCAGGACACTTAGACCTTTCGTGCTACTTAGAATTCAAGAACTTAGTCGCAACTGTAAGCTAGAGAGTAAGTAGACAGAAGGCTTGTATGCTTGAGAGAATGATACCACTAGTTGTATTATCAGAGAAGCTTGGTATTTTTAGTGTAAGTTCAAGGTGTAGTGTATCTTTCAAGCATTCTAAGTGGTGATATTTATAGTTGAATTTGAAGCCGTTTGAATAGTATCCGTTAGGCTCAATTCAAAATCAAACTATTGATCTCTGAAAATAGTACTGCAGAAGACCTTGTCTCTTTTCAGAGATTTCCTCTTTTGTTCAGATGTCTTTGTCTGCGCATTTATTGCATTGTACTATTTTTGTCCTGCAGTGCCAACGGATGCACGCTTTCTGAAGCATTGCATCTCCCTTTCCAAAGACCTTCACATCTCCAGATACCTGTTGAAACGTTCTTTCCCAGAAACATAGTTTTATCCAAGGTATCTGAGTGTGGGTTTCGGTGGGCACTTTTCCTTGTTCAGAAACCTTGTGTTCTCAGATATCTTTTGCAAAACTTGTTTATTGAAAAACACTTGTTTCTTTAAGATATATGGACATAGGTATCTAATGACCTTCGTCTTCAACAATCTTGTGCAGTCTTCAAATCTTCAAATTTGTTGAACTCTTCTGCCGGATGCCTTCTTCTTGGTCTTCTTAAAAGATATGAAAATTACATTCAGAGACCTAACATCCTATACAAGATTTGCTAGACTAACATACTTAATGATCTTCCTCTTTTGCAGTGTTCAAGTGAACCAAGAGTGCTAACCACCTTTCTGAGCTAAGATAAGTCATTAAGTTGCTGATCAAAATCTAAACAGATATTCCTAACAAACTTTCCCCTTTTTGATCAGTCAACAATGACTATCTTTAAAACCTATTACAACTTGGAAGAGGGAACAATCTAACACTTAATCACACTTAATCATTTCTTATGATCTTTTCAATTCATTTAATTAAGTGCAGAAAGTAAACATCAACCAAATCACAAGATGTGATCTTTGCTAACAAGTTATCTTTTTATAGATTGATATCTGAGAGTAGGTTCATCAGATATGTTACAAAGAAAGTTCACAGATAACTTAATAAATAAAACACATTACAGCTCAGTCAGCAAGATACAAAACAATTAGTTAAATTAGAACAACAGGAGTAACCAAGCTCCAAGTAAACATTCTAATTTACTAGTCTTCAAGTCTTCAGCAGCAGATCTATGGATCAGTTACCAAATTCCCTATCCCTAAACCTTTTGATATTCATATGAGTAGTCATAGAGCAAGGTCAGTGTTTCTAGCAAATCCACAGACTTCCTTTTATTATTTGGTGGGAATCTTTTTGGCAAAGTGTTTGATCCACAGATACTTTCCCCATTTCCAGGCATGCTCAATTCTGATATCTGATAGCTTGAAGTATTCATATATGATCCTCAGATATCTTATGTCACCCTTGTATTGCTCTTGAGTCATGTAAAAAGACTCATAGGGTTCCACAATAAGTCTTGCTCTTGTGCCTGTTCCAGTGATGTTGGGAATTCTGTGCACATCATCTGGCTTTCCATAAGGACATTCATCAGAGAGGTCCTTCTTCATGGCTTCTATTCTCTTGATTACTTCAAAATCCAACCAATTTTTGATATGATTGGTGTTGATCAAGGTAGGCTTGTCTTTTCTCCATGCCATCAGTTGTCGATGGATGGGTACTGTAAATCCCTTCTCATTTACAAGCAAGTGCTTGAGTTCCAGTATCCAATAGCAATTTCTCTATTGAATGCACCTGTAGGAGGAATGTTCATCAGTCTTCACATATTCAATTCTGGCATCTTCTGGCCTGAGTGGAAGTTGAAGTTTTCTTTGTTCAGCTCTCAGCCTGTTCCTCCTTTGTCTTGAATTCTCCCTTGGGGGATTGCTTGAAGAACCACCCTGGATAGACTTGGTATTTCCAGAGGGTGTTTTAGCTACTATTGGCTTTGCAGCTAAGGGCTCAGTTAGGCTATCAACCCTTCTTCTCTTTCTGTGAAGAGGAGCTTCATCTTTATCCTCATCTTCATCATCATCTTGCAGATTTCTTTTGTTGGGTGATTTCCAGCCTTCCTCATTGCCCTAGGATTTGATTTGGCCTTCTTCTTCTTCTTCTTCTTCTTCTTCTTCTTCTTCTTCTTCTTCTTCTTCTTCTTCTTCTTCTTCTTCTTCTTCTTCCTCCTCCTCAGAAGAAGACTCTTCAATCCCTTTTACCTGTCTTCTCCTTGGGGACTTGTTTCCCATTGGAGGTCTCTGTGATCTGGCCCTTGTTATCATTCCTTGTTCATGAATCTGCTGAGTTGTTGCTACTATCTGAGTAGCAGCTTGACTGAAGGAGGGCTCATTTAGTCTGAGAGGTGGTTGTTCACATTTTCTTTTGTTTCCTCTCTCTCTTCCTCTCTGAGCACCTTGAGATCCTTCCCCCTTAGTCATTGTTGACTGACTAAGAATCACGAAAGATTCTGAAAGGGAGTTAAAGTTGCCTTGCAGATAATTGTAAGCAGCAACCAACTTTTCCAGATCAGCCTTGAGCTGCTGATTTTGTTTGATAAGTCCATTGTCCTTATCAGTGAGCTCTGCTAGTGGACCTTGAATAGCATCTGTTTTTCCAGCAGCATAGCTAGCCTCTTCAAAAGCTTTTGCAGCCAAGTTTTGGTCATCATCCCTAACCATGCCTAGGTCTTTCTGAGCAATGACCAGACTGGTTATTCTCTAAGTGATGAGCTCAGTGAATTTCTTCATCTCTACAGGGACTGATGCAATGGTGGCTTCATTCTGAGAAGATAACTCCTTGTTCAATTTAGCCAGTACTTGGTATCTCTTCAAGTATTCATTGGAGTTGACATTTGGCAGCTTGTTGAAAATTTCAGGAGCAATCAGCTTCCTTTTCAAATGAGACACCACCATGTGCTCATTTCGGTGTTCTGCCAATTTCTTCTCTTCTTCATCATCCGAGTCATCAGCCCAGTGATCTTCATCCTCTTGGACATTTTCATCAATGTTTTCTAGTCCAGCAACCATCTCAGAGATGGGCTTCTTTCCTTTCAGTGAGGAGGATGGTACATCTTGTGGTAATGCAGCCTTAGCATTATGCTTGTCTTCAGATACTTGCTCAGTATCTAATTCTTCAGCAATTGCCTGAATAGCAAGCTGGAGTTATTTCATCTCAGCATAAGCTTCCATTTCCTTGATGGTAAGATCTTCAATCTTTTGGAGCTTTGCTTTGGATTCAGCTATCTTTTCTTCCAATTGAAGATTTAGTTGTTGTTCTTCCTCCAATAATTGTTTGAGTTGAGCAACTCTGGCTTGTGCATCCAATATCTTCTGAGTGTTATCCTCAGAGTGCTCAACTACTTGTTCAGTAGTGTCTTTTTGTTGGGGGAGATGGATGGGTAGTTTTCTGAGGAGATGGAGGAGGGGATTTCTGTGATGTCCTCTCAGCGTGCTTTTCAGCAACTGAGGCATTATCTCCTTGTGCTATCCCTCCTGTCCCTGGTGCAGGGGCATCATCATCATCCTTCTTATCATCCTCATCCTTGTGATGGTCAGAAGGAGGTTCTTCATAATCATTCTCATCAGTCTCCTTCTCTTCTTCATCTTCATAGACCAGACTGATCACTTCTGGAATAGTGACCATTTGCCCATTTACTTCCTCTTGCTTAGAGGGTATGATTTGTAGAGACTTGAGCATGATTGGCTTGAATTCCATCTCCATCTGCTTGGTTAAAAGCTTGAATAAGCTTATTGGCCACTTCCTTGACAAAGTCCTTATGCATCAATGTTCCAAAGGAATATTGTTCAGTGGGGAACATGGCATGGACGTAGCTTTCAATGTCAAGGGCTCATGCTCTCCTTATGTGATGATCAGTCACCTTTATGATCTCAGATAGATCGAAGCATCGAAGCTTTTGCCATCTCATGAACCATTTTAGGTGCTTTGGCAAAGTGTGTTCCTTGAAGAAAGGAAGCAGGCCCTCTTTCTCATCAACAAGGACCTTAGTGGCACTTGTTTGAGCCTGAAAGAAAGAGTTCTGAATTAGTTTCAAAACTTTGGTAGATATCTGGGCTTTAGAGTAGAAAGGTATCTGAGTTACCTGTGTGACAGGCTCAGATGACTTGACTACTGAGGTTCCAGGTGCCTCAGATATCTGGATATGAGGAGGAGACTGGGAAGTCTGATCCTCAGTGATCTTTCTTTCTGCTTGAACCTGAGATTAAAAACATAACACTTCAAAAATTTGAGCAAGAAAACTACATTAGACAATTTCAGATATCTGAGAGGTCAATTACCTCCACAGTAGGAGGCTCAGATACTTGTCTCTTAGAGACTTGTGCAGTCTCTGGAAGTTTTTCTTGTGATGAAAGCTTAGATGCCTCATCAATTTCCATTGGTTGCGGGGATTGAGTGGGCAATTCCCCAACAACTTCTACTTCTTTTTTAACCCATAAGTCAAAAGTGTTAGTTTGAGAAAAATGATCAGATATTTGTCTTTGAAGATTATAAGTATCTGAATGAAATACCTTCTCTGCAGAAGGTTTAGATACTTATTTCTCAGAGACCTTGGAAGTCTCTGGATTCTTCTCTGAAGAGATAGACTTTTCAGTCTCTCCATTTTTCTTCTCAGTTGAAACCTATTAGAAACAAACACTTAAGAGTATTAGTCAAGTGTATAAAGCACATATCTGAGATGTTATATCTTAAGGAACTATCTTCTACCAGTGAGACAGGCTCATGTACCTTAAGTGGTGAGGCTATGGAAGCCTCCTTCTCAGATTCTGAGGCAAGTTTTGCAGCTTCTCCTTGATGTTGTGTTTCTAATTCAGCCTGTAACAAAGAAATTTTATTAAATAACAAGATTAATAAACACAAAATATCACAAGTAGTGAGTTAAACCATTCAGCTACCTGAGTAGTGTCAGGCTGATTGGTCTCTGGAACTTGTGACCCTTCTATGCTTTGGTCTTGTTGTTCCATTATAGCTTCTTTGTTTGAAGTTTCAGGTACTTCAGATCTTTCCTGAGTGTGCAACTTAGTTGCCTCCCCTGGTTGATCATTCTGAGCAAATGCCTCAGTTTGATCCCTCTCATTGAGTTGGGGAACCTGCTCTTTTACATGATTTTCTTCAGCAAGGAAAGATGTTGGTATCTCATGTTGTAACTCAAGTATCATCTCAACATCATCCACTATTGGCTGTTGTGGTTGGTGTGGTGATTCTGATCTGGATGGAGAAGGTGATGCTGTATGAGGCCTATCCAGATCTACTTGAGACAGACTTTTAAGTGTTGAGGCAATGGCAGTATCCTCCACCACTAAGTTACCACTCATCAGAGTATCTTCAATATGCTTAAGTATTACTTGCTCTGATGGTGTGTTTTGTCCAGTGACTTTGGACATAGTTGCTTCTTCAGCAACCTTTGAACTAGTTGCTCTTTCAGCAACCTTGGGGATTATTGCTTCCCCCTCATCTTCAGATTCTTCATTGAAATCTGGGACTGAATTATCAACAATCCCTGCTGTTTCTGCAGAGAATGTTTGAAGTTTCTCACTGCTTTTATCAGCATTGATAAGTTCATCAGCAAGGCACTTAGCAGCATTGATGAGTTCATTAGCAGTGGGGTCAGATATCTAAGAGTCGACATCTATAATGGGTATGCCTTCTGATTTGCCAGCAGACTTCTTTCGTGAAGTTCTGGGATTTTTGGTCGCAACGGAACCCTCAGATACCTCATCAGTCTTTCGTTTCTTGGAACCTTTCTGAGATGCAGTAACCTTTTTCAACATGTTTGTATACTCATATTTGTAGAGCAGGTTACTGTTGGCTATGTCAGCCTTCTCTCTGAGCTCAATGCCATGCTTCTCCAGCAAGAAGCATATCTTTAGTCCATAGCTTACTGTGGCTTTTGGCTCAGCAAGGCCCTTAACGATTTTAGGCTCAAAGCCTTGAATCTTCTTCACAAATTGAAGGGGTTTTCCAGCCTTTTGTTCTGTTGATTCAACAAGAACATCATCATCCAACATTCTTGGCTTATCTGGTCGGCACCTCCTTGTAGACCATCAAAGCATCTGTGAAGAATGCATGCCAACACATCCCAGTGAACCAACAGATGTCTGGTTCTGATGTCAGCAAGTTTGAAGTCGATGGGTGTATCTGATTTTTCAAGATTACACACATCACTGTATAGTTGCTTCACACCTTCAAGGAGATCATCATCCTTGGTGTTTATTTCAAAATTATTTCCAAGATTTTGAAGTTCAAACAACTCACAGAAAGTTGTTAAGTTCAAAAGGATGTCCTTTCCTTGAACTTTTGATTTTATAGACACTATTTGAGTGCCTTCAGTAACACAGGAAATAATCCTGGAATTGTTGTAAAATTCCAACACATCCAGTGAAGAAACTCCACTGGGAATAGCAAACAGGAAACCTTGATTTGTGCCTTTTCAAGCATACCAAGAATTAGCTTCCAATCAGCTTGATTTTCAATAGCAGCAACAAGGTATTCCTCAATCATGGCACCACCCCAAATCATCCTGTGATTCGAAGTCCAATGATCAGGATTGAAGTCTCCTACCAATCGATTGTTCGTGATAACCAACATTGGTGCTTGCTTTTCAGCAGTACCAGAGGTAGTAGCTTGGGATTTCTAGGTAGAAGCACGTTTTGGAGCCATCTCTTTAAATAGTGATTTTTTTTTAAAGTCGAAAAGAGATTAGAGTGTGAATTTAGTGATTCTTTGCAGAATAACTAAGCGAAGAACAGAGATTTGCAGAAATCTTTGAAAGGTTTTTGCTATTTCTGTGTAAGTGTGAATGTTGGATTAGATGAAAGTGATTTCTTTTGCCAAAATCATATATATATATAGCATTGTACTTTCAGCAGACATATACATACAAATTGATTTTGTGCATATGTATCTGTGCAAATGCAGGTAGGCGTGGGTAAAAATCGTTTTGCATTAAATACTTAATGGGCCACGTCTGTGTTTTTACAGTCCACTATTTTACCGAGAATTAATCACGTCCGTTAAGATCACACGCCCATTTCATCAAGGGTCACGTTTGCTTCTTCAGCAATGATCACAATCAGTAATTGTAATTGTGCCCAATTAATGAAATTTGGCGAATGGCTTTCTGAATCACATCTCTTTTCTGTGACTGGGGGACAGTCTTTGGACTTATGTATTCGGTTCAGAGACTGTATGTAACTTAACATATAAATGGAAAGATACAAAACACTAGAGGTGTAGTTGACTGAATACAGTTGTACCACATTTCTCTTTTGTGTTCCCCTCACTTTGTGATCTCATAGATATCTGAGTACCCGTCTCAGAAATCTTTGAAAGACACTTTTACCCATCCTTTTAGTATATGAGTTTCCGTCTCAGATACCTTTTTGCCTTAGATATCTAGATGCATGTTCCAGATATCTTTCTCCTTTCTGAGTTTTCGTCTCAGAGATTAGAACTTTTCAGTTCCTTCGGTAGCTCCATTAACCCAAGACTATGTCTCAAGGTTAAGAACCTGCTTTCTTGCAAAGGCTTTGTAATGATATCTGCAAGTTGGTCTTCAGTACCAATTTTGAGTATCTCTATATTGACTTTTTCAACATGGTCTCTAATGAAGTGGTGTCTAACATCAATGTGCTTTGTTCTTGCATGAAACTTAGGATTCTGAGTTATGGCAATATCACTTGTGTTGTCACAGAAAATCGGAGTTTTCTCTTCATTGATCTCATAGTCTCTGAGTTGTTGTTGTATCCACAATATCTGTGAAGCACAACACCTAGCAGCAATATATTCAGCCTCTGTGGTAGATGTGGCAATTGAGTTTTGTTTCTTGCTGAACCATGATATTAATCTGGCACCAAGAAATTGACAAGTTCCTGAGGTGCTGTTTCTATCAAGCAATGATGCAGCATAGTCAGCATCAGAATATCCAACTAAACTCAATCCACTGTCTTTTGGATACCACAATCCAACTTCTACAGTACCCTTTACATACCTTAATATTTTCATAGCAATGTTGTAGTGTGATTGCATCGGATTTGTCTGAAATCTAGCACACACTCCAACTGCATATTGAATATCTGGTCTACTTGCAGTGAGGTACAGTAGAGACCCAATCAATTTCCTATACTTGCGTTCTTCAACACTCTTGTCAGATTCAGTATAGGTCATTTTAGTTCCAATGCTCATTGGTATCTTAGCATTCTTTTCAGAAGGTTTTAGATTAAACTTGTTGAGCATATCTTTTGCATACTTTGTTTGACTGATGAATATTCCATCATTGATTTGCTTGACTTGCAATCCTAGGAAGTAGTTCAATTATCCCATCATGCTCATCTCAAATTTACTTTTCATGAGCTCAGCAAAGTCTTCGCAAAATTGCTTGTCTTTAGATCCAAATATAATGTCATCAACATATACTTGTACCAAAAGTAATTTCCCTTCATGGTTCAAAGTAAAGATTGTTTTATCAACGTCTCCTTTCTTGAAGCCACTTTCCAACAAGTATTTGGCTAAAGTATCATACCATGCTCTTGGAGCCTGTTTCAGTCCATACAGAGCTTTCTGAAGCTTATAGACCATTCTACTTTATGTGAAAACTTCAAAGCCTGGTGGTTGTTCAACATAGACTTCCTCAACAAGTTCACCGTTTAAAAATGCACTTTTGATATCCATTTGATAAACATTAAAGTCATTATGAGCTGCAAATGCTAGAAATAGTCTAATTGCATCCAATCTTGCGACTGGAACATATGACTCATCAAAATCTAGTCCTTCAGTCTGGGTGAATCCCTTGGCAACCAACCTTGCTTTGTTTCGGGTTATTTCACCAAACATCATTTTGTTCCTGAAAACCCACTTAGTTCCAATTACAGATATTCCATCAACAAATGGAACCAGTTTCCAAACTTTGTTTCTCTCAAATTGATCCAACTCTTCTTGCATTGCAGAGATCCATTCTTGATCCTTCAATGCTTCTTCTATAGTTTTAGGTTCAATGTTTGAGATGAAACATCCGTAGAGAGAATCTGCATTTCCAACAATTGCTCTCCTAGTTCTAACCCCTTGGTCTAAAGGACCAATCATATCCTTAGCAGGATGATCTCTTATCCATTTTATAATGGGTTTTGAACTAGTAGGATTGTTATCATTTTGATCTGAATGTGAATCATTATGATCCTGACAAGATACTTGTTCAGTATCTGAGATATCTAGGAAACGGGAAATGCCTTAGATATCTGACACTTTTTCAGTGTTAGAGATATCTGGGATTGGATTTTCAACAATCTCATTCTCAGAAACCTCTTCATGATGAAGATTTTCAGTAACCTGTTCCATTTCTGGAATTCTCATAGGAAATTCTTCATCATGTCTTAGAGTCATCTGGTTGTTACTAAGCAATGGTTGTTTTTCGTCGTCAGAGCCATCCTCTAAGTGAATGATAGAATTGTTTCCTTTTGAGGATTCTTCTTCAGAATCTTTAATCATTAGCTCTTTGAACCTATCTGAGAGTTCTTCATTCAAGGTTACTTTCTTGTTTCCTTCATAGAAAACTACATGAACAGATTCTTCAATCTTTTGCATTCTTTTGTTGTAAATTTTGTAGGCTTTGCTATTCAGAGAATAACCAAGAAATACTCCTTCATCTGCTTTTGGTTGAAATGTTCTCAAGTATTCTTTTCCATTGTTAAGAACAAAACATCTGCAACCAAATACCCTTAGATGTTTGATGCTAGGGGGTCTACCAATCAAAAGTTCATAAGGAGTTTTGTCATGGTGTTTGTTAATCAAACATCTATTTTGAATGTAGCAGGCTGTGTTAACAGCTTCAACCTAATAGATTTTACTTATTTCAGTGTCAGCATGCATTGTTCTTGCTGCTTCTTTTAGCGTCCTATTCTTCCTTTCAGTAACACCATTTTGCTGTGGTGTCCTTACTGAAGATAGTTGATGTTATATACCTTTGCAGGTATAAAACTCTTTTATGTACTGGTTCACAAACTCAGTACCATGGTCTGTTCTGAGTACAGATACCTTATCATTTTTCATGACTTCAAGCTTATTGACTTCAAGCTTATTCAGCAAGTTGGGTATTTCAATCCTTGCATCAGATTTTTGTTTAAGAAAGACAACCCAAGTGAATCTTGAGTAATCATCAACAACAACCAGACCATACTACTTTCCTACATAGCTAGTTACAGAGGATTCAAAAAGATCCATATGTAACATTTGCAGTGGCCTTTCACTGGAGTGTCTAGTTTTAGACTTGAAAGATGTTTTGGATTGTTTTTCCTTTTAGCAAGCTGAGCATACACCATCTTTTCTATATGCCATTTCGGTTAATCCAACCACCAACTCTTTCTTGGCTAGCTTGTTCAGAGTTTTGAAGTTCAAGTGACTCATTCTTTTATGCCATAGCCAATTTTCTTCAGTGTGGCCAGATTGACTCACCATGAGAAATTCTTCAGTTGTGGTAGATGCCCAGTCAGCAACATAGAGATTTTCTTTCCGCCTAGCAACCAAGACTGTCTACTTTGACTCATTGTCAATTAATTTGCATAGTTTTGACTTGATCTTTACAGTGTACCCTTTGTCTACCAATTGACTCATGCTTACGAGATTATATTTCAATCCCTCTACATGTAGTACTTCAGAGATTGTAAGAGCTCTAAGCTTCAGATTGCCAAAACCTATGGTTGGATTTTAATCTCCTCCAGCAAATCTAATAATTGGTCATTTATTGCATTTTCTGTAGTTAACCAGATTTGCTTTGTCTCCTATCATGTGCTTCCCACATCCACTATCAAAATGCCACTCCGGGTTCGTCCTCAGAGTGTTCTGCACAAAACAGGAAACATGGAGTGAGGCTCTCATTCCAACGATGGAACCTTCTGGATAAAGAATCTCCCTGTAGGAATCCATTTCTGAATGAACTTCCTTGGGGCATTCTTTTGTGTTGTTGGAACATAAGGAGGAATTTTAGGTAAATGACTAGTGTCATTATCATTTAAAGCTATTTTCCTTCTTGGTGTGTTCCTTGGTGCTCCTCGTGGTACTTTCAGATATCTGTCAGATTGCTGAATCTGCTTTTCAGCGAACTTAGCTTTTCTTGCCAGATTTCTTCTAGCCCTGGCACTCAGATTGCTTGTGGCTTGTTCTTTCTTCCACTTCTGATGATTGCTTTGAGCAATCCTAGCTTTTATCCATCGTTCTTGCTCTTGTTTATACTCACGCAAGTTGTTTCCCGATGGCTTTATAACCAATGCCATTTCGAGCACCTGGTGCTATCTGAGTTCTCTTCTCAGCAGCTTTGGTAGTCTCTGGAACGTCTTTCTTTCCAAAAAACGTGATGTTGGAAAATTTGCCTTCACCCGCAATTTTTCCTTTTTGAGAGACATAGCACTGTGGGTGATTACACTTTTCAATGTTATGTTTCTTTACAGAAACGTTCACAACAGTTTTCTTTTGGACTTGTTTTTCCCACAAAGGTTTGGTCGCAACTTCCTTGCCTTTGTTAACAGCCTTAGCTTTTTGACCAATGCTATAGGTTGTTTGGGAACCATCTTGCTGAGCACTAACAAATGTTATTCTTTCATTACTCTTATTCAGAGTGGTAGAACTATTTATTTGTGTGTCCAGCCCAAGTCCTCCTTTTTCTGATGGATCTGTTAAATAAGAGTGTACTTCAGTATGAGTGTCACTAGCTTTGGCATAAGATTGAAAAGATAGTTCATTCCTTTTGATTTCCTCATTTTCAGAAAGAAGATCTTTATATTCCTTTTGGAGTATATCCATTGCTTTTCTGTGTGACTTCTCCGTCTCAGATATCTATGCTTTAAGAAATGCATTTTCGGCATCCTTTTTCTCAGATATCTTGAGTAATTGTGAATTTTCCTTTTCAAGAGAATTCTTTTCTTCTTCAAGAATTTCGGCTCTGGCTCGGGCCATTAGAAATTCTCTTTCGTAGAGATCAAGTTCTCTTCTGAGATGTTCCAGATCTCCGATTCCTTCCTTATCACTCTCATAGTTTATGTATTGATAAATGTTGGTTACCTTGTCAGCCATTAGGCAAGGCTCAATGTTG
Organism: Plantago major; assembly: GCA_026545765.1. Classification (NCBI taxonomy): domain Eukaryota; kingdom Viridiplantae; phylum Streptophyta; class Magnoliopsida; order Lamiales; family Plantaginaceae; genus Plantago; species Plantago major. Next base: position 61,065,692 of record CM048839.1, on the reverse strand, counting down.
GAGCAATCTGGATAGATCTCCTCAGCAACCCCCACACAATTCCCTTTTATTTTGACCAAAGTCAACCAATTCATGAGTGATGCCACATAACTCTGGTGAAGGTAGTTTGGAGTCATCTGAGTCTTCTTCCTCAGATTCTGACTCAATATCAAGAGCATCCAGTTGGATTTGAATCTTTTTCCTTTCTTCAGTGAGCATACCTCTCTGACCTCTCTTGAAATTTCTTCTATCTTTCTTGTCACCTGTCTTTAGCTTATTGAAAGCAGGGCAGTCCCTTTTAAAGTGACCAGGTTTCTGACAATAGAAACAGATATCGTTTCCGATTTCTGTTTCCTCAGTACTAGATGCTTGCTGAGCTGGCTTGTTCAGCGAGCTTGACAGCTGCATATTTTTGTACTGGTGATAGTTTGAGCCTAAATGCTTTTTCAGCTTCTCTTTGGCTTTTCTTCTCTCAACTTCCTGACTGACATATTTTCTCATTTGCTTCACAGCAAGAGCATCTTCCTCAGTCATTTCTTTGGTATCCTTCTTTTCAGAAGTACCTTGTGTCACTAAAGCAACATTGTGAACTTTCTCAGCAATCACTTGTCCTCTCTGAGTAGTTTCATAGTTGACAGTAGCTAAGTGAGAAAAGAGTTCTACTGGAGTGATATTTGGCATTCCTTGGTTGAAATAAAAGTACTGAGTATGTTCTCTGTTTTGATTCAAGCTTCTCACGATAGTCTTAACCTTTTTAGAGTTAGAGTATCTCTCACTTTCACCAAGTGCAGCCATTTCACTCATCAGTGTCGTAAACCGGAAATCTAGTTCTTCAAGAGTCTCTATGGGACCTTGTTTAAAGTTTTGGAATATGAGCTTCAAAACTTCGAACTTATTTTCCTTTGCTTTCTCAGTGCCGGCACAGATTTCTTCAATCTATTGCCAGGCCACTTTCGCCATTTTTGCACCCCACAGTTTACACTATATGTGCTCTGGAGTGGAACGTATGATGATATTACGAGCCTAACCATCCATTCGACTTCTCTTAGCATCTTCCGATGTCAAGATCTCTCTGGGCTTTGCCTCATAAACAACTTGACCAGTAGGTCTTCCACTGGTTGACGCATCTATCTGCGAGGAACCACCACTTGGTTCTTCATCAGTGGGATCTCTGTCTCTACCATTAGAAACCTCCATGACCTGCTTGAGTTGTTGAATGACTATGGAGCCATTCTTTATCACTTCGATCATTTCGTCACTGATGGCTTCTAGGTGGAGCATCATGTTGTTCTTCCATTTCTCATAGTTCTCTGGCTTGAGAATTGGAGCGTCACTTAAAAACATCCTGCAGCAATCACACTAAACAAACAAATTAAGTGTAGGTGAAAAGCAGTTAGCGGGCACTTATCTGGGATCTAGGTTCAGTGCAGAAGGCTTGGGAACCTCCTGCTCTGATACCACTTGTTGGTCCAGATAACGGCAAAGTAAAAGACTGGGGGGGGGGGTGAATAGTCTTTTAAAACTTTTGTCGATAAAACAGTTTCTCAGATATCTGATACGTGCTCAGCAAGATATAATGAGTTTAAACACTTAGCAGGATAAAGAGAATGATAAGTAAATTGCTAAAAGTAAATAACACGTCTTTTTATAGTGGTATCTGAAGGTGGCGTAATCCTTCAACTAATCCACTTCGGCCTTTCTCAGACCTAGAATCCACTAAGACAGATAATTGAGTTCACCTTATAAATTTCTTCTCTCGATTCCAAAATACACTAGGTTCCCAACCAAGTGTTCCCCCTGAGTTATTCCCGGCTCCCAGCCAAGTACTTCCTATACTCAGAAACCTTTTAGATGTTCCTTAGTTTCCCAAACTAAGTACTTCCTATGCTCAGTAACCTCGGAGTTATTCCTTAGTTTCCCAAACTAAGTATTTCCTGTACTCCACACCGTTTAAGGTGTTGGTTAAGGAGAGTTTGTCAGATTGGTAGATTAATAACTTCTTTAGTTATGTAATACTACCTTTTTTGAACAAGAGTCACTTAACACACTTCACAATGTGTGGTGATATGTTCTTTACTAACCCAAGTCTATGTTAAATGTTCTGGAGAATGAAACTCAGATACTTGATCTTTTGATTCAACTCCTTCACAGATAGCAATGCTTGTTAAGGATCAGGACACTTAGAACTTTCGTGCTACTTAGAATTCAAGGGCTTAGTCGCAACTGTAAGCTAGAGAGTAAGTAGGCAGAAGGCTTGTATGCTTGAGAGAAAGATACCACTAGTTGTATTATCAGAGAAGATTGGTATTTTCAGTGTAAGTTCAAGGTGTAGTGTATCTTTCAAGCATTCTAAGTGGTGATATTTATAGTTGAATTTGAAGCCGTTTGAATAGTATCCGTTAGGCTCAATTCAAATTCAAACTATTGATATATGAAAATAGTACTGCAGAAGACCTTGTCTCTTTTCAGAGATTTCACTTTTGTTCAGATGTCTTTGTCTGCCCATTTATTGCATTGTACTAATTTTGTCCTGCAGTGCCAACGGGAAAATCTGAAGCTTCTTAGAAGAAAAAATCTGTACTTGCACTTTCTGATGGCATTACTTTTTTTATTCCCCACAATCCTCCGACTGTGTAAAGTTTTCAATCCCACGCCTATAGAAAAGTGTATTTTTGTTTGTGATGTGTTTTCATGCTTATCTGTTTTCTTTTTCTCTAGATAGTTATTTTTGACAAGAGTGTCATGCATCTTGCTTGAAGAAGGGTAATTGGAAAGACTTTGAATCTTAATACTGGTGTTAGCACATTTCTTTCTCTCCTATGCCTTACTGCAGTTTTCTGTGTCATGGAAGCAAAAAAAATGGAAAAAGAGCCCAATTGAGGCCAATGCAAAAGAGCCCAATGTAGGCCGAATGGAAAAAGAGCCCAATGGAGGCATATTTTTTACTTTATTTTTTGGCAATCTCTGGGTATACCTCATTTCCTTAATCATTTGGAATTTTGACTCTCTAAGACTACAATGAGTCCTTTTTGGAAACTTAAACAAAGCCAAACACTTGCTTCTTGTTTTTAAAATTTTAAGTCATGTGCTTATCTCCTCTCTTCTCTCCCTATGTGCTTTGGTTTAGTTAAAAGTTCAGTGATTCTAGGCTAAGTATTCCCTCTTCAAGTGAGATACTTGTTAGGAATATCTGTTTAGATTTTGATCAGCAACTTAATGACTTATCTTAGCTCAGAAAGGTGGATAGTACTCTTGGTTCACTTGAACAATGTAAAAGAGGAAGATCACTAAGTATGTTAGTCTAGCAAATTTTGTATAGGATGTTAGGTCTCTAAATGTAATTTTTATATCTTTTAAGAAGATCAAGAAGAAGGCATCCGGCAGAAGAGTTCAACAAATTTGAAGATTTGAAGACTGCACAAGATTGCTGAAGACGAAGGTCATTAGATACATATGTCCAGATATCTTAAAGAAACAAGTTTTTTTCAATAAACAAGTTTTGCAAAAGATATCTGAGAACACAAGGTTTCTGAACAAGGAAAAGTGCCCACAGAAACCCACACTCAGATACCTTGGACAAAACTATGTTTCTGGGAAACAATGTTTCAACAGGTATCTGGAGATGTGAAGGTCTCTGGAAAGGGACATGCAATGCTTCAGAAAGTAATTCCCTTCTCTTTCTTTTTTTTTTATTAGTAGTTACTAGAAGTAATCGACGTATCTCCTCCTCCCAATGTACTTCAATTTCCCTCTATTTCTACACTATAACGGCTTCTAATTATAAAGGATCAGAGGCTGTAGCACATGTAGGCATAGACATTTCCCTATAATGTTGTTGTGCCTGTAGTTCTATTTGTAGTACAAAGAAACCCTTCTTTGGATTGGATGTCTTATGCAAGTTGTTTATAGGCTTAAATAAAGGCATCAAAATGTGTGTTTATTGGATAGGATAAGCACTTCCTGTAAAATCACAAATTCATATGAAATATATAGGATAAATTTGTGTAAGTCATAAGCCAGACAGGTTATCTTTTGAAATATAATAAACCATTTAGCAATGATTGATTCATCCTTGTGGAATTTTGTCAGAAGTTTTTCAACATCTGTTTCTCCCCTGGTAAGTGCAATCTCCAAGTGAACAATAGTCTCTTTCAACTGGTAATTCTCTCTTTCCAGTGGTTTCACAGATCTCTTCATCCGTTTGAATTTCTCAATCAGCTCTTCATACATTTTTGTCAGTTCCTCAATCATTTATTCTTGAGTAAGTTCCTCTTCATGGGGGTATTCTGCATCAGACACAAGAGAACCTAGAAAGCATCTCAGATTAAAGTCAGTGACACAATTAGCACTTAATTCATCCACACAGTTACAGTCATCATAATCTAGATAAACAATTTGATCCAGTGAGTTGTTGCTATCACTGTTGAACCAACACTGATCATTTCACTAATGACAGTGGACAAAGACATAACTTGTCGATTACCAGAGCCAGAGGATTCATTAGCCTGTTCGTCCTCATCCTCATCATCACTCATGCTCAGAAAATACAATTTTCCAGCCTTCCTTAAAGTGTTAACACACTCATGTTTGTAATGACCCCACCCTCATTCATAACATTGGATTTTTTTAACAGCTTTAGGATCATTTTTTGCAAGATCAACAGATTTTGACACACGTTTCTCAGAAGAGGAAGAAGCAAAAGGTTTATGTATATTAAACTTTTTGACAAGATTATTGTAATCCTTTTGAAAAGCAACAAGAGATAAATCCTCACTATCACTCACATCATCTCCTACATTCTGGTTTCCTTTGGAAGCTGTATACAAAGAGATGGCTTTGTTCTTATTACTCTTTTGTTCCTCTAAACTCGACTCATAGTTTTTGAGGTTGTTCATTAGAGCATTGAAGTCCATAGTAGCCAAATGCTTGGTATCTTCGAGCACAGTTCGCTTGGTTTCAAATTTTGAGGACAAAGTTCTAACAGCTTTATAGACAAGCTGTTTCTTAGAGATAGGATCACCAAGTAGTTGACATTCATTCGAGATTGTCCTGAGTTTTTCGAAATAGGTTGTTATGGATTCATCTTCACCCATTCGTAACTTCTCATACGGGCTCCAAAGTAATCTAGATTTGCTCTCTTTAACACTTTGATCTCCCTCACAATGAGTTTGTAATATTTCCCAAGCTTTCTTGACAGTGGTACAATTCTGGATCAACATGAACATATGGGAGTCTACATAGCCGAAAATAGCATTGAGTGCCTTTTCATTATATACAGACTCAGTCCATTCGTCTCCAGTCCATTGGCTTTCAGGTTTTGGTACAACATCACCATCAGCATCTGGTGGTAGCATCGAAACTGGTACCCTTCCAAGACAGACTTCCAAGAGCGTACATCAATTGATTTGATGTGAGTTCTTAGCCTGGTTTTCCAATACAAATAGTTTGTGCCATCAAGTATTGGCAGTCTATTCACATTTGGATTGACATTATCCATAATTAGTACAAAATCCACACTTATTGATTAAGTGCCTGGCTCTTTATGCCAATTGAAAGAGCGTAAGGACCCGGACTTGTACTAAACTGAAATCATACAACAGTATATATCAATGTTGATATAATTGTTAATGTAACAATGACTCAAACATAAAAACAATACACGGCTGTACACGCGCAGATCGGGGATATGGCAGGAGAGCGCGTGATGTTTATTTCGGCGGAGAAGGATTTTTTGAGGGACAGAGCGCGTGCATATTACAATCGGTTGAAAAAGAGCGCGTGGAAAGGGGAGGTGGAGTGGTTTGAGACACAAGGGGAGGGCCACTGCTTTTACCTGTTTGATCTCAAGAGTGAGAAAGCTGTGGCTGTTATGAACTGGCTGGTCGATTTCTTGAAACATGTATAGGTGATTGATAAGATTGCATGGTCGTAACTCGTAAGTAATCGTGCTGTTAAGAATTTATATTTTAAAAATCTTATACTTTCTTCGTCCCAAACTTAACTTTCCGTTGATTCGGACACAATTTTTTTTTTAAATAGATAAAGTAGGAGTGATGAGAATAGAGTAGGAAAAATAGTGAATAAAGTATAAAACAGTATGAATAGAGTATGAATAGGCTAATCGTAGTATTGCGTCGCACTGTACTAACATTAGTATACCATTCAAAATTAGACAAGTGGCATAATTTAATAATTAAAATTAATTTGTTAACAATTTAAATAGTTTAAACAATTTTAAAAACACACCCCGTTACATCTTAAACAAAAAATTACTCTTTCTTCTTCAAAATTTCCCACCATCTCCTCCCCCACTTCTTCAATTACACCACCGCCACCACAAACAACTCCACAGTCACCGGGGCTCCGATAAAGAATTTTTTAATTGACATAGTTCGAATAGCTTCCATGGAAGCTAAACTGAGCTTCCATGGTCATGGAAGCTCGAAAGAGCTTCCAAATCTGAAGCTTGAAAGAGCTTCCAGATTAGTCAAACTCGAAAAGAGCTTCCACCATGGAAGCTCTTTTCATGGAAGCTCTTTTCGAGCTTGAGTAAGCTTTCAGGCCGGAGCTCTGGTGAAGTGGCCGGTACTTCACCAGAGCTCCGGTATTTTTTTAATTAATTAATTTTTTTTATTGTGAAATGGATGTTTTGTGAATTTGTGATTTATGTAAGGTTGATATTAGATTGTTTTTGGTATATTTTGCTTAAAACATAAGGGGTGTGTAAGTAATTGACCCATATAATATTTTTGCTCTATATATTTAAATAGAGAAAAAAAAATTTACGCTAATAACTTTTGCCCGTTTTTGAACTTACCCCACAATCTTTTTTTTTTTCATTTTACACTAAAATGTTTAGCAAAATTTTGGCGTTACACTAAAAATTGTCGGCCGCTAAGTTTGTATTTTAAATCACACTAAAACCTTTTAAAAAATTTGCATCTGCTACCAAGACTTTTCTCCAGTTTTTTAAATCACACCAGAACCTTTCTTGACTAGTTTTAGTTATCAAAATATATGTTCGTATGAATTGTTTGGGGTTGCTGGTCTAGTGGTGGTTGGATTATGCATCATATTCGGCGTGACTTTTGCTTTTTGCAATCAAATTCTTCGTAGAATTTGTTGGTTCAGTGTAGAGATTTAAGGCACTGCATATGTGCCTGTGTCAATTGTGTATCTTCCTGCGGTTGGATATAAAAAATGACACAAAGCTACTCATATATGTGGAATGAGCATATAATTTTGGTGCCTTCTTTTTTGTAATTTTATTGAAGCAACTAGGAGGGATGAAATGTTAAGAAAGTTCGAACACTTAGTTTTATAGATAGAAGAAAACATATGAATGCCAATTAATATACTAATAAATTTTGTCATTTATTATCCGTGTACTCTGGAATTTGACATTCACCATATAATTATGCAGTATCTTATTGATATATTTATCATAAAAGAAAATTATTGTTATATATAGCAAACAAAGGAAGAAAGTGTGTTTGGTAGACAAAATACACTAGTGTATCATATTTATGTAGTGATTGATAAGAGTTGATCATTCTATTTTAAGTTTAATGGATGCTTGTTAATATTGTTTATATTAAGTTTAATGGATGCTCGTTAATATTGTTTATATTGGTAGACAATAACGACGACGACGACAACATTAACAATAATTATATGGGATAGGAGGTTTGTTGTTTAGCATTTGTGGTTGTAAAGTAAAGTGCCGTTGTTGGTTTGTGACTTGCATTGTAATTCTTGTTTTCCGGAACACTTCTGGTATTCTTTTGATTGGAATAAAATTTTAAATTTTTCAAAAAAATAATAATTATTATTATATAGAAAGGTTCTGGTGGCGAATACAAGTTTTTTCAAAGGTTTTGGTGTAATTTAAAAATAAGCTAACTGTAACTTAACTGCCATCCAACCTTTGTGTCAAGTCAATTTTTTTATAAACTTTTTGGTGTAAAATGAAAAAAAAAAAAAAAGTTATATTGTAAACTCAAATTAGCCCAAAAGGTTTTAGTGTAAAAAAAATTGCTCTTCTAAATATTATGCGACTTAGTGCGACCTCATTATGCGACAATGCGACGTATAGTCGCATTAATAACAAATGAAGAGTTGAGATCAAATCTAGAAATGATTCAACGGTTTAGATCGTAGTACTAACATGAGTACAATGCGACAATACTAAAGTTAGCCATCCCCAAGAAAGATAGTAGGGTGCTTCTAAGGTCCGACTCCATTTGTAATGGTTAACATACACCCATCTCAGTTGTATTCATCCTCAACCTTTAGATCGTTTGTACAAGTATTATTTTAAATTGTATTCGACAAGGTCAACAACTTTTACAGGAGAATTTACTCCATTAGCCAGGCACTCATCGATGGAGCATGTCAAGGAAACCTGATGAACATACAGCCAAGGAGGATTTGGGAGGTATGTGAAAACATAAATGAAAACTCCAGACAGAAAGGACGAGGGAAAAGGAGAGCACCTTCAAGGGCAACCTCAACTGAAGAAGCATACTATATTGTGGTCAACCGCCCCGCGAGAAAATCAACAGATCAACCCCTAATACCGATACCGAGAAGAGCATCAGATTTCCCTATCCAACAGCGGCTGTGGGAACTAGAAAGGAAGGTCAATTTCTTAATAAATGAAATGATGAGGATGGAAGTCACCGTAAGAGGACAGGGAGAAGCCATCATGGGGTTTAAAACTACATTCGAAGGAGCTGGAGAAGGGTTGAGGAATGTCTTCAACAAAATGAAAGACAGACGTATGAGGTTAGATGGGACATGAACGAGCTCGCATACAACCAGCAGGAAAGATCTGAATTCGATCGTGAATTTGGCCGAATGGGACACCCGGAGGAGGGATGCGACCTAAGTACAGTGATCATCGAGGTCGAACTAGGAGGGAGTGAAGATCGCTCCAATTAAGATCGGGGTGCCCACCCCCAACAACTGAGTCGTCAACCAGGGGTCGAGCTATAAGACCTTAAACAAGCGCTTCTTGGGAGGCAACCCAAGGTCACGTTTACTTTTACGCATTTGCATTTGCATTTTTGATTTTTATCTTTTTCTCGTTTTCCGTGCTAAAATTATTTTTCGAAAAAAATTTCAAAACCATTTTCAAAATTTCTTATTTATTATCTTTGCTTTTTGAAAAAATGAAAAAACCAAAAAGAATCAAAAAATGCGCGTTTTAGCGCGTCGGAGGGGCAGTGACACTGCCCAGCCTCACTGCGATCGCTAGTGGACCGCAGTGAGCTGCTTGCAGCTCACTCCCTTCCCCCTTTTTTAAACCCCCAAAACGTTTTTCCTTCTCCCCACTTCATTTTTCTTCCAAAATTCTTCACTTGATCTTCAACTCTTCAATTCTATCATCCCCATTGCATTATTAGCTTGCCCATCCATCATCAACATCAAGTAAGTAATCTATACTCATTATTGTCCTCATTACATCTTCAATTCAATATCTTTATCATTCAACTCTTTGCTTGCACTTTCTTCTTACTTCTTTGGTGCTTAGCAATTATGTGATTCATTTAATTGATTCGTTGATGCTTGAGTTATGTGGATACATGCTTACTTTTAGTATTCACTACATTAATACTCGCTTGATAGAGATTTGACGAATCGTTTGAGAATTTGAAGGTTTTTTGTTCTTGCCTACCAAGTGTTCGATAAAATGTCCCAATAGAACAAACTCCTTTGTCGACCCCTTTCTCCCTCGATTACTTGCTTACATGGTGGTAACTTGTTGAAGTATGTCTAGAAACATGTATGCATCGCCATATGCTCATAGGATGGAGACTACATTACAATTTGCCTTTCAAATTGATGCTTAATTGACACAACTTGAAAACTTGAGTTACATGCCTAGTTCTTGCATTATTTTGAAGTGGCTATTGATCTTATTACAAGCTATAATTTTGCATACACCTTGTGCCACACATTAGGTTTGGGAGAGAAGAAATCCCATTGGATTTGTATGTAAGCCTTAGAATTGATTTAACTCCAAACATGCTATATCACACACTTTTTTGGCCTAGGTACAATGGGAAGAGCCAAAGGAGGAAAGGATGTGGGTGAACTGAGCACTAAGAGATCAAAGAAAGGAAAGGTGGCATCGACGACCCTCTCAAGCAAGGCTCGGAGTTGACTATTGGTTAATAGCGACCCAGGGGTGATTCCCGTGAGGAAAATAGAGATCGAATGGGGATGAACCCGGCCCTTAATTGGATTCTCCAAGGATACGACATAGAGATAGTCCGGGAGTTCTACACAGAGTAATTCCAACTGAAGGTTAAAAAGCCGGAGGATGCACTTTTAGATCGCCCCGTCATCATTCGAGGGGTAGAGGTCATGTTTGGGCCAGGAGCGATCAACGAATTATTCGAAATTCCAGAGGAGAACATCTATGGCGAATATAAGGAACCGGCATATGACGAGATGGAGTACGGAGATATCATACAAGACATCCCACGGGTATTACTAGGAGAAATATTTAGAGAGGACCATGTGAGAATGTCTATCCCGAGGGCTACACTCAACGAAAGAGCAAGATTTTGGATGCACTTTGTAGAGCTCAACTTGAAGCCAACCCTACACCACGAAGGGCTCAAGGGCGATGTAGCCACTCTTGTCTACGCAATAATAGAGGGCCACTACATTGACGTTGGAAGGATCATGGTGAAGGAAATGCAAATGTTGAAGAATAACACAAGAAGGAACCTACCATTCACCGGTCTCATTACCGCTATATGCTAGAAGAATGGAGTTCCTACTAGTGATTCGGGATTCGCTCGACTCATAGAACCTTTTGATGAAGACAGAACTATCCACCTCCTTGACATGCACGAGAAGGACGCCAAAGCCGAAGTTAGAAAAAGAGGAGTAGCGGATCAGCCGCAAGGAGCTTTTGACATGAATTTGTTCAACGAATTTGTGAACAACTATCAGATGGAGAGTCAAGGGAGTGCACAAAGGCGAGATAAGATGAACGGCATGGGCCGAAGGTCGGAGTGGAACGATCATGTTACCCACCTGCACAGTTATGAGCAGATCTCCTTCCGGCAGGAGAACATTGACGGGTATGGTCACTATGAGTTTCCACCTTATTACCCACCACCGCAGCTCTATCCACCACCCGACGTCAATCCATCGTTGTACTACCAAGGCTATCAAGGATTTTATCCTCCACCGCCTCCTGGAGGATTCTCATCTTGAAGCACCATCTGGATTGGAGAAGGAGCACCGAGAGGTGAGTATCTTTTCTTTTTCTCTTTACTTTCCTAGTTTTCTAGCTGCTCTTAGCTAGTTTTGGGGGAGGAATTTGATTTGATTGCTACTTGCTTAACTATTCGGTCTGTAATAACCTTAAATACTCGCACTTAGTAATTTACATTTTAAGTTATGTACCGAAAAAAGCAAAGGTACAAAAGTCTCGGAGTGGATCTGTGATCCTTATGATCACCGTTTTCGTGTTGGGCATGTTACAGATACTACCCGCATACCGGCGTGGCCCTAAAAAGCTACATGTCTGTGAGGGTTGATGGCATGTATACCAAACCAGTACGTACAAAAGTGCGAAATTCGGTAAAACAGACACTACCAAAAAATTTAGAGACTAAATGAGCCCAATGATGGCCAACTAGAACCATACGAGTCAGTAAAACGACTGCACAAAATAGTATGCCAAAAAAGAAAAATAAAAAAAGAAAAGATAAAGGAGCAAGTAGTCTATGTGTGAAGCAACCGATGAAGAAGTTACGATGATAGAAGAGAAGTTGAAGATTTGTCATTATGAGAAGACGAAGTCGAAGGAAGGAACTCGTTGTCCGAAAGGAAAAGTCCCCCTGAGTTACCCTTTATTCTACCTTGTTATCTTTTAATGATACTTAGCCTTTCACTCCTCTATATATTATCCTACCCGATTTACTTACCAAGCCAACCTGAGTACTACTTTGATTTGTGCCTTGACTTTTGGGAGCAGGATTGCATAACATTACCGCGAGGTAATGATTTTGAAGTACACCTATAAGGACATTGGGTTACACTTGTAACTGCTGGCTGTAGTGAGTGATGCTTACTTGTTACTTGTTTGCTGTGGAGTCAAGAAGTTGGAGTTGAAACTAAGTGAGTCAGTAGAATTTGAACCCCTGAAACTGGCTGCTTATCTATGTGGTGGTTTATTCTTGCTTCTTAATTCATGGTCACTTCTTAATTATCATTTTTGCCTTGCTCAAGGATGAGCAACATACTACTTTGGGGGTGTGATGTGGCAATGAAATGTGCGATATAGCATACTTTTAGACCCTCGTTTTTTACCTTAGATGCAATATTTGTATCGTTTTATGGTCAATTACCAGCTTTGCGTGTTTTCTGTAGGTCATGATCGCGTTTTCGAGGATTTGCACAATTTCAGGCACCAAAATGGCATAATTGTGCCAAATCGGGACAAGGAAGCGAATACGCCGGATTGACCGTTGCACAGAGTTCGAGGAGTCAAAACATGTCATGCGACCAATCGATGCAAAGATAATTGAAGATGCAACAACTTTGTAGAAGACCACTTTCCGAGGAAACGAAGTTACGAAGCCAAAAATTGAAGAACGGAGAAAATAGATTCGAAGTTGGAGGAATCGAAGACTGCGGTCCAAAGGGGACCACAGAAGGGTCCTCTGCGGTCTACAGGCGAACGCAGTGGAGGTTCCGTATTTCTCCTGGGCTATTTTCTGGCCTGTCAGGCTAATGCCCGCCTTCCTAAACCTTCCTTATTGAACAATGGCGGTTTGAACTCGAGATTTCACCTATAAATAAGACCTCAGGGGTCTCATAATTCTACACAGCTCATAAAGAAGCTCTCCTAAGAGAGAACCAGTCCTCGGGGAAGTGAAACCCTAAAACCGCTGGCCTTCCGACACCTAGAAGGAGGAAACCCTAGAAACAGCAGGACGAAGACATCAGAGACTAAGGTTCTTCTTCCTTTCTTCTTTAGTTTTTCGATTTATGTTCTAGATTACTATGAGTAGCTAACTTTCTTTTGTAAAGGCGAACCGTCGTAACTCTGGTTTTGCTACTTCTTTACATATCGTGATATGTTAATGGAATAGTTATTTGACGTAAATCGTGGTTATACAACTCTATACATCCTTTGTGGTGTCATGTTCTGTTGAGTGACACAGTAGTTTCATTGAACTGGGTAGGGGTACTCTTGCCGACTGCGCCTTGAGCACCATAGTATTATGTTCTGCTGTCGTTAGAGGTAATCACGTAGGATTTTAACTAGGAAGTTGGGAGTAGCATAGCAGAGGGAGGTTGGGGAACCTTTACGCCTTTCCATCATTGATTTACAAACAAAGCAATTTAAGGTTTACTGCGATTTAATTATTCTGTCTGAGATTAATCTGTTTACTTTTCTGCATTCAATCACAAACATTATTTTCTTGTTCCTATGTAGGGCTGTGCAACGGATGGATACGGATATATCCGATCCGATAACTAAAATGTCTATCCGTTATCCGATCCATTCAGAGCAGATTGGATAACGGATAAATCCGTCGGATAACGGATAAATCCACGGATATCCGTTATCCATGAAACTTAATTTAAAAAAAAAATACTCCATTTTTGAACATTTGCACAACAGAAGAGTCCCCAACAACAACAAAACAATCCATTTTAGGAGAACAACATAAAGAAGAAAAAGGAGAGAAAGTGCAATTTGAATCTGCGGGACCAAATCAGACAAAACAGAAGTTGTAGGCGGAAGACGGTGGACCAAACCTGGAAGCCGGAGTCGAGAAGTCGGAGACTAAGAAAGGAGGAGCGGAGATCGGAGGGGAGGAGATCGGAGCAGGGAGGCGGCGGAGGAAGGAAATTGAAGCAGAGACACGAGAAGAGGAAGACGAAGCAGAGACACAAGAAGAAGAGGAAGTGCGAACTACAAAGACAGGAAGAAGATTGAAGATTCCGATCTGAGAGAGAGTCAGAGAGCGGCTGAGTGTTGGTATTGGGAGAGAGTGTGACGTTTGCAGAAGACGAAGTGTGTGTTTTGTTGGTGACCTAATTGAATTTCTGTATATGTAATTATGTATAATTGTAAATTATTCAAAAAAAAAAAAGAAAAAAAACGGATAACGGATATCCGCGGATATCCGGCGGATTTATCCGTTTTATCTGTTCGTAACGGATAGGCAAAAATCGTATCCATTATCCGATCCGTTAGCCAACGGACCGGATCGATCCGATGCATAAATGCGGATAAACGGACCTGATCCACGGATACGAATGAAATGAGCAGCCCTATTCCTATGCAAGTGTCTGTGGAGAACGATATCCCGAGTCAACTTTTCGCTATAAACTGTGGATTTGAGAACTTTCGACTTATAAATTTAATCTTGATTGTGTTTAGGGATTATAGGTTCTACAACGGAAAATGAAATCCCTGAGTGCACATCATCTTCCTTTTGGAAGATCTGGTTTTCTTGGTCGCAACTAACCCCTCAGATACGTCCTCACTCTTTCTTTTCCTTGAACCTTTCTTGGTATCTTGAGGCTCAGCAACCTTCTTCATCAGATTAGTGTAATCATACTTGAGGAGTAGGTTGCTATTGGCTATTTCAGCCGGCTCTTTGAGTACCACGCCAAGATTTTCCAGTAGGTAGCAAATCTTCAATCCAAAGCTTACTGTGGCTTTGGGTTCAGCAAGTCCCTTGACAATTGTGGGTTCAAAGTGTTGAACCTTGTCAACCAATTTCATAAAGGCGTACTTTCCCCAGTTGAAGGGGTTTTCCAGCCTATCATCATGCTTGTTGAGAATGACCATCATCATCCATCTCACCAAGCTGATCTGGTCAGCTCCTCCTTGAATGGAATCGAAGCATCTGTGGAGTATGTGAGCCATCATATTCCAGTGCTCCACCAGATGTCTTCTCCTAATATGAGCAAGTTTAAACTCAGTGGGAGCTCCAGCAACCTCAAGATCACATACATCACTGTATAGTGTCTTGGCTCCTTCATAGAGGACTTCATCATTTGTGTCGATTTGAAAGTCATCACCTTGGGTGGGTCACCCAAAGATTTCACTAAAGACACATAATCCAGGAAAATCTGTTTTCCTTGGACTTTTGTCTTGATGGACACTCTTTCAGCACCATCAATCACAGTTTTAACAATTTTTGGGGTTGTTGTAAAACTCCAAAACATCCACATAAGATGCACCACTGGGAAGAGCAGAGCAAAACTCCTTGATTTTTACCTTTTCAAGCAAATCAAGGGTTAGTTGTACATCGGTTGGGTTCTTTGCAGCATCCACCATGTATCTATCAATCGGAGCACCTCCCCAAACCATTCTATTGTTGGAAGACCAGTTCTCTGGGTTAAAGTCTCCAGCCAGTCTGTTGTTGATGATAATCAACACTGGTGCTTGCTTTGCAGTAGTACCAAAAGTAGAGACTTTGGATTTCTGAGCGGTTGTGCGCTTTGGTGCCATCTCTTATATTGTAGTAGGGTTTTGAAAAGCGAGAAGGGATTATAGAAGATGGTTAGTGATTCTTTGCAGAAAAACTAAGCAGGAAACAGTGAATTAGCATAAAGTTAATTTGCACAAAACTTAGAGAGGTTTTTGCTGTTTTTGTGCTAGATCGATTGTTGGTTTAGAAAACTCCTTCATATAGCAAAGAAATCTCAATAGACAAATATACACTAATTGATTTTGTGTATATGTATCTGTGTATTGCATAGAGGCGTGGGTGAAAAACAGGCTTTGCATTAAATGCTAGTGGGCCATGTTCTGTTTTTACAGCCCACTAACTTACCGAGACGCATCGTGACCGTTAATCTGGAACGCCATATTTTTCAAGGGCTTGGATTGCTTTCTCAACAATGATCACAATCAACACATGTAATTGTGCCCAATTAATGAATTTTGGCGAGTAGCTATCTGAGTCATGTGTTAATAGTTTAACCAAGGGAAAATCGTTATCTGAGTTCACTGAGTGAAGCAATTGATCTATTTGTAATTTTCACTAAAATGGAAAAATACAAAACACGAGAGAGTAGTTGACTTCTGACAGTTGTACTACATTTCTCTTTTGTGTTCCCCCTTACTACATGATCTTCTTGTTATCTAAGTTCCCGTCTCAGATTTCTGAGATAGCCTTTTTACCCTTTGCCTTGGTATCTTGAGTACCCGTCTCAGATACCTCTTTGCTCAATTTTTCACCTTAGCCTTGATATCTGAGTTCCCGTCTCAGTGACCAATTTTAGCACCTTGGCAATTCCATTAACCCGAGACTATGTCTTATAGTTAGGAATCTGTTCTCTTGCAAAAGTTTTGTGAAGATATCTGCAAGTTAGTCTTCAGTACCAATCTTAAGTATCTCAATATCGCCTTTTTCAACATGATCTCTTATGAAGTGGTGTCTAACATCAATGTGCTTTGTTCTTGCATGGAACTTAGGATTCTGAGTTATGGAAATAGCACTTGTGTTATCACAGAAAATGGAGTTTTCTCTTCATTGATCTCATAGTCTCTAAGTTGTTGTTGTATCCACAAGATTTGTGAAGCACAACACCCAGCAGCAATATACTCTGCTTCTGGTTGATGTGGCAATTGAGTTTTGTTTCTTGCTGAACCATGATATTAATCTAGCACCAAGGAATTGACAAGTTCCTGAGGTACTTTTTCTGTCAAGCATTGATCCAGCATAGTCAGCATCTGAATAGCCAACTAGACTAAAGCCACTCTCTTTTGGATACTACAATCCAACTTCTACAGTACCTTTAACATACCTTAGAATTTTCGTAGCAATGTTGTAGTGTGATTGCATTGGATTTGTTTGAAATCCTGCACACACACCAACTGCATATTGAATATCTGGTCTGCTTGAATATCTGGTCAACTAATGATGGCCAACCAAAAACATACGAGTCGGTAAAACGACTGCAAAAAAATAGTATGTCAAGAGAAAAAGAAAAATAAATGAGCAAGTAGTCTATGTGTGAAGCAACCGATGAAGTAGTTGTGATGATGAAGGAGAAGTTGGAGATTTATCATTGAAGGAAGACGAAGTTGAAAGAAGGAACTCGGTGTCCGAAGGGATAGTCCCCCTGAAGTACCATTTACTTTGCCTTACTCATCTTTTAATGATGCTTAGCCAAACACTCATCTATATTATCCTACCTATTTTACTTACCGAGCCAACCTGAGTACTACTTTGATTTGTGCCTTGACTTTTTTTAGCAGGATTGCATAACATTGCCGCGAGTTAAAGATCTAGAAGTACACCTTGAGGGACATTGGGTTACAATTGTAACCACTGGTTGTAGTGAGTGATACTTACTTGTTCTATGCCTGTTGTGGAGTCGTAGAGGTCTGAGTTGAAACTAAGTGAGTTAGTGGAGTATGAAACCCTAGAAAATAGCTGCTTAGCTGTGTCACGGTTTATGTTCTTTACTCATTTCATAGTCACTCCTTGTTTATCGTGATTGCCTTGGTTGAGGATGAGGAAGAAACTTGTTTGGGGGTATGATGTGACAATGAACTGTGCGATTTTGCATGCTTTTAGACTCTCGTTTTTTGCCCAAGATTCAATATTTACATCATATTATGGCCAATTACCAACTTCTTGTGTATTTTGTAGGGCATGATTGCATTTTCAAGGAATTTCATGATTTCCGGTACCAAAACGTCATATTTAGGTGAAATAGAGAAAAATAAGGAAATACGACAATTCTATATGGATCTAGAGAGGTCCAATGAATTCGTGCTACCTACCGTTGTGAAGATCTCGAAAAAACATGACATGCTGAAGAAGGACACTTTTTGAGGAAACGAAGTTACGAACCCCGAAATCGAAGAACGAAGAAAATAGACAGAATCCTGGAGAAATCGAGCTTTGCAGCCGACAGGAGACCACAGAGAACCAATGGCGGCTGACTGTCGACCGCAGTGGCTCGGGAAGGTTCCAGAACGAGGCTTTTTTGCTGTCCAACAGGCCAGAGCCCACCATTTAACCTTCCTTAATTAATAGAGGCAGCTGGGGCACAAAATTCACAGTACAAATAAGACCCTTGGGGTCTCATAATCATACACCGCTCACAAAGCAGTTCTCCTGAGAGAAAACTAGTCCTCGGGGAAGTGAAACCCCAAAACCGTTGGCCGTCAGGCACCCAGAAGGAGGAAACCCTAGAAGCAGCACGAAGACATCAGAGACTAAGCTTTTTCTTCTTCTTCTCTTTGCTTATTTCGATTCGTTCTGTCTAATGTGTTGGGTTTTTCGGGAAAATAACCTCTAAGGTAACACAGCGGAAAGTTAAAATTTTCACCAACAATGAATAACTGATAGGCTATACAGATACTTATAATTGTGATAACATATAAATCGAAAGCTTACTTGCTATGGCGGCAGATTAAGTTTCCTGGATCCTGATGCATTAAACAACGAAACCCTAGCTCCGGTTGTTTGTATAAGCGGTCGACCTTAATTGATCCACATCAATTGATCACCAAAAGCACTTGAGCACAATCTCGCGTATTGTTGGATTCTCCTTCGAAGAATTGATAGGATATTCTTCTAAGAGAAAATTCTACATAAACTATTTATAAGAATTATTGGAATTCATGAGATGAGAGAGTTCATTAATTGAATTCTCTTGTGAATTCTCTACAGTAAATTCATCTGATGAATTCTGGAGTGTTTGATTATGAAGGGGGTGGGTCTATTTATAAGGTTTCAATAATCCTTCAAAAGGAAAATTACCAAAACAAAGAAGAAACAGTACAAGGAAAGAATTAGGGAGCAAGAAAAGAACAAAGACCTTCTAGAAGTCTCGGGCGCGTGTCGAACACGAGCCCACCTCCTTTTCAGTCTAGCGCATGGCTCTTGTTTTTATCTGGTGTGCCCTGACGCACTGACCATTCGTTTCCATCGGCACGCAGCAAAGACGCTGCCAGATTCTGCTGGCCATCCGCCCAACAATTCTTCCTTTCCCCTTTATATTCTGGCCCTTTGAACTTTAATTCAAAATCCATCCAAGTGCACTATCTTATAAATAACTAATTGAGTCCAAATAAATCCAATGTAACTTAATTAAATATTTCTATCAAATAGAAAATTCTCCATTAAATCTATTCAATCCAATAATATATTTAATTCAATTAAATGTTTAATCCAATTGACATTTAATTACTTTCTATCAAATTGAAAATCCTTCATAATGTAAATTAGATATCCATAATGCAATTAGATACTTAATTAAATTAAATGTTCAATCCAATTAACATTTAATTAATTTCAACATACGATTGATGCAACAATTATTATATTGTGTGACCCTTAGGGCCTTATGTATAGCAAGCACTAATCAAATTAAGGTCCGGACGAACTCCTTGACGATTCACTGGACATTCTTGATACATAAGAACAAACTCCCTAAAATGTAGAGCTACTGATGATACGATCCCTTCATTCACGAATACTCGATTAAGTCTAGAACTTGATATTATGTCTGTTCCAATAACTTAATCAATATCTCGCAATCGTATTAATTGATCCTTCATATATTCGAACATTATTTCGAATACATGTCCAATGCACTGGCCAGTGACTAATGATCAACAAAATATGAGAAGTAGAGTATCCTCTCAATTTCTATTACGACTTCCATATGCTCCATGTTGTACCCAGCGCAGGCCGTATCTACCCCCCTCAGGAGTGCAAGTGTTGGTCGTAACCAAACTACAGCAATTCACACATGAAGTCGTATTGACCTCAAGTCGAAGGACTATTACATCACCCTACAAGCTTATATTCCCATAGACACATAAATAGAATCATCAAATGGTTTCTCGGTAGGGTATACCAGCACTCTCTAAAGTGTCCATGTGTCCATCATGAATAATCGAGTTATTCGTAGTTGTGAGAACTACTACATCCCTCTAAAGATATGATGCAAACCACATGCCAATCTTCAATATCCCAAGGATATTTTGCATCATCGATATCCCATTCTCGATGATCATTGATTGAGGCTATTTAAGAGCTTATGTTATATCACTCAAGATCTCACATTCTTAGTGACAATATTAAACTCATGGGAACACGTGTATAAATGAATGCAGACAAATAGACAATAAACATTTAAACACTATAATGCCAATATATGTATATGTCTATATATACATTATAATTGCATATAACAATTATATGCAAATACTGAATGTGAACAAGTATATTTGTCCCCAATATGATTGTCTCTAGGACATATATACCTTCATAATATATACTGTGACTATGAGTAGCTATATACTTTTGTAAAGGCGAACCGCCGAAACTCTGCTCTGTTACTTCTTTATATACCGTGATATATTAATGAATTATTTTTAAAACGTAATTTCGTACTTGCTCTTTATTCGTCGGACTCTCCATGTGGAATTCCTTACTAATCACGACTTGGTAACGGTTTTTACAATATCCTGTGTGACTTGTTTGAAACGTGATGAGATAGTGTGTTGAGTGATACAACACATTATTGGTTTAGTAAGGGTGTCTGGATTAAATTCGACTTGATCCTCTTGGCATGTTTCCTTGCTGCCTGTAGACGACGAGTATGTTGTTTGATTCTAAGTAGTTGGAAGTAGCACAGTACGAGCTAGGTTGGGGGAACCTTTACGCTTTTTAAACATTGATTACAAAAAACCTTCTAATTTACGATTCACTATTATATACGATCTTGCAAGTTAAATTAGAATTGATTTGGAATTAATTGCTTGATAAACATGTTCACTTTTACGTACTTTAATTTAATCTGTGAGATAATTGCTTGTTTCTATGCTAAGTATCCGTGGAGAAAGACATACCAAGTCAATTTTCCGCTATAAACTTTGAATTTGAGGACTTCCAACATAAAAATAAATTTAATCTTTAATTGTATTTAGAAATTACAGGTACTACAGCTAATATAAATTCGTAAGTTCACATCAATAACACAATGGGAATTCTTCTATTAAGGTACGGTGAGGACAAAGCACATGGTATGGACATTTGTTTGTTTATAATACACACCGATGCACTGCAGTAGTAATGATAATAGCAGAAGTATAAAAAACATTAAACAACATGAGTATACATCCATGAATCATTGAGAATGCAGCAATCTATCTCATGGAAGAGGAAAAGTTTTCCTGGAAAACACTAACAATTTTATGTTCATATCCTCTTCCTAGGAATATGAAATGGTATATTGAGTACTAAAGTTTGAGAGTCCAGCATACTTAGTCCCATGTTTTAATGAGCTGTCATATTTAGTTCCAAAGTTTTGCTTTACCACATCCAGAAGAAGTCATTGTTGGCACCCACCTGCTGTTGGCTTCTACAAGGTTAACTTTGATGCTGCGTTTCAACGGAACCAAGATGGTGCACATTTGGGAGCTGTCATACGAGATTCGACTGGGGTCGTTCTTGCTTGGGAGACTTGTACTATACCTCATTTGCAATGTCCAGAATCCACGGAGGCTTGTGCGGCTCGGTTACCTATTTTTCTAGCGCGTCGACTTCAAGTCAGGTGTGTTATTATCGAAGGTGATTGCTCCAATATCATTCATGAGTTACAGCTTTCTAGTCCCAGTTACTCACTGGCTGGAAGTATTGTGGAAGAAGTCAAGACTTCATTCCTTTTAGTTGTTGATTTTGAGTTCTGTTCTTTTGCTTTTACTAGAAGAAGTAGTAATATGCTGGCACATGCTTTAGCCAAGTTCTGTACTGGTGATAACTTTGGTTTGTCCATCTTGCCATGTTCAAATCCTGATGTGATTTGAGTTTGATTAATATAATTTCTTTCCTAAAAAAAAAAAAGTATTTTCTCCCTTGATTTGATTGGCTCCAAATTAGAACTTTTTTAAAAATAGTGAAAATTGAATAAAGGAATAACAGTTAAATGGTCCATCACAGTTAAACAAACTGAGAAATTCGTAAAACACCAAATTCATAAACAATATCTCGAAGAAAAGGGATGAAAGGCAGCGGTTACGCTAACTGCCCAGGTATGAAGGTACTTGTTATGTTATGTTATATTTGAGTGTTTCTATACGTGTTTTTGCTATATGTTTTGTTAATCTTTTTGCTAACATAATTTCTACTCTCTCCCTTCTCATCCTCGTCCCCAATTCAACTTCCCACTTTTCATTTGGTCTGCCTGAAACTCAACTTTTTCTTTCTAATTTGGAAAATTTTATACCTCATTTTTCATTATAATAATATTACCTCACATACTTTATTCACATTCTCTAATACTTTATTTACTCTTTTTTCTAATTTATTTTCATCTCACCTACTTTATTTACATTTCTCTTAAAACTTTTGTCCGGACCAACGAGAAGTTGAGTCCGGGATGAATGGAGTATGTTGCTAAATTTTTTCTACTAAAAACCATTTTCCCCCCTTTTTTTGTAGAATCCCGGAATTTATTTTGGACCGTCTATATGAATTTAATTTGGAGACGAAAGAATTATCTAGACTCGAGTTGATGCACGTAATTTAATAAGTCATTTCTCTACTTTTCGATAAATCGAGACGGACTATGACGAGTTTTATTGGATCGGATCTGGACTTGATTAAAAGCCTAATTAAAGAGTTGTTGGTCATTTATGGGCTTGGGCCAGAAGTGTATAGCCCAATTATCTTACATCATATCTTAAACCCTTAAACTCACCTAATTGCCCTCTCAACCGACCTCTCCCTCACCTTCGCTTTCCGAACCACCAGCTCCAACCACCCATCACGCAACACACTCGTCACTTGCGATCTCCAACCGACGTTGATCAATTTCTTAATCAATCTATGACTTTGTTCTTCTCCGTATTCTTGCGTTGAAGATATGGTTTATGGGGAAATATGATTGTGATGGCAGATGGAGTAATGGAGAAAGGCATTGACTGATCGAAGTAATCCAAGTACAATTGAGATGGCAGACGAAGTAATTATTGAAGGTAATTAATTAAGTTTTGTGTCCTTAATGCTGGTAGTTCAGTAGTTGGATATGTTCATATGGAGACGAATTGGAGGACTATTGTGTTTGTTAGAAGTTAAGTCAAACTTCATGATGGACAGACTATGTATATATATTGCTCGAGAGTCCTGCTTGTGTAATTATTTGAGTGGACTTGGTAATTAAAGGTTATTTAGATGGTCACTTGTTGGACTTGAGTTCATATTTATATGCTTCCAAATCTGGAGATTTAAGTCAGCAGCTTGGTGATGGATTGAGGTTAAAGAGGTTTAAATTATCTATGTTGGAGTGGATCAAGTTGTGATAGACATCTCATCTAAAAGATATGTGATAGTATTGGAATCTAGTCATATATATACTCCAATACTCCCGAGTGAGTAATTTAATATGGGCAGAGATCGTCTCCGTGGAGATTCGAACCAAGATTGAGCGGGAGTTTGGAATCTAGTCATATATATACTCCAATAAGTTGACATGCAAATCTTGGAGAAACTACTAGGTGACTATAGTTGGACCCGAGTTATGGGTTTTTTTTTTTTTTTTTACGTTTGCTTCTATTTTATTGTTATCGTATTGTTTTTAATGTTCGCCAATTTATGACTATTATATAAGAAATGAGACTTGTATAATAATTTGTATAATAAGTCTTTCAAAAGGATTATGTGAGTGTCCAAAATTGTGTTTCCATGATGCATGTGAAGTGTGATAAAAATATGTTCCTCTTAAATGGAGAAATGAAAATGTGTTTTAGCTCTCAGTTTTGCCTACCTCTTATGAGGGTTTATTTGGCATAGAAGTATACTTACTAATGATTATTGTTCCTTTCCGCGGGGAACCTACCGTTATTGTTTCATGTTTAGTAAACTTACTGATTATGTTTCCTTTCGAGAAACCTACTGTTACTATTATGTATGCCATCTTCCCTGCCACGGGATCTAATATTGGCCTAGTGTAATTCTAATTGAGCTAAACTACTGTCTTACTGTTTTGTGAACGTACTCCATGTTATGATTTTTTGGATATGTGAACGTATTGATGCTTGTATATATATATGTATACTTTGAACTCTGCTTGATCTGGTAGAAGTGCACCCCTTTCAGATGTTTAGTGAAGTGACACTGGTTGATGGTACAATGGAGTTAAAGATGGTAGATCGATGATTGACTGTGAAGATTGTTTATAAGTATTTGTTGCATACTCTGAGATATGTATTGTATAGGATGATTTGTAGTATTGGGATTGTTATGTATTGAGGACTTGTAATTATTGTTGTAATTACTGTATGGGACTTTTAGATGCT
Organism: Plantago major; assembly: GCA_026545765.1. Taxonomy (NCBI): domain Eukaryota; kingdom Viridiplantae; phylum Streptophyta; class Magnoliopsida; order Lamiales; family Plantaginaceae; genus Plantago; species Plantago major. Next base: position 61,041,394 of record CM048839.1, on the reverse strand, counting down.
CTGTTTATCCACTCTGAGATAATTGATGTACTTTGATGATTAAAGTAGGCTTCGTTTTGGCGTGAGCCCATCTCACGATAGACGGTCGGTCGCGCCAAATATTTTTGTTTTGGGGCGTGACATTTTTAAAGAAAAAGTCTCGTGGAAGCTGACGCGGATTTGTGTCTTTAGTCAACTAAGTGTCACGTCAACAAAAAATTCCTAACGAAATTAAAAGTCCTGTTAAAATCAAACTTTGGGACTAAACGTGACACCTAATCAAAACATGGGACTGCGTATATGAGAACCCCAAACATTCCATTCACCCGAGTGGAGGTGTTTGTATAGTGGGTAGGGCTCTCTTGCCCTGGCCTTTCTTTAAAAATAAACGTAGTCTAATTCAACTGTATTTTGATATTTCGTCCTATCATTTTCAACATGAAATTTCGATTTTGATTCCTATAGTACTCAGATATATTTGAGTTTCGGTAAAAATGTCATTATTTGTGTGTTGCATTTCATTGATTATATTTATTATATTTTGTCTATACCGGTTGAAATAATTTTATCCTCCTTTAAAAAGATACTTTTGTGCATATAGGTTATAGTCGATCTATTATTCTTGCTCCTCCCCTGCCATCGTCGTTGATTCAATTTAATAAACACAAACTTTTCGATTTCTAATCCATGATATAATTATAAGTCCCACCATATTACACTAATATTGCATCAATTATCTGGTGGGGAGGGGGTGACATTTTTATAGGTAGAATTTTGTGGTAGTGTGATCAGGGCAGACTGAGGAATATTTTTAACCCTAGACTAAATAATATATTAATAAATAAATTTACGACGCAAGATTTTTCGAATAATTAAAAAATTTTATTGTATTTTTACTATATATTTTTCGTCAATTGATAGTTATAAACTGAATTAGAAAGATCATGAAATTAAAATTTATATTAAAGAGAGCATAAGAAAAGAATGATAATGATATACATTGAACTGTATATATTGAGAAGAAGTAAAAACATAACACTAAAATGATAAGAAAAATAAAAGAAAGAATCACAATTCACAAATAAGGGAATATAACAAAAGTGAAATTGTACACGGAAAAATAAAATGATAAGAGAAACAATAACATTTTACAAGAAAAGGTAAAAACAAAGGAAAATTAAAAATGTATTTAAAAACTAGAGAATGAAAATATATTGGATGATGAAAATGAAGATATTATGTTTCTAAGTATTCCCTCCGTTACAAAGAAAACTTTTCATTTTACTATTCTGCGGTCAACTGTCTTCGACTTTGACCACAAATTACTTTTGAACTATAATAGTAAATAATTCAATAAAATTATATAATGAAAATTAAAATTATTTATTATTATATTTTAAGAGTAATTTGTGGTCAAAGTTGAAGACAGTTAACCGTTCAAAGTCAAAATGGAAAATTTTCTTTGGAACGGAGGGAGTAGAAGATAATTAATACAATATAAATAACGATGATTTACAAGAAAAAGTAAGAAAAAAATGGTATTATATGTAGTGAAATTCTAGTAAAAATCACGATTTTCATTAATATGGAGAAAACTCCATAAGGTTTTTTTTTTAGGAAAAAACTCCATGAGGTTTGTTTTTCTTATTATTTAGTACTAAAATGTGCGTAACACGCTACGCGTGTTACTCCGTCTGTCAACGCTATATTATATACATGAAGAATTGAGCAAAGTGAAATTGTTATTTTATTTCATCACTAACGTACTATTTATACATCAAGATTAATACTCCTAGGTAGAATCCAAATTAATATACAAATAGGAATCTAATTCTAGTTTGTAGAGGTCTCGTATCCATCCCTTGTAGTACTCATAATAATTAAATGATACCCAAATGAGGCTAATGGGGTATACAATTATCTCTTGTATATACTCAAATGAGGCTAATGGGGTATACAATTATCTCTTGTATACCCCATTAGAGCTAACTCAACAAATGCTTCAAGATCCAAGTGATTATATATAACAATTGAGAATTCATCAATTACAACCAGGCAAGCTAGTGCTTCATTACGTATCAAAGTCCGTCTTTGCCACATAAACTCTTCTATTGCTGGAACAACTCCACCTACAAACTCAATTATACACTCCGGACTTCAATATCAGGTAAGGAGAGAGATTATTTGGTCATAAACAGAATAAACTTAAATTGCATGACTATATCATAATATTAGCATAAGCATAAATGGTCATAAACAAAATCAACCCAACAAACAGTAATGAATTAAAGCTACTAATCCACAAGTCATAATAGATCGTTAATAATTTCACAATTTACAAAATACTTCCATCTCCCATGGATGACGGATCATCTATACCCCAATCTCAGAGCGTGATTCTGAATTGCAGAATCTGCCAAAACTGAAGTTGCAAGATGTAAAAGACTTGTCTTAAACCAAGTGGAACATAAATATGTATATATCATCGTATGGGTGTTTGATGATAATCATAGAACAATGGCCAGGAAGAGTGTCAACATGTATCGTTGAGTTTCCAGCAGCATCTCCAAGCAGAAGCAGAGACGAGCTCCTTCCTGTTCAGCTTATATCTGCAACCACATATTTATACGAACCACGAATACGAAATAATCTAACATTCACTTTCAGCTTCTTCAAACACATATTTTTTAACCATTATTTTTTTATTTAGTGAAAATTAAACAGGATTTGTTCACAAATCTTTATACATTCTTACAAAATGAGCTTAAGAGTAATAACATAGGCACAAAAGGGAAGAAAAAAGAAGCAATGAAAATAGAGCTGGTGTTCATTATAGACCACTACAATCAAAAGTTACCGGAACTTTTGCAGCACTACTAAAAATGTGAATTGCCACAAGTACTCAAGAATGTTGTATCAAAAGACATTCAACTCCAATCAACAAAGGCAAAATAACACACAGCAACGAAACAAACATATCAAAACAGCTTGTATATAAACAAAACAGCAAAATCACTCACATGGTCTCCTTCAGTCATGTACTCACAGGGACCTTTTTTTTTTTTTAATGTAAACATGTAGAGAGTTTGACTAATAGAGCATACAAATATACCTTGTGAAAACCTCACTGTGGAATAAAACCTCACAAATATACCTTTTTGCTAGGAAGATTCTTAAATTAGTAAAACCTCTGTGGAATAAAACACGCATATATGTCTTCCACAAGAGCGGAGACAGGGGTGGCGGTCGCCACCTCTAAAATTTTCATTTTCTTTAATACTATAGCCATATTTTAAAAAATTTTATGTTCCGCCATCCCCTAAATTTTTTAGTTAGTACATTTAGATAGTCGACTTTATAATTAAATAAGGGAGAAAATTATAATATTTGATAAATTTAACGTAAGTCTCCTGAGAGAAGGTTTTATCACTACAAAAAATACACTGTTTAGCGACAGATAAATCCGTCGCTAAACAGTGCCGATCCGTCGCCCCACTAGGCCTTTGACGATGGATAGATAATCCGTCGTCCAATTCGCAATAGATTGGACGACGGATTATCATATTTGACTTTTTTTTTTTAAATCGATTATTGGCGACAGATAGAAATTATCCGTCGCCAAATATAACGACGGATAGATTTTATCCGTCGTCCCATCTAGCGACGGATACTTTCTATCCGTCGTTATATGGGACGACGGATAGAATCTATCCGTCGTTATATTTGGCGACGGATAATTTCTATCCGTCGCCCAATATATTATTGGAATTAGTGATGGAATCTGGAATTCCGTCACTAATTCCGTCACTATTTATTCCGTCACTGTTATTCCGTCACTAATTCCGTCACTATTAATCCGTCACTGTTATTCCGTCACTAATTCCGTCACTATTAATCCGTCACTATTTATTCCGTCACTGTTAATCCGTCACTATCTATCCGTCACTATTTATTTCATATTAATCCCTGTTTTTCGCAGTTCACCTATTTAATCAATATAATGTTCGATAATAAATCAATAATACGGAAAATGTTTCAATAAATGATAATTATCCGAACAAGTGTAAATATAATAAATCCGAACGTACATATACATAACTAGCTACCAGACGGGTGGGGTAAAACCGGGACATGAATCGCTCCATCTCAGAATCAAGGCGCTCGTTCTCCTCCCTTCGTTCTCTGTCGCGGCGCTCCATCTCATCCCTTTGTTAATCCATCTCTTGAGTTAGCCGAGCAACCCGTTTCGGACTCGGATCGCACCATTTTGAGACACGTCCTGTGTGTAAACCGGACGTCCAGACTGTTGGGATGATGATGAGGAGCACCCCGGACTAGCCAAGATCAAACCGAGGCTCCCGAGTCCATATATTCGTCCTGTGCTGTCCGGTTTGTTGACCTCTAGGAAGATGTTGTCAACTTGTTCAGTTGACAACACATCACCCGTCTCGTCCTCCTGCCTCACCACCTGAGCAACAACCTCAACCTGAAATCGTAAATAGCAAATATCATGATCAGTTACTGTTTTTTCAAAAATAACTTGTAATAGTGTACAAATATGAAATTTAAGCAACATAAACATACCGCAATAGACGAGGCCCGGCAGTCGGTCCATACCCCACCCTTCTGCTTGGCCTTCTTGAAGATGTCATACTTGGATGTCACCTCCCCCCGTGCAATCTGAACAACATATATAGTCAACAATTTATCATCTCACAATTAAGTAATCAGAGACACAATACATACACGTAATGCTAGATTGAAAATATATATATATATATATATATATATATATATACATACCGATTGGTAATAATCAGTGACAGTAGATCGCCTCCCAAGGTGGTGAACGGCCCCCGCCGTGACGATCGAGACGCCTTGCCTGCATTGATGTAAGCAATGTCCTGAACATCGATTCAAGCCAAGAAGCATCCCAAAGGGCCCACTCCTTTGCATCAACTTGTGGAGGCATTGGGCCACCCCGATCCCGAATGGCCTTCCACGTACAGACTATATTCCTGTACAGTTTAGGATCCCACAGTCTCGTAAACACGCCAGATCTGTGGGATCAACCTACTGGGAATGAAGTACTCCTTCTACATTCCCAATTTCATACAACATCCAAAGTTAATACATATATAACGTCACCATGTTACATCAATTTAATAAGATACAACAACATCACAGATATGGTGACTAACATATCAACCAAACAAAGTGGCTAACATACCACCCAAACAAAGTGGGTAACATACCACTCACATTGTCCTAAATTTTACTAACACAATGGTGACTAACATATCACCCAAACAAAGTGGCTAACATACCACTCACATACAGTGGCTAACATACCACTCATATTAAAACGATTATAATTGCAAACAAACGAATGTCATATTTTAACTTACCCTCAGCTCATCAAAGTACTCGGCCCTCATGCGGTCCGAGATGTGAGACCAACACTCACCACCCCGCCTTGTCTCTCTCTCTCTCCTAAGATGTCACCTAGTTTGTTGTGGACCTCCCGAGGCCATAAACTGTTGTCAATGTATAAGATACAAGAAACAAATATATATTACTTTAGTACAACAATTTATACTTGTCAACTATCATAAGTTATGTTTTACATATTTAAGAAGAATGTATAATACTTACTTGGCAGGACCAGCAGGAAAAATCACAGGCAAGCCGTTCCACGTGACGTTGGGATGATGTGGATCGAACATGAGGTAGGGACAATCATGGTCGCCTCTCAGATGTGTCTCAGGTTGACCGGTAGAGCCGGTTGCTCTCTCTCCTGGGGGGTCTCAGAATCCGAGACTCAGCCACGACTGTGAGCCTCCCCGACCTCCCCGACCCAAAACTATCATGCGGTTGGCTGTGTGTGGGGGGGCGATAGGTGCGTGGTCTCTGTCGCGGCATCTGCAAAAACATGTAACAAATACAATAAAATGTGTTAGTACCAGTTATAATACAGAATAAATTATAATAACAAATATAATTACTCAAGTGTTATCAACTACTATCTAGTTATAATACACATAATATACCGTTATCGCCGTCCTCTAAGTCTACATATTAGTCCTCGTGCAGATCAAACAACTCATCATCTGCTTCTATGGGATTTTCTGCTTGTTTATCGACATCCTCTTGTTGGTACGAGTTGATAATTGAGTCGTCTTTCTCAATGTACTCCACTTTCGAGCGAGCACGAATAGGTACCGCAGCTAACCATTCCGCCTTATCGCGTTTCCTGCTTGGATATTCAAGAAACACCACTTGTCGTGCTTGAGTCGCCAGAATAAATGGTTCATACTTGGTTCGGTACCTCTTCTTTTGGTTCACATCAACCATTTCATACTGCTCATTCTTCCTCGTACCTCCTGGATTAGGATCATACCACTCAACATCAAACAAGAATGTTCGTTTCAATGCCGGAATATTCAATCATCACTATTCGTTTTAGCTTGCCGTGGAAATCAAACAAAGCAGCGTCTCCATAATCTTCTGCACCCTTAACACACACCCCGGAGTTGCTTGTCGCCATGGCCGTGTTACATTCAGTCGCGTGGAACCTAAGGCCATTGACTATATAACCTGGGAATGTGTAGACCTTTTTGAATGGCCCTTCTGCGAGAGCCTTTAAGTATATGCACGTGACGTTGTTAATAGGATTCCGGACATACTCTCGGAACCAATCTGGAAATTCTATAGGAATTTTTGAGTCAAGTAGTTCCTCTAGTGTATCCTCTGTCATCTGAGGATTTTCTTCCAAACAACGCTTTTTGAAAAAACTGGAAACATTGATTCGATGATAAGTCTATAATTGAAGTAGAGACTTACGTAGTTATATTAAAATTTAAAGAAAGTGTTGCTCACCTCTCAAATAGTATCATATACGGGTCAACCTCAGCACAATTCGTGAGGACATAATATTGAGCTGCTTTCAACTCTTTATCCGTAAGATATTCTTTCTTAGCTGCACCAAGAGGTCTCCCTGATACCCTGAAGACAGATAGGGAAATCTCATCATCTGCTTGAACTTCGAATGTGTCTGCGTTTCGAGCCAGCCTTGATGTCTTCGTAGGGACGTGTTCATCAAAGTAATAAGAGCAGAAGGTTGCAGTTTCCTCTCAAATGTAGGCATTGGCAATCGAACATTCAGGTTTACCTTTGTTGTTGACATACTTCTTCAATTTCCCCAAGTACCTCTCGAATGGATACATCCATCGATACTGAACCGGTCCAGCAAGTCTCGCTTCATGTGGAAGGTGTACCGGCAAGTGCTCCATAGAATCAAACCAGCTCGATGGAAAGATACGCTCGAGCTTGCATAGAATCAATGGTATGTTCCTTTCAAGATTTTCCAACACTTTGTCATGAACCACTCTTGTGCCTAAATTTTTGAAAAATAAGCTCAACTCGGTGATAGCAGTCCATACATGTTTCGGTAGCAGCTCTCGAAATGCTACGGGATAAGCTGCTCCATGAACACATGACAGTCGTGGCTCTTCATCCCATAAACCTTTGTCTTCTTCAAATCCACACACTTCTCTAAATTTGAGGCGTAATTATCTGGGAAACTCAATGCCCTCACCCAATCAAACAAAACTGACCTAGAAGCGTTGTCAATTGTGTAGCACGCTTTCGGCCACTTACCATTCTCATCCTTCTTTGTCAACCCAGGCCTTTTACACCACGTAGACAACTCAACTCTAGACTTCGCATGGTCCTTTGTTTTTCCCTCAATGTTGCAAAGTGTATTGAATATGTTCTCGAACACATTCTTCTCAATGTGCATGAAATCTAAGTTGTGACGGATAAGAAGACTGCTCCAATAAGGTAAGTCCCAGAAGATGCTTCTCTTCCTCCAACCACATTTTTTACCAATTTTCTCGTTATGCTTCATCCACCCAAGTTCAGTCACCTTCATAAGACCCAACCTATCAATCTCCGCAAGAATTTGTGCACCAGTAAATCTTTTCAAATGAGGTGCTAGAGGGAAGTACCACATTTTCTTATGTGGGAGATTTTTCTTCTGTCGTTTCTTTGCAGCCCCCTCCTTGTAACGCTTGTACCGTTCCTTACCACAGAACTTGCATTGAATTAGATCTGCATCCTTCTCCCAATAGATCATGCACATTTTCGGACAACAGTCTATGGTTACCACAGGAAACCCTAAACCCCGCATCTTTTTCTTCGCTTGGTAAAAGTTAGTAGGAACTAGGTTTTCTTCAGGACAAAGGTCCGACATTACGTCAACCCATTCATTGAAGCTCGTTTCAGATTGCTGGCCATATTAGCCTTACAACTCATTAGCCGAGCCAACAAAGACAACTCAGTGAGCTTACACCCCGGATAAACCGGCTTCCTTGATGATTCTAACAAGTCAAAGAACACCTGATCCTTGGGATTCGGTGGTTCCTCCACCTCCACCTTAGTTTCAGTGTTAGTTGTGTCCATGAACTCTGCCCCTGCAGCATCATACACCATTTGTTCGACTCGAGCTCGAATAGCATCGCCTACAGATGTACTTTGTTCCCCGACTTGTTCATTTTTTCTCTTCCTTCCACGCTGTCTGTATTGGTCATATGTATTGGACGGTGCTACTTCCTCACCATGATGATTCCATACTTGATACGCAGGCAGGAATCCATTTTTCCTCAAGTGCATATACGAATTTATCAAATCAACTCCAACTACTACTTACATACATATCAAATTAACTAAACTAACTACATACATACTTAACATACATATCAAATTAACTAAACTAACTAAACCAACTACATACATACTTAATTAACATACATACTTCACTACATACATACTTATCGAATTAACATACATACATATTGAATTACTGCATACATTCATATCAAATTAGCTAAACTAACTATCAAATTACATATACAAATCAAATTAATCAAATTACATATACATATCAAATTACATATAATTGATCAAATTAACTAAACAAGCTACTACATACTTCATATAAACATACAATTGAGAATAAGTAGTCAAAAATCAAAAAAATCCCAATTTTTCAAAAGTTAGGGTTTAGAAGTAATACCTTTGATTCCAAAGAAAATAGCGGATGAAATATGAAATTGAAGGAAGAAACGAGCTCCTCGTCCAACGATCTTCGAATTGACACCAAGATTGGGAAGAATCGACAACAAATGGCCGGATTTGACGGAGGAGAAAGGAAGAAAAAGAAGAAAAACGAAGAAGAAGAATGAAGCCGAAAAGGCTTCTGCTTCAGCCCAAAATGGCTAAAACCTTACTCGGCCGACTGACACGTATCCGTCGGCCCAGTAACGATCCGTCGCTATATGGGGCGACGAATAACTATCCGTCGCCCCGTAGCGACGGATCGCTAATCCGTCGCCATATTTTTTTTTATTTAACATATAAATATTAACGACGGATAATTTATCCGTCGTTAATATTTAATTTTTTTTTTTAAAAAGTCAAACACCGGGCAACGGATTAATAAAATCCGTCGCCCATATAGCGACGGATAAAATTATCCGTCGCTAATGAGCGACGGATAATTTTTATCCGTCGCTAGATTTGGCGACGGATTTTCTAGCGATTCTTCGCTATGGGGTGACGGATAAAATCCGTCGCCCCTTTCCATCGTTTTACCTTAGAATTCTTGTAGTGTATGGAGAGGCTAAAAGAGACGGACAAACATTACAATTATATCAGAAAAACATTAGAGGTTTTACTAAAAACATCGGTAATATACATATACGTAAAAAAAATGATACTATAAAATGTAGACGCACTCATAAAACATTATACATATACTTAAGAACATCAATCCGTCTCTCACTAATACACGTCTCTTCCATGGCTTTGTGATTAAAGAGATATTTTACTAACTAACTAATTTAAGAGGGTTATATGGGCAGTTTTTGTACTTCTGGAGCATGTCTAAGCGTGCATTTTCAGTCATGAAAATTGCATAGATAAGGATGCGGGGTTCGATGGAGGATGACTTCTTGTCTAGCAATTTGATAATGCATATTGAAAAATGAATTGTCGAGGGTTTTGACATTGATTCAATCACTCACGATTTTGAGAATATGAAGAGGCGTAGAGTATGATTTTCACAGAATTGGGTCGTTTATTCATTTTTGGTTTGCCTTTATCATGATGTGGTTATTTATTTCCTTTCATTTTACTTGGATATTCATATTTAAATATCTATAATGAATTTGGTGTAAAAAATATTGTTCCGATCCGGTTCGACCCGTCCTAACCCGCCTTAACTAAATTACATATTGTGTCCGTGTTATAATACTTCGTCATCCCCACTTTCAAATCCTGGCTCCGCCCTTGGTCTTCCAACAACAAAAATGACATTAGAACCATCCCTGATGCATTCCAATCTAGACACGGGTCCCTACCTCAACGCCATGTAGATAATAATTGATCAAACATGATATAAAATAATCCCGAAACGTAGAGATGCATTTGTTGTAAAATACGACTGAGATGAAAGTACCAGAGAATGAAACAACTCAAACTAAATGATTTCCCGATATCCATCTTGACGTGCTTATAAATCTCAAGCCGGCAACCAGATTAACGAATTTGTGACGCAGAATTTTATCATGGTCCTTAATATACATTTACCAATGCAGTCGTAACCTCCCCATGTATTCTTGCAATTGCATTCATAGCATTGTGTCACGGGATGAAACTCTTAATTCGTAAGAAAACCTTGACCCGTGCGGCACTAGACTAGTTCGCCTCGATCTAGCTAGTAAGCCTTCCTACCAACGCACTAAGTGTGTATGGAGAGAGTGTGTTGAGAGCTTGAAAGTTTGCAAGAATGCTTGTGTATTGCTTGTATTTGCTTGATGGTTGATTACAATGGCCAATGGCCTATTTATATACACACATCCACCTCCTTAAGGAAGGGTGGAGAGGATTCTAGGTCATTCTATGATCTAGTTCCTTCTACAAACTTCTACACTTCTACCATTTACAAGAACAATCTAGAAATTGGGCTTTGGGCCCCTGAAAATGGGACTTGGGCTGCATAAGCGTTTTGGGCCATGACATTCTTCCCCACCTAAGTCGTTGCCGTCCTCGGCTCGACCTTTGCTTGGTACTCGTTGATCTTATGCCCGAATAGCCACAAATGATCTTCGTGCTCCCAGCTACTCTCGACATCGGGTAGTCCCTTCCATCGAACGAAGTACTCTGTATAAGGAGGAACTCCTCTCCTTCGGATCTCTCGGTGTGAGATGATTTCTTCCACATCCTTGTCAAAGGAAGTGACGACGGCTGTGGGCTGTCGACTCGATTGTCCCCTCTCCGGATTCTCCTTGTCTTCGTGATAAGGTTTGAGTTGGCTCACATGGAAGACTGGATGAATATTAAGCTTCCGCGGTAACTCCAAGCGATATGAAACATTCCCCACTCGCTTCTCGATCGGAAACGGCCCCTCGTACCTCCGTATTAACCCCTTATGTACGGACCTTAAAGACTTGAACTATTGGGGAAGTAGCTTCACCTTGACTCGATCGCCTTCTTGGAATTCCACCGCGCGTCTCTTGAGATCTGCCCACTTCTTCATTTTCTTGGCAGCCTTGTCCAATGATGCCCGTGCTAAATCTGCCTCCTCCTGCAAGGATTTGGCAAAAGTATATGCCGACGGGCTATGTCCCGAGTACCCCGTCGCTAAGTTATGTGGATTCATAGGTTGCCTTCCGGTTGCTAGCTCCCTTATGTCCCGGGTCACGGGATCTTGTTCTAAGCCTTCTCGTATGCGCTCCTTGAGATTTTTCTTTATTTGGCTTATTGCAGCAAGATCCGTCCTCCGTCTTGGAGCATCGACTACACGATTTGTTACCCTCGGCTTGCAGTCCAAGGTGTAGTCGAACTCCTTGTCATTCAGCTTTCGGCTCTCATGAGCTCTCGGGAGTCCATCTTGCATCAGCGCCCCTCCTATAGCAAAGTCTGATGCATCGGTCTGGACCTCGTACTCCTTGGCATGATCCGGTAAAGTAGGTACCGGCTCTTCAGTTACCGCGGCCTTGAGTCGCTCAAAGGCCTCCTGGGGAATCATGCCTCCTCCTTTGGGCATGTCCGCGCCCGAAAAGATTCCTTCACCGTTTTTGAGTCCCCGCTCGAATCGCATGGCCGAGACCATACTGCATTCTTACTTCCCTCCTAGTCGGGATGACCCTAGTATTTTCATGATCCAAAATGATTAGTGCATCAGAGAAAGGAACAATGAAAGCCCGAACCTCATCAAACCATCGCAGTCCCAAGACTGCTTCATAGTCATCCATGGGAACTACGGTGAACGAGATTTCTCCTTGCCAGTCTCCGATGCGCACCCCAACATTCTTGGCTTGCCCGCAAACCTTCTTCGGAGCTGCATTCACGGACTTCATTGACCCTTGTCTTGGTGAGATGGCCAACTCCAAAGCCCTTGCCACTTCTTCCCGCATGTAGTTGTGGGTTGCCCCCGTATCAACAAGAGCCTTCACCTTCTTGACCCCAATCAAGGCATCCACAAACATAGACCCCCTACTTGGCCCCTTATTTGGCTCGACATTTTCCTTGAGGGCATTGAGCAAGTGCAAGGATCCCATTTGGGCCTCTTCACCTTCCGTCTCAGACTCCTCGGATCCGTGTGCTGCGGCAACTTTCTCCCCCCTCATGGGACAATTATACTTCAAGTGATTTGTAGAACCACAAATGTGACAAGCTTTGGACTTACATGAGTCCTCCGTAAGATTTCCGGAATAGGACGCCATCTTCCTCGACTTAGGTGGGCGGTCTCCCCCACCTTTTCCATTGTCCTCCTTCCTAAACTTCGGCTTGTCACTCAAAGGCTTCAACTCGATCAACCGTTCGGCTACCGCAATAGCCTCTGACACATTCTCAGGCGTTATGTTGAATCTCAAGCTTTGCCCATGGCTTGAGACCATCGATGAGTGCAAACAGGGCCTCCGAGTCGGTTATGCTGGGCAACTCGAGCATGATCTCTTGGAACTCCTTCACATACTCCTTAATGGTCCAGCTATGCGTCAATTGCTTGAGCCTAGCCCGAGCCTCGAACTCCACATTTTGCGGGTAGAATTGGCGCTTGAACTCGGCCTTGAAATCGTCCCATGTCTCCATCCGGACGGTGCCTCGTTCAATGTCCGTCTCACGACTCCTCCACCATAGTAGAGCCGTCTCAACCAAGTAGTAAGGAGCCGTTTGTAACTTGGTTGCATCATCTCGAATGTTGCAAGCACCAAAGTATCGCTCCATAGCCCATAGAGAATCATCGATCTCCCGAGCATTCCTAGACCCCTTGAATGGGTTAGGCCTTGGAACATCAATCCGATGAGGTGCCGCACCTCCATGTTCCCCTACATTGGCCATAGCCCTTTCAAGTATAACCATCTTGCCCTTGATGGTTTCCCATGCCTCCTTCATCTCGGCCTTATAGGCCTCGAACATGGCATGAATATCCGTGTTATGAGAGTTGATGGTGCCCAACACCTGCCCCTCCAACTCCTCATGGTTGTCCTCCAACGCCCTTACCCGCTCCATCAGGTCCTCCAGCGCCTTACTGTGGTCATCCATGACTCCCTCGACCCAGGTCACCCGAGTCTCCATGGACTTAACCCCCCTTGCGCCACCTGGAGCATCACTCACGTTGGAACCGGACTCCATTCCTTCCTTCTTGCACGAACTTTCCCCAAGAACTATCTCCAACACGAAAGCTACAGAACCACAGCGTGGCTCTGATACCACTTGTCACGGGATGAAACTCTTAATTCGTAAGAAAACCTTGACCCGTGCGGCACTAGACTAGTTCGCCTCGATCTAGCTAGTAAGCCTTCCTACCAACGCACTAAGTGTGTATGGAGAGAGTGTGTTGAGAGCTTGAAAGTTTGCAAGAATGCTTGTGTATTGCTTGTATTTGCTTGATGGTTGATTACAATGGCCAATGGCCTATTTATATACACACATCCACCTCCTTAAGGAAGGGTGGAAAGGATTCTAGGTCATTCTATGATCTAGTTCCTTCTACAAACTTCTACACTTCTACCATTTACAAGAACAATCTAGAAATTGGGCTTTGGGCCCCTGAAAATGGGACTTGCGCTGCATAAGCGTTTTGGGCCATGACTATTGGCATGCTATTTTCTCCTTATATTTGTCAATATATGTATGTTAAAAGATATAGTCCTCTGAATTTAGCTTTTTGTCCATCATATACTTGATGAGAACATAAAAATTTGAGAAAACGTGTTACACAAAATTCTTTTACCTACACAACTCTTAACACCGTCACCCTTGGGGCACCCCGGACTAAAGGTTAGACTAGTTTAGGTGGTGAGTCCACCAATGTCTTACACACCTAGCTAACTAGTTTAGTCTGTATTGGATGTCCGTTTCTCCTATCCTTACTGGTTTTGTTTTCAATTAGAAAATATTTAATTGGAGTAGTTACTACTTACTAGTATAATCTTGTGTGTTGAAAGCAAGCTTAACACATCGCATTATTGAGGGTGATGAAAATGACTGAAAGCCGGCTGAACATATACTAATGTTATTCATTCCTCTACGTATGTAATTGATCGATGGGGGTGAGTCTGTTCTTACTAATTGTTTATTTAATTAATATTACTACTCTCACCGTCCCGAATTCAATTACCAGCGGATGCGACACAAGTTTTAGGAGAAAAGTGAATAAAGTAGGAAATAGATTTTCTATTAAATAGATGAAAATTTAAAATTTGAACGTCTGAAAATGGAATTTGGGAAGTTGAATTCGAGACGGATCGGAAGGAGTATATTATACTATTATTCTCAGGACGTAACTCTTGTTTTTTCCCTATCAAAACCATGCTAATTGCTAGAGATATACATATTTACTAAGTGTAACACCATAACATTAACAACAAATGGCTGACTCCACAGAAATACTCCATGATTTCTTCCCCTTAATAAGAGAATACAAAGATGGTAGAGTCGAAAGACTAACCGGAAACATCTTCATTCCTGCTTCAGCAAACGATGATCACCAAACCGGAGGTGTTCACTCCAAAGATGTCCGAATTACACCTCAAATCGACTTATCTGCCAGGCTATACTGACCCAAGAACGCCCTTCCTGGAAACAAACTTCCGCTTCTTGTTTACTTCCACGGTGGGGGCTTTGTTATCGAATCAGCTTTCTCTCCACTGTACCATAAGCATATCAATTTGTTGGTCGCCCAAGCTAATGTTGTCGTGGTATCGGTGGATTACCGATTAGCTCCTGAGCACCCGCTTCCTATTGCATATGAGGATTCTTGGCTTGCTCTTCAATGGGTTGCTTCTCAGTTTAGTAAAGATCATGCGGATGGAGGTGAAGAATGGATCAATGAATACGCGGATATGGATAATATATACTTAGGTGAATTCACATTATTCATTGTATTGTCTCTTTAATTCTTTTCCTTAAATATCAGACTTGATTTGATTGAAAAAGTTCATACTTATAGAGAGGTATTGATTGTTGAACTAATAAATCGGAGTGTAGGTGGAGATAGTCCTGGTGCCAACATAGCACACTACATTTCTATGAGGATTAGCAAAGAGAGCTTGGAGGGTGGCATCAAATTACGCGGAATGTTCCTAAATTCCCCCTTCTTTTGGGGCAAAGATGCGATTGGGAATGAAGCAAAACATCCTATTTTCTCTAAGAGTTATCTGGACAAATTGTGGATTTACGCCTGTCCTACCTCGACTGGGTCAGATGATCCTAGGATAAACCCTGCTACAGATCCGGATCTGTCGCACATGGCATGTGATAGAGTGCTGGTTTACGTGGCGGAAAAGGATGTGTTCAGGGGTAGGGGCTGGTATTACAAAGAAGCATTGGTTAATAGTGGGTGGAAAGGAGATGTTGAGGTTGTAGATGTTCAAGGGGAGGATCATGATTTTAGTGTGTTTTTTCCAGATAGTGATAATGGGAAAGCTATGCTGAAAAAGGTTGCTTCTTTTCTCAATCAGTCTGTTTCATTCTGTGTCTAGTTACCCTCAAGCTTATGTTCTAGTACTTGTATTCATTTTGCTTGATCACACAAGTTGTAACTCATGCTCTCAAAGATACAAGATTGATGTAGAATCATTATATTGTTGGTGACTGCTAGGGATTTGAGTACGATATGAACATTATCCCGATCCTGTTCGATTGGACCCAATCCGGTCCAGATATTATTAGAACTTCATCCAATCGGTCATAGTCCATAAGATCCGGACCGGACCAGGTCAAATCCAGGAACCTAATAAAATATAAAGCGCGCACACAAAATTGAAATTGCAAGCAAACCAAACAAATCACTCTTCTTATTTTCTCTCACACTTCTCTATCCTCTCTCCAGCATCACTCTGCGTCTTCGCCTCCA
Organism: Plantago major; assembly: GCA_026545765.1. NCBI lineage: Eukaryota > Viridiplantae > Streptophyta > Magnoliopsida > Lamiales > Plantaginaceae > Plantago > Plantago major. The sequence goes on along the minus strand of CM048839.1, from coordinate 61,024,992 downwards.
TGAGGCGAACTGTACAGCTAGTAACACACGCTTCCATAAGGAATTTCAAGATATGAATAGTAATCTACAACTCTACACAACAAGTACAAATTGAACTCACAAGACCTCCCCACGTGGTCACATACAAGCTTCTCATTAGTTCATTGATGAAAAAAAAAGTATTTTGGCCACCCGTCGTCTTGTATGTCCAGGCATTCATTTCCATTTTTCCAAGCTCATCTATCCGTGGCATTTTTATAAAAACACTAAAAACAAAGTACTCTTTCTTTCTTGGAACCGCAAAATAATTCTAATGATACTCCATTGGATTACAAAGAGCATAAAGAGTTATCCAAAAGTGCATGATTGTTCTGTCTCAAATCCAAAACCAAGTACAAGAATTGAACTCTCAAACCTAACTCGCGCAAGCTTCATATCAAATTTTCGACTAAAAGGAAACATGTTCACCCGTAGTCTAGCATGTCTAAACATTCATTCTACATAGTCAAGATTGAGATGTTAAAAACCAAAACCATTTCGGGGAGGCATACCCAACGTCTTAGACAATATATAGTACCTCAAAAGAATGTTTGGATATGTGATACCAGACAATTTTCTAACATGAAGGGCCCAGGACATGTTCGCTAGACAATAGCACCTCAAAAGAATGTTGGGATATTATTTGATTCCTAGACAATTTTCTAACACGAAGGGCCCAAGACTTGTACGCTAGACAATAGGGCAAAAAGGTATAATTGGTCCTAAAGTTTGAGGGTATGGCGTACGCAGCGCAACGTTTGTCCACCCAGACAACTCTAGTCCCTTTCCTTCAACTTTCCGGCGTGGACAATCCTTTTGGCCCAAAAGCACACTTTGACCATGTTGACCGATGATGTGTCAGCCTTGTCAACGAGTCAAACACAGTTTTGACTAACACATCATTAGCCTTGTCATTACCAGGATAAAGAGAAGTCTAAAATAAAATCCAAAAAAATTAAAACAAAATCGAAAAATAAAATAGAAAACATTAAATTAAAAGATTAAATAAATTTAAAAAATGAAATTTAAAAAAAAACCATTGACCAAGTAAATATGACCAAGCCATTTTCACCCCAAATTGAAGTCTGACAATCCCATAAACCCTAATTCACTCAATGTCATCTTCTTCTTCATCAGCTCATTTGCTGAGCCACAAGTCAGGCGTTGGTTTTGTGGCATAATTGCCAATCGGAAAACGTCTTGGACAGATACATATCCCGGATGGGATACCTGCAATGCGTCAATCAGGTAATGTGTTGGGTGTTTCGAATTATCTGTAAATTTTTAATCTTTCTATTCAATTTCTGAAATCTCTGTAAATTCAAATAGGGTAAAGTAGGTGGGTGTAAATTCGAACCGAGTCTGCTGATCAAAGTCATAGCTTTGATGCTAATGAAAGAGAGAATTTTCCGGGGAGAAATTATTTCAAGAGTACAGAATGTCATTCGTGTGAAAGAGAATTTGGAGGCATGTTGGATATAATGGCCCTATTCCAGACAACAATTTGTTTGAAAGTGGATCTCCATTAGATGGGGCATCGTTTGATTCCAGGCTTTCGTTACAGGAGGATTTACAGAATGTAACATCATTCAACAGGTCTTCCATGATGAATTTTGGTTATTCGAGGAATCTTCTGGAAGCTGCAGAAGATACCATTCAGGAATTTCGCGTAGAAGCCAAAATATGGGAGAGAAATGAAGCGAACCCAAGAGTCAAATCTTGAGCTTGTTTATGTTCTTCAAGAGCTTGATGATACGATAGAACAACAAAGTACACTATAATAAAGCCTTTTTCTAGCCACGGAAAGCTAGCGACGAATCGCTAGCTCTAGCGACGAATCGCTAGCTCTAGCGACGGATAACATCCGTCGCTAGATCTAACGATGGATAAGCATTTCCGTCGTTAGATTTAACGACGGATAGGCTTATCCGTCGTTTAAATCTAACAACGGAAATGCTTATCCGTCGTTATATTAGTTGACCAGATTTTTTTTTTAAAAAAATAACGGAAAACTGCAACTCTAGCGACGGATAGACTATCCGTCACTATTAGCGACGGATAGTCTATCCATCGCTAGAGTTGCAGGTTATTACGGGAAGCAGAATGCTTCCCTCCCCCATTTTTTCTTCTTCTTCCTTTCTTCTCCCCATTTCGGCCAAAGCCATTCCGGTCCAAATCTCAACCATTTTATCCATTCTTCGTGTCCATTCGTAGCTCGTGAATCAAGGAGGTCAATTTTGCCGTCAATCTCAAATTCCATCCGCTCATTTCTCCGGATTCGAAGGTAAACCCTAATTTTTTATATTTGGGGATTTTGTTACTTTGGACTAATTTGAGCAATTGAATGTAAATGGAGAGTATATAGTACTTAGTTTAGAGGTAATTAGGTAATGATTTACCTTTGAGATGTGCAATTGATATATATTGATTGTGAATTTGAATTTTTAGTATAATGTTAGTATGTTTGTAAGTATGTTGGGCTTTTAATTAATTTGATATTGGTGTATATTTAGTAAAATTATGAAGATTTAGTACCTCGTTTTGAAACCCTAACTTTTTGACATATTTGGAAAATTTAGTTAATTTAGACTAATTTAATATGTTTAATCTAGTTAATTATGAAGATTTAGTACCTCGTTTGAATTGTTAATTAGTATAATGTTAAGTATGTCGTATTTTTTATTTAAGTATGTTAAGTATGGTAATTAAGATTTGCAATTGTTTCATTTGATAAATTTATACATGTACTAGATTATAAATTATGAGAATTTAATTAATGAAGTGTGTTGATATAATTTGGTGATTACATTCGTCAAATGCATGTAATTTATAATTTATAAATTCGTATTAAAGGGTTGGAATGCTTTATTTGTAATGGGAATTTTGGTAAGAGACAAAAACTTTATAACATGCAAGAAATGGGGAAATGGGAATCGAGTTGAAAAATACGATCTAATCAATTCAAACGTGTCAGGTTATATAATCATCCAATGAACACCGATCGTTCATGGATGTACCAAAGGATAGTTAATGGCAGAGTTTTACCTAGTTTTGTGGAAGGGGTTGATGCCTTCGTTACATTTGCACTGACACAGACTAATTGTTTGAGTGGGGGGATGATGAAGTGCCCTTGCACCCAGTATAAATGTAGAAATAAGAAATTTTTACCTCCAGAAATGGTAGTGGAACACTTGAAACGTAAGGGGTTTGTAGCTGAGTATGACGTATGGACTTCTCATGGTGAGACATACAAGCCATTCATGGATTATGAGAATTTGGGGAAGCATAAAAGAAAACAGAAAACTGTGATGGGAAGTACTCAAAATACTTCTACATCTGATGCTAATAATGATCATGAACGGGTTGAGCAAATGGTATATGATATTGCGGGTCCAGAGTTCATGGACACCAGAGCCCGATGTAGGGGGATGCGGAGGAGCCTCAAATCCGAGGATCAGTCTTCTTCGACTTGATGGAATCCATAAGAAGCCGGTTTATCCGGTGTAAGCACCGAATTGTCATTGTTGGCTCGGCTAATGAGTTGTAAGGCTAATGGCCAGCAATCTGAATCGAGCTTCAATGAATGGGTACAAGTAATGTCGGAGCTTTGTCCAGAACCAAACCTAGTTCCCACCAACTTTTACCAGGTGAAGAAAAAGATGCGAGGGATGGAGTTGCCCATGGAAACCATAGATTGTTGTGAGGGTATGTGCATGATTTATTGGGAGGAGGATAAAGATCTACTGAAGTGCAAGTTCTGTGGTAAGGACCGGTACAAGCGTTACAAGGAGGGCGCCTCAAAGAAACGTCAGAAGAAAAATCTCCCACATAAGAAAATGTGGTATTTCCCTCTAGCACATCGTTTAAAAAGGTTGTACGCTTCAAGTGCTTGTGCTGATAAAATGCGGTGGCACAAGGAGAGAGTAATCCCGGTAGAGGGTAGAATGGAGCATCCATCAGACTCACCTGCATGGAAACACTTCGACGAGAGCTATCCGGAGTTTGCATCGAACTAGAAATGTACGATTGGGCCTTTGCGGATGGTTTTAACCCTTTGAAGTGACCGGAAGTACTCTTGTTGGCGATTATGCCGACACCGTGCATAACCTTCACCCCCGCTGAGTGTATGAAGGAACCGTTCATGTTCTTGGCCCTGCGGTCCATATGATCCGTGATGAAGGTGGATGTGTTCTTGACCACCTAATCAAGGAGCTGATCGAGTTGTGGGAAAAAGGTATCCCAGCATATGATGTGTCAACAAAGAAGAACTTCAACTTGAGAGCAGCACTATTGTGGACCGTGAGTGATTTTCCAGCTTACTCCATGCTATCTGGAAGGAAAACTGTGGGCTTTAATGCTTGTCCACATTGTTTGGACGACAGTAGTGCATTTAGACTGAAAGAGAGCGGAAAGGAATGTTGGTTTGATCATCGTAGGTTTCTACCAAAAGATCATCCGTTCAGGAAGAACAAGACTCAATTCTTGAAGGGTCGAGTAGAAATGAAAGGGCCCCGACAAAACTTACTGGTGCACAGATACTTGCAGAGATAGAAAGGCTGGGTCTTATGAAAGTAACTGAACTTGGGTCGGAGAAGCATAACGATAAAATTAGCAAAAATTGTGGATGGAAGAAGAGATGCATCTTCTGGGACTTGCCTTATTGGAGCACTCTTCTTATCCGTCACAACTTGGATTTCATGCACATTGAGAAGAACATGTTCGAAAACTGCTTCAACACGATTTGCAACATTACAGGGAAAACAAAGGATAGAGTTAAATCTAGATCTGAGTTGGATACATTTTGTAATAGGCCGGAGTTGACAAGGCGGAATGATAAGGGACTGTGGCCCAAGGCAGCCTACACAATTGACATTGAAGCTAGGAACAAGCTGTTTGATTGGGTGAGGGGATTGAAGTTCCCCGACGGTTATGCATCGAACTTGGGAGGGTGTGTGGATTTGAAGAAGACAAAGATGTATGGGATGAAGAGCCACGATTGCCATGTGTTCATGGAGAGGCTTCTCCCTGTTGCATTTCGAGAACTACTACCTAAGCCTATATGGAGCGCTCTCGCCGATCTGAGCTTATTTTTCAAGAATTTATGCTCAAGGGTGCTTGAGGATGAAGTGTTAGCAAATCTTGAAAGCAACATACCATTGATTCTATGCAAGCTTCAGCGTATCTTTCCACCGAGCTTCTTTGATTCTATGGAGCACTTGCCGGTTCACCTCCCACATGAAGCGAGACTTGCTGGACCGGTTCAGTATCGATGGATGTATCCATTCGAGAGGTGTGTAATAAAGGCATCCATATTACGTAAAATGTTCTTATTTCCGAAGGAACATTATCTTACCTAAATATATATACAACTTACAAGTATTTGGGAAAATTGAAGAAGTACGTCAGCAACAAAGGTAAGCCTGAGGGGTCGATGGCCAATGCATACGTGAGATGTGTCGCCATCTTCTGCAGCTATTACTTTGGAGACCACGTGCCCACTAAGGCATCTAGGCCGGCCAGAAATGCAGACACGTATGAAGTTCAAAAGGATGATGAAGTTACACTTTCAATATTTAGGATCTCAGGTAGACCTATGGGCGAAAGGAATACAGAATGGCTGACAGATAAGGAGGTGCAGGCAGCCCACTATTATGTCCTCTCGAACTGTGCTGAAGTTGATGAATTTATGAAGATCTTTGCTAGGTGAGCAGCTTACTTATTATAACACATAAATTTGAACTTCTAACTACTATCTAATCATGTCATCATGTCCACAGCGTTTTCAAAAAGCGTTGTCTGAAGATGGATCCAAATATGGCAGATGACACACTTGAAGAACTGCTTGAAGAGAAGTTGCCAATTGAATTTCCTGATTGGTTCGGGGATTATGTCCGAGATCCTGCAAACCAAGTCACATGTTCTTACTTACAGTCTTTAGCAGAGGGGCCATTCGATTGAGTATCCGCTTTTCCATCGTATATAGTAAATGGTCTTAGATTTCACAATGGATTACACGTCCAAGTCTACTAGCAATTGTGGGGTGTGTGTGAAAGGGGCTGATCAAAATGGAGGTGATGATTTGTTTGATTTCTATGGAAAACTTAAACGAATTGTGAGGCTTGAATATGCCGGTGTGCCTCTGAAAAGAACCGTTCTGTTTGATGTCGACTGGTATGATCCCGGTCAAAATGGTACGAGGGTGTACGAGCAATATCAAATGGTTGAGATTAACCATAGGAGGTACCGTACTAAGTACGAACCTTTTATCTTGGCAGATCAGGCACGTCAAGTGATGTTCATTGAATATCCAAGCCTAAAACGCGATAAGGCAGACAGGTTGGCAGCGATACACATACAAGCCCGCTCCAGAGTTGAGTACGTTCATAAGGACAAATCAACTACCAACTCGTACCAAGAAGAGGTTGTCGATGAAACAGCGAGAAATCCTGTAGACGCTCGTGATGAGTACATTGACCTGCACGAAGACATATATGTAGACTTAACCATTGGTGACGAGGATCAGAGTATGTGTGTAGTGTAGAGTAGTATATGTACCTTAATTGTTATATGCTTACTTTTCCCATTACATGCCAACTCATTTCTTCATTTATACTAATACAATCTGTTTGTGTTTGTCATGTGCTTTTTGCAGATGCCCCGGCAAAGAAAGTGTAGTTACCAGATTCCCAGCTCTAGTGGGACCCAGGGTTCACCACTGACTGCTGAGAGTAGCCCTGGTGGATCGGGCAGCTACTCTCATGTTAGTCAGACTCCCAGTGGATCGAGCATGGGGACGTCTAGTGGTGGTTATGGGCTAGGACAGTACCCGCCTGACGGGTGTCCATATACCGAGATCGTCGATGGTGCTACGTGGGAGGGGAAGTTGGTGTTGTTCCCTAATGGCAGGAGGAAGTAAGTATTATATATACATTTGTAGAACATAACTTAAGATAAGTGTTTATATATATGTCACATGAATTATCTAATAAATATATGTACTCTTCTATATGTCATTCATAACTGCAGGTTGTGGCCTCAGCAATCTTCAGACGACCTGCATGAGATATTCAAGCTTAGGAGGGAGTTGCCGGGCCAGGGAGGCGAAAAGTGGAGCACACTCAAGGCTGAGACGAAGCACTTCTACTTTGATGAGCTTTGGGTAAGATTTTATATTTCGACAATTTGTTGTGGTATGTTAGCCACTTAATTGGGTGATATGTTAGTCACCATTGTGTTAGTAAATTCTAGGACAATTTGTGTGGTATGTTAGCCACTTACTTGGGTGATATGTTAGTCACCATTGTGTTAGTAAATTCTAGGACAATTTGTGTGGTATGTTAGCCACTTACTTGGGTGATATGTTAGTCACCATTGTGTTAGTAAATTCTAGGACAATTTGTGTGGTATGTTAGCCACTTACTTGGGTGATATGTTAGTCACCATTGTGTTAGTAAATTCAAGGACAATTTGTGTGGTATGTTAGCCACTTACTTGGGTGATATGTTAGTCACCATTGTGTTAGTAAATTCTAGGACAATTTTAGAACCGGCTGACTGAGCCGCGAGATGGTAAGGGCTCTGCCATGCATCACTTCGGGTCATGAGCTGTTGTCACTGATCGCCAGATGTCGGTAAGTATATATATGTGTGTTCTGATTACAACATGATTTGTACACATGTGTATTGCTTTCATTTATACCAATTTTCCACTTGTTTGCATTCCTACCAACTTACTAACTACTTGTTGCAATATATAATGTTCTTTAACTGAACCTGAACCAACCCAAGACTTGCCTAGAGCAAATGAAGATGGGGAAGTTCAAGAACGGCGTTTGGGTGGACCAGAAGTCCGAGCTTATTGTGGTATGTGTATTTGCTAAGTGTTACAGTTGTATATGCATGTGTATTATAAATTAAATATGAAATTGTAGCTCATTTCGTATACACTTGACTATTACAGAGTGAGGTGGAGCGGATCATTGCGGAGAGGCTGCTCGAGGGTGAGGAGTTGTCCGTGGAAGAACAAGACCGGATCTTTCTACAGGTCAACCCACCCGACAATAAGGGTCGGGTTTATGGTCTTGGTAGTTATGGCGAGACACTGACGCAGAGCTTCTCCGTGTCCCAGCAGCAATCTCAAGGACATGGTGGTGTTTACACACGAGGCGAGCGGCGGATGGTGAATGAAGCGGTGACTCCTCTCGGTGAGATTGGAAATCTCGGGGATGAGCGACTCGTTTTAATCAGAGGATGGAAGAGCTCTGCCGCTTGTATATGAGCCAGAATACCCCCGGCCCCTCGTCTTAGTGATGTTGTGATATTTTGGATACTATGCTACTTTTTACTTTGTTGGATATTTGGATTTATATTCAGATATGTAGACTTTATTTTGGATAATTTGTTTTTTGGACGAATCGTTGTTGTTAATTAATGCAATTTCTCCTTTATGACATATCACTATTATATTTGTTGAAAAAAACAGGTGAAAATTATAAAATAATTTTAAAAAAAAATTTAAAAAAAACAGTAGTTTAGCGACGGATAATTATCCGTCGCTAAACTACGAATTAGGGCGTTCTAGCCCTAATTCGATTAGAGACGGATAATTATCCGTCTCTAATGGCGACGGAGGGTCAACGCCCTATCCGTCGCCAATTACAGGCTATTAATGGCGGATACAAATCGTCACTAATTGCTTAGAGACGCCGTCATTAAGATTGGCAGCATCCGTCATCGCTAAGGCCTTAGCGACGGATCGGCAGGGGTTTAGCGACGGATAATTCCGTCGCTAAACCCCTATTTTTTTGTAGTGGTATGGAAATTGAAAATCTTTCATCTCTCAAGTTAGACTTCACTAATTTGGAAAATTCAATAGATAAGAGTTCAGAGGATAACCAGACCTTGCTGCAATTCTGCCTCGTGCTTCGTTTTACCAATCTGCAACGACTCTTTTTTTTTAATTATGTTTTTTAATTTATTTAATCATTTAGTTTAATGTTTTCTAATTTATTTTTCGTTTTTGTTTTAATTTTTGGATTTTATTTTAGACTTTTCTTTATTCTGGTAATGATAAGGTTGATGATGTGTTAGTCAAAACTGTGTTTAACTCGTTGATAAGGCTGACACATCATCGATCAACATGGTCAAACTGCGCTTTTGGGAAAAAGTGAAAATGTATGGACCGGGATTTGGTATAGGATAGACAAGTGTATACAATACACCAAAGAATACTATAGAGTAGTATCTTTGATATACCGTATTAAACAGTGTATATAACAAGTCAAACACTCTTTAACACTTATACTAATCAAAATACCCAAGGAGTACTATTACTTAGTGTCTTTGATACAGAAAGAACCAGTGTATTTAAACTACATCATTTAAACACACAAGCAGAATAGCAACAACGGAAAAGTAAAAGTAACTTAGTGTATTCAGTACACCCAAGAATACTATCACAAAGTGTCGTCGATATACTAAATTGAGTAGAGTAATAACTGGAACAGTAAATTACTCTAATACACTACTAATCTACTGAACAAGATAAGTACACAGCAGAAAGTAAAGACACCAAGTTTGGGTTTTCTAGAAGGTTAATATATTATAACCTTCCGAGCCTTAAAGGCAAATGTAACTCACTACAATAATGAATTACAAGGACACTCCACAGCTTAATTACAGAAATCCAAGCTATGGATGAATAAGCTACTGAATTGACAGACAATTCTACTCTAGCACCAACTAGATTGAAGCTTAGGCGAATATCAAGGCCGTGTAGTGAATACACTCAGAACGGCTGTATGAACTCGTACTTTGGGTGAACTACGACTAGCTTCTTATATAGGTTTACAACCCTAGACGCTAGATGGTAAGTTCCTTTTGTTTGTTGCAGAAGATCTTGACTTGCATCTTCGAATTCTTCTCTTATGAATATTTTCTTTGCTCTCTTCTTCAATAAGGAAAGTGCATATTTGCTTTCCTTATTGTTTCTTCCTTTATGCTTGCTTTACACGCTTTCCTTCATCTTTGATTTCTTTCCTTTTTGTTTCAGCCGCCAGTCATATACTTGGAATATTCAGATTTCCTAAGCATATATCCTCAATAACTTTGTCGCAGATTCTCTTGGTCTCCAATAAGAAAATAATTCTTCTTTGATCAGATTTGCATTCCCACTTGGCTTTGAACTCTTTCTAGGTTTCAATTTCGAATCCCTTGACTTCTTTGAACCTGCACAATTAACCTAAAACTGTGGAACTAGGATAAGGTTAATTTAGGAACATATCGAACAAGTACTAAAGCTGCAGTTCAAATAGGTGTTGTGAAAACACCGTCGTAACACCTATACTTTCTAACCTGTTTAATGTCCAAAATCAGATAACTCAACTTGGAAACTAGTGAAGTTGAATAAAGACAAAATATAGTAACTCAAGTGCAATTACAAAGTGTAGTCTTAGTGTTGTGGAAACTAGTGAAGTTGAATAAAGGCAAAATATAGTAACTCAAGTGCAATTACAAAGTGTAGTCTTAGTGTTGTGAAAACACTGACTTAAGTGCAGTCTTTGTGTTGTGAAAACACTGACTCAAACACTTGCACTTTCATTCTCCCCATTTTTGCCTTTCTTCACAAAACTTCACTTTCACTTACTGTTACTCCCCCTTAATATTAGACCTGGAATAACATTAGTAGAACAGATTCACAAAATGATTGTGCACAAGTCAGATTAAGCATAAGTCAGAGTAACCATTTCTCCCCCTTTTTGTGAGGAAAGCAAAAACACAGTGACCGAAGAAAAAATGACTTTTCCAAGGTCTTAGAAGGACCTGAACCAGATGTACAAGTACCTGAGTTAGGAAAAGACAAGAAAAGACGAAGATAGAGAGAAAGAAAGATCTTTAGAAGGAAGGGTAGGTTAGGTTACAGGCTTGAGAGAGTTTAGCCTAGCTTGTGAGCTTGTGTGGTGGAGGATCTGAGGGAATGAGTCTAAGACGGATCTATCAGTCCACTTGATCCAGAACACCAACTTGAACCACAAGTTAGTACACAAGATAGCTGCACAACACAGGAGAGTTAGAAAACACAAAATCTTCAAGGGTGAGATAATTTAAATTTAAGAAATAATTAGGTCTCATGAAACAATTTGATTCAAAACTACATATTTCTTAAATAAAGTTGCCCAAAAGATTTTTTTCGCTCCCCCTGAACACTTACTAGACTCCCAAGACCTTAACCTATATGAGATGCAAATGCAGAGTGATTTACATGATGCAAAGAAAGTAGTGTTGCAAATACACAGAGTAATCAATGGTGTTATCAGAACATCCAGTTGAACAACTTCAAGTAGACTCATCAGAAAACTTTTATAGTACAACTCAACAACCTTTTTAGTGCCAAAAACAACAGGGTGGTACTCTTATTTTATATGATTACACACTGAATGTAGGCAGCCTGAACCCCATACACCCCAAAGAAGAAACAAAATCTTGACAACACAGTGAGCACATAGAATGAATGCAAACTGAACTCCATACACCCCAGTATCCCAATGCGTACTCATTTACTGTGTCACTTTTATAGAGATAACCTCAAGTCAGTACCAAGCACTGAATGCAGGCAACCGGAGCCTCATACACCCCAGTGTTAGTCCAGACTATATCTAGCTATCCAATCCAATCAAAACATGGGCACATTTATTTAGTCGAGGAGAGACCTTTTATTATTTCTTTCGGAGTAAACCACTATCAGCTGCACCAAGGATTATCAGTCCATAGTGTTAGCTAATGGTGTTATGGCAACACTTGAAAATCCTAACCTCAGACAATACACATACCAAGAGACTTCCTCAGACTGAAGAATTTCTCACTATCTAAAGGTTTAGTAAATATATCAGCAAGTTGATGTGTGGTTTCTATATGTTCTATGTGAATAGTCTTAGCATCTACCAGATCTCTCAAAAATGTCTAATATCAATGTGTTTGGTTCTAGAATGTTGTACTGGATTTCTAGATATGTTTATGGCACTCAGATTATCACAAAACATAAGGAGAGTATCACTCTTTAAGCCATAGTCATGCAACATATGCTTAAGCCAAACTAACTGGGTTACACAAACTTCCTGCTGCAACATATTCAGATTCAGTAGTGGAAAGAGATACACAATTTTGTTTCTTACTGTACCAAGAGACCAAGTTATTACCTAAATAAAAACACCCACCACTTGTTGATTTTCTGTCGGCTAAGTCTCTAGCCCAGTCAGAATCACTATAACCAATCAAGTTGGTGTTAGTATCTCTTGAGTACCATATGCCCAAGTTGGCTTTCTCAGATATGTACTTCAAGATCTTCTTGACAGCATTCAGGTGAGAGATACGGGGGTCTGCTTGGTACCTGGCACAAACACAAACTGCATACATAATATCAAGATGAGTCGCTGAAAGATACAGCAGACTTCCAATCATGGACCTGTACAGTGTACTTTTACCACTATCACCAGAGTCATCCTTAGACAGTTTAGTACTAGAAGACATAGGAGTTTTGCTAGGTTTTGACCCTTCCAGACCAAATCTCTTGACAAGGTTCTTGGCATATTTCTCTTGGGAAAGAAACAGACCATCTTGTTGCTGTTTCACTTGGAGACCTAACACTACAAGAATTCTTTAAAATAGCGACGGAAAGGTTATCCGTCGCCCCTTAACGACGGATCGGTGATTTTAGCGACGGATAGACTATCCGTCGTTAAGGCTTTGTTGACTTTTAAAAAAATAAAAAAGGAAAATAGAATTTTAACGACGGATAGATTATCCGTCGTTCAAAGTAATAAAAAAATTAAAAAAAATTAAAAACTATCCGTTGCTATATCCGTCGCTAAAACATACTAAAAACGGGCAGAAGCCCTTCTTCTTCCCCATTTCTTCTCTGTTTCTCTTTTCTTCTTCTCCTTCTCCATTTTCGCCATTTGTGAAGTCCGACCAAAACTCCACCATTCTGGCCAATCTTGGAGTCTTTTCGAAGCTCGTTCAACAAGGAACTCGGGTGGCCCTTCAATTTCATCCTTTTCGGCTATTATTATCGTAATTAAAGGTATTAACCTAAAACCCTTACTTTTCTAAATTTGGGATTTTTGCTAATTTCGATCAATTGTATGTTTTTAAACTCATCTACTAGCTAATATAGCTTATATTAAGTAGTGGGTTAAGCTTGAGGTTGTGCAATTGATTGATATATTGTGAAATTGATTTGTTAGTATGATATTTGTACGTATGTATGGTATTTAGTTTGATGCTTTCGTATATGTATTAGGATTAGTGGTTGTAGTATATTGATGTTTGTAGGATTTGGTTGAGCATTTGGAGATCATTTAGATTTAGTGATTTTGGTGGTTGTAGTATAATTGGCTCGTATAATTCGTAAAATGCATGTAATTTATAATTTATAATTCGTATAAAAAATTTGTAGTTGTAATGGGAATATAATACATAAATTGGCAATTCGTATAAAAATTGGTAATTCGTATAATTCGATGGAAATATAAATTGGTAATTCGTATAAAAAATTGGTAATTCGTAATTTATAATTTATAATCCGTATAATTGAAATGCTTTTAATTTATAATTTGGTAATTTGTGATGGGAATAACTAGTTAGATTATGTGAGAAGGGTAGATTATGTATATGACTAGTTAGTTGTTGATAATACCAAGTATTTGTGATTTACATGCTTTTCAAAATGTATGTAGTTGTATACTAACACATTTTTCCTGTATTTGTTGCATGTTTTTGCAGATGCCGCGACATAGGCGACCCACATACCGCCCTCCCCCATGCAGCCAGTCGGGGGGTAGTCGAGGAGGGGGGGTCAGACTCAAAGGAGCAAGGTAGTCAGAGCAGCCGGTCTACGGTTCCGGAGACCCCACCTGGTTCGAGCAGGGGCTCGAATCCGATCATCGGGAACTTACAGGATGACAATTGTCCCTACACCGAGCTTGAGGTCGGGGCTCATTGGAAAGGGAAGCCTGTGTTGTTCCCCCTGGGTAGAGACAAGTAAGTATTATGCATTCCTTTATATATATAGAACATAACTTAAGATAATTTATGTCACATCATTGTTGTACTATACTAATTAATATTTATTTCTTCTATCTTATACATTGATAACAGGTTATGGACTTCAGATGTAGCCGCTAAACTCGATGACATCTTTCGGAGCAAAAGGGAGCCCCCGGTGGAGGGGGGCGAGAAGTGGTCGTGCATCTCGGACCGGATGAGAGGCGAGTACTTTGATGAGTTGTGGGTAAGTTTAAATCTGACATTTTACTTGTTGTTATAATCGTTGTTTTAATGTGAGTGGTATGTTAGCCACTGTATGTGAGTGGTATGTTAGCCGCTGAACTTGGGTGATATGTTAGTCACCACTGTGTTAGTTAATTTTAGGACAATGTTAGTGGTATGTTAACCACTATATGTGAGTGGTATGTTAGCCGCTAAATTTAGGTGATATGTTAGTCACCATTGAATATGTTATGTTGTGTTATCTTATTAAATTGATGTCTCGGTTTACATTATGTAATTTTGATGTTGTCTGGAATTGGGAATGTAGAAAAAGTACTTCATTCCCAACAAGTTGCTCCACCTGATATGGCCTTGTTTCGAGTCACTGGGGTCAGCCCGATATAAGTATATGGTTTGCACTATGAAAAAGATGTGGCGACAAAACAAAAGGCCTGCATGGTGTGATGAGGAGGAGTGGGCGCTTTGGGAGGCCTACTGGACTCGTCCTAATGTCCAGCAGATTGCGGACTGTAGCAGAGAACCGGCCGGTACCGATCGAGGGTAAAGGGGTGGCCATTCACCACTATGGGTCGCAAGTTGTTCTTACGCATCACGTGAAATCGATAAGTGTACATCTAATTTGTCAGTTTATTCATACATGTGTTTTGTGTTTCATTTCTACACCTTTAATGAGTTCCTAGCTAAATGTTTGCATATATAATGTTCTTCAGGTGTCTTCAGGGCAGAAGAATACCGCCTTCGAGTACTTTAAAAGAGTCAAGCTGAAGAACGACAGATGGGTTGACAGCAAGTCCGAGGCTATTGCGGTACGTTAATTTTGGTTAAAGTTCATATTTTTGTAGTACAAGTTATTTTGAAAAAAACTGTAACTCATGATATCTGCATTTTACTGTTTCAGGTTGAGGTGGAGGCTCAGATCGAGAGGCAGCAGGCCGAAGCGGGTGAGGAGATGACAATTGAACAACAAAACAGCATCTTCTTAGCCGTCAACCCAATGGACAACAAAGGCCGAGTATATGGATTGGGGAGTTTCGGCCCTGTGGTGACTACTCGTACCTACTCAGCATCCCAGCAATCTAGACATTAGGTTTTCATACAGGAGCATGTCTCGGAGTTGGTGCAGTCACAGGTTTCAGAACATGTTGCACGGCTAACAGCGGATATGGAGCGGCGAGATAGAGCACTACGGGAGGAAAACGAGCGTCTTCGGGAACAAATGCAGGCTTTCATGTCCAGGTTCGAGCGTACCACCCGTCCTAGAGTTAGATTTGGACTTCTGTTTTTCTGACTTCTTACTTTAGACTATGTACGGATATTTCATTTCATTACAAATGGTTTGTTAACTTTTGTAGAATGATTTCTATTTAATTAAAACAATTTCATTATTCTAGATTTACTATCGAACATTATATTTGTGAAACAGGTGAAATATTAAAACAGGCTGCAAAATATAAAAAAAATCAAATCTTATCCGTCGCTAAAAAGTAGATTTAAAAAAAACAGATGGATATTTTATCCGTCACTAAAAAGCCAATTTTTTGTTTTAAAAAAAATTAAAAATCTGCTTTTTAGCGACGGATAATATCCGTCGTTAAAAATCCGTCGCTAAAAAGTCAATGGTTTATCCGTCGCAATTTAGCGACGAATAAATTATCCGTCGTCCCGCTTCCCGTGGGACGACGGCTTTTTTATCCGTCGCTAAGGACTTAGCGACGGATCGCTACTGTTTTAGCGACGGATAGATCCGTTGCTAAAATAGTATACTTTTGTAGTGATAAAAAGAAAGTTAGTTCTCCAATCATGCTCATCTCGAAAGTCCCTGTCATAGAGTTAACAAACTTATCCATGATGGATTTGTTAGTAGAACCAATGACAATATCATCTACATATATCTGAGCTATGCAGACATCTTTGTCCTGTTTTAAGATAAACAGGGTACGATCACCATCACCACGAACAAAGCCAAACTACAAGAGAAACATAGTTAGTCTATCATACCAAGCCCTAGGAGCTTGTTTCAACCCATACAAAGCTTTGTGAAGTTTGAAAACATAGTCATGGTGAAAAGGATCAACAAAGCCTTTTGGTTGTTCTACAAATGCCTCTTTGTCTATGTACCCATTCAGAAAAGCAGCTTTGACATCCATTTGAAAAAGTTTGATTTTCAACACACATGCTATGGCAAGTAATAGTCTAATATAGACTCAATCCTAGCAACAGGTGCAAATGTTTCATCAAAGTCAATGCCCTCAACTTGTGTGAAACCTTGAGCTACAAGGCGAGCCTTATTTCTGACAATCACACCATTTTCATCACTTTTGTTTTTGAAGATCCATTTAGTCCCTATAACATTAGCATTAGGGGGCCTAGGAACTAAAGTCCAAACATTATTTTTTGAGAATTGTTGTAACTCATCTTGCATAGCATTTATCCAATGGGTGTCTTTAAGAGCTTCAGTAACATTCTTAGGCTCAAAAGATGAGACATAACGAGAGACATGTAACTCAGGGGATGTGGTAGACATACACACACAAAGTCTCACCATGTGTCGATAGTCGACTAGAGTTTTCCGCCTGGTGTGTACTCCATCAGTTAGGTTCTCAATTACTTGAGTGACGGGATGATCCTTTTTTATCCGAGCTGGTGGATCTAGTCTCCCTCCTGCATCTCATGTTTGTTCTTCTTCTGATTCAGCATCAGACTCTTCCGGTGTATGAAGAACACCGGCATGTGTAGTGGGAACACTGATGTCTTCTGTTTCATTGTTCTCAGAAGAGTGTGGAGCACAATGAGCAGAACCAGTCTCTTTTTTCTGCAGCTCTTGAGTTCCAGTTTCAGTGTTTATTGCCCTTGGTATAACAATAGACTCTACTTCCTTAGTCCCTGTATCAGCAACAAGGTTTCCTGCAACACTCGCAGAATCATTAAATACAACATTGACCGACTCCTGAACAGTTTTCAACCTTGGATTATAGATCCTGTAGGCATGACTGTTTAGGGAGTAGCCAACAAAAATCCCTTTTTCACGCTTGGGATCAAACTTTCCTAGATAATCACGATCATTAAGAATATAGCAAGCACAACCAAAGATATGAAAGTATTTCAAGTTGGGTTTTTTATTCTTTAGCAGTTCATAAGGAGTCTTGGAAGTGCCCGGTCTGAGATAGACCCTGTTAATGATGTGACAGGCAGTATTCAAGGTATCAGCCCAAAGTCTATTTGAGACATTCATAGAGTTCAGCATGACTCTAGCCATTTCTTATAAAGTGCAATTCTTACGCTCAGCTATCACATTTTGCTGAGGTATTTTGGGAGCAGAGAACTCATGATTGATACCATGTGTATAACAAAATTGAGCAAACTTCTGGTTCTCAAACTCCTTCCCATGATCAGATCTAATACGTTTCACAGAGAAAGCATACAAGTTTTTATACTAGCATGCAAGATTCTAAACATATCAAAGGTTTCAGATTTGTCCTTGAGAAATCTGACCCCGGTACCTGGAGAAATCATCAACAATCACAAATGCATACCGTTTCCCACCAAGACTGCTAACCTCAATTGGACCCATGAAATCCATATAAAGCAGCTGAAAACACTTGGTTGTACCTATTTGTAAAGCCCCGACTTTTCATTAAATCGTTTTATTTTTTATTTTTAATTTTAGTTCCTTATTTAGTAGTGAATAATTTTCTTAGTGTTTAATTGGGGATAACCTAATTAATTATAGTTTGGTTTAGAGTCCAAGTTGATTTGGGGGTCACCTCTTTTCTTCTTCCAATTGTACCCCTTTTACGTTTCTATTCCTTCCGCCTCCAGATTGACTTCGTCAGTTCCCTCTTCTTCCTTCTCCTGCTCGACTTCTATTTCCTCTCTTCTCTCGATTTCTTCCTCCATCGGTGCCTATACCTACGCCGTCCCAACCACACTAACTGGAATCGATAGATAGATTGGGTGGATTCGGATTGATAAACTCCTCGATATCAAGCCAGACGAACATCACTCGTCCTCAACCTCGCCGTTTCTTCTTTGTTCTGGATCAAATTCTGCCGTGTCAATTCCGTTCGCCTTCCGGTACGTCTCGAGTCTTAATTTTCTTTCTCGTGATTTAGTCTCGGGGTGGGTGTTTGTGTTTTCATCCTGTTTCTGTATAATTGAATCGAAATCCCCTTTCCTTCTTTTGAATTCGACTTCCTTCTCGCCGCATACCGATCGACTCGCTTCGCTTGTAGTCGAAGTTATCCCCTTGTCTGTTATGCTTCTTGTGCCTTAATCTGTACAGTTCTGGGTTTCTTTTGTTGTTCAAGTCGAACTCGTAATTTGGCTTGTTCTTGTTGAAATTGACGTGCCAGATTATTATTGTTAATGGTCTTGACGTGCTCTGTTTGAACCGTATGCTCCGTTTTCTGTTGAGTCGTTAAGCTGCCACCACGCATTTCGTACTTTCGGGTTCACTTGCTTAGTATGATGTTTCGCTTCTTGCTTTCTTTTGGGTATATACTGTACTGCAAGCTCCCCTAGGCTCATTCGCGGTTATATAATAATTTTCAAAGCTATAGTTATGTTGTATGCAAGCTTCTTTATAAATTGTAGATCGTTAATTTTCGTGATTTTATGTTTTATGATATTTGTTTGATTGTCAGTGTGATATGTGTCTCTACTCTTTAGGATTTACTCACCCTAATCAATTGATTGTCAGAATTATGATATCAAGTGTGTTAGAACATGGACTATTGTTAGTATATGGATTATTGCTTATTTTGACTGTAGTCCAGAAAGCATGATTAGTGTTTTCAATATTAATTCTTTATCTCCAGGTTTTGTGTTGTTGCTAAGTACTGCAATGTTGTAAATCTTGACCCATCTTTGTGCAAGGCCTATCTTTAACTATTTGTGTAAATGTCATATGCCTGTAATATATAACAAGTCCTAATTGTTGTTTTGTAGCTCTGTACGTGTTCTGTTAGTACACGACCTACATCAACTAAATGAAATTGCATGAGTTTTATGTTATTTTTTTATAAATCTTGTTCTGCCTGTTAGTTGCTCGGATTTGTGCAGGTCCAGAATGTGTACTTGAATAGAAGTACATGAATGGTTTGAGATATTTATTATAAGTGCTGTTTCCAGAATGCGTATTGTCTTAGTTGCTCGATATGCTTGTAAATTGTAATGGTTACAGTTAGCTTAACCGATTCCTGTGGTCTCTATTGTCAATGTTATTTCCGTCTTGATTTTAATTTGATTGTTTTTTTTTTTTATTATCTCAATTGCTTTCCAACTATGGTAGTTTAGTTTTGACCAGTGTAGTGTGATTACTTCTCTTCTCTACCTGTTGTAGATACCTGTTTGTTGTGTTACTTGTTGTTGGCTGTGGTTAATGAATTAATGGATTAGCTAATTAATTGCTGGACTAGCTATTTCTTTCATTGGCTTGATATGTCTGTTTGTTGAATTACTACCTGAGTACTATAGCCTGATGTCGATTGATCCTTTGTGATGTCCAAGTGGGAAAGAACTTTTATTGGTTAACTAGTACTGTTCTTATTCTGCAGGAGACATTTACTGCGAGTAAAGTTTGTGTGTTCTAGGTTTCCTCATTAATCTGTTTTATTTTATAATTGTTAATGATAAAATTTCTAATTTGTTATGTAATTATATGCTTAGTTGTTTCCGATCGTTTTTGCTCGTTTATGGGGGGTTAAAGGGTATCGTTAAGTTATTTTTTTGTGTAAGTGTTAAGTGGTGTTACCTTTTATCAGGATTTGCGGATTTGCTATTTTTACGAGGTCGTTTAAGGTGAGTGTTCTACCCAAAAAGTATATGTATATTTGCGAAACTACAAGAAGCTATTTTAATATTATATATATACATAGTATTGCATCTCAAATATTGTGAAAGTCATGAAATCAAGTTCTGAAAACTGCGTCAAATCTTTTTCTCATGCTTCCGCGCTAAAAAGATACATATGTATATGATTTATTATGATCTTCGTTTGATTTGATTGATTGATTCGCTTCGACCGATATGTGCGCAATTGTGGTGGGGGTTTCTGAGTGGACATACTTGGGCAGTTGTGTCTGTCGAGTTGTTCATGAAGTACCTCTGCTTACTATCCCTAGACGCGAGGCAGAAGTCGCCGAGGTCTTTGGGAGTAGTAGTGTTTAACCCATGTACCATGGCAGGGTCTTCGTCTTCATATTCGTTTGACAGTGGTAGCACCCTGTCTGGAGTGATAAGGGCTTGGATTGGGGTTATAAGGTTGACTGCACCAACGATAATTTATTCTCTTCGTTATATGTTTTTTCGACTATTTTTATATTACGATTCGTTTGATTTTAAAAACCATACTTCGTTATTACATATTTCGTTGTTCACTTAGCATAGAACCTCACTGAGTTTTATCTCACACTTGATTTTTTACCTTCTTGTAGATTTCGGAGGCTAGTGGGGGACCGAGTCGGGTAGACGTTCAGCAACTTGAGTGAAAGTGGGTTATAAATGGGATTTGTTTTGTAATTTTTATCCGCTGTTTTTTTTTTGGAAATAGTATTCTTCGAAAGTGTTATGTTAGAATTTTTAGCTGCATGTAAAAATAGTGTTTTCGCAGGTCAACTGTTCAAATTTTAGCTTTTGGAAGCTTTTAGATTGTCTTCCTGTTGTTTGTTTAACGCCCTTATCTTTTTAAAAGTTAGTGAAATTTTCGGGGCGTGACAGTTGGTATCAGAGCTTGAGTTTTTACTCGAGCTGTACCGGGATATGATTTTCGGACCTTGGGTTGTGCGAGTGAGGTGCCTAAGTTGCTGAACCTAGGTTGTGTGTTTCGTGTTAACTGGTTCTCGAGTTGTCGTCTTATTACTAAAATATGAAAGTGATTGACGTATGAGTGCTCAATTTGATTTGCTTGACATATGTAATTCTAATTTTCTCGTATCATATGATCAAAATGTTATCTGCTTGTGTTGTGTAGCCTGTTTTCGCATGTAATCTGTTATCATTTAGTGGCCCAATATTTTACTTGAGTTAGTATAAATCACTTGTAGGCGGCCGACTACATAATGATTCGTACTAACTAGAGTCAATAGAGGATCACTATTTGATTAGATACTTGCACATTTCACTTAATTCGAGTTTTACAGCTGACTGTTGCATGTACTGAAAATGAATTTCTGGTGGTTTATGTGGCTAAATTTTCTTCCTCCCTGCTGATCAAATGTTACTTGTCAGTGTCTTTTGCATGACTTGTGTGATTTTAATTGCAGTACATCTTCTGATCAAATGTTACTTGCTTGTGTTGCTCTGTTTCTTGAATGTCTAGCTTATGTTACTTGAATGAGTTTTGGTAACAAAATAATTGGTGATTGTGGCTCTTAGCACTGCTCTTTTTCTGTTAGTCCTACTACTGGAGTTTTAGATTTTAGTAAATTGCACTTTTTGTATTTGAGGTTAATTGAGCTAATTAATTTGACTAAGTTGATGTGAACGTTTGGGTTTGAAAAATCAAATTCCTCGTTTTGTTTCATGATAGTAAGTGTGATCTGATGATTTCCAGGTATATACCATGCTTGTTATTCTTCGTGAACCTACTTGAAAAGTGATCATGTTATGTAAATTTGATATTTATGTACATCATTCTTCCCATGTATCTTAGTAGTCTGTGTTTACTTCTGCTAGTCACTTATTTGCAGGAGTTATGTGGTAGTTTTTAATTTCTCGTTCGATGAAATCCATCTTGTTAACCTTCAACCTTTCATCGACCTTTTACTCTTCTTTCTCTAGTCGCATTTAGTAACTCGCTTCATAACTTCTTCCAGAAAACGCAAAGTATCAGACTCTTTAGCAAACTTTCACAGTTCTTTCATCTTCTTCATTGTAATTCCCCTGATCTTGATTACTTAACCAGAATCTCAATCTCACCAAACCTCTCTCGATAAGCTTCTTGGCCTCTTATTAAAGATTGTATTCTTTCCTTCTCTTTATCACTCGAGAAACCCTCTTGATTTTGCTCCCTGCATAGAAATTTAAAGGAGGCTTGCTTCGTCTGTTGCGGTGCGTTCACTTGTTAACCAATCTTCAAGTATGTTATCGGTAAGTTTCGAACTTACATTTTTTTTCTTGGAGTCTGTATCCCGAGCTCTTCGTTTCCTTAGATGAGAATTTGGGGACCAAATTCCTTTAAGGAGGGGAGAATGTAAAACCCCGACTTTTCATTAAATCGTTTTATTTTTTATTTTTAATTTTAGTTCCTTATTTAGTAGTGAATAATTTTCTTAGTGTTTAATTGGGGATAACCTAATTAATTATAGTTTGGTTTAGAGTCCAAGTTGATTTGGGGGTCAACTCTTTTCTTCTTCCAATTGTACCCCTTTTACGTTTCTATTCCTTCCGCCTCCAGATTGACTTCGTCAGTTCCCTCTTCTTCTCGTTTTCTTCCTTCTCCTGCTCGACTTCTATTTCCTCTCTTCTCTCGATTTCTTCCTCCATCAGTGCCTATACCTACGCCGTCCCAACCACACTAACTGGAATCGATAGATAGATTGGGTGGATTCGGATTGATAAACTCCTCGATACCAAGCCAGACGAACATCACTCGTCCTCAACCTCGCCGTTTCTTCTTTGTTCTGGATCAAATTCTGCCGTGTCGATTCCGTTCGCCTTCCGGTACGTCTCGAGTCTTAATTTTCTTTCTCGTGATTTAGTCTCGGGGTGGGTGTTTGTGTTTTCATCCTGTTTCTGTATAATTGAATCGAAATCCTTTCCTTCTTTTGAATTCGACTTGCTTCGCTTTCCGCATAAATGACCGCTCGCTTGTAGTTGAAGTTATCCCTTGTTATGCTTCTTGTGCCTTAATCAGATAGCCTGGTTTCTTTTGTTGTTCAAGTCGAACTCGTAATTTGGCTTGTTCTTGTTGAAATTGACGCGTGCATTATTATTGTTAATGGTCTTGACGCGTTCGCTTGAACCGTATGCTCCGCTTTTCATTGAGTCGTTAATTTGCCACCTACTGCTTTCCTGACTTTCGGGTTCACTTGCTTAGTATGATGTTTCGCATTCTTGCTTTCTTTTGGGTATATCTTGCATCGCAAGCTCCCTAGGCTCATTCATGGTTATATAATAATTTTCAAAGCTATAGTTATGTTGTATGCAAGCTTCTTTATAAATTGTAGATCGTTAATTTTCGTGATTTTATGTTTTATGATATTTGTTTGATTGTCAAGTGATATGTGTCTCTACTCTTTAGGATTTACTCACCCTAATCAATTGATTGTCGAATTATGATATCAAGTGTGTTAGAACATGGACTATTGTTAGTATATGGATTATTGCTTATTTTGATCGTAGTCCGTAAAGCATGATTAGTGTTTTCAATATTAATTCTTTATCTCCGTGTTTTGTGTTGCTAAGTAATCGCAATGTTGTAAATCTTGACCCATCTTTGTGCAAGGCCTATCTTTAACTATTTGTGTAAATGTCATATGCCGTAATATATAACAAGTCCTAATTGTTGTTTTGTAGCTCAGACGTGTTCGTTAGTACACGACCTACATCAACTAAATGAAATTGCATGAGTTTTATGTTATTTTTTATAAATCTTGTTACGCTGTTAGTTGCTCGATTTGTGCAGTCCGTAATGTACTTGAATAGAAGTACATGAATGGTTTGAGATATTTATTATAAGTCTTGTTTCGAATGCGTATTGTCTTAGTTGCTCGATATGCTTGTAAATTGTAATGGTTACAGTTAGCTTAACCGATTCCTGTGGTCTCTATTGTCAATGTTATTTCTGTCTTGATTTTAATTTGATTGTTTTTTTTTTTTTTATTATCTCAATTGCTTTCCAACTATGGTAGTTTAGTTTTGACCAGTGTAGTGTGATTACTTCTCTTCTCTACCTGTTGTAGATACCTGTTTGTTGTGTTACTTGTTGTTGGCTGTGGTTAATGAATTAATGGATTAGCTAATTAATTGCTGGACTAGCTATTTCTTTCATTGGCTTGATATGTCTGTTTGTTGAATTACTACCTGAGTACTATAGCCTGATGTTGATTGATCCTTTGTGATGTCCAAGTGGGAAAGAACTTTTATTGGTTAACTAGTACTGTTCTTATTCTGCAGGAGACATTTACTGCGAGTAAAGTTTGTGTGTTCTAGGTTTCCTCATTAATCTGTTTTATTTTATAATTGTTAATGATAAAATTTCTAATTTGTTATGTAATTATATGCTTAGTTGTTTCCGATTGTTTTTGCTTGTTTATGGGGGGTTAAAGGGTATCGTTAAGTTATTTTTTTGTGTAAGTGTTAAGTGGTGTTACCTTTTATCAGGATTTGCGGATTTGCTATTTTTACGAGGTCGTTTAAGTTGAGTGTTCTACCCAAAAAGTATATGTATATTTGTGAAACTACTAGAAGCTATTTTAATATTATATATATATATAGTATTGCATCTCAAATATTGTGAAACTCATGAAATTAAGTTCTGAAAACTACATCAAATTTTTTTTCATGCTTCCGCTCTAAAAAGATATATATGTATATGATTTATTATGATCTTCGTTTGATTTGATTGATTGATTCGCTTCGACCGATATGTGCGCAATTGTGGTGGGGGTTTCTGAGTGGACATACTTGGGCAGTTGTGTCTGTCGAGTTGTTCATGAAGTACCTCTGCTTACTATCCATAGACGCGAGGCAGAAGTCGCCGAGGTCTTTGGGAGTAGTAGTGTTTCACCCCTGTACCATGGCAGGGTCTTCGTCTTCGTATTCGTTTGTGATGGTAGCACCACATGGAGTGATAAGGGCTTGGATTGGGGTTATAAGGTTGACTGCACCAACGATAATTTATTCGCTTCGTTATATGTTTTTTTAGACTATTTTTATATTAAGATTTGTTTGATTTTAAAAACCATACTTCGTTATTACATAATTCGTTGTTCACTTAGCACAGAACCTCACGGAGTTTTATCTCACACTTGATTTGTTACATTCTTGTAGATTTCGGAGGCTAGTGGGGGACCGAGTCGGGTAGACGTTCAGGAACTTGAGTGAAAGTGGGTTATAAATGGGATTTGTTTTGTAATTTTTATCCGCTGTTTTTTTTGGAAATAGTATTCTTCGAAAGTGTTATGTTAGAATTTTTAGCTGCATGTAAAATAGTGTTTTCGCAAGTCAACTGTTCAAATTTTAGCTTTTGGAAGCTTTTAAATTGTCTTCCTGTTATTTGTTTAACGCTCGTCTTTTTAAAAGTTAGTGAAATTTTTGGGGCGTTACACTATTGGTTTACCATCAGCAGGAACCGGTGTATGGGATACCCTAGTTTGTTTCCCTTTAAGGCAGTCTCCACAAACAAACTTCCCAGGGTTAGTCAGTTTGGGAATACCCGGCCAACACTGCCTCGCACTTTACCAGCTTATCAAGATTCCTATAGTTCATTTGACCAAGTTTTTTGTGCCAAATAACTGACTCATCAACTTTCAAATGATTACAGACAACATGATCATTAAACATATAGCAGTTATCATATGATCTAGTACCTGTCATAACACAACAATTTGATCTATCAAAGACTTCACAGGATTTCTTATCAAAGCACACTTCCAAGTCATCATCACATAGTTGACTAATACTCCCTCCATTCCATAGATTTCTTTCCATTTTTCCATTTTGGGCGTTCCATTAAAAACTTTTCATTTCCTTTTATGGAAACCCACTATCTCCATTATTAATATTTTAATCACTCTCTTTCATACTTTTTCAATTCTCTTTCTTACTTTTTACTATACACTTACTACTTTATCTATATAAACCCATTTTTTACTCAAATTTCTTAATATTTGTGCAAAAATAAAAGGGAAAGAAATGTAGGGAATGGAGGGAGTACTAATTAAATTAGCAGTAAAGCCATCTACCAATAATACATCTCGAAGTGCTGGAAATCCATCCACCTTCAACACACATTTACCTATTATTCTGCTTTTGCTTCCTCCACCATAGGTGACAGTTCCTTTGGTGAGGGGAACGATTTCCTTCAAGTAGGTCTTTGTACCTGTCATGTGTCGGGAACACCCACTATCAAAGTACCAAGTACCTGAAGGATTAGATTTAACAGCAGAGAACACAACATTGCAAACCTTATTGGTCATAGGTGACAAAACAGCTCTTAGTTTGGTTTTTCCTATTAGAGAGGTAGAATTTTTAGATAGTGTAAAGCCAACACCAGTATCAGAGGACAAATCATTTTGAGAGTCGACTGGAGCTGTTATAGTACCAAAAACTATACTACAAATAATGTCAACACTATGCATGTTGCAATCATAAACCATTAAACTAGAGGGGTCTTTAACCGATTTAGACTCATTCACGGGAGTATTGTTGGAATCATCCAAGGATTTCTTGTACATGTAACAACGAGGTTTAATATGACCAGGAGTTTTACAAAACCGACACAATAAACCCTTTTTGTTCTTTTGAGTAGACAATCATTTTTCTTTCACAAACACAGTATTTGGGTAATTACTAATGGTATCTTTGGTGGAAGGAGTAAGGTCCTGAATAAGTTTTTGAAAACCAAGACCAGTAGTTCCATCATTACCTAGACCCAGCATTTCATCAAGCTTAGTAGTACCTGTATTTAATCTAATCAGAGTAAGCTCAAGACTTTTAAGCTTAGAAGTTACCTTTTCCAGTTCGGCTTCCTTTCTGGTTAGACGTACCTCCAGATCCAGGATGGTTTCTTGCAAAGATTTGTTCAGTTCTTTGAGTCTAGTTGATTCTTTGAGCAAGACCTTCTCATTCCTGGCA
Source organism: Plantago major (assembly GCA_026545765.1). Taxonomy (NCBI): domain Eukaryota; kingdom Viridiplantae; phylum Streptophyta; class Magnoliopsida; order Lamiales; family Plantaginaceae; genus Plantago; species Plantago major. The sequence continues at coordinate 60,997,891 of CM048839.1, read as the reverse complement.
GATTTTCGCCAAGTCTCCAATACTTCCATATATAGGTCTTCAAGTTCCTTGACAGACTCTTCTTGGCTCATTACATCCTCAGTTGAGTGAGCAGCTTCAAGTTCTACAGAACCATTCAAGCAGTGTGAGTCCAGCAGATCACAGAACACCGAAGGTTCAGGAGTTCCAGTGCATAGGTTAGATGCAGAATCATCAGTTTCATCAGCAACACCTGCAAAAAAAAACTTCTTGCACAGGAATGTTTTCAACAATGTTTCCGCAACACTGATCAACATTGACGTTATCATCACTCCAGTTTATGGGAGTGTAGAGCAGTTGCATGATCTTCTTCATCTTCAAGTAACTCTTTTTCTTCTGTACCTGCATTGTCATTATCTAAACAGACCCAATACGAGTTTCCCTTCATTCTAAGAGTGTTAGCACATTCGTAAGAATAATGACCAAATCCTTCACAGACTTCACACTGAATCTTTTTAGTTTTTCTGGATCCTCATCCATGGGATCTTTGTAAGAATATTTGACCAAAGCTTTGGGAAGGAGTGAAGACTGACCACATTGATTGCTGCTTGAACTTGCTTTAAAGTTGCCTATTAAATTTGCATTTTGAAAACGCTCTACCAACGACTTGAACATAACATTGAGTCCATCATCATCTTCTACAACATCCAGTGTTTCCGAAGAATTAAAATGAAGTACAATGCTTAAGTGTTCGGCAACACAAGATGACTTGTTCAAACCTAACTCAAAAGTTTTCATAATGTCCATCAAGGTTTGAAGATTCATTGTGTCCAAATTCTCAGCAGTTTCTACAGCAATCCTTTTTGTTTCAAAACGTTTTGAAAGAGTCCTAATAGCTTTGTGAACTATTTGCTTGTTTGACAAAGGGTCTCCAAGCATACGACTTTCGTTTGAAATATCAAAAATTTTACTAAAGTAGGAATCAATTTCCTCATCCTCCCCCATCTGAAGATTTTCAAAACGACTCAAGAATATTCGAAGTTTTGATTGTCTCACTCAGATCACCCTCACAGTGCCTTTGGAGAGTATCCCAGGCCTGTTGAGCAGTTGAGCATGTTCGAATCAATTTAACCATGTGAGGATCAGAATATTTAAAGAGAATGTTAAGAGCTCTCTCATTGTTGTTTGCATCCGCAATTTCTCGATCTGTATAGTCACACTTTGGTTTAGGGATGCAGTCCTTGTCTATATCAGAAGGTAATAGAGGCACGATATAACCATCAGTGATGCTTTTCCAAACCTGAATATCAATAGATTTGATATGCAAGCGAATACGAGTCTTCCACATATCGTAATTGGATCCATCTTGTATAGGTAACCTGTTGACATTGGGATTAGCAAAATCCATTATACCATATCCAAATACCTATGAGTTATGTTCTTGACTCTGATACCAAATGAAAATGTATGGATCGGGATTTGTATAGGATAGACAAGTGTATACAATACACCAAAGAATACTATATAGTAGTATCTTTAATATACCGTATTAAACAGTGTATATAACAAGTCAAACACTCTTTAACACTTATACTAATCAAAATATCCAAGGAGCATTATTACTTAGTGTCTTTGATACAGAAAGAAACAGTGTATTTAAACTACAGAATTTAAACACACAAGCAGAATAGAAACAGCGGAAAAGTAAAAGTAACTTAGTGTATTCAGTACACCTAAGAACACTATCACAAAGTGTCTTCGATATACTGAATTGAGTAGAGTAATAACTAGAACAGTAAATTACTCTAATACACTACTAATCTACTGAACAACATAAGAACAGAGCAGAAAGTAAAGACACCAAGTTTGGGTTTTCTAGAAGGTTAATATATTATAACCTTCCGAGCCTTAAAGACAAATGTAATGAATTACATTACACAGCTTAATTACAATAATGAATTACAAGAACACTCCACAACTTAATTACAGAAATCCAAACTATGGATGAATAAGCTACTGAATTTACACACAATTCTACTCTAGCACCAACTAGATTGAAGCTTAGGCGAATATCAAGGCCGTGCAGTGAATACACTCAGAACGGCTTAATGAACTCGTACTTTGGGTGAACTACGACTAGCTTCTTATATAGGTTTACAACCCAAGACGCTAGATGGTAAGTTCCTTTTGTTTGCTGCAGAAGATCTTGACTTGTATCTTCGAATTCTTCTCTTATGAATATTTCCTTTGCTCTCTTCTTCAATAAGGAAAGTGCAGATTTGCTTTCCTTATTGTTTCTTCCTTTATGCTTGCTTTACACGCTTTCCTTCATCTTTGATTTCTTTCCTTCTTGTTTCAGCCGCCAGTCATATACTTGGAATATTCAGATTTCCTAAGTATATATCGTCAATAACTTTGTCGCAAATTCTCTTGGTCTCCAATAAGAAAATAATTCTTCTTTGATCAGATTTGCTTTCCCGCTTGGCTTCGAACTCTTTCTAGGTTTCAATTTCGAATCCCTTGACTTCTTTGAACCTGCACAATTAACCTAAAATCGTGGAACTAGGTTAAGGTTAATTTAGGAACATATCGAACAAGTACTAAAGCTGCAGTTCGAATAGGTGTTGTGAAAACACCGTCGTAACACCTGTACTTTCTAACCTGTTTAATGTCCTAAATCAGATAACTCAACTTGGAAACTAGTGAAGTTGAATAAAGGCAAAATATAGTAATTATACACAATTTGATTCCTAGACAATTTTCTAACATGAAGGGACCATAACTTGTTCGCGATTCCACCACCACCATAATTAAAACTTTACAAATCAATTCATACACAGTAGAAATGAACACCAATGCCTAAACCAACCAAATTTCAAAGCCCAAATAAATTTAAAACAAACTCATCAGTCTAGTTTATTGAATTATTGCACATGTCACAGGTAACTTTAACATTTGTCAATTTTAACGGTCCCACATAAAAGAAGCTACAACACAACCAATAAATAATAAATAATGCAGTACTATAATTATACACATAAATTATAGATTTTGTCACTAAATATACACTTTATACGACAATTTTATGTTTTATTGCAATACTCCATCCCGACTCATTTGATTTTTATTGAGTTTTTCACCTTTATTTTACAAAAAAAAAAAAAAAAAAAAAAATCCTAAATCACAGAGTCAAATTAATTACCGAAGTAAAAATATCAAAATAGGACCATTATACTTTAATAATATAATTTTTTAAGTTAGTTTTACTATGTGTAGCGCCCATGTCTATTGGGTTATGCAAGAAACTTGGTAATGCTAATTGTGTGGACTTCTGTGTAATTGGTATATCTAATAAGATTGTTGTATTTGAAAGTTGTCGATCAGTGGTTCATGTTTATTAAAGTTAATATTATGTATGATTGATGTTCATGCACATACTAGTTCATGCATTCACTTTAACAAAATGTAAATGTTTAAAGTAAAGAAAGTCTTTCGAGTTAAAGATATAAGTACATGGCTCGTAAGGAAATATCCTGGTATTTGTGGCGCAGTTACTAGTTCATGTTCAGCGGATAGGGACCAAGTCCGGAGGCCGTCAGTTTTTATTTATTCAACGGATAGGACCACGAAAGTGACCTGAGGCCGGCAGATAGCCACCATGGCCAGGATAGGAACCTACGATGCCAAGTGAGCTCGCGATCATGTTATGTTTTAAGACGTTTCAAGATAAGTTTCAAGTTTCCAGTTCAAGTTAAGAGTTTTCAAGAAGAACAAGTTCAAGTTTTAAGTGTCAGGTCAAGTCAGGTCATAGGGTTGCATTGCATTAAACAAGATTAAAAGATTTAAAAGACATGAAGATAGAACTTTAAGTCATGGCACGTGCATGGAATTTGCTCAGTTAAGTGGTCACGACTGACCCTTGCTAAAATTATCAATTTAAGGTATTTGAAGCCGAGCTTTTGGAGTGGAGCGTTGCCGGAGTAGTGATCACTACCAAAAACGTTTTCACCATTTTAAAGTTCATGTATTTATAGACTTTGCATTCAAGCTTTTATGATTTTAAAGTTCCGCTGCATTATTTCATATATCATCATAAATCTCCATGTCAAGTCTAAGGACGATCAAGACGTCTAGGAACGTTTTATCTTTTTTACAAGTCAAGTTCGACGAATTTTCAAGCTCACGAACTAGCGCGGTTTTTATTTTCCTTTCATATTTATAAAATTATCAATATGAACATCTAATTACCTTGATTAATTAACACCAAGTATGGTGAACATGACCACACCACTAAGCAAACCACAAATAAAAAAAAAAATCAAATTAACAGAACGAAACCAAGACTACCATCATGTTTGTTGCTCAGGCTAGCATGCTTTGACAATTTGTAACATGAGGCCATTTAAACCATAATCTGCCGAGCAATTTAAACCATAATCTGCCGAGCATATACACAAACCGTAACCCGAATTTACATCCACGACAATTAGTAAACCATTAGCACTAATATATATCAAAACTGAATTGACAATTAATCATGTAAATGAAAAGAAAACATTAAAAGATAAGTTATAACTCTAACAATCAACACATAAACGTGAATGCAAGTCCTAGGGAAACTTGTCTGAAAAAGAGACTTCTGAAAGTTTTATGATCTAGAAAAACGTCTCACACCAAGAGCTAAAAAGAAGAAGAGGTGATGGATGTCTGAAGAAGAAAATGTGTGGATGTCTGAAACTGTTGGAAGAATTAAAGATAAGGTTGATTGAGGTTAATGACACCATTAAGGATGGACTTAAAGAGGGATTAGAAGATGGGTTGGCAAGAGAAATTGGACTGGCAAAGGAATTGGGCTAACTTAGCTGAGTAAGAAACTGGGCCAAGAATAAGCTTTACGAATTCGAACTCCGCTCCAAAGTTCGGTTCGCTCTAAAACGTCTAAATTCGAAATACGAATTTTGAACATTCTGATATGAGTTAGGCTCGTTTTTCAACCAAATTCTTGTCTTCGAATCGAATGAGTTTTAAGTTGAAAAGAACAGAGCCTTAGTATTAATTTAAAATCAATAAGGTATAAAAAAACATCAATAGATGGACAATTTTATCGAGACGGAGAAAATATATTTTAACTTTCCACCTAAAACTACGTTTTAACCATAATGGATATGAAATTACATTTACACTTGACATAAAAGTTAAAACATAGCAAATTACATATCATATGAAAACCTAGACGTGATATCTTGTCACACCTATTTACGATTCAAGAAATCAACCAACCTATTCATAACGACCACACCACTCTTGAGATCAAACCGATAAAAGCAGTGGCCCTCCTTCTGCCTCAAACAATTCCACTTCCCCATTCCACGCGCTTTCCCTCGAAACAATAAGAAAATCAACTTTTAATACACTAGAATGACTTTGTCCGATTTCATTACACTACAACAACATATACGGAATTTTAGTACTCCGATCAATTTTCCGACCAAATTGATGATGTGGCAACCGGAGTGTCAATTTTCCATCCAAAAAATGTATATATGACCGTATATATGCCTATTTTGACCCAAAAAAAGAAGTGAAATTATATTTCAGAACACGTGTCACTCTCTCGTTATTTCTAGGTGTATTTTCATAAAAAATCAAAAATAAATTTTAAAATTCAAAATAAATTATAAAAATAATAATTAATAATACAAAAAAGTAAAAAATTCAAAAATATAAAAGTTAAGGAAAAAATAATTTCCAATTGTGATGAAATTATCCACATAATTATTATTTTCAATTTAAAAAAAGTTTTTAATTTTTTTTTTATTACTTCCATGGGAGCTTCTCGGAAGATCCGGCAAAGGGGGAATGTAATGGCGGAGGGAAACAGGTGGATTGGAGTGGAGCTAGCGTGCAGAGAGAGAGATGGACGGCGTGGTGTCATGGAGAAGAATATTGATTGGGGATTTACGGATTTTACCCTTTTAAATTGATTTTTCTAACAAACTCCAAATCTGGGAGCTTCCTTGAAGAAGTGTTCCAATCTTCCATTTGCCATGGAAGCTCAAGCTCCAAGCTCCTTCAATGGAGTTCCAATGGAAGAAAATGAAATTAAGTGATAATTATATAACTTGTATTAGAAAATATGGATATTGTTTTTCAAATTTGTTTATAAAATTTAGGTTTGCAAATGTTTTTATTTTATAGGTTTGGTAAAAAAAAAAATTGCCTTTCTATTTTTGTTCTATTTTTTATTATTTATTAAATGGAAATAAGTGAAAGTTAAATTTTTATAATTTATTTTGACTTTTAAAATTTATTTTATGATTTTTTTTTTTGTATGAAAATACTCCCAGATTTAATAAGAGATCGACACGTGTCCTTAAATATAATTTTCTTGTTTTTTTTGTCAAAATAGGCATATATACGGTCAAGATACGTTTTTGGACGGAAAATTGACACTCCGATTGTCACATCATCAATTTGGTCGAAAAATTGATCATAGTACTGAAATTCCGTATATGTTGTAGTGTACTGAAATCGGACAAGACCATTCTAGTGTATTAAAAGTGCCAATGTCTCATTGTAGTGTATTAAAAAAAAATTTCCTGATAAAATCATTATTATTAACTTTATCGTTGATTTTTACAACAGGTTAAAAATCATATAATTGAAGGCAAACATCATATTCCAAGAGTCAAACATCACATGTGCATATCCACAACGGAATACATGCTTGATATCAATAAATTAACATCTGTCATTCACCACAAACTTCATATTTCAAGAGTCAAACATCACATTTGAAGTCAACATCTTCATGAATAAATGTTTGACGTTACCAATACATTAGCATCATGTCATTCACCATAAACATCATATTCCAAGAGTCAAACGTCACATTGCAGATAACAAATTTTTCAGATACATCGCGTGCCCTCCGGTGTTTGAAGCTATGGATGATGAAGGCAATGGATCTGAAAAATTTTGGGGCTGATTGATATTTGGGTTGATTGATATTTGTGAAATTTGATTTAATGAAAGTGTATAGTTTTGATATTTGTCACATAGTGTGGGTAGAAAGGATATATTTAGCACAACCTTATCTCTTAGATTATCAGCTCGATGGGATTATTTTCGTAATAAGCTTGTTACATGAACGCCTAGCTGTTGGCTGATAAGCTAGCTGATCTGATAAGCTTGTAAAAAAATAAGCTAGCTGATTTGTTTTTACAAACCATATTTAGCAAATCCGACAGATTATCAACTAATTTATTTACTAAACACTTTTATAAAAACTAACTAGCTTATCAGCTACCAGCTAGTTTATCAGCTATCAGCTTCTAACTAACTTGTCTGCTAGTTTTGCTAAACAGAACCTAACAAAAGCTTATTAGTCGAGCTTAGCTTATTTTCATAATAAGCATGTTACATGAACGCCTAGTCGGTAGTTGAACATGCTTATAAAAAAATAATAAGTTAGCTTATTTGTTTTTATGTACTATATTTAACAAATCAACTATAAATAGTTTATAAGTTAATTTAATTGATTACTAAACACTTTTATAAAAACAAACTAACTTATCAGCTACCAGCTAACTTATCAACTACTAGTTTATCAGCTAATTTTGTTAAACAGAGCCTTGGTGTTTTGTCTTTTTCAATATTTATATTTTATATGAATGTTTTTATTCACTTGTAATTTTTATAAAATTAATGAGTTGTTAGTGACGTTAAAATGAAAAGAAGGAAGTTTCAAAAGAAATGAGAAAATAAAAGAAATTTGGGTTTCACTTATTTCTCTTTTTAAAAAAGATATCATCATAAAGTTATAGTGTTTGTATGATACCGTTTACATATTGGCTTAAATACAAGTGAAATACAAATGTAGACAAAATGCATTTTAGTGTTCAAGAAAATCACTAATGTTCGCATAAACCCCAATATTCGCGGTAATGTTTCTCCTGTCGATTTTTTATCCTTGCAGTAGCCGGAGTGGGAGACTCGTTCACATATTATACCTTTTACAAACTTTTAATCTTCATAAATCATGCAATAAAATTACATGTCTATATACACCCACACTTCAGCGAGGAGATACCTGTGCATTAAGACACTACAAGTGGCCTTGTATTGTTTCGAAGCCACTCAAGTGCTGAGCCTTCCAACAATGGAGAAACCTGTAGATAAAATTCCGTAACTTTAGACGTGACTTTCATAACTAGCTATAGCCTTGAAGAAAAATCAGGTTGAAAAGGGGTTAATTCCACAGGCTTCCAGGAGTAGTATATGCAGTTCTGGTCAATAGTGCATATTTGTTCAATTATAATCAGGCAGGTTGGCAAGCTACTGAACCTTTTGCATTTGACACAATCCACAAATTGTTTTGATATTAGAATAGATGAAGAGAGAGCAGTGGATTGTAGGAAAGATCAACCTCGCCACAAAAACCATCCACCTCTCTCACTTCTCGTACAATAGAACTATCAGGAGATGGTTGGGATAATTAATCTTGGCACCATCTAAAAGAGAATCAGACCATATGCCCGACTGAAGCTAGCTTCAACACATACCACTTAATGCATCAACATACCTTTTCCCACACTTGATTGTGGTAATCATTAAGCCAGTCCAACTCCGAGGACGAGAGTATGGATAAGTCGATCATTTTAGCCTGCATGACATGAAGAAATATATTTAGATGCAATTAAGCAACAACATTTGACTCAGGTTCACACTCAATGCTCGGTCAAACACTAGGAATGGAAGCATCATTGGTAGTGTAGCATAAAAATGACAAAGCAATCAGCGAGTTACCTACAATATAAAATGGAGCTGACAATAGTTCACCAGCATACTTTATTTTTTTTGTAGACATTGGAACTTTAGATTCATAAAATTCCCTAAAATGAAATTAAATAAAATTTCCTAAAATTAAATTAAAATTGCAAATCAGGGGTCAGCAATAATCACCAGCTACTTTTTCCCCTCTATATTGATATTCACCTAGATGTTATTGTAGTTTATGCGAGTTCTGTTAGACATCCCTGAATTAGACCTTGGTGAATTTAGATATAAAATAATGTCTAAAGTAACTTGATATCTGAGTTGTGGGTTTAAGTTATGCTTCTGCTTGTGCTTTGATATAAGAAACATTCAAGTACATGAAATGAAATACCAAGTAACAATTTATCCATCTGACATGTTCGAGAACTAGCTAAAAAGCAAAAATGTGCAAGCTTCTGTCAGCAAGTAAGGTCTATAAAAGCCTGCAATTGATGTAAGGCATGATTATGCCATTAAAAGCTCCGGCTCAAATATTTCCACAACTCCTAATATTATTTCATGAATCTAGGAACTCAAGGATTCCAGTAGCATCATGCATGTGGCATCAGAATGCAGGATGTCTAATGCGAACGAGGGCCTGTGTCCAATTCCATGGCTAACTAGCCGGTTTAAATACAAGCCATTAATCATTAGCTGAAGGTCATTCAAACTAGTAAAGGAATTGTTAGACTGGTGCTATATAAAGAGCATTGTCGGATTTGAACTAGCATTTTAGCACGGTAGTCGATTGTTTTATAATGATTATACTGATCTACTACGTCTTCAGCACCAATGTATCACGCGAATAACTTCCTCGTCGTTTCAAAACATTAGTGTGCTTCCGGTCATATTCATCAAACTCCATCAAATCTATACTCTGTGAAGCTTGCTCCACAAGTCCAAGATCCTTCAGATAAATAGCACACACATAGTAGCACCTCATACTAGCTGTAAAGAATAATACTTTCTCAGTAGGAGGAGGATCTTGGAAGTAAATGGGCTGCCACAAGTCAGTCTTGGCTAAAAGGTAGTACAGTATTAAGAGTTCACCACACTGATTAGTGGAACTACGAAAATGGAAGTGATTTACACAATTCTGAGCAGTCAGATATATGGTGCACCTTTTAAGTAAGGTATTTTTTGTAATGCGTTGGCTTTCTTGGTACAGAATAGTCTCAATTTCTCTGTCATGTGAAAACAATTAAGAAAACGGTAGGGAGAGCTTTTAACTCTGAATGTAGCATGAACCCCAGTTATGACATTATCTGCTGCTGTATAAAATATCCAGTGAGGAACCTAACTCTATAGTAAGTCAAAGTACCTGGATGGGAACAAATGAGAGCTTTTCAAATCCCAGGTATTCAACTCCTCCAAAGCGGTTTGGCGTATTAGCTGCTTTCACATAAAGAAGATTCTGCACCACAAGAGTTAAGGTATACAGTTAAAATAAGCTATCATAACTGCTTTACAGATAGAATAATAGATAGAGCAACATAGATATAAGGACCTAGAAGGTCAAAACATTAAACTATTTGTGATCTCATTATTATATTGAAAAGAGACTCAAGATATAGTAATCCTTTTATCCACTGAATCCTAATTGTCACTGCCATTTACTGACAATACCACTTAATCTGTCAAGTTCTAAATCTACATTACTGTTCCAATTTATACATACATGTCCCCATAAATGTTTCAGCAGAAATTGGTAGTGTTTACAAAAGGAGAAACCAAACATGAGTTTGAAACTTCGCACATTTTTTTCCTCAAATGGTAATCCGAAACTAGAGTGGCACGTTATCAGTAAAAGTAAAAAAGGGTACCCTTTTTATTACGTAAAATTCTCTATCCATTGAGAACAAAAGCATGTTTATTACCCCATGCAAAGATTTATCAGGGATAGAGGGGGTATACAATTAATAACATTATGAGAAAATATCTACGCACTTCAATCCGGATGCCAAATGCATGGTCTTCATAGTATCCAGGTTCATTGCTGACAACCATGCCTTTCAGCAAAGGAGTGGTGTTTCCAAATCTGAAACTGATACTTTGAGGCCCTTCATGAACATTCAGTGCAGCTCCAACACCATGGCCAGTACCTAGAGAAATTTATTATACTTTGTAAAATGAGCAGATCATCTCAAGTCAGTCAAAAATATCAGAAAATTCATTATGGAGCAAACTGTCTGCATCAACGCATACCATGCCGGTAATCAAGACCAATTTTCCACAGTGATGATCGTGCGAAAGCATCTAATACAAAACCAGGATAATTTTCTGGAAATACGGCCTGATCAAGAGCTATGTGACCCTGCATAAAGGAAGATGTAAATGTGCTTATTTGTTCAACTCTTCAGAATATTCTTCCATCATATAAAAGCAGAAACAATTTTGAAATAAAAATATGACGAGTATATATGAACAGGCATCTATAAATGGGTATATGTTTGGGAATTGGCGAGTAGGGAGGAGAATAGAGAACCAGCAGCAAAGTTGAAACAGGAAAGAAGTAGCCAGTAAGGGGAGAACATAAAACAGAAGATGAGACAGTACGAGAGAAACGGATGACATAGATAGGAAAGATTATTGACAGTGAAGGAAGGCAAAGTGTAGATTAAGTTGTGAAATTTTGGTTAGGAAAAACAACTCTACATGGAAAAGAATTGAAAAGAAAAAGATACAGAAAAATAGAAATGAACACCTGTAGAACTCGAGTAAAACATTCTTTTTCCCAAGATGTGGGTTGACCTAAATGTACAGTTCGGGTGATGTCAGTTGTCCCATCAATATACTGAGCGCCACTATCCAGTAGAAAAAGATTCTCAGCATCTACAATGCTACAACTTTCTGGCTCCGGTCTGTAATGTATAATAGCACCATTTGCTCCAGAGCCTGTGAACGAAATTCTTTCATGGTGAGTCTTGAGAGGAAAATAAACAAGCTAGAAAGATTTCTGCCATTTTATTAAAATATAAGGAATATGGTAGTCTTATTGATTCTTGAAGTAAAATTGTAGAATATATTATGTGAACTGAATTCATTGTCCTCATGGATTGAATATAGCATAAACAATTCTATAATTAAAATGAGCACAGCATGCACTGAAGTAAATTCAACAGGATATAAACTTAACAATTCTCAGGATTATGGTTCTTTTTTTAAAAGGCATTCTTTATATGTTGCTTTTCACGCAAAAGGAGCTCATGACTCAGTTTCATATTTAAGGTTTCTTACTTCAGTGAGAAGTTCTCTCTGTAATTTATGGTAGTCGAAACGACAACCTGGATAATAATCAATTGGTTTTTATAGGGTAATTTTTAAGCAAAAAATTGGTAGAAATATAGGATTTTTAATCACTTGTGAACATATTTTGCTCTTGAACCAGAAGATGGGAATAGTACATCAGTTGCCATTAACCCCTTGGGAGAGACAAACGCCCGAGTCACAAGCCCAAGTGACACACCAGTATAAACAGAATAAAATAGAGTTCCGTTCTATGGAAATTTTCACAATGATTCTGGCAGTCATCCAAATCTTGGAACAGTACTCCTTAAAATTTATTTTCCTGTTGTCATTCACAATCATGACGGCTGAAGATTGATTAGGCAATGTCAAGTACTCAAGTATCATAGGGAGCTACTGTAGTAGGGTATTCTTAAGAAGGAAAATGACAAGAGGTTGAGGGTTAATGTACCACTTATAGTATCGAAGCTTGTGTCGATAAAACCATCTTGCCTAGAACGGAACTCAAGAAGTTTGTCCGATACGTCTACCTCTGTCAGAACAGCACCATTGCTGATTTCGTCCTCCAGCCAGGCCCAGAACTGAGCTAAAGCTGCTGCATCCCTGAATAAGATTACCCATGCTTTAATTACTCCCGAGATATTTTCAAATAGTGATCATACTGATGAAGTAAATCATATGTAGTGCTTCATTGATTATTTTTCTAGAAACAATGCATGTTACCTATCCCACCATCTCAATCAAATAGAAGATGAAAGATGAGAATGAATCAATGAACTAGAAGAACAAGACAACATTATCATTAAATATTATTATTATTATTATTATTATTATTATTATTATTATTATTATTATTATTATTACTATTACTATTATGATCATTATTATTATTATTATTATCATTATTATCATCATCATCATTATTATTATTATTATTATTATTATTATTATTCCTATTATTCCTATTATTCCTATTATTTGAAAGATGAGAATGAACTAGAAGAAGAACAAGACAACATTATCATTAAATATTATTATTATTATTATTATTATTATTATTATTAATGTGCATTGCAAGTAAAACAGAGAAGAAAATTGGAGTATTGGGAAGAAAAATAATTATAACAAAACATTTCGAGAAAAGGGCAGATTTTCAAGAATATTTATTCATGCTTGCTTTGAATATGAATTGGGAGATGGAAACAGAAATAAGACAACTAAAACCTGGAAGCTTGAAATCATAACCTAGTCAATTATGTCTTGTCAAAAAGGAAAGAAACAAAAGTGAAGTAGTGTAAACAGAAACCATGGGTTTGTGAGCACAACTGTCATTAAAATTTAAGCATCATACGCTTTTTGTAACCACCTACAATATGCACTCAAACACGGAGGAAGCAAAGTCCTAATAGTGATTATCTAAACAAGAAACATGACTATTAAAAAAAAGCAAGGCTTGTAGACAGAATCACCTTAAATGAGAATCACACATTCCTCGCAGTTCAGCTTCATTTTTCACCGCCTTTGCCAAAGAAACAGGTGAACAATTATATACCGCAGCAGGTCCACAAGACTCGCTCTGATTCCCACGAACTAAGTCAGCATTTCCTAAGTACTTATCACAGGCAGACTCGTAAGTGCTCGCAATAGCAGCACTAACAGATGAGGAGTCTAACCAAAGGGACGCTCCTTTTGCAGCCAAACTACAAGAGAGATATGTGAAGCACCAGCTGGTTACAAGAGAGTTCTACACATGGAATTAGAACATTAAGCATATATTTGTTATATGTCTTTAAAACTGTCATCTCATCTAATTGATACGTCAGGTTTGTGCAAGTAACAAACTTTTTTGTTATACTAGTATGAAGTATCGGTGACACGCGGATACCCACGTGATCGCTCTATATAATTTAACGTGTAATTTACATAAAAGAAAATTAAAAAATAAAGGAGAATTAAAAAAAAAAAAAAAACGAAAGTCTTCTACATGTACAATACATGAACGCGAACGTACATGTTGAAATATTAGAGGTAATAACAGTTAGTTACTTGCCATTTTTTCCTTCTTTTTAATTTTCACGGTGGTAACTCCCATTTTGGTGAAATAACTACCTAGTTGTCTTTGCTTAGGATATAGTATAGATAAAGTAGGACAAGCACCTAGATGCACTATTATACAGTACTCAGAAATGGTTTATGCACCAGTGTTTCAGTACCTATAACTTTCATGTGGCTTACAATGAAACAGAAGATACTAAATTCGTGAGGAGTGAACTGATGTTTAATCTTTGATATTTGAGTTCAACAATAAGATTCAATTTAACCTTATATATTTAAGTTCAACGATAACCCTTGATAAGAAAAGCGTAACCAAAGACAGCTCAAAAAAGAAGGTATGCTTTTACAGCTCCTTGAGTTGGGTGACATTCTAGTCATAACCATCAACCACAGTCCACAAACAATGGCATGTAGATGCTTTCGTTTGACCACCAGCCATTTGCTTTAATTTTTTGCCTTGGTGTTTAGGTATACATCAATATTAAGGAGATCTTCTGTTCTCATGTTCTCTTTGGCCCATTTCTTATTTCAAGAATACTTCAATATATATAGCTTTAAGAACTTGGAGCAGCCAAAATAAAGGGTCATCTGATGATCTAGTAGTATACCTTTCGATTCCGGAAAGAATGGATTCATACGGTCTTAGCTCGACCCCAGCATTCTTCAAATGATTCATAACTTCTGGAGTGATTTTAGCCTCATCAACAAATAACTTCGCCCCAGCAATTTCAACAATCAAGTATGCATACATCACCGGTGAATGCGGTATATCGCTGCCTCTCTGATCACAGAATTTGGACATAATGAATACAAATGAGAAACAATATATGGAACTTGTGAGGCTGCTTATTCTCCAAAAAAAACAGAAACAAAATAAAAAAACCAAATAAGTAGGAAAGGAAAGGAGAGATATACTAAGCCACGCCTTGCTGCATCTAAAATTTTACGGAAAGGTTGATTTAGGTGTAAACTTCTAGTATCAAGTGCATTAGACACGATACACAAACTTCTATTTCTTGTGAACACTTGGCTATAGAAGGGTTTACTACAAGCCTATATCCAGACCAGAGGCCAACAATTTAAGAGACGGAAATAATTCCAGAGGAAAAAAATCTTCTTGTGAACACTCGGCTATAGAAGGTTTACTAAAAGCCTACATCCTGACCAGAGGAGACCAATTTAAGAGATGTAAATAATTCCAGAGGAAAAAATCTCAAAACACCTCTCGATATTAACATGATTTCCTTTGATTTTTCATTAAATTTTGCACCAATTTTTTTCCTTGTATGGAACCTAGGGGAATTGGAATAAATATAAATCAATTTGGCTCCCTACTATATATCAAAAAAATACTATGCAAATTAACTTCGGGATTTTGTAAAACATTCTGTCAAGGTGGAATTTATAGCTGGATCTTCAGGTGCTAAAATGCCCAATTTCATAATAACTAGCATCTCTAGTGGCCCTTACGTGCGACTCGATTGATCTCTTGATACACTGACATCTACCTTACCAATTAGACAAACATGATCTAGAACAATGTTTTATGGGAATAATTTCCTGTGTATTCCTCTGGTTTAAAGGAGAGGCAGGGATATAGAGCAGTAAATTGATATTCCAGCCAACCCAGGATTTGGTCAACAACAGATTAGGTTGAAGGATGAACATTCAGGAGTGGAAAGTGAACTACCAAGTTCAAGAGCCATGCAATCTCGTCGAGCATAGTGATAACAATTGCATTTGAACCAGCACCAGTCAATTCTGACCTCAAGGAAGCAAGCTTAGATGACACGTCCACACCAGCATATTTCAAGTCATGCACTCGGACATGTCTGTTTGGAGTCTTCGGTCTGGACTCTTTCCATATCTCATCCACAAGATTGGTGTCATACAAGTAAACTAACTCATGACTCTTTTGAGCTATGGCCCCTTTGAGTTCTTCAGCAGCATGTGAAGAAAAGAGGAACTGCTCCCTTCACAAAAAGCAAGAAAATATGACATCAGGTGGATTCAGGACATGAAAGACTGAGAAAAATTGTAGATGGACAAATTATATATAAGCACAAACCAAACAAGAAGCCTGGAATTGCAAATACAGGCATACAGCGTCTGGGATGACCATAGTTCAAGACTCGGCTAACACCCATGCACGGATACAGACAATAGATTTGGCTTGGGTATATTTCTCAAGAGAGACAGTATCAACTTCGAAAACACCTATTTCCGATACATACTACAGGCCCAGACAAGGGCAAAACAACTAAAAGTTTCCCTTGAAGTTTAGATTTTAGAACTCAAACTTGGACTTCTTAAAATCAGTTTTATCTCAATTACCTACAAGTCCACCCTAAAGCAAAAAGATTCTCTGGGTACATAAATAATATCAACTATCAATTAATGTGAACATATGAATTCATCTATTACTGGAAGACCACTATTGAGCTCAGAAGGAAACAGGAAATTTTGCAAAAAGTATCTGCCAATCATTGACAGAAATCTCGAATGTTACTCACAGGATCGATTCCAATTCTGCAGCCAGGATCCAAGACACTGTTAAGCCACTCACTAGTCGAAGGTACTCCATAATTACCAGCCCTCATGAGGATCCAGCTGGAGCTTAATTCCTTCTCAGCCTATCAGCACTAAGAGTTTGCAATAATAAACAACTACAACAAAAAACACCGAGTTCGAAATAAACTAAATCAAAATCATATATGATCGTCTAAATTACAAATGAGAAGCTCATTTCCCACACTCAGACCTGTAGAAAGTACCGCCCATCTGTCCACAAAGCCGCTTTATCTTTAGTGACAACAGCAGTTCCTGCACTTCCAGTGAAACTAGATATATACGCTCTCCTGGCATAACAGTCCGCAATAAACTCGCTCTGAAATTAATTAGATTGACATGTGAACTTGCAACATAAATCATGATGACTTCATTTAAAGTGAAAAACAGTTGAGCTAACAACTACATGCGGCCAACAGAATGTTCCAGATATAAAACTGAATGTAACAGCAAGCCAAAAATAAAAACCAAAGAATGTGATACATATTCATTTATTTTCATCACAGGATAAGTCTATGTTCGCCACTATCAGGGGCGGAGGCCTGTGTAGGCAAGGCATGGCAATTACCCTGCCTGGATTTCTGGGTCCAAAACTCCAAATAGTATGTCTAATGTGAAGTAATTATATCGAATTTGCTAGTCATGAGTGGCAGATTGACACTTCTTTAGCCTTTTCCTCTCAAGTTTGAAACCTCAACGAGACAATTTTACTCCTTGCCCCTCTAAATATTGTTTACATTTTAACCTCGTCTTCTCGAAATTCCAATTAATTTGAAAAAAGATTGTCACAACCTCAGTTTTTCCTCTCAAATTCATCTTGAGTTTATTAATTTTCAAAACTCTTTTTATTTCAATAAATCATTTGACCTCTTTAATTTTTCTTTTTTTTTCATATGTGATTAGTGAAATTGTGCTTGGCTCACCCAAATTCATGGCTCCAGCAATTACCATAACATAATAAGTCCTCCATAAGCAAAGAAGAAACACCGCTACTCTATAAAAGAGTATATCTCAATCTCGCCCTATACAGCAAGAAAAATTCGAGGAGAACAGACACAACAAGGTCTCTCGGAAAGCAATAATTTCGCATTTCTAAATAAACTCTCACTTCACTCAGCAACCTCATCAGAAAGAGCAAGTCTCCTAGAGACGGTGGAGACTAAAAGAGACAGGATAAACATTACAGCTATATTAAAAAACATTAGAGCTTACGATATTGTTTAAAACATGTACTTACGAATATCAATCCCACACGTCTCTTCCAAATGAAAGAGTGACATCTCTTCCAAATGAAAGCTAATAATGACACAATTCCGAATCATTAATCTACGCGAGTTAATTGGGTAAATAACAAGAAGATGAATCACAGACCTGATGAGCATCCTGGGAAGGAATTATGTAGGCATCTATGTTGACATTAGGTCTGGCAAACAGCTCTCGAAGAGCCTTCAGCTTTCCATCCGGCTCGGAACTTCCATACGGCTTCCGACGGAGCTCCGATGAAGGCTTCGCGGATATGGAGGCGGAGATTTGGTAGTTTGGGCGGCGCTGTAAATTCGCGGGAAAAGTGGGGCGAAAAGTGAAATTGCGACGAAACGGAGAGGAGTTTGAGAAGAAGGTGAAGGGATTGCGAGTGTGGGGGAGCTGAAAAGAGGAGAAATGAAGCATTCTGCAAGTGGAGAGAGATGCAAGAGCTGCTGATTCTAGATTTCTAGAGAGAGGTGATAGGAAACGAGTGTGTATTGTCTTTTGTTCTCAACTCTTCACATAAAATGGTATGAAGAGAGAAAATTGGATAAAATTACTTTGGGAAAATTACGACGAAAGAGATTAGTCCCCGAATTTGAAACAATTACACATTCTTCCCTCCCGTTGATTAACACTGCCATGTCCTTTCTCTCTCTGGTCCAGTTGGAAATTTTAAATCCAAAACACTAATAAAAAGCTAAAAGAAGATAGAATTTAAAAAGTAAAATAGGAGACAAACAAAAAAAAAAGTAAAATTACAATACAAACCCATCTCCTCTCCTCCTTCTCCTTTCCTCCTTCTTCCTCCTCTTTATTCTTTTCTTTCCTTCTTCGCCGGAGGTGGCTACAACTCCCAAATCAGAGCTGTTAAAAGCTCCGATTTAGGAGCCGTATAGGAATTGTTTACGGCTCCTAAATCAGAGCTTTTGACAGCTCCGATTTGGGAGCTGTAATCAGCTCCCAAGTTGGAGCTGAAATCACTGAATATGTTAGTTTAGCAAATCTTATATAGGATGTTAGGTCTCTGAATGTAATTTTTATATCTTTGAAGAAGACCAAGAAGAAGGGCATCCGGCAGGAGAGTTCAACAAATTTGAAGATTTGAAGACTGCACAAGATTGTTAAAGATAAAGGAAATTGCTGAAAGTAAATAACACGTCTTTTATAGTGGTATCTGAAGGTGGCGTAATCCTTCAACTAATCCACTTCGGCCTTTTTCAGACCTGGAATCCACTAAGACAAATAATTGAGTTCACCTTACAAATATCTTCTCTCGATTCCTAAATACACTAGGTTCACAACCAAGTGTTCCCCCCTGAGTTATTCCCCGGTTCCCAGCCAAGTACTTCCTATACTCAGAAACCTTTGAGTTGTTCCTTAGTTTCCCAAACTAAGTACTTCCTATGCTCAGTAACCTTGGAGTTATTCCTTAGTTTCCCAAACTAAGTACTTCCTGTACTCCACGCCGTTTAAGGTGTTGGTTATGATGGTTTGTCAGGTGAGTAGTCTTACTAACTTTTCAGTTATTTAGGAATACTCTATAGAACAAAAATCACTTAACACACTTCACAATGTGTGGTGATATGTTCTTTACTGACCCAAGTCTATGTTAAATGTTCTGGAAAATGAAACTCAGATACTTGATCTTTTGATTCAACTCCTTCACAGATAGCAATGCTTGTTAAGGATCAGGACACTTAGAACTTTCGTGCTACTTAGTTTCGGTCTTGATTATTGTTCGTTGATGTTTTGATTCGATTCAATTCTAAAGATGGAGAACTTGTTTGAGGTTTTTAGAAAACCCATGGGTGGTTAATGGTGAATTAACTTTTCAAGGTCCTTGAGTTTGCAATTAGGCAAAACATATTAAAAAAAAAAGAAAAAGGAAAAAAGAAAAGGAAATAAGGAGGGGGAGGAATTAAAGAAAATGAAAAACCAAAATATTTAGTGGCATTTTGGTTAATATATCCAACTTTACCTTCCACATCAGCAAAAAGCAGGTCCATGTCATAAGTCCCGTTGACTTTTGGACTTGTTTGTAATTAGAAAAAAATTCACGTTCATTTTTTGGATGAAACTGTAAATCTTCAAATTCTGGGGTTGAATCTGCAATTGGACCAAATTTAAAGGGTACTAAAAGAAATTCGCCCAATTACTGTTTACCATTTTCACAAGTAATAAAAACCATGTTAGACTACTCACTGTGCATGACCGTTTTTTGGTTTAGTCGTGCCGCGGCTTCTTCCGCGACCACAAATTGTCCATTATGGCAGACTGGAAGTGGTCGTGGGGTTGGTCGCGGATCTTTTTATTTTTTTATTACTTATAATAGTTATATTAGTAAGAATATTCAAATGTATAGAAGATTTGGAGTTGAAAATGGTATTTTTTATTTAAATCGAGCAACAAAATCAAACAACATAAATCACGAATACAAAAGATAGCGGAGTACAACAAACATTACAACAAAAATCACAAATATAAAGTTCAAAAGGTCTTCCTATTAATGTGTTCGATATGATCCTTTTGAAGAGCATGGTAAGTGAGATGTTGTGCATTTCTTTCTTGTTCATCATGTATCCTTCTATGGAGGTTATCAGCGAGGGCCGACATATGAATCAAATGTCATCAAACAGCTGTGCTTCGACTTCAAGTACAGTATCTTTATTAAATTCCTTGACATATTTCTCATAAATCTTGAAGTTGAGATAAGTATGCCTTTTATCCTCAACGATCATGTTATGCAGATAAATGCACGTATTAATGTCTTGGTACTGACCTCTCCATGCCATAGGACAGTTCTTTCATTCCCAATGCATACAATCGATGGAGCCGAGCATGTCAATAAAACCTCGTCCGGCATTGACGGCGAGAAGATGGTTAACATCTTCATCATTGGCCCTCCGCATGTATGTTGGACCAAAAACTGCAAGAATGGAATCATAAAACTTATGTAGAGCAGTGTATGAAGAAGTCTCACTTAAGCTTGTGTACTCGTCAATGGCATCGGCGGCTACACCATATGCAAGTATTCTCATCGCTGCGATGCACTTCTGCAAGTTTGATAGGGGTGCCCTACCGAGAGTATCTGGACCTACTGTGAAGTACAACGGATCATGTGCGGTCACGGCTTCGACTATCCTCAAGAACAGTGGGCGAGTCATTCTGAACCTCCGGGTGGAATTTCTTTGGCGTGACGTGCATTTCTCGGTGAAGTAGTCCTCGACTATCGACTCATGCCACTGCTCACGCTTTCGGTCGATGTATACTCGACGATGCTTCTCCTTCGGCGGGGATGACACTGATTGATTGAGAAAATGAAGAAAGTCAACGCTCAAAAAGTCTATTGCCATCTTCGAACTAGTTGAACCAGTGTTTGGAAAACATTGCCTTTCAGATTCAGAGTCGGGATCTGTATCTCCGCGAAGTGAACTATCTTCGTGATGTGAAGAAGACATTCTTCGTTCGAAAAATGAGATTGGAAGGATGTTTTAGAGTGTTTTAAGTTTAAAAGAGAGAAAGAAGGTGAATTGTAAGGTGTGAGGAAGTATGACTTCACTGATGCATATTTATAGATCTCATAAAAATATGTTCGTTGGTATAATTTTTATTTTTTCAAAATTCAAAATTCAAAAAAAAAATAGAAAAAGAAATTAAAATGGTCGGTCCAATAAACCGGCCAAGTGTCACCAGCCAAATAGCCGTTTGGGGAGGGGGCCAGCCCCAAACGACAACCCAGGAAGTAGGCGACTTCCTGAGGTGTCGGGGAGCGATCGCACCCTCACGACTGCCCCCACAGTGGGCAATCTTAGACTACTCATGCATAACCAAATATTGGCTTGGTCGTGTTGCGGCTTCTTCCGCGACCAAAAACTACCCACTATGGTAGTGGTCTTGGGGTTGGTCACAGATTTTTTTTTAATTTTTATTATTTATAATTGTTATATTAGTAAGAATATTCAAATCTATAGAAGATTTGGAGTTCAAAATTGTTAGGAATATCTGTTTAAGATTTTGATCAGCAACCAAATGACTTATCTTAGCTCAGAAAGGTGGTTAGTACTCTTGGTTCACTTGAACATTGTAAAAGAGGAAAATCACTGAGTATGTTAGTCTAGCAAATCTTGTATAGGATGTTAGGTCTCTGAATGTAATTTTTATATCTTTGAAGAAGACCAAGAAGAAGTCATCCGGCAGGAGAGTTCAACAAATTTGAAGATTTGAAGACTGCACAAGATTGCTAAAGATAAAGGAAATTGGTCTCATCAGATACCTATGTCCAGATATCTTAAATAAACAAGTGTCTCAATAAACCAGTTTTGCAAAAGATATCTAAGAACACAAGGCTTCTGAACAAGGAAAAGTGCCCACAGATACCTACACTCAGATACCTTGGACAAAACTATGTTTCTGGGAAACAATGTTTCAACAGGTATCTGGAGATGTGAAGGTCTCTGGAAAGGGACATGCAATGCTTCAGAAAGCGTGCATAGTTCCGTTGGCACTACAAGACAAAAATAGTACAATGCAATAAATGCGCAGACAGAGGCATATGAAGAGAAAGAGGAAATCTCTGAAAAGAGACAATGTCTTCCACAGTACTATTTTCATATATCAATAGTTTGAATTTGAATTGAGCCTAACGGATACTATTCAAACGGCTTCAAATTCAACTATAAATATCACCACTTAGAATGCTTGAAACACATACTGAACACCTTGCACTTACACACAGAACGAACTTATTCAAGCATACAAGCCTTCAACCTACTTACTCTTTAGCTTACAGTTGCGACTAAGCTCTTGAATTCTAAGTATTACGAAAGTTCTAATCCTGATCCTTAACAAGCATTGCTATCTGTGAAGGAGTTGAATCAAAAGATCAAGTATCTGAGTTTCATTCTCCAGAACATTTAACATAGACTTGGGTTAGTAAAGAACATATCACCACACATTGTGAAGTGTGTTAAGTGATTCTTGTTCTATAGAGTATTCCTAAATAACTGAAAAGTTAGTAAGACTACTCACCTGACAAACCATCATCACCAACACCTTAAACGGCGTGGAGTACATGAAGTACTTAGTTTGGGAAACTAAGGAATAACTCCAAGGTTACTGAGCATAGGAAGTACTTAGTTTGGGAAACTAAGGAACAGCTCAAAGGTTTCTGAGTATAGGAAGTACTTGGCTGGGAACCGGGGGGGGGGGGGGGAACACTTGGTTGGGAACCTAGTGTATTTAGGAATAGAGAGAAGATATTTGTAAGGTGAACTCAATAATCTGTCTTAGTGGATTCCAGGTCTGAGAAAGGCCGAAGTGGATTAGTTGAAGGATACGCCACCTTCAGATACCACTATAAAAGACGTATTATTTACTTTCAGCAATTTACTTATCGTTCTCTTTATCCTGCTAAGTATTTAAACACATTATATATTGCTAAGCACGTGCACTTATCACATAAAAGTCTTCCGCTCTCTGAAATTAAGTATCAGATATCTTCACAGATATCTGAGAAATTGTGTTTATCGACAAAAGTTGTAAAAGACTATTCATCCCCCCCCCCCCCCTCTAGTCTTTTCCTTTGCCGTTAGCTGGACCAATAAGTGGTATCAGAGCGGGAGGTTCCCTAGACTTCTGCACTAAACCTAGATCCCAGATAAGTGCCCACTAACTACTTTTCACCTACGCTTGATTTGTCTGTTTAGTGTGTTTGCTGCAGGATGTCTTTAAGTGACGCTCCAATTCTCAAGCCATAGAACTATGAGATATGGAAGAACAACATGATGCTCCACCTAGAAGCCATCGAAATGATCGAAGTAATAAAGAATGGCCCCATAGTCATTCAACAACTCAAGCAGGTCAGGGAGGTTTCTAATGGTAGAGACATAGTTCCCACTGGTGAAGAACCAAGTGGTGGTTCCTCACAAACAGGTGCGTCAACCAGTGGAAGACCTACTGGTCAAGTTGTTTATGAGCCAAAGCCCAGAGAGCTCTGGACAATGGAAGATGCCAAGAGAAATCGACTAGATGGTCAGGCTCGCAATATCATCATACGTTCAACTCCAGAGCACATACAGTATAAACTGTGGGGTGCAAAAACGGCGAAAGTGGCCTGGCAACTGATTGAAGAAATGCATGCTTGAGAAAACAAAGGAAAATAAGTTCGAAGTTTTGAAGCTCAAATTCCAAAACTTTAAACAAGGTCCCACAGAGACTCTTGAATAACTAGATTTCCGGTTCACAACATTGATGAGTGAAATGGCTGCACTTGGTGAAAGTGAGAGATACTCTAACTCTGAAAAGGTTAAGACCATCGTGAGAAGCTTGAATCAAAACTGGGAACATACTCAGTACTTTTATTTCAACCAAGGAATGCCAAATATCACTCCAGTAGAACTCTTTTCCCACTTAGCTACTGTCAACTATGAAACCACTCAGAGAGAACAAATGATTGTTGAGAAAGTTCACAATGTTTCTTTAATAATATAAGGTACTTATGAAAAGAAGGATACCAAAGAAATGACTGAGGAAGATGCTCTTGCTGTGAAGCAAATGAGAAAATATGTCAGTCGGGAGATTGAGAGAAGAAAAGCCAGAGAGAAGTTGAAAAAGCATCTAGGCTCAAACTATCACCAGTACAAAAATATGCAGCTGTCAAGCTCACTGAACAAGCCGGTTCAGTAGGCATCTACTACTGAGGAAGCAGAATTCGGAAACGATATATGTTTCTATTGTCAGAAACCTGGCCATTTTAAAAGAGACTGCCCTGTTTTCAATAAGCTAAAGACAGGTGACAAGAAAGATAGAAGAAACTTCAAGAGAGATCAGAGAGCTATGCTCACTGAAGAAAGAAAAAAGATTCAAATCCAACTGGATGCTCTTGATATTGAGTCAGAATCTGAGGAAGAAGACTCAGATGACTCCAAACTACCTTCTCCAGAATTATGTGGCATAACTCATAAATTGGTTGACTTTGGTCAAAATAAAAGGGAATTATGTGGGGTTGCTGAGGAGATCTATCCAGATTGCTCCAACATTGAGCCTTGCCTAATGGCTGACGAGGTAACCAACATTACTCAATTCATAAATTATGAGAGTGATGAGGAAGAAATCAGAAATTTAGAATATCTCAGAAGAGAACTTGATCTCTACAAAAGAGAATTTTAAATGGTCCGAGCTAGAGCTGACATTTTTTAAGAAGAAAAGAATTCTCTTGAGAAGGAAAATTCACAATTACTCAAGATATCTGAGAAAAAGGATGCTGAAAATGCATTTCTCAAAGCACATATATCTGAGACAGAGAAGTTACACAGAAAGGCAATGGATATACTCCAAAAGGAAAATAAAGATCTTCTTTCTGAAAATGAGGAATTCAAGAAGAAAGAACTATCTTTTCAATCCTATGCCAAAGCTAGTGACACTCTTACTGAAGTACACTCTTATTTTAGAGATCCTTCAGAAAGGGGAGGACTTGGGTTGGACACACAAACAAATAGCTCTACTACTCTAAATAAGAGTGACGAAAGAATAACGTTTGTTAGTGCTCAGCAAGATGGTTCTCGAATAACCTACAGCATTGGTCAGAAAGCTAAGGTTGTTGACAAAGGAAAGACAGTTGTGACCAAACCTTTGTGGGAAAAACAAGTCCAAAAGAAAACTGTTGGGAACGTTTCTGTAAAGAAACATAACACTGAAAAGTGTAATCACCCACAGTGCTATGTCTCTCAGAAAGGAAAATTTGCGGGAGCAGGCAAATTTTCCAACATCACGTTTTCGTGAAAGAAAGACGTTCCAGAGACTAGCAAAGCTACTGAGAAGAGAACTCAGATAGCACCAGGTGCTCGAAATGGCATTGGTTATAAAGCCATCATGAAACAACTCGCTCGTGAGTATAAACAAGAGCAAGTACGATGGATGAAAGCCAGGATTGCGCATAGCAATCATCAAAAGTGGAAGAAAGAACAGGTTGCGACCACTCTGAATGCTGGGGCTAGAAGAAATCTGGCAAGGAAAGCTAAGTTTGCTGCAAAGCAGACAAAGCTATCTGACAGGTATCTGAAAGCACCACGAGGAGCACCAAGGAACACACCAAGAAGGAAAATAGCTTTAAATGATAATGACACTAATCATTTACCTAAAATTCTTCCTTATGTTCCAACAAGACAAAAGAATACCCCGAGGAAGTTCATTCAGAATTAGATTCCTGCAGGGAGATTCTTTAGTCCAGAAGATTCCATTGTTGGAATGAGAGCCTAACTCCATGTTTCCTGTTTTGTGCAGAACACTCTGAGGAAGAACCCGAAGTGGAATTTTGATAGTGGATGTGGAAAGCACATGACAGGAGACAAAGCAAATCTGGTTAACTACAGAAAATGCGATAAAGGATCAATTATTAGATTTGCTGGTGGAGATGAAAATCCAACCATAGGTTTTGTCAATCTGAAGCTTGGAGCTCTTACAATCTCTAAAGTACTACATGTAAAGGAATTGAAATATAATCTCCTAAGCATGAGTCAATTGGTAGACAAAGGGTACACTGTAAAGATCAAGTCAAAACTATGCAAATTAATTGACAATGAGTCAAAGCAGACAGTCTTGGTTACTAGGCGGAAAGGAAATCTTTATGTTGCTGACTAGGCATCTGCCACAACTGAAGAATGTCTCATGGTGAGTCAATCTGGCCACACTGAAGAAAACTAGCTATGGCATAAGAGAATGAGTCACTTGAACTTCAAACCTCTGAACAAGCTAGCCAAGAAAGAATTGGTGGTTGGTTTACCCAAAATGGTATATAGAAAAGATGGTATATGCTCAGCTTGCCAAATGGGAAAACAATCCAAAACATCTTTCAAGTCTAAAACTAGACACTCCAGTGAAAGGCCACTGCAAATGTTACATATGGATCTTTTTGAATCCTCTATAACTAGCTATGCAGGAAAGAAGTATGGTCTGGTTGTTGTTGATGATTACTCAAGATTCACTTGGGTTGTATTTCTCAAACAAAAATCTGATGCAAGGGTTGAAATACCCAACTTGCTGAATAAGCTTGAAGTCATGAAAAATGACAAGGTATCATGTCGTAGCAGACCATGGTATGCGAAGTTTGTGAACCAAGACATAAAAGAGTTTTGTACCGCAAAGGTATACAACATCAACTATCTTCAAGAGGGACACCACAACAAAATGGTGTTGCCGAAAGGAAGAATAGGACCTAAAAGAAGCAAAGAAGAATAATGCTTACGACATCAAATAAGTTAAATCTATTGGGTTGAAGCTGTTAACACAGCCTGCTACACTCAAATAGATGTTTGATTAACAAACACCATGACAAAACTCCTTATGAACTTTTGATTGGTAGACCCCCCAGTATCAAACATCTAAGGGTGTTTGGTTGCAGATGTTTTGTTCTTAACAATGGAAAAGAATACTTGAGAACATTTCAACCAAAAGCAGATGAAGGAGTATTTCTTGGTTATTCTTTGAATAGCAAAGCCTACAGAATCTACAACAAAAGAACACAAAAGATTGAAGAATCTATTCATGTAGTTTTCTACGAAGGAAACAAGAAAGTACCCTTGAATGAAGTTCAAAGAACTAATGATTAAAGATTCTGAAGAAGAATCCTCAAATGGAAACAACTTTGTCATTCACTTAGAGGATGACTCTGACGATGAAAAGCAACCATTGCTTAGTAACAACCAGATGACTCTAAGACATGATGAAGAATTTCCTATGAGAATTTCATAAATGGAACAGGTTGTTGAGAACCTTCATCATGAAGAGGTTTCTGAAAATCCAATCCCAGATATCTCTAACACTGAAAAAGTGTCAGATATCTATGGCATTTCCCGTGTGCCAGATATCTCAGATGCTGCACAAGTATCTTGTCAAGATCATATTGATTCACATTCAGATCAAAATGATATTGATCCTACTAGTTCAAAACCCATTATGAAATGGATAAGAAATCATCCTGCCAAGGATGTGATTGATCCTTTAGACCAAGGGGTTAGAACTAGGAGAGCAATTGCAATCTCTCTTTATGGATGTTTCATCTCAAACATTGAACCTAAAACTATAGAAGATGCATTGAAAGATCAAGATTGGATCTCTGCAATGCAAGAAGAGTTTGATCAATTTGAGAGAAACAAAGTCTGGAAACTGGTTCCATTTGTTGATGGAATATCTGTAATTGGAACCAAGTGGGTTTTCAGAAACAAAATGAATGAATCTTGGTGAAATAACCAGAAACAAAGCAAGGTTGGTTGCCAAAGGATTCACCCAGACTGACGGACTAGATTTTGATGAGTCATATGCTCCAGTTGCAAGATTGGATGCAATTAGACCATTTCTAGTCTTTGCAGCTCATAAAGACTTTAAAGTTTATCAAATGGATGTCAAAAGTGCATTTCTAAATGGTGAACTTGTTGAGGAAGTCTTTGTTGAACAACCACCAGGCTTTGAAGTTTCCACAGAAAGTAGAATGGTCTATAAGCTTCAGAAAGCTCTGTATGGACTGAAACAAGCTCCAAGGCATGGTATGATACTTTAGCCAAATACTTGCTGGAAAGTGACTTCAAGAAAGGAGATGTTGATAAAATACTTTTTACTTTGAACCATGAAGGGAAACTACTTTTAGTTCAATTATATGTTGATGACATTATATTTGGATCTAAAGACAAGCAACTTTGTGAAGACTTTGCTGAGCTCATGAAAAGTAAATTTGAGATGAGCATGATGGGAGAATTAAACTACTTCCTAGGATTGCAAGTCAAGCAACTTAATGATGGAATATTCATTAGTCAAACAAAGTATGCAAAAGATATGCTCAACAAGTTTAATCTAAAGCCTTCTGAAAAGAATGCTAAGATACCTATGAGCATTGGAACCAAAATGACCTATACTGAATCTGACAAGAGTGTTGAAGAACACAAGTATAGGAAATTGATTGGGTCTCTACTGTACCTCACTGCAAGTAGACCTGATATTCAATGTGCAGTTGGAGTGTGTGCTAGATTTCAGACAAATCCAATGCAATCACACTACAACATTGCTATGAAAATATTAAGGTATGTAAAGGGTACTGTAGAAGTTGGATTGTGGTATCCAAAAGACAGTGGATTGAGTTTAGTTGGCTATTCTGATGCTGACTATGCTGGATCATTGC
Source organism: Plantago major (assembly GCA_026545765.1). Taxonomy (NCBI): domain Eukaryota; kingdom Viridiplantae; phylum Streptophyta; class Magnoliopsida; order Lamiales; family Plantaginaceae; genus Plantago; species Plantago major. The sequence goes on along the minus strand of CM048839.1, from coordinate 60,968,832 downwards.
TTGATAGAAAAAGCACCTCAGGAACTTGTCAATTTCTTGGTGCCAGATTAATATCATGGTTCAGCAAGAAACAAAACTCAATTGCCACATCTACCACAGAGGCTGAATATATTGCTGCTGGGTGTTGTGCTTCACAGATATTGTGGATACAATAACAACTCAAAGACTATGAGATCAATGAAGAGAAAACTCATATTTTCTGTGACAACACAAGTGCTATTGTCATAACTCAGAATCCTAAGTTTCATGCAAGAACAAAGCACATTAATATTAGACACCACTTCATTAGAGATCATGTTGATAAAGGCAATATAGAGATACTCAAAATTGGTACTGAAGACCAACTTGCAGATATCTTTACAAAGCCTTTGCAACAAAGCAGGTTCTTAACCTTGAGACATAGTATTGGGTTAATGGAGCTACCAAAGGAACTGAAAAGTTCTAATCTCCGAGATGAAAACTCAGAAAAGAGAAAGATATCTGGAACAGGCATCTAGATATCTAAGGCAAAAAGGTATTTGAGACGAGAACTCATATACTAAAAGGATGGGTAAAAGTGTCTTTCGAAGATTTTTGAGACGAGTACTCAGATATCTATGAGATCACAAAGTGAGGGGGAACACAAAAGAGAAATGTGGTACAACTGTATTCAGTCAACTACATTTCTGGTGTTTTGTATCTTTCCATTTATATGTTAAGTTACACACAGTCTCTGAACTGACTACATAAGTCCAAAGACTGTCCCCTAGTCACAGAAAAGAGATGTGATTCAAAAAGCCTTACGCCAAATTTCATTAATTGGGCACAATTACAATTACTGATTGTGATCATTGCTGAAGAAGCAAACGTGACTCTTGATGAAATGGGCGTTTGATCTTAACGAACGAGATTAATTCTCGGTAAATTAGTGGACTGTCAAAACTCAGGCGTGGCCCACTAAGAATTTAATGCAAAATGATTTTTACCCACGACCTTCTGCATTTGCACAGATACATATGCACAAAATCAATTTGTATGTATATATCTGCTGAAAGTATAATGCTATATATATATAGGATTTTGGCAAAAGAAATCACTTTCACCTAATCCAACATTTACACTTACACAGAAATAGCAAAAACTTTCAAAGTTTTCTGCAAATATCTGTTCTTCGCTTAGTTATTCTGCAAAGTATCACTAAACTCACACCTTAATCTCTTTTCGACTTTCAAAAACTTTCACTATTTAAAGAGATGGCTCCAAAACGTGCTTCTAACCAGAAATCCCAAGCTACTACCTCTGGTACTGTTGAAAAGCAAGCACCAGTGTTGGTTATCACAAACAATCGATTGGTAGGAGACTTCAATCATGATCATTGGACTTCAAATCACAGGATGATTTGGGGTGGTGCCATGATTGAGGAATACCTTGTTGCTGCAATAGAAAACCAGGCTGACAGGAAGTTGGTACTTGATATGCTTGAAAAGGCACAAATCAAGAGCTTTCTATCTGCTTTTCCCAGTGGAGTTTCTTCACTGGATGTCCTGGAGTTTTACAACAACTCCACGATTATTTCCCAAGTCTCTGAAGGCACTAAGACAGTGTCTATAAAGACTAAAGTCCAAGAACAGAAAATCCTGTTGGACCAAACAGCTTTCTGTGAGCTATTTGAGCTTCAAAATCTTGGAAACGATTTTGAAATTGACACTAAGGATGAAGATCTCCTTGAGGGTGTCAAAAATCTCTACAGTGATGTGTGTGATCTTGACAAGCCAGACACACCCATAGACTTTAAGCTTGCTGACTTAAGGATCAGACATATGTTGGTCCACTTGGATGTGTTGGCATGTATCCTTCACAGATGCTTTGATGGTCTACAAGGAGGAGCTGACCAGATAAGCCAAGAACGCTGGATGATGATGTTCTTGTTGAATCAACAAAAAAAAAGGCTGGAAAACCCTTTCAATTGGGGGAAGTACGCATTTATGAAATTTGTGAAGAATATTCAAGGCTTTGAGCCTAAAATCGTTAAGGGCCTTGCTGAGCCAAAAGCCACAGTAAGCCATGGATTGAAGATATGCTACTTACTGGAGTGTCTTGGCATTGAGCTCAGAGAGGCGGCAGACATTGCCAATAGTAAGCTACTCTACAAATATGAGTATACAAACATGATGAAAAAGGTTATTGCATCTCAGAAAGGTTCCAAGAAACGAAAGACTGATGAGGTATCTGAGGGTTCCGTTGCGACCAAAAAGCCCAGAACTTCACGAAAGAAGTCTGCTAGCAAATCAGAAGGCATACCCATTGTGGATGTCGACTCTCAGATATCTGCCGCCACTGCTGATGAACTCATCAATGAAGATGAACTCATAAATGCTGCTAAGACCACAACTAATGAACTCATCAATGCTGCAGAGTACCTGGCTGATGAACTTATCAATGCTAATAAAAGCAGTGAGAAACTTCAAACACTCTCTGCAGAAGCAGCAGGGATTGTTGATAACTCAGTCCCAGATTTCAGTGAAGAATCTGTTGGGAAATTTGTTGGAAAATTTCTTGAGAAATTTGTTAGGAAATTTGTTAGATATTTTGTTAGAAATATCTGTTTAGATTTTGATCAGCAACATGATGACTTATCTTAGTCTCAGAAAGGTGATTAGTACTCTTGGTTCACTTGAACATTGTAAAAGAGGAAACTCACTAAGTATGATAGTCTAGCTAATCTTGTATAGGATGTTAGGTCTCAAAATGTAATTTTTATTTTATGAAGAGAAGACCAAGAAGAAGACATCCAAGCAGAACAAGCTCAACGACATTGAAGACTTGAAGAAATCAAGAAGATTATCAAATCGTTGTTCAGATACCTTAGCCAGATATCTTGAAGACACGAACAGTTTTAAACAGACTGTGTCACAAGAGATATCTGAGAAATAAAAGGCCTATCTGAAAATAAGGAAAGTGTCCGCAGATATCTATTCTCAGATACCTTGAGCATTAACCACATTTCTGAAAAAGAATTATATATTGCAAACAAAGTTGTTTCAATAAATAAGTGGTATCTGAAGATTGAAGATAAGGACATGCAAAGAATCAGATAACACTAGTCTCTGATACAAAGCATAGTTCCGTTGACACTACAGGACAAAAAGTATAGTACAATGCATTTAATGCACGGACATAGATGTCTGAATAAAAGCAACTTCAAGAAGAAGACAAAACTCACATAAGATTATACACAGATATCAATAGCTTAAATTTGAGCCTAACGGATACTATTCAAACGGCACTCAAATTCATCTATAAATATCAACACTTAGACTGCTTGAGAAGATACCTTAGACACACCTTGAACTGCATAAAAACGCTGAACATCTTACTCTCTCAAAGCAACTTACTTATCCTCAAAGCTTTACATGCACCAAAGCATTTGATCTTGAGTAACACTGAAGTTCTAAGTGTCCTGATCCTAAACAAGCATAGCTATCTGTGAAAGAGTTGAAACGAAAGATCAAGTATCTGAGATTCATTCTCTTGAACATTTATCTAAGACTTGGGTCAGTAAAAAGAACAAGATACCATACATTGAAAAGTGTATTAAGTATACTTGATTCACGAGCTATCTCAATAACTAATAAGTTATTAAAGAAGCTCATCCGACAACTCAAACCAAAACCAACACCATAATCAAGTGGAGTACGTGAAGTACTTAGATTGAATAATCAGGGAATAACTCCAAGGTTACCGGAGTATAGGAAGTACTTGATTTGGGAAACTAAGGAATAACTCCAAGGTTTATTGAGTATAGGAAGTACTTAGCTTGGGAAGCTAGGAATAACTCAAAGGTTTTCGAGTATAGGAAGTACTGGCCGTGAAAGCCGGGAACAACTCAGGGGAACATTTGGTTGGGAACCAATTGTTAAGAATCTTAGAATAGGTTTATTGTAAGGAGAACTCAATTATCTGTTTCTAGTGAATTCTAGGTCTCGATAGACCAAGTGGATTAGTTGGAGGATTACGCCACCTCCGTGATACCACTATACTTGCCGTGTTATTTACCTTCAGATTTACATTTCAAAGAACACACACACACACATTAACTGCTTCGCACTTATCTTTATTAAGTCTTCCGCTCGATTCTAAGTACCGATATCTATTCAGTATATCGAGAAATAGTTTTTATCGACAAAAGTTTTAAAAGACTATTCACCCCCCCCCCCTCATAGTCTTTTACTTTGCCGTTATCTGGACCAACAAGTGGTATCAGAGCAGAGGTTCACAAGCCTTCAGCACTGAACCTAGATCCCGATAGGTGAAGGAACTTTGTCCATTTTTAGGACTATTTAATTTGTGTGTTAAGTGTGCAGGTATGTCTCTGAGTGATGCACCCATTCTCAAACCAGAGAATTACGAGAAATGGAAAATAACATGATGCTCCACCTTGAAGCCATAAGTGACGAAATGATCGAAGTGATAAAGAATGGCCCAATAGTCATTCAACAACTCAAACAAGTCATGGAGGTTTCTAATGGTAGAGACAGAGATCAAAGCGAAGGATCTTCACAAACCGATCGTCAACAAGCGGAGATCTACTAGTCAAGTTATTTACGAACCAAAGCCCAGAGAACTCTGGACATCGGAAGATGCCAAGAGAAATCGTCTGGATGGTCAAGCTCGTAATATCATCATCAGATCGACACCGGAGCATATACAGTAAATCTGGGTGCTAAAAGGCGAAAGTGCTCGCAACCGATTGAAGAAATCTGGCCGAATCGAGAAAACCAAAGAAAACAAGTTCGAAGTTCTCAAGTTGAAATTTCAAAATTTCAAACAAGGATACACTGAAACTCTGGAAGAACTTGATTTCAGATTTACCATTCTCATGAGTGACATGGCACTGGGAAAGAACAGATACTCCCAAATGTAAAAGATTAAGACCATTGTCAAGTCTTAACCACAACCGGGAGCATACCAAATTCTTTTATTTTAACCAAGGAATGCCAAATATCACTCCAAAGGAACTTTTCTCTCATCTTGCTTCTGATTATGAGACAACTCAAAGAGAACAAACAATGAAAAGTTGCAAAACGCGTTGCTCTAATCACTCAAGGAACTTCAAAAGAAGAAAAGCAAGGAAGAAATCGAGGATGCTCTTGCCGCAAAGCAAATGAGCAAATATATCACGAGAAATTGAAAGAAGAAAAGCCAAAGAGAAGTCAAAAGCATCTAGTTTCAACTATCACCAAGATAAAAATATGCAAAGCTCACGAACAAGCCAAATTTCATAAAGCATCATGTCTTGAGGAAGCGTAAATTGAAACGATATCTGCTTTCTATTGTCGTAAACCGCCACTTCAAGAAGGATTGTCCTGCCCTCAACAAACTAAGGACAGGTGACAAGAAAGAGAGGAGAATCTTCAGAAGAAGCCAGAAAGCTTTGTTAACTGAAGAAAGAAAGAAAATCCAAATTCAACTGGATGCTCTAGACGTTGAGATGATTCAAGATGACAATTCAGATGACTCAACCTTACCATCACCGTAATTATGTGGAGTTACTCATGATATAATCGACTTCGCCTCAAGAAGAATGAAATGTGGAGTTCTTTGAAATTGACGGTCCAGACATCTCCAACATAGAAAACTGTCTTATGGCTGATGAGGTAACACATACTTCTTGTTATACTTATGAAAGTGATGAAGAGGAAATAAAAAATCTAGAAAATCTCACGAAAGAACTTGACATCTATGAAAGAGAATTTCTAATGATCCGAGCTAGAGCCGAAAACCTTGTAGAAGAAAAGAATTCTCTTGAAAATGAAAATTCTCAATTAGTTAAAGAATCTGAGAGAAAGGATGCTGAAAATGCATCTCTCAAAGCTTAGATATCTGAGACTGAAAAGTCACATAAAGAAGCAATGGCTGAATTACGAAAGAATTATGAAGATCTTCTTTCTGAGAACAAAGAACTCAAGAAGAAAGAATTATCTTTTCAATCTTATGCCAAAGCTAGTGACACTCTTACTGAAGTACAATCTTACTTAATAGATCCTTCAGAAAAGAAAGGACTTGGGCTGAATACACAGACAGATTGTTCTATCACTCTGAATAAGAGTAAAGAGAAAAGAACATTTGTAAGTACTCAGCAAGACGGTTCCCATGCAATCTATAGTATCGGTGAGAAGACAAAGATTGTTGACAAAGGAAAGGCAGTTGCGACCAAACCTTTGTGGGAAAGACAAGTAAAAAACAAAACTGTTGGGCACGTCTCTGAAAAGAAACACAACACTGAAAAGTGTAAACACCCACAATGCTATGTCTCTCAAAAAGGTAGAATTGCAGGAGCTGGCAAATTCTCCCATGTCACTTTTTCTGGAATGAAATTGGACCAACCAAAGACTAGCAAAGCTGCTGAGAAAAGTTGAGATAGCTTCAAGTGCTCGAAACGGTATTGGCTACAAAGTCATCGGAAAACAACTTGCTCATGAGTACAAGTAGGAGCAAGAACGATGGCTGAAAGCTAGAATTGCTCAAAGCAATTATCAGAAGTGGAAGTTAAATCAAGCCACTGAAAATCTGAATGCCAGGGCTAGAAGAAATCTGGCAAGGAAGGCTAAGTTTGCTGAAAAGCAAACTCAGAAACCTGACAGGTATCTGAAAGCATCATATGGAGCACCTAGGAACACACCAAGGAAGAAAATAATTCTTACTAATGATAACATTCATTCAAATAGAATTCCTCCTTACGTTCCTGTCAGACAAAAGAATATTTCAAAGAAATTGATTCAAAAATGGAGTCCTACTGGAAGAACTTTTAATTCTGACGGTTCCATCAAAGATATGAGAACCTAATCTCCTGTTTCCTGTTGTGTGCAGAATGCTTCCTGGACTAAAGCACAATGGCTATTTGATAGTGGATGCGGAAAGCACATGACAGGAGACAAAGCAACCGTTAATTACAAAGCTTGCAACACGTGAGACGATATCGATTGGAGGAGAATTAAATCCCTCTCTGGGATTTGGCAACGTCAAATTCGGGACTTTAACAATCACTGACGTATTACATGTTAAGGATTTGAAATATAATCTATTTAGCATGAGCCAGTTTGCAGACAAGGGTTTTACTATAAAATTGAAAGCTAAATACTGCAAACTAATTGACAATGAGTCAAAGCAGACAGTCTTAGTTGGTCGGCGGAAAGGCAGTATTTATGTTGCCGATTGGGCATCTGCCACAACTGAAGAATGTCTCATGGTGAGTAAATCCGGTCACACAGAAGAGCACTGGTTATGGCACAAAAGAATGAGTCACTTGAACTTCAAAACTCTGAACAGACTTGTCAAGAAAGAGTTAGTGGTTGGCCTTCCCAGAACATCTTTCAGGAAGGATGGTATCTGTTCTGCCTGTCAGATGGGGAAACAATCTAAGATCTCTTTCAAGTCCAAAATCAGACACTCTAGTGTTAGACCTCTGCAACTTTTACACATGGATCTTTTTGAATCATCTGTAACTAGTTATGCAGGAAAGAAGTATGGTCTAGTTGTTGTAGATGACTTCTCAAGATTCACTTGGGTTGTCTTTCTGAAACACAAATCTGATGCCAGGGTAGAGAAACCAAACTTGCTGAAAAAGCTTGAAGTCATGAAAAATGACAAGGTATCTGCAATCGTATCGCACTATGGTATCGAGTTTGTCAACCAGTACATAAAGGAGTTTTGTACCTGCAAAGGTATACAACACCAACTTTCCTCTGTAAGAACACCTCAACAAAATGGTGTTGCAGAAAGGAAAAACAGAACCCTTAAGGAAGCTGCAAGGACAATGCTAGCAGACACTGAAATATGTGAAATTTATTGGGTTGAAGCTGTAAACACAGCTTGCTACACTCAAAACAGATGCTTGATAAACAAACACCATGACAAGACCCCCTATGAAATCTTGGTTGGTAGACCCCCTAATATCAAACATCTGAGAGTATTTGGTTGTAGATGTTTTGTTCTAAACAATGGGAAAGATTATCTGAGAACATTTCAACCAAAGGCAGATGAAGGTGTATTTCTTGGTTATTCCACAAACAGCAAAGCCTACAGAGTTTACAACAAAAGAACAAAGAAAATTGAAGAATCAATTCATGTTGTATTCTATGAAGGAAATAAGAAAACACCTCCTATTGATGAAATCTCAGAAATGTTCAAAGAACTATTACTGAGGGATCCTAAAGAAGAATCCTCAGAAAGGAGAAACATCATTATGGAAAGTGAGGATGACTCTGACGTAGAAAAGCTTGAAATGCCTAGTAACAACAAGATGACTCACAGACATGATGAAGAATTTCCTATGAGTCTTCCAGAAATGGAAAAGGTTACTGAGAACCTTCATCATGAAGAGGTATCTGAAAATAAGACTGCTGAAATGCAAGTTCCAGATATCTCTAACACTGAAAAAGTGTCAGATATCCATGACATTTCCCATATGTCAGATATCTCAGATACTGAAAAAGTATCAAATCAAAATCTTAGTGATTCACATACAAATCACTTGGATATTGATCCGACTAGCACTAAACCTATGATGAGATGGATCAAAGATCATCCTGCAAAGGATGTAATTGGACCAATTAATCAAGGTGTTAGGACTAGGAGAGCAATAGCTGAAAATGCTAATTCTCTTTTTGGATGTTTCATCTCAAATATTGAACCTAAAAATATAGAAGAAGCACTAGGAGACCAAGACTGGATCTCTGCAATGCAAGAAGAGTTGGATCAATTTGAGAAAGCAGTCTGGAAACTAGTTCCATTTGTAGAAGGAATATCTGTGATTTGAACTAAATGGGTTTTCAGAAACAAGATGAATGAATCTGGTGAAATAACCAGAAACAAAGCAAGATTGGTTGCCAAGGGATTTACCTAGACTGAAGGCTTAGATTTTGACGAGTCATATGCACCAGTTGACAGATTGGATGCAATAAGACTCTTTCTAGCCTTTGCAGCTCATAAAGATTTTAAAGTTTATCAGATGGATGTCAAAAGTGCTTTCTTGAACAGTGAACTTGCAGAAGAAGTTTATGTTGAGCAACCACCTGGCTTTGAAGTTTCCTCAGAAAGTAGAATGGTCTACAAACCACGTAAAGCTCAGATGGATCAACAGGCTCCAAGAGCGTGGTATGACACTTTGGCCAAATACCTTCTGGAAAGTGGTTTCAAGAAAGGTGAAGTTGATAAAACTTTATTTACCTTAAATCATGATGGGAAACTACTCTTAGTTCAAGTATATGTTGATGACATTATATTTGGATCTAAGGACAAGCAACTTTGTGATGACTTTGCAAATCTCATGAAAAACAAGTTTGAGATGAGCATGATGGGAGAATTGAATTATTTCCTAGGATTGCAAGTCAAGCAACTCAATGATGGAATATTCATTAGTCAAACAAAGTATGCGAAAGATATGCTCACAAAATTCAATCTTAAGCCTTCTGAAAAGAATGCTAAGATACCTATGAGCATTGGAACCAAAATGACCTATACTGAATCAGATAAAAGTATTGAAGAACATAAGTATAGGAAATTGATAGGTTCACTACTTTACCTCACTGCAAGTAGACCTGATATTCAATATGCCGTTGGAGTATGTGCTAGATTTCAGACAAATCCAATGCAAACACACTACAACATTGCTATGAAAATATTAAGGTATGTAAAGGGCAGAGATGTAGGATTGTGGTATCCTAAAGTAAGTGGATTGAGTTTAGCGGGTACTCGACACGATTATGCCGGATCACGCTGATAGGAAAAGCACCTCAGGAACTTGTCAGTTTCTGGGTACTAGACTTATCTCATGGTTTAGCAAGAAGCAAAACTCAATTGCAACATCCACCACAGAGGCTGAATATATGTTGGTTGTTGTACAACACAAATTCAGTGGATACAACAACAACTTAAAGACTATGGACTCGATGAGAAGAAAACTCCCATTTTCTGTGACAACACAAGTGCTATTACATTACGTAATCCTAAATTTCATGCCGAACAAAGCACATTGATGTTAGACATCACTTCATCGAGACCATGTTGAAAAGGGCAATATAGAGATATTCAAGATTGGCATCAAGACCAACTTGCGTATATCTTCACTAAGCCACTACAAGAAAGTAGATTCTTAGCCTTAAGACATAGTCTTGGACTAATGGAACTACCAATAAACCGAAAAGTTCGTATCCGAATGGGCATCCAGAGAAGAGGTATCCGAACGGCATCCAGAGAAGAGGTATCCGAACGGGCATCCAGAGAAGAGAAAGAGAAATCTGAATGTATCCGTAAGTCAAAAGGGCTAAAAGCAAAAAGATAGCTTAAGATCTCTGAGATGGGAACTCAGATATCTGAATCACTCTATAAACGGGGAACACAAAGGAGAATAGTACAACTATCTGCAATAACTACTCTTGAAACTCGCATTATTTCTATCTTGATGAAAACTTGGAAAATCCTAAGTATAAGATGATTCAGATGCAACAAAGGTCCTTAGTCATACAGAATCGTGATTCAGATAGCAAGTCGCCAAAATTCATTAAATGGGCACAATTACACTTGTTGATTGTGATCATTGCTGAAGAAGCAATGGTGACCCTTGATGAAATTAAGCGATTGATCTGTACGGTGGAAATTAATTCACAGTAAATAGTGGACTGTTGAAATTCAGACATGGCCCACTAAGCATTTAATGCCGAACTAGCTTTTGCTCACGCCGCCAAATCAAATCATGTATACGCATACACAAAATCAATTTGTATGTATTTGTCTGTTGGGATTCAACTGCTATATATATAGGATTTTGGCATAGGAAATCACTTTTGCCTAATCCAAAAACTCATCTTGCACAAAAATAGCAAATCCTTCTCTTGATTCTCTGCAAAACCTTCTACAATCTCTGCAAATCAAGATTAAGTTTTTCTGCAAAGAATTACTGAATCAAATCTCTTTTCAAACACCAATTTCAAATCCCTACACTATATAAAGAGATGGCCTCCAAGAACTCTTCAACACAGAAATCCCAAACCTCCACTGGTACTGCTGAAAAGCAAGCACCAGAGTTGGTTATTGTAAACAACCGACTGGTAGGAGTTTTAATCCTCGACCATTGGACTTCAAATCACGTAATGATTTGGGGTGGTGCCATGGTTGAGGAATACCTCTGCAATAGAAAACCAAACCGATAGAAAATTGATTCTTGACATGCTTGAAAAGGCACAAATCAAGGGTTTTCTATCTGCCGCAAGTGGAATTTCATCACCGATGTGTTGGAATTTTACAACAACCAGGATTATTTCTGTGTTTCAAGGCAATCAAATAGTGTTCAAAAACCTCAGTCCAAGGAAAGGAAATCCTTCTGGACTTAACAACTTTCTGTAAGTTGTTTGAGTTTCAAAATCTTGGAAAGGATTTTGAAATAAACACCAAGGATGAGGAACTCCTTGAAGGTGTTAAAGAACTTTACAGTGACGTGTGTGATCTTGAAAAATCAGATACACCCACTGAGTTCAAGCTTGCTGACATCCGAACCAGACATCTAATGGTTCACTGGGATGTACTGGCTTGCATTCTTTACAGATGCTTTGATGGTCTACAAGGAGGTGCTGACCAGATAAGCCAAGAACGATGGATCATGATGTTCTTGCTGAATCAACAAGACAAAAGGCAGGAAAACCCTTTTAACTGGGGAAAGTACGCCTTTCTGAAGTTTGTGAAGAAGATTCAAGGCTTCGAGCCTAAGATTGTCAAAGGACTAGCTGAGCCAAAGGCCACAGTAGGCTATGGTCTGAAGATATGCTACTTGCTGGAAAAGCTTGGCATTGAGCTCAGAGAGACGGCTGAAATAGCCAACAGTAACCTACTCTACAAATATGAGTATACAAACTTGATGAAAAAGGTTACTGGGTCTCAGAAAGGTTCTAAGAAGCGAAAGTCTGAAAAGGTATCTGAAGAAAAGGTTGCGACCAAGAAGCCCAGAACTTCAAGAAAGAAGTCTGCTGGCAAATCAGAAGGCACACCCAAAGAGGTTGTCAATTCTCAGTTATCTACAAGCATGGCAGATGAACTCATCATTGCTGCAAAAGAGTTATCAACTACTGAACAAGTAGACTCAGCAAGAGAAAGTGCTTTCAGAAATGTTGCGACTAATGCAGAAAGCCTTGCTGATGAACTCATAAATGCTGCCAAAAGTGGTGAAAAGCACCAAGCCCCATCTGCAGAAACCGCAGGAATAATGGACCAATCAGTTCCCAATGCTGATGAGAGCTCTAACGATGAAGATGATGAACTAGTCATCTCTCAAGTCCTAGAAAGAACAAAGAGGGCTAAGGTTATCAAACAAGAATCGTGGTAAGGTATCTGAAGAAGAACCTACACCACAGGTTGTTGAACCTATAGCAAAGGTTGTTGGTGCAAACACATCATCAGGGAATGTTTCTCTTGCATAACTTCAAAAAGCCCCGATGAGTGGTATTTTAGTGCTGGCAGATGCTGATGGAAATGCCACATCTAAAAATCTGGAAGCAGATTCTACTGATCAATCTTCTGCTTCCAGACAACCACAACAACCACAATCACAACAACCACAACAGCCACAAGTGGTTGATGAAATGGTAAATGAACTCCATTTCGAATTACCAGCAATACAGTATGCTGAAGAAAATCCTGCAAATGAGCAGGTTCCCTAACTCAATGAGAGGGATCAAACTGAGATATCTCCTCAGAATGATCAACCAGGGGAGGCAACTGAGTTGCATACTCAGGAAAGGTGTGAAGTACCAGAAACTTCAAGCAAAGAAACTACACTGGGACAAGAAGACCAAAGTATAGAAAGGTCACAAGTTCCAGAGACCAATCAGCCTGAAATTGCTCAGGTAAATGATTGGTTTAACTCTTATCTTGTGAACATTTTATGCTTATACATCTTTTCTCATAAAAATTTCTTTGTTACAGGCTGAGTTAGAAACGCAGAAACAAGAGGAAGCTGAGAAGCTTGCCTCAGATACTGAAAAAGAGGTCCCTTCAACCTCAACTCTTGTGAAATCTGAGCATGTGCCACAGGTAAATGATTCTTAAAGAGAACTAATTTTTCAGTAAAAATGTTTATGTGCTCATTCATGTTAAATGTTTCTAACAGGCTCCAACTGAGAAGGAAGAAGATAAGGCAGAAACGCCAGAGACAAATCCAGAGACCAACAAGGTTTCTGAAGAATACATCACTGAGCCTTCAAACTTGAAGGTATATGACAATCAAGTGACAAGTATTCTTCATCTTGGGTTATCTTTTATCTCTTCTAATATTCAATACTTTCTACTTACATGCTATTTCAGAAGTAGAAATGCAAGGGGATAAAGTTGCGACTTCCCCTACATCAATGGAAATTGATGAAGCCCCCAAGGCAACATCACTCGAAAGAACACCAGAAACTGCACAAGTTTCTGAGAAAAATGAATCTGAGCTTCCTTTTGAGGAAGTAAGTAGCACATATCAGAATTCATTAAAAGCATGTTTTTGCATAGATTCTTTCAAACTATTTCCTAAGTATTGTATTTCTCTCAGGTTCAAGAAAGAAAGGTTGCTGAGGACCAGACTTCAAAGTCTCCACCTCACAACAAGATATCTGAGACACCAATTGTCTCAGTAGTCCAAGTCTCTGAGCCTGAAGTACTTACTCAGGTAATCCAGAAACTAAACTACACTACCACTCAGATATCTACCAAAGTTTTGAAACTCATTCAAAACTCTTTCTTTCAGGCTCAAACAGGTGCAAAGCAAGTTCCCGATGATGATAAAAGGGACCTACTTCCCTTCTTCAAGGCTCAAACCCTACCAAAGCACATTCAATGCTTCAGAAAATGGCAGAGGTTAAGGTGCTCTGATCTCTCTGAAATATTGAGAATCACTGATCAACCAACCAGACGAGCACGAGCTCTTGACCTGGAAACATATGTCGAAGCAATGTTCCCTACCAAACAATACACAGTTGCGACTCTACTGCAGAAGGACTTTTCCAGAGAAGTGGCGCACAGTTTGCTATAGGCCTTTGAATAGGCAGATGGTCAGACAAGATTACAGATGGCCTTCAAGCCAGTCCTGCCCCAGACGCTGCAATTCATACCTTCTAAACAAGAAGAAGTTAATGGGCAGAAGATCACTATCCCGGACGTAATTAATCTTGTATCTAAAGATGATGAGGAGGAAGAGATAAACGAAAATGACTTCGAACCTCCCACTGACCATCACCACAAGGATGACGACAAAAAGGATGATGACGATGCCCCTGCACCAGGGACCGGAGGAATTTCACGAAGAAATCCTACCTCATCTGCTGAAAAGCAAACTGAGAGGCAAACACAGAAATCTCCGCCTCCATCTCCTCAAAAGTCGAATCATCCATCTTCCCAACAACACAATGTCACAGCACAAGTAGTTGAGGATTCTAAGGATATTGCACAGAAGATGTTAAATACTCAATCCAGATCTACTCAACTCGCATAACCGTTAGAAGAAGAACAACAGCTCCATCTTCAACTGGAAGACCAGATAGCTAGATCCAGAGATAAGCTAGATCAACTACAAGATCAATATCTGCAAGAGATGATTGCTTACTCTGAGGTCAAAGAGCTACAGGATGCTGTAACTGCACTCAACAAAGAACTCGATACTGAAGAAGTATCTGAAGTCAAGCATGATGCTAAGGCTGCATCATCTTCAAAAGAAGTACCATCCTCCTCCCAGAAAGGAAAGAAACCAATCTCTGAGATGGTTGCTGGACTCGATACAATCGATGAAAATGTCCAAGAGGATGAAGATCACTGGGCTAATTACTCAGATGATGAAGAAGACAAGACTTTGGCAGAACACCGCAATGAACATTTAGCGGTCTCTCACTTGAAAAGGAAGCTGATTGCTCCTACAATATTCAGCAAACTGCCAAACGTCCACTCCCATGAATACATGAACAGGTGTCAAGTACTGACACAACTTAAAAAGGAGATGTCTTCACAGAACAAGGAAGTAATTGCCTCCGTCCCCTCTGAAATGAGGAAGTTCACTGAGCTCATCACTCAGAGAACCACTAGCGTAGTCATTGCTCAGAAAGATCTGGGAATGATAAGGGACGGTGATGCGTCTTTGCTGAAAAAGCTTTCCAAGAGGCAAGTTACACTGCTGGAAAAGCAGATGCCATCCTAGGCCCATTGGCAGAGCTCACTGATAAGGACAATGGATTTATCAAGCAAAATCAGGAGCTCAAAGCCGAACTTCAGAAGTTGGTCACTGCCTATAATTATTTACAAGGGCACTTCAACTCTCTCTCAGATTCCTTTATGAGACTGAGTCAGCCAACAATGACTAAGGGGGAAAGAATGTACAAATTTGGACCTCAAAGTCAGGGGGAATGGGAAGAAGGAGAAGCAAACAAAAAGAGATCTGGAGCTGGTGCGGCTCAGAAAGGAAGAAGAAAAACTTCCCAGCCACCACTCAGAATCAATGAACCCTCCTCAAGCCAAGATGCTTTGCAAATAGTAGCTGCTTCCCAGAAACCTACTGAAGGAACCAAAATGATAACAAGGGCCATAACACAGAAACCTCCAAGGAGTACCAATGCTCTAAGGAGAAGACAAGTTAAAGGGATTGATGAATCTTCTGAAGAAGAAGAAGAAGAAGGTCAAATCAAGTCCCTGGGCAATGAAGAAGGCTGTAAAACTCTCACAAGATCTAATCTTGATGATGATGAGGAAACTGATGAAGATGAAGCTCCTCTTCACAGAAAAAGGAAAATTGAAAGCCTAACTGGGCCCATAGCTGCAAAGCCCCCAGCAGCTAATACACCCTCTGGAAATACCAAGTCTATCCAGGATGGTGGTTCTTCAAGCAATAACCCCAAAGAGAATTCAAGACAAAGAAGGAACAGACTGAGAGCTGAGCAAAGACAAAGTCAACTTCCACTCAGGCCAGAAGAAGCCAAAATAGAGTATGTGAAGTATGACAATGATTCTTCTGTCTACAGGTGCATCAATCAGAAAAATGGCTATTGGATTCTGGAACTTAAGCATCTATTGGTAAATTCAAGATTTCCAGAACCTATCCATAAACAACTTATGGCATGGAGAAAAGATAAGCCAACCTTGATCAACACCAATCACATCAAAGCCTGGTTGGATTTTGAAGTTGTCAAGAGAACTGAAGCCATGAGAAAGGACCTCTCTGATGAATGTCCATATGGAAAGCCAGATGATGTGCATGCACTCAACATCACAGAACAGCACAAGAGCAAGACTCATCAGAGAACCCTATGAATCGTTCTATCTAATCAAGATCAATACAGGGTGACATCGATATCCAAGATTATCTACGAATACTTCAAGCTTTCAGATATCAGAATAGAGCATGCCTGGAAGTGGGGAAAGTACCTATGGGTCAAGCATTTTGTCAAGAAAAATCCTACCAAAACCTACAAAGAGGTCTGTGGATTTGCCAGAGACACAGAGATGCTCGTCAGAACTCTTCTCTATGACTATTCTGATGACATCAAAAGGTTTGGAGATAGGAAATTTGCAGACTGATCCATAGAACTACTGTTGAAGACTTGAAGACTAGTCTATTAGGATGTTTACTTGGAGCTTGGTTACTCCTGTTGTCCTAATTTACTATGTAGTTTTTGTTGTATTTTTGCTGACTGAGCTAAACTTGTTTTATGTATTGAAGTTATCTGTAATCTTTCTTTGTAACTTATCTGAAGAACTTACTCTCAGATAGTATTCTATAAAAGATAACTTGTCAGCAAAGATCACACCTTGTGATTTGGTTGATGTCTACTTTCTGCACTTAATTAAATAATTTGAAGATCTTAAGAAAAGATTAAGTGTTAGATTGTTCACTCATCCAGATTTGTAATAGGTAAGATAGTCATCGTTGACTGATCAAAAAGGGGGAAATTTGTTGGGAAATTTGTTGAGAAATTTGTTAGGAAATTTGTTAGATATTTTGTTAGAAATATCTATTTAGATTTTGATCAGCAACATGATGACTTATCTTAGTCTCAGAAAGGTGATTAGTACTCTTGGTTCACTTGAACATTGTAAAAGAGGAAACTCACTAAGTATGATAGTCTAGCTAATCTTGTATAGGATGTTAGGTCTCAAAATGTAATTTTTATTTTATGAAGAGAAGACCAAGAAGAAGACATCCAAGCAGAACAAGCTCAACGACATTGAAGACTTGAAGAAATCAAGAAGATTATCGAAACGTTGTTCGATATACCTTAGCCAGATATCTTGAAGACACGAACAGTTTTAAACAGACTGTGTCACAAGAGATATCTGAGAAATAAAAGGCCTATCTGAAAATAAGGAAAGTGTCCGCAGATATCTATTCTCAGATACCTTGAGCATTAACCACATTTCTGAAAAAGAATTATATATTGCAAACAAAGTTGTTTCAATAAATAAGTGGTATCTGAAGATTGAAGATAAGGACATGCAAAGAATCAGATAACACTAGTCTCTGATACAAAGCATAGTTCCGTTGACACTACAGACAAAAGTATAGTACAATGCATTTAATGCACGGACATAGATGTCCGAATAAAAGCAACGGACTTCAAGAAGAAGACAAAACTCACATAAAGATTATACACAGATATCAATAGTTTGAATTTGAGCCTAACGGATACTATTCAAACGACACTCAAATTCATCTATAAATATCAACACTTAGACTGCTTGAGAAGATACCTTAGACACACCTTGAACTGCATAAAAACGCTGAACATCTTACTCTCTCAAAGCAACTTACTTACTCACAAAGCTTTCTGTTGCGACCAAAGCATTTGATCTTGAGTAACATCAAGTTCTAAGTGTCTCGATCCTAAACAAGCATAGCTATCTCGTGAAAGAGTTGAAACAAAAGATCAAGTATCCGAGATTCATTCTCTTGAACATTTATCTAAGACTTGGGTCAAGAAAAGAACAAGATACCATACATTGAAAAGTGTATTAAGTATACTTGATTCACGAGCTATCTCAATAATCAATAAGTTATTAAAGAAGCTCATCTGACAACTCAAACCAAAACCAACACCATAACTGGCGTGGAGTACAGGAAGTACTTAGTTTGAAAAAATCAGGGAATAACTCCAAGGTTATCGGAGTATAGGAAGTACTTGATTTGGGAAACTAAGGAATAACTCCAAGGTTATTGAGTATAGGAAGTACTTAGCTTGGGAAGCTAGGGAATAACTCAAAGGTTTCTGAGTATAGGAAGTACTTGGCTGTGAAAGCTGGGGAACAACTCAGGGGGAACATTTGGTTGGGAACCAATTGTTAAGAATCTTAGAATAGGTTTATTGTAAGGAGAACTCAATTATCTGTTCTAGTGAATTCTAGGTCTCTGATAGACCGAAGTGGATTAGTTGGAGGATTATGCCACCTCCAGATACCACTATACTTGCTGTGTTATTTACCTTTCTGTATTTACATTTCAGTAACACACACACACACATTAACTGTTTCTGCACTTATCTTTATTAAGTCTTCCGCACTCTGATTCTAAGTATCAGATATCTATTCAGATATCTGAGAAATAGTTTTTATCGACAAAAGTTTTAAAAGACTATTCACCCCCCCCCCCCTCTAGTCTTTTACTTTGCCTTATCTGGACCAACAGAATCTGAAGATGAGAGGGAAGCCATAATCCCGAAGGTTGCTGAAAGAGCAACAAGTGCAGAGGTTGCTGAGAAGGTAACTAGTTCAAAGGTTACTGAAGAAGCAACTGTGTCCAAGGTCACTGGACAAAACAAACCATCAGAGCAAGTAACACTTAAGCATATTGAAGATGCTCTAATGAGTGGCAACTTAGTGTTGGAGGATGCTGACATTGTCTCAACACTTAAAAATCTGTCTCAAGCGGATCTGGATAGGCCCCATACAACATTACCTTCTTCATCCAGATCAGAATCACCACACCAACCACAACAGCCAATAGTGGATGCTGTTTAGATGATACTTTGAGTTACAACATGAGATACTAGCATCTTTCTTTGCTGAAGAAAATCCTGTAAAAGAGCAGGTTCCCCAACTCAATGCGAGGGATCAAACTGAGGCATCTATTCAGAATGATCAACCAGGGGAGGCAACTGAGTTGCACACTCAGGATAGGTCCAAAGTACCTCAAACTTCCAACAAAGAAGTGGTCCAAGAACAACAAGACCAACGCATGGAAACTTCACAAGTTCCAGAGACCAGTCAGCCTGACAAAGCTCAGGTAGCTGAATGGTTTAACTCTTTACTTGTGATAACTTATGCTTAAATCTTGTTACTAAAATTTCTTTATTACAGGCTGAATTAGAAACACAAGAACAAGAGAAAGCTGGAAAGCTTGCCTCAGAGACTGAGAAGGAGGCCACCACAGCCTCACCTCTTAAGGAATCTGAGCCTGTGCTACAGGTAATAGAGAGTTCCTTAAGATATTACTTTTCAGATATATGTTAATACACTTAACTAATTAAGTGACTATTTCTAATAGGCTCCAACTGAGAAGAAAAATGATGAGCCTAAGAAGCCTAACTCATTAGAGAATCAACCAGAGACTCACAAAGTCTCTGAGGAACAAGTATATGAGCCTTCTATTGAGAAGGTATATATCTCAGATATCTATATTCTTCACAATGTTACTCTGATCATTTTTCTAAATACTTAACACTTTCTACTCATAGGCTCAAACAGAAGTAGAAGTTGCTGGGGAATTGCCCATTCAATCCCCTCAACCAATGGAAATTGATGAGGCCACCAAGCCTTCATCACCAGAAAGAATACCAGAAACTACACAAGTTTCTGAGAGACAAGTGTCTGAGCCTCCTACTTTGGAGGTAATTGACATCTCAGATATCAAATTGTCTAAGTATTTCTCTCCTGATAAATTTCTAAGTGTTATGTTATATTTTATTCTCAGGTTCAAAAAGAAAGAGAGGATGCTAAGGATCAGACTTCCAAGTCTCCTCCTCACACAAGATATCTGAGGCACCTGGAACCTCAGTAGTCCAACCTTCTGAGCCTGTTGTTGTTGCACATGTAACACATATACTTGACTACTCTAACACCCAGATATCTACTAAAGTTTTGAAACTAACTCAAAACTGTCTCTTTCAGGCTCAAGCTAGTGCCTTAGTGGTCCCTGAAGATTTGAACAAGGACCTACTTCCATTCTTCAAGGCTCATACTCTGCCAAAGCATCTAAAGTGTTTCAAGAAATGGCAGAGACTCAGATGCTCTGATCTGTTTGAGATCACAAGGGTCACTGATCACCCTACCTGAAGAGCAAGAGCATTTGACTTGTAGAATTATGTGCATGCAATGTTTCCAACTTAGCAATACGCATTTTGCCACGTTGATGAATAAGAACTTCATGAAAGAAGTAGCACACAAGCTTATTGAAGCCTTTGAAAAGGCAGATGGTCAGACCAGAATGGAGATGGCATTCAAGCCAATCTTGCCCAAGTCCCTACAGTGCATACCCTCTGAACAAGAGGAAGTAAATGGGCAATTGGTCACACTTCTTGAAGTGATCAATCTGGTTTCTGAAGATGAGGAGGAAACAGATGAGAATAATTTTGAAGAACCTCCTTCTGACCATCAAAAGGATGATGATGACAAAAAGGATGATGATGATACCCCTGCACCAGGGACAGGAGGGATTGCACAAGGTAATAATACCTCAGTTGCTGAAAAGCACACTGAGAGGAATTCACAAAATTCCCCTCCTCATCTCCTCAGAAGTCTACACATCCATCTCCCCAACAAAAAGACTCTACTAAACAAGTAGTTGAGCACTCTGAGTACAACACTTAGAAAATATTGGATGCACAAGCCAGAGTTGCTCAACTCAAACAATTGTTGGAGGAATGTTAGGAAATCTGTTAGTATTTTGATCATTCATCACATGTTCTTATCTTTGCCAGAAAGGTGATTAAGTACTCGTGGTTCACTTGAACATTGTAAAAGAGGAAATCACTGAGTATGATTAGTCTAGTAAATCTTGTATTAGGATTATAGGTCTCTGAATGTAATTTTTATTTCCAAGAAGACCATGAAGATCAATCCTAGCAATGGAGCTTTTCTGAAGATTACAAGACCGGAGATTACACAAGATTTATGAAGACACCAAGGTTTAGTCTCACTCGGAAAGACTATGTCCTTAATCCTTTCTTAAGTGCATTTAGTTACTGTTGAAACATGATTCTGGAACATATGACATCATGAGTATGGAGCATGCAAGCCATCAGAAAGGCTAATGTATCAGTTGAAGACAACTCAATGAAGGGCCTATTAAAATCAGACAACTCAAACAAGTTACTGAGGTGTCTGATGGAAGAAAAGCCTCAGACAAGGAAGATGAAAGCGAGGATGCGACTGCTAGTGATAGTGGTCGTGTTGCTCGTGGAAGCATTATGAAGACAAGCTAAGAGAGCTCGACATCCAAGATGCCAAGAGACAGATTGGATGGTCAAGCTCATAATATAATCATCGATCGACACTGAGCACATACAGTAAACGTGGGTGCTAAACGGTGAAAGTTTCGCAATTGATTGAAGAAATCAGTTTGAACCGAGAAACCAAAGAAAACAAGTTCGAAGTTCTTAAATTGAAGTTCCAAAACTTCAAGCAAGGTCCCACTGAAACTCTGGAAGCACTTGATTTCAGGTTTACTACTCTTATGAGTGATATGGCTGCACTTGGTGAAAGCAACATATACTCCCAGCCAGAAAAGATTAAGACTATTGTCAGAAGTCTCAATCACAACTGGGAACACACTAAATTCTTTTATTTCAACCAAGGAATGCCAAATATTACTCTAGTAGAGCTCTTCTATCATCTTGCTACTGTAGATTATGAGACAACTCAGAGAGAACAAACAGCTGAGAAGTTGCAAAGTGTTGCTCTAGTCTCTCAAGGTACTTCTGAAAAGAAAGATACCAAAGACGCATCTGAAGAAAATGCTCTTAAAGAAGACACATGAATAAATTTGTGAGTCAAGAGATTGAGAGAAGAAAAGCTAAAGAAAAGTCAAAAAGCATCTTGGCCCAAACTATCATCAAGATAAGAACATTCAACTAAACAACTCTCTCAAGACCCCCATTCGAGAAGGTGTTAATCTTGAATCACAGAGATAGGAAATGATATCCGCTTCTATTGTCAAAAGCCCGGTCACTTCAAGAGAGATTGCCCGCTTAAACAAGCTCAAGACATGTGACAAGAAGGATGTAAGAAATTACAAAAGAAATCAAAGGGCCTTTACCGATCAAGAAAGGAAGAAGATTCAAATCCAACTTGATGCTCTAGATATTGAGATGATTCAAGATGGAGATTCAGATAACTCAAACCTACCATCACCAGAATTGTGTGGAATCACCCACGACGAATCGACTTCGCCTTAAGAAGAATGAAATGTGGAGTTCTTTGAGATTCTTTGGTCCAGACATCTCCAACATTGAAATGTGTCTTATGGCTGATGAGGTAACAAACATTTCACAATTTTTGTACTATGAGAGTGATGATGGAATTGAGGATCTGGAGTTAATCAGGAGTGAATTGGATCGTTATGAGAAATAATTTCTGGAAGCACAATCCAAAACCAGAATTCTAGAGGAAAGCAAAGAAACTCTTGAAAAAGAGGTTTTTGAGCTAACCAGGGTATCTGAGAACAAGAGCGCTGAAATAGCCCTTCTGAAAAATCAGATATCTGAAAATGAAAATTTTCACAAACTAGCCTTGGATGAACTTAATAAGAAAATGATAAAGCTGCTTTCTGAGAATGAGGAACTTCGAAAGAAAGAGCTATCCTTCCAATCTTATGCAAAGGCTAGTGACACTCTCACTGAGGTTCAATCATATCTGAGAGATCCCTCTGAGAAAGGTGGACTTTGACTTGATGAACAATCGAGTAATTCATCTCCTCTGAAGAAGAGTGATGAAAGGTTGACCTTTGTAAAAAGACAACTGAATGGTTCTTCAACCACATATAGCATTGGTCAGAAAGCTAAGGTAGTTGACAAAGGAAAAGGAGTAGTAACCCAACCTTTGAAAGAACAACAAGTTCACAAGAAACTTGTGGGTGAAGCTTCTGAAAAGAAATACAACCTCGCATATGTAGCCATCCACATTGCCATATTACTAGGAAAGGAAGAATTGTGGAATAGGCAAATTCTCTCTGTACATTTTATGAAAATAAAGACGTGCAGAAACTAGTAAGGCTTCAAGACCGCATTCGTAAAGCCAAAGGTGTTCAAATGGCATTCGCTATCGTGCTATTGGAAAAGTCCTTTACAACAATATAAGGAAGGACAAGAACAATGGCGCAAGGTGATATTGCAGATAGTAAAGTGGAAGAAATCTCAAACCACCGAAAAATCAATGCCAAAGATAGAAGGAACACGCCGAAGGCTAAGTTTGTTGAAAAGCAATCCCAAAACCTGTGGTCCGTAAAGCACCAAAAGGAACACCTAGAAACACCTCAAGAAGGAAGATTGAGATCAAAATTACCGATTCTATTGTTTCTCCTTCGATAAAGTTAGACAAAACAAACTCCCATGAAATTCACTAAAATGTGGATTCCTACCGAAGAATGTTTAGTCTAAGTGGTTCTATCTCCGAGGCAAGAACCTAACTCCTGCTTCTGTTTTGTGCGTAACGCCTCTTGGACTAAGGCTCAATGGCTATTTGATAGTGGATGCGAAAGCACATGACAGAGACAAAGCAAATCTGGTCAACTACAAAGCTTGCAACAATGGACCGGACATCGGATTTGGAGGAGAATTAAATCCTCTGGGATTCGTAACGTCAATTGGGATCCTTAATACCATCGACGACATATGTTAAGGGTTTGAAATACAATCTATTTAGCATGAGCCAGCTTTGCATAAGGGATTTATCAGAAATTTAAAGCAAAGTATTGCAAACTTATTGACAATGAGTCAAAGCATACCTTGGTTGCTAGCGGAAAGGCGATCTTTATGTTGCCGATTGGGCATCTCGCCACAATCAAGAATGTCTCATGGTGAGTCAATCAGTCACACAAGAGCACCGGTTATGGCACAAAAGAATGAGTCACTTGAATTTCAAAACTCAACAAACTTGCAAGAAAGAGTTAGTGGTTGGCCTTCCCAAAACATCTTTCGTAAAGGATGGTATCTGCTCGTCTGATGGGGAAACAATCTAAGATCTCTTTCAAGTCCAAAATCGACACTCTAGTTAGACCACCGCAACTATTGCACATGGATCTTTTGAATCATCTCAGAACTAGTTATGCAGAAAGAAGTATGGTCTTGTTGTTGTAGATGACTTCTCAAGATTCACTTGGGTTGTCTTTTCAAGCATAACTCGATGCTAGGTGGAGATACCAAACTTGCTAAATAAGCTTGAAGTCATGAAAAATGACAAGGTATTTGCAATCGTAATGCACCATGGTAATCAATTTGTCAACCAAAGACATAAAGGAGTTTTGTACCAGACAAAGGTATACAACATCAACTTTCTCTCAGAAGAACACCACAACAAAATGGTGTTGTAGAAGGAAAAATAGAACCCTTAAAGAAGCAAAGTAGGACAATGTGGTGACACCAAATAAATAAGTGAGTTTATATTGGTGTTGCAAAAACAAACATGCATACTTTAATCGATGTTTTGATAAACAAACACACCATGAGACCCTTATGAGAGATTTCTTGGTAGGTCCCCTAATAATAAACATAAAAAAAGTGTTTGGTTGTTTGTGTGTGTTCTTAACAATGGAAAGAAGTAAAAAGAAGGATGAAGGAGTGTTTCTTGGTTATTCTATGAATAGCAAAGATTACGAGTTTACAACAAAAGAACAAAGAAGATTGAAGAATCGGTTCATGTTGTATTCTATGAAGAAAGCAAGAAATCACCCTTGATGATGAACTCTCGAAAGGTTCAAGGAACTAATGTTAAAGGATTCTCAAGAAGAACCCTCGTAAAGGAAAAACATCATTATGGAAAGAGAGGATGACTCGACGAAGAAAAGCATGAAATGCCTAGTAACAACCAGATGATTCTCGACATGATGAAGAATTTCCTATGAGAATTCCGAAATGGAAATCAAGATGTTCATCGAGAGCTAATTCGAAATGACCTCACGCCCCGTAAAGCCCTCACATCGAGCAAGTGTCGACATTCAACACCTTCGTGGTACAAAATGTCATAGAATCTTGAAGAAGTATCAAGTCATAATCATAGTGATTCACATTCGATCACATAGATGTTGACCTACTAGCCTCAAACCCATAATGAGATGGATCAAGGATCATCTCGCAAAGGATGTGATTGGACCAATCAATCAAGGTGTTAGGACTAGGAGAGCAATAGCGAAAATGCTAATTCTCTTTGGATGTTTCATCTCAAACATTGAACCTAAAACTATTGAAGAAGCATTAAGAGACCAAGACCGGATCTCGCAATGCAAGAAGAGTTGAACAGCTTGAAAGAAACAAAGTCCGAAACTAGTTCCATTTGTAGAAGGAATATCCGTGATTGGAACCAAGTGGGTTTTCGAAACAAGATGAATGAATCGTGAAATAACCGTAAATAAAGCAAGGTTGGTTGCCAAGGATTCACCTGCATCAAGGTTTAGATTTTGATGAGTCATATGCACCAGTTGCGATTGGATGCAATAAGACTCTTCGCCTTTGCAGCTCATAAAGACTTTAAAGTTTATCGATGGATGTCAAAAGTGCATTCTTGAGTGGTGAACTTCGAGGAAGTCTATGTTGAACAACCACCGGTTTTGAAGTTTCCTCGTAAAGTAGAATGGTCTATAAACCATGTAAAGCTCTATATGGATCAAACAGCTCCAAGAGCATGGTATGATACTTTGGCCAAATACCTTCTGGAAAGTGGTTTCAAGAAAGGTGAAGTTGATAAAACTTTATTTACCTTAAATCATGATGGGAAACTGCTCTTAGTTCAAGTATATGTTGATGACATTATATTTGGATCTAAGGACAAGCAACTTTGTGATGACTTTGCAAATCTAATGAAAAATAAGTTTGAGATGAGCATGATGGGAGAATTTAACTATTTCCTAGGATTGCAAGTCAAGCAACTCAATGATGGAATATTCATTAGTCAGACAAAGTATGCAAAAGACATGCTCACAAAGTTCAATCTTAAGCCCTCTGAAAAGAATGCTAAGATACCTATGAGCATAGGAACCAAAATGACATATACTGAATCAGATAAGAGTGTTGGAGAACACAAGTATAGGAAATTAATAGGTTCACTACTTTACCTTACTGCAAGCAGACCAGATATTCAATATGCAGTTGGAGTGTGTTCTAGATTTCAAACAAATCCAATGCAATCACACTACAACATTGCTATGAAAGTATTAAGGTATGTGAAAGGTACAGTAAATGTAGGTTTGTGGTATCCTAAAGAAGGTGGATTGAGTTTGGCTGGTTACTCAGATGCTGACTATGCTGGATCAATGCTTGATAGGAAAAGTACCTCAGGAACTTGTCAGTTTCTGGGAACAAGACTTATCTCATGGTTTAGCAAGAAGCAAAACTCAATTGCAACTTCTACCACAGAGGCTGAATATATTGTTGCTGGTTGTTGTGCAACACAAATTCTGTGGATTCAACAACAACTCAGAGACTATGGACTCAATGAAGAGAAAACTTCTATTTTCTGTGACAACACAAGTGCTATTGCAATCACACAGAATCCCAAGTTCCATGCCAGAACAAAGCACATTGATGTTAGACACCACTTCATCAGAGACCATGTTGAAAAAGGCAATATAGAGATACTCAAGATTGGCACAGAAGACCAACTTGCAGATATCTTCACCAAGCCCCTACAAGAAAGCCGGTTCTTGACCTCAAGACATAATCTTGGATTGATGGAGTTGCCTAAGGACTGAAAAATGTCCTGAATCTCTAAAGTCCGAGTAAGGTAGAAAGAAGGTGCCTCTGAGAACATGCTCTCAGAAAGCCAAGTTGTTAAGAAGTGTTGCAAAGGTTTCTAAGTAGCAACACTCAGAAAGGCAAAACATTTCTGGAACGGGTATCCAGAAAGGCAAAGGTTGGTACACACTCAATAAGTAAATAAGACTAGAACTTACTTACTAAGAGTGGGTCAAATACATTCAAACAACTGAAGTTTCTGATTCTTGAATTCAGGAAACTATTTAGTCATAAAGAGAAAAGACACACAAAGCCCAAAAGGTATAAGTTCTGAAAGTCAAACATGTCCAATGTCTTGTATTTTTACCATTTTCATGATAAACAATATATAGATAAGGACTTGACACTCAGAATGATAAGCTCAAACGATTAAGTGTTCCTACTCTTTACTAAGTGACACAATGAATGTAGCATATTAAAAATCCATCAAGTCGGCACATTACCATTTGTTGATTGATATCATTACAAGATATTCAATATAAGCCCTTGATGTATAAACGTTTGATCTCAACGGCTGAGATTAAAACAAAGCAAGTAATGTCTGTTTAGAAATTCAGACGTGGCCCACTAAGCATTTAATGAAGTACAAAGGATGTACCACGCCTATGCAGATGCAAAGACACGCATTCATATTCAGCTATATGTATGTTGTATCTATGTATGTTTTATCTGCTATATATATAGGAATTGGACAAAAGACAAACACTTTTACCAAATCTGAAATTTCAAACTTGAATCAAAATAGCAAAATCTCTCAAGATTTCTGCAAACCTCCTTCTGCAAACTCAACTTTTTGTGCTTAGTCTTCTGAAAAGATAAACTAATCTCAATTACTTGTGCAAAATCCTTCTGCAAAACCACTTATTCAAAACTTTATATAAAGAGATGGCACCCAAGAAGATGACCACCAAAAACCCTAAGGCCGGATCATCTACTCCTGCTGAAAAGCAAGGAGGAAAAGAACTTAAGGTGTTGAATAAACGCCTTCTGGGAGAATTCACCCTTCTTGATGGAACCCTAGTCATAAAATGAATTGGGGAGCATTCTTAGTGAAGAAATATGTACCAGCAGTTATACCTTCAAAACCAGAAAGGAAACTGATATTGGGGATGTTGAAGAATTCCCATATCTACAGGTTTTTATCTGCTGCACCCAGAGGACTAGTAGCTCCACTCGCTCGTGTACTACCCGCACCAGAACCCCATGGACTCCCCTAGTACCCCTACACCCGGGAGGAAGGTATGTGGACTTACTTTGGCGCGGCATCTGCAAGAGCATATAAGAAATTGCAGGAAATAATGTGTTAGTAAAGAATACATGAATAGGCATGTAAAACATATACATTTGACATATATTAAAGCACAAAAAGTTGGGATAATCAACAACTAAGCATATATACACATAACAACTAAGCATACACTACACACATACCCTCGTCCTCCTCGGCTATTGTTAAGTCTATAAATTGGTCTTCATGCAGGTTTATGAACTCATCATCAGCTTGTACAGGCTTTCTCACTGTTTGATCGATGATCTCTTCTTAGTACGAGTTGGTAATTGAGTTGTCCTTATCAATGTACTCTACTCTGGAGTGGGCCTGTATATGCATCACAGCCAACCAGTCAGCCTTATCGCGTTTGAGGCTTGGATATTCAATAAACACCACCTGGCGTGCTTGAGTCGCCAAGATAAACGGTTCATACTTAGCGATACCTCTTCCTATGGTTAATTTCTACCATCTGATAGAGCTCGTGTTTCCTCGTACCACTTGGAGTATGATCATACCAGTCAACATCAAATAGAAAGGTTCTTTTCGAAGGAAACCCCAGATATTCAAGCCGCACAATTCTTCTCAGGTTCCCGTAGAAATCATACAAATCATCAGTTGCATCTTGATCTTGCCCCCTGACACACACCCCAGAATTGCTTGTGGCCATGGCGGTGTTAGACTCAATTGTGTGAAACCTAAGACCATTTACTATGTACGATGAGAATGTGGAGACCTTTCTGTTTGGTCCCTCTGCTAGAGATTCTAAGAAAGGACATGTGACTTTGTTGACAGGATTTCGTACATACTCCTTGAACCAATCTGCAAATTCTGTTTCCAACTTCTCTTGAAGCAGTTCTTCAATTACGTCATCTGCCATTGTTGGATTCTTCTGTTTGAAAAGGCCGTGGACACGATTACATGATTAGATATATATAGTAGTTAGAAGTTAAAATCCATGTGTTAGCATAAGAAAGCTATACACCGAGCATAAATCTCCATAAATTTGTCAACTTCAGTACAGTTCGAGAGGACATAATATGTGGCTGCCTTCAGCTCCTTATCCGTCAGCCATTCTATCTTTTCTTCTCCAATAGGTCTCCCCGAGACCTTAAAAATTTAAATGGCAACGTCATCATCCTCTTGAACTTCAAATGTGTCTGCGTTTCTAGACGGCCTAGATGCCTTCGTCGGGACATGGTCCCCAAAGTAATAGGAGCAGAAGGTTACAGCTTCCTCTCGCACGTATGCATTGGCCATCGATCCCTCAGGCTTGCCTCTGTTGTTGACATACCTTTTCAATTTCCCCAAGTATCTGTAATGTATATATATTGAGGTAAGACAATGTAACTTGGGAAAATTCACACTTTATAAGTAAATGATTAGCTTTATTACACACCTCTCGAATGGATACATCCATCGATACTGAACCGGTCCAGCAAGCCTCGCTTCATGTGGGAGGTGAACCGGCAAGTGCTCCATAGAATCAAAGAAGCTTGGTGGAAAGATATGCTCGAGCTTGCATATAATCAATGGTATGTTGCTTTCAAGATTTGCTAACACTTCATCGTCAAGCACTCTTGAGCATAAATTCTTGAAAAATAAGCTCAGCTCTGTGAGAGCAATCCATACAGGTTTAGGTAGCATTTCTCTAAATGCAACAGGGAGAAGCCTCTCCATGAACACATGACAATCGTGGCACTTCATCCCGTACATCTTTGTCCTCTTCACATCCACACACCGCCCCAACTTCGAGACGTAATTGTCGGGGAACTTCAATCCCCTCACCCAATCAAATAGTTTGTTCCTAGATTCAGTGTCAATTGTGTAGCATGCCTTGGGCCACTGCTCCTTATCATTCTGCTTTGTCAACTCGGGCCTTTTACACAATGTATCCAACCCGGCTCTAGATTTAGGGGTATCCTTTGTTTTTCCGGGAATGTTGCAAATCGTGTTGAAAAAGTTCTCGAACACGTTCTTCTCAATGTGCATGAAATCCAAGTTGTGATGTATAAGAAGACTGCTCCAATAAGGCAAGTCCCAGAATATGCTTCTCTTCTTCCATCCACAATTTTTGCTAATTTTCTTGTTATGCTTTTCCGACCCAACTTCAGACACTTTCATAAGACCCAACCTATCTATCTCCGCAAGTATTTCTACACCAGTAAGTTGTCTCGGGGCGCCTTTGTTCATTACTTTGTTTTTCAAGAATTGAGTCTTGTTCTTCCTGAACGTATGGTCCTTTGGTAGAAACCTACTATGACAGTCAAACCAACATTCCTTTCCGCTCTCCTTCAGTCTAAATGCATCAATGTCTTCCATACAATGTGCACAAGCATTAAAGCCTGCGGTTTTCCTTCCAGATAGCATGGAGTACGCAGGAAAATCACTCACGGTCCACAGTAGTGCTGCTCTCAACGTAAAGTTCTTCTTTGTTGACACATCATATGCCGGGATACCATTTTACCACAACTCAATCAGCTCTTTGATTAGGGGCTGCAAGAACACATCCAAATCCGGACGGATCATCCGCCCGCACCAACACAGTCAAGAACATGAATGGTTCCTTCATGCACTCACCGGGGGGCAGGTTGTACGGTGTCAGCATGACTGGCCAACAAGAGTACTTCCGGTCATTTTCAAACGGGTTAAAACCATCCGTACAAAGCCCCAAGCGTACATTTCTAGGCTCGGCTGCAAACTCCGGGTAGGTCTTATCGAACTGTTTCTGTTGGTCCAGATAACGGCAAAGTAAAAGACTAGAGGGGGGGTGAATAGTCTTTTAAAACTTTTGTCGATAACAAATATTTCTCAGATATCTGAATGGATATCTGATACTTAGAATCAGAGTGCGGAAGACTTAATAGAGATAAATGTAGAAACAGTTAATAAGTGTGTGTGTGTTGCTGAAGTATAAATACAGAAAAGTAAATGACACAGCAAGTATAGTGGTATCTGGAGGTGGCGTAATCCTCCAACTAATCCACTTCGGTCTATCAGAGACCTAGAATTCACTAGAACAGATAATTGAGATAACCTTACAAAAATCCTATTCTAAGATTCTGAACAATTGGTTCCCAACCAAAAGTTCCCCCTGAGTTGTTCCCTAGCTTCTTCAGCCAAGTACTTCCTATACTCAGAAACCTTTGAGTTGTTCCCTAGCTTCCCAAGCTAAGTACTTCCTATACTCAAAAACCTTGGAGTTATTCCTTAGTTTCCCAAATCAAGTACTTCCTATACTCCAGTAACCTTGGAGTTATTCCCTGATTTTTCAAACTAAGTACTTCCTGTACTCCACGCCGGTTTTGGTGTTGGTTTCGATTTGAGTTGTCAGATGAGCGTCTTAATAACTTTTCAGTTATTCAGATAGCTCTGTGAACTAAGTTACTTAATACACTTTACAACGTATGGTATCTAGTTCGATTTTACTGACCCAAGTCTTATGATATCTGTTCAAGAGAATGAATCTCAGATAGTTGATCTTTTGATTCAACTCCTTCACAGATAGCTTTGCTTGTTTAGGATCAGGACACTTAGAACTTCAGTGTTTACTCAAGATCACAAGCTTTAGTCGCAACAGAAAGCTTTGATAATAAGTAAGAAGCTTTGAGAGAGTAAGATCAGAGATCGTAAGTTTCAGCGTATTCAGTGTTCTGTGTTCAGTGTGTATCTCTCAAGCTGTCTAAGTGTTGATATTTATAGATGAATTTGAGTGCCGTTTTGATAGTATCCGTTAGGCTCAAATTCAAACTATCGATATCTGTGTGTATAATCTTTATAGAGTTTTGTCTTCTTCTCGAAGTTCTTTGTTGCTTTTACTCGTACATCTCTGCATTAAATGCATTGTACTATACTTTTTGTCCTGTAGTGTCAACGGAATTATGCTTTATCGTAGACTAGACTTGTTGTCCGATTCTTTGCATATCCTTATCTTCATTCTTCGATACCACTTGTTATTTGAAACAACTTTGTTTGCAATATATGTTTCTTTTTCGTAAAGCAGTTTAACGCTCAAGGTATCTGAGAATAGATATCTGTGGACACTTTCCTTGTCTTCAGATATGTATCTCATTTCTCAGATATCTCTTGTTACACAGTTTGTTTGAAACTGTTTGCGTCTACAAGATATCTGGCTAAGATATCTGAATAACAGATTTAGTAATCTTGTGCAGTTTTCTTCAAGTCTTCAATAGTTGTTGAGCTTTCTGCTTGGATGTCTTCTTCTTGGTCTTCTCTTCATAAAATAAAAATTACAATTTGAGACCTAACATCCTATACAAGATTAGCTAGACTATCATACTTAGTGGGTTTCCTCTTTTACAATGTTCAAGTGAACCAAGAGTACTAATCACCTTTCTGAGACTAAGATAAGTCATCATGTTGCTGAACAAAATCTAAACAGATATTCTAACAAAATATCTAACAAATTTCCCCCATTTTGATCAGTCAACGATAACTATCTTCCTTATTACAATTCTGGATGAGGAAACAATCCACCACTTAATCATTTCTTAAGATCTTTCAAATCATATAATTAAGTGCAGAAAGTAGACATCAACCAAATCACAAGGTGTGATCTTTGCTGACAAGTTATCTTTTATAGAATACTATCTGAGAGTAAGTTCTTCAGATAAGTCACAACTAAAGATTACAGATAACTTAAATACATGATACAGTTAAGCTCAGTCAGCAAGATACAGGAAAAATTACATAGTAAATTAGGACAACAGGAGTAACCAAGCTCCAAGTAAACATCCTAAAGAACTAGTCTTCAAGTCTTCAATCTTCAAGTCTTCAACAAAATTTCTATGGATCAGTCTGCAAATTTCCTATCTCCAAACCTTTTGATGTCATCAGAATAATCGTAGAGAAGAGTTCTGACAAGCATCTCTGTGTCTCTGGCAAATCCACAGACTTCTTTGTAGGTTTTGGTAGGATTTTTCTTTGAAAAATGCTTGACCCATAGGTACTTTCCCCACTTCGGGCATGCTCTATTCGATATCCGAAAGCTTGAAGTATCCATAGATAATCTTCGGATATCGATGTCACCTGTATTGATCTTCATCGGATAGAACGACTCATGGGTTCCACAGCAAGTCTTGGTCTTGTGCTGTTCTGTGATATTCGAATTTTGTGCACATCATCCGCTTTCCATATGGACAATCATCGAGAGGTCCTTCTTCATGGCTTCATTCTCTTGACAACTTCAAAATCCAACTATGCTTTGATGTGATTGGTGTTGATCAAGGTAGGTTTATTCTTTCTCCATGCCATAAGCTGTTTGAGGATTGGTTCTGGAAATCTTGAATTTACCAATAGATGCTTCAGTTCCAGAATCCAATAGCCATTTTTCTGATTGATGCACCTGTAGACAGAGGAATCATTGTCATACTTCACATACTCAATTTTGGCTTCTTCTGGCCTGAGTGGAAGTTGACTTTGTCTTTGTTCGACTCTCACTGTTCCTTTTACATCTTGAATTCTCTTTGGGGTTGTTGCTTGAAGAACTACCACCTGGATAGACTTGGTATTTCCAGAGGGAGTTTTAGTCGCTAGGGCTTTTGACTATGGGCTCAGTTAGGCTTTCAAGTTTCCTTTTTCTGTGAAGAGGAGCTTCATCTTCATCAGCCTCTTCATCATCTTCATCAAGATCAATTCTTGTGAGATCTTTGCAGCCTTCTTCATTGCCCAGGGACTTGATTTGACCTTCTTCTTCTTCGTAAGATTCATCAATCCTCTAACTTGTCTCCTCGAGCCTTGGTACTCCTTGGAGGTTTCTGTGCCATGGCCCTTGTTACCATTTTGGTTCCTTCAGTAGGTCTCTGGGAAGCAGCTTGGCTTGAGGAGGATTCATAGATTCTGAGTGGTGGCTGGGAAGTTTTTCTTCTTCCTTTCTGAGCAGCACCAGCTCCAGATTTCTTCTTGTTTTCATCTCCTTCTTCCCATTCCCCCTGACTTTGAGGTCCAGATTTGTACTTTCTTTCCCCCTTAGTCATTGTTGGCTGACTCAGTCTCATAAAGGAATCTGAGAGAGAGTCAAAATGCCCTTGTAAATAGTTGTAGGCAGTGTCCAACTTCTGAATTTCGGCTTTGAGCTCCTGATTTTGCTTGATAAGTCCATTGTCCTTATCAGTGAGCTCTGCCAATGGGCCTAGGATGGCATCTGCTTTTCCAGCAGTGTAACTTGCCTCTTGAAAAGCTTTTTCAGCTAAAGACACATCATCGTCCCTTGTCATTCCTGCATCTTTCTGAGCAATGATCATGCTAGTTGTTCTCTGAGTGATGAGCTCAGTGAACTTTCTCATTTCAGAGGGGACTGAGGCAATTACTTCCTTGTTTTGTGAAGACATCTCCTTATTCAGAGTAGCTAGTACTTGGTACCTGCTCATGTACTCTTGAGAGTGAACGTTTGGCAGTTTGTTGAAGATTGTAGGAGCAATCAACTTTCTTTTTAAGTGAGAAACCGCTAGATGTTCATGGCGGTGTCCTGCCAAGGTCTTGTCTTCTTCATCATCTGAGGGATTAGCCCAGTGATCTTCATCCTCTCGACATTTTCATCAATTGTATCAAGTCCAAAGAACCATCTCAGAGATTGGTTTCTTTCCTTTCTGGGAGGAGGATGGTACTTCTTTCGAAGATGATGCAGCCTTAGCATCATGCTTGACTTCAGATACTTCTTCAGTATCGAGTTCTTTGGCGATCTCGTGCACAGCATCCCGTAGCTCGTTAACCGCAGAGTAAGCATTCATTTCTTTGAGGTATTGATCTTCTAGTTGATCAAGCCTTTCTCTGGATTGAGCTATTTGATCTTCCAGTTGAAGATGGAGCTGTTGTTCTTCTTCCAACAGTTGTCTGAGTTGAGCACTTCTGGTCTGAGTGTTTATTATTTTCTGATTGTTTTCTTCAGAAAGCTCAACTACTTGCTCAGTAGGAACTGCGTGTTGGTGAGAAGATGGATGAGTAGATTTCTGAGGTGATGAAGACGGAGATTTCTGTTAAGTCTTCTCAGTTTGCTTTTCAGCAGCTGAGGCATTGTTTCTCTGTGAAATTCCTCCGGTTCCTGGTGCAGGAGCATCATCATCATCATCCTTTTTATCATTATCATCCTTTTGGTGATGATTAGTGGGAGGTTCATCAAAGAAATTTTCATTCATTTCTTCCTCCTCATCTTCAGATACAAGATTGATCACTTCCGGGATAGTGATCTTCTGCCCATTAACTTCTTCTTGTTCAGAAGGTATGAATTGCGTAGTCTCAGTAACTCGCTTGAATGCCATCTCGTAATCTTTTTCGATCATCCGCCTGCTCAAAGGCATGTATCAAACTATGCGCCACTTCTCCGAAAATTCCTTGTAGTAGTCGAATCGTGTGTTGTTCTCAGAGCGAACATTGCTTGGACATATGTTTCGTGTCAAGAGCTCGTGCCCGTCTGGTTGGTTGATCGCTTATTCTCAATATTTCGAGAGATCGAGCACCTTAACTTCGCCATTTCTTGAAGCATTGAATGTGCTTTGGCAAAGTGTGAGCTTTGAAGAAGTGAAGTAGTCCTTGTTTCTTCAATGGGAACCTGCTTTGCATCTGTTTGAGCCTGAAAGAAAGAGTTTTGAGTGAGTTTCAAAACTTTGGTAGATATCTGAGTAGAAGTGTAGTTTAGTTTCTGAGTTACCTGAGTAAGAACATCAGGCTTAGATACTTGTTCTACTGGGACAATTGGTGTCTCAGATATCTTGTGGTGAGGTGGAGACTTGGAAGTCTGGTCCTCATCAACCTTTCTTTCTTGAACCTGAGAATTAACATTATTACAATACTTAGGAATTTTTATCAAGAAGAACTTTAAGTGACAAGTCAGATATCTGAGAGGTCAATTACCTCCATGGGAGGCTCAGATACTTGTCTCTCAGAGACTTGTGCAGTCTCTGGAATCTTTTCTTATGATGAAGCCCTTGATGCCTCATCAATTTCCATAGGTGCAGGGGATGTCGCAACTTTGTCCCCTTGCACTTCTACTTCTGATTGAGCCTGTAAGTAGATAGTATTGAATAATTTAGAAGAAGTTTTAAGATAACCCAGGCTGAAGAGTACTTATCATCGATTTTCATATACCTTCAAGTTTGAAGGCTCAAGATGTGTGCTTGTAAATCTTGTTGGTTTCGGTTTGTCTCGCATTTCGCCTTATCTTCTTCCATCTCGGTTGGAGCCTTAGAAACATTTATCATTAATGATCATACAAACATTTTTACCTAAAAGTTGGTTCTTTTAAGAATCATTTACCGTGCAGTGCTCAAATTTCTCAAGAGTTGAGGTTGAAGGAACCTCTTTTCAAGATCTCGAGGTAAGCTTTTCACTTCCTCTTTTTTCCGCTTCTAACTCACCAGAATAAAGAGATTCTTATAAGGTAATAAGATTTATAAATATAAAATTTTCACAAGGTAAGAGTTAAACCACCATTTACCCGAGCTTCAAGTCGATTGGTCTCTGGAACTTGTGACCTTTCTATACATTGGTCGCCTTGTCCTAATTCGCTTTTGTTTGAAGTTTCGGTACTTCACACCTTCCCCGAGTATGCAACTCAGTTGCCTCCTGGTTGATCATTCCGAGTAGATGTCTCGCTTGATCCTCTCATTGAGTCAGAATCGCCAATTACGTGATTTTCTTCAAAGATATCAGATATTGGTATTTCGAAATGGAGTTCATTTACCATTTCATCAACCACTTGTGGCTGTTGTGGTTGTTGTGTTTGTGGTTGTTGTGGTTGTCTGGAAGCAGAAGATTGATCAGTTGAGTGTTCTTCCAGATTCTTAGATGTGGCATTTCCATCAGCATCTGTTAAAACTAAGATACCACTCATCAGGGCTTTGTGAAGTTGTGCAAGAGAGTCATTCCCTGATGATGTGTTTGCACCAACAACCTTTGCTATAGGTTCAGCAACCTGTGGTGTAGGTTCTTCTTGGATATTTTATCACCGCCATTTGTTCAGTAACTTTAGTCCTCTTGGATTTTTCTAGGACTTGAGAGATGACTAGTTCATCATCTTCATCGTCAGAGCTCTCATCAGCATTGGGAACTGATTGGTCCATTATTCCTGCGGTTTCTGCAGATGGGGCTTGGTGCTTTTCACCACTTTGGCAAGATTTATGAGTTCATCGCCAAGGCTTTCTCGCATTAGTCGCAACATTTCGAAAGCACTTTCTCTTCCGAGTCTACTTGTTCAAGAGTTGATAACTCTTTGCAAAGAATGATGAGTTCATCTGCCATGCTTGTAGATAACTGAGAATTGACAACCTCTTTGGGTGTGCCTTCTGATTTGCCAGCAGACTTCTTTCTTGAAGTTCTGGGCTTCTTGGTCGCAACCTTTTCTTCAGATACCTTTTCGCATTTCGCTTAGAACCTTTCCGAGACCCAAGAACCTTTTCATCAAGTTTGTATACTCATATTTGTAGAGTAGGTTCTCATGGCTATTTCAAATGCCTCTCCGAGCTCAATGCCGCTTTTCCAAAGAAGTAGCATATCTTCGCACCATAGCTCATCGTGGCCTTTGGCTCAGCTAGTCCTTTGACAATCTTAGGCTCAAGCCTTGAATCTTCTTCACAAACTTCGAAAGGCGTATTTCCCGCTTAAAAGGGTTTTCCGCCTTTTGTCTTGTTGATTCAAGAAGAACATCATGATCCATCGTTCTTGGCTTATCCGTCAAGACCTCCTTGTAGACCATCAAAGCATCTATGAAGAATGCAAGCCAAGACATCCCAAAGGAACTAACAGATGTCCGGTTCGGATGTCAAGAAGCTTGAACTCGGTGGTGTATCTGATTTCTCAAGATCACACACATCACTGTAAAGTTCTTTAACACCTTCAAGGAGTTCCTCATCCTTGGTATTTATTTCAAAATCCTTTCCAAGATTTTGAACCTCAAACAACTTACAGAAAGTTGTTAAGTCCAGAAGGATTTCCTTTCCTTGGACTGAGGTTTTGATAGACACTATTTCAGTGCCTTCAGATACACAGGAAATAATCCTGGAGTTGTTGTAAAATTCGAACACATCAAGTGATGAAATTCCGCTAGGGCGAGCAGATAGAAAACCCTTGATTTGTGCCTTTTCAAGAATGTCAAGAATCAATTTTCTGTCACTTTGGTTTTCTATTGCAGCAGTGAGGTATTCCTCAACCATGGCACCTCCCCAAATCATTCTGTGACTTGAAGTCCAATGGTCAGGATTGAAAGCTCCTACCAGTCGATTGTTAACAATAACCAACTCTGGTGCTTGCTTTTCAGCAGTACCAGTGAAGGATTGGGGTTTCTGTGTAGAAGTGATCTTGGAGGCCATCTCTTTATATACTAAGGATTTGAAGCTAGTGTTTGAAAGAGATTCGATTGAGTGATTCTTTACAGAAAAACTTAATCAAGATTTGCAGAGATTTTAGAGAGGTTTCAAAGGATTAGGAGAAGATTTTTGCTGTTTTGATGCAAGTTGAAATTTCGGATTAGGCAAAAGTGATTTTCTTTGCCAAAATCCTATATATATAGCAAGTGAATCTCAACAGACAAATACATACAAATTGATTTTGTGTGTACGTATCTGTGATTTGCAAGCCGGCATGATCAAAAGTAACTTCGGCATTAAATGCAAAGTGGTCTTTTGTCGAATTTTTACTCCACTATTTATCGTGAATTAATTTCATTGCTCAGATCAAGCGCTTGAATTCATCAAGGGTCACCATTGCTTCTCCAAAGAATGATCACAATCAACAAGTGTAATTGTGCCCATTTAATGAATTTTGGCTATTAGCTATCCGAATCACAATTGCTTTGAGCAAGGGCACTGTCAGATCGAATCATCTTATACTTAGGATTTTCCCAAGTTTTTCATCAAGATAGAAATAGTGCGAGATTCAAGAGAGTAGTTGACTGCAGATAGTTATACTATTCTCTTTTGTGTTCCCCGTTCATAGAGTGATTCAGATGTTTGAGTTCCCGTCTCAGAGATCTTAAGCTATCTTTTTGTTCTTTAGCCTTTTTGACTTCTGGGTTCCCGTTCCAGATAAGAAAATAAGGAATGAAACTCAATCCAGCCAAATGCACATTTGGAGTAACTGGAGGAAAATTCTTGGGGTATATGGTGACACAGAGAGGGATCGAGGCAAACCCAGAAAAGATAAAAGCCATATT
The DNA here is from genome assembly GCA_026545765.1 of Plantago major. Taxonomy (NCBI): domain Eukaryota; kingdom Viridiplantae; phylum Streptophyta; class Magnoliopsida; order Lamiales; family Plantaginaceae; genus Plantago; species Plantago major. The sequence goes on along the minus strand of CM048839.1, from coordinate 60,929,417 downwards.
GGAGCTTCCACATCCGGAGAAACTCAGGGACGTTCAGAGACTCATATGGAAGGTTATATCCCGTAGCCGCTTCATTTCCAGATCAGCTGAAAAGAACCTCCCTTTTTTCAAAATCCTAAGGAAAACGGACAAGTTTGAATGGAACAATGAGTGCAAGGAGGCATTTGAGAACTTGAAGCTCTATTTATCCTCCCCGCCTCTACTTTCCAAACCAGAAGAAGGAGAGCCCTTGTACATCTATCTCGCCATCACTCCTGAAGTGGTGAGTTCCGTCCTGGTACGCATACAGAAGAACGAACACCTTCCGGTGTACTACCTGAGCAAAGTATTGGGAACGGCGGAGAAAAACTACAAGGAAATAGAGAAGTATGCCTATTGTCTGGTAGAGGCCTCCAGGAAGCTCAAGCCATACTTCCGTTCCCACAAGATAGTGGTCCTCACGATCTGAAATAAGTCTTAGGTGACGCTTCGAAGTCAGGAAGGTTGGCTAAATGGACAATTGAGTTAGGAGATCATACGATCGAGTATCAAGCTCCATCTGCCAAAAAAGCCCAGGTCCTAGCTGATTTCCTAGCCGAATATCCGGGGAACATGGAACCTCAAAAAGATAAAGATGAGCAAGCCCCCAGTGAAGCCCCGAAAGACATTTCACCAAAGAGGCAGGTTTTGACATTAACAACGGAAGTGACTGGATTGGATAATCAAAAAAAAATCAGGAAATCGATCCCGTGGCAGAATGGATTATCGCTGAAAAAGAAAGTCCTAGCTTAATGATTACATTCCCAAATGTGATCAACTTGATTTCAGAAGATGAGGAAGAAATGGACGAGAATGATTATCAAGAACCCCCTTCTGAGCATCCAAGTCAAGAAAACAAGAAGGATGATGATGATAATGATCAGAATGATGATCCCCAACCTGGACAAGGCGGGATTCAGAAGGCTAGCAAAGGAAGTAAAGACAAGGCCACTCCTTCCAATGCTCAGAAAGCCCCATCATCATCACCTTCAAAGTCTCATCAGAAAACCCAACAGGCAGAACAGAACGATATACTTGAAGAGATATCTGCCGCTGAGTTCAGGATTGAACAACTCAGAAAGGTGTTGGAAGAAGAAAAGAGAATCAACTTAGAGTGCCAAGCTCTTGTTGATGAAAAGGAAGCCAAAATTCAAAAGCTCAAAGAAGCTAACACCTGTGAATCAAGCGCTCCTAGATGAGCAAAGAAATCTGAAAGATGCCATTGTTGTCACAGCTGCTGAAATAGATGCCATGGATGACAAAGATGATGAAGAAGATGATGCTGAGACTGCATCAGAAAGACCTTCTACATCTTCTCAGAAGGCCAGCACACTTGATGGAAAGCAGAAAAAGGTTGTCAATCTGCAAACTATTCCAGAAAAGGATAATCAGAGTGATGTTGAAAACAACCAAAACTTGATTACTGATGCAGAAGATGAGAGACTTGTTACTCAACACAAGAGAGCTCTACTTGCTCCTCATATATTATCTGCACCAAGTAGTTCAAGAAGTGAAGAGCACCGTGCCAGAAATAGTATCTTTTTGGAACTCAGAAAGACACTAATTGATCAAGACACGTATGCTAAAATCCCGAAGAGATGAAGTCATTGGGTCATACATTTCAACAGAGCAACCAAAGATAGCTCTCTCGTAAAGACCTAGGGTTGGTCGGGATGAGGATTGTAACAATGCTAATGCAAGACTCAATGAAGCTAAATGCCGTCTCGCAAGCCAACGCCATTCTTAGGCCACTTGAAGAGCTCAACAGAAAGGAGCAGGAACTGGTTAAGCAGAACCACGAGCTGAAGAAAGAAATCCAAGAATTGGTCAGGGTGCACAATAATCTCCGTAAAACTTTGACTCACTCTCCAAGCTTATGCCATTATGAGTCAGTCATTCATGACTAAGGGGGAAGAAGAAGAGATGCCTCAGAAAGGCAGAGGAAGAAAGAGAAAACAATCTATGCCTCCCTCCTCAAGTCAACTAGTCATCAAGAACACCGGAGATGCCCCTGTTGAAGAAGTTGTTCCAGATCAACCAGCCAGAAGGCTGAGAAGTATGGTCACTAGGGGAACCAAGTCCCTTAGGATCTCAGAAGGGAACAACTAGAATAATCCTGAAAAAGGAGAAGACCAAGAAGAAGGAGAAGTGAAAGACCAAGAAAGCTGCAAGCCTCCATTGTTGAACTTCAATGATGATGATGAGGATGAATCTGATACAGATGAACATACACTTCACAAGAGAAGAAGGCAAGCAAGCACCTCACAACCTCCTCTGGCAGCAATGCCTTTGGCAGCCAGAACTCCTTCTGGAAATACCAAGTCAATACAAGGAACTTCCACCAAAGATGTTCCAAGGCAGAAGAAAGGGTTAGAGGATCTCCCACGTAAGGCCACCCAATGTAAAAGCTAGAAGGGATATTCATGGTGAGCAAACAAAGAAACTCATCAAGAAAAGCCAACTGATGCCCACATTGAATATGTGAAGATGAGTATTGAAGAGTCTTCATATAGGTGCATTCTGAACAAGAGAGGGTATTGGATTCTGGAACTACAACATCTAATTGTCAATGATAAGTTTCCAACTCCCATCCTCAACCAGATACTGAAATGGAGAGAAGGCAAGCCAGAATTGCTAAAATCTGAGCACCTTCATGCCTGGCTAAACTTTGAAGTAGAGAAGAGAAACGATGCCACAAAGATGGACCTCTCCTTTGCCTGTCCTTACCCAAAGCCTGATGATGTACACAAGGTACGAAAAATGGATGGTAGCTACAGCAAGAAGAACCAACTAGGAGTTTCAACCTATGAGTCATTCTATATGACATTGGATGAATACCTAGATGATATACACTATCTGGAAGAAATATACAAATATTTCAACCTATCTCAGCTGCAAGTAGACCATGCCTGGGTCTGGGGAAAATACTACTGGGTCAAACACTTTCTGAAGAAAAACTACAATCTTGGCAAGAGTTACCATGAAATTTGTATCTTATCCAGAAAGATGTAACTTTCTCGAAGGATACTTTATGACTATGTCCAAGAATGCAGAAAAGTGGATGATTATGTCAACTGATCCAGAAAGGGTGCTGAAGAACTTGAGGTTTCTGAACCTAAGTTATTTTTGAAGACTTGAAGACTAGTATCTTAGAATGTTTACTTGGAACTTGGACTCTCCTGTTGTTCTAATTTACTTAGTATGTTTCCCCCACCAGAAGGAGAGCCGCCCGTGACCGCCCTAAAACATAAACCGACCTTACGAGTGGCTTTTATCCCGAAAGAACTCGGTCCAAAAGAAAAGGACATATGGGAACTTTATGTGGACGGTTCATCGGCCGCTCATGCGGGTGGAACGGGGTTATTACTGATCAGCCCAGAAAGAGCCCAGATGGCATATGCTATCCGCTTAGCATTTCCAGTAACAAACAATGAAGCTGAGTATGAGGCTCTGATAGCAGGAATGAAGATGGCCAAGTCAGTCATGTCCAAAAAACTCAAAGCTTACTCCGACGCTCAGCTAGTCACGGAACAGTACTCGGGCAAATTTACGACAAAAAGTGCTTCAATGATCAAATATCTAAAGGTAGTTAAAGAGTTAGAAAAATCGTTCGACATGTTTAGTCTGATCAAGATCAACCGAGCAAAAAACACCATTGCCGACGGATTATCAAAATGGGCTACGGCTTCTGAGTCGCTGACACCGTCAAAGGGTCCTTATGACTGCCAATGAATCAGCCCTCACTGCCAACGAGGTCATAATGAACATGGGCGTCATATCTGACGACAACACTTGGATGAGCGACATCGTGAACTATCTATAGAACGGGATTCTACCCCGTGATTCAACTGAATCTAGAAGAGTCCAACGAAGATCCCAACGCTACTTCCTCTCCGCATGCACTATATAGAAAGTCCTATGATGGAACTCACCTCGGGTCCGTCTCGAGGCCAAGATGTTGAAGGAGATCCATTTAGGAAGTTGCGGAAACCATTCAGGAGGAAGAGCCTTGGCCCAGAAAATTCACAGAAATGGCTATTATTGGCCGGCAATGCAAAAGGAAGCTGGAAGATTCTCACGATCATGCTCGGAATGTCAAAGGTCCGCAAGGATCCCCCATCAGCCTACCATACCAATGATACCATCAACTATCCCATGTCCATTCGATCTGTGGGGCATGGACATCGTAGGAGCTTTCAGAGGACCCAAATGGAAAAATTTCTCATTGTGGCCGTAGAATACTTCTCGAAATGGGTAGAAGCCGAGGCAACGGCCTCCATTTCAGAGAATAAGGTCATGGACTTCCTTTGGAAGTTATCGTGTCGATTTGGCCTACCACAAATACTAGTTGCGGACAATGGTCGACAGTTCTCCGGGTACAAGCTCAAAGATTGGTGCGAAGAAATGGGGATCGAACAACGTTTCACTTCCGTTGGGTATCCTCAAGCCAACGGACAAACTGAGGTAACCAATCGTACCATCGTCGACAATCTTCTGAAGAGACTGGGAGACACAAAGAAAGATTGGGTCGATGAATTGGAAGGAGTACTATGGGCTTATCATACCACGGCAAGAACAACCACACAGGAAACTCCGTTCAGTTTGGTGTATGGATCCGAAGCTGTAATCCCGTCCGAAATCTCAATCAACACCTTCCAGATCCAAGGGTACGTTCCCTCGGACAACCACGACAAAAGAGTGTACGACCTCAACATGCTCGAGACCAAAAGAAGTACGGCCCTAGCTCGAACCTTAGGATACCAAGCTATCATGGCAAGGGCCTACAACAAACATGTGAAAATTATGGACCTCCAGATTGGAGACTTGGTGCTATGAACGGCTGATATACTAAAACCAACCGGAAAACTCGAACCCAACTGGGAAGGTCCCTACAGAGTCACAAGGGCAAGTATCAATGGGAGCTACGCTTCGGAAAGCATGGACGGTAAACCGCTCAAGCGTACTTGGAACGCCAAGAATCTGCAGAAGTACTACGCCTAGATCAATTATAATAGGATCTTTTAAAATATATCATCTTTTGGCTACCATGTAATCCTACCGTTTCATTATAATGAAGCATTTATTTTTCTGTCAACTATTTGCAAGAAGAACCGAACGTGCCACTAAGGGCAGACATTATCTTAAAGTTTCTCGGACCCAAAGTGTCAGAGAGAAACTCCCTAAGAAACAAAGATTGAGGTGCGGATTGTCTCGGACCCAAAGTGTCCGAGGTATACCGACGCTCGACTAAAAAATTATCTTAAAGTTTCTCGGACCTAAAGTGTCAGAGAGAAACTCCCTAAGAAACAAAGATTGAGGTGCGGATTGTCTCGGACCCAAAGTGTCCAAGGTATACCGACGCTCAACTCAAAAATTATCTTAAAAATCCTCGAACCAAAAGCATCCAAGACCAAGCATTGGAAGAACCCAACATTGACGAATTTTGCACGAAAAATGCAACTCCCGGAGTCTAGGACCCAAAGAGTCTTAGAACAATCAAGGACCAACACCACGAGACTGAATCTCGACCCAATCTGAGCCTCGGGCCAATATTCAATTTGTTTGATTTTTGGGCCATTAGTTCAACGTTTGAATAGAACCTATAAAACCATGAAGTTTGAATATCACGATAACTCAAGGTATGGATCCGAAGATCAACAAGATAACAAGAATGAAGACATGCGTACAAACATTCAAGATGGACGAAAATAAAATCCAAGTCTATTGCATTAAAATCGGTCACTCCTGGATCAACAAAAGTTACAGTTAAAACCCAAAAGTACGAGGGATGATCCAGGCATGACCGATGAGAGGTGTCAAATGTTGGTACGAGTTTAACCCTCACAAGCCAAGGGGATAGCTAGTCAAAATATTACCAAAGTCATAATAAGTGTTTAAATAAGTCAGACACTCTACAAAAATACGCAAGGGCATACCCTTGGATCGAATCAAGTCTAGACCTCGGACCTCTTCCAGAAGCGCCGAGTAACTTTCTTGCCTTCAACCTCCTCCAAAAACGTAGCCGGCTCATGATCAAGAATGGGACCCGGGAGATCCATCCACTTAGCATTGCAGTTGGAGGATTGCCCGCCACCAATCTTAGAGGCGTAAAAGACATCGGGTAACCAAGAGGGGTAGACCGGAGATTCACCTACGGTAAAATCTGCCAAAGGAGCAACCACGGACCAAAACTCATCCGAAGCAAGAGCGTCAGGGGACTTCAATTTGGGATCAAAGACTGCCTCTCATCACAATTCCCCATTATCTTGAGGTTCGCATCTTGGCTCGTAATGGAGTCATTCAAAAATCCGGCGTCCTTCAACTGGCTCACACAATCAAAAAAGGCGTCCCCCTAACGTCGCCCTCTCGCATCTTACTAAGGAAATAGTAGGAGTCAGACTTAAGGAAAGTTTTCACGACATCAATACGAGTGGTCTTCGCTTTGGAGAGAAGTGCCTCGGCCATCTTAGCCCGAGCGGACGTGATTAGGGACAATGCTTTCTCGGTCTTGCCATGAGCAATCTTCTCCTTTTCGAGCTTTTTGTCCGACAAAACTCTCTCGGACTTGAGTTTGGCAATCTCGGCCTCACGAGCAACCAACTTCCAACATCGCATTCGAAGCCTCGATCTCCTCCTTCAGTTGGGTAGTATCGGACTCTTCTAAGTCCAAAAAGGCTGTGACATGACCGGTGACCTAAGAAAGGAAGTAAGAAGTTACTTACAAATCAAGGATGGTCATTAAGATAGAAAAATTAGAAATGAAGCGCGACAAGTGAGAAAAATGCAATATATACAAAAAGTTACTTACATCATCGGCATGATTTTTTATAAGTCCCGACAAAGACTTGAGGCTCCCCACAAGGTCGACCCTAGACATACCACGAAGCGCGGAGGTATCATTCACATTGGCACCATTGGATCTCGTCACTACTCGGATCCTCTTAGAAGGAGCCCTGTCCTTATCCGTCGGTGCATTCCCTTTCCTCTTGGCCACATCAGTTTCACTTCGAGCCACAATACTCACTTGCTCCTGAAAAACGAACTTTTGTTAGGTACAACAAATTGAGAAAAAGAAGGCACAATAAAAATAGAAGAACAAAAAGATCGAGAATTTAGACCGAGGTACCTGCGGATTAGGGATCGATGAACCACCTGGGACCAAGGAACCACCTGAGACCGACGGCTGAAGCACAGAAGCATGATTCATCGGCTCGATCGTAGGGATCTTTTGCGGACCCGGAGAGTACTTCTTCTTCTTGCCGGCCCTCAGCTTCTCTCGAGCCTTCAACTTCTCGGCATTACATTGCTCAAACAATTTGGTGGCGGACTCCATGATCCAGTAACTAGCGAGGAAATAACATCAGAACAAAAGCTGAGAATAAAAAAGATATTCTACCAAGTATATGATCTACTCATGCAAATTGGGCCTGTCGTTACAATAGACCGGCACACTAGTCAATCCGGCCAACCACAAGTGAGGTTGCACAACCAAACCGTACGGATAATAAAGTGTCAGATCTTTCCCAACAACCCCAAAAATGGCGGCCTTCTCTAAAAGAAGTCCGGGATCGGTATCATGATATAAAGTGATGCACCCCCTCGTCCCTATGAGCGGAACGTAGGTCTTCCCCTCCTCGGACTCCGCAACAATCGGCCTAAGTGATTCTAACCAAACAGGCACTCTCCTAAGTTTGGTGGTCGGAGACTTCTTTCTACGGAAGTAGCTAGGTAATTTCCAATCACCAGAAGGATGTTTGACATAAAAATACTTCGGCCACCACTTGGAAGATGACTCATACCCATCTAGGAATTTATAACCTCGTCGAGCCGTGAAGTAAAAGAATGCCGTTCCAGGGCTAAGGGCTTTGTTGAAAGCCGCTAGAAACTTTTGATACGAGAAAGCCTCCCCCTTCAAAGCCAAGATCACTCCAAAACACATAATGGTACCTAAAGCATTAGGAAGAATCTGTGTAGGACATAAACCCGTCTCCCTAAACAACTCCTCTATCTCGGGTATCATCGGGAGCCTCCACCCACACTTGAAAGCTCGAACGTGAAATGCCATATAACCCGCGGGTGGGTTGTACATAGTCTGAGTCGACAAAGGGATCATAATCTCATAATCATCCGGGATCTCAAAACGGTGACAAAGTCTAGAGATGATCGACACAGAAAGAGTCGTCGAACAAGTAGGAATGATTTGATCCTCATTGGCCTCTGCGTCGACCCTCAAATCGCCAATGGGATCAACACGGGTCGTCTTATACTCAATTGCCGTCTTAATGGGCTTCCTTTTATTCCTACGACCTTTGGACCCCGAAGCATCAAGAGCAACAACAATGGCGCGCTCAGGATTCTCGAACACCGAACCTCACTCCTCGGTCAATCCTCTCCTCAAACCCGTGATGTCAACATCCTCCTCCGACTCACCTCTGTTACCACCACTCGCCTCACTCAAATCCGCCCATCATTCGGAGCACTCCCATCCTCACCGTAATCTCCCTCGATTTAACTTCCATCACTATCACTATCACTATCTCCCACGAAGAAGACGAAGAGCCGAACTAGAAGGATCACTCACCGACGCCCCCTGCTCGGGGATGATAAAACCTTCTGAGTTCCATAAATCAAGCTCGGATTCCTAGGGGGCGGATTGGAGTCAAAAGACAAAGGAGACTCGGGCTCTCCTATCGGGACGGCCTCAACATGATCATCTATCTTTAGGACTCGATTACAAGGAAGAGTCCTGAAAGACCCGACAACCTCGGGATCCGCCATTGGAAAGGATGATAAAGGCATTGGCTCAAAAACAGGAACCCTATAACCATAACCCAAAGATGCAGCATACATAGGCGGAAGTTCCACCTGACGAGGAGACACGACCTCGGACCTAACAACACGGGAATGAGATAGACGGACCAAACTCCTAGTACCCACTTGACGAGGAGACCTACGGGTTACCAACTGTACTTCGGACTCATCCATATCAGACGATTGGTCGGAATCCGTCAGAACTACCATATTGTCACGAGGCGGCCGAACCTCTTCCCCGTCGCCCAAGTAAACCTCACCAAGATCGTTACTCACCCCAGACATGTTTTTTCTTTTAATTTTTGGATCCGAGCCGGGGAATCTACATACATCAAAGACAAAGGAATTAACCCAAGTTAAAAAAGTTTTTACCCCCGACTCGGATACCAATTAAAGTAGAAAAAGTGGAGAACATTTTTTTGGCCAAGTAAATTCCAAGAAATGCAAAGTTCGGAACAACGAGGCAAAATAGACCGATCCACCAAGCAAATTCAAGATAGATAAAATCATCAACAAAAGACCGATCCACCAAGCAAGTTCAAGATAGATAAAATCATCAACAAAAGACCGATCCACCAAACAAGTTCAAGATAGATAAATATCAACAAAAGACCGATCAACCACAAAGACTGAGCAACCATGAAGCATGCCGATGGAATAAATGAAAAGGCAGAACAAGAAGCTTACTTCCACAATCTGCCTTCCCTCTTGAATCTCGAAAATGATCAAAATCACGGGACCTCGGTCTCTCCCAATATCGGTCCCGTCCCGGAATCACCCAACGACGGCCGCCTTCAAAACTCGGTCTACCTCGAATCTCGGAACGGATCAACTCTCGGTTTTCTCCTCCTATCCTCCTCGAATTCGCAATGGTGGCAGCCTTGAATCTCGGAAGTCTAAAGTCGAATGACCTCCAATAATCAAACCTTGGTCCAACCGCTAAAACGAAAGTGAATCAAAGACGTAAGAATGGCAAGTGACAGCATAACAATATTTTGCTATTGGAACAGAAAGATCGATTCATCTTCTCGAGGCATTGCGTATGAAGGTGCGTCTAGTGTTGTAAAAAGAAAGAAAAAAAATTAGTTCTCAGTTGCCGGAAGAAAATATGGTTCATGAGAAAGACGATGATAATATGAAATCAGATTTAAAGAGCAAGATGGAGCATACAGAGTGCGTCTACTGTTGTAAAAAGGAAAAAAAAAAAATTAGTTCTCAGTTGCCGTAAGAAAATATGGTTCAAGATAAAGACGATGATAATATAAAGTCGGTTTTAAAGAGCAAGATGGAGCATACTGAAGAGTTCTCATTTGCCAGAAGAGAATATGGTTAAAGATAAAGACAATAATAATATAAAGTCGAGTTTAAAGAGCAAGATGGACCATATATGGAGTATACATGAAGCATAGAGTGTTAAAAAAAAAAAAAAAAAAAGACGATGAACAGTAAAACGGAATGTACCGATCTTCAGAGACTCCAATGTCAGCCCGCTTTCTTCTTCTGCCAGTCCGCTCTTTCTACTTCTGCCGGTCCGCTCTCTCCTTCCGCCAGTCTGCACTCTTGTTCTCAATTTTGCTTCTTCAAATGTCGGTCTGCTAAAATGTCGGTCCGCTCTCTCCTTTCGCTTCTTCAATGTCGGTCTGCTTAAATGTCGGTCCGCTCTCTCCTTTCGCTTCTTCAATCTCGGTCTGCTTTAATGGAGGTCTGCTTCTTCTCAATTTTGCTTCTTCAAATGTCGGTCCCTTTTCTTTTACTTCAAGTCTCGGTCCAAGTCTCTTCTCTTTTCAAAAGGCTGGGTGAAAATGATGAGGTAAATGGAGGGTAAAAACCCATTTATATAGAAGTAAAATGGGCCGGTTCAACCGGGCCCATGGGCCGAAAGATCTAGCCCATACATCAAGACTTGAGCGACCGGTATAAATGACGAATCGAGAATATGATTCAATCGCAAAATTTCACAATTATCTTTTTACTAAGATATTTGGAAACTCGGGGGACGAGGAAGACGGATGAATAAACGAGAGCGTCGAAATTATTTTGTGTCGGTACAAGACAAAGAAGATGGATGATATAAAGTCGATTTTAAAGTTGAATAAACGAGAAGGTCGAAATTATTTTGTGTCGGATCGAAAAAGTTTGACACAAATAAATTATCTCGAACCTCACTTTGCCGAGTCTCGGTCTCGTCTAAGGCGTGCCCATATCCCCGATGGAACCAAGAAACAAAGAAATAAGAGAACTGAGAGACGAAGAAGATGTACGTATGTATAGTCCACAAGAACCAATCAGATGGCGCCACGTAAGCGGAGCGACAAAACCCATTTATGGGCTTGGGCTCGGGCCTGAGAACAAAAATGGGGGACATGAAATAGGCCGAGAACAAGAAGCCCATTTTGACAGGATCATGACCACCGGAATTGAGATATGTCGGACTCCAACTCGAAAAATTTCACAACTATCTTTTTACTAAGATACCTGGAAACTGGGGGGACTTATGATATGTACCTTTAAGTCCTACTCCCGAACTAAGAAGACTTAATCATATCGGGACAATGCTATCAAGGTAGTTCGACCTCACCAAAGTTAAAGGTCCGACTACACCAAAATCAAGAGGCCGACCCTCTAATACTTCGACCTTTGGACTACAATCCAAGCCTCATCTACTTAATGGGCCAAGTCCATTAAGGGCCCATGAGCCCAACTTCTAGCATGGACGAATCCGGACCGTACACTTGGCACTCATCCAAGAGAGGATGATAACAAATTTTGCCTATAAATACAAGGCCTCTACTCCTCATAAACGGTAAGTAACGACTTCCAAAAATCTACTAACGAAGTTTTTAAGTCCTAGATTGAAAAGTCGACCGACTTATTAACTAGTTGAATCTAAGTACTGGGTTGTCCTAGGCAAACCGGCCCAAAAGGGTCTAACCCCTTATTTTCTTATCACAGATCAACGACGGACATCACCGAGGACCGACAGACGCAACTGAGGACCGACGGACTCAACCTCGGACCACAAACGTGTCTAGGTCCACTTTTTCATTCGCACACTTTCCGACCTTCGCGAAGTCACGAATTTAATCAAAGTAAAGGCGACTTGAACCAAGGACTAAACGACTTCCGCTAACTAATATCATCGTTCGAGCAAGAACTACATCCATCTAGGGCGTCGACGAACAAACTAGCGACTTATCCATTTTTACCCCACATCAGTTACGAATCATACTAAATTCGATATGATTCGACTAAAATTACTATTTTATTTTTCGGGCTATTACAATATAACTTATGTACCATGTTCCATTTTTTCGTATGATAATTGGAGGTTTTGGCGGTCAATATACTATGAAACATGAATTAATGTGCTTCATGACAATGCACTCAAATTTCACTAGTGCACTTCCAACTTAAGATCATGACACACAATTAGCTAGCTAGGTACATTAATTAAATTAAAATACTACGTACATCAAAGTCAACATATATATAGATTAATGCAATGTGGAGAAACATAGGGATTACATACACAATAGCACTCTCAAAGACGAACACTATAAACTTCAAAAGCACATCAACTTTCATAAAGAAAATCTTTAACTAAACAAGAATATAGACAAATACTCACCATTCATGAATCCGGCTTAGCTATCAATTTCTCAAGAGCAAATTTTAGTTTACACACAAACCTTTGGCCGTTTTTTAAGGTTACACACAAACCTTTTTTTGTTTTTCCCACCCGACACTAAAACCTTGGTCAACGTGTGCAGTCAACACACTTGACTGGACGCCGTTAGTTCTGTCCGTCAAAATGCGTGTAATTCACGCGTCCGGTAAGGGCAAAAGGGTAATTTTGCAAAGGGAACCAATTTCCCTCCCTTTTGTTACCGATTTTCCCTCCCAAAAAAAAAAAGCCTCCTTTATTAATTCATCCCCAATTCTCTTCATACTAAACCCTAAAACGGCAATTCAACATTCTTAACAAGTTCTGGCAGTTTTCTTTCTTCTCGAAAATGTCGGGTGTTGATCCGAGACCAACGATTTGTCGGTGTGGGTTAATTAGTGATCGAATCACATCGTGGATAGACATTAATCCCGGAGAAGGTTTGAGAGGTGTCAGAATTTTGGAGTAAGTAGTAGTGTTAATTTTCAGTTCAATTCGTTAATTTTCAGTGGAGTTTGTTGATTTTGGTATCCTATTTGTCAATTGGCGAATGATTTTTGTTTCGTATGTTGATATTCATGTTCGCATGTTTTTGTTGGTAGACTGTAAGAGCATGTAGACATTGGGTATGGATTGATCCACCAATGTGCAGAAGATCTATCCAAATCATCCCAGGCTTGTTGAGAAGGATTAATGAGTATGAGGCAAGAGTTGGTGCTTTGGAGGAAGAAAATGAAAGGCTTAGGGCGGAAAACAGTCATCTTCTTGGTATGCTAGCTAAAGAATCTGAGGTTCGTAGTGGTGTAGTAGAGGAGGTGAAGAATGAGATCGACGAACTAAGTGCAAGGATTGAGGAATTGCGTATTCGAGTTGGATTTAACTAGTACGTAGGTGATGATGCGTATGAAGTAGGCTAAATTAGGTAGTCCTGTTTATGAAATGGATGATTTAAGTCTCTTAAGTGTTTGTTGATGTTGTAATGAATTGCTTTTGCTGAAATGGTGTATCAAGTAAGCATGTTTTTCTTCAAGATTGATGTGTTTGTTTACAATTCTGCACACTGAATTATTTGCAAATTGTTAAACTCGACACATTAACCTTTGCAAATTGTGTCATTCAACACATTAACCTTTGCAAATTGTCTAACTCGATACATAAACCTTTCACATATTTTTAAGTTTACACCAAACATGTTTTGAAGTGAACATGTACATAACTTGTACATAAACAACCTGTAACCAACCAAAATAAACCTGTACATAACTTGTACAAAAACTAGATAAACCTGAACAACAATAAACCTTTCCATAATGGAACAAACATGTAAGTTATCCAAGCCATTAAGGCATATACCATTATCCAAGCCATTCAGGCATATTCCATTAGAATTCCAGCAAAAGCAAAACTAGAGTATTCAAAACATGATCCAAGTCATTCAGGAATTAACTAAACAGTAAGTTATCCACCAAGTCAACAAAATACTAGTAGAGAACATTGAGCCATTAGCTAACTTAGTCAGTCTAGTCCATGTAAATTGACAAATCATTTCTGAGTTCCACCACCTCCAGTAACAGATGATTCATGAGTTCCATAAATTAGTGCAAGTCTTCTACTCCTCCTTGGTGTATTAGGCTGCCCTATGTTGCCTGAGTTCATGCCAGCCACCTTGCCTGAGTTCTTGCTTGAGTTATTTCCCTAAAGTATTAACGAGTAAGTGTTAATAGTTCTTCAAGGATATACAAACAAGTAATACAAAGACATAGAGTGAGTTGTATACCTGAGATTCCTTATCCTTACAGTATTGCAACAAATTAAGAACATTATTTTGTTGTTCAAGAACCTACAATCACAAATTCAAGCCTTTGTTCATTACAAGATTCAAGATTAATATGAAGACATGTATTCTAGTATCAAAACATTACCTTTGCAGCCTGCCTTGAAGTTTCTTCATCTTCAACTTCATCTTCAACAAACAACAACTGCCTCTTCCTAGGTTTACCCTGCATGACAATCAAACAATAACAATGACATTATGTGCTAAGAAATCCCTCAAAAATTATACTGACTTATACTGTAAAAATACATACCCCAATGTTAGTGATAGTGTCAACAGGCTCTTCAATCACAGTAGAAGTGCTGCCAGGTTGTTTGTTTCCAGTTTTAGACCTCTTATTCCCTTTTGTCTGCTGTTAACATCAACTAGCTAGTGTAAGAAACCAAACTTAATGTAAAGTGACTAACATAGTGTACTGATTATTACCTTAACTCTTGCTTCATCATCTACTATCCTCATCAAACATTCTTCATATATGTGTCCTGTGTCTTTGCAGTAGGAACATTTTTCTTGTACCTTTCTTTTCTGATTCAATGACAAGCAAGTAGAGTTAGTTACTGCAAGTTAAACAACATAGGAATATGTAGCCATTAGAGTGTTTTTTGATTCTTACCTTGCCTTTAGCTGCAGCAGTACTAGATTCTGGAGGTAAATCTTTATTCAACTTCACACACCCTCTCTTGTTATGTCCTGCAAGCTTGCAATATGAGCATTTCATGATCATTCCATGCCTTCCCATCCTACCAGTCTCTTCATACTTTTGTAGAGCAAGTCTGGCTTTCAGTTCTTGAATCTCAACTGTGCTCTTTTTCCTAGTGTTATTCTTGGGCCTACCAGGCATTTTTCCAGGAATGGGACGCAATAGAATAGGCAGATCAGACCTTGGCCATTCAGATTGCCCTCTTAATGGAGCCATGACATTGGAGTATACTGCCATATATGTAGCCCTTCTATAGCAATCATCAACATAATCCTCAACTCTCTTACCTAGAAAATTCAGACAGGAGATTGCATGCCAACATGGATAGCCACTAAGTTACCATTTTCTGCAAGAACATGTCCTCCTCACAACTGAGACAATCCATCTATCCATACCCCCACCTTTCATTACAACCTCAAACTCATCTTCTCCATTGAACAAGCAAGTGAATTAATTGCTTCTCAATCTGCCCAACTCCAGCTTCTCTCTAAGCTTAGGACATATATCACCCCACCATCCCTCACCTTGACTCCTTCTCACCCAAACCCTCTTCATTATGAGCATCCTTATATCTTCAAGCATCTCAATTACTGGCTTGCTTCTTGCTTCCAAAATCATAGAGTTGAATGATTCAGACATATTGTTCACACATATGTCAGATTTCACAAGAGTTTTGAAGTGTGACTTGGCCCAGTTATCAGCAGGATTTTTCACAAGCCATTCATATGCTTTCTTATCTTTCTTCTTTATCTCACTCATAACCTCTTCAAAATCAACCATCCTTGTAGCTTTTGCAGCCCTGCACAGTAGCTGTTTAAGTACTAAGCCACCTTGATACAACTTCATATTGTCGTACAAGTGAACAACACAAAACCTGTGCTCAACATTTTGGAATAAGCTCTCAATAGCAATGATCAATCCTTTCTACTTGTCTGACATGAAGGTGAAGTCCTCAGAAGTCTCATGAATCCCTAAATCTTTAGCTAAATACTCAAGAAACCATGTCCATGTATCTGTCTTCTCCTTCTCTACAATAGCATAGGCAATGGGATACAAAGAGTTACTGGGATTAACTCCTACTGCAGTGAGGAGTATCCCACCATTTTTTCCCCTTAGATGGCATCCATCTAGGCATATAATCTTCCTCAGTTGCTTGAACCCCCTCTTCATAGCACCCCGACATATATATATCCTCTTGAATATATGCCTACCATCATCATGCTTGAAAGGCTTGATCATTACAGTGTTGGTTTGATCACTCCTCTTTATCTCAGCTGCATACCTCCATAACTGTGCATATTGTTCATTCTCAGATCCACACCTCTTCAATTGAACCAACTTCTTAGCCATGTACAACTTGTTCTTCTTGATAAGTACCCCCTTCTTGCTTCTTATTACTGACTTCATGGACTTCACTTTCCATTTGTCAATTGACTTTATTTCCTCCTCATATTGCTCAGATATCCATCTAGCAGAAGCAGCTCTCACTTCCTCCACCATGCTACACTGATGTGTATCATTCACATACTTGATCTGCATAGCCACCTTTCCCTTCCCATGAAATGCAGTTGCTACAACTCTCCAAGGACAATTTTCAGCAGCACAAGCAGACACAATCCTCCCCTCATAATTCCTTTCATACCTAAGCTCCTTGCCATTCTTAATTGAGTGACTCCTGAGGGCATCTCTCAAGACTTTGTTGCCAGAAAACACCAACCCTAATTCAAAACTTAGGGTTCTCCATATCTGTATTAGGGTTAAACAATGGGAAGCCTTTATACTTAGATGGGTGAGGAACAACTGAAGTGGATTGAACACTCATGCTAGGAATGGATTGCTCATTCTGGAAGCCCTTATAGAATTCTGCAGTTTCATTACTCAACTCACAATCACTATCATCTAAACCATTAGAGTTGACTGAATCACTTCCTATTGACTGCTCATCAAATCCTATTTCTCTATCATCCACCAACTTCAACAACAACGCTCTATCAATAGGTTCATGTTCCTGCACCAGTTCCTCATCAATAGGCTCATCATTGTCACTTTGTTCACCCTGCACAAGTTCCTCATCAATAGGCTCATCATTGTCACTTTGTTCACCCTGCACGAGTTCATCATCTTCCTCTACCAGTTCATCATCTCCCTCATTCTCAATATGTTCATCATTCACATTAAAATCCTCATCTTCACTATGATCATCTTCACTTTGTTCATTATCTGCTTCACTCTCTTCTCCCTCCTCTCTTTCACTCTGTTCATCATCTTCTCCCACCTATCTTTCACTCTGTTCTTCCTCACTTTCACTACCAGTTTCTCCATCAATCAAGTGTTCTACAAACACACCCACTGAATTACTACTATCAACAATAAACCCCATTTGGCATGCATGAATGTCAGTTTCCATCTTAACCAAGTCTTTGCAACAATTAATTCCACTCTTTGAAAAGTAGTAGTTCACAGTCTTGGGATCAATTCCACACATATTCACCATCTCTTTAACTTCTAACATGCTCATTTTATCAACATGACACCAATCAAAATGTGAAACCCATCCTCCATCATAGAATGTTTTCCCATTAATGAACTTCCCGTGGTGGTCCATTACAACTGTAAAGTTGAAGCTCAATGGAGCTGCAATAATAAAACAGAGCAAGCAGTCATTTTTCCATTCCAACCCAACATAAATACACTATTCTTGGAATGTATAAACTATTCAAAAGCATGTACAGTGGGGAGCATATGGAATCTTAAAAATCCCAAAATCAAACAAGAAAACCTAGTGTACAGCCACTAATTCGACATAACTTGAATAAACAATGGTATTAAGCAGCAACAACACACAACAAGCCAACATTATCATCGATTTCACCAAAAAACAAACTTTTTGCTTCAAAAACACAAGCAGTATACAGAACATGAACTTACCATAATCTGGAGCTGTTCGCCCTTAGGAATTCTTGTACTTGGACTGCGTTTTTTCCAAGCCATCGCGATTTTGTGCAGAGAATTTCGATCGTCAGAAGCTAGTTTTTTGAATTTGTGAAGAATTGAAATGGGAATTTTGCCTAATTAGCTTTGTGTTGTTGGTAATAAGCTTGCGTTCAGCAAAATTACCCTTTTGCCCTTACCGGGCGCGTGAATTACACGCCTTTTGACGGACAGAACTAACGGCATCCAGTCGAGTGTGTTGACTGCACACGTTGACCAAGGTTTTGGTGTCGGGTGGGAAAAAAAAAGGTTTGTGTGTAACCTCAAAAAACGGCCAAAGGTTTGTGTGTAAACTAAATTTTTTTCATTTCTCAATAATCGGCTTAAGTGATAAGCCAGGTATCGAATTCGGGTCTTGTGGAAGAGCTGCCCCCTAAAAAAGTATTCGACAATGTTCGGCTGAATATGCAAATGTACCGGGCAGAAAGAACACAAGGACAATAAAAGTCTTATAAGAGACGGCCTTTAGAGCACTAGTTGTAGGTATTTCATAATGGATCGTATTATCATATTTAGGATAAAACAATGAATTGTAGACTAAAACATCAAAACTTCAGGAATCCTATTTAAGTGTTGGCCTACATAAAAATTTTGGGCTTCCTAACATATTGCTCAAATTTGAGGACTCCTCAAATTATTTTGAAGGGGAATTTAGTGGGGGCCACTAGTTTATTTCTTACTTTTTCGATAGAAATAGGTCACCTGAGGTTTTGCAAAAAATATAGGGAGACTATAACTAACATAGTACATCATTTAGGGGCAATACTTAGAGAAAATTATATGCATCCTACAACTAGTGCTCTTACATAACTTATCTATAGACGTCCTATGTTATCAATAAAATTAGGGCAAATTACATCTAGGCCCCATGTTAGATTCAAATGTTGCAGATGGATACCCATTAGATCAACAATAACATCCAAGTCATGTTCACTAAATATCAATTACATCCAAGTCCACGAATTTGACTTTTGACGAATTTAAACCTGAAAAATCCATTTTTTCCCCTATTCAATTATCAACTTTTGAAAATGGCCAAACAACATATTTATAACTCAAAGTCCCTTACAAAATTAATTTCTCAAAAGATAGTCCCTTAAGTTTCTAAATTTTTTCTTTCCAGTCCTTGAAACTAAATACTTACTCTATAAATAATAAAATTTATAACAAAATAAATAATATACAAAATTCAGAATTTAAATATAATTTTCAAAAAAAAAATCAGGACTTAATTGCAAAATTAAAAACTATTTTTGGGCCAAATTGAAAGAAATCGTAAGTCCCCAGCAAAATCAATTTGCAAGCCTAATCCCAGGTACAACCCTAATTCTCAAAAGCAAGGGTTTCAAGTTTCTAAACCATTCAATTGAGTCCCTGTTTTTTCGAATTCGGTTTCAATCATCAACTAAACTCAAGCAAGATCAAATCCCACACTTCACCAACATATAATCGACCGAAATAACAATTAATTGATTGAAATAAGGTTCTAATTTTAGATCTCCAAATTCGAAATTTATGTGTCTTCCAAAGAACCCAATTCAAAACACAATTCGGAATTTATGGGTCTTCTATGTATATCGTGACAAATAGGACCATGGAAATCCACGACCATCATCATTCGTTTGGTTCAAAAGCATAGAGGAAAGCTTCGAAGCTTTCATGGCCGTTATCAATGGCGGGCGAAGCTTTCATTGCTGAAGCATTTATAATTTGCTACAACTACACAATCATCAGTATTAAAGCATAACTATACATACAAATTGTATAAACAATTTCTGATGATAATGAGTAACCAAAAGGAAAGAAGCTTTCTCATTCTCCATACTGACGAAATAAAAACAATGGTGCTAACCACTCAAACAAGCTTCAGGTAAATAATTGAGGAATGAGAAATTAAGTAATTTTACAAAATGTGTTTCTATTTCTTTTTACTTTAATTGAAAATGGTAGTATTTAAAAATAATTGCTAACGCCATGTTTGGTTTGTCAATATCAATTGTAAGCTTTAAGTTGGTCAACATAAAAACTGCTTAAAGGACCTATATGTAATTGTTGATCTGAGTGGTAGCCAGATAGTACGGGCAAACATTCCAAATACGAACAGGACTACTAAGGATCTGTTCTCTTTATCTGAAAACTAATTCAATTCGGTTCAGATTCATTCAGTTCAGTTCAGATCTATTCAGTTCAATTCAGTTCTGCTTAATTATATTTTATACTACAATTCAGTTCAGTTCAGACGAAGAGAACAAAGCCTAAGGCAAATGAGAACCGAAGCAAGAAAGAGAATAAAACAAGGCAGAGATGAGGTAAATTAAAACAAGATATGCTAATTCATTAATGAGTGAAAATTGTAGCAAGATATTACACAGTAGTTTTTGCCAAGAAAAAAATACACCCTAATAGGCCCTTGGCTTGATCAAAACTCAACATACAATGGTTATAAATCTTGTCTTGTTTAAACGAACCCTATCTATTCAACTTCATTTAGCAGCACATCTATTCTTAATTCCAATGGTTTAAGTATATCTAACAAACACAAATATCAATGGATCCCCTATATAAGGTGGTGCATATGCAACAATTATTAACACGTACAAAAACGATCGATTAATTCGACCAACAATGACACAAGTCAGTTAACTTTCTCCACCAAGAAACACTTCCAGTCCAGTTTACCAATCTTCAGATCATTTTAACTCCAACAGTTAATGAAATGGGACAGCAATCGGCTTTCCCCTGCCCATCGTGAATCCCCTCGTTCCATCAGGCATTCTAGGCCCTTTCGGCATTGTTCTGCTAGATATTTCACCTGGGCAGCTGCTGCTGCTGCTGCTGCTTACAGTGTATGATGAAGGCAGGCTACGTGCAGTTTGCAGAGGACGATGCTTAGGTTTCCCCCGGTTTCTGGTCCAGCTTTTCTTTGCTGACCCTGTCGCTTCCTCGTCCTGTATGTAGCAGCCATTAATTAATCAGAACAACAATTCAAAATCATCACTAGAGTTGAGTTCAGTGCGTATTTTTATGTGTAGAATGTAAAGCAGGAAGCTAAGTACGGACCTCAGAGGTTTCCAAGGAGCTGAGACGTGAAGAATCATCGTGTAGATGATCATCGTTGAAGCATACATCAAAGTCTGACTTCCTGGTTTTCAGAACTGACTTTGGCTGCAACTTATGACAGATAATTTAAATACAAGGAAAAAATATCAATTAACAAGCTGTAAAACTGGTTTGGTTGGCTCTTAAGTGACCAAGCTAGTCTCTTATATCACCAGCCGAAACCAGTTTTACACAAGTTAAATGTGAAAACAGTTTTCACAAGAAGTTATATACTTCAGCATTTTAAATAAGTTCAAACGTACCGAACGCTTAAGCATAACGCGTACACGCATGCCTTTTCTCCAGTTTCTTTCATCATTTAACTTCTCGGCCTAAATTAGCAAAGCAAGTTCACACTCTAAGAAATGAAAATATGGTTCCATCCAAAAGCTATTGGTAAAAAAACTGAGAGAAAAGTAAAACCTACCGCTTTTTCTGCTGTTTCCGGATTCTCATACTCTACCAGTGCATGAAGCTACAAGGTAATTAAGAAATGGGCGATCAGAATATGACTAAGTATAATTATAAACCAAACAAAAATTGTTCTGGATTTCATACCTTGTTACTCACTACTATATCCCCCTTAGAAGAACGGGAAGAATTTGACTGTTCCTGCGGTTGGCATATCCGTATTGCTTTTATGCTGTATCACCAGATATGTACATGTAAGAATCATATGTTAGAAAAACATTACTGGTAAACGAAAACTCATAACCTAGTAGATTAAAATGACACACCTTCCAACCACATTAAACAGTTTCTCAATGTTTTGATGGGAGTGATCATCAGGTAGATTTTCAGCTATAACCGTCCGCAACTGCGTCAGATATGAAACAAAATCTATGTTACAAAATATGATCCGATAAACCAAGTAACCGAATGTGGGTAATGCACATGTAAACGAAGCTGAATAAACTTTTCCAATATATTGTCTAATAAGAGGCGGAGCCTGGATTTTAAGCTCCGGGGGTGAAATTATATATACCTGTAGGTCCTCCTTTTCTTTCTCTGTGAAGGGATCTTTGCGTTTCACCTTCTTGCCATCACTGCTCACAAACTAATAATATAATGCATTTGCAATGAAAAGTGTCAAGCTAAGTAATGAGCAATGTTTTGTTTATGTTAAGAGTAGAAGTACAGTTCTAACACTGACCAGCTTTGATGAGAACTTGAGAGCTTGTGCAACCATCTGATTAGTAACATTTAGGGACTTGAGTTTCTTCTTGGTTGTAACAAAATTGATCGGAACTGTTGAAAAGGCCAATGCTCAAAGTTAGACATAAAACAAGCATGCAATTAAGTCTCCAAATTAAGTCTGATTGAATCCTCACCGTAACCTTCTGGATCTTTATACACATGCTTGGAAAAGGATTCATTGGCTAGCATGCTCATCTCACTAAACATGTATTCGGCCTGTAAACGTTTAAACAAGAAACGACCACAGTCAAGATGAAAGGATCAATTTTCTGTCATCATATCTTTCTTCATCAGCCAAATACAAACTGTTACAGAGTTTTGCATATATATAGCATCTAGAGAAGTATTAGCCATCAAGCAAAATGTTGAAATAATACCTGCTTGATGATCTTTTGCTTAAGTTCATCGGAAAGCGCAACGTCCTTGGCATGAGGGCTGGTGCTCTGCTCTTGGGGTTGGGACTTGGCATTCGGCTTGGGCTGAACGAGAGGAATAACTGTCTCCTGATCAGCAACATAAATCCAACTTCCACTACTAGTCCCGTCAAGATACTGGAAACACGGATAGAAGTACCCGGTTGTCAAAGGCGGCTGATCATTGGCAACCTGGGGCTGAGCCTGCGTCCTGGGAACAAACTCGGGTGCAGCCGCATTGAATCTGAATGGGTTGGCACTGTCCTTCTTCTTAGTCATTGCCTCGGACGAAAACGATGATGATGATCCAGTATCGATAACATCTTTACAAATGGCTTGTGCCATCGGTTAGTTTTTGGTTTAGGGAAGTTTTCTTACAAGAAAACAAACAGAGGAGATTGTTAAATAGTAGAAACAAAAACAAAAAGTATTGCTGAGCCTGCCTGACCGTAGAAAAGAAAAGCCCTTGATAGATTGTTTGTTTGTGTTAGATTTGTTTTCTTGAGAATGTTTGCTCGTCTATTTTAGCTGGTCGGACACAGGAGAAGAGTAAGCAGCGAGCGAGTTATGGAAATGGAAGAAGAAGAAGAATAGAAATAATGAAAAAGAGGTGGAAAGAATCGTTGTTTTCTCCTGAATTGTAGTAACTGTTAGATTGAACTCCACATTCTACTCCTACTCAGAGGTTCTTGTTTCTTTCATATCAACGGTATTCATCTACCCTATTTTCTTGTTTCTCACTTTGACCAATCTTTTATTCATCTAGTTACCCTTTTTCTTTACCTGCAACTCTTTAGAAGCATCTTCTTCTAGTACTCCATCAACATACATCCGAACCTATCGATGTGCTTAACCACATTTTCCCACTTCACATCCGCCATAATTCAATAATCAACCCTTGACTTTATCTACTTATTTATTTTGGAAGAGTAAGTTTCCTGAGAGATAAATACGAAACTATATAGTTAATAAAATCATTAATATTCTTAATAAAAAAACACTTATATTCTTTCAACATTGACGTTTTTTCATATTACTAGTACTAACCCGTGGCGATGCCACGGTATAATTTACTTTTAATAATAAATAGAAGGTAACAACATAATACATTAATCGGAGTCAAACTTGATTGTAAACATCATTAGTTGTGACGTTGGTGGGTAGTCCTTCTTCATTGACTCTTTTTGTTATGGTTCCTATAGAAAATGTAAAAATACGACTGACAATGACTAATATGCTTTTAAAGGGGTGGGATTGAACCCAATTCGAACCCGTTCAGGACCTGACGTGTTGATAACAAATATTTTATATCGTATCGGGTCTTCTACCTATACCCCGACCCATTAATTTAACCAATACATTTAAAAAAAAAAAAAACGAATCCCTCAAACCCAAACCAAAATAAAATACTAAAAGTGCATAACAAAATTAACAGGGTCGGTTCCCACCAATGTTACCTCTCCGGATGGTATCCCCCGAATTCAACTTCCTGCATTCCATTTTAGGACGTCCCAATTTCAACTTCCCATCCCTTAAATGAAAAATCTTTCTCCTACTTTATTCATTAACTCATCTACTTTATTTAATCTATTTCCATCCATATTCATTATTTCTCCTACTTTATTCACCATTCGCTCAAAATTTGTGTCCGGACCCGCATGAAATTCAATCCGGGCGGAGGGAGTATTTACATATATAATTTTCACATGTTACAGTGTTTTTTTTTTAACCCACACCCCCCTCCATGTCCCAAAAAATTGCTAACTTAACCATAAAATGTTGGATCTGTCAGTTCGGTATTGTTACTTAGTTTGTAACAGGTTCGGGTATATGTCCAATTCAATCTCTACGTCATTATTTTTCACAGGTTCGATTCGGATTGGATAAAGCCCAACCCATTTAGTAGGATTTAGGCGAACATGAGCTCAATAGTGTCTTTGGCTCTTGTTAATTGTCATAACTTAGTAAACATATTTAGAAACCTGTATGTAATTGGAATTTGTTTATCCTTTATAGACATATGATTTGAAATTTACAATATTATTGTATACTCCCTCCGTACCGCATAACTACTTCATATATTTGCCATTTTTAGCCGTCCCATAGAATTTGATACATTACCAAAAAAGGAGGCTAATCAACACCCAACAAATAATAAACAATTTCAATTTTTCACTCAAATTACACATTTTGCTACTAAAAGTACACTTTTCCCACCTTTTCTATATTCTATCATTACTTTAACTTTTCGCATAAAACCGCGTGCTAACCCTAATGTATGAAGTTCTCCGTGACAGATGAAGTATGATTTTTTCTAACTATGGTTTGGTAGTACACTAAATGTATTAGAGTGCAAATCCCTTAAATCAAACTTCACCCGTAGAATACAAACTAACGCAACTTTAAGCGTTCGCTCATGTTATACATTATAAGGTGGGCTTGGCTAACAGTATGACACTTTTTATTGTATTATTGTTAGTACACCATTCAAAATATAATAAATGTCATAATAAAAATAATAAATAATTAATTTATAAACAAATTTAATAATATGAACAATTTCAAAAATACAAATTACATATAATTATAAAACTCATCCTCCTAAATCTTATCTTTATATTTTATACCCCAAACTTAACCTTCTTTTCCACAATTCTCCACCACTTCCTCCCCACTTCTTCAACCACCACAAAAAACAACCACCTCCTCCCGCACTCCTTCAACCACCACCACAACATTCTTTTTGTTAATTTTTTTTTCTTGAATGAAACATCCAAGCTTCCATGGAAGCTCATTTTTTAGCTTCCATGGGAGCTCATTTTCAAGCTGCCTTTGAGCTCCATGGGAGCTCGATTTCAGCTTCCATGGAAGCCCTTTTTTGAGCTTCCATGGAAGCTCTAACCGGGCCATCAAAGCTCCGGTCATTTTCTTATAAAATTAGTTTTGAAATGGATTGGGGGTGTTTGATTAATAGAGAGTTTGTTTTAAATTGTTCTTGGGTATCTTTTGTTAATTTTAAAACATAAAAAATGTATAATTAATTCAACGTTATAATATGCAATCAATTATGCGACTCATTATGTGACTATGCAATGCCTTGTCGCATTAATAAAAAACGGTGGGTTGATATTAAATCTAAAAGTGATATAATGGTTTAGAATGTAGTACTGAGAATAGTACAAAGCGAGTGTCCTATTATTAACCATCCCCTTATAAGATTTTATGATTTTTATTCTTGTAAGTTTAGATTAGTTTAGTAGTTGCCGTTAGAGTATATAATATACTTCATCAACTTCTATCTATTATACCAAAATGAATTTGAAGATGTACACTCAAATTTATTCTAATGAGAACTACTATGATTTAGATAAGTATAGTATCTAATATTCTCCTACTTTTTTATACATGGACCATCACTTCCACAATACAAATCGCGACTTATTCTGAATGTTATAAGAAGCGCCATGCTCTTCGAACTCTGATTTGGAGAACCGCATTGGCTGAAAGGAACCAAGTGATGCCAATATACTTCCCCCCTATACATACACTGAATCTTCTTTCCGTAGCATTTCCGCTTGCCAACACTTTGACTCTTGCCAAATTAGGAGACTCCTCCAGTAAATCTTTCTCAAGACGTTCTTTTAATACATGAAATCTGGATGTCCCCTTACATGACCAGGTAAAATTGAAGTCTTTCAAAAGTCAAATGCTCAAAAACGTCCGCTAGCTTGAATTCAATGAGTTTATATGATGTTTTACATATAAATGAATTAAAGTAGTTTATCAAATGCTTCGATAAAAATTGTTTCACCACCAACATTCAGATGTATGCTTCTATGCTTCAGGATTTTTGGCATTCAGACAAAAGTTTTCCATTGTATCACTGCACATGAACACAATGATCTAAGAAATCATGTCTTGTGCTTCTGTCAATACTGTTGAAGGGTAGCTGCTTATAGGCCGTCAAGTTATCAATCAACATTATGTACATACATACCCAGATGCAGATAGTCAGCAAACAAACAGAGCATAAGTATTTCCAAATGCAAAATACTCAAGTTTAGAAACTCTTTCGTATGATAAATTATGTACACTCATTTGTCTGATAAGTTACACATGAAAAGACCAAATATGGGCATGATTTTGAACTACAAAACTTCAACACACGAAATTGAACAATCCATATAAAAGTGTTATGCAAGTCGATCCATCTCACCTATTTTGATCTTCATATCCGGATATCATCGACAATTTAGAATGATAATTCATCCAGTAGGAACATCTCGAAGTATTTAGAAATAAGTTCAATAAATATCATTCGCTCAAATTGAATCACGGAGAGAAAAAACAATTCCAATAAAAATTCTAATGCAAACATTGTCACAATCAAAATAGCACTACCAGATTCTTCGTGAAAAAATAGGAAAGGGAAAAATAAACAAATCCATCAGTGTCTTGGTTTTGTAATAAAATTGCAGAATCGTATTGTGGCTTATATATAGCTTAAGATAAATTCAATTATTTTTCCTTCTTCGATATTTTGATCGCTTCGATTGCCGATTATCCTTCTAATGTAGACTTTGGTTCACAATTCTTTGAATGTCACCAAATTCCTTTTGTGAGTTGTAGAGCACTTTTACTTAATTAGTTTAACTCCTCAAAACATTAATAGAATGTTTGTGCATTAGTAGAGTACTTTTATCATAGCAGTTCGATCGTCCCCGCAAAACTTCAATCTTTTTAATTTTAAGTATTTCATAAAGCTTCATACGTTAATAAAATGAAAATTAACTCATATACATAACAAATAATTCAAAATGTTAATTTTATAATAAAATTACAACTCGCTAATAGAAGTATACACTTTGGCACATTTTCATGTATTACCATTAATTTTAATTTTTCACCTAAAACATTATTTGATTTTAATGTATGAAGTTTATCAGGTGGAATCTTGATTGTACCTACTTCCCAACAAAATAAGTTTTCATAATTGTATTTGTACTATACTCACTTTGTTTCACGTAACTTTATAAAAAAGTGATGAGCATCGGTACATGAAAGTTACTCATAAACTAAATACACAAACAATGTTTCACACCAACATACAGTAAATTGTGAAAGGAAAACAAATGAAAATCCATTTGTCAACATCATGTAACTTTTGGGCTTGGTGTCTTATAAGTTTATGAAAGATAAATCTAATTGTACATTGTACAACTACATACTGCATAAATAACTCTTCCAGAACATTATCTAGATATTTATTCGGAAATCCAAGTTGAAGTTATTCAATATTTTGAACCAATATAGATCAAAACTGGAGAAACTATTTGAAGCCCAAATTGGAAACTGATATGTACCTCGAAGCAGCCATTGAAACCTTTCTCTTGCGAACTACTTCTGAGTTCTAGATTTCATTGCTTCAAAACCGCAACTTGAATCTTATAATTAAAGGGTGACCCATTTTCTCCTTCTTCGATTCTTCTTCTTCTTCCTTTCTGCTTTGCAATTTACAACTTCTGTTTAGCATAGGAGGCTCACGTCATTATATGGTTAGTTCTCCTAGAATTGTGGGATTTTTTTAAATTGCACTTTTGAAATTCCTAATATCTATATTTAGCCATATTTGTTTAGATTTTGTTTTGAATCGGATATGTAGAAACTAAATAATGTATAATAACTATGTTTAGGTTATGTATCCCATATAAATAGGGAAGTTTACAAACTAATTATATTCTTCTGTTTACTAAGTTGACCTAGTTACATCAAATATAAGTAGATTAAAAAATGATTAGATTACTTAACCCATAAAAATAGGGAAGCTTTAAAACCTCTTCTTTCAAATTAGGCGTCTGTTGGTAAGGAAGCCGATATTCTTCTGTTTACTTTCGTAACTAAGTTGACCTAGTTACATCAAATATAAGTAGATTAAAAATGATTAAATTACTTAACCCGTAAAAATAGGGAAGCTTTAAAACTACTTATTTGTTTCAAATTAGGCGATAGAAGAAGATAAATTATTTCAAATATATGTTGACCGGATGACTCAAATATTAGTGAATTATAAATGAATTGTTTTTTGTTTCGTTTTGCCACATAGGATTTTTGCATAGGTGGCATAGCTCTACTTCCATTTTCATCATCACTTTTATCATATATATAGATAACAATAGTTATTTCGTTAACAATTTTTTATTAATAACATGAATGGTTTTCTTGATAACATGGTCGTCGTATCTAGAGATATCTTTCATGAGACTTTGTGTTTTCGGATATATTAACGTCAAGTTAGGACGTTATTTTCTTCTTTTAATTATATGTATTGACGTCAAATTAATTTAACCCAAGTTCGATTAAAAACTTTGCTTTTGTTAAAAGTTTTAATTAGTACCGTCCTAGATTGAACTTCTCGCGAGTCAGGACATAAGTTTTAAGAGAAGGAAGAGAAAGTAGGACAAATAGTGAACAAAGTAGGAAATAAAGTGAATAAAATATAATAGATGGTGTATAAAATAGAATAGAATTTTCCATTTAAGAGATGCGAAATTGAAATTGGAATGTCCAAAATGGAATGCGGAAAGTTGTTCTTTAAGAATTCTTAGAACCCTGTTTGATTGAAGTTCAGATGAACTGAACCAAGCTTGAGAGATATTGATTGCAAGATTAAGTTGTGTTCGCAAGGTTTTTCCTTCAGGCTTCAACTTCTTATTGCCTCCTTTTAAATATTAGTGCAAAATAGTCCAGTTGTTGAGTTTGCTTGTACACAACTTTGAAATTGGGAGCTAATTATCAGCATATTCACTGTACCATCTCAAAACACACAAAACTGGAATTTCCTTTCATGGCTAAAAAGGCGAAACCATAGGACGGGATTAAATTGTATTCTCAATCTCATCATCACTATAACATCATGTATTACCATCAGACTCTGACCCGCCATTGAAGAGCTCTTCCTTAGCTCCTGATATGCTTTTCAGAGATTCCATACCTGCTGCTAGAAGTTCTCTCAAATCTACAAGAACAAAAGGTTCCGTTAGCTCCCAAAACTTCGTTGCATCACATCCAAGAAACCCAATCCAAAACGATTTCCCCCTCTGTTTCAACCTACAATCTAATGAATACGCCTTCAATGCTTTGGCAATTCTCATCGCATCCTCTCCAACAAAATTCAGCTTCAGCAAAATGTCACCTGATGATGTCCTGTAACCACTATACATATACCAATATGCAAGAACACGAGGTGTTAACCATCTGTGGATTAACTTAGGAATTACAGGTTGACCTTGAGGCCGGAATTGGTCTGCATAGAACTTGAAATAAGAATGAGATATGGTAGTAAACTGACAAGGAACATCTTCTTCTTCTTCATTTACAAGTTGACAGGCTAACCACTCATGGAACTTGTGATATATATGAACTTTCAGGAAACTATGGATTCTGGAATCTTCCCTGAATAAGAAACGGATACCATAACTCTTCTTCTCTGGATCTAGTACAACCCGCAGACCACCCAGTAGTAAACCAGTCAGGATCTCTCTTTGTTCACCACTTAGATTAGGAGCACGTGGTTGTTTCAATTCATCCTGGTTTAAACTCAGGATATGTTCAAGCTTCTCCATCAAGGAAGAATCCACTTCGTATTTCTTCTCACTCATAAAAGCATATAGTTGTTTTGCTTTAAGATAATGCTTGGAAGTGAGATAACCTCTCAAAATTGTATTGCACGACCTTGTACCTACACCAACCGTCTCATCCCCATGCATTCGATTGAAGATCTCTTCGGCTTTATCGACATTGCCAGTTTGAACCAGAGAATCCAAGTACATACCACAGAGAGTACGGTTTGGACGACACTTCTCTAGGCATTTGAAGAAAGTAGACTCTAATTTGCTGTGCATGCTTAAGTTTGAGTACATATCCATGATATCAATGAATGATTTCACCAAGGGCTTCAGACCACTGCTCATAAATTCGGCCATAAGAGACTCTGCCAGTTCAGCCTCTTGAGCTTTACATACTATTTCAATTATTTTGTAGTATGCTACAACACTGGAGTTAATCCTTCCTTGCATTTCCCTGAATATTTCAAGAGATTTCATTGGTTTTCCGAGCCTAGAGTAAGCCTCCATTAGATATACATATGCTTGAGTCGAAGGTTTATTGTTGTATGATAGAATCTTTGTCCATGTCCTTTCAGCTTCTGCAAGATCCCCTTCCTTAGCACATGCTCTTAGCACCGATTCAAGCACTTCCACTCGCTCTTCAATCCCAAGTAATCTCATCTCTTCTCTCAGAGACGCAATTCTCTCTTTATCTACCACATCCTGGTAACTGTGGAGCCAAATAAGACCACCATATATATCATCATGTACTTTAAGTCCACACGACGTTATATTTCGAAAAACAAACTCTGCCTGCTCAAGATATTGCTTGCAAACACCGGGTGGTCTGCTGACAAGAGCTCTAAAAAGAGAATTATGCAAGCTAAGTCGAGGCCTGTAACCTCCTAAGTGGATCATTCGATTGTATACGCTGTAGGCTTCATCTATACAATTGGATGAACTAAGATAAGCCACAATCAAAATGTGAAACGTAGATTCATTCGGAATTAGACCTTTGTTCATGATATCATCAAATACCTCACGACATCTCAAATGTTTTCTCTCCTTCCCTAAATAATCTGCTAATTTTGATGCAAGAGCAAAGTCAAATTGATACCAATGTTGATTTCCCATCCATTTGTACACCTGACCATGTAAAAATCAGAATCAATTGAAATGTCTATGACCTAGAGACTGTCGGGCTGTTAGTTGCATAACTAAGTTAAAAAAATTTAGAGCCGTTTGTCATGTTAAATTACAAACATTTTAACTCAATTTTTATACACTTAACAATCATACTTCTCTTTCTATCATACTATTTCTCTCTCTTTACTTTTTCAATCTAAGATTCTCATTAATTTCAGTTCAGATTCATTCAGTTCAGTTCTGCTTAGTTGTTATTTATACTACAATTCAGTTTCAGTTCTATTCAGTTCTTTCAGATCAATTCAATTATGTTCAGTTACAGAGCCTAGCAAACTTAAATCAATTAAACAACATTACAACCAATCAAATAACCTAATCCAGTTTCAGTTCTATTCAGTTTTATTCAGATCAGTTCAATTATGTTCAGATACAGAGCCTAGCAAACTTAAATCAATTAAACAACATCACAATCAATCAAATAACCTTAGTTCAGTTTCAGTTCTATTTAGTTCTATTCAGATCAGTTCAATTATGTTCAGTTACAGAGCCTAGCAAACTTAAATCAATTAAACACATCACAACCAATCAAATAACCTTAATTCAGTTTCAGTTCTATTCAGATCAGTTCAATTATGATCAGTTACAGAGCCTAGCAAACTTAAATCAATTAAACAACATTGCAACCGTTCAATTCAATAGAACTGATTAAAACCAAATATATCACTTCATCCTTATCCACGTCAATTATTCTTACGCAAACTATAATAACAAACCGATAAACTCTATAATATTTTAACTCTATCCAAACAAGATACCTTAAATGCAGCTTCATTTTGGCGAATTCGCAAGCAATGGAGAGCAAGATAAGTGCAATCATCCAGCCTAATCCACTTCCTCTGCGCATTAAGCACCCGTATGAAGGAACCGGACTTGTGTGAGGGAAGCTCCTTGCAGAGCCAAGCCAATCTGGACCTACGCCACTCCTCCGGCAGATCCTCCAGCTGGCTTACCTGAACTACTGGTGATTTATAGCGCTGCAAATCGGCAAGCTCAAAAGAGCCATCAAAATTGAAAATATCGGCTTCGCTTTTCGTTGAGAATTTGAATCCGGTTTCTTCTTCCAAGTGCTGGTGGTTTTCAGAGTGTGAGAGCAGAGGAAAGTAGATTTTCCGGTAGGGTTTAGAGAGGAGGGTGATGATAGAGGAATTGTGGTTTTGGGTGTGTGTTACTATTTGACAAATGTTACTGCTATATTTCAAGCTCAGTAGCATAGCTTCGGCTCAACTCCACGGATACCTGTGGATGATGAAATTTGTTCATCCACCAACGGCTTCTACTTCTACCAAGTTCTTTTTTTTTAAAGGCTTTATTCGTTTATTCATGAAAATGGGCGAAAAGAAAAAACAGCAGAAAATATTGTTTTTCATTTTTAGTAGTTCTCGTGAAATCCTGAAAAATTCATCAAAATCTATACAAAATATATTTATCTCTATAAAATAAGAAAAGTTATTTTTTCCTCACATTTTTCAGAAAAATCTTATTTTCTTCTATTTTTTTTCTTTTTCTCTAATTTTTTCTCAAACCAAATGAAGCCAAAGAGTAGAATGATTATCTAGTACTTCTTGCCAAAATGAAATGCAAGTGGTTGAATTGAGGACAAAAGTAGTATATTTTCTCCCTAAACTTGTTTAGTTTTATTTTATTTTGGTCTTAAGATTCATCAACTATTTTTAATCTTTCAAGCTTAGTTAATTTATTCTATTCACTCTGTCTTGGGTTCATCTTCTCATGGGTCCGGATACAAATTTTAAGAGAAAAGTGAATACAGTATGAGAAATGATGATTAGGTAGGAAATAGAATGAATAAAGTTGAAAAATAATGAATAAAGTAGGAGAAATATTTTTCATTTAAAGGATGAGAAATTGAAATATAAACGTCCTAAAATAGAATGCGGAAACTATAAAATTGCAAAAGTAGTAAATTTGCTTATAGATTATTATTATTGTAAATCATCGAACAGAAAAGGGAAAGGAGAGACTTATGATATGAATGGCAGGAGTTCTTGCCCCATTTCGTCCACTCTCTAAAGATCGTGAGCTAAAGCCCTCTCCTGAGACAGTCGAGCCCTGCTTCTAACGCTATTCTTGCTCCTTTATGTGTAAATAATTCGAATTCTTTTATAAGAGACACCTGAGTAAATTCTACTCCCCGGTCCATTAAAAGCTTACTAAGAAGCTACTTTATCTTGGTTTAAGAAAAATTAGTTAAATATTAATTTGTGAGTGATAGTATTTTTTTTTTTTTTGGTAAATAATGACGATCAGTCCTTAGACATTATCAAACTCGAAAAACGGTACAACTTGGGGCGGAGGTATATCCCAATAAGTATTCTTGTCCAACTCAAAACAAGCTAATCTAGCTAAGTTATCAGCTACTAAATTGGTCTTTCTATCAGACCATGTAAGAGCAATCTCCCAAGGTAAGTGTAGAAACTTCTTACACTCCAAAATCAAAGCAAGTATTGATAAAGTTGTAAGTGGATGATAAAGTAAGTGAGAAATTGAATATAATGATGATAAAGTAGGAAAGAGAAATAATAAAAATTAAATAGTGGGATAAATTTTTTTCTTTTTTAGGTTAGAAATTTCTAACAAAACATCAAAAAAGTAAATTTAAGAAGTTTTTAATGGAATGGGGAGTATAATATAGAAAATGGAACGACTTTAGACAGCTTCTAATCAATATGATTCCCTTCGGTCTTACTTGTGTTAACCGCTTTTGGCTACTTGTTATTCTTTTTGATCGATGCTAGGTCGGATTGAAGTAAGCCGTTTTCCTTAGCTTTTTAGATTTTATTAGATTATAGAAATAGAATAAGATTTTACGGTAATAGAGAACAAATTATTTTTTAAAAGTAAGCGACAAAGACAAGCTAGAAATGTATATTATAAATTTTAGGAGGCGAGGGATAAAAAATACTTCCTCCATTCCCTACATTTCTTTCCCTTTTATTTTTGCACAAATATTAAGAAATTTGAGTAAAAAATGGGTTTATATAGATAAAGTAGTAAGTGTATAGTAAAAATTAAGAAAGAGAATTGAAAAAGTATGAAAGAGAGAGATTAAAATATTAATAATAGAGATAGTGGGTTTCCATAAAAGGAAATGGAAAGTTTTTAATGGAACGCCCAAAATGAAAAAAATGGAAAGAAATCTATGGAACGGAGGGAGTATATTTTTTCATAATCTTGAGAAGTGCTTTTCCATCCGAGATCGTTTTCTCGGTTAGGGGAGCTTTATTTTCCCATTATAGCTGCTTATAAATATACTTACATGATAAAATATAAAAAATAAAAATATAAATGTAGATTCCTTTCCTTCCTGTACGTTTACTTCTTCTCCGCCTTGACTGTGTGTATATTTGTTGTCCTTTACTAAATACTAAACTAACGTTATGCCTTGTATTTTATTATATTTATACAATGTATTAATTTATACAAGAGCAATTTTTTTTTACACTAAACCCATTTGGACTAATTTGAGTTTATATTATAATCTTTTTTTAAATATTTTACACCAAAAAGTTTATAAAAAAATTGACTTGACACAAAGGTTGGATGGCAGTTAAGTCACCGTTAAATTATTTTTAAATTACACCAAAACCTTTAAAAACACTTGTACTCGCCACCAGAACCTTTCTATATAATTATTATTATTATTATTTTAAAAAAATTAAAATTCTATTCCAATCAAAAGAATACCAGAAGTGTTCCAGAAAACAAGGATTACAATACGAGTCAAAAACCAACAACGGCACTTTACTATACAACTACAAATTGCTAAACAACAAACCTCCTATCCCATATAATTATTGTTAATGTTGTCGCCGTTATTGTCTACCAATATAAACAATATTAACGAGCATCCATTAAACTTAATATTAACAATATTAATGAGCATCCATTAAACTTAAAATAGAATGATCACTCTTATCACTCACTCCATAAACTGTTTATAATACACTAGTGTATTTTGTCTACCAAACATACTTTCTTCCTTTGTTTGCTAAATATAACAATAATTTTCGTTTATGATAAATATATCAATAAGATACTGCATAATTATATGGTGAATGTCAAATTCCAGAGTACACGGATAATAAATGACAAAATTTATTAGTATATTAATTGCCATTCATATGTTTTCTTCTATCTATAAAACTAAGTGTTCGAACTCTCTTAACATTCCATCCCTCCTAGTTGCTTCAATAAAATTACAAAAAAGAAGGCACCAAAATTATATGCTCGTTCCACATATATGAGTAGCTTTGTGTCATTTTTTAGATCCAAACGCAGGAAGATATACAATTAACATAGGCACATATGCAGTGCCTTATAAATCTCTACACTGAACCAACAAATTCTACAAAGAATTTGATTGCAAAAAGCAAAAGTCACGCCGAATACGATGCATAATCCAACCACCACTATACCAGCAACCCCAAACAATTCATGCGAACATATATTTTGATAACTAAAACCAGTCAAGAAAGGTTCTGTTGTGATTTAAAAAACTGGAGAAAAATTTTGGTAGTGGGTGCAAATTTTTTAAAAGGTTTTAGTGTGATTTGAAATACAAACTTAACGGCCGTCAATTTTTAGTGTAACGTTAAAATTTTGCTAAACGTTTTAGTGTGAAATGAAAAAAAATAAAAAGATTGTGGGGTAAGTTCAAAAACGGACAAAAGTTATTAGTGTAAAAAAAAAAATTCTTCTTTATACAATGTACAAATTTGACCAGGATTCAAACGATACAAAATTGAAAGTTGTACTCATTTTTATTATTATACAAAATTTAAACGCCATCAATTAATCGATTAGTGTATCTGAAATTGCATATGTTAGTGGGTTGTATATACATTGGAATACAAGTTCGAATACAATTTTTATAAGGATAAGACAAGTTTGAGTAGGATTAGAATATTGGAATTAATCCAAGGTATGTAATTCTCAGAATACGATTACGAAAAGACGTGAATTTGAAGACTATATTCACTACAAAAAAAACTTGGCAACACCAACGCATAAATTTCAACGAAACAATTTTCGTTGCCACTCGCCACGGAATTGCAACAAAGTACCAACAGTAATTTATCCTTAAAAAACATAATAGAAAATACCAACAGTATACCAACAAATTATCAAATGGTCTAGGTTCGAATAAATTTTTTGTTGGAAAATTGTTGGAAATATTAGAGCAAGCAGTCAACACCAACATAACATTTCAACGTAAATAATTTGTTGCTATTTGTAATAAATTTATAACAAAATACCGACAAAAATTAGCATGGTCACAAAAATAGCAACAATTTACTAACAAATTTAGTTTTCAACATAGTTCATTGAAGTTATAAGTTCTCTAATTCACATCAATAAACTAAAATACAATACCAAACTTGTTTTTGATATTATAAAGACATGCATTTTATAATAATCAATGAAGTCCAAACCAATAGCAATGTAATAAAATTTGTCGGAGAAGTTTTGAGAGACTAAGATTCTGGGTATATGTTTTGAATTTATTAGTGGCTGTAAATTAGGAGAAACATTCGAATTGATTAGAAGAAAATCAGGATTGTAATGAATACGTGTTACTCCAAACCATTCTTTGTCAAATGTCATAATCAATTGTTAATAAAACGTATACAAGATAATATTAAGTGTTTTATGTAGTGTAGTGGTAATAAACGGAAATTAATAATCTAAGAGATGCGGGTTCGAGTTATAAGGACGATATTTATTTATTATATTATTTTTCCTTTTTTCCAACTAATTACGAACAAAAAAAGGGGTTGCAAAACTCACCAACAAAATTGTTTTCCGTTGATGAATTACCAACGCCACTATCACCAACAGCTTATCCAACGGAAAAATACTGTTGGTAAAGGTCAATACCAACAAAATAACAACTGAATATCAAGTTAGTACTGCCCAGTTTTTTTGTAGTGATTTAAAGGTCCAAAATTGACCCAATCAAAATGATCCGATATGAAATTGACCCAGACCCTAAATGACGTGAAATTTTATAATTTGAACAAGATCTGAATCCAAACAACATCATATACGATTCAAACCAACCCGATCTGAACTTGTTCCAAAATAATTCATAGACTTGAAGTCCTGAACAATATTGTAACACCCCGAAATCATAAATCGAATTAAATCGTTTAAAAACGAATCGAGCGTCAAAGCGTAATTCATGTTGGTTGAATCGTTGGCCCAGTGTTTTGCCTCTTCAACTTCAGCCCAAGTCTTCCATCTTTTAAGCCCATTCTTTCATAAACCTAGCCCTAAGCAACTCTCTCATTCAATTCCATTTACTTGCATTAATCATGTAAGCCATTTAGGGAATGCAAACGTTCTTTTCTTTATAAAAAATGTGTCGCTTCTTTCTGCGTTCTTCACCATTGACCAGTCACCTAGCTCCTCCATCAAAGCCTTGCAGAAGCTTTTCTTGTGTGTTCTCTTCATTCTTTTGGTAAGTAACCTCGTACACCTATTTTTTCTCTCGTTTTTGCTATAGCAGAATCGTAATATCCTATTCTCTTTTCTCCCTTACATCGAGAAAGAATTTGCAGGACGAATATCTCACTCGCGGTTTCGGTTGCGTCTTCATATTTTTGAAAAGGCAAGTTCCGCTAGGGCTATCATTCACGTTTATTTGATTGTCGTCAAAATATAGTTAATATTGTATATATGCAAGTTTCCTTAAAAGCATCAGGAAGTATTTTTGAAGTTTGTGATGTCGATGATTATGAGTTACTTGTGAGAATTTATAGTGTGTCTGAGTCCAGTGATTCTGTTGGTTTATAGGAAGTATTCTCGAATGTGAGTGATGTGGAACGAATGGCGTCAAATTATTTTAGTTTACTGCTCTTTGTTATGTTTCCTTAGTTTTGGATTATTTTTGGTATTTTCCTTATTCGTAGTTGATTAGGAGCTGGTAATTTTCTTTTAGTTTGGCAGGAGTTTTACTATTTAAGTATCATTGTTTTATGAGACGAAGTTTTGAGATATTATATGAAAACATCGAGGTTTTCCTCATATCTGTCAATTTTCGGTATTTATGTGAAATTGACGAATCTTGATCCATCAATTATCGGTATTCTTTTGAATCAACGAGTTTTGAGTCAATTCTCAGTATGAACGTAATCAAAAAGACATCTCCGCTCGGTAACAAACATTGGGCCCAAAATAAAGATTCGAATTAAGTCAATTTAATTTATTAGCTTAGGCTCTACAACAAGAAAAGCAAAATATCGACGTATGCTTTTTTCTAGCAAAAGCAGGTTTCATTCGGTAAGAATCAATGAGTTTTGAGTTTATTGTTTTTGTATCCAACCACGCACGCTGCATTAGTGAGAAAAGGATATTGATCCTTATGGTGTTATTTGTTTGCAATGAGTTGCTCTTCCATGAACTAAATTGTTGTTTCGATGCGCTTTGTTCATATGTGTATAACTGGTACCAAAGTTTTACTGTTGTCATGCTCAAGTGCCATCTAATGTATACCCCAAAGTAATCAATGTCTCTCTTGTTGTTACTGTAATTTGATGATGTGCTCAAATTACTACTCTTTAAAAAGCAAAAGTAACTAAAGCAGTTGTTGTGAAACAAGCCTTACCTACGAGATCGTTCTCAAGGAGTTAACTAAGCAACCTAGCGTTTAAATGTTAAAATGTAGAAGTTTGCGATAAACGATTGAGTGGTTTGTAAGCTTGAGCGAAACAGAATAATTAAACAAAGCAGATAAGCAACTAGTGTACTAGATATGGAGAAATAATGAACACGGTAGCAATTCAGAGAAATCGTATACAATGTTAAACCTACGTTCATATGTTTGTCACAGTTATTTGTCCAAAAAAGCACAAATTCAATTTAACCAAAACATCATTTGAAAATCTCGAACTAGTAAAATCAATGGATTGTCAGACGAATGATTCTTAACCAAAGTGTTTAGAAGATTTGAAACTAGCGTATTGAATTTGGGGTTTTTACGAAGATCTTGAACGAGCTTAACACATATGCACGATTCTAGGTTAACCCTAACATGATTAATCCTACATCGCTACCGTATTCACTAAGCGATTAGCTACTCATAATCGAAGCAATAACATACATATTCATTGTTAAAGACGAATTAAGCATAAAGGAGATAGACGAATTCATGCATGTAACGATTCAATCACAAAAGAGATAATTGCAAGAGAAAAGATAACTAGATTGATAATCCGAAATCGATGTCAATGCACGGAATTACAAATCAATAAGAAGCTAATTAAAGACAAGAAGCCAAAACTAGGGTTCGTTCTTGCTTTGAGAGTAAAACATAGAAGATAGATTCTCAAAAACGAAGTAATTCGACTAAGTATGAAAACTAAAAATCCTGCTGAAAGGGCTTGGGACGCGTCCTGGCTTGATCAGGAGGTAGCATAGGCACCTTGTATCCTTCAAGTACAGTCTTCCACACCTTGACATCAATGGCCTTGTGATGAGAACGGATGTGGATTGACCGTATTTGATAGTTGGATCCATCCAGAATAGGCAACCTGTTGATATTTTGATTAACTGAATCCATCCTAATGGTACCAAATCCAAACACCTATTGATTAGATGTCTGGCTTTGATGCCAATTGAAATTGTATGGATCGGGACTTAGTACCAAATACAGATATTATAAACACGTATTGTAGCAATACTCAAAACCAATATCTGAAAACTATCTTAGAGTCTAAACATCAGAATGTAAAGAACACAAGACACAAATAATTTCTAGCAGATTATAAATAATCTACCGAGCCACAGGCGAAATATCCACTATAAACTATAACGGATTTACAAAAAGATATCTAGACAATATTCCTATGATCTAGAATATCAAACAACTAAGCACTTTGAATCGGGCCACCAATTCGATGCTAGATCTCTCACAAACAAAGAGAGAGATGACTAACTAAAAGCTTAGTAAAAGAGATGCAAAATAAGCTGCTAGAGAATATATATCTTACGCGTAAAAGCTTGTTATGAATCTATGAACCTATCGACTAGTATATATAGTTGTGAATATTAATCCAACTAGTACAATAGTTCTATCTTGATTGAAAGTCTTAATTAGGTCGAATCACCATGTTCTTCTCAGTCTTCCATACATCGAGAATATTTGTAGGAATACAAGTAGAATCCTTCTTCGATAAGTAGAAACCTTCTTCGATTAGGATTCTTATTCCTATCCTTCTTCAATGTCTTCTAGTATTCAAACTCCAAGATTTCTTCTCCATAAGACATCTGAACCTGTTAAACCTACTAAGAATAAACTAAAATCGTGGAACTATATCAAAGTGAAGTAATGCAAAATTCATAAATAGAAAGTCCAGTGTATAGACAGCTAGTATTGTGACAATACTAAGCCAAGTTAGTATTGCACCAATACTTAGCTAAAGTCTGCACTTTCATTCTCCCCTTTTTTGCATTCCTTCACAATACCTAACCTGCAGAAAAATCAGAACACTCTATACAAACATACTAAGTAATTACTCCCCCTGAATAACAAAACCAAGAGAATAATATACTAAGCAGTTATAGTCATAACATAGAAAAAGTTTAGAAAAAAGCAAGGGTATTATGATAATACATGCCAGAACTAATATCCTACTGGGAACAAGCTCCCAGGCAAATAAAACAGATTAGAATACATAATATATTGTCCAGAAATTAAAAAAGTTTAGTAGCAGCAGGTAGGTTAACACATCTCCCCCTTATTGTGAGGAAAGCAAAAGCTCAGCATCCCCCTTCATTCGGCGAAGAATCACAAGCTCAGCAGCAGCTTCAGCCATATCCCTCTCCCTTTCTGCAATCCTTTGGTTCAAATGCAGCAATCTGGTCTGCACAACAGCAGGGTCTTCATCTTGAGCAGGAGCAGATGATCCCACAATACCTCCACCAAAACGAGCCTCAACAGGAATCACCCAAGGCAAATCACAAACTCTATTATCATAGAGAAAGTTCTTTGCAACCTGAAGCATCTTCACATCCCCTACCAACTCTTCAGAATCTTTCTTGAGAAATCCTTGATGAACTAGAAGTTGGTAAATAAGACAAGGGAATGGAAGAATGTTGGAGGAACCCGCCTTGTTAGCATACTCAATAATACCCTCAAATATCCTCTCCCCCATATTAACAATCAAACCTTGCGAATCTTGAACAACAAGATTGCCATATCAATAGTCAGTCAGGAGGGATTGGAAGATGGTTTCCAATTACACTATGCTATCTTGTTCAAGACAGTAGAAAGAGAGCTTAAAGAAATAAGGATGGGACGACGAACCCACTTAGAAACCAGACCATTAGAAAGCTCAGTGATAACATCATCCATGTTCCAATCAACAACCACTTCTGGCTCATTAGGCATGCACCAAATTTCATTAATGAGAGCAAGATTGAACTCATAGATCTTACCACGAACAAAAGCTTTGCAGAATTTTGGGGATTGGAGATTCTCACAGTATTTAGACAAATTACAGTAGAATTCTTTCACAACCTCGACCACATACTCGGATGGCTTAAGCATAGACTGAAGTAAACCACGATTCTCCAAAAATTCGAACGCATGATACTTCTTAAAATTCTCATGACACAAAATCTTTTCAGGCCAAAATTTTCGTTTACTAAGCTGTGCCCACCTAGCTTTCACTACCCTAGACTCAAATTTCTCACTCAAAGGAGGAGATTGGAAATCAACAAGTACCTTAGGGTCGATGGGCTCAACAGCTTCTTCTTCTTCCACAGCAGATTCTTCTTCCACAGCTTCCTCAGCAACTGTTTCTTCAACAGCTTCTACTTCCTCCACCACTGTGGTATCATTAGCTTCCTCGACAACAGATGTTGTCTCAGTGTGAGGAGGAGACTAAGGTTCCTCAGAAATATCTTCAAGAACTGGATCCTCCAGTTGAGCAGCAGTAGAAACAGGTTTCTCCAAAGGAATGGCTTCTTCAGTTGAACGGCGATGAACAATCTTCCAATCATTCTTGGCCTTCTTGCGAGCCAATCGATTGAGTTTCTTCTTCGATCGAGCCGAAAGAAACTTCCCCATTGGCAAGAATCGAAGTGCTTTCCCTGATTTCTTGCTTGCATGTCGAAGTCTGGAAGATGAAGGAGCCATGGATGCAGAAGTAGGAAAAACAGAGGAAAGTATTTGGCAAGAATTTTATTTGTGCTTGAGAGTGGATGTAGTCAATAATGGGAAGAATCTACTGGAAAGCGACCTAAATAGCAGGGAGGAGACATCTGTATCCAATTAGGGGACGGAAGGTCAAAGATCTCTCAAGGAATTGGGCCAATTTGTAATGGGCCAGATGTTGGACCTGATCCAATATCCTTGTCAAATAAAGTTGTTGTCTATATACCTGAAGTTAAACATCAAAACAATCTTGGCCAGGATGAGTATATCAATACACACATCAAGAGAGGAAAGTTAGAAAATATTTAATCAAATAGGATGAAATAACTTGAATTTAGGAAATAATTCTGTGTCATGGTACAACAAGATACAAAAACACGTATTTCTCCCAAAAAAAAAAAAAATGAACAATGTGACTAAATAACTCCCCCTCAATTAAAGTGCCAAAACATAAAAAGAGGTTTTTTACAATATAATGCATGATGACACAACCCTATATGAAATGCACAATTATTAACAGAAGTATGGTATTGTCAGAACATGCAGGTCAAAAACTTAACAACTATTCAACTTCTCCGGAAGATTTTATTAAACTCTAAAAGAGACACTTAGTGCAGGCAATAACACAAAGGCTTAAAATAGAACTGAATGCAAATTGAATGCAGGCAACCAAAGTTCCAAACACCCCAATCACATAAAAGAGCATATTGTGGCAACATAGGTAAGTACAAAGAATCTGGATGTAGGCAGCCTGAACTCCAGTCACCCCAGTTACTAAGGTACCCATTGCTATGAGTCATAAGCAAAGACATCCTCAAACTAATGCTATCATTGGATGAAGGCATCCGGAACTCCAAACACCCCAAATTTAACACGAGCTATTTTTTGTCACAAAATGTCTACCACATAGAAAAACATAGTGAACAATACTGAATGAGGGCAGCCTAGACTCCACTCACCCCAGATTAACACTAGTTAAATAAGCCATCAAAGAAAAAGTACTTGGTATAACAAGAAGAGTTTTTATTACTTCCGTAAAGTATTTTGTAGAGAGAGCCCCCTGACATGATCAATAAACCCATACATACAGTCAATAATCAAAGGAAGAGAGAAGAAATAGGAGATACGAACCAGTTAACA
This sequence comes from Plantago major, assembly GCA_026545765.1. Taxonomy (NCBI): domain Eukaryota; kingdom Viridiplantae; phylum Streptophyta; class Magnoliopsida; order Lamiales; family Plantaginaceae; genus Plantago; species Plantago major. The sequence goes on along the minus strand of CM048839.1, from coordinate 60,885,564 downwards.
ACCTAATACAGACCTATATACCACATGCAATCTTCAGTGTTTACCAGTGGTATTATGGCAACACCTGTTTCTGATCTATTTAGACAATGCACATAAGGTGAAACTTTCCAAAGTTAGAAAGTCTCTCACAATTAACTGAGTCAATATTCATGTTAGCAGGTTGATGCACAGAATCAATTTGCTCTATACTTATATAACTTGAGTCAACTAACTCTCTTAAGAAGTGATACCAAATGTCTATATGCATAACACTAGAATGTTGGACATAATACATAAAAGAGTTTATGGCACTTGTATTGGCACAATCATGAGATGAGAATTGTTAGTCAGATCATAATACCACTCACTTGTGGTGCACATAAAATTAGTTGTGACAAGAGAAACACACATCTGTCTCTGACTGTAGCATGACACTAGATTATATTACTTAAATATAAGCATACATCACTACTCAATTGTCTATAGTCTAAAGTACCTGTCCAATGAGTAACATTGAAAAATACCTAATTAGTATAGGTATTGAAAGTATACCCTATACGTACCAAGATAAGATGTACTAACTGCATATATTGGAGCAACATCCTGACAGTTAGATACAGTGTATATCATGTGATCGACATCTTCGTACCAGATGGCTGACTCGTTTACATTCATGTGGAAAACAACCTGGTCATGTAACTGGTAACAATCTTCTCTAGATACCTTGTCAAAACTTACTCTCATGTTATCATCACAGAGCTGACTTATTCTGATGAGGTTAGCCTTGGGTCCCTCTACCAAGAGAACACCTTTCAGAGAAGGAAGTCCTTTGACAGCTCAAGTTCCCTTTCCAATGATTCTGCTTCTCTCCCCACTACCATAAGTAATTGTACCTTTGGTTAGTGTAATAACATCTTTGAGATGGGTTGGAGATCCAGTCATATGACGAGAACACCCACTATCAAAGAGCCAAGTTCCTGCAGTGTCAGTTTTAACAGCAGAGAAAACCATATGACAAACCTCACTAGACTTAGGTGTCCAAACTCTTTTAGTTTTCTGTTTATAGTACCAGATTTTCTCAAGCTCGTTCTAGGTGTTGTGACAATATCAGTTTTGAGAGATTTTTCAGAGTTTTTACCTGATATTGGCATATTATTGCAAGAAACACTTGGTTTTTGTTTATCCAATGAGCTTTTCTTCTTTCTTCTTGGAGACTTACTTTTCACACTTAAAACCTTCTTTTCATTACTCTGGACAAGAGTACTTGTTGATTCATTGTTTTCATCTAGTGTTGTAGCAACATTAGAGATGTCCACACTATCATTATCAACATTAGTCGAAATGTCCTGAGTTTTTAGAAACTTGAAACAAAAAGGTTTTTTATGACCAGCTTTTAAACAGAATTGACAAACAAAAGTCTTTTTCTTATTTGATTCAAGGTCATTTACTTCTTTCACAAAAACAGGAGCCAAAGACTTTTTGGATTGAGGTACTAAACCATCTATAAAAGTTTGGAAACCCAAGCCAGTTGTACCTTCATTACCTAAACCTAGCATCTCATCAAGTTTAGATGTACCAGTATTAAGTTTGACAAGAGTAAGCTCATGAAGTTTCAGTTTGGATGATACCTTTTCAAGCTCTAAATTCTTCTTGGTGAGACTTACTTCAAGTTTGGCAATGGTCTCCTTTAGTTCTCCATTCTCCTTGATCAGTGCCTTCTCAGATTTCATCGTTTTCCTCAGTTCTTGCAAGACATCATTGTATATGATCTTTAGTTCTTCAGCAAATTCTTCGTGACTCAATTCTCCTTCAAACGGATAATATGTTTCAAGATCAACAGATCCATGCATACAAGTGATATCTATGTCTACCTGATCAGTAATTAATGTCATTACTGATATTGTCAAGACATTCCATCTCATCCATAAAGAATAGATCTTGCATAGAATGATTAGTGATAGTGTCTGATAATACTCCTGATATTCTAACAATATCCCTTGTTCATATAATATACACCCAGTATTATCACAATATTCATCATCAGATGGATATTCAGACCAATTAACCCGTGAATGTAGGGCATCTGTGTGTATATCTTCACCAAGGAGTATCTCTTCATCGTCTGTACCTGTCTCATTATCACTAAGGCAAACCCAATAAGAATTACCCTTCTTACGAAGAGTATTAGCACACTCATAGGCATAATGTCCAAAACCTTAACATGCATGACATTGTATCTTCATAAGATTATCAGTATCCTCATCAGATGGTTTTTTGTACGAATACTTAGCAAGTTTCTTAGAAGGAAATTTCTTACTAGGAGAGATCATATTGTTGGTTCCAGGTTAAACTTATTCTTTATATTGTTCTTTTAAAAACGTTTAGCCATAGAATTAAAGAAAGCATGAAAATCAATTTCATCTTCTTCGTCAAGTGAATCAGAAGATTTAGATTAAAGCATAAGACCTTTTTCTCTAGAGTTACCAGGAGGATTTTCCATGTTTAACTCATAGTTTTTTCAGAATATTCATTAAGGTCTATAAATTCATAGTTGCCAAATTAAGAGAAGTTTCAATAGCAATCTTCTTGGTTTCAAAGCGTTTGGACAAACTCCTAATTGCTTTAAAAACCAAGGTTTTGTTTGACAAAGGATCACCTAAAAGAGAGCTTTCATTAGAAATATCCAACAATTTCTCAAAATAAGAAGAAATTATTTCATCATCTTCCATTCTAAGGTTTCAAATTTGCTAAGCACCATCTGAAGCTTAGTTTCTCTCACACTTGGATCTCCTTCACAATGCCTTTGGAGAATCTCCCAGGCTTGCTTAGCAGTTGAGCATGTTTGAATAAGCTCAAACATATGAAGATTGACATAACTAAAAATAACATTCAAAGCCTTTTCGTCATTGTTAGTATCAATTACCTCTTTTGGAGTGTAGTCTTCTTCAGGTTTGGGCACACAGTCTTTGTCTTGATCAGGAGGTAGCATAGGCACCTTACAGTCTTCCACACCTTGACATCAATGGCCTTGAGATGAGAACGGATGCGGATTGACCGTATTTGATAATTGGATCCATCCAGAATAGGCAACCTGTTGATATTTTGATTAACTGAATCCATCTTAATTGTACCAAATCCAAACACCTATTGATTAGATGTCTGCCTTTGATGCCAATTGAAATTGTGTGGATCGGGACTTAGTACCAAATACAGATATTGTAAACACGTACTGTAGCAATACTCAAAACCAATATCTGAAAACTATCTTAGAGTCTAAACATCAGAATGTGAAGAACACAAGACACAAATAGTTTCGAGCAGATTATAAATAATCTGCCGAGCCACAGACGAAATATCCACTATAAACTATAACGGATTTACAAAAAGATATCTAGCAATATTCCTATGATCTAGAATATCAAACAACTAAGCACTTTGAATCGGGCCACCAATTCGACGCTAGATCTCTCACAAACAAAGATAGAGATGACTAACTAAAAGCTTAGTAAAAGAGATGCAAAACAAGTTGCTAGAGAATATCTATCTTACGCGTAAAAGCTTGTTATGAATCTATGAACCTATCGACTAGTCTATATAGTTGTGCATATTAATCCAACTAGTACAATAGTTCTATCTTGATTGAAAGTCTTGATTAGGTCAAATCACTATGTTCTTCTCCTTGTTCTTCTCAGTCTTCCATACATCGAGAATCCTTGTAGGAATACAAGTAGAATCCTTCTTCGATAAAGTAGAATTCTTCTTCGATTAGGATTCTTATTCATATCCTTCTTCAATGTCTTGTAGTATTCAAACTCTAAGAGTTCTTCTCCATAAGTCATCTGAAATCGTGAAACTATATCAAATTGAAGTAATGCAAAATCTATAAATAGAAAGTCCAGTGTACAGACAGCTAGTATTGTGACAATTCTAATCCAAGTTAATATTGCATCATTACTTGGCTAAATTCTACACTTTCAAGTTGGTTGCCTTTTCCTTGTCTAGTGCCCGTCTAAGATTTCTAGTACTGAGATCATGAAGTAAGAGAAAAGCTACCACTTTGTTGGACTTTGTGATTTGAGAATCGAAGTGACTTGATAAATTAATTATTCTGCAACTTGCGTGGATTCAATGTCATTGCTTTTTACATTTGCTCTGTGATTCCATTATATATTGTTCATGGTTTATTGTTGTGATGTTATGCAATTTCATTCATTCATGAGTTAAAGTCTAAAATTATGCATTCACTTTAAGAAAATATCAAGAGTTTAAAATAATATAAGTTTTAAAGTTAAAGTAAAGAGCTTGTAAGGACACCACCCTAAGCATTTGTGGCAATTTCAAGAGTATCGGCTAGAGTGCGATTAGTGCTACTAGTCGTGTTTTAAGAGTTTTAAGAGGCCATCATGGGCTAGGGTAGGACCTTGCGATGCCAAGTGAGCTCGCGACATGTTAAGTTTTGAAGATGTTTCAAGAGAAAGCTTCAAGACACGTTTTAAGTTCAAATTAAGAGTTTTTAAGAAGAACAAGTTCAAGTGTTCAGAGTCAAGTCAGTGTTAGTGCTGTATTGCATTAAACAAGACTAAAAGCTTTAGAAGACATGAAGATAGAACCTCAAGTCATGGCATGTGCATGTAAATTGCTTTCGAGTCACGGTATGCTAAAATTATCAATTTATATTTGAAGCGGAGCTATGGAGGAGGCGCGATGGGGGCGAAAGCTCATTGTCGAAATCAACCTTTACCATTTTATGTTTATGATCTTTAAGACATTGTAATGTTGCAAGATTTTGCTATTTATAATTCCGTTGCATTATTTACTAGTTCACGAATTAGTATAACGGATTTTCATGTCAAGTCTTTGGATGCTCTAGCTGTCGAACTACGTTTTATATTTTAACAAGTCAAGTTCGTCGATTTTACAAGCACACGAATTAGTACGAGTTATATTTTCCTTAATTCGTCTATTAAAAATTGGGGCGCTACAAATACAATGTAAATTGACCCGGTCCGAATGATCGGGACATTAACATAGTGTTTGGTATAGATTTAAAATCTTGAGTTGCCAGGTTTCTTGATTATAGTCGCATGCCAAACATGGAGTAAGGCTCTGTTCTCTTTGTCGGAACAAAACTGAACTAAACTGAATTGAACTGAATTGTAGTATAAAAAACAACTGAAATGAACTGAATGAATCTGAACTGAATTAAATTAAACTGAAATTATTGAGTTTTCAGATGAAAAAAAAAAGAGAGCCTAATTAATTGAAAAGTAACGGTGAGTCTGTCATTTGGTGGACTTTGTGATATACTTCCCCCACCCGATTTCAACTTCCCGCATTATATTTTGGAACGTCTCAATTTTAACTTCTCATCCTTAAAATGAAAAATCTTTATTTTACTTTATTCACTATATTTCATACTTTATCTACTATATTTCCTAATTTATACCATCCCTCTTAATTTGGGTAAAATACAAAAAAAAAGTACTTTAATGGGTGCCATGTACAAGTAAGGTACTTTAATATGTTCATGTCAAACAAATGTACTTTAACTTGGTCATACGTCCAAATAAGGTACTTTAACCGATGGGTCCGCGAACGGAAGCATGAATCACACGCTCCAATAAGAATTAATTAAAAAATATAAAAATAAGGAAAAAAATACAAAAAAATCAGAAAAAATTTGAAAATTAGTAAACAACAATATCTGAAAAACATTTGAAAAGTTTAGGACTGTATTTGAGGGAGCTTATCCATTTTTGAATTATTGTACCAAGAGTATCATTTAAAATTGTTAGGATATTTGATAGTCATATAGTGATTTCCCTATTTTTTTTAATTAAAGTATCATGTTTAATATTCTTGTATATCTTCTAGATTTTAATTATCATTGTCACATTCTTATTAGTTATGACTATTGATTTCTATTGCATTGTGTACATATTGATAAATCCTTATTCTTGTCCAGTTTGTTACTGTTGATTTTATTACAGTTCAGATATTTTTTTGAAAATTTTCATTTTCTTCGTACATTGAGCTATAATCATTACTTGTTTTTTTTTTAATTTTTAAATAAGTTTTTGATTGTTTTCTGATTTCTTTAACGAAATTTCGAATTTGTTTTGATTTTTTTGAATTTTTTACTAATCTTTCAATTTTTTTCATAATTGTTTAATTTTTTTTTATTTTCATAATTTTTTGATTAATTCTTGAGGGGAGCGTGTGATTCACGTGCTCGTTTCGGTCAATCGATCCGTTAAAGTATCTTATCTGGACGTACGATTAAGTTAAAGTAGTTTATTTGGACGTATGATTAAGTTAAAGTACTTTATTTGCACGTATAACCAAGTTAACGTACCTTTGCATTACCACATTAAAATATCTTATTTGTATATGACACACATTAAAGTACCATTTTTGTATTTTACCCTCTTAATTTATTCGGTTTTTCTTGTAAAACTTCTAGCTGGGTCCGGAGAAAGTTAAAATGGAGACGGAGAGATCATTAACCCCAGCAAGCAACCCAGAAGTTATGGAAGCCTAAAGGATCGAAAACTGAACTGTCACTTACTTTGCCTGGCACAAAGAGAAAAGGCAGGTATCTTCACGAGCACCAGTACAGTACACAGTACACGTCTTCTCTCTTTCAGTCTTTCTATATACCTATACATACAAACGAAAGCCATATTTTATTTAATTTTTTTATATATAGGAAAGGAGAAACAATAATTGGTTGGTTGTGTGTGTGAAGTGATGATGATGAGGTGTTGCACTTGCAATGGTAAGTAAGCTTTTCACGAGGGCTTGCTATTGCAATCCCTATCCTAACTCACCTCTACACTTGTGATTCATTCACACGTGATTTCTTCTTCTTCTTCTTCTTCTTCTTCATTTTCTTCTTTTTTGTGTTTTCAGAATTGGCCTTATTTCTACTCCTCCTAGCTACTACTACTACTTCTTGTAAACACTTGTGATTGTGAATGGATCATCCGGTTGGAGCAGGTATGGACTTGCCTATTATGCACGACAGTGATCGCTACGAGCTCGTTAAGGATATCGGCTCCGGTAATTTCGGTGTTGCCAGGCTTATGAGGGATCGCCAAACTAATCAGCTTGTTGCTGTTAAGTATATTGAAAGGGGTGAAAAGGTCCTCTTTTCCAACTCTCACTCTAGTTTTGTCTATCGAGGCGCATGTTGTATTCAATTCAATTTAGTCATAATAATGTATCATATTCTTCGACAGATTGATGAAAATGTGCAACGGGAGATCATTAACCATAGGTCTTTAAGGCATCCCAATATAGTTAGGTTTAAAGAGGTACCCTATTCAAAGGCTTATTTGTTTTCATGTTCAATACTAGGAAGCTCCCAGCTTTAAATGTATTCTTACGTTATCAGCTAGTTTTGCTAAACAAAATTTACTTTTGCTTCAGTATTGTATATTGTGTATGTTCTTCTAGGTTATTTTGACGCCAACTCATTTGGCTATTGTGATGGAATATGCTTCCGGAGGGGAGCTATTCGAGAGGATATGTAATGCAGGGCGATTTAGCGAGGATGAAGTACTACTACTACTTTCTTTTGAGGTTTTCTTGTCTTCCAAGTTTCCAAATGCTTAGTTGGATTTGTAATGTTTTGTAGGCGAGGTTTTTCTTTCAGCAACTTATATCCGGTGTTAGCTATTGTCATTCTATGGTATACATCTAGATCTCTTCTTCGATGTTTTCTATATTACCTAGTATACATGCTCGTTTTTCTGATAGATGTGTCATTTTCGTGAAGCAAATATGTCATCGTGATTTGAAATTGGAGAACACGTTGCTTGATGGAAGCCCAGCTCCCCGGCTAAAAATTTGTGATTTTGGATATTCAAAGGTACATCATGCCTTCTTGGCTCTGTTGCAGTATTCAATTTATCATGCTCCTTTGCTGCCAAATTATCTTTTATGAAAATGCTTGCTTATGGTTGACTTCTCGTCTTCTGATGAACTCTGCTTGGAGAAGTTAAACTGGTATATCTTTTTGAGTATGTTTCACCATGACTCTGCTCTGATGGATGTACGCTATGCTGGTGGATATGAAAGTATTGTAACATCTTATTCATTTTATTATGTGTGAAGTTTTATGAAACTCCTGTTTCTGTTATGTCAGTCCTCAGTGCTTCATTCGCAACCAAAGTCAACTGTGGGTACTCCTGCATATATTGCTCCTGAAGTGCTGCTTAAAAAAGAGTATGATGGAAAGGTGATTATGTTAAATAACTTGGTGGCTTTTTGTATCTGTTTGTTAAACTCTTTTAATCGGTGCATATCTTATCTTGTTGTAGTTAGTGGTGATCGAATATGGCTTTTCTCTTCACACTGTCTTTCGGATCTTCTGTATTGCACTGTGTGGTTGGTGAAAGCTGGATAATTTTGTAAATACACGTATTAGCAAGAAACTGAAGCCGTTAAGCTTTCGCCAATCTATACTTTGGTAATGGAGTGGAAAATGTGAAATAAACCAAGTAGTTGGTAATGGGTAAGGTCTAAAGCTGGAGCTGCTGTAGCTAGATACTATAAAAGAGTGAGTTTGTTGTAAGCCTAAGCTTGATTTGTTACTTCTGATGATGAGTGGATAGGTTGCCAATCATTATCATTATCATTATCATGATGAGCGGAAACCATTGGTATGATATGATAAGATTGGTTAGTTGTATGGTGCAGAGTATTAAGTGGAAAATCATCATCTTTCCCTTTCACGTGTGATTGAAAGACTTATCTAGTTTAATATTCAGTAACACTCTACGAATGGCCTCCTTCGATGCCGTATTATTGCTCACAATCATGGATCAAACCTCGGTTCCTGAATATGTTTTGGGTCCTTGAAAACAGAAAAGTTCAGGAAATTTCTGAACATTTTGTAGTGTTTTTAAAAAAAAATGAATATGAAGGAAGAATTAGTTTTGAAGTGTTAAACAGTTTAGAATTCCATTCAATTAATCTCGGTGAGCTTAAAAGTCGAGGCGTCTCAGCACTTTTCGTTCGGTTTCACTGAGAATCTAAACCATGTTCAACATTTGTTAACTTCATCACTATAGGCCATCATATGGACTTCATCACTATATGCCAACAGCTAACAGGATAGATGTGAGCATGGTGGTTTAAAATCTCAGTGAAACGGAACGAAAAGTACCGAGAGATGTATCGACTTTTAAGTTGACGAGTTAAAATCAATGATGCCCTTCTAACGAATTTAAAAACCTCAGGTTCATTTCATGGATAATATCCAAACTCATTGTAATACAGATGTATTGTCTGATCATATGCACTCTATGCATCACGTAACTAACTCTCAGTTATATGTGCGATTAATTGGGTATAGATAGCAGATGTCTGGTCCTGTGGTGTAACTTTGTACGTCATGTTGGTGGGTGCATACCCGTTCGAGGATCCAGAGGAGCCTAAAAACTTCAGGAAAACAATACAGGTATTGTTCATGGTGTATAGGTTTGCCATGATCTATTCTACCTTTTTCCATGTTTGCTTAATAGAGAGTTTGTCTGTTGGCAGCGAATCTTGAACGTGCAGTACTCAATTCCAGATTATGTACATATATCTCCAGAATGCCATCATTTGATCTCAAGGATATTTGTGGCAGATCCTTCAAAGGTTAGTTAAATAAGCTTTCTTGACACTACTTCTACCTGCATTTCTACCTCAGGTTAAATATATTTATATTTCCATAATTCCATTATAAATAAAACTATTTTTTGTTATACAATTATTTGGGGCCTTGTCTTAAAGAGTGGCACAGGACCCCTAAACAAACCTATGAGACGGCGATGGTGGTTTGTTGCAAGTTTTTTTGGTAATGGGGAATCTTTATTCTATTACAGTTAGTCTTGATGTACATAATTGAACTCATATATTGATTGATGGCATGCTTATGCTTATCTTTGACAGAGGATTAACATTCCTGAGATAAAGAACCACGAGTGGTTCCTGAAGAACCTTCCGTCGGATCTGATGGATGATAGCATGATGAAGAATCAGTTTGAAGAGCCTGACCAACCGATGCAGAGTGATGATGAGATCATGCAGATAATAACTGAAGCCACCATTCCGCCTGCAGGAACAAACATAAATCAGTATCTAACTGGCAGCCTGGACATCGACGATGACATGGATGAAGATCTCGAAAGTGATCCAGATCTGGACATTGATAGCAGCGGAGAGATCATCTATGCAATGTGATTGTAGTTAATGAACTCATAAGACTGGAAAACAGTATCTGTTTCATGATGTGAATGAAGAAATTTGAAAGTGATGTTTGTGTTGTAATTTTGTATGGATTGATTGTTATGTTCATCGTACCGGCCTCTAGGAGTTATCGAGCTGTATGGTTTCCAATTTCCAATCGAAAGTTTTGAAAGCTTAGTAGCATAAACCGAAGGTAGCTTAGAATGCGAATTGTGGATGTTATCATAGGCCATATCAGTAACAACAATAATATAACATGGTGTCAGCCAGAGGAGAGACATACAATTACAAAACAAACCCGAAATCAAACCTTACTATCTTCCTCATTTATTGTAGTAACTAGAACATGAGAACACGTTACGCATACATCTAATTACAAATAATTGAAAAAGTATATAAAGGTAAATATATACCATCGTTGTTTTGATAATGGATTGCTTTTTTCGAGTTGAATAGGGTTTGAGTTGGTGCAAATTGACCAGTTTCAATTTAATTAAAGAAGATGGAGAAGAACTATTGGTTATCGTTGTTTTTTTTAATGATGAATTGATTTTGTTGGGTTGAATTAGAGCTTTGAATTTAATTGGAGAATAGTTTTTTTAATGATGAACTGATTCTGTTGGGATTGATTTAGAACTTCACAAAGTCTTAGAAAAGACCAAGTATATAGAGAGACTATAAAGACGGGCTTACTTGCAATTTACCACACTTATTTGCATTTTCGCGGGTCATTGGGTCGGGTCAGTTCATTTTCGCGGGTCAAATTACCAGCCTTGGTTACAAACATTACTTATATAGTTGAGAACATTACTTAAATATGTAAGAACATTACTTGAATAGATGAAAAGATTTGAAGATTCAATAACATATTATTACACTAATATCATATTCAATTACTCGATTTGGTCCAGACGTTTGGTCCGGACCGTATTGGGTTGTCTATGGGGAACTCCCATAAGTTTGTCCGACTCCTCCGATTCGGACCTTGTGGCTTGGACCTCCTTACTCTCTAGTGCCAGTTTACTTGGTTGCTTGTGAGATTGTCATGTTGGATCCGGATGGTCGTCCGGGTCGGACTCCATGGTTACAGACCACTGGAGGGGTCGGACCTTAGGGTCGGATCATAGTGTCTCGGATCCTCAGACAACTTGGGACACCTTAGGATTCGTTCCAAAGGCGCCTATGACGGATTGGACATATTTTCGTATTAACACATGTCCCCTTAGTTTCCAAGTATCTTAGTAGAAGATAGTTGTGGAACTATAGTGTCCGGGGAGCTTAGAATGATTTTAACGCCTTGGACATATTTCTGTATCAACATATGTCCCCCTAGTTTTCAAGTATCTTTGTAGAAGATAGTTGCGGAACTTTAGTGTCCGGGGAGCTTCTTTGTGTGATCGATCTTGTGAGCTTTGAAAATTTTCCTTATCCGTGTCCTCTCTTGTCCTTCCCCCATCTCCCCCCCCCCCCCCCCCAGATAAGGGTCAAACGTGGAGGCTTAGGATTAGGGTAAATTTTGTCTCTCGGATGTCGGATCCGAGGAGTCAAGTCCGGGTAGATTTTGTCGCTTGGATGTCGGATCCAGACTTCGAAAGGAGATATAATTTCTTCCCTTTGTCACACTCCGATGAGAGAAGAAGTTTTTAAGTTGATAGACGGATCTTCCATTGTCCGAGTTTTACTCTATCCGAAGCGCCAATTCGTCCGAAGCCTTGTAGTCCATCATTTCAAAACTTCAACCCATGTGAATATGGCTTGGTCAAAAGATGGTAGCTATGCACTAAAGTCCAAATCCATCATTATCCACTCAAAATCACTCAAATAATTAATTCTCCAATATTACTCCTTTAGTCCACCATTTTTGTTCTTGTTTGCTTCAACCTTACCATCAGTCCATCACTCTCGAACCGCCTCTTCATTCAATCAACTCAAATCCATCTCCAATAAATCATCCCAAAACTCCTTTTCTCTATTTTTCTTATGCCTCAGTCTCTCAAATCGATGGTCATGGAAGTTTTAACAGAGTCCCACGTCGATCGGAGATCCAGTACAACGGCTGAGCACATCATGGAAATTTGTTTATGTTCGCTCGTGTTTGGGTGGTGGCAAAGTTGGAGAGGCAGTGGGAGACGGAGATGGAGAAGTTGGGAAGTAGTAGTACGGAGAGGTGGTGGGTGGCGGTAGAGAGGGAGAAGGTTGCTTGCGGCTACTGTTCGAGTTCATCTGAGTCGAGTATCGCAGATCCGGATCGGATATGCTATAGCCCCGGTTTTATGCTACAGCCCGAGCTTTTCCATTTTGAGTGCTCGGAGCTTTTGCTGTCCGGAGAGACTCTTGGTTCTGAAGCGTGCTTGCTACTCTCCGGATTGGGTGTAGCGCTTGGATTCGCACTCCTTGGAGAAGAATAGCTCCGAAATCTGCTCCACCAATTTCTCGTTCAAAGCTCGCTTGGATCTGGACTTTACATTCGAAACCGAGATCTGAGTTTGTGTCGTGGATAATGGATGATCTAGATGTGCTAGCTCATGATTTGGTCCGAATTCCGTTTGTCTCAGATCCGGAAATGGCAAATCACCACTCGACTCTGAATACGGTTTGTCTGTTCCATTCCGGATTCGAATCTCGATTACAGTCCGAGTTTCTGGGTTCCGAGGCAAGAGTCCATAGTTCTGAAGCCCGACCGGATCTGCTACTTTCTTTCCTGTACGCAGTCGGTTTTGATCCGAGTTTCGCTCTTTGTTTGCAGTTCGAATTCTCAAGGCGCACTGTTGTCCTTGTTTTGATCCGAGGCGGGTTTTTGCTACAATACGGAATTCTCAAGGTGCACTGTTGTCCTTGTTTTGGTCCGAGTCGAGTTTTTGCTACAGTCCGGAACTTGCTGCTCCGGGACTGTTCTGTCCGTACCCATTTTTCGTCCGAAGCTCGCAAATCTGTTTCGGACCAATGGATCGGTTATCTATTGCATGTGTTTCGAGTCCTGCATCCGAATCCGAGATTTGAGTTCTGTTTCGAATCGTGATTTGAGTTCTGTTCCGGATTCTTGTTCTTTTTCGTTTGGAGTGCTCGGAGGTTTTATGGGACATCAGGCCCGGAGCTTGTGTAGTTGTGCTGTCCGGATCTTCTCTGTGCCGTTGTAGTCTTAAGGCGCTAAATCCGGGCGATTGGGAGTAAATGAGTTGGTCCGGAGCTTAGGAGTCCTGGTTCGTGTCTTGCTCCGCTAAATCTGAAGTAAGCTCCATTCTGATTCACCTCCGTTTCTTCTCCGATCAATCAACAATATTTTAAAATCCCCGGATTGATTGGTTCGTCGGAGGGGAGGTCGGAGCTAAGACTCGAGGTGGAGCAAGAGGTCAGAGGCAGAGAAGGGGATAAGCTTTTTAGTGGTCCGGACTGTCCATGTCCGAGCTTCTCTGTGCCCTTTCAGTCCAAAGGCGCTAAGTAAGAGGCGCATTGTGTTGTTGCTTAAGTTAGCGAGTTTCGAGGCGAGATTCCACATATCCGGATCTACTTTAGTTCCGAGTTTTGCTGCTCTGGTCAGCCACGACTTTGTCCGTAGATGCTCTTCTTGCCCCGGATCTCGGTGTGAAGCTTAGTTCGTTCGGAGTGGGCTGTTGTTCGAGCATGTCTCTGCTGTCCGAGGCCCATGTACTGTTCATAGCTACAGTTCCGGATTCTCTATTGAGTTCAGCTTTTCTGGGCCATCAAGCTCGAAGCTTGTGCTATCCGGAGTTTCTCTGTGCTGTTGCACTACGAAGCCGTGCAGTCCGAGGTTATTGCTCCGTCCAAGTTGAAATTTTATTCGGTTGTTCTTTTGTTGTGAATGTTTGCTGTGTTATTTTCTTCTCCGGATCTGTTCGGATGTGTTCTTGTTCTGTACATCTGTTCGCTCCGTCATTGCAAAGTTCGGAGCTAGCAGGTAGCATTTTGCTCCGGTCTGAAGTCACTTCGTCTGAATCATTGTTGTTTGATGTTCGGGGCTACTGTTACGGATCTGTTATCTGCTGCCATTGTTAGTCCGAAGCAATGGTAGCTCCGCCACTCTCTGTCCTAGCCAGCTTTGTCACTATGCTGCTTCTTGTCCCGTGTTTCGAGATCTGTTATTGCTACTTCGGATCTGTTTTGTTTGCTTTCAGTCCGAAGTGCCTTGTTAATGTTTGTATCTTCTTTGTGGTTTGTTGTCCGAGGCGTGGAGCTACAGTGTATGAACTTGTTCAATTCGGCCGACGTCTAACATCCTGTTTTTAGTCCGAAGCTGTTGCTCCGAATCCAAGTCGAGATTTGCAATTGGATCCGAGTCTTAGATCTGATCTAAGTCTTGTGCTACATTCCGTATCCACGTTTTCGTCGTCAATCCGAAGCCACTCAGCCACAGTACGGATCTCTTATTTGTTCCAGTTCGTCCTGCATGAACTTGGTCCAGATCCATTACTCAGTCCGGAGCTGCCTTGGGCTTATTATTGCTGGTATGAAACTGTATTATCTTTTTTGCCCCGAGAATAGCTTTTTGTTCAACACATGTAATTCTCAAGAGTGGTGTTGTTGTTGCCTTGTCGGAGGCTATAAGTTTGTTTGGATATGTATAGAATTTACCACAAGGCTTCAATTCCAACTCTTTTTTTTTTATACCAAAAAGAGTGAAACAGCCTGAAGCCTATTGCTAAATGTCTTCTTGTCTATCTTTGTAGCTCCTGTAAGCTTTACTTTTGAAGCTTTGGACTTAGTGTCCGCAAAAATTGTCGACATTCACATATGATGTCTTTGGACAACTTATCCATCAGCAAGAGCGATGGCTTGTGATCTCCAAAACAATATGTGTTTATGGATGGTCCGAGAGAGGTCGTCCAAACGGTCGAGAGTCTGTGTGAGTGGATAACTCATCCATCCATAAGAGGGATGGGGTGTTATCTTTTTATGACAACCGGTTTTTCAGGATGGTCCGAAGGAGGATATCCGAATGGACGAGAGTCCGTGTGAGAGGATAACTCATCCATTCGTAAGAGGGATGGGGTGTTATCTTTTTAATCAACCGGTGTTGCGGGATGGTCCGAAGGAGGACATTCGAACGGACGAGAGTCCGTGTGAGAGGATAACTCATCCATCCGTAAGAGGGATGGGGTGTTATCTTTTTATGACAACCGGTGTTGTGGGATGGTCCGAAGGAGGACACCCGAACGGACGAGAGTCCGTGTTATGCCGAGACGATCGGGCTTATATAAGTTCGTGGGTGTCGGACCCCCTTATTAATCGGAAACATGTCCTTGGCGAATCATGCACGCTTGTATAGTAATTGAAGCATTGATAAATGATGTGTGCGTGCATGATGAATGAATGGATGAATGAATGAATGATGCAATGGATGCGCATGTATGGTAAATGATGATTTCAAGTTAAATCAGAATACTTACTTCTTCATCGAAAAATGTAGAGCATTATTTTCGGTTCTCCGTTTTAAGAGAAGCCAGCGAAATTGGAGATCGGGATTCGAAATAAACAAATCCCAACCTTTGAAAGTATCTCCTAGCTTTTAAGCTTATGGAGTTGGCCTCACTGTTGCTTGTGCAACTAAAGGTGTAAGATGCTTGTCCTAGCCACTCTGGTGGCAGGAGGCTTGTCCTAGCCACTTTGGCGTTGGAGACGGTCCTAGCCACTTTGGCGGTAGAAGGCTATCCTAGATAAATTGGTAGCAAGTGTCGGATATTTGTAGAACAATGAGTGTCCCACTTAGTTGGTCCGGAGGACGTAGTCTGACCTTAGGACGCGATCTCTAAGACATGGTCAAGGACCCGCTCCGAGGATATCGTAAGAACCGGGTAAGAGCCTGGTCCGAGGAGATGGTGAGGACCTGCTCCGAGGAGATGGTAAGAACATTATCCGCAGAGATGGTGAGGACCTGCTCTGAGGAGATGGTGAGAACCTGCTCCGAGGAGATGGTAAGAACCTGGTCCGCGGAGATGGTGAGGGCCTACTCCGAGGAGATGGTGAGGACCTGCTCCGAGTAGATTGTAAGAACCGGGTCCGAGACGACGGTGAGGACCGACTCTGAGGAGATGGTGAGGACCTGCTCCGAGGAGATGGTAAGAACCGGGTCCGGGCGACGGTGAGGACCGACTCCGATGAGATGGTGAGGACCTGCTCCGAGGAGATGGTAAGAACCGGGTCCGAGGCGACGGTGAGGACCGGCTCCGAGGAGATGGTGAGAACCTGCTCCGAGGAGATGGTAAGAACTGGGTCCGGGCGACGGTGAGGACCGACTCCGAGGAGATGGTGAGGACCTGCTCCGAGGAGATGGTAAGAACCGGGTCCGAGGCGACGGTGAGGAACGACTCCGAGGAGATGGTGAGGACCTGCTCCGAGGAGATGGTAAGAACCGGGTCCGAGGCGACGGTGAGGAACGACTCCGAGGAGATGGTGAGGACCTGCTCCTCGAAGAACCGGGTCCGAGGCGACGGTGAGGACCGACTCCGAGGAGATGGTAAGAACCGGATTCGAGGCGACAGTGAGGACCGGCTCCGAGGAGATGGTGAGAACCTGCTCCGAGGAGATGGTAAGAACCGGGTCCGGGCGACGGTGAGTACCGACTCCGATGAGATGGTAAGAACTGGGTCCGAGGCGACGGTGAGGACCGACTCCGAGGAGATGATAAGAACCGGGTCCGAGGCGACGGTGAGGACCGACTCCGAGGAGATGGTGAGGACCTGCTCCGAGGAGATGGTAAGAACCGGTTCCGAGGCGACGATGAGGACCACCTCCGAGGGGATGGTGAGGACCTGCTCCGAGGAGATGGTCAGTACCGGGTCCGAGGCGACGGCGAGGACCGACTCCGAGGAGATGGTGAGAATCTGGACCGAGGACTTGGTGAGAGCCAGCTCCGAGGAGATGGTCCGACCTTATCCGGCCTTAGGGAGCCTAGGATATGGTGCCTAGGACGTGGTCCGAGGATTGTCCCTAGGGAGTGGTCCTATCCTGCCTTCCTTGGATGATTTTTGCTAAGTGCTCCACTGACCTCATCTTCTTTTGCCTTCTCAAACCTTTTTAGGAAGAGCGTGATGATGTCCATCTAAGACTTGATGGAGTCATCGGGTAAGAGTGGTTGCGAAGGTAAGAGCCTTCATGTTATCATTCAGACCATTGGACTCCAGCCGACTCTCATACTTAGTCAGATGACCCTCGGGACAAGTATCACCGTAGTATTTCTCATGAGCCTTTACCATTTTTTCCATAGTAGCGTTTTGAGCTTCTAAGGCCTTCTGTTGGAGGTAGATCTCTTCACTGGCGAGCCTCTCACCAGTCCTTGGATTGATTGCTACATCCGGAGGAAGATCCTCAATTTGAACCACCGGGATACTTTTGGCCATGTGATCCCTTACTCTATGCTGAGGAACGAGAAAGCGACTAGGACCTAGTTCATCGGTCCTAGGCCTGACCAGACTTCTTTTGTGTTGGCCTCGGGACGCTACTGTTCTCCTGTTAAGAAGGTTGCGATGATCTTCCTGTTGAACTTGTTCTCCTAATCTTTCCGAAATGGAGCGGTGTTCATTTCTAGATTGATCCGACTCAGCTTGCCTTGGAACCGCCAAGGGTGGAGTAGCTTGAGGAGCCTAAACATTGTTAGAACCAAAGCATCCTTGAATAGTAAGAGGCCAAACTGGTTCTCGCTCATCCCAAACTCACTTGGGCGAATGACATGCCCGTTTGGAAGAGTGAAGTTTCTTTCGGGAGGAGGACCATGTGTTCCTAACGGAGGAACTTGTCCTTCAACTCCGAATGCTTGAGTTCTTATTGAAGGATCAACGGCTCTTTCCTCTTCTGAAGAAAGACTAGCAGTGCGACCATCACTTGGATAGTCCACTATGTTTCTTGAAGTGGCTCTTGCCACTCTTCTCCTCCGAGTGGGAGGTCTGCCTCTTTGCCTTGGGGAGGGCGTTCCAACCGCAGTAGTGTTGGTTCTTACGAACCTTCTTGTTCTTGCCATTACTGAAGAGAACGGAACTTTTTGTAAAGTTTCCCACAGACGACGCCAAAATGTTGAGGGTAAAAGTCCCCCAACCACTTAATGAATTTCCCTTGCTTTCCTTCTCTGCTTGTAAGAACCAAAGAGTAAGAGCCCGTAAGAACCGTCGTACTGGTAAGAAGCGACACATAAGGACCTGCACAGGTAGCTTGGAGGGGGGGGGGGGGGTTAGGACCGTAGACCCGGTTTGCTAAGTGTCAAACCGGTCCGAGACTTTACTCAAGAGAGACTGAAGATCTACTCTGTATAATAGTCAGGAAGGTAAGAGTCTGAGAAGAAGACTTCACTTACTTTTCATCATGAGGATATGTCCATATTTATAGGAATTTCTCAAAGAGGAAAGACTCCTCTGGATTGTGCCAAGTGTAAGGCCTTGATCGAGCCACCTAGGCTTGATTAGGCCCATGGCCCAATAATGACACTTGCCCCATACCACTTTGGGCTTTTAGGGGTAGTTTAGTCATTACCGTGAGAGTTTTAGAGGTTTTGATACAGTCTGCTGCGGGTCATGGTCCAAAGAGGTTGGACCGTATTGGGTTGTCTATGGGGAACTCCCATAAGTTTGTCCGACTCCTCCGATTCGGACCTTGTGGCTCGGACCTCCTTACTCTCTAGTGCCAGTTTACTTGGTTGCTTGTGAGATTGTCATGTTGGATCCGGATGGTCGTCCGGGTCGGACTCCATGGTTACGGACCACTGGAGGGGTCGGACCTTAGGGTCGGATCATAGTGTCTCGGATCCTCAGACAACTTGGGACGTCTTAGGATTCGTTTCAAAGGCGCCTATGACGAATTGGACATACTTTCGTATTAACACATATAAATAAGAACATTACCCAAATAGATAAAAGCATTACACAAATACGGAAATACATTTCTCAAAATCCTAATATATATGGAGTTTCACACATATATATGAATATGTAAGAACATTGTTTTGATATAAAATGGACAACATAAGTTAATACATGTACTTTTCTTTTTATCACATTTTGAGTTTCCTCACGTTCTTCATTTGCCTCGTCAACTGTCGTTGGTTGCATTGTTATCTCCATCATTTTTATGATGATCTTCTATGTACAAAGTCCTCCTTCTTTGAAATCCAAGCCTATCATCATTTAAATGAAACAACCTCTGCAATCAGTTGATCCCAAATTTGACGTTGAGGAGAACAGTTAAACACATGAACATAGGCTATATAAGTGATAACATTGATTATATAAGCACTAACATCGAGGGTATAACCAACAACATTTATTTCTTAATCTAAATGAGAAGATAATTATAACATTTTGCATACTGCATAATTATGAAAACATTAAAGGCATTTCCATGAAAATTGTAGTCATGACTCAGAACATTTCATACATATTCTATAACATTAATGGCATGATACTTAACTTTGTTGTCATGCAATTTCAGAAACATTATAGCCATACGTTGAGAACATTACAGAAATAACGTAGAACATTTGAACAGTTTTCTATGCGATTTTTTTCAGATCTGTTTTCAATTTCCAACTTCTATTGTGAAAAAAAACCATTCTCAATGAATATTTGAATCAAAACATTGTTCAAAATTACATACAAACATATTTTGAGTAGATCGGTGGATAAAAAAAACCAAATCGTAGTAGAAACACCAATTTTCGAGTATATTTTCATGTACTCTGTTCAGTTGTACATCCTACATATAAGCAAGAACATTACCCGAAAATATCAAAACATCACACATATTAGCTAGAACATTTGAAAAAGAGTTACGCGATTTTCAGATCTGAATCGAAAATTTGAACTACAATTGTAAAAAAAACCATTCATCAATTCATTTTTCATGTAAATCAGATCGAATAAACATCAATAACATATAAACTAGGTCACATAAGCCAGATCGAATGTTTGCTAACCTTCGTGGTGATGTTTGAGAAGATTTCGAGCTTGATTTCTTCATTGTTGAGCTTGATTCCATAGATTCCGGTGAGATTTAGCTGATTTCGGGAAGTTTCCGACAGTTTTCGACCGATCTCCGGCGAAAATGGCGGAGGTTTTTGTTTGGAGGAGGAGAATGTTGATTTTTAGGTTTTTGAATTTTTGAGATTGTGATTGTGAATGATGGATATTTGGTATATATAGTGATCCGTTTTTGACCAGTTGCTAGCTTTTAGTTGGGTTGGGGTGTCTTAGTAGTTAGTTTTTCATTTGGGATAGTTTTATAATTCCTGAAAGTTAGTCTCTTAGGTCTCTCTTTAAACTTGGTCTCTCCTAAGACCACCTCATAGAACTTTGAATTTAATTGGAGAAGATAAATTGAGTTTTTTTTTTTACAATGAATTGATTTTGTTGGAGTTGCGTTAGGGCTTAGAATTAGAATGAAAAAGACATATTATTTTTTGTAATTAAAGTCTAATTTACATATATATTATAAATCGGTTCAATTTACCTTTTGCAAAGTCTTATGAGAGACGGTCTCTAAATAAGTTATATAGAGACGAAATATGTTATCAATAAAACAATCTATATTATTAATCAACACGTCCATATTGTTAACTAAATAAGTCTTGTTGTAATATGAAAAACACCAATATTAAAAATATATGTTTTTAATTAATAACATCAATATTTTTTTTGAAAATATAAGTCAGTCTCTATATATGCCTCTCGGGAGACTTATTCTTTTACTTTAAATTAAGTAATCAATTACACAAATATATATATATATATATATATATATATATATATATATATATATATATATATATATATATATATATATATATATATATATATATATATATATCTTAATGGACCCTAAAAGTTGGAGACTTACAATCTGCCATTTTGAGTACACAAATTTCATCGTTGTCAATGTCATATTCTACAGAGCTACTCTGCACAGAATTTGCACCAAATATATCATATGGCAAATTAAAATCTTCCCTGGCAAGGATGGCCATGCACATTATCATCATATTCGTCATTTCTATAGGCCACAGATTTTATATGTACCATGTATTTGCTCCCCTCCATCTTCGTACATTGCGTACGTATAAAGAATTTTGCTACCACCAATGATCAATTTATGGCCTGTTTCCTCTTCCCTGCTGTTAAATTGATCAAAACAAGTGGCAAACCTAGAAACTCCAATATTTCCAAGTATATAACACAAAGTATTTAAAGAGACGGATATTAGTGAGAGATCTGAGAGACGGATTGATGTTCTTAAGTATATGTGTAATGTTTTAAACTATATCAGTAATGTTTTATGAGTGAACATTGTAATGTATATATCACCGATGTTTTTAATAAAACGTGTAATGTTTTCGGCTATAAATGTAATGTTTGTCCGTCTTTTTTAATCTTTTTATAACACCGTCTCTCCAGAGACTTACTCAATATAGAATTACTGGAATTTAAGGGGTACCCTAATCCCAGAAGACTGAACGTACCCCTTAATGGTTCACTTAAACAAGCCATGCGCACACCACTAAAACTTGCGTAGTCTACTCGTGCATTGCTGATGTTTTGGAAATACATCGTTTCGTTGATGAGTTTTCCCTTGATAGCATCGGACACGTAAAATGTGGTAAATCGACATTCAACTTGTTCACAAAAGGGCCTATCAATGTCCCCTGTAAGTAGGATACTGATTGACATTTATATGTGTTGAGTTTCAACAATCAATCTCTTCGAACAAACAATCGATCAAACAATAACAAATCACACAAATCGAAACAACACAACGATTACGTGGTTCGGCTTAAACAAGCCTACATCCACGGAAAAACGGGCACGGATTTTATTGATCACAATTGTACGATTACAAGCTCTCAATCAACGAAACGATCAAGCTCAATCGACTATCTTCAACTAATTTACAGAAGAAACAAGAGAACAATTGCGTAAAGGAACAAGCTGAAACTGTGTTACAGAAACTGAGAAAAAAAACTGAAATCGATCAATTGATCTTTTGTAATGATAACCGCCTTTGATTTGAAGAATGAAGAGATCAGAAAATGAGAAAACAGAAGAAGAACGCAAGCTGCTCTGTTTTTCTATTTTTTCCCTCTTCTTATAACCATCATAACAGCTATAACCGATGCTTTAATCTCAGCCCTTCATCAATCTTGTTCTGATCCTGACCGTCCATCAATTAGTTACTCTGTTTGAGCTACAATTCCAACAATCTCCACCTTAGCTCAAACTCCATGACTCTTCTCTCCCTTTACTGTTCTTTACTTGGTGGAACAAACAACCATTCAAGCTCCCTTCAGGCTAGAGCATGCCTCACTGCATCTGTTAACACAACATCTATGCAGAATGCCTCACATTAATCAGCTCTGCATAGTGAAGAAACTTAGCAGCTGACAATGGTTTTGTAAATGAGTATGCAGCATTTTCTGTAGTATGGACCTTTTCTACTTTGATTAACCTCCATCAATGATGTCCCTTATGAAGTACAACCTCACATCTATATGCTTGATCCTTTCATGAAAATGTTGGTGCTTAGCTAATTGAATAGCACTTTGATTATCACACAATACAGAAACACATTCCTAATGAATGCCTAATTCTTTGATCAATGCATTTCAACACATAGCTTCCTTAATTGCCTCAGTCATAGCAATAAACTCAGCCTCAGTTGTAGATAATGCAACAATAGATTGCTGAGAACACTTCCAGCTAATAGCAGTGCCATACAATGTAAAAAACAAATCCAGTAACAGATTTTTCTTGTATCTATGTTAGATGCAAAATCCGCATCAACAAAACCTCTCAGTGGCACATCTGTTTCTTTAGCAATTGTGAACTTAAGACCATGATGTATAGTTCCTTTAATGTATCTAAGAACTCCTTTCACTATATTCCAATGTACCATGCCTGGATTGCTCATAAACCTACTTATCATACTCATTGCAAATTCCAGATCAGGTCTACAGCAAATCATTGAATACATTATGCTCCTCACAACACTAGCATAAGGTATTCTACTCATTTCATACATCTCAGTCTGAGTAGAAGGACATTGGCTCAGAGACAACTTAATACCAGGATTAATTGGCACAGTAGCAGGCTTAGACATGTTCATATTAAACTTAGCAAGTACCTTAGACAAGTATGATGATTGAGTAAGAAACAAGCTTCCATCAAGATCATGTCTATCGATATCCATTCCTAGAATTCTACTTGCAGCTCCCAGATCTTTCATTTCAAATTCTGAGCTCAATTTAGACTTTAGAACACATATATCAACAATAGACCTCCCAGCTATTAGAATATCATCCACATATAGAAGCAGATAAATGCAGTTTTCATGAGAAACATCTGAGTAGTAAATGAAGCTATCATACCTGCTTCTGATGAATTGTATTGAGCTCATAAATTCATCAAACCTCTTGTATCATTGGCGAGGACTTTGTTTTAAACCATACAGAGATTTTCTCAGTAGACAAGCTTTGTTCTCCTTATCTTCTGTATGCACTCCATCTGGAACCATCATATATATAGTTTCTTCTAGCATACCATGTAGAAATGATGTCTTTACATCCGTTTGTTGAAGATGCAGGTTCCATTGCGTCACCATAGCCAAAAGAATTCTGATAGACACATGTTTAACCACAGGTGAGAATATATCTGTATAATCTACACCTTCCTTCTGTGTGAATCCCCTTGCTACTAGTCTTGCTTTAAACCTGATTGAATTCTTCACACCAGTCTCAGATTTCTTTTTAAATATCCACTTACATCCCACTAGCTTCTGATTTTTAGGTAGTGAAACAATGTTCCATGTTTCATTATTCTCTAAAGATGCCAACTCTTCATGTATTGCAGAAATCCATTGATCACTTTCAGGACAACTTATTGCTTCTTGATAAGTAGATGGCTCAGAGTAATTGATATCTTCTGCAACTAAGAGAGCATAAGCAACATTGTATGATTTACCAACTCTTCCATAACCAAACATATCAGGAGCAATCTTGTTTGTTCTCTTTTCCCTATCCTTAGCTAGCTGATATGAAGATAGAACATTAGTATCATCTGTAGTGATACTTTCATTTGTATTATCTGATGTTGTACCACCTGTATCATCGTGTGGACTATCATTATTATCAGTTGAGTGATCTTTTCCAGTAGTAGTTTCACCTGTATCACTGTAATGCTCCACCTGAATTTCAGTAGTATGTATGTTAAGCTTAAGTGGCATATCATTCTCATTAAATACGACATCCCTGCTAACAATGCACCTCTTTTGATCAATAATCCACAGCTTATACCCTTTCACACCAGTAGGGTAACCCAAGAAGATGCATCTGAGAGCTCTAGGGTCCAATTTACCCTGCCTTATGTGAGTTAGAGCTAGACAACCAAACACTTTTAGATGATTATAGGAAGGAGGCTTGATTACCAGACCAAATTTCTTCAGGGGTTTTATTGTTCAGTGGTGCTGAAGGACTTCTATTAATAAGATAGCATGCTGTGGATGCAGCTTCACCCCAGAAATTCTTGCTCAAACCTGAGCTAATCAACATGCACCTCACCCTCTCCAGTATTGTCCTATTAAACCTCTCTGCAACTCCATTTTGTTGTGGAGTTCCTGGGATAGTTTTATGTCTCATGATCCCTTTTTCTTTACAGAAATCATTAAATTCCCCTGAGAGAAACTCCAAACCATTATCTGTCTTGAGATGTTTAATCTTCCTTTCTGTGAGATTCTCCACCTCAACTGACCATTCCTTAAAATTGCTGAATGTTTCATCTTTAGTCTTTAGCACAATTAACCACACTTTCCTGGAATAGCATCAATGATGGATAAGAAGTATCTTCCACCATTCATTGTTTGTGTGTTTGTTGGCCCCCATAAATCTGAATGCAGATAATCTAGAGGAGCCTGAGTAGTGTGTTTAGCTGTATCAAATCCAACCTTGTGTGATTTTTCCATGACACAGTTTTCACAAAACTGCAGGTGAGTGATTTGATCCCCTCCTAGAAGATTTTGCTTTGCTAACTCTCTCAAGCCCTTCTCACTGAGATGCCCCTTCTAGCATGCCACAGTTGAGTTTTATCTTTAGAAATTATGCTAGCTGAGATTCCTGTAATGGTGCAACCAACCAGATAGTATAGACCATTCTCCTTTATACCTTTCATAATTGTGATACCAGATTTCATAATGCTTAAAACACCATTCTCAGAAGAATACTTATGTCCAGATCCATCCAACACACCTCGAGAGATTAGATTCCTCTTCAACTTAGGAATATATGTGACATTAGTTAGTATTCTTACAACTCCATCATGTAATTTAAGCTTAATATCACCAATTCCTTCAATCTTGCACTCATAATCATCTCCCAGAAGCACAGAACCACATTTGATAGCTTTGTAATTCATAAACCAATCTAAATTTAGGCTCATATGAAATGAGCAACCAGAATCCAACACCCAACGCATATGAGATTTAGAATTTACTACAGAACATGCTTCAGAAACAACTAGTACCTCTGCATCACCATATGGTTTAGATGATTCAGCTATATCTGCATTGTTGTTAGCTCCATTTGCTTGAAAATTTCCATATTTCTTGTGTCTTTTAAGTTGAAAATATTGTTTCTTGAGATGACCAGGTTTCTTGCAGTAGAAACACTTTCTATTTTTAGTAACACTCCCATCTGCAAGTTTTTCTCTATCAGCTTTCCTTGCATCTGCATAAGCTGGTTGTTTGTTTCTTCCTTTAACCTTGTTACTCCACTTTTCCCTTATATTCAACTGACAGATCATTACTGGTAGATGGATTCCTGTGCAGCTCCTTATTCCTGAGAGCTACATCCACATCTTCATAAGTGAGCTTAGTGCTCTTATGAATAACCAATGCATCTATGAAATGCTCATAGGATTTAGGTAATGCTCCCAAGGTTACTAGTGCCTTGTCTTCATCAGTAATAGAAATTTGCACACTCTCAAGATCCTGGCACATCTTGTTAAAGTCATCCAGTTGTTAAGAGATTGATCTATCAGGATTAATCCTGAAGTTGAATAACTTCTTCCTCAAATGCAGCTTATTTGCAGAAGTCTTTGAGTTGCACATTTCTTCCAACTTCTCCCATACTTCTTTAGCTGTTTTGAGCTTTACAACCTCCCTGAGAATCTTATCATCAAGAGACAAGATTATAGTGCTGCGAGCTCTCCCCATGATTGTGGCTTTCTCCTTAGCATCAACATCAGTTCCAAATCCTTTATCACCCAAGAGAGATGCGTCCAAACCTTGATGAATGAGTAATGCTTCCATATTTGCTTTCCACAAACCGAAATTGGTTTTCTCCGTGAATTTCTCTACATCAAACCTCATAGAGAATCCCATTGTTGATCGAG
The DNA here is from genome assembly GCA_026545765.1 of Plantago major. NCBI lineage: Eukaryota > Viridiplantae > Streptophyta > Magnoliopsida > Lamiales > Plantaginaceae > Plantago > Plantago major. Next base: position 60,858,973 of record CM048839.1, on the reverse strand, counting down.
CACAAGAAGAGACTAGAGCTTCCCACAGACGGCGCCAATTGTTGAGTTTCAACAATCAATCTCTTCGAACAAACAATCGATCAAACAATAACAAATCACACAAATCGAAACAACACAACGATTACGTGGTTCGGCTTAACAAGCCTATATCCACGAAAAAATGAGCACGGATTTTATTGATCACAATTGTACGATTAAAAGCTCTCAATCAACGAAATGATCAAGCTCAATCGACTATCTGTAATCTTCTATCTTCAACTAATTTACAGAAGAATCAAGAGAACAATTGCGTAAAGGAACAAGCTGAAACTGTGTTACAGAAACTGAGAAAAAAAACTGAAATCGATCAATTAATCTTTTGTGATGATAACCGCCTTTGATTTGAAGAATGAAGAGATCAGAAAATGAGAAAACAGAAGAAGAACGCAAGCTGCTCTGTTTTTCTGTTTTTCCCTCTTCTTATAACCATCATAACAGCTATAACCGTTGTTTTAATCTCAGCCCTCAATCAATCTTGTTCTGATCCTGACCGTCCATCAGTTAGTTACTCTGTTTGAGCCACAATTCCAACAATATGGGGTGTAGGTAGTTGACAAAAGTGGATTATAAGATGTGTTCTGACACGCTATCCATGATAAATCGCTACTTGTATCAATAATTGAGTGAAACGGCACTTTATTCGATCCAACAGAAATGTTTGCGTAGAAAACTGTAACAGCAACAGGAAGACTTGTTACCGGTTTCTGAACATAGGAGTTGAAAGAGTTTCCAACTGAGTGTTCTAAATCCAGTACAATGGTTGAGTGAAGAAAGCTTATGACATTAAAGACAATAACACAAATGAGAAAAATAGACACCCTTGACATTATGATATATCGGTGTTAATTTAGTTCGAATAGTTTTGGTGAAATGATGTGGGGGAAGTAAGAAACATGTACATCCCAGTAAGGTTTTTATAAGCTAGGAGAGTGCATATATGAGTTCATCACTTGTACATGTTTCAACTACAGGGAATCATTCAAACAATATGCATGGTACACTTGTGTTTCAACTACCATGCATGTGCATGAATGATGCAGTTGATAGAGTGGTTCAAAATTTCAATTTTTAAAAACATGATGAAATGACTTTAAGTAGACTAGTTCAGGAAATGTTCTAATCATTCCCATCATGCAGCCTTTATTCAACAAAACCTACACTGTTAAGAGACAAACATAGAAGAGAAATGAGAAAATTGAGAGTTCATTCTACTCATCAAAATGAAAGTACATGATTGATATTTATACAAGTGAAAAGTGATATGAAGAGACAAAGACATCTCCACTACTTGTATACATTTAACTCTTCATCCACTTATTTGTACATTATCATCCACTAACTCCCATCCATTAACACATTGTGCATTTATCCATAACACTGCCCTTGAATGAACATGAGTTGGCGATGGTTGGTACTTGATGCCTCAAATCAAGTCCTTAATTTATAAGCCAAGAGCAATATAAATGATCACTAGAAAAAGCACGTAGTGAGTTGATAAGTTGTCCCGAGTGTCGTTCTCGAAAGACTTAACTAAGCTTGTCGATGTTTTAAAGTACTAGTTTGTCTAGAATTGCATCTTACGACCTCCAATTCTTTCTTTCGCAAATCAAACATATAGTAAACAACAAACACGGGTTTCATTTTGTTATCAATTAAAGGCGATGCGGTGGTGGTTTCATCAAGAGCTAGCTAGTATAGGTAAACAATGGAATACACGACTTTTGAAAAAGAAAACGTTTTATCAACGTAGTAGAGTCGTCAATTCTACTAGTTAGCGCTTGTAGTTGAATGCGTTGGGCTTAAATCGTAAGTAACCTTGAGGGTGAGAATCCCTCTTGTGGATTTTGGGTATTAAGAAACGATTGCTAAGACATTGAACTAACAAACGATTCGCAAGAATTCAACAAACCAAGAACAGTGTATTTTCATCCAAAGTCCTATACTAGCATGGTCAAGATTTCACCACCAACCCATGTGTGATGTTTGGCTACTCATACTCATGTTGTCACAGGCAAGGGATATAATAATCATAAGCATAAACATACACAAGAAGCAAGAAATCAGAAAGGTTACAAAATTACCGATTATGAAGAATTACCAAGCTCCAATGGATTAACAATGGTGAATAGTACTGTTTACAGGAAGAATTCTCAGACTGATGGTTAACCAAGAGTCCAACTCCAATCAGATGGATGATTCTTCGAACCCTAGACCTCTCAAAATACTTCCAAATGCTGTGTGAAATGAAAAAGTGATGTTTGAATTACAAAATCTGGAGTTTAAAATGCCAGAATCAGAAATGTAACGCTAAGAAACTGGAACAAATCGGCTCGCCCGCTCCGGCTCTTGGATGTAGCCCTCTGTGGCTGCGTCCAGAGCTCCGGGCGATCGCCCCACTTCCTTTTGGGCTCGATTCGCGACTTTTTGTCCATCCTTGACCCGTTTGGCATTCCGGGAACCTTCGTGGCACCTATTTGGAGTCTTGGAGCTTGAAATCTCCGACAAAGTGCATTCAAATGAATCATTTTGACTCCTTTTCGTCATGAAAAGTACCTAAAACCTGGAATCAAGGTGGAAACACAAACAAAAGACAAAGTATATACAAATAAAGGAAAAACTAAACTAAAGTTAGTAAAAACAAGGTAAAAGTAACCCGATGAGGTGTTCTAAAAACGTCTCATCAGTACGCAAAAGATATACTGCCTCATTAAAAACTTTGCTAAGAAAAATTCAGTGGGATTAATAAACTTAGTCAAGGGAAAAAAAGTGCAGTGCGTGTCAAACTCCCATGATCAATGCATTACTGTAATTCTTCAAACTGCTGCAATTCCAAGTTTCCGGACCAATTTCTCAAATGATGATGCCTGATATAATTTGATGAGCAAATCTTCAAATATGTTGTACTTGGATGGAATATTCTACTCATAGATAATGCGGAGAAGAACTTCTGTAATATGTGGCTCGTCTTCATGTGGAAGAACTTTTCAAATACTCAAAACATCATATAGTTCCAAGTTCCATAACATAACTCCATTATATTATAAGGTTAGACCAATTATGACCTTATATTTATCACATGTATATAGATATGTGGAGATAATTATATGTGCTTATAATGTTGCCTCGTTAAAAACCTTGCTAGGAAAAACTCAATGAGAAAAAACCTAGAACGGGAAAAAGAGTGCAGCCATTTCTCATGGAATGCGCAAAAATAGTCATCTTGACTGTCATTAATTCATGTAACTTCTTCAGGAGGTATAGTAAGGATTATTGTAGCTCTTGATAACTCAAATGATTGTGGTACTCCTGGACCATGTGAATCTCAAGGATAGTAAGAATACTCCTTGTAATAATCTCTTGCATGCTCAACTTCAAGTTGAGCTACCATTGGTGTAACCAATACCTCTTGAGAATTTTATCTCATACTTCAATAGTTCACTTGTGGTGAATTTTATCAACGTGAAGTTGATTATGAAATGAGTATAGAGGTTTGCATATATGAAACATGAAACTTTAAGTCTCCTTTTGGGACATCTCCAGCGTCATTGAACTTTCTCAAAACATATGAATTGTAAGTCAAAACTACTCACTTTTCATGTGTACAACATGCATGTTATGTTTAACTAATGACATTTAATATAAGAATAAACGTGTAAGTATGCAACATGATACCTAAGGATACTAGAAAAAACTAAATAATGTAATTTATGCAAGAATAAAAATATTAGGATGCATTACTTAGTATCTGAATGCACAAGAAATTTGACTCGATAATTCAACGGTACGTACGTATTTCGAATTCGTTAATCAAAAGGACTTCAGGTCCATGAGCTCATTTTCTATCATCATGACCGTCATGATTTCACCGAATTAACTCACATGTAAAATCCCCATTTACATGTCCAATCATTCATGTCCATCGATTTTTCATATGCATATAAAATATCTCAGTTCCATGTATACCTGTATCAAATCTCCTTGCCAGATTTTTTTTTAAAGTCAGTACTGATCATCAATTTCTGAATATTGTTTGTAAGTACCATTTCCTTTCATATAGGCCATCTATTATAGTTTGGATATATATGCCTTTTATTACATACATTACTCCTCAGGAGTACCAACTGCTTTATCTTGCCAATCTTTATGTATTGCAGTTAGTACGGGAACCGTATTTCACAGAGGTGAACAAATCTTTAGTACAATAGGCAAGATATCTCAATGTCCAACACATGCCATTCTATAATCGATATGTAACTCTGTACGCCTCAAAATAGGGTCATAGCGGGTTAACATTTAAATCATAAAATTTCATATTTGAACATATCTTGATATAGTAACATGAGGCTAAATCTTTACTTCATGTTTGAACTTTCAAATATATGGAATCAATTCACTCTATGAATTTATTTTTACTAGCTTACTCATGTTCTTCCTCCCGCATTAGTTCCCTGTTGAGAACAATATGATAGGGAGTCAATATATTTGCACACTTGGATTTTCTAGTCCTGAAAATAAATTTGCTCTCAAATTGGAGATAATCCTTGTGGGTTTTTGGCCACTTATATATCAATCATTAGCAACTTTAAAAGTGTAGCTTTTGCTCATTCAAGATCTTCATTTCCATGCTTAATCTCACTGTTGTGTCTTGCCATGATAATTAACACAACACGAGATAGCTTTCAGCACATAATCATATGGAAACTTCAGGTTTCAAAACAATGTTAAGTTATAATCGGATGGCCTAATTTGCCACATCAAATTTACACATGTCAGTCTATATTATCACTTTTGACATGTATACAAAAGTATAAAAAAAATGGCCAGAATGATGTGACGTAAAAATACAAATCTTTGTCCTTTTCAATTTGGCAAGACTTATAAATACTCATTCAATGAGTTATGTGCTCTTCTAAGGCACAAAGTTTGCTTGTAAGCATGCATTATAATATGTCTGATGTACATATAGCTTATAATATGTATACTTGTCACGAGCAATAGTTTATATGCGTACAAAAATTTTAATTTTTGGTTTTAGAAGTCTTTGCTGTGGGAATTGTCAAGTTTCCACCCAAACGCTTGGACAACAAAATTTAGCATATTATATAAAACTCTTTTGAGAATAAAATGCTCAATTCTCATCATCCCAACTTCAAGTTAGTGAGATATATTTGATCACTCGTATATTTCTCTCAACTTGAGGTTGATGAGTTCTTTTTTTTTTTTTTTTATGATTGCTTCTGGTGAAGCTTTGATACATGTATAAACAAGCAAAATGTTCACATTCACTTCAGGGAATGAGAATAATCATTTTTTAGAAATTGATTATGATCTTGCAAGTAAAGTTTTAAAACTTTATTATTTTTTTCCAATAAACCAACTTGACATTAGGTCATTTTGCAACCCTCTTAATTTTCTAAGTGTCTCCAATCACTTCGGGGAAAAGAGAAACATCATTTTATTTGTTATTCATTATACAAGATGACAACTTTTACAAATAAACTAAACTTCTAGTTCATCATCATGTAAAATATGTATGAATAACAATAGTTGTACTCATATTACAGTACTATGATCTATGAGACTAAACAGTGTTCTTATGAGCTAGCTATATGGGTATATTTTTATCACATACATATCAAGTTTATAGTGGTCTTCAAGATCCATACTATTTAGTTTGCACATGATTGCTACTTTGCGAGCAATAATAAGAAATCGTGCTTTTATGAGAATGACTTTAAGTCCACTTGCAGACATATTGTTCTAACTTTAGGTTGGGCAAGCTATAAAAACACTAACGCAACTAGCTTCATGTTGGAAGTTATTACTTTCTTTTTATCACCATAAATAAGAATTTTTAATATGTATGTGCATCATCTTCATGATGGCTAGAATATCGATCCATCCGATCGTTGATTTATCATGTATATTTTTGTGGCTCTCTCACCACTTACCCATTTTTGTAAATACCTGATCTTTTTCTTTCTTTCGAATTAGATTGGATTTGGATGCGTTTCTGTATCATGGAATTGGGGATAGCTATGGTTATTTGACAATGACAAGTACAAAGGCTAGTAGATTTTGATGAATTTTCACATCAACTAATTGCATCAAAAAACAGAAAAAGGTTGCACCAGATCTTTTCTTAGATAAGGAAGGTAGTACGAATTGTATAACTCAATTGGTAGCACAATTGTATAACTCAATTGGTAGAGTCATGCTGATAACGTGTTAAGAAACAAACATAGAAGAGAAAGGAGAGAATTGAGAGTTTATTCTACTCATCAACATTAAAGTACATGATGGGTATTTATACAAGTGAAAACTGATATAAAGAGACAAAGACATCTCCACTACTTTATACATTTAACTCTTCATCCACTTATTTGTACATTAATCCTTTCGTCCACTAACTCATGTGATTTATCCATAACAAACACTAATTAAATCATTGTCTAATGCATATATTTATCTAGGTCAATTACCACATAGGAACCACGAATATGAGTATGAATACGAAAAATGATAAAATTCAAAATTTTAAAATGCGAATACGTCAAGAATACGTTTGATTATTTACATTTATATATTTTTATGTTGTGATATAGATAATTATATGTCAGGATTAGATTTATTAAATCAGGTTTTTTAGTAATTACTAAATCACAACATTTTTAAACTTTGACCTATTTACGAAAAAAAAATAAGAAGTCTTGTTAAAAAAGGACTCTTTCAAAATTCAGTTCTATAAAAAGCGATAACATATAAGAATAACTTACGGTTGTAAAGAAAAATAATACTTATTCTTCACGTATTTTTACGTATGCGTATTGAATACGTAAGAACAGATTGAATACTTCATGCTAGAAACGTATGCTACTTAGGTTACCCCATTGTATTTGGTTGGTTCGCTAGGTGATAGATTCATATTGTAGATTGTAATTGTATTATGTCATCCCATAGTTGGAAGGTTATGAGCATACATACCAGCATTAATATTTTCCTCACCTGCCTTGTAAACTAATTATTTGGAAGGCCCTAAATTAATTTCTTCATGTTTTAAGATAGATTGGTTATCACTTTTTTTTTAATTTTTTTTTTTTATCAAAACATCTGTTATCATTCATTAATCAGCAAATAGAGTCAAATACATGAAATATCAAAAGGGAGAACATTTTCTCCATCATCATCAGCAACAACATTTTTTGCTAAAGCATGTGCTAAACCATTGCCTTGTCTTGGAATAAACTGGAAAGTAATAGAATCAAAAGAAGAACTTAAGTCTCGAATGGCCTCAACACAATCTCCAAATGATAGATAAATACCAATGTTTCTTATATGTTGAATAAAGCATTGCGATCACCTTCAATAGTTACTGTGCAATGAGAGAGCAAGACTTCTGAATAGCGATGAAAGGCGGCGCCTCGGACCCTCTCGATCTGTAGAAATAGAATTTTGCATCTGCTCCAACTAATAACGTCCCCATAGCTATTACGAACCACCACTCTAAGGCCAATAGACGAAGGAGTGCAAGTAACGGAAGCGTCAAAGTTAACTTTGAACGTTCCAACAGCTGGTGGTTGCCACATCGATGCAATATCTGGGGGTCTTGGATTGGAGAAGTAAGGTTGAGCAGCTTTGTAATTACTAACGTAGTCCATTGCAAAACGAGCCGTGCCCATAGGTTCCTCACGACTTCCTTCATGTACCACCTGATTTCTGTTATGCCAAATACTCCAGCAAGTACACACAAAAAGATCAAGATCCTCCTTACACATCTTCTTTCTGACATCCATAAACCAATCCCACATGACTCTTGTATCTGAAGATAAATAATTATTAGCAATAGGAGAAATGGCCCAAGTAACTCTTGCAAAATGACAATTCCGAAACAGATGGATAATTGTTTCATCAGCACAATGACAAACAGGACAAAGGGCATCATCAACAAGATGTCTGTGTCATAAAACATCAAGGACAGGAAGAGCTTGTTTCAAGAGACGCCACATAAAAATCTTTATCTTATTAGGTAAATTACATTTCCACACAAAATCCCAATTACCCTCCAGAATCGAACTACTGCTGCGCCATGTACTGTAGCAACCTGTTGATGACGAATATACCGAGCTAAATAATAGGCTGTCCGGACAGAATAAAAACCATGCTTTGTATAATGCCACACCCTCATATCAGCACAGGACTCATGTAATAGAGGAATACGAAGAATAGCAGCAACATCATCATCCCAAAATAACTGAGTGAGTAAATCTCTATCCCAACTAAAAGCAGATATATCAATCAGATCAGAGACATACAAATCAGCCAAAGCATGAAAATTAGGAGTGACAACACGCAAAGCATAATCTCGAGGAAGCCAATTATCAGTCCAAACATGAATACTTTCACCATTACCCACTCTCCAACACACACCTTTGCGAATAATTTCCAAAGAACTACACAAACTCTTCCAAGTATAAGAAGAATTACACTTTGTTGTAGCATCAAGTACATCACAATCAGAAAAATATTTCGCTTTCAGAACCCGGCTAAGAAGAGAATCTGGATAGTGAATAATTCGCCAAATCTGTTTCCCCAACATAGCCAAATTAAAAGACCGAAGATCACGAAAACCCATACCCCCATCCCTCTTATTCTCACACAAAGAATCCCACTTAAGCCAATGAATTTTATTTTTCGGACCATCTCCCCACCAAAACTTTGCAATAACAGACTCAATTTCAGTAAGAAGATAATCAGGAAGCTTAAAACAACTCATTACATAAGTAGGAATAGACTGGAAGACAGCTTTAATAAGAACTTCTTTCCCTCCTTGAGACAGACTATGCTCCCCAAACCCCTGAGTTTTCTTCCAAACCCGCTCCCTCAACCACCCAAACACCTCTTTTTTCGACCGACCCATATCAGTAGGCAAACCTAGATATTGCTCATGCTTATCAACAACACGCATCCCCAAAATACCCCTCACCTCCTGCACCCTCTCACTCGGAGTATTACGACTAAAAACTACTGATAAATCACTTTTGTCTATCTCATTTCCAGGAAAGAAAGATAAATCATAAATGCATAACCATGATAATTAACTTATGATAGGTGGTATAAAAGTAGACTAGTGCAAAAAAGTGTCGTTGTTAGTCCAAATTCTTACAGTGTGTCTAACTGTTAGAACTCTCACAACAGTTTTTAAATGACACATAGATAAATCATAAATTACACATGCATTAATCCAAAAGTTCACTTTAATATCCATGCTCACAAATTTAAATGACATGGAAAATGAATAAAAGTGGTTTCTGATTTCTTTATTTATTTCTGCTTTTGTTTTATTGTAGCTATTATAAAGCAAATCACATGACAGGTCTCCATACTTTGAAAAATTTCAATTCAGTCCCTACAATTTTTCTAATTTTACAATTAAGTCCGTCAAATTCTCTACCCATAATTTTTTAAAAAACCTCAAACCAGTAACAAAACTTTTGGATCGAATTCAAACATAAACCAAACATCTTCAAACACCAATGACAATGGTTGATTGGAGTTTTTCAAAGAGCTCTGGCAACGGTATATAAACACCAACGACAATGGTGCATAAACATCAAAGAAAAAGAAGGGAAAGAGGAAAAGAGAAGAGAGGAAGGGAAAGAACAAGAAGATGAGACAAATAAGAGAAAGAAAAGAAACAAATTAGAAAATGAAGACGGAAGAAAACCAAATAAGCAACAAGAATAAATGTATTTCCACATGAGACAAGGAATATCCATGTGGAATATATTAAAATGCCCGGTCCATAAAATGCAATTTGGACAAATCTGTAATACTTTGCAAAGGTAGAGACTAATTTGGACCCAGGATCGATTTCAGGAGGAGCGGAGGAGATGTAATTTTTATCCCAAACCAATTTAGCATGGGAGTCTAACTTTTATCCATGTTTTACACAGTAGTGAATTCAGTACTTTCACATACGATCCTGTCTACATTAAACTAATAACTCAAGTAACTAAGACCGGTTTCAAACGCTGGTGAACACTCTCTATAAACTCAAAATTAAATGCGACACGCATTAATTCGTCCATGTGAAGACTAGTTAAGATCGCATTGCATCTGATCATCCGTGACGATACTAATATTGAGCTAATCACTAAACCTTGTTCAACAGTATTGGTTAGTGAATGCTCGCTTCTCGTCATGTCCAGTCATATATGACTTATCCCGAAATCATACAAGTGTAATCACTTAGGATCGCTGACTAGGATAAGTCAGTCTACTCATTTGGCCGAAAGGAATCCAGTAATGGCTTTATCCTCTTATCCCAATTCTAAGGATAAATCGTCGTTGACGTGTTTAATAAATATCATCCTTGAAAGTGGACAACTCCAACGGGAGGTCCAAAACAACAAAAGTGGACAATTGGCGTGGGACGGATGGATTATATCTTTTTCGTAGCTGACATATGTTGATATATAAGCAAACATATATCAATGCAATCAGACGTTTGTATTCTTTACTTGGTTAAAATAGAACAAAGCAAAAACATAAGTGAAATCATGAAATTTGCATCGAGACATGAACGAGGACAATGTGCAATGCATGCAAAATATCAAAATTGATAAATTCTATGTCAATTTACAAAAAGTTACGTTGAATTGAATTGAGATAGCCAATTGAATGTAAAGGTAAATTCGAAGGGTAAATCGATATATTTATCGATGTTTTAAATTTTAATTACTCTTTTTTTTGGTAAGTTTGACTACACAATTAAACTTAGGCGTAATGACAAAACGTCAAGTGTGGATTTAGAATCATCAAAATTTGTTTGAATTATTCCTCAATCAATATTCATTTACAAAGTTGCACTTCCTACAACTTTGTGTGGCTTTGTCCACACACACACATATACTCCATCTGACCCGATTTTAACTTTTTGCATTCCATTTTGTGACGTTCAAATTTCAAGTTCCTATTTTAAATTCTCATATCTTTAATGGAAATCTGTCTTATATTTTATTTACTATCTCTCATACTTTATTTAATCTTTTTTTCTACATGTACCTATCTATTTTAAATCAAGTATAGACGGTTTCGCACAAGATTCTGAAGATGAAAAAATATAACGAATTAACCCGTGCTAGTATGAAAATCTTGGCATTTAATTTTTGCAGTTTCAAAAAATTTGTGGATGATTGTGCTAATGTGCCCAAAATATCAGAGATCATTCTTCCACACAGAACAGAAACCAAATCCACACCCACCACACCTGCCGCCTTAGACTACTGTCACTCTGCTTGTTTTTTCAACACTTTTTCCATCCTCCTTATTCCAATTTTTCTTTTCATTCTCATTGACTCATTGTTTTCTTTTTTGGGTAAATGTGAAAACAACAAAAAGAGAATTTCTTACATTAGGATTATCGGATTGGATCGGTGTGTTTTTCGATTACACCGATCCAATCCGGTAGCTTCGAAGACTCACATAATCCTAATCTCAACTATCAGAGCTCTGTTTGTATTGATTTGCTGGCGTTTTCTATAGTGTGATTACTAGTTAGGGTTCTTGTAAATGGAGGTGTGGGTTGTTGCTGCAGCTCAGCAGCTGAAGAATCTTACTAGGGATAATTCTTGGAGAAAGCCATTGGTGGAAGATAGGACTAGAGAAAAGGACTTGGCGTGTACTAGTGGTCTCCAAAACGAAAATTTTGCAATGTTGGATAATTCTGCTAGTCAGAGTACAATTTCGATTTCATCGGTTAGGTTTTTAAACAGTGAAGATATTTCAAGGGATTGGGAACGTAGAGTAGCTCGAGACTTGCTGCCTCAGTCTTCGTCAACAGAAATGGGGTTTTCGTATGGATTTGGAGGAGATAGGAGTAGCCTTAGAAGTAGACGACTCACGAGTAAATTCATAAAACCGTGGAGCTCTCTTGAAAGTTGTCTAATTGCTCAGTTATGTAAGGAGTATTATGAAGTTGAAGAATATACTTACTCCAAGCATACGCTAGAGAAACGAACTTTAAGGCCATTTGTTGTCACTGATGGAAGCAGAATAATTAACAGAAGGTCTCGGGAATCCTTCATGACTAGAGAGGTCAATCGGAAGTCGCAGAAGGATGTTTATGCGGAAGATGGTGTGTGTGTGATTGGTGTTCCCAGGCTGCCTAATATTGTAACTCCAGGGACACAAAAGAAAGCTAAAGTTAGAACAGAACAGCAGGTTTCAAGGAGGAAATGTTGTGAAATGAGCAATCTGGATCGCAGCAATGCACTAGGTGATTTGTTGTACTGACTTGTTTTGAATTCATTTTTCGCACAGGCGCAGTCTTTAACTTACAATTTCTTCATCTTGTGTAACTCATTTGTTTTGGAATTGCAGTCAGAATAGAACCGGTGATGTAAACTTGTTTCATCTGCATTGTAGTATTTTGTTACAGGAATAAATGGATAAGCTTTAGTGCTGGTGGTTTTTTTTCAGTTTTACTTTAGTAAATATAGCTTGGTACATAGTAGAGAAAAACACTGACTTTGTGGTAAAGGCAAACAAGATTATTTTATCTAGTTTAGCTATTTAAGATAGACAACGTATATATCATTGATTGCATGAGTTGCTGAGGGTATGGTGAATCTAAAGTAATTTTATAATTTGTCTGCCTAAGTTGAACAAACATGATCAAAATGGCGGAAGTTACCTCTTCCTTCTTTGGGGAGAACAAGTGCAGTTATCTTTGTCCATTTGTGGGTTTTAAGCACTTTCATTTGGCAAAATGTTGTCAATAATAAAGAAATTACCATACTTGCTCATTCTCATACTATATGGTGATACTGTTTGCGGAAAGATAAGTAAAGCAATCAATTTCCTATATGTGTATGTAATTTCTTGATTCGGTTAAATATTGTACTTGCCTTCACTGCAATTTGAAATCCTAATTCAGTGTAAGTTGCTCCGTTAGTCACCTGTAGGTCACAGGCTCGTGGCCTAAAAACACCCTCTTTGTTGTTTTGCCAATTATATTCTCTGGCCCTAACGTTCTCTCTTTTAGCAGGATCACTTGAAGGGGCTTTTCTTATTTATCTTGGATTCACGACGGGCATAATTTCTTCTTTCATGGCAAATAAGCGGGAAATGGACAAGTTGAATAAGTTGTTAAAGCAGAGCACAAACCTAGTTCAGGATCTGCAGGATGAGCTCGAGATGAAAGATTCATTAACTGTGAAGGAGCTGGCAGTGGAGGATTTTGAATCACGTGATCTGCACAATGCTTCATACTGTGACGATGATGTACATGCTTCATCTCCTGAAATGAAACTAGGCAACTCCTTAGGGGATTCTACTGAAGAATTTTACCACCCAAAGCCTGAAGAAGAATCTATGAGTCGAATCGAAGCAGAACTCGAAGCTGAACTCGAGAGGTTGGAGTCAAGCATAAATTCATCAAGGCTGGAACGGAAGATATCCAACATGGCTGAGGTATGGATGCCGTGCTGCTTGCTTAACTTTGCAGAAATTATGCTAACAGGGGCTTACAGATAATAACAGGCGATTGTCTTGCTGATTTGCTCTCCCAGTTTTGGCTTTAACTTCTTCCTCTTACTGTTGATTAATAACATAGACAAATGCCTATCACACGTCTCTAAGTGTCAAGTTGGTAATTTAGTGTTGATTTTCTAGGGAAAATATACTGTGTATAGGACTGTTGGGGACTATTATTTCTGCTGGTTAATAACACTGTTGATTCCTGTGTTAATGCTGATTTACTGAAAATCAGTTATCTCCTGCTCAATGTCCCTTTTTTCTGAATTATTTGAACCGGTTAGCTTCCAGCCCTCGTTAAAAATACTACTAGTTTAATTTCAAGTTGGTATTCATAATTCATTTGTCAATTGTCAATTTTCATATCCTATTTTCACCTTAGTTGTTCTGCTGGTGACTGGTTGGCTGAAGGTTAACGGTTCATGAACGAAAACAGCCTCTTTGCATAAATGCAAGTGCAAAGTTGCACACAATATGTCTGCCATGCTCTCTCTCTCTCTCTGGGCTTAGCACACATGATTTCCCTTTTTTTACTTCTATCGTCGTAGTATATAAGAATGACAACATTCATAGCAAAACTCTCTTTCTTAGTGAATGAAAACCTTCTATTCAAGTCTCTAAATTATTGAAAGTAAATCAGTATGAGCAATTCTCCATGTCATGTTCAGTTTGCATGACATGGAGAATTGACCGTAATACACTTCAACATCCATGTTGGCATTTTATGATAGTTCTGTCCGGTGAAGGCCTTTCACGTCCTCACATGATACATCATAATTTAGGTGGTTTTGCTTACGTTTCTATCTGTCTTGCTTGGCTGCATGCACTATTACACTTGCATATGATGTAGTGATAAGAGCATGCACATATATATGCTTTCGATTAATCAACTCATTTGGGTGCACTTTGAACTTTGAAGCGAGCGGTATGTTGTTATCAAAGGAGGTAGTTGTAGTATATGTTGGATTAGAATATTTGCTTATTTGTTTGGTATATTATACAAGAGGGGATAGAACCAATTATGACTTGTTTGAGGGTAGACCTTTTTTTTTTTTTTTTTTTTTTTTTTTTTTTTTTTTTAAATCTCTCGACATTTTTTGAAGTTCAACTGCTTATTTAACAAACTCTACTGGACCTAATTGCAGCAACATCCAGATTTTGTAACCGATGTTATAGTTGGAGAGTTAAGAGCAGACTTGTTTGGTGAAAAAACTGGCGCCCAACTTTATGCTGATAGGGATGGAAGTGGCAGTTCCACTCCCCAGTCCGCTCGATATCCCGTTGACCCGAGAGAGCTGAGCCTGCGATTACATGAAGTTATCCAGTCCAGACTTGAAGAGCGCATCAATGAACTTGAGGCAGCACTTGAAAGTAGCCAAAAAAAAGTCATGGAATGCCGAAATATGCCCCCCATAGACGCCCCTATCTATGGAACACGTAGTCCAGTTGTGGGAGATGGACAACCATCTTTAGACCAGCCGTTCGTTATCAATTTATCAGGGGAAGCTCTTTCAGCGTACAATGAGGCGTATGAGGAGTTAAATAAGTTATCAGATTCGGATGAGGAAGAACCCAGCAACCATCAAGAGATGTTTCATGAGCACAAGCAAGTCATACATCCTGTCCAAAATGGCGTGTTAAATCGTTACGTGGTGCACTCAACCGATGGGACTCCACAAACGGAAATCAGTTACGTAATGGGTGGAGATCATGACGATGATGATGTGGACGAGACTGATGATGAGATGGAGAGGCTGTTGATAAGGCAGATTGTGGAGAAAGCAAGGCAGGGTTCTCCTGCGCTGTTGAAAGCTCAAAGATCTTTGTTGTTAAATTATGAAAATGAACATTGAAATTTAAGAAACAATTGAAATGAGAATTTTGCCGAGTTTATCTTCCAGTTCTTGACACTTTCTAGAAGTTGGGTACCTTGTTGCAATGTGCTCAACTTGTGGAATTTGGAGTTATTATCTGTCCTGTTTCTACTGATTGCGTTTACCACTTGATTTTTAAGTTTGCAATTACTTCTAATCAGATATCTCTCAGTATACATCTTTTTCCCTCTTCATAGCCGCTATCTACCATACCAGAATCATGCTATTGTCAGAGTTTGTAGTTCAAATTTGGTGATTTATGGTGAGTTTGGTACCAACTATGGGTGAAGACAAAAACCGGTTCCAATTCACTATTTTTTTTTTAGAATCTGGGTTATAAAAACGGACTTGGCCCAGCAAATTAGTTGTTTGATTGGTTGACTTGTAGATGGATATAAATAAGAAACTCATTTGACTGTTGTTTGGTATATGGGTTTTGAAGGTGTAATAATTACTTAGTAAATTACCTAGGCAAGGGTAAAAATGTCTAATCGCGTTGTATTTTAAGGCAAATGAACACACCTTATCCGACGTGGCACGAAGCAAGAATTTGGGCCACCAGCTAAACCTCCTTTTTTTTTCAAAACTACCATACGATCCACGTAGACTAAATGCCCAATCGAGTTGCCAAGAGAATGTCCCGATCACTTGGCCCAAAAAAACTCCAACCCAAAACAAACCAAACAAGTTTTTGGACCTTGCTTCATCAGTAAAACCGGTCCGTCTGCCAGAACGGCTGGTCGATATTGTACGTACCCTGAAAAGCAAAATCAATCTTATCAAGGAAGAATGTTTCTTTCACGGGCTGTTCATATGAGCTTCAAGACATCTACTCCGAGAAAACGCTTGGCCGTTTTGTTTTGTTTTTTTTAAACTTTCTTGCTTTTCCTTTATCAGCTCAGTGCTTGATTACTTTGCTTTTTTTTTTTTTTTTTTTTTTTCCTCCATGTGACGGTTTGATGATTTACTGAAATTACCATCATGGACGCTGTAAAATTTATCTGAGTCCTGTAATGGAGACAACTTGTTTTTATGAATGACTTTAGAACCTTTGTTGCTTTAGTTAAAGGAATATTGACATTTATTTAAATTCTCACCCCATCCTTTCATAGGATCCATTGCTGCAATGTTCCGCCTTGACCTCTCTGCTCGCAATGAGTTCAAGTCCAGCAGAATTCATCGGATGCGCAAAAGGGTACTTTCTCAATTCCATTCGATTTTCTGGTATATGAATTGCTTTAGGGTTCTGTTAGACAACATTTTTGCAATTGTTTGGGCTAATTTGGAGGTGGTATAGTTTAATTTGCATTCTGGAATGCTGTTATGGGATTTTGTTTGTGACACTCTAATTTCGTTGAGTTATCTGGTTTTCTTGATGACATTGGTGATTAAGCAGTTTGAAACTTTGAATGCTACTTTTGGTTGGGATCTGGATTCTAGGTATTGATTCTTGTACATGTATTGCTTGTATGCAAGCTAATGTGAGGATTGGTGTATGCAAGCTAAGGACTAAGGTAAGGATTGGTTTTGGTTTATAGAGAATACTAGATAGGTACCATTTTCCTCTTTATGGTTGCATGGAGCGAGGAAAAATGAAACGTTTGTATCCTTTTGTATAGTGTGGGTGTATATATATATATATATATATATATATATATATATATGAAAGTTAGGTTTTTATTAAAAAATTTAACTATAGGACTTGAAGCAAGAATAATTGTGGGATTTTCTTGAATTATTTGGTATTAAATAATTACAAACACTTACACCGAAGTAAGAATATTGACAATGCCAATATTTCCATTGTTTCCGTATCAACATTTAATTAGATTTACTCAGTCAACAAGCTAAATATGGTACCAAATTAATCGTGTTTGTGTCAATTCAACAATGCAAAAAATAGA
This sequence comes from Plantago major, assembly GCA_026545765.1. Taxonomy (NCBI): domain Eukaryota; kingdom Viridiplantae; phylum Streptophyta; class Magnoliopsida; order Lamiales; family Plantaginaceae; genus Plantago; species Plantago major. Next base: position 60,841,620 of record CM048839.1, on the reverse strand, counting down.
CGTACCTAAAATAATTCAACTAAAATAGAACAGTTACTACATTAATAGCGTCTTCAAAGCTCTAGCCCTTTATTAATCTATCTATCTATCTATCTATCTATCTATCTATCAATATATATCTATATAATACATCAAGCAAAAAAGTTTTTGAGTCATTCTACATTGTTCACATCAAACAATTATTTGCCAATTCCCTGATTTCTGATTGGTCCATTTTTTTGCCTAGCTGTTAAGAAGCTTTATTTTGATTAGTCAAAAGTTTCAAATCCTGCTTATGTGTTTTCATATGGATGAAGTGCAGTTATGAAAAGAGGCTTTTAATACAAAAGATTTTTCGTTTGGTAAGTTGCGAAACTTGCAGAGGTTAGTAACTTGACAGTATCTCAAACATGGAAATTTTTCCATAGCATATTTACTCGCTAATACAAATTCACACCTACAAAAGGTAAGTTAATAAACTGAGACCTACAAGAATATTAAATACTTATGTAAAACAGTTTAAAGTTTAAACTCATATAAACATGAAAACATATCGCATTTTTCAGAAACTATGAGTTTTAGAATGAGTGAGAAATTAAGAAATTCTCAATCAGAAAAGATCCAGAAATCATATCTATTTTTTAGTGGAAGAATATTACATATAACTCAATTATACAATTTCTCACATAATAAGGCAAGTCAATAAATTCAGACCTAAAAAAATATTAATGAGGATCTAAATTAGTTTAACCCTTCTAATCATGCACAAAAATTATGCTCTATGAAATCGGTAGAATATCCCCTAAATATCACGTTCAATATTAATACACATTCACTCATTCATTCACTCATATCTACCGAAACTGAGAAGGGTTGAGTTCGAAAGTCTGAGTTTGAGAATACTGAGAATGAGGAAAGAAAGCAATTTTGCAGTGAGTTTTTCTCTCTTATTCATATACTACCTAGGCCTCTTATTGAATTCGAAAGTATTGAGTTCAAAATACATGTTAATATTGAATCTTATTTGGCTGTGTTCTTCAGTTGATGCAGATTTTTTCTCGGCCAACATCCAAGTAGTTCTTCGAAGTAATAATCATCCGGTTGTAAAAGGTTCGTATTTAACTACATGCCATCAATTTTACGTTTACCTGCATAAACCAAATACAAAAATTCTGAATCCAGTGACAAATCTGGTAGTTGTTAGATAGTTTCAAATGTGTTGTTTTACAATTTACAAACCTCGCAATCTTTTAAATATTCTCACCTATTAGATAGTTGCTTTTATTGTTCTATATAGTTTGGATGAATCCATAAATAACAACCAGTCAAGTCCCTTAGTGATAGATGGCATGTTGTTAAATCTTGTTGTATTCATAGAATTAGAATTAAAATCCAATTTCAAAGAATTCTACAAGCTAATCAACTGGAATAGTAAATTCGAGTTAACACACAGTTACAAAAAGAGAAATGTCAAAATTTATGCAAAATGGAACGCAGATAAAGAAGTTTTAATTATTTTTGTGATGTGCATTCCAACTACCAGGCTGAAGTTCTGGATGATGGTAGATGTGTCATTGCAGAGTGTTGACATAGTTAGAGTATGATTATCATAATTGATTCACTTCATTTATATTATTTGCTATATGTGTGTTCACCTACCTGCATTGCTACATCACAATAATAATAACAAAATTAAACAATAGTTAGTACATAGACAAACAAAACTAATTTTGGATGGCAAATGTTGTAGAACATGTCGAGATCCAGTGCTTTGATTCCGCTTATGGCTCTAGAAAAGAAAACAAAGTTCCGGAGTGTTGAAGTTCGTGTCTTGCACTACTGGGTTCAGATGGACAAATTCGGCAAACAAGGTTTGGACATGATCCTCATGGACAAAAATGTAAGTTGTACTTAAGTTATCAAGTATTTAATTTTTGTTTTCTACACTATTTATGGACACAACTTTTATCCTTTCCCTTTGGGGAAATGGATCATAAGTATCAGCATAAATGTTCATTTCAATAATTCATCTTAATTCATCTATGTATTAATAATTCATCTTAATTCCTTGGCTCTAATTCACCAATGTTCATTTCAATACACTTTAATGCTGTTTGGCATACAATTATATTTCAATTTTAATCGAGTAAGTTCGTATCGTATTTGTCTAACCATTTTAATCGAATCAGAACAATATCCATTTTCAATACAACAATTAATTACAATTCAATTAAAATATTTCTCACTTTTCTTTTTCATTTGTTATAACAACATTAAACTAATTAAATAATAATAATACCAATTAAATAATTATAAAACATGTTGCACATATATTCCACTTCAGTTTTACACACCCTATATAACAAATCTAAAAACCTATAAAATTTTAATTATATTTCAAACACAATTTTTCACAATTTAATTACTATTCATCTATTAAATTTACAACCCAAATAGTCTATAAGTTTTTGCTAGGCTATACTCCGTCTGTTTCGAGTTTAACTTTTCACATTCAATTTTAAGATAATAAATATAAATTATTACTCCCTCCGTCCCAGGTCAAATGTCCTGTTTTGACTTTTTAAGGTCATCAAATTTAAACTTTGACTACATATTAATCTTAAACTGTAATAATAATAAAATGTTCAAGTAAATTATATATTGACAATTTTAGAAGTAAAGTTTTATTATACAATTTGATTAATTATTTTGCATTTATGGTTTGTGAGTAATTCGTAGTCAAAGTTGAAGTTTGTTGACTGCAAAAAGTCAAAACAACATTAAAATGAACTGGGACGAGGGAGTAGATTATAGGTCAAGATGGAGCACATGGTTTTATTACGTTGTTAGTAAACGTCATCACCTATAATGATGACAAATAAAACTCTCTTCTCCAAGCCTACAACAACTTCTCCAGAATACAAATTAAAACCTAAAAACATTGCAGGCCTTTGAACCTGGATTTTTACAAATGACATTATTTTTCACTATACTCGTCGAGTATCGACGGGTCATTTACTAGTACATTAAAAGAAAAACCATTCTTCAATTCTCAAGCATGACACATTATCAATTATGTGGAGTTGTTGAGCAATCCTATTGGCTATGAAATGTCTAGGTGGCAGGCTGTCACAATTTTCATTCACTAAATTTTGAATTTTAAAATTACTGCAGCCATATTTACAGAAAATAATGCAAAATATGTTTGTTATGTTTAATTATGGGAAGAATGAAAGAAACAGAATACAATTACAAAAGCTAATTTAAGGCAATTATTACATTCCGAAAATAATTAATATAATGTAACAAATAACTAGGGTTTTAGATAGTCAGTTTTCATTCTCCAGGCTGCTGTGGAAGTCTTCAACGCTGTTGCTGTGCTCCTTTGAAGGTGAAAGTCTTTATAGTGCTATGTCATCAAAACTTGATTAACACCTACAATCTCCATCAATTTTGTTGTAGTAACTAATCAAGTATTCATTCATGTATTCTACTTATCTTACAGAGAAACCTACATAATTCAGTGTACCAGCTACACTACTCACCAAGGTACGCATAACTAAATTAAATTTCTTACTGTTCAATACCGCCATGTTTAGTCATCAAAATTTGTACTGATCAAGAACATACGTTTTTATGCAAGTAAAACAATCGAATCTTTGCCTTAACCATTACTGACATAAGTTTTTCCCTATAATCCACATACACAATATAAATCTTTGCCTTAACCACGCTGAAATAACAAATGAATATAAATATGCAATTTTCATTCACTGATCAAGAACATAAGTTTTTATGCAAGTAAAACAATCGAAATCTTTGCCTTAATCATTACTAACATAAGTTTTTCCCTATAATCCACATACACAAAATCAATATGCAATTTTCATTCACTGATCAAGAACATAGTAAATATGAAACTCACGGAAGCATATAAATAATGTATGGACAATATACTGATTTTAGTAAACAACAAATACACCCAAAATCAATCAACCCAAACACAATTTTCTGTTGCGACAAACTAAGCATAGATTATACTAAGTGACACAAAAGCAGTGTGACAAACTAAACTAAAAGGCTGATATGGATAAGCAAATTATTGCCTCATTTAACGATTTAAGAACCGAGCTAAATCCTTCTCACAAGTACCTTTCGACCAAGAGCCCTAATTTTTGGGGGAAAACAGAGAAAATCAATTAAAAAAGATGAGATTTCAAGTGATTACGCCGGAACTAAAACATTAACGTGATTAAATAACCGATTTAAGTCAAGATCCCTAAAATTTGGGGGAAAACTTTGAAAATCGAAACAAATAAACGAGATTTCAATTGAATAAAACGATTTAGCTCAGATCACACATCATCATAGCTTCGGATTCTGATTCGAATTAACTAATGAGATGAAAGAATCGATTTAATTCAAGATCCCTAAAATTTGGGGGAAAACAGTGAAAATCGAAACAAACGAACGAGATTTCAAGTTATTCAAACGATTTAGCTCAGATTTCACATCATCATAGCTTCTCGGAATCCGATTGGAAACAAGAACCCTAAAATTTCGAACCATTAACGTGATGAAAGAACCGATTTATGTCAAGATCCATAAAATTTGGGGGAAAATAGCGAAACTCGAAACAAATCAAATGAGATTTCAATTGATTCAAACTATTTAGTTCAGATCTCACATCATCATAGCTTCGGGATTCCGATTCGAGTTCATTCACAAGATGAAAGAACCGAATTAAGTCAAGATCCCTAAAATTTGGGGCAAAACAGTGAAAATCGAAACAAACAAACGAGATTTTAAGTGATTCAAACAATTTAGCTCATATTTCACATCATCATAGCTTCGGGATCTGATTGAAAACAAGAACCCTAAAATTCGGGGGAAAATCTCGGAATTTAATCAAACAAAACCGAAACAGATTCGGCCAAGAACTTCGAGAAATGTCCAAGTACTTCGACAAAACAGATTATCGAAGAAGAAGAGCGAAGTGAGATTGGCCAAATCTTCTCACCGAAACATTAGGAAGAAGAAGAGCGAAGTGAGTAAGAAAAGAGAGAACAGAGTGAGTCAGTGAGAGAAGAAGAAACAGCGAGAGAGAAGAGACTATGATAGTCTCCTGATATTTGTTGCCTTTTATAATAGGGTTTTAAGTGTTCCATGTAATTCTTCTTAATTCGTTTATTCTAATTTGCCTTAAAACTTGCATCCATTTGAAATTTTCCAATCAGTCTAATTACCAGTTCCTATCGAACAAGGTTAATTCTTCTTAATTCATTTCTTATAATTCGCCTTAAACCTTCTGAACCTTATAAGTAATAAAATAATCAATTTTTTAATTAGGAGATGTCAAAACCCGGAGATATCGTATCATTATCGTTCGTTACTAAGATGGCCAGGATGAGAAGCATTGTGGTCCGTGTGCTGCACCGTGGGTTCAATCGGACAGGTTTAGGAAAGAAGGACTAGAATTATTCTTGGTCGATAAGGAGGTATTGCTATGAATAAATTTTCCAAGGCGATTAATTTTATTTACTCTAATATTATTTGCCATTATTTTATTTATATATATTTGTGTTTTAGGGAACAAAAATTCAAGCATCTGTCCCCCCAAATGTTTATGGGAAGTTTCAATCTGAATTTCCACAAAGTCATGTAGTCAAGATATCTAATTTCACTGTTAATGAGAACTTGCCTACGATGATGAAGGCAAGGATTATGCATCAATATAAGCTGGCTATTGGTCAATCGACAAGAGTTGTTGAGATGCCAAATGATATGGGGATCCCAAGTTCAACTTTGTTTTCACGCCATTTGTTCACTTTGTTGCCGATGCTGATAACCCTAGGGGGCCCCCTCCGAAAATTAAAACTGAATATATGTTGGGTAAGTTGATTTTAAATAATTGTAGTTATGATTTAATATTTTATTTTCTATTTATTCGATTGAATGGTACGTGTTCTAGACGTTAATGGGGTGGTGGCTACACCACTAAATGAGCCCGAATACGTACCAGCAACCAAGGCAACTAAGGCTCTGTTCTTTTCAACTGAAATTTACTGAACTGAACTGAACTGAATGGAACTGAACTGAACTGAACTGAACTGAAACTGAAACTAACTGAACTGAACTGAAGAAATTATTGTGTAATAATAATAACAATTATATGATGGTATATATAATCACAATTAAAAAAATATATTATTTTTGTCATCTTTCTCACATTCTTCCTACTCTTTTTTCTGTCACTTTACATTTTTATTTATTATTATATAACAAACTTTAAAACCAACCGCGTGGAAAACAATATGAGAATGATAACTCGATTAAAACTGAATTTTATTCGTCGTATAAACTGTCTTTGTCTATTTTTTTTTTTTGAATCGGTGAAATTTATTACAACTTGAAAACGTTTACAAGAGTATGGACAATGTTCGGCAAATAAAATAATTAAAAGCTTAACCAAAATCACTTGTCCATAAACCATGCACAAGCTCGTGTCAACAACTTTACATTAACACTCTTTTTTTCCAGAACCTCCAGCATTGTTCCATTTTCCAAACTGATTCTTCAACTTTCAGTCCCAATACTCATATTTCAACTTTCATGAAAAGAAATTAAGTATATTTGATTAACGTAACTTTGTTTTATTGTAAAATCCCGTGAAATTTTTCGATTTTATACGTATTGTTATAATAGGCTTACGAGAAAAATTTTAAATTGGACTTGTTAAAGGTCCAAGTTGAAGCCCAACTCCCAAACCTCATTAAAACCCATTAAAACCCTTATACAAAACGTTCTTCTTCACCTTTTATAGAGTCCGAGGAAGATAATATGGAGGAATAAATGCCATTTTTCAATATTTGTGATATATAATATTATTTTTATAAAGTTTGGTCTGACTTTTGGTTTGGTTTAACTTGTTTTGGAGTTTTTGAACATGTAGATTTTTTGTTAGTTCAAATTGTAACTATACTCTTTATTTCATTGATCTACTAAAAGTCGTATTAAAAAGAAAGAAAGAAAAAAAGTTGAAAATAACTCAATTGGATAAATTTTCTTATTTTCCTCGTACAAAAGATCGGGTGTGTAAATAAATGATAAAATAATAATAATAATAATAATAATAATAATAATAATAATAATAATAATATAAACAATGTTTGTGTTAAGACGTATCTTAATCATGTGCTTACTGATAACTTGGCTCTGATACCAAACGGTTCATGGATCACAAAATCACTTGATCCATGCATTACATTATTCAAGCTAGAATCACTTCCTTAATTAGAATTCAAATTACGAACTAACAATAAGATGACATCAGGATGTATTACTAGAATAGAATCTGTCAATATTAAGATATTTCTCAAGACATAATTATCGATTAAATGTTCGTAGACGCCATTTCTTTCGGCTTAGAGGGGCAAACAGTACCTTCATATGTCTATCGGAATATATTAATACGCCGGATTCCAATACCAAACCTTATCTATCTTATTTTTAGTAAGTAATAGAAGTCTAGTTTAATTCATAATTCTGCCGTGAATAGTAACCATGAATAGTGACCGATGAACAGTAAAACATTTTTGCCATAATTATAGTAAATACATAATTTAGACCTGTCTTAACACAAACCAAACTTAGCCTATCATTAGGCCAATATTATTAATGTATATTAAAATTACAAACTGAAAAGTAAAGAAAGAACAACTTACAGAATTACTACTGCACGTTAATTGTACAAACTTTAGAAATATTACAAATTTAAAATTTAAAAACTGAGAGGGGTGTTTTTTTTTTTTTTGGCTTCTGGTTTTCTGCCGATGCCTTCTTCCTTCTTCCTTCTGCTTATTTATAAAAGGGAAATTTGATTCCCAGGCGCCAATATCTGTCTCTATCGCTAATTCCTTTAATTTCCATCCGTTTATTCTGCTTTAAATTTCGTTCGTCCCTTTTGTTTGACTTTCAGTCATGTTTGCAGAACAATTTCCGCCGTTGTCTGTGGAATGATTTCCACTCATCAGTGCTCTGACTCATTATTATCATCATCATCTGACTTATCATCAAATCATCATCAAGTGGCTTTGTCTACCACCACTATTGCTGAGGAAGATTCTTCCTTTTCTTTGTTCTTGTGTTTAAGAGTACCTTTGAGGATTTCAAATACGTCTTCTATAGAGACTTCTTCTTCTGGAGTTTGATTAGGATCCTGAGCATCCTGATAATCTTGACTAGCAGAGGCCATAGATATATCCGATTTTACGGACTGAGTTTCTCCATCAAATTTCTGTAGAAGATCTTTTTTCATTTCTTATACGTATGCTTCTATTAGCATTTCCCTGTTGCCGTCTTTGGACTTCATGCTGAGTTTTCTTCTGATTTGATCTAAGGGCGACTCTTCCTTTTGTGTCGCTATTCTTTTATTTTCTTGATATAATCTTATTCTTTTGTCTATAAAATTCAAAGTATCAATGCAATATAATTGCTTAGTTTCTGGGTTTTCTTTATTCATTTTTTCCTAGAACTTTGTATAAGAAGTTCTTTTAATACATGGTATTTCACTTTCGGTATAACCGATAACGGGTACCCATTTCCAAATCCAAGGTATAGAAAATTCCATAAAGAAATATAAAGAATAATTTTCTTGAGGAACTTCCTTTTTCGGAGTAACATTTATCCAGTTAGTAAATAGAGTTGAAAAATTTTCAGGGAGTATTACCCAGGTGGTTCCAAAATATGTCCACCAGTTTAGAAACCAATTTGGTATCTCCTGCTCATAAGCTTCACTGCTGATTTTTATAAACCAGGAGTGTTTTTTCCTATCATTTTCATAAAGTAGCACTTTATTAAATGCTTCAATATAATCCCAGTAGTTATACTTTATGGGATTTCTATTATCGGGATAGTAAAATTCCCTTTCTCTTAATGGTTCTATTCCCCATTCTTCAGAAGATATAATCTTTTTAACATAAATTTTACTGAAGTTATAAACTTCCTTCTGTGTTCCTGAGAAATGTGTTATTTCACATGACTCTGTGTTTGAAAGAATATTTTCATAGAAAGATCTTGTTTTATAAGACCCTAAAGCATATGATGCCTTATCTAAATATCTAGCCATTAAAATCCAGGGATTATTTTCCCATCGCATATCCCTCAGTTCAAGCAGAAGTATTACTTCTTGATTCCTGTTTTCAACATATTCAGTCTTACTTTCTTCAGACTCTTCTTCTGCTACTATTTTAGCAAAAGATGGGATTTTTCCCTTATTTCTCTTGTACTCAAGAAATTCTTCGTACTCTTCTGAGCTCTGAGCCTCAGATTTTTGTGATGGCAAATTCATTGCTATAAGCTTTCCTCTGCCAGTTTGGGCCAGAATCCTTTCTGATCCCCGTCCTCCTCTTCCTCTATAAGAGGGAGAGCCTCTTCCTCGCGAGTACATTCCTGCAAAATTCATGAAATATACTCACGTGTTAAAAAGTCTGGAAGACTATTATCTTCTCCTTTTTTATAAATAATCTCGAAATCAAAAGGAGCTAAATGAGCTTGCCATCTTGCAAACATCTGTTTAGAAACATCATGTTTAAAATCTTTATTAAACATAAACTTTGCAGAGTTACAGTCTGTTTTGATTATAAATTTTTGATTGTATAAATGATCTTGAAATTTTAATACACACTTGACAATTGCAAGTATTTCTTTGGCTATAGTAGCATAATTTTTCTGACTATTATTCCATTTTCCAGAATAAAAACGAACAAGATATTCTTGTTTGTTATGAGGATCAATCTGTTTAAGAATACCCCCGTATCCTATATCTGAAGGATCTGTCTCAACAATTTTATCCCATGAAGGATTACTCAGCATAAGACAAGGCAATGTTTTAACCTTTTTTTTTAACTTCCTAACAGCCTGAGTATGATTTTCAGACCAAGGCTTTGGATTCTTTTTAAGTCTATCAAATAAGATAGCAGTATCTTAGGCTATATCTTTATAATAAGAAGAGATATAATTCAAACTTCCTAAAAACCTATGTAACTGGGTTTTACTAGTTATTTCATCAGGAAATTTATCTACAAAATCAATGCTTCTATTTATTGGGATAATATTACTTTTTTCTATATAATGTCCCAAAAATCTTATTTTTGTTTGAAACAAAGACATTTTTGGTTTTGATATAACTAGACCATTCTGTATAACTATTTTCTTTAAGATATCCAAATGTTTGAAATGGGCTTCAATATCTTTTGAAAATACTAAGATATCATCAATATAAACCAATATAAATTCACTGTATGGCGTAAAAATATCATTCATAATTTTCTGGAATTCAGAAGGAGCATTTTTTAAACCGAATGGCATTACATTCCATTCATAATGTCCTATTGGAACGTTGAAGGCTGTTTTATACCTATCTTTTTGTTCAATTTGTACCTGCCAATAACCTGATTTTAAATCAAATTTTGAAAACAGTATTGAATCATAAAGTCTTTCTGGAAGATCTTTTTTTATTTGGAATAGGATGCCTAATCCATTTTAAAACCTTATTAAGGGGCTTGTAATTTATTACTAATCTAGGAACTCCTCTTTCTTGTTCACTATGTTTATTAACATAAAAAGCTGTACAAGACCAAGGAGATTGAGAAGGACTTCTTAGACCTTTTCGTAATAAAGAATCAATTTCTTTTTTACAGAGTTCTAAATACTCTGAATTCATCTGACAAGGTCTTGCCTTTGTCGGAATCCTTTTTTCATCAAAGTCTTCCTCATAAGGGAGACTGACTACATGTTTCTTTCTGTTCCAGAAAGCATTAGGATGATCATTGCAAATTTCTAAAGAAAGCTGATTCTCAATCATTTTAATTTTCCCTTGTAATTTGGGATTTTGTAATTTTTCTTCAATAGTCAAAGAATTTATTTCTTGTTTTAAGAAATTCATCTGGTTTTTCTTTAAGGTCAGATGATCATACATCTCATGTAACATTCTATTAACTGGTTTCGTAATAAAATTTAAGTGGATTTTCCCACCTTGAAAAGTTCCGGTAATACCAGTATTATCCACGTGGGTAAAAGGATAAATTTTTGAAATAAAAGGGGTACCAAGTATTACTTGATTAGAAATATCTTTCGTTAGTAAAAAACTGGTTTGAATACAATTTTTATTAATACAAATATAAGCTCTAGGAAGCTTATATTTTACATTTAATTTTTCTCCTCCAGCATGAGAAAGAGTATGCGTAGTTTTATGAAAATACTTTGTAGGAATTAATCCTTCCTGTATGACATTTAAATCTGCACCACTGTCTATGAGAGCAGTCAATTCTTTTGAAAAATAGTCATCAATTAATAGGGTAACTTTGATATACCATTTTTGGGATATGACCATTTCTAAGGTTGAAAGAAAATTATCATCCACTTGTGAATCAAAAGGTTGAGCAATTGGTTTACTTCGACTTGATTCACCAGTAGTAGAATGATCAGTTTCTTTTGTATATTTTTCAAGTTTAGAAACTCGATAGTCTATTAATTTATTTTCTCTTTTTAAAACCTGTATTTCCTTTTTAAGGTTTTCAACTTCTATTTCTAAATCATGAGTAGAAGTAGGAGTTTCCACTGTCCTTCTCTGCTTTAGAAGTTTATAAACTTCTGACATAGAGTAGGGTTCATCTTTTTTGAAATCTTCTGGGAGAACCATTGGTTCTGGCAAAGTCGAAGAAGTACTAGGTATATTTTCCATATGATCTATAATTTTAGATCTTAACTCATGATCTTTAATTGTTTTCAGAAACTCGATAATATTATTACCATCTAAAACATTTAAATTAGTTCCTTGAAACTGTGAAAGAATATTGTAAAATTCTTTATTAAAGAATTTATCATTATCTGTGTCTCCTTGTTTTCTTATACATGGTTGTCCAAGTATACAAGGTTCATAGTCTGACTCTGAATCAGACAATACTGATTCTTGATCAAGAACTTTTAAGTTCTCTTCTTCAGTACTGTTAGAAGTATCTGAATCTTCAGAAGAGTCCATACTCTTTTCTTCATCAGAATTTAAAAGTATTTTTGAGAGAGTTTCTTTTAAATCATTATCAGCTTTTAATCTGTTTATTTTTCGCTTGGTCCAACAATTTGTTGCAAAGTGACAAAGTTTTCCACATTGACGGCAAACTATAAGTTTCTTTCTAATCCGTTTTCTATCTTCTCTATCTTCTTTTCTTACGGATTTCTAATTTTCTTGGAGAGTAATGTCTCTTCCTTTTTGGCTTATAAGCCGACTTATCTTTCGACTTATGAGGTTTTGAAGTGGATGGTACATCCATACCAAATTAGTCCTGAAGCCCTAACTGGGCTTTCTCTTTCAAGTTCTGTCTTTTAATTTGTTGGTTTAATTTAATCTCATTGCATAAGGCTAAACCTTCTTGTATACAAGTTCCAATTAACTTGCCATAAGTATAATCTTCATAAGGGATAGAAACTTTATCTTTTCTTAGATTTTTTCTAACCCTTTATGGAAATAATGCAGGAAGTCCGTCAATAAATTTTGATTTCCAATGTGGACTATTACATTCAGGTAATTCCATTACCCTATTTAAAAAAGTATCTTTATACCATCGAAAATCAGTCAATGTTTTGCATCTTAAATTCTGCAGAACAGTTCTAATATTTTCACTGTTATCGGAATATCTTCCGGTAAAATGTTCAATAATAGTAACAACTAAAGTATAAACTGCATTTTCAACTGATCCTTCATCTTCCATTTCTGATATTAAAAATATGATTTTTTCCCTCAGGAGAGAGATAATTATCCCACCAACCTTTTAATTGCCCTGTAAAACCAGCAACAATCATTTTTGCAACATTTTTATCAGTGTTGCCATTCGTTTTACAAATCGTAGAGTACATAAGCATTCTATGAATCATATTATAAATTTGCCTATCAGCATAAGCATCTAAGTTCCATTCATAGATGTTTTTGCCATTGTAGCTATTATTCAAGATATATTCTTGTTCTTCGTGTAAAGTATCTATAGGAGAAGGTCTCCTATAATAGTACATTCTCTGGGTAGGTTTATCAGCCCATTTTCCCAGCTTATTGATTTCATCATTGATTACTTTTTTGTAATCAGGATTTTCCTGTACAACATCATGAAGAGTTGTAACTTTCATATCCTTAAATTTTTCGGTTAAAAACTTTTCAAGCTCCTTCATAGACTTTAATTTAAAGTCTGCTATTTCAGGAGGTGGCTGAATATTAGGACAGGCTGAATCTTGTTCCTTTTCCTTTTCTTTTAAAGGAAGATTAGAGTTTAAAGGAAGATTATGGTCAATAGTTTTTAAAACTAATTCCACCCTTTCACTCAGAGAGATTAAATGTTCTCCAAGGACATTTATAAACAAATTTGTATAATTCTGTTGTTCAATCATTCTATTTATTTGTTTACAAGTTACTGGTAGAGTTTCATCCTCCAGTAATTTTGCAAAAGCCAGGAAACTATGATTTCCTTTTTCAATTTGAAACGACTGTTGTGGAGGATAAACTTGTTGTAAAGTTTTCCCCGTTGAATGTTTATAATTTCTTTCTAAAACTGAAATATATTGTTCCACATATTTAGAAACAAACCAGGGAACAAAAGGAATCATAGTATTATATTTTTCACAATCTTTATAAAATTCTTCTTGGATAGAAGTTTTTTCTTTTTGAGAAAAGTTTGTAAAAAACCTATTTTTAAAAGGCTCCCATTTGGGTGAATTAAATTCAGTCCTAATCTTTTGCCTAGCCGGAGAGCCAGGACTAAAATCAATTAGATGATTTATATTCATTAATAACGAAATTCCATTTCTCATGCAGTTATATCTGCTTCACTTTGAGTATAATTAACTCTTCTGACAATATTATCACGATCTTTATTTATTCTGAGCTCATCTATATGATCTTCTTGTATGGTTTCAACAGACTTTTGTATCCTGCTTTTAGCAGAGGTTGACATCCTGGAAGGAGAATCAACTACATAGTCTATAGGGGATATAAAAGATCTCAAGGATGAAGACTTACCAAGTCTTGAAGATGATCCTATTAAATCGTTATTATTTTCAAACTGCATTTTTACTAAACCTTCAGGTGTTTGGATAACATCTATTAGATTATTTTGAATAACAGGTTGTGAGGGCACAACCTGTTGAATCGTCCAATTTTCTGGAAAATCTATTTCTTCCCATTTAATAGATCTTCGAGTAGTAATTTTAGACTTGCTAAAATTAGTTTCAATTAAAATAGTTTCATTTAAAGGTTTATCAACCCTTCGACAGTGCGGATTTAAGGTAAACAAAGGTTTATAATAAATCCTATAACAGATACATATAGTTTCCGTACCCGCAATATAATTATAACTATTAGTCTTAACATTTAATGTTAAGGAGTCTAAAATATTAATATCCGATAAAGATAATTGTAAATTCGGATAAACATCAAAATAAACTGGACCATGGGCCAAACTAGACTGTATAATTCCTATTAAAGATTTTTTCCAGTCTAAGTTTCTACCATCTCTAAGAGCAGCTATAAAACTCTCGGGTAATCCTTCTAAGGTTAAAGGTTTAAAAGCAATCTGCACTAAACCTATATGGAGAAATTTGTAAAGGTTTTTATAAACAGCTATATCTTTTTCACTAAATAATTTTATTACTAATTCGTCATTATCCAGTGAAACAGATTCCTCAGTAGTTTTTACTACCTGTTTTAAACCTAATTTCTCAAAAGTTTCTAATTGGTAAATAACCTTAGGCTCAATTCTAGGAATTGTCCATCTATTTAATAAGTCTAAATTTTGGGGAATATCAAATTCCTCTCGTCTACTGTTTTTAACATTATCCTTTCTTCTAATCATATTCATGATTAAAAACAGTGTTTGTGTTAAGACTTATCTTAATCATGTGCTTACTGATAACTTGGCTCTGATACCAAACGGTTCATGGATCACAAAACCACTTGATCCATGTATTACATTATTATTATTATTATTATTATTATTATTATTATTATTATTATTATTATTATTATTATTATTATTATTATTATTAACAACAACAACAACAACAACAATAATAATAATATGAATTTAATGAATCGAATCGAATCGAACTAAAGATGAGTCGAATCGAATCGAATGGAACAGGCCGAATCGAAAGAGTTTTCAGTTGAAAAGAACAGAGCCTAAGTTGGACGTCACCATCACTAATCTTGAGTAAGTTGTTTTTAACCTTTTTAAATTGAGTTGTAGATTGTCTGCTTCAAATATGATAATTACATTCCCAAGTAACTTTTGGTTCTTTATGTTATGCTTAGTGGTCATAAGCTCCAGTGTGTATTGTGGGGGAGCTATGGAGATGATCTTAGAAAGTTTGTTGACAATCGAGTTGAAGGAGATAAAGGACCAATTTTTTTGATTCTTCAATTTGCATGCATATCGTCTTTCGGAGGTAAATTATTCGATTCTTATGTCAACCAAATAACATTGACGCTATCTGTATATACGATATCTTTCAATTTATAAGTGGCCTCACATTTACTTTTGTTGCAGAACAACACCGAGTCCAGACGTGTAAACATGCTACAAAAATGTATATCAACTTGGATTGTCCTGAGTTGAATGAATATGTTGTCAGGTATTTCAAATCAATTTTTATATCAATTTGATTAATCTATTAGCTTGATTTTAGATGTATTTATTTCGACTGACATTCGTCTTTTCAATTTTGTCAAGGTTTAGCGATGATTCTTTTCTTCGGGCTGTAACCCAAACCACTGATAACAAAATGGACAAAAATGGTTCTTGGATAAGTACATCGAGTGCTTTATCTGTTCTCGATCTCCTCTCTAACAATAAAGTTAGTAACTAAATTGCATTTACAGTTAATACTTAGTTTTCTAGGTTTAATAAGATTGTCTCTTACTAATTATTTCCCTACTTCAATTTAACAGCCTGGTGTTTACAATATTCTCGCGACGATTTCCGAAGTAACGCTTCCAAAAGACACTTGGTTCTACGATGCATGTGATAAGGAGAAATGCACGAAGGGCACTGGAAGAAGTTTTAGACCTGGTCAGTCGTGTCGTAAGTGCAACAATCTAATTAACAAACCCGTGC
Organism: Plantago major; assembly: GCA_026545765.1. Lineage (NCBI taxonomy): Eukaryota > Viridiplantae > Streptophyta > Magnoliopsida > Lamiales > Plantaginaceae > Plantago > Plantago major. The sequence goes on along the minus strand of CM048839.1, from coordinate 60,825,487 downwards.
CTAGATAATGTCATGACTTTGTATTGTTTATTTGATAATCTATTTGTGTCTTACTTGACTAATTAAAGGTATAATCAAAATTTCATTTTTCATATAGGTTTAACTTCAATGTCATTGCGTCTGAGAATTTTGTAACATTTGTATTATGGGATAATGTGGTTGCGAAGCTCCTAGGAAAATCTGCTACGGAGTTTTATGATGAATTGTTAAGGTGACATGGATAACTTACTGATATTAGTAAAATTCGTATAGTTGAAAATACCATTATTTTTTCTTACTTACTGTATTCGATAACCAATGTGTACCAGGAGGGTGGTGACCCAGCTCAAATACCATCTCAATTTGATGCTTTGCTGGACAGAATCATACTCTTCAAGGTTAATGGGATAGCAAATTCTGATGATCGGGGTATGGGAAGAACGACAATGTAGCCGTCGTTGATGATGAGAAGACTTTTACTGTGAAAACATTTACTGATGATGTGGATGTTATTGCACAGTACAATAGTATGGTAAGTGTCGAATTTAAAACATAACTACATCCTATTCTTACTATTTGTACTAATTATCCATATACCATACTAATTTACTATTTCTTTACTTATTCCAACTAATGTAGGAGGTTGTTTCAAAATTCCATAGCATTGATGATGTTGTAGAGCCAGTGAACATCAAGGAATCGGTATGTTTCTCTTTTACTTCTATGGGTGGGAAAATAGACAAAGAGGTTAACAAAGGTCGGGGTCCTTATTGTTTCGAGATGGGTGGTCAGAATTTCCACAAAATCGGCTCTTTGTTGCCAAGCGAAGGAAAAGAACCAATGTTTGCTCAACTATACATCTATGACACTGAGCACGAAGTACATAACAGAATTAATGCTCTTGGGTTAGTGCCAGTAATATCTATATATTGTTTAATAAAATTCCTTATAATAATAATATTACACGATAATTAGTTCATTTAAATAAATTTGTATATATGCATGTATGCCAGTGGTGATGGGAAGGGTTTGGACACTTCTGTAACAGCCATCATCAAAGATATGGTCGACCAATATAATCCTTATGCCAAAACATATAGGATGGCCAGGGATCGTATATCTCTTAATAACTCGACAGATATTAGTCTGCAGCTTATAGCAAAACGTGCCAAGGATGGACGGACCTATAATTTGCCTACTGCATCAGAGGTTGCTGCCATTATTGAAGTATACATTGAGAATGTGAGGCATAAGAGGGATATCATGGTTGAGTTGAAGTCGACTGGATATTTGCAAAGGATAAATGAATTTCTTCCATGCTATCTCCCTCTGCATTACCCACTATTGTTTGTGTATGGCGAAGATGGTTGGTATACAGAGATACCCAGAACTACATACAGTAAGAGGCCAAATCTCACACTTAGTGAGTTCTTAGCATTCAGAATTCAACACAGGGAGGGAGAAGGTCACCAGCTTATACTTGGCAGGAGATTGTTTCAACAGTTTATTGTTGATTCCTACAAGATGATGAAGTCACAAAGACTTTAGTGGATTCGTCATAATCAACCAAAGCTTAGATACGAATCTTATAAGAAGATTGCCAGCAAAGTTGATAACTTTGAATATGATCACACATCATGTGGTAGTCTCTTCATACTGCCATCATCTTATCCAGGGGGTGCTAAATGGTACATGCAGATGTACCAGGATTCTATGGCTATATGCAAGTGGGCAGGATATCCGTGCTTGTTCATAACATTTACATGCAATCCAAAGTGGCCAGAGTTCACAAGGTATGTTGAGAGTCTTGGGTTGAGACCGGAAGACAAGCCTGATATCATATGTCGAGTCTTCAAGATGAAACTCAATGAGCTGATCAGTGATATAAAGGATGGACATATGTTTGGAAAATCAAAAGTACGTAAGTTGGTATTTTTTTTGTCTCTACATGTTTATATTCTATGAAATCCAAAAATACTTTATAATATCTATAACTCTGAATTTTTTTAGTCATATACACCGTTGAGTTCCAAAAGCGAGGACTTCCGCATGTTCATATTTTGGTAATCCTGAATAAGGCGGATGAGAAGAAGATTAAAAATAACATTGATGACTACATATGTGCGGAGTTATCCAACAAGGATACTAATTCAGAATTGTACGACGTAGTGTTAACCCATATGATTCATGGACCATGTGGTCCGGCTAGACCTACTTCTCCATGCATGGAGGACAACAGGTGCTCCAAACATTTTCCAAAGAGCTACAACGAAAATACCTATGTTGACGATGCTGGATATCACATATATCAAAGAAGGGACACAGGTGTCACCGTCGATAAAAATGGAGTTCAGCTTGACAACAGGTAGATTTATATTAATTAAATATTATGCTTAGTTTATTGTTGTAAATCTAGGTTTATATGTTGCCGAACTTAATATATGAGTCGACATTTTTAAACAGGTTTGTTGTCCCCTACAATGCTCAGTTGCTTCTGAAGTACCAATCTCACATTAACATAGAATACTGTAAAGGTGGGGCTTCAATGAAATATTTGTTTAAGTACATGTTGAAAGGAAGTGACAGAGTGGGTGTTACATTCATAGACAGAAATAATAATGATGAGATTAAGAGGCATACTGATTGCCGATACGTTTCAGCATGTGAGGCAATATGGAGAATTTTTGAATTCCAGATAAATTATAGGATACCTGTCGTTGAGCGTTTGGCATTTCATCTAGAGGATGAGCAGGGGTACCTTTTAGAGATGGAGATTTTATGCCGGATCTGCTTGATAAGCCTTCAGTTAAGCAGTTGAAGTTTCTTGAGTGGTTTGAGCTGAACAAGGTTGACCCGGAAGCTAGGAAATTGACGTATCCTGAGTTACCCCGTGAGTATTGCTAGAAGGATGGCCCGAAGAAGTGGTCCCGTAGGAAAACCAAGGCCCAAGCTATTGGAAGGATGTATAATGTGCCGATGGCATTTGAAAACATGTACTATATGCGACTTATGTTGAATCATGTTAGAGGCGCAACATGTTTCCAGGATATCAGAATAGTGAACAGTGTTGTTTACAAGACCTGCAAGGACTCATGTGCGGCTTTAGGCCTACTAACAAATGACGGGGTGTATGTCGGTGGAATTACTGAGGCAAGTCACTAGGGATCAGCACGTTTCCTTCATCATCTTTTTACGATGCTTCTTCTTTATCGAAGCATGGCGAGACCAGAGGAGGTATGGAGGAAGACATGTAACTTCTTATCTGACGACATTCTATACATCCAGCAAAAAATTCTCATAATCTAGGTAATTTGTTAGTAAATTGTATATTTTACCAAAATACTAAAATGCTATACATTTACTTATTACTTATTTCGATTCATTTCGCAATTCAGGTTTGAGGCTTACAGATGAACAAATCCATAACCTAGCGTTGCTTGAAATTGAGAAGCTATTGAAAGCAAACTGCAACAGTCTTGCTTTTTTTGAGTCTATGCCAATCCCAGATGAGTCTATAACTGACAATGCCACGAATCAGTTTATAGTTGATGAGATGTCATACGACAAAGATGCCATGAGATTGGAATTCGACGGACTGTACCCACGATTGACTGAAGAGCAGCGTACAATTTACGATAAGATTATGGATGCAGTTGACGGGGGCAGAGGTGGTGTGTTCTTTTTATACTGCTACCGTTGTACATACAAGACTTTTATTTGGAGGATGTTGTGTTCCGACTTGCGTGCTAGAGGAGATATAGTGCTTCCAGTAGCATCAAGTGGTATTGCATCACTCTTGCTACGTAGAGCTAGGACTGCTCATTCTAGGTTTGGTATTCCTATTAAGTGTCATGAGGAATCAACATGCAGCAAGTTGAAGCCGAATTCGGATGTCACCGGCTTACTCAAGCAAACCAAACTTATAATTTGGGATGAGGCACCGATGACCAACAAACATTGCTTTGAGGCACTTAACAGGAGTCTAAGAGATGTTATGAAATGTCCAGATGATCCTTTCGGTGGCTTAGTAGTTGTATTAGGTGGAGATTTCAGGCAAATTTTGCCAGTTGTTCCTGGTGGTAGCAGGTTTGATATTGTAAATGTCTCTCTATGCTCTTCGATACTATGGGATTCATGTGAGGTTCTAAAACTCACAAAAAAACATGCGATTGCAGGTAAACTGTAAAAATTCCCGGTTACTATCATATGAATTGTTCTATTATTATGTTCTTTTTAAGTAACACCTGTTTTTCTATTCAGTCCGGATCATCAACTGCTGAGGTTAGTGAAACTAAAGATTTTGCCGAGTGGATACTACAAGTCGGTGATGGGGTCGCGGACGAACCCAATGATGGCGAGGTAGACATCAAGTTACCTGATGACATACTTATTCGTGAAGTAAGTAATCCTATTTCCACCATTGTAGACTGCACATACTTCCCTTTTAGATCACTTAGCCGATCCAGCTATAGATCCCGAATACTTCCATCACCGTGCTGTTCTTGCACCGACTAATGAAATGGTCAATGAGATTAATGACTATGTCTTGTCTAAAATGCCTGGTGATTTTGTGGAGTACTTGAGTGTTGATAGCATAAGCAAGACCGAGTCAGTAGACAGTGAAGTGCTGATAGCATAAGCAAGACCGAGTCAGTAGACAGTGAAATGGCAGAATTATTCTCAATGGAATTCTTGAACACTATTTATTGCTCGGGACTACCTAATCATAGAATAGTGCTTAAGGTTGGATGCATGATCATGCTTTTGAGAAATATTGACCAGGCTTCTGAATTGTTCAATGGAACAAGGCTTATAGTAACTAATCTGGGGAAACATATCATAGAAGCAAGAATGATATCTGGAATGAATGCCGGTCAAAAGGTTTTCATCCCTAGGATGACGATGAGCCCATCTGATGAGACTAAATTTCTTCTTAGTTTTGATAGGAGACAGTTTCCTATATCCGTCTGCTCTGCAATGACGATAAATAAAAGTCAGGGACAATCTCTCTCTCATGTCGGTCTCTGCCTACCTTCTCCAGTATTCAGCTACGGACAACTGTATGTTGCTCTCTCTAGAGTTACAAGTAGAATGGGACTGAAAGTACTCATATGTGATAATGAAGGTAAGACGTATGACACGGCAACCAACGTGATTTACAAAGAAGTTTTCGATAAATTATAAGGTAAATTTATTTTTTCATATATATTTGTTAGCTTGCATATTTTCATTTATGTTTTATGTTTCTCAATTTATAATACATCTAAGCGTATATCCTTATACTTTTACAGGTACGGATGCCTTCATATGAAGTTAAGTCTTACCAGTAATTTACTAGAGTTTACTCAATGCAAAACTATTATTCTTGTACGTCAAGAATTTGTTATTCTTACAAACTATGATCCTCATATAATACATTGTTTTTTGAACCACCTTAAATATACCAATTTTTACTATAGGATTCTTAAGTGTATCCATGATAATGCTTATCAGATATATAGATCAAATTACCGAAATGTAAAATTGAATAAGTCTAGATCATAGTTACTAATGTTAGAAATCATATCATTGAGGCAAATATAATATCAGTAGTCTACCCAGCCCAAAAGGTTTATCATTCAAATGTTGGTGGTTAGCCCATTCGACAAGACGAAGTTCCCTATCAATTTTGATAGAATATAGTTTCCCATATTGTCTATTTTGCAATGACCATAAACAAAAGTCCTTGGCAATCTTTCTCACACGTCGGCCTCTACCACCTCACCCATATTCAAACGTGAACAATTGGATGTTCTCTCTCTACTGTTATCAGGAAGAAGAGATTCAACGTATCCATATAAGATGAAGATGGTAAAACAAACGATACGGCATGTTCATTATCTTTGGCATTTTATTATACTATATATTCATTTCTTATTTTGAGTTTGACCTCCATGCCCCGTCGAGTATCGACGGGCCATTAACTGGTTTTTATAAACTGAAATGTATATATCAATTTTGAATTTATTGAAGAAAGATATCGAGGAGAAAGTTCAGATTGAGGAGAGAATCTGGCTGTTTAGTATATAGTGAGCTAAGAAAATTTTAGTTGATAAATAGTAACTAAGTTAAATGTGAGTTATAAAAAATGGTGTTTGGATTAGATTTAAAAACTTATAGGGTTTATAGGGTTGTTATATAGAAAGCGATGTGTGTAGGAAGTAAGTGATGTGTTTGATATATTTTAAGGTTATTGATTGGTTTATAATTGTTACTTTGATATAAAAAGTAAAATGGGATTGAGAGTAGGTTATAAAGAGAATGATGACTGTTTAGTAGAGAAAAAATTGGAGAGAATGGCATAAATGGTCCTATCTTTTGGTCCAATTGGCGCATGCAGTCTCACTTTCAACGCCCTGGCATGCATAGTCCTGCTTTGTTTCCAACTTAAGGTCCGTGGTCCTTTTTGGCTGACGTGTCACTCCGGTCAATGTCCACTTACGTTTTTGACTTTCAAATAGGCAGACACATCATCACAAACTTATAATTTAATCAAAAATTGAATTTCAAAAATAAAAAATAAAAAGAAAAAAATTTTTAATTGAAACAAAATACAATAATACACATTATCACATATAATACACATTTACATCAATGAGGCGGGAACTTTGCTGCCAAATCTAGAGAAAAAAATAAAGAAAACAAAATAGACATTATAAGAACCCCCAAATCAGACTGAAGAATCCTAATTTTTTCGACTCTCCCCAATTGAGTAAATTAAACCATGTCGATCAATGCAAGCTCGTATGATTCAGGGGAAACTCGTCTTTGTGTGCTCTCGCGAACAGGGTAAGATTTCTTTGACTTCTTCTGTGAATCTTATGAATTTCTGGGTTTTAGATTATCGTTTAGGTGTTTAATTGATGATGTGTTGTTGAATAGGATGGTGGTTGTAAGTACTGGCAATGGTTCGATCCCAAGATGTGTGCAAGATCTGTTCAAATTATTCTAGGACTGTTGAAGAGAATCAATGGAATGGAGCAACAGATGAATGCAATGATGGCTGAAAATGCAAATCTGAAGAAGCAAATGAAGGAATTACTGGATTTGAAGACTGATGCAAGGATGAAGGAATTGATTGAGGAAAATGCATTGCTGAAGGAGGAATTGATGGAGGAAGATGCTAATGTGAAGAAATTTCAGAAGTTGTTTGTGGTTGTTCTTGCATTGTTGATGGCTAGTATGAATTGACTGTTAGTGTTTAGTGTTTAGTGCTTAATTTGATTAGGACTGATGTGGTCATTAGGGTGATAAATCCCTACATTTTGTTTTTCTTATGTATTGATCACAAGCAATGCAAGACAAGTATTTTGTTAGGATCTTATGTTATTGTAATGTATCAGTTTGGAGTTTAGCATATGAATGAAGTAATGTATCATTTTGGAGTGTTCAATGTATGAATTTAGTTGTTGGCATCTCATATGAAGGTACAATACTTGTAATTCTGCACTGAGTTTGCAGAAATGTCAATGCAACAAGAAAATTGAATGAGACACATAACTGGAACTGCAAATTAGATAGAAACCAATAGTCATTTCAAGAGTGATTCAAGTCTACATAGATCAAGAGGAATAGCAAGTCTACATGAGCCAAATAGAAAGCAAAATAGAACCATGTATCAAGTCTAGACTGCAATACATTAAACCAAACATAGAAAGCAAAAACCAAGCATAGCAGTTCAATTGCATCTGCATTACATGACAAAGTTTAACTAGCCAAAAAGGGGAAATGAGAACAACACACAATCAGTTTTTGTCCTTGCCTGTTGCACTTGTCATCACATCCTTCAAATTCTTCAAGTGCACATATTTTCTCCCATGCTTGGTGAATGTTCCATCATCAGACAAGTCAGGATGAAGTTGTCTGTACATGGAAGGTGCATCTGTCTTCTGCTTCTTGGATAGTATATCTTTGACCTAAGTAACAAAATTCATAATAATATCAACTTAATTGTAGTGATTAAGAACTCATAAGAGAGGAAAGATGGAGAGAATAATCCTTACAGTTTGTGGTTCGGCATCATTAATTTTGATCCCTTTTCCAGCTCTCTTCCTCAAGGTATATTCAATCTGTTCAGAATAAACCATGTCAAATACTAAGACAAGTACCTAGACAAGCAATTATACACATAAAGTCTAATAAACCATGACTTACAGTTTCAAATGCTAGTGGATTGAAGTCTTCTTCAGTGATGACTTTTTCCTTACCTTTGCTCACAGTTTGAGATGCCTGTGTAGGGATCTTGCCAAGACCCTGTAATCAATTAAAACTGGTTAGCTAACCTATTATACTATCAAAACAACAATAAGAAGAATGACTGAATTGCAACAAACATATACCTTGCTTCTTTGTGAAGATCCAACATTGGTCAACTGACTCAACAACAAATCATCATTTGCATCAAAGTCATCAAGCATGTCTTCTTCACTGTCAGATTCATTGTCAGCTACAGGGTTGTTGGTCCAGATAACGGCAAAGTAAAAGACTAGAGGGGGGGGGTGAATAGTCTTTTAAAACTTTTGTCGATAAACACAGTTTCTCAGAAACCTGGGGGTTTCTGATACTTAAATTCAGAGCACGGAAGACTTTAAGATAGGTAAGTGCAGAAACAATAAGTATGTGTGTGTGTGCTTTGCTGAAATGTAAATACAAAAAGGTAAATAACACAGCAAGTATAGTGGTATCTGGAGGTGGCGTAATCCTCCAACTAATCCACTTCGGTCTTTCTGAGACCTGGAATTCACTAGAACAGATAATTGAGTTCACCTTACAATAATCCTATTCTAAGATTCCTAAACAAATGGTTCCCAACCAAATGTTCCCCCTGAGTTATTCCCCAGCTCCTAGAGCTAAGTACTTCCTCTACTCAGATAACCTTGGAGTTATTCCCTGATTTCCCAAATCAAGTACTTCCTCTACTCCACGCCTTGATGGTGTTGGTTATAAGGTTTTGTCGGAAGGCTTCGTATAACTTTTCGATTATGTTTACAGAGAGCCAAATGAACGATACTACTTAATACACTTGTTCAGTGGATGGCGATACGCTCTTCTTGACCCAAGTAATTGATGTCCGCTCGAGAATGAGCTTCGAAAAGGTATCCGATAGTTCAACTCTTTCACGAATAACAATCTCTTGTTAAGGTTCAGACAACTTAGAACTACTAGTTATTCTTCAAGCAATGTAAAGCTTTCAGAAAGGATAGTAGAGTGCTTGAGAGAATACTTTGCTTGATGGTAAGTTTGCAAGATAGAGCGTTCTAAGGTATGTGCTTCAAGCATCTAAGTGTGTGATATATATAGATAAATGTGAGAGGCGTTTGAATTGTATCCGTTGTGCTCTCTATCAAATTATATCCGTTTATATCTTGAACTATGCACTCAGAAGTCACTATCTCTTGTTTCAGAGAGGACTTGCTTTTTGCAGCATTTCTGCCGATGCATTTAATGCATAGTACTGTTCATTGTCCTTTAGTCTCAACGGATACATGAGCCTTTCTGATGGCTTGCATGCTCCATACTCATGATGTCATATGTTCAGAATCATATTTCGAAAGTAAGTTAATATACTTAAGAAAGGATTAAGGACATAGTCTTTCTGAGTTAGACTAAACCTTTGTGTCTTCATAAACCTTGTGCAATCTTTAGTCTTCTAATCTTCAGAAAAGCTCCATTGCTAGGATTGATCTTCATGGTCTTCTTGAAATAAAAATTACACTCAGAGACCTATAATCCTATTACAAGATTTACTAGACTAATCATACTCAGTGATTTCCTCTTTTACAATGTTCAAGTGAACCAAGAGTACTTAATCACCTTTCTGGCTAACAAAAGAACATGTGATGAGTGATCAAAATACTAACAGATATTTCTAACAAGGGTCTTGATCATCTTCACCACTGGGTACTTGCTCATCATTAGCATGTGTACCATCACTGTCTTGCTCATCATCACCATCAGTGGGAGGGTTATGCAGTCCAGGTCTATTTAGTGGGCACCTTCTCTTGTTATGACCTGCTCTACCACAAGTACTACAACATGAAGTTCCAGCTGGTTTTGATAGGGTATAATTATCACCCCTTTTCTTGCCCTTCTTCTGTTTGGAGACCTTCTCTTCCTCACCCTTTCTTCTTGCCTTTCCAGGCCTACCCACTTGTTTCTTCCCAAAATTAGGTGGCAGCGGTGGTATGTACAAGGACTCACCCCACAAGTCTACTCCATTGATGCCATAGATAGCATGATCATACACACTCAAGTACCTCTCAACTGTATAGCACTCATCAACAAATTGGTATGCATCTTCTTTAGCCCTGGCCATTGCACTCACAGTATGAAGGCATGAGATTCCAGTTAATTGCCACTTTCTACATGTGCAAGTCCTAGCACTAAAATCAACATTGTACATGGCATTCCCTTTCTTTTCTTTAACCTACAAGTTTGAAGTGTAGCATATGAATGAATTATATACCTAAACATAGCAAATGTACATATAAAAAGATCTGGATTAGCCATTTTACCTGGTAATGAGTATCATCAACCTTCCTTGAGATGACATATTTGAGAGCATGTGTATTCTTGTGCATTTTGGCATTGATAGCTGGACACAGTCTACTCTTCCATTTCTGTCTTGCCTTCCATTTCTGTCTTGCCTTGTCTCTATTCTTTTAAAGCCTTGACATCATGTATTCTCTTATCCACTCCAACAGTGTGATGATTGGCTTGTCCCTAGCTGGCAGCAAGACCATGTTGAAGTTTTCATAGCCATTGTTCAAGGTCATGTCACATCTGGGAAGTGTGTTGAAGTATGCTTTACTCCAGTGTCTAGGCTCCTTGTCAGCTAACTAGTCAACTGCCTTTGGATCCAAAGCTTTCAACTCCTCAATTGCCTTTATGAAGGTACCTGTAATGTGATTGAGAAGAAGTTAGATATGTATCACTTAATACAAACTGAAAATTATATAGAAGAAGCAATTAAACTTAACCTTCAGTTGTTGCATTTGATGCCTTGTATAGGAAATCCCTATACCCTTCACCCTTGAATCCAGCCTTATAGAAGTTTTTCCACATGTGCCTAATACAAAATCTATGTGTACCACCACTCATCTTGTCTTCAAATGCAAGAATCAGACCCTTTTTCTTATCACTTATGAGTGTGTAATCTGTGGAAGGTGTCAAATCTAAATCTTCTTTGATGACACTAAAAAACCAGTTCCAAGTTGCCTTGTCCTCTTTCTCAACTACAACCCATGCTACTGGGTAGGGCTTATTGTTAGGATCAACTACTACACATGATAACAATATTCCTGGCAGGATAACTGAGATGACACCCATCAACCCCAATCAAAGGCCTCAATTTCCTAAAACCTTGTTTCAGAGCTCCAAAACATACATAAAAATACTGAAACTCTCCATCCTCATGTGTGCCAACAAGTACAGTAGTTCTAGGGTTACTCCTCCTCAATTCAGCTGCATATTCATGAAACTTGTTGTACTGGGCATCTAGATCACCCTGTATCAACTTAATGGCCTTCTCTCTAGCCCTCCTTGCTTGATCATATGTTATATCTACCACAACCTCATTCTTAGCATCCTCTCTGAATCCTTCAATTGATCTTTTCTCATCACTCCTGAACCAATCAACAAACCTCCTTGCAAGGTAATTTGATGTCAGATTTGACACATCATAAGTTGCAGCACAAGTATGCTTGTGGCAGTACTTCGTGATGTGGAACGAATTGTCCACCTTAAGTACCCTAGCTGTAAGTTTCCATGTGTAGTCCTTTGAATCCTCACATTGAGCAGATAACCTGACTAAGTCATTCTTCTTGAACTTCAAGTTGTGCATGCTCTTGACTGCATGAGCATGTACTGCTTCCCTTAATACTCTCTTATTTGGAAACACCATACCCAAACTGAAACTAGGATCATACTCATCACTGGGATTGAATGCCTCCCTCTTCAATCTATTAGCAGGTCTTTCTGGGTCACTACCATCTGAGTCTAGAGGAGAGTCAAAATCATCATCAGTACCATACACAATGTTATCACTTCCATAGCTTGAGTCACTATCATCATCATCAGTACCATAGCTTGAGTCACCACTGTCAACTTTCTGTCCACTCCCACTCCCTTGTTTAGGTCCACTATCAGTCACTTGTCTAAGCCCACTCCCAATTGGACTTTCAGTTGCATCATTGCCTTGTCCACTGCCTAGTCTAGTCCCACTCCCACTAGGTATGTCATTTGCACCAAGCCCACTGCCTTGTTTACTAGTCCCACTACCTTGTTTACTAGTCCCACTCCCACTCGGTATATCAGTTGCACCAAGCCCACTGCCCTGTCTAGGCCCATTTTCAACTGGCCCATCAGATACAAGCCCATGATTATACTCAATAGGCTTAAGCCCAAAATACTGTCTAAGCCCATCAACATCAACATTGGCCATTTTAGCTTGGGCCAGTATTTCCTCTTCATTAACTCCAGATTCACTGAATCCATCCATCTCATCTGTCACTCCCCTGTCAACATTCACACTATAGTCATTATCATCTTCTTCCATGTCTTGTTCATCTACTCCATCTACATTAAAGTCACTGTCACAGCTTGAATGGTACACATCATCTTCACTACCATTTTCAGTCATTTGTTCATTGGTAGACTCTCCAAGTTCATTGTCATTGTCAGATCCTACTTCATTTTCACCCATACCACTATCACTCTGTATTTCATCTTCTTTAGCAGTCCCCTCATCAATGACAGTTTCGCCATCAATCCATAGATGGAACTGTCTATCTTTCACATGCTCCTTGTAAACCTTTTTCAAGTCAGCATTTGAAGCAATAAATAACCAACCACCTTGTATCTTCACATGGATTTTTCTCACTTCAATAATCCCCAAATCTTCACAGTAAGCCTTCACCAATCCAACACTAATATTCTTGAGCAGAAAGTAATCCCATTTTCTGATTTTGCCACCTTCATACTTGGCATTACCATTGAGACAAGGTACAAACTTCCCCCCATAGTGTAACACGAGAGTAAAACAGCTTTTTGCACGAGCTACAATATAAAACCAATTACACACATAAGGAGAAATACACAACAAGACAAAGCAGAAAACATAAACAAAGCATACACAGTCAAATTCGGAATAAAGAAATGAATGGAGAGTAAAAGAGGGGACAGAAGGAATCAATACACAGATACCTACCACCATTATTCACTGAAAAGAGAGACCATTAACAAGAAAGTAGCTTTAAAGTAGTAGGATTCGATTTTTGTAATGTTCTAATTGGAAAATCCCAAAATCAAACACTAAACCCTAGATAGAAACTTAAATCCCCAAATCGATACAGTAAACCCTACTTACCATGAACAGGTGCCGGCAAGTAATTCAAGAATTCCGGCCGCTCAGAAATCATCGTCTCAGTCGTCAGAAACCTTCAAACTTTTTTGCCGTTTTTGAGATGTTTGATATTCCAGTTTATGTCGACAATAACGGTAAATGTGTATTATATGTGATAATGTGTATTATTGTATTTTGTTTCAATTAAAATTTGTTTTCTTTTTATTTTTTATTTTTGAAATTCAATTTTTGATTTAATTATAAGTTTGTGATGATGTGTCTGCCTATTTGGAAGTCAAACGTAAATGGACATTGACCCAAGTGACATGTCAGCCAAAAAGGACCACGGACCTTAAGTTGGAAATAAAGCAGGACTATGCATGCCAGGGCGTTGAAAGTGAGACTGCATGCGCCAATTGGACCAAAAGATAGGACCATTTATGCCATTCTCTCAAACAATTTAACTCAATTTTTTTACTTTAGAAGATACAAAATAAATACCCTGAAATATTTTAAGAGATGAATAGTGTATTTAAAATGAGTGCCAAACCGGCGGAAGGCGAATAAGTAGCTTCGCGGCATGAAATTGACCTCGAAGATTAGAGGTTTGCACAACTTAATTGTTGGTGATCGTGTTTATGTGTGTGTAATTTAGGTTATTGGTGGAAAGTCTAATGTAATTTTTCTTGGTTGTGTGCTCAATTAGGTGAGCTCCAGCCTCCAGCTCTTCAAGAAGATAGTAGAGCTTCATCGACATGTTAACAAGTAGTACTCATTTCTATGTCGTTCGTTGTTATCCTATTTATACTGGATTAAATATTACGACAGATTCGCAACAGCCATTTCAAATTTGTGTTTAGGTCTTATTAAGTTTTACTAATTAGAGTTGCGGGTTTCTTAAAAAAAATTAGATATTTGTTTTTGCTAATAATTTTAGATGTTCCATATGCTTGATAAAACTCAGTTTGAGTTTAAAATCTCAACTCAAGTTGATAACCAAAAACATCATATGACTTGACTTCAATTTGTATGAGTTCATATATTTGTCATTTTTAATTGTCCCATAAAAAAAAATCTTCCAGAATCATACATTTACACAAAACTAATATATTAAGTTCCCTGAAGCGGTGAGAGTGTGTGATATTGATTAATTTTATAGGGCACCATTAAAGTAGATTTTTATATAACAAAATCAATACTAATAAAAGAATTGATACAGGAAGCCCTTGATACATAGTAGTAGGATTTTACTATAGTGTGATACATTTCCAATTTTGTCCCACTCATATGCTTCAGATTCTTCTTCGTGGGCTTCTTCATCAGTTTTGTCACAATCGACCTTCAATTAATCGAATTCACGTGAATTTGGAGTTTGATTAATTGTAATTCGTGTCCAATTGAGACGCTCCAAATTTTAATTTACAATTAGTACCTTAATTGTAATTAGTTATTGATAATCAGTACAACAATTGGACGCGACCATTCTAGAGTACCAGAATCGGAAATGTCTTACACTGGAGTGTCAAAAATGAATTTTACCCAATAATCTTATGATTTTGGTTTCCTGAAGTAAATTGAATAAAGTTTAAAAGTAATTTGTTGTCAAAGTTGATGACGATTAACCGGATTGAAGTTATCTTAGAAACATAGGGAGCAGTCCTTAAATTTTTTCATCTCGGTCCAATATAATTACATATAAGTTAAAAAAATGATTTTGTAACACATTTGGACCTAGATGTGATTATTTTGGATCGAAATGTCGTTCCTTACATAAATAAAAGGTTAATTGAACTTTCATATTGCATATCTAACTACAAGAATTTGTTGTTGAGGATGGGAACAGAAACAGAGTATAGTAAGGAAAGGATTAGACTGCTGGGCAAAGGCTGGGCCTATTTCCTTAAGACTGTATTTGCCCCGCACTGGTGCTTACGGTTTACTTAGCAAACAGTCTCCCAAGATAGAACAACAGTATTTGAATCAGAGTTCTAGCACTCGAACTTTGACTCGACGAACTAATACAATAAAGGATTCTTCTGGCTTTAGAGAGTTTAAGAGAAGGAAAGAAGGATGGATTGCTGTGTGTTAAATCCGAACCTGGGGGGGGGGGGGGGGCTATTTATAGTTTCGAAGAGTTGAGTCTGACAGGCACAATGGTTCGCGAACCGGTACAACAGATGAGTTTGCAACTTCTGAGTACAACAGTTCCGAACATATATGTCCCATGCGAACAGTTCGTACTGATTCGCTCATGCCCAACCTGAATAGTTGCACTGTTTGGGCTTTTCGTTTCAGACTAATCTTATTGGACTCAACTAAACATAGTTGGTTTTTGGCACAAAAAGATTATAATCAACTCTAGCCCGCGACACGCGAACTCGGACCTCGGACACTCGAACCCACGAGCCCAACGAGCCCACGTCCCCCGACCCAAGACCCGGGCCCGGCTCCTGGCGGGTGCATGTGTAGGAGCATCTAGCTCCTCCCCCCTTTCAAAAGCATGGGTGCCCTAAGGGCCCAATCACTTAACCCAAGTTTTGGACTAATAAGTAGTTCATTCTTCCTCAATTTTAGCCATGTGGGACTTCTCCCATTCCAACTCTTGGCATTCCATATTCAATGCATCAACCAACACACTTTGAGCTTCAATAACTCTTTCACCTTCTAATGAATTTTAGGAATTCTTTCTCAAGTGTCATCTACTACTATAGTAGATTATACACGTTTAAGGAAACTTCATTTCCAACGTGTGGGGCCCCTTTGGCTGAGGTGAAAAGTCATGGACTAGCCTCTTTGGTGACTAAAATTCTAACAATCCCCACATGAAAGAGAATTTATGCTCACAGCACAACGGGGTGCTCTAGCCTAGAATTTCCTGCGGAAAATCATATTGCATCGGGATCCATTGTCAGTGACATTGAATCCTCCCTAGTAGAATACCATCGGATTTACTTGCCACCCGGTGGACATGATGCCTTGAACCGGTCGGCATTTTGTATAAACCAAGACAATGATATCAACACATTAATTTTCCTTATTGCCTCGTTCCTTTTCTCAGTCCGTTAAAGGCCTTGGACTGCTCGGATTCATAGGTGTTCTCGTTTGAAGCGGCCTCCCATACTTCACACCCAAATAGGTGATCTCGTTCTAAGAGCATTCCTGCCAATGCTTTGCTCGTAAGCTAAAGAGATTAAGAATCTACTTCAGAGATCATTAAGAGTTTAGTGACTCATCCTCCGCCCGGTCTGCAGGAGCACTTAATGTGTCTTTCACAGGAATGGCGCAAATGGATTATAACTCCTAAGTGCTTTTACCTCTAAGTACAGACTTCACGAGGCACGTACTGGTCCTTTACAGTTTAGTTGTCCCATTGAACCAAATTCTTGGGATCTCCAGTCAGTATGGTTGGGTTGCCACCGTAAATTCGCTTATTGAGTGGGTCTTAAGTCCATTCCCCTAGACAAGCAGTGTCCTTGATCCCTCGGTAGCGCTTTGGTTAGCGGATCTGCAATGTTATCCTTTGATTTCACGTAATCAACAGTGATAACCCCCGTAGAGACCAACTGCCTAATTGTTTTATGTCTTCGACGTATGCGTCTAGACTTTCCATTATACATATTGTTTCCTGCCCTTCCTAATGCCGACATACTTTCACAATGAATTATTGTGGTCTTTAAGTATCCCAATAGATGAAGTAGAGCTTTCCAGTGAGCACTTCCTGGATTACGCGTAAACCTAGCCAACTTGTTGACTGCAAAAGCAATATCAGGACGAGTGCAGTTCATCACGTACATCAAATACTGCCAATTATCCGAGCATATTGCGTTTGGTTTACTGGATCACCTGAGTGTTTGTCCAAACACAAAGATTCGTTCATTGGTGTCCTTACACATTGACGGTCAAAGACCCCATATCTCTTTAAAACGTCTTCAACGTAATGAGATTATGATAGCACCAAACCCTCGGGTGTTTTAGAGATCTTTATCCCTAAGATTAAATCTGCTACACCCAAGTCTTTAATGTCGAAAAGTTGTTTCAACATTTGCTTTGTTTTTAAAATAAAATCTAGGCTACTTCCAGTAATGAGCATGTCGTCTACATATAAGCATATCATGACAAAGGATTCAGTGTTCCCTTTCACATAGATACACTTATCACACTCATTATAGAAAAGCCCTTTGATCGCAACGTGTTGTCAAACTTTCCGTGCCATTGTTTAGGAGCTTGCTTGAGTCCGTACAATGACTTGACAAGACGAAAGACCTTCTTCTCTTGTCCTGGAACCACATACCCTTCAGGTTGTCCCATATAAATTTCCTCGTCCAATTCTCCATTTAGGAAAGCAGTTTTAATATCCATTTGATGTATCTCAGACCACGCAGTGCAGCTATGGCTATGAATACTCTAATGGAATTTATTCTAGACACAGGCGAGTATGTGTCAAAGTAGTCAAGAACCTCTTTTTGTCTTTAGCCTTTGACTACTAGACGATCCTTGTACTTATCAATGGTTCCATCTGCTTTATACTTGCGTTTGAGTATCCACTTGCAACCCACTGGCTTATTTCCCGGAGGAAGATCAACCACTTCCCAAGTATGATTTTTCAGGATGGATTCCATTTCACTTTCAATGGCCTCTTTCCAAAAGGGGGCTTCAGGAGTGGACATCGCCTCTTGGATAGTCCTAGGCTCGTTTTCTACAAGGAATGTGAGAAAATCAGGACCAAAGTCTTTCTGAGTCCTAGCTCTCTTACTCCTCCTTGGTTCGACATCAGGAATCTCAATGTTCTCTTGATGTGAACTTTCGGGTTCTGCAGAATTCTCTGGTGGTAAGTCTTCAGGTTCTGTAGCATTCTCTAGAGGAGGTGAACCTATAGGTTCTGCAACATTTTCTGAAGGTACACCTTCGAATTCTACATTAGGGCCACTTGGGTCAGGGACCCCCACAGGGCCCCCCACATTTGACCCTATTGTCATTTCATAGTCTCGTTTATGAGAGACTATTTCCTTCTTTTCCTTCCTAGGAAAAACTTCTTAAAAGAATTCTGCATTCCTTGATTCAATGACAGTACCCTCATGGATGTCCGGTATCAGCGACTTATGCACTAAGAAGCGATAAGCACTACTGTTGTTTGCATATCCTATAAATATGCAATCTACAGTCTTTGGTCCAATCTTTACTTGCTTTAATTTGGGTATTACCACCTTAGCCAAGCAGCCCCACACTTTCAAGTGTTTGTAAGAAGGCTTGTGACCTTTTGTTAGGAATATCTGTTTAGATTTTGATCAGCAACCTAATGACTTATCTTAGCTCAGAAAGGTGATTAGTACTCTTAGTTCACTTGAACACTGTAAAAGAGGAAACTCACTAAGTATGATAGTCTAGCAAAACTTGTATAGGATGTTAGGTCTCGAAATGTAATTTTTATTTTCTGAAGAAGACCAAGAAGAAGCCATCCAGCAGGAAAAGTTCAACGGATTTGAAGATTTGAAGACTGCACAAGATTGCTGAAGACAAAGGTTTTTCAGATACCTATGTCCAGATATCTTGAAGAAACAAGTGTTTTGAAACACAAGTGTTGCAAAAGATATCTGAGAATAAAAGGTTTCTGAGATGAGAAAAGTGCCCACAGATATCTACACTCAGATACCTTGGACATAAACTATGTTTCTGAAAAGAAATATTTTATAACAAAGTTGTTTCAACAAGTGGTATCTGGAGTTGTGATAATCGATGGAAAAGAACATGCAAAGCTTCAGAGAACTCTGATAGTATAAAGATCTCTGATACCATGCATAGTTCCGTTGGCACTACAGGACAAAATATAGTACAGTGCATTAAATGCGCAGACAGAAATGTCTGAACAAAAACGGTAGCTTCTGAAGAAGAAGACAAACACATAAGATTATACTCAGATATCAATAGTTTGAATTTGATTTAAGCCTAACGGATACTATTCAAACGGCACTCAAATTCATCTATAAATATCAACACTTAGACTGCTTGAGAACACACCTTAGAACACAGAACTTACACTCTCACACAAGCTCTCTCAAGCAAACTACTTACCTTCAAGCTTTCTATTGCGATCCAAAGCTCTTGATTCTAAGTAGCACAAAAGTTCTAAGTGTCCTGATCCTTAACAAGCATTGTTATATGTGAAGGAGTTGAACTAAGATTTCATATCTGAGATTCATTCTCTGGAACACTTACAATAGACTTGGGTCAGTAAAGAACAAGATACCATACTTTGTAAAGTGTATTAAGTATACTTGATTCATAGAGCTATCTGAATAACTGAATAAGTTATTAAAGAAGCTCACCTGACAAACAAACCTAAAAACCAACACCATTTTCGGCGTGGAGTACAGGAAGTACTTAGTTTGGGAAACTAAGGAATAACTCCAAGGTTACGGAGTACAGGAAGTACTTAGTTTGGGAAACTAAGGAATAACTCCAAGGTTGCTGAGCACAGGAAGTACTTAGCTTGGGAAGCTAAGGAATAGCTCAAAAAGGTTTCTGAGTATAGGAAGTACTTGGCTGTGTAAGCCAGGGAATAACTCAGGGGGAACACTTGGTTGGGAACCTAGTGTATTTAGGAATCAAAAGAAGATATTTGTAAGGTTACATCATTTATCTGTCTTAGTGAATTCCAGGCCTAAGAAAGGCCGAAGTGGATTAGTTGAAGGATTACGCCACCTTCAGATACCACTATAAAAAGAATTGTGTTATTTACTTTCTGCAGTCTATTAATTGCTTTACACTTATCTTGCTGAGCACGTGCACTTATCACAGAAAAGTCTTCCGCTCTATGAAATTAAGTATCAGATATCTGAGAAACTGTGTTTATCAACAAAAGTTTTAAAAGACTATTCACCCCCCCTCTAGTCTTTTACTTTGCCGTTATCTGGACCAACAAGTGGTATCAGAGCAGGAGGTTCCCAATCCTTCTGCACTGAACCTAGATCCCAGATAAATGCCCACTAACTGCTTTTCACCTACACTTGATTTGTTTGTTTAGTGTGTTTGCTGCAGGATGTCTTTAAGTGACGCCCCAATTCTCAAGCCAGAGAATTATGAAAAATGGAAGAACAACATGATGCTTCACCTAGAAGCCATCAGTGATGAAATGACCGAAGTAATAAAGAATGGCCCAATAGTCATTCAACAACTCAAGCAAGTCATAGAGGTTTCTAATGGTAGAGACAGAGAACAAAGCGATGGGTCTTCACAAATGAATCGTCAACCAAGGAGAGACACGCTTAAGTCATTCTGAACCAAAACACAGAGAGCTCTGGACATCAGAAGATGCCAAGAGAAATCGACTGGATGGTCAGGCTCGTAATATCATCATACGTTCTACTCCAGAGCACATACAGTGTAAATTATGGGGTGCAAAAACGGCGAAAGTGGCCTGGCAACTGATTGAAGAAATCTGTGCCGGCACTGAGAAAACAAAAGAAAATAAGTTCGAAGTTTTGAAGCTCAAATTCCAAAACTTTAAATAAGGTCCCACGGAGACTCTTGAAGAACTAGATTTCCGGTTCACAACACTTATGAGTGATATGGTTGCACTTGGGGAGAGTAATAGATACACCCAGTCAGAAAAGATTAAGAATATTGTGAGAAGTCTAAATCATAACTGGGAACACACAAAGTTTTTCTACTTTAACCAAGGAATGCCAGATGTCACTCCTGTGGAACTTTTCTCTCATCTTGCCACTGTTGATTATGAGACAACTCAAAGAGAACAAACAACTGAGAAGTTGCAAAATGTTGCTCTAATTGCTCAAGGATCTTCTGAAAAGAAGAAAGGCAAGGAGGTGACTGAGGAAGCACATGCTATAAAGCAAATGGGAAAATATGCCAGTCAAGAAATTGAGAGAAGAAAAGCCAAAGAGAAGCTGAAAAAGCATCTAGGCTCAAATTATCACCAGTACAAACATATGCAAAGCTCGCTGAACAAGCCGGCTCAGAAAGCATCAAGTACTGAGGAAGCAGAAATCGGAAATGATATATGTTTCTATTGTTAGAAACCTGGTCATTTCAAGAAAGATTGCCCTGCCTTCAACAAACTAAAGACAGGTGACAAGAAAGACAGAAGAATCTTCAAAAGAAGTCAGAGAGCTATGCTCACTGAAGAAAGAAAAAAGATTCAAAATCCAACTGGATGCTCTAGATATTGAGTCTGATTCTGAGGATGAGGATTCAGATGATTCCACACTGCCTTCCCCAGAAATTTGCGGTGTTTCTCATGAAGTAATTGACTTTCGTCAAAAAAAAGAAAGAAGTGTGTGGAATGGCTGAAGAAATCTTTCCAGATATCTCCAACATTGAACCTTGTCTAATGGCTGATGAGGTAACACATACTTCCTGTTATACGTATGAAAGTGATGAAGAAGGAATCAAAGATCTGGAAAATCTCAGGAAAGAACTTGATCTCTACGAAAGAGAATTTCTAATGGTCCGAGCTAGAGCCGAAAATCTTGAAGAAGAAAAGAATTCTCTTGTAAAGGAAAATTCTCAAATAATCAAGATATCCGAGAAAAAGGATGCTGAAAATGCATTTCTCAAGGCTCAGATATCTGAGATCGAAAAGTCACACAAAGAAGCAATGGCCAATCTTCAAAAGAAATATGAAGATCTTCTTTCTGAAAATAAGGAACTCAAAAAGAAAGAATTATCTTTTCAATCTTATGCCAAAGCTAGTGACACTCTTACAGAAGTACAATCTTATTTAAGAAATCCTTCAGAAAAGAGAGGACTTGGGCTGGACACACACACAGACAAGACAGTTCCACCACTCTGAATAAGAGTAATGAAGGACGAACATTTGTCAATGCTCAGCAAGGTGATTCCCAAACAATCTATAGTATCGGTCAGAAAACTAAGATTGTTGACAAAGGAAAGGCAGTTGCGACCAAGCCTTTGTGGGAAAAACAAGTCCAAAGGAAAACTGTTGGGCATGTCTCTGGAAAGAAACATAACACTGAAAAGTGTAATCACCCACAGTGTTATGTCTCTCAAAAAGGAAAAATTGCAGGAGCTGACAAATTCTCCTATGTCACATTTTCTGGAAAGAAAATAGATTATCCAGAGACTAGCAAAGCTGCTGAGAAGAGATCTCAGATAGCACCAGGTGCTCGGAATGGTATTGGCTATAAAGCCATCGGGAAACAGCTTGCTCATGAGTACAAGCTAGAGCAAGAACGATGGTTAAAGGCTAGAATTGCTCACAACAATTATCAGAAGTGGAAGATGAATCAAGCCACTGAAAATCTGAATGCCAGGGCTAGAAGAAATCTGGCTAGGAAAGCTAAGTTTGTTGAGAAGCAGACTCAGAAACCTGACAGGTATCTGAAAGCACCAAATGGAGCACCAAGGAAGAAAGTAGTTCTTAATAACAATGATACTAATCATTTAACTAGAATTCCTCCTTATGTTCCTGTTAGACAAAAGAATGTTCCTGAGAAATTCATTCAAAAATGGATCCCTACTGGAAGATTTTTTAGTCCAGATGGTTCCATTGTTGGTATGAGAACCTAATCTTCTGTTTCCTGTTTTGTGCAGAACACTCTAAAGACAAATTCAAAGTGGCATTTTGATAGTGGATGTGGGAAGCACATGACAGGAGACAAAGCAAATCTGATTAATTACAAAAAGTGTAATGGCGGTCCAATTATCAGGTTTGCTGGAGGAGATGAAAATCCAACCATAGGTTTTGGGAATTTGAAGTTTGGAACCCTCACAATCTCTGAAGTACTTCATGTAAAAGGATTGAAATATAATCTCCTAAGCATGAGTCAACTAGTAGACAAAGGGTACACTGTCAAAATCAAGTCAAAACTATGTAAAGTGATTGACAATGAGTCAAAGCAGACAGTCTTGGTTGCAAGGCGTAAAGGAAATCTTTATGTTGCTGATTGGGCATTCCCCACAACCGAAGAACGTCTCATGGTGAGTCAATCTGGCCACACTGAAGAAAATTGGCTATGGCATAAAAGAATGAGTCACTTGAATTTCAAAACTCTGAATAAGATAGCCAAGAAAGACTTGGTGGTTGGTTTACCCAAAATGTCATATAGAAAAGAAGGTGTATGCTCAGCTTGCCAAATGGGAAAAACAATCCAAAACATCTTTCAAGTCTAAAACTAGACATTCCAGTGAAAGGCCACTGTAAATGTTACATATGGATTTGTTTGAATCCTCAGTAACTAGTTATGCAGGAAAGAAGTATGGTCTGGTTGTTGTTGATGATTACTCAAGATTCACTTGGGTTGTCTTTCTCAAACACAAATCTGATGCAAAGGTTGAGATACCTAACTTTGTGAATAAGCTCAAGTCATGAAAATGACAAGGTATCTCATGTCGAGCAGACCATGGTGCGAGTTTGTGAACCAAGACATCAAAGAGTTTTGTACCGCAAAGGTATACAACATCTACTATCTTCAGAAGGACACCACAACAAAATGGTGTTCTTTGAAAGAAAGAATAGGACCACGAAGAAAGAAGAACAATGCTTGGCGACCCAAATAAGTGAAATCTATTGTGTTGAAGTCAAACACGATGCTACACTCAAAATAGATGTCTGATTAACAAACACCATGACAAAACTCCTTACGAGCTTTTCATTGGTAGACCCCCTAGTATCAAACATCTAAGGGTGTTTGGTTGTAGATGTTTCGTTCTTAACAATGGAAAAGAATACTTGAGAACATTTCAACCAAAGGCAGATGAAGGAGTATTTCTTGGTTACTCTCTGAATAGCAAAGCCTATAGAATCTACAACAAAAGAACGCAAAAGATTGAGGAATCTGTTCATGTAGTATTCTATGAAGGAAACAAGAAAGTACTCTTGAATGATGATCTCTCAAATAGGTTCAAAGAACTCATGATTAAAGATTCTGAAAAAGGATCCTCAAAAGGAAACAAATCTATCATTCAAGTAGAGGATGACGATGAAAAGCAACCTGTGCTTAGTAACAACCAGATGACTCTAAGACATGATGAAGAATTTCCTATGAGAATTCCAGAAATGGAACAGGTTACTGAGAACCCTCATCATGAAAAGGTATCTGAAAATGAGATTGTTGAAATGCAAGATTCAGATATCTCTAACACTGAAAAAGTGTCAGATATCCATGGCGTTTCCCATGTGTCAGATGTCTCAGATACTGCACAAGTATCTCATCAAGATCATATTGATTCACATTCAAATCAAAATGATATTGATCCTACTAGTTCAAAACCCATTATGGAATGGATAAGAAATCACTCTGCAAAGGATGTGATTGGTCCCATAGACCAAGGAGTTAGAACTAGAAGAGCAATCGCTGAAAATGCAAATTGTCTCTATGGATGTTTCATCTCAAACATTGAACCCAAGACTATAGAAGAAGCATTAAAGGATCAAGATTGGATCTCTGCAATACAAAAAGAGTTGGATCAATTTGAGAGAAACAAAGTCTGGAAACTGGTTCCATTTGTTGACGGAGTATCTGTAATCGGAACCAAGTGGGTTTTCAGAAACAAAATGAATGAGTCTGGTGAAATAACTAGAAACAAAGCTAGGTTAGTTGCCATGGGATTCACCCAGACTGAAGGACTAGATTTTGATGAATCTTATGCACCAGTTGCAAGATTGGATGCAATAAGACTCTTTCTAGCCTTTGCAGTTCATAATGACTTTACAGTTTATCAGATGGATGTCAAGAGTGCATTTCTAAATGGTGAACTTGCTGAGGAAGTCTATGTTGAGCAACCACCGGGTTTTGAAGTTTCCTCAGAAAGTAGGATGATCTATAAGCTTCAGAAAGCTCTGTATGGGTAGAGTGCTTGAGAGAATACTTTGCTAGATTGTAAGTTTGCAAGTTAGTTCGTTCTTCGGTCGTTGTATTTCTCAGCATCTAAGTGTGGGATATTTATAGATGAATTAGAGAGTCGTTGGGATGTTATCCGTTAGACACAATTCAAATTCAGTCTATACTTATCTTGAAATGAGTACTCAGAAGTCCTTGTCTCATATCTCAGAGAGGACTGTGCTTTAGCGGCTTTTCTGCCGATGCAATTAATGCACATGTACTATTTCTTGTCCTGTAGTCTTCAACGGATACATTAGCCTTTCTGATGGCTTGCATGCTCCATACTCATGATGTCATATGTTCCAGAATCATGTTTCAAAAGTAACTAAATGCACTTAAGAAAGGATTAAGGACATAGTCTTTCCGAGTGAGACTAAACCTTGGTGTCTTCATAAATCTTGTGCAATCTCCGGTCTTGTAATCTTCAGAAAAGCTCCATTGCTAGGATTGATCTTCATGGTCTTCTTGGAAATAAAAATTACATTCAGAGACCTATAATCCTAATACAAGATTTACTAGACTAATCATACTCAGTGATTTCCTCTTTTACAATGTTCAAGTGAACTAAGAGTACTTAATCACCTTTCTGGCAAAGATAAGAACATGTGATGAATGATCAAAATACTAACAGATATTCCTAACAAATTTCCCCCTTTTTGATCAGTCATCCATGACTATCTTTTAAAGTCCTATTACAAATTTGTAATCCTGGAAGAGAAAATAATCCGCCACTTAATCATTTCAAATGATATTCAATTTTAGTTGAATTAAGTGCAGAAAGTAAGCATCAACCAAATCACAAGAAGTGATCTTTGCTGATAAGTTGTCATCTATTATAATGTTTCTGAGAGTATGATCTTCAGAAAGGTACAGTTTACAGAGTGAGATGCAACTTTTACAGATAGAAATTCAGAAACAATCAGCAAGATTACAAAAGTAACAAAACATACTAAGTAAATTAGAACAACAGGAGAGTCCAAGCTCCAAGTAAACATTCTAAGATACTAGTCTTCAAGTCTTCAAAAATAACTTAGGTTCAGAAACCTCAAGTTCTTCAGCACCCTTTCTGGATCAGTTGACATAGTCATCCACTTTTCTGCATTCTTGGACATAGTCATAAAGAGTCCTTCTGACAGAGAGTTCTGTCTTTCTGGACAAATCACATATTTCTTGGTAACTCTTGCCAAGTTTATGATTTTTCCTCAGAAAATGTTTGACCTGTATTTTCCCTGCACCGTGCATGGTCTACTTGCAGCTGAGATAGGTTGAAATATTTGTATATTTCTTCCAGATAGTGTATATCATCTAGGTATTCATCCAATGTCATATAGAATGACTCATAGGTTGAAACTCCTAGTTTGTTCTTCTTGCTGTAGCTACCATCCATTTTTCGTACCTTGTGTACATCATCGGGCTTTGGGTAAGGACAGGCAAAGGAGAGGTCCATCTTTCTGGCATCGTTTCCCTTCTCTACTTCAAAGTTTAACCAGGCATGAAGGTGCTCAGATTTTAGCAATTCTGGCTTGCCTTCTCTCCATTTCAGTATCTGGTTTAGGATGGGAGTTGGAAACTTATCATTGACAAGTAGATGTTGTAGTTCCAGAATCCAATACCCTCTCTTGTTCAGAATGCACCTATATGAAGACTCTTCATTACTCGTCTTCAATATTCAATGTGGACATCAGTTGGCTTTTCTTGAACAATTTCTCTGTTTGTTCTGCCAAACCGAATCCTTCTTGCTTTTCATTGGGTGGCCTTCGTCAGAGATCCTCTAACCCTTTCTTCCGCCTTGAAATTGTCTTTGGTGGAAGTTCCTTGTATTGACTTGGTATTTCGGAAGGAGTTACAGGCCAAAGGCATTGCTGCCAGAGGAGGTTGTGAGGTGCTTGCTTGCCTTCTTCTCTTGTGAAGTGGATGTTCATATGTATCAGATTCATCCTCATCATCATCATTGAAGTTCAACAATGGAGGCTTTCTTGGTCTCTCACTTCTCCTTCTTCTTGGTCTTTTCCTTTTTCAGGATTATTCTGGTTGTTCCCTTCTGAGATCCTAAGGGACTTGGTTCCCCTAGTGACCATACTTCTCAGCCTTCTGGCTGGTTGATCTGGAACAACTTCTTCAACAGGGGCATCTCCGGTGTTCTTGATGACTAGTTGACTTGAAGAGGGAGGCATAGATTGTTTTCTCTTTCTTCCTCTGCCTTTCTGAGGCATCTCTTCTTCTTCCCCCTTAGTCATGAATGACTGATTCATAATGGCATAAGCTTCAGAGAGTGAGTCAAAGTTTTTCTGGAGATTATTGTGCACCCTGACCAATTCTTGGATTTCTTTCTTCAGCTCGTGGTTCCTTAACCGCCTCTGCTCCTTTCTGTTGAGCTCTTCAAGTGGCCTAAGAATGGCGTTGGCTTGCAGAACAGCATGGCTGGCTTCATTGAGTGTTGCATTAGCATTGTTACAATCCTCATCCCTGACCAACCCTAGGTCTTTCTGAGAGAGAGCTATGCTGGTTGCTCTGTTGAGTAACGCAGCAGCCAATGACTTCATCTCTTCTGGGACGGATTTTAGCACGTTCGTCTTGAGCAATTAGTGTCTTTCTGAGTTCCAAAAAGATACTATTTCTGGCACGGTGCTCTTCACTTCTTGAACTACTTGGTGCAGAGAATATATGAAGAGCAAGTAGAGCTCTCTTGTGTTGAGTGACAAGTCTCTGATCTTCTGCGTCAGTAATCAAGTTTTGGTTGTTTTCAGCATCACTCTTAGTATCTTTTTCTTGAATAGTTTGCAGATTTACAACCTTTTTCTACTTTCCATCAAGTGTCTTTCTTACGAGAAGATGTAGAAGGTCTTTCGATGCGATCTCGGATCATCTTCTTCATCATCATTGTCATCCATGGCATCTATTTCAGTAGTTGTGACAATAATGGCATCTTTTAGATTTCTTTGCTCATCTAGGAGCGCCAATTCCTGGGTGTTAGCTTCTTTGAGCTTTTGAATTTTGGCTTCCTTTTCATCAACAAGAGCTTGACACTCTAAGTTGATTCTCTTTTCTTCTTCCAACACGTTTCTGAGTTGTTCAATCCTGAACTCAGCGGCAGATATCTCTTCAAGTATATCGTTCTGTTCTGCCTGTTGGGTTTTCTGATGAGACTTTGAAGGTGATGATGATGGGGCTTTCTGAGCATTGGGAGGAGTGGCCTTTTATGCACTTCCTTTGCTAACTTTCTGAATCCCGCCGTTTTCAGGTTGGGGATCATCATTCTGATCATCATCCTCATCATCCTTCTTGTTTTCTTGACTTGGATGCTCAGAAGGGGGTACTTGATAATCATTCTCGTCCATTTCTTCTTCATCTTCTGAAATCAAGTTGATCACATTTGGGAATGTAATCATTCTCCCATTCACTTCTTCTTGCTCAGCTGGGTAAGTAGTGAGCTTACTAGGCAATGCAGGATGGGTTACCATCTGCTCTTGGGTTTGAGCATCCGCAGTTTTGAAATCTGCTAGAAGTTTTTGTGCTACTTCATGAGTGAAGTCTTCATGCATCAGATTGGCAAAAGAATAAGACTCTGTTGGGAACAATGCATGGATGTAGTCTTCCAGATTTAGGGCTATTGCTCTCTTTTCTGGGACGTCGATTACTCGTGCTATTTCAGAAAGGTCAGCCTTTCTGAGTTTCTGTCATTGTCTGAAGCACTTTAGATGTTTCTTGAGAGCGTGCTTCTGGAAAGCCTTGAGTAAATCAACTGGCACAAAACTTTGAGCCTGAAAGAAAGGGATCAAGTTAGTTTTGTTCAAACCACTTGAGTTGGTATCTGTGTGCAAAAGTAAGCTTTCTGAGCATACCTGTGTAGAAACACTAGGCTCATTTGCTTGGACTTCAGCTTGTTTGGGCACAGAGGCCTCAGATACCTTGTTGTGAGGAGAAGTCTGATCCTCAGCATCCTTTCTTTTTGATTGAACCTGAGAAATAGAATCAAATATGTTTAGAAAAGATAAGTGGAAAAATGATTTCTGAGACTTCACTTACTTCCAAGTGAGGAAGCTCAGTGGCATCTTTCTCAGAAACCTTGGAGGTTCTGGAACCTTTTCTTGAATCGCTTGTTCAATGATTAGCTTTCTATTGGAGGAGTTTTCAAGAATTTTTCTCCTTCCAATTGTTCTTCTGACTGAGCCTGTAAGAACAAACATAAGAGATTTAGTAGTGGGATTTCCAGAGCATTCTTGAAGAAGATTATTACTGAGTGCTTACCTTCTCATCAGAAGGCTCAGTAAATGCTTCTTCAGAAAGCTTTTCAGCTTCTGGATTTTCTTGGTTTTGGAGTGTTGGTCCCTCCACCACTACTTCGTCAGTTAGAGCCTAAAGTAAGACAAAAAGAAATTTAGAACACAAGATATTATTTTTTCAAGCAAGCTATTTCTTATTCAGAGATAACTTAGCTACCTGTAGAACAGGCTCTTCTTGTTGTTTTGAGGTTGGAGAAACCTCTTCTTCATTCAGAAGGGTGGACAGATTAACTTCCCCCTGAAAGTTTGTCTCCAATATGGCCTGTAACAAATTTGTCTCCAATATGGCCTGTAACAAAATGAAGCTTATGAGTAACAAGTTAACATTGAAATGTCGACAAGTTAGATATAAACTACTTTTGCTACCTGAAAAAAGTCAGGCTGATCATTGATCTTTTGGACTTGTGGTGAATCCACAGTCTCTCTGTGCTCATCGTTGTTCTCCTCTGTAGTATCATTCTGAGTCTCCATCTCAGTTTGATCCCTTTCTGAGAGTTGAGCTCTCTCATAAGGTTGAGGAACCTGTTCAAGAACAGGGTTTTCTTCAGCAATATTGAGTGCTGGTATTGTGAATGTGGAAGCAATGTCAGTATCTTCCATCATTCTATCTTCCTCACCCAGGCCTTCTTCTTCCTGCTGGGCAGAGGGGCTCTTATCTTTCTGAAGAGCTACGTTTGATGCTCCTCCTTGGGTCTCAAGCTTAAATCTTTTGAGCACTATTGCGATTACTTCATCGTCCTCAGAATCACTGTTCTGTGTTGGCGCAGACCCATCTATGATATTTCTATCATCTCGGGAGAGTTCTAGAGCAGTCTGTTTCAGGATTCTTGGGGCTTTCTGGGCGCCTTTACGGCGAACAACATCTTCTGAGACCTTGTCTCCAGAAGGTTGTGCCTCTTGAATGTTTATGGACTTGGAGGTCCTTTTGCCTTGAGCCCTTTTTCTTTTGGCAGCTGGAGGTTTAGCTTGAGCTTGCTCAGAAACCTCCTCACCTTGCTGTGTATTTTCTTCAGCCTTTCTGAGTACTTGTTCAGCAACAATTCTCTCCTTTTCTTCAAAGGCGTGTCTGAAAAGGGAGTTGGTGACTGGGATTTCTTGTTTCTCTCTTAGAGTAATCCCCATGGTTTCCAGAATGTAACATATCCTGAGACCAAAGTGCATATTGGCTTTTGACTCAGCAAGGCCATTGATGATTTTGGGCTCAAATTCCTCAATATGTCCAAGGAATTTGTTGAAGGCGTACTTTCCCCAATTGAAGTGGGTTTCCTGCCCTTCATTCTTCTGGTTCAGAAGATGCATCATCATCCATCTCTCCATACTTATCTGGTCTACTCCACCTTTGTTGCCATCAAAGCAACGGACCAGGATGAGAGCCAGAGTACTCCAGTGTTTCTGAAGATGACTTGTTCTGATAGCTTTCAGAATAAAGTCTTCTGGGAAACCTTTTGCATTTTCCAACTGGATTGCCTCAAAAAGTTCTTTGATGCCTTGAATCATGAGGCGTCCTTGATGTTGATATCTTCAATAGTTCCTCGATTTTTCAATCGGAACAATTTGCAGAAAGCCTTGCAGTCAAGAACAATTTCTTGGCCTTGGACTTCAGTCTGCATGTACTTTTCTTCTTTATTATTCACAACCTTTGTGAAGATTTTGGAGTTGTTGTAGAACTCCAGTACATCTAGTGTGGATAGGCCACTGGGTGCAGCAGATAAAAACCTGTAGATATGGGAATTCTTCAACATCCCCAATATCAGTTTCTTTTTTGGTTTTGAAGGTATAACTGCTGGTACATATTTCTTCACTAAGAATGCTCCCCAATTCATTTTATGACTAGGGTTCCAGTCCGAAGGGGTGAATTGTCCCAGAAGGCGTTTATTCAACACCTTAAGTTCTTTTCCTCCTTGCTTTTCAGCAGGAGTAGATGATCCGGCTTTAGGGTTCTTGGTGGTCATCTTCTTGGGTGCCATCTCTTTATATAAAGTTTTGAATAAGTTGTTTTGCAGAAGGATTTTGCACAAGTAATTGAGATTAGTTTATCTTTTCAGAAGACTAAGCACAAAAAGTTGAGTTTGCAGAAGGAGGTTTGTAGAAATCTTGAGAGATTTTGCTATTTTGATGCAAGTTTGAAATTTCGGATTTGGTAAAAGTGTTTGTCTTTTGCCCAATTCCTATATATATAGCAGATAAAACATACATAGATACAACATACATATAGCTGAATATGAATGCGTGTCTTTGCATCTGCATAGGCGTGGTACGTCCTTTGTACTTCATTAAATGCTTAGTGGGCCACGTCTGAATTTCTAAACAGACATTACTTGCTTTGTTTTAATCTCAGCCGTTGAGATCAAACGTTTATACATCAAGGGCTTATATTGGATATCTTGTAATGATATCAATCAATAAATGGTAATGTGCCGACTTGATAGATTTTTAATATGCTACATTCATTATGTCACTAAGTAAAGAGTGAGAACACTTTGATCGTTTGAGCTTATCATTCTGAATGTCAAGTCCTTATCTATATATTGTTTATCATGAAAATGGTAAAAATACAAGACATTGGACATGTTTGACTTTCAGAACTTATACCTTTTGAGCTTTGTGTGTCTTTTCTCTTTATGACTAAATAGTTTCCTGAATTCAAGAATCAGAAACTTCAGTTGTTTGAATGTATTTGACCCACTCTTAGTAAGTAAGTTCTAGTCTTATTTACTCATTGAGTTTGTACCAACCTTTGCCTTTCTGGATACCCGTTCCAGAAATGTTTTGCATTTTTGAGTGTTGCTACTCAGAAACCTTTGCATCACTTCTTATCAACTTGGCTTTACGAGAACACATTCTCAGAGGCCTACTCACTTATTCAGTCTTTAGAGATTCAGGACAATTTTTCAGTCCTTAGGCAACTCCATTAATCCAAGATTATGTCTTAAGGTCAAGAACCGGCTTCCTTGCAAGGGCTTAGTGAAGATATCTGCAAGTTGGTCTTCTGTGCCAATCTTGAGTATCTCTATATTGCCTTTCTCAACATGGTCTCTGATGAAGTGGTGTCTGACATCAATGTGCTTTGTTCTGGCATGGAACTTGGGGTTCTGTGTGATTGCAATAGCACTTGTGTTATCACAAAAAATGGGAGTTTTCTCTTCATTGAGTCCATAGTCTCTGAGTTGTTGTTGAATCCACAGAATTTGTGTTGCACAACAACCAAAGAATATATTCAGCCTCTGTGGTAGAAGTTGCAATTGAGTTTTGCTTCTTGCTAAACCATGAGATAAGTCTTGTTCCCAGAAACTGACAAGTTCCTGAGGTACTTTTCCTATCAAGCATTGATCCAACATAGTCAGCATCTGAGTAACCAGCCAAACTCAATCCACCTTCTTTAGGATACCACAAACCTACATTTATTGTACCTTTCACATACCTTAATACTTTCATAGCAATGTTGTAGTGTGATTGCATTGGATTTGTTTGAAATCTAGCACACACTCCAACTGCATATTGAATATCTGTGCCTTGCGATGGGTAAAGTAGTGAACCTATTAATTTCATATACTTGTGTTCTTCAACACTCTTATCTGATTCAGTATAGGTCATTTTGGTTCCTATGCTCATAGGTATCTTAGCATTCTTTTCAGAGGGCTTAAGATTGAACTTTGTGAGCATGTCTTTTGCGTACTTTGTCTGACTAATGAATATTCCATCATTGAGTTGCTTGACTTGCAATCCTAGGAAATAGTTCAATTCTCCCATCATGCTCATCTCAAACTTATTTTTCATGAGATTTTCAAAGTCATCACAAAGTTGCTTGTCCTTAGATCCAAATATAATGTCATCAACATATACTTGAACTAAGAGCAGTTTCCCATCATGATTTAAGGTAAATAAAGTTTTATCAACTTCACCTTTCTTGAAACCACTTTCCAGAAGGTATTTGGCCAAAGTATCATACCATGCTCTTGGAGCCTGTTTCAGTCCATATAGAGCTTTCTGTAGTTTATAGACCATTCTACTTTCTGAGGAAACTTCAAAACCAGGTGGTTATTCAACATAGACTTCCTCAGCAAGTTCACCATTCAAGAATGCACTTTTGGCTGCAAAGGCCAGAAAGAGTCTTATTGCATCCAATCTGGCAACTGGTGCATATGACTCATCAAAATCTAAACCTTCAGTCTGGGTGAATCCCTTGGCAACCAACCTTGCTTTGTTTCTGGTTATTTCACCAGATTCATTCATCTTGTTTCTGAAAACCCACTTGGTTCCAATCACAGATATTCCTTCTACAAATGGAACTAGTTTCGGACTTTGTTTCTTTCAAATGATCGACTCTTCTTGCATTGCAGAGATCCAGTCTTGGTCTCTTAATGCTTCTTCAATAGTTTTAGGTTCAATGTTTGAGATGAAACATCCAAAGAGAGAATTAGCATTTTCGGCTATTGCTCTCCTAGTCCTAACACCTTGATTGATTGGTCCAATCACATCCTTTGCAGGATGATCCTTGATCCATCTCATCATGGGTTTGGGGCTAGTAGGGTCAACATCTATGTGATCTGAATGTGAATCACTATGATTATGACTTGATACTTCTTCAGTATCTATGACATTTTGTACCGCAGGAGGGCGTTGAATGTCTGACACTTGCTCAGTGTGAGGGTTTTCTGGGACATGCCTGTCAGAGAGGTCATTTCCAGAATTAGTTCTTTGATGAACATCTTCAGTTTCCATTTCTGGAATTTTCATAGGAAATTCTTCATCATGTCTGAGAATCATCTGGTTGTTACTAGGCATTTCATGCTTTTCTTCGTCAGAGTCATCCTCTCCTTCCATAATGATGTTTTTCCTTTCTGATGGTTCTTCTTCAGAATCCTTTAACATTAGTTCCTTGAACCTTTCTGAGAGTTCATCATCAAGGGGTGATTTCTTGCTTTCTTCATAGAATACAACATGAACTCATTCTTCAATCTTCTTTGTTCTTTTGTTGTAAACTCTGTAAGCTTTACTATTCATAGAATAACCAAGAAATACTCCTTCATCTGCCTTTGGTTGAAATGTTCTTAGATACTCTTTTCCATTGTTAAGAACAAAACATCTACAACCAAACACTTTCAGATGTTTAATATTAGGGGGTCTACCAACCAAGAGCTCATAAGGGGTCTTGTCATGGTGTTTGTTTATCAAACATCATTACGAGTGTAGCATCTTTGTGTTTGACTTCAACCCAATAAACTTCACTTATTTCGATTATTGACATTGTCCTTGCTGCTTCTTTAAGGGTTCTATTTTTCCTTTCCGCAACACCATTTTGTTGTGGTGTTCTTACAGAGGAAAGTTGATGTTGTATACCTTTGCTGGTACAAAACTCCTTTATGTACTGGTTGACAAATTCAGAACCATGGTCTGTTCTGATTGCATATACTTTGTCATTTTTCATGACTTCAAGCTTATTTAGCAAGTTTGGTATGCTTCAGAAAGACAACCCAAGTGAATCTTGAGAAGTCATCTACAACAACAAGACCATACTTCTTTCCTGCATAACTAATTACAGATGATTCAAAAAGATCCATGTGTAATAGTTGCAGTGGTCTAACACTAGAGTGTCTGATTTTGGACTTGAAAGAGATCTTAGATTGTTTCCCCCATCTGACAGGCAGAACAGATACCATCCTTTCTAAAATATGTTTTGGGAAGGCCAACTACTAACTCTTTCTTGGCAAGTTTGTTCAGAGTTTTGAAATTCAAGTGACTCATTCTTTTGTGCCATAACCAGTGCTCTTCTGTGTGACCTGATTGACTCACCATGAGACATTCTTCAGTTGTGGCAGATGCCCAATCGGCAACATAAAGACTGCCTTTCCGCCTAGCAACCAAGACTGTCTGCTTTGACTCATTGTCAATAAGTTTGCAATATTTTGCTTTAAATTTCTGATAAATCCCTTATGCAAACCGGCTCATGCTAAATAGATTGTATTTCAAACCCTTAACATATGTCGTCAAGAATTGTTAAGGATCCCAATTTGACATTGCAAATCCAGAGAGGATTTAATTCTCCTCCAGAAATCGATGTCCGGTCCATTGTTGCAAGCTTTGTAGTTGATTTGCTTTGTCTCTGTCATGTGCTTTCGCATCCACTATCAAATAGCCATTGAGCCTTAGTCCAAGAGGCGTTACGCACAAAACAGAAAGCAGAGTTAGGTTCTTGCCTCAGAGATAGAACCACTTAGACTAAACATTCTTCCAGTAGGAATCCACATTTTAGTGAATTTCTTGGGAGTTTGTTTTTGTCTAACTTTATCAGAAGGAGAAACAATAGAATCAGTAATTTTGATCTCAATCTTCCTTCTTGAGGTATTTCTAGGTGTTCCTTTTGGTGCTTTACGGACCACAGGTTTCGGGATTGCTTTTCAAAAACTTAGCCTTCTGGCGTGTTCCTTCTAGCTTTGGCATTCAGTTTTTCAGTGGTTTGAGATTTCTTCCACTTCTGTTTATTGCTACGTGCAATATCAGCCTTGCGCCATTGTTCTTGTCCTTCCTTATATTGTTGTAAAAGGACTTTTCCAATAGCACGATAGCCAATGCCATTTCGAACACCTTTGGCTTTCTGAATGCGGTCTTCAGAAGCCTTACTAGTTTCTGTACCGTCTTTATTTTCATAAAATGGTACAGTAGAGAATTTGCCTATTCCAGCAATTCTTCCTTTCCTAGTAATATGGCAATGTGGATGGCTACATGTCTGAGGGTTGTATTTCTTTTCAGAAGCTTCACCCACAAGTTTCTTGTGAACTTGTTGTTCTTTCAAAGGTTGGGTTGCTATTCCTTTTCCTTTGTGAACTACCTTAGCTTTCTGACCAATGCTATAGGTGGTTGAAGAACCATTATGTTGACTTTTTACAAATGT